>JAQQAF010000005.1:6580465-7831038 GCA_029747655.1 Ensete ventricosum | reverse complement strand
TCCTCCTCGTATCGCTGCTGCTACTCAAGAAGAGCAGGTCCGGTCGCGGTGCTGGTGCCAAACTGCCTCCCGGTCCATCTAAGCTCCCTATCCTAGGCAGCTTGCACCATCTCTTGGGTGGCCTGCCGCATCGTTCCCTCACTGCCTTATCTAAGAAATTTGGCCCCGTGATGCTCCTGAAGCTCGGTGAGGTCCCCACCCTCGTTGTCTCATCTGCCGAAGCGGCTGCTGAGATCATGAAAACCCACGACATCAGCTTCGCCTCTCGGCCCACTAACCTGAATCTCCAGACCGCCACATACGGCGACAGGGGCGTCGGCTTTACCTCCTATGGATTCCACTGGAGGGAGCTGCGCAAGATGAGCATCGTGGAGCTATTGAGTGCCAAGCGAGTCCAATCTTTTCGCTTTATCCGGGAAGCGGAGGTGCTTAATCTTGTGCAGTCGATAGTCCTGTTGTCCAACACTGGTTCCACTGTGAACCTCAGTAGGAAACTTGTGCTGTTGGCTAATGACATAGGCTCGCGGTCCGTCATCGGCAGCAAGTGCAAGTACCAGAAAGAGTTCATACGGATAGTGATGCAAACGCTGGAAGCAGCCGGAGGCTTCAGTTTGGCGGACTTATTCCCGTCATGGCCGATAATTAGACTTCTCAGTGGCGCGTCTTTCAAGATGCAAAAGTTACACAGTGACATGGACGCGATCCTGAATAACATCATTCAGGAGCACAGAGAAAGGAAGTCGGCAGAGCAACCGGAGGAGGAGGAAGAGGAGGAGGAGGCGGAGGACTTGGTGGATGTCATGCTGAGAGTTCAAGCTCAAGGCAGCCTGTCATTCCCCTTGGCAGACGAGGACATGAAAGCTATGATGCTGGTATGCTTTCTTTAGAAACCCTATTTATTCTTTCCTTACAGTCGCAGTTTCGACAATCTAATTTCTGGTTTGCTTTTTCAATAATCACATACAGGATATGCTCGGTGGGGCCAGCGAGACCTCCGCAGGAATAATGGAGTGGGCCATGTCGGAGCTGATGCGGAATCCAAGAGTGATGCGGAGGTTGCAAGAGGAGGTGAGGGAGACTGTCGGAGGAAAGGGAAAGGTGACGGAGAACGACATCAACGGAATGACCTACTTGAGACTGGTCATCAAGGAGACTCTGAGGCTGCACCCTCCTGTTCCTCTGTTGCTCCCCCGAGAGTGCCGAGAGGAGTGCGAGGTTCTTGGTTACCAGATACCAGAGAAGACGAGAGTATTCGTGAACGTTTGGGCCTTGGGAAGGGATCCTCGACACTGGGACAATCCCACTGAGTTTGAGCCAGAGAGATTCGAGAGGAGGAATTCCATGGTCGACTTCAAGGGAACCAACTTCGAGTTCTTACCTTTCGGGGCGGGCAGGAGGATATGCCCAGGGATGTCATTTGGTTTGAAGAGCATAGAGCTCTCCCTGGCTAGCCTTCTCTACAACTTCGATTGGGAGCTCCCGACGGGCGATGAAGGGATGCCCCAGGAGTTGGACATGAGCGAGACCTTCTCGATTACGTGCCGGAGGAAGTCAGACCTCTGCCTGCGTGCCATCCCTCGTATTCCATGACCTCATTTTTACCCAAATATACATGCACCCGTAGTAGTTTCTTGCGCTTTTCATACATGCACTTCTATCCAGTAGTCTTTACCAGTGTCGTCGCCAATTTCCGATTTGGAAGTTTGGCTTATAATATTTTCTTCAAATTGTGACCTTGTAGATTCCATCACCTTCCTATATTTTGGGAAACAAGATGATTGTGAAAATGAAACGAATGCTCTTCATGGAAACGAACCTGTTCATAAACCCGAGAAGTAATTGTTCGGTCAACTAGTAACTAAAAAGAACATCCAAATCAACAATGTGTGTGGGAATAGAACAACTATCTCATTGAACCCGTGATGTATAGATAGTGAACATTGTGTCAATAATTTCGACTTCACATTTCACTCGATTACATGCCTCAAATTGTCAGTAACTGAGATACTTAATTTTTTCTTGTACCATATTCACATGGAATGTAGTTGCATTCTTATGGAATCGTACATGAGAATTAAGTCTCTAGCTCCCATAATAGAATATTCTAACTCTCTCTCTCTCTAGGTGTCCACCTCCCATGCATTTGTAACTGATAGGGCATATAATGGGCTAGCCCGATCAATCATGGCCCATGCCAGCTCCGCGGCCACGATGACATCCGAGCCCGAGTCGAACCCATGCCAACCCCGTGGCCACGTTAGCGTTCGAGGTGGAGCCGACCGAATGGCGCATCAGTAGAACCACCGTTGTGCACCATTAATGTTGCATGGCACACCACACATTCGCGCCATACCTCTACACTAGCTGACTCACCGTACATGACGCCTGGGAGGACCGCTTGGCTCTTGCTCTCAAAAAAGGGCACATTGATATCCTCCAGAAGGAGGTCGGGACACTGACTTGAACATCGGAGGGGTCATGTTGAGCATCCCATATCCCAATGAGGCCTTTGTGTATGTCCCTCTCAGTAGACACCATTGAACTTTGTTGTCATTTCCCATCTATACAATAGATCCAACTGAATAATCAAGCCTCTGAAATAAACTTTTATCCTCTATCATACGATTACTATATCCACTATCCAAAATCCAAACAGATCTAGAATATTTTTCATCAGATGCTATAAAAAATATATTATCTTCATCTCTTTTATCATTATTACTTTCCTAATGATAGTTATTTTAATTTTTGTTCTAAAAATCTTTTTCAAGATGACCATATTTTTTGCAGTAAGAACAAAGAGGAATATTTAGACTTTTATTTTTGTATAATCAATCTTTTTCAATATGTCCAATTTTTTTACAAAAAAAACATCGATGGGGTTCTTTGTTACCTTCATTTGTTTTCCTCTGAACTTCAGTTGATCGATCATGACTTCTGCCATTTTGTTCTCTCCCTTGATGTTTGAATTCTAAATTCTTCTGATCTATCTTCATTTGGAGAACATGTTCTAAAGTTTCATCTGAAGATCTGTTCACTTTTAGTTCATGAACTAAAAGAGTCATTAATTCATCAATAGATAATGTACTTATATCTTTAACTTCTTTTATATCAGTAGATATCATATCAAATTTTGAAGATAAATTTCGTAAAAAATTTTCTAGTACAGTTCGATATTTTAGATTTTCACCATAAGATCTCATTTGATTCACAAAAAAAGAAATTTTGGAGAATAAGTCAATAATAGATTCAGAATCTTTCATCATAGGAGTCTCAAATTCACGTCGAATAATTTGAAGCTTTGAAATTTTTACCTTTTCTATGCCTCCAAATACACTTTTTAATATCTTCTATGCTTTTGTTGATTTTGTTGCCATCATGATTCTGGAAAATAATGAATCATCTATTGCTTGTTATAACATATAAAGAGCTCTTGCATCTTTCTGTATATTTTCTTTCATCTGATTTTTTTGATCTTTTGTAATACTAGGATCTTGTAGATCATATTGAACAAAATCATCTTCTACCAAATTTCATAATCTATATGAAATAAATAAAATTTTTATTTTAACAACCCAAAATTAATAATTATCACCATTGAATATAGGAAGAAGTTGATAAGGAACACTAACTCCTTTTAATATTTTTTGAACCAGACTCTAATACCACAATTGGTTTTTCTACATAACTTTAAGGAGAAGGGGAAGAGAATAGTAGAGGACACCAAGAGTACTTCCAAGAGCACCTATTTATATTAATTAAAAGATTGAATATAGATATTTTAAAATATTAAAAAATCTATCACATCTAAATAAATCTCACCCTCATTTAAAATAATCTCATCATCATCTAAACTAAATTAGATCTAAATCTTTATCTTTTATTTTATCAAATCCTTACTTCTTAATCAATCTTAACTACTTAAATTATTTTCAACAACCATTGCTTTTAATACAACATCCTGAGTGAGGATGGTTACTCAAAAATCAGAATATCGCCTTCAGGGATAAACAGTGATTTGGAACCCCAACAAGTAAGAATGAGATAAGGATCTTTGTATTATTCCTACTGGATTGGTAAGAAAAAGTTTGTTTGAGTTCCTCAAGCAGCATTAATAAGAAAGGTATCATGTGTCGTGTTTCAGGATCGATTAATTCGTTCGCCTCATTTGGAACCAAAGATCCAAAGTGTGCACAACATTAGAACATGTTTCTGTTGGTTTGGTGGTATTCTCATTAGCTATCTTGTGTCCATGTCTCATAGGTTGATGCCTAGGTGTTAAAAGAGTTACTTGGAGTGATAGATTATTCACGAATGAGTTGCACTAAGTACTTCATCTGTGTCCATGCTCCATTTCCTTTCTACAAGCATTTTAGCTAGAACTCTTGTAATCTCATTTCCTTCTAAATAGATTGGCAGAGGTCTTCTCTGGAAACTGATTGGATGGTATCGACTTGATCAAGCATGTTATCGCTAACTAACATGGATCGTAAAGCAACATAGAGTTCACAGAGTTTAACAAAAAACTTGAGAAACTAAGAGAGCTCGAAGAAAATAAGAAACATCAATGATAGAGTTGTTGGCATAAAAAATTATAATTATACAAACTATTATGCGAAAAACTATTATGCCAGGATTGAAATAAAAAAATACGAGATCTGTTTACGATGCGTACCTTTAGATGCCATCTGATTGAGATCTAACTAGATCTTCAAGAGCACCGCCTGTCGGATCTGAATAACAGGACCACCTTAATTATAGTTTTTGGAGATCAAGAGAATAACCGTAATCTCTTGCTCTATTCACCCCTTTGTCGTTCTGTGTTGTGTCGTGCATTGGGTTTATAGTAGGTCCTGTCTATTTATAGGCGAGAGCAGAGGGTCTATTAGAAGAATTCCTTCCATCAAGGGCATCTCCTAAAATATCCCAATATAATATGTACTTTATTTCATATTGACTAATATCTTTTATCATAATCCAAATAATCCATAATATATCTTATTCAATTAATAAAGGACCACATAATCTTACAAGATTATGTTTTGTCGTCGAACATCATACTCATCATTACCTTCCAACTAACATATAATAACATTCACGTGTTAAATCTTAGATTTTGATTATAAAATGATGTGATAAATTTAATAATAAGTATTCATTATCTGATATACTAAGATGTATCCAATTGGAAGCATTGATTATATTATTTCCCACCTCCAATGAATTAGTTAGGCTAGACTTTTATTGAATGTATATATTTGCATCAAAGTAATTATAGGTTGTGGTTATCACTATTGTCAATCATCAGTAATCATTTTATTTTGAACGAATTTGGGCAAAAACTGTCCATTCTTTTATTTCTGATAATGTTTCAACAATTAAAGAGAGTTTTTTTGTTTATAATGACAAAGTCATAGCCATATGATTTAAGTTGACAGATCATGCTCTATGATTTAAGTTGACAGATCATGCTCTAACATGGTAGAACACCTATTTACGAACCCATGAAGACAATTTAAAAGACTTATACGATAATAAAATTTACTCGATAGGCTACCTCAAAGATCAATGAAAAAGTTGACAAAGATTATGCTAAAGACGATACTAATAGATAAAGAATATATATTATCAAATTTTGATCGGAAACAGTGGAACTCGAAATATCTTTTGAAACCACGAGATTGTAATAAGTTAAACTCGAGCTAAATAACCACCATAAGTCAAAATGTGAGGTAAGTCTCCTTTGTTATTAAAGAAATATAGAAATAAGTACAACTAACTGATGTCACAGTTATTCTATTAAAAAAAAATGATATTTTCAATTTAAACATAAATTAAAAATAATTTTACCAACATCATGATGCCTCATACAATTTTAAGAGTATCATGATATCATCATGAAGAAGAGGGAACTCCAAGAAAAAATCAATGGCTTCTCTTTATCGTTGCTCTTTCTCTCTATCTCTCTCCATCTTATGTTTACACGTCTGATTATTCCTTCGTAGATCTTTCGAGATAAATATGCTTTAAATTTTATCATAAGTTGTGTGCAAGAGATTTGGCCTACGACCCTGGGTTGTGTACGCATGAAAGGTTTTTAATTTTTAATCCTAATCTTATATGAAGATAAAGTTCTAAATCTCAAATTTCAACTACATTATCTCACATTGCCTCATTTGACTATGAAGGCGGAGGCCCCTTTAGATGCCCTAATGCTAAGGCCAGTCTAAGAGCTATTGTTGTACTGATCTAACACATGAAAATTTCTTATCAACGGAGGAAGGTAAGAAATTTATTCTTTTCGAAGGCTTTGACGGAGAATAGCATACCTTATCAAGGGTGAATTTCTGCGTCACTATGTGTAATCCATATGGAAGGCACTAGTACTTCATTCACCCTTAATTTCTATGAATATTCTTCTTGGAGGGATGGGATGTGAGGCCCTTTAGGAGATTTGATCATTAATTTAGTTATCCAATCGTGAGTGATTCATTATGGAAAGTCGAAGGTATAATCTACAAAATCAAATCATGGGGACAAGGAAATGCCGGTCAAATTCTTCTGCTGCATAGGAATGAGAATAAGCGATAGTGACTGATTACTATATATATTGTTTTTTCTAAGATCCCAAACTTTCGGTTTACCAATTGTTTGTTTCAATCCCACCATGGCCAGGTGATTTGATTGAGCTGCCAAACATGACACGGTCACGTCAATCATCAACGATCAAATTAGACGTGCACATGTTCAAATCTCTCAGGAAGACGGTCTAACAACACTTCCGCGGCCAGTTGATTTGATTGGGCTGCCATATATGGTCACGTCAATTATCACCAACTAAAAGACTGCCACCCGTTCCATCTAACCTCCCCCTTTGGTAGGCAGCTTGCACCATCAATCTTCTTACCTTGTTATTGCTTCACTACCTCGTCTTAAAAAATTAGTCCCGTCATGCTTGCAAAGCTTGTGTGTAGGTTGTTTTTATTAAAATATTTTAACATTTAAAATTAAAAATTCAGTAATAATATATTAAATTTATGATATATATATTTTTATTTCATTCAGAAAGTTTTTATTTAATATATAAGTTCATTGTCGTCGGATCCAAAAGTTTTAGCGATGTCAATCCAAAAAAAAAAAATAGACTCGTCATTTTATCCCTCACATGATCATTATGAGCAATAGATTAGGGAGAGTTGAGAGGATATGTAATCTCTCGTTGTTGGTTCACGTGATTCATAGGCGATGAGAGAATATATATAATTTTTCAATAATATCACGTATTTCTATCTCATCTTATTTGTGTATTATTTTTTATATTTTTAAGATGTCATGTCTATTTATAAGTGAGAGCAAAGGGTCTAAGATATGTAATCAGGTGAGCCCCTCCCATCAGGATCATCTCCTAAAAAATTTTACTATAATTAAACTTCATTTTTTTTTACCGATAACCTAAATCAAAATCAAATCATATTCACAATCTATCTTATCTAATTAGATAGGGCCACATAATCTCACGTTCTCTTACTTGGCCCACTAATTAATAAGATATAAAAGAAATTTCAAATCAAAGCAAATAAAAAATAATTTAATAATATTAATTATATTCTAAATCTTTGAAAATATATTTTATACATTCACATGAATTTTATTAAACATGCTAATAAATTCAATAAACTTAATATCATATTAAATCTAACTATCAATACGAGCCATAACAATTATATATCATATTTTTATAATCAATTAATTAACTAAATGATTCCTCGAAATCCATCCAAATATACAACATAATCATTCGATAAGACAAAGTCAAGAATTTTTAGGTCAGCTTTATCCTTAAACATCATGGGATCAAGATAGAGACCTTAAAACTCTGATAGATGAACTATCGTTTGTTATGATACAAAGACAAGCAGGAAACACTTTGATTTATGTGTTAAAGAGAGTGGTAAAGGTAATTATCAATCAGCTCTTACATTGTCAACCATTCACCAGTGACTATCTTACAAATTTATGGGCTCACCGATGCATTTTTTTGCATCGATTGAGAGTGACCTTTCGTTGCGACATGTCCTGGATATATGCAGATGCTCACATTATTGCCTCTTTTGGATCGCACTAGTGATAGGGGTAAATTTGGTACACATCAATTCATTCATCACGAAGATCGACATCTAAGTAGAGCTCTACGTTATTAGCTCTATAACAACTCTGCAACTACCCTATCTTATTAGAATCCAAGGCCGGGATGATTAGGTTGTTAGCCCACCGGTAAGATAAGGTATAAAAGAACCCCAAACTCTCACCGAGGGGGCAGAGTAAAACAAACACATGCTATGCCATTACACACTCTCTCCTTTTATCTATAGTTTATGTCACTATGTCCTCTCCTCTATTGACTTACGCAACAACATTTGACCATCATCAAAGCATGTCAAGATGATCCGACCTCCGAAGGTGAAAACCGATAGCTCGAAGGACTCCCGTCCGCATACTCATGCTACTTAGAGTCAGATACGCCCCATAGGATAGCATCGCAGCGCCGCTGCACCCTTGCCAAACACCAACATTAGTCAAGAGGGAGTCCCAGGGTAAACATATACCTTCGATAGAGAACCAACCGAACCGACTAAACAGTCGACGATACTCATGACACCATGTAGCAATCGCCAGTATAAAATAACTATTCAACAAGTTCAACATTCCAAACTTGGATATATTAATTTGGACCGAAGTAAGATTCTTGATTTGACTTCAGTTAGTTGGTAGCCTCGTCTTTAAATGTATGCATATAGAGACTACACTTTTGACTTTTCTTTTACATGCCGCACAAACATTGCCCCAAATGAACCTGTCCCAAAACATCTTCAAATGATACTAAACTAATGGCCACTTCGATACGTGTTTTTTATTATTATCTGGACTTACAGATTTAGAATATTGATGATTATGAATGAAAATTGTAAACCGAACCATATCAACATCATATTTCAAAGTAAGAACTTTTTTCCTTGACCAACGAAACAATTGCATTCCGAAATTTGGTCAGAAAGATACTGAATGAAACTAATACTCACGGAGTAGGAGACGTCCGTGGCGGCTTGCTTGCGACAGAAACAATAAACTTAAGAACGGAAGGGAGAGATTCTGGATAACATTATATATATATATATATATATATATATAGCAATTATGTATCAGATTTTATAGTTTGTTCTCGTTTCAAAGTAGCTGACGAGTTTGACGCCCACCATTGTGATCCCATTTTTTGTTTTGTTGTACCATCGAGACTTTGACCCAGATGAACCAGTCACATGATACTCCATCGATCGCCACCCTGGTTTAAAACAGTCTGTCACCTACTCAAAGTCAACTATTGTGATGATACGGTAACGTCTGTCACTACGCAACCGGGGAAGCTGCACGCGAAACTAGTAACTTTCATGTGTATAAGAAGGGTCGACGGGCTTGTTGTGCCTCATCACCAGAAAACTAGTTACACCCATGGATCTCACTGGCACCTCCCTCCTCTTCTCCTTTCTCGTCCTCCTCGTATCGCTGCTGCTACTCAAGAAGAGCAGGTCCGGTCGCGGTGCTGGTGCCAAACTGCCTCCCGGTCCATCTAAGCTCCCTATCCTAGGCAGCTTGCACCATCTCTTGGGTGGCCTGCCGCATCGTTCCCTCACTGCCTTATCTAAGAAATTTGGCCCCGTGATGCTCCTGAAGCTCGGTGAGGTCCCCACCCTCGTTGTCTCATCTGCCGAAGCGGCTGCTGAGATCATGAAAACCCACGACATCAGCTTCGCCTCTCGGCCCACTAACCTGAATCTCCAGACCGCCACATACGGCGACAGGGGCGTCGGCTTTACCTCCTATGGATTCCACTGGAGGGAGCTGCGCAAGATGAGCATCGTGGAGCTATTGAGTGCCAAGCGAGTCCAATCTTTTCGCTTTATCCGGGAAGCGGAGGTGCTTAATCTTGTGCAGTCGATAGTCCTGTTGTCCAACACTGGTTCCACTGTGAACCTCAGTAGGAAACTTGTGCTGTTGGCTAATGACATAGGCTCGCGGTCCGTCATCGGCAGCAAGTGCAAGTACCAGAAAGAGTTCATACGGATAGTGATGCAAACGCTGGAAGCAGCCGGAGGCTTCAGTTTGGCGGACTTATTGCCGTCATGGCCGATAATTAGACTTCTCAGTGGCGCGTCTTTCAAGATGCAAAAGTTACACAGTGACATGGACGCGATCCTGAATAACATCATTCAGGAGCACAGAGAAAGGAAGTCGGCAGAGCAACCGGAGGAGGAGGAAGAGGAGGAGGAGGCGGAGGACTTGGTGGATGTCATGCTGAGAGTTCAAGCTCAAGGCAGCCTGTCATTCCCCTTGGCAGACGAGGACATGAAAGCTATGATGCTGGTATGCTTTCTTTAGAAACCCTATTTATTCTTTCCTTACAGTCGCAGTTTCGACAATCTAATTTCTGGTTTGCTTTTTCAATAATCACATACAGGATATGCTCGGTGGGGCCAGCGAGACCTCCGCAGGAATAATGGAGTGGGCCATGTCGGAGCTGATGCGGAATCCAAGAGTGATGCGGAGGTTGCAAGAGGAGGTGAGGGAGACTGTCGGAGGAAAGGGAAAGGTGACGGAGAACGACATCAACGGAATGACCTACTTGAGACTGGTCATCAAGGAGACTCTGAGGCTGCACCCTCCTGTTCCTCTGTTGCTCCCCCGAGAGTGCCGAGAGGCGTGCGAGGTTCTTGGTTACCAGATACCAGAGAAGACGAGAGTATTCGTGAACGTTTGGGCCTTGGGAAGGGATCCTCGACACTGGGACAATCCCACTGAGTTTGAGCCAGAGAGATTCGAGAGGAGGAATTCCATGATCGACTTCAAGGGAACCAACTTCGAGTTCTTACCTTTCGGGGCGGGCAGGAGGATATGCCCAGGGATGTCATTTGGTTTGAAGAGCATAGAGCTCTCCCTGGCTAGCCTTCTCTACAACTTCGATTGGGAGCTTCCGTCGGGCGATGAAGGGATGCCCCAGGAGTTGGACATGAGCGAGACCTTCTCGATTACGTGCCGGAGGAAGTCAGACCTCTGCCTGCGTGCCATCCCTCGTATTCCTTTCTCCATGACCTGACTTTTACCCAATTATATATGCACCCGTAGTAGTTTCTTGCTCTTTTCATACATGCACTTCTACCCAGTAGTCTTTACCAGTGTCGTCGCCAATTTCCGATATGAAAGTTTGGCTTATAATATTTTCTTCAAATTGTGACCTTGTAGATTCCATCACCTTCCTATATTTTGGGAATTAAGATGATGGTGAAAATGAAACGAGTGCTCTTCATGGAAACGAACTTGTTTAGAAACCCGAGAAATAATTGTTCGGTCAACTTGTAACTAAAAAGAACGTCCAAATCAACAATGTGTGTGTGTGTCTATAGAACAATTATATCAATGGAGAGCAAACATTGGGATGCTAGCAAACATTGGGATGCTATTACAACACCCTTTAATTATATGCTTCCATAACTGAGATACTAAATGTCAATTAATTAAAACACCTTTCAATTAGATGATATAATTTTCTTGATGATTAGATAACATATTTTAAAAATATTTTTTGTCATTTAATAACTTGATTGAATTTGAGAGTAGCTCATTAAAGAGATACTGATGCATGGGTGGACATAATAATTTGCATTCTTATTTATGTACTTAAAGTTATTTATTTATATTATTTTATTAATATTTATGTATGTACATGTTATTATTGAATGTGATAATATAATTATCTTGAGTTATTTTAGAAAGCACTAACAATGTTATGGTACAAAAAATGAAGCATGATATTGATGACATACAACTGCTATAACTTATATTGCTAGTCAAACTTAATTTAATATTATTATATTTATTAGACTTATTGTACTTTTTTAAAGTTTGTGTGCATATAAATTATTTTTAAAATTTAGAACTAATTAGGTAAAATTATTGTTTTAAAAAATATTATATTTATTTTTAATTTTAACCATTTTGCATCTTATTAATTAATGGCCCAAGTGGAAAAATGTTATATTATGTGACTCTATCTAATAAAGTAAGATATATTATGGATATGATTGTATTTTTATGATTACAGTTATCAGTCAAAATAAAAGAAGTCCAATTATGATAGTATTTCTTAGAAGATGGCGAGAGGTTATCCTAATTACTTATCTCAGAATCTCTACTTTGGCCTATAGATATACAAAATCTCTTAGGGACTATACACACAATACGTGGATACGAAGACGTATAGAAAAGTATCATGATTGAGAAATTATAGATCATCTTTCATCTTTTTTAAGTCACATGATTTAGTTAATGAGAGATTACATATCATTTATAGTGATCTTGTGAAAGATAGAAAAAGAGGAGAAAAGGAATCTAGTTCTCTTTGTAGATCGACTTTATTATAACTTTCGGTTCCGACGATGATACACATGTAGATTAGTTAATATTTTTTTGAGCAATATTAAAAAATACATATCATAAATTTAGATTTATTATTATTTTTAATATTAATTTTTTTATATGATAATATAAGGGAGATTTTTATGGTTAGCAACCACTTCAATTGACGACCATCAACTTGTTATCTTGAAGGGGAAGGTTGAGTTAAAAGGCACTTGACTCACCAACCATATAAGCGTCAGCTTATGTTAGGCTGTTGTCACGAGCAGAGCCGTAGCTAATCAAGTTCGTTTGAGATGAGTATCACGTCACATATAATGTCAACGCATATTAAGTTTACGTATATAGACTTGGGTTGGAAAAGTTTTCCTACAAGTCTGATATCGGACGAAAAGTTTGACACGAATAATTAAATTATTATATGTGGACTTCAATCTGGAAATTCGTACACATGCATTTCCAACTGTCTTACAACTTGCTTAAACGAAATTTAAATTTAATAGCTTTTGAACAGGACATAGTTTGATGGTGATACGTTAAAAATTCACGATTCATAACCTCACATGCTCAAGACTAAACTATCTATGTGATTGAAACAAACAATTATTAGCAAACGGAAAGTTTTCATTGGCAGGGGTCTTCGAAAACCAATATATATAGTAATTTTTTACTATCACCTATTTTCATTCTTGTGTAGCACCAGAATTTGACCGGCATTTTGATGTCGTCATAATATGACTTTAGAGATTATACCTTGGACTTTGCATGATGAATGATTGGATAACTAAAGTAATTGTCAGGTGGTCTTGATATTAATTATATAATTTTTTTATTTTAAAAAATAACTTAATTAAATCATCGGGTAACAAAGGACATTCTGATATTCCTCTCTTAAAATAAATAAATAAATAAATGATTGAAAAATCTTAACATACCTGATCAATCAGCTGATCATATTTTTTTATATAAATAAAAATATTATATATATCAAAAAATATAAAACAGTATTTCTTATAGACAACGGATAAGATAACTATGCATCAAAATATTCATCAACAACATTCAGTCAAATTTCACGTGCACAAGTTCAAATGTCTCAGTAAAACGGTTTAAAGTCCCAGCAACAGCGCCATTACCAGTTGATTTGGTTGAGCTGCCACAGAATGATACGGTCACGTTAACATTATTAAATAAAACGGTCAAATTCGACGTGCACAGATTCAAATCTCTCAGACGGTCAAAAAAATCCGCCCAACAGTGGCGATGACCAGTTGATTTGATTGAACTGCCATACCATGGTCACGTCAATCGTCGCCGAGTAACCTACGCTATGTACTAAAAAAGGTAAGCACTGTCATGTCTATAAAAAGGAAAACAAAAAGAGGAGGCGTGACCAACACGTCGTTACTTTTCATGCAAATTTTGTTTATTTAATTTTGTTCCAAATAAACGTATCACTAGAAATCATGATATGATACTAAATTAATGACGAGTATGATACATGTCTTTTATTATGATTAAGATTTACAGATTTAGATTATTGATGATTATCATGTCTATAAAAAAGAAAAAAAAAAAAGGAGGCGTCACCAACACGTCATTACTTTTCATGTAAATTTTGTCCGAAATAAACGTATCACTAGAAATCGTGATATGATACTAAACTAATAACGACTATGATACATGTTTTTTATTATGATTAAGATTTACAGATTTAGATTATTGATGATTATGAATGAAAATTGCAAACGAAACCATATCACGATCATCTTTCAAAGTCGGATTTTCCTTAGTAATTGGGGAGGATATTGCACCCTGGTCAAATACTAGCATGTGGCCACATCTACTCTCCTAGAAACCTATTTTGACATTTAGCTCTCATGAGTTCATCAAATCAAAATGGCATTATACGTGTCAAAGTCAAGAATATTCTTTTCCACCGCATATGATATAGATGATCTTCTTCAACGGTGCATTGCTATTCTCACTTTTTTGGCAAACATGATATTATTTACTATCTGTGTTTTTCTGATTTAAATGAAAGTTATTTGTACCTTTAAATGAAAAAACACATGGACGCCATATACAAAAACAAAGCACCTTCACGTATATAAGAAAGGATGCTCAATTCTACTTCGAACGATTAACTTACACATGCAACGAAACAATTGCGTTACGCTCAAAAGTATAATGAATGAAACTAATGCACTCCGAGTAGGCACACGTCCATAGCGGCTTGCTTACGGCCTATTTGTGGAAAATCTTCGAGCAGGAGCTCGGGAAATGACTTGGTCGGGTTTAAGTACCCGGAAGCTAATCCGACCGAGCAGGAGCTCGGGACAGGAACCTGTCGGATTTAAGTACCCGGGAGCTGATCCGACCGAGCAGGAGCTCGAGAAATGGCTTGGTCGAGTTTAAGTACCCGGGAGCTGATCCGACCGAGCAGGAGCTCGGGAAATGACTTGGTTAGGTTTAAGTACCCGAGAGCTAATCCGACCGAGCAGGAGCTCGAGAAATGAACTGGCCAGGTTTTTGTACCCGAAAGCTAAACCGACCGAGCAGGAGCTTGGGAAATGAATCGGTCGGGTTTTAGTACCCGAAACCGATCCGACCGAGCAGGAGCTCGGGAAATGACTTGGTCGGGTTTAAGTACCCGGAAGCTGATCCGACTGACCAGGAGCTCTAGACATGAACTGGCTAGGTTTAAGTACCCGGAAGCTGATCCGACCGAGCAGGAGCTCGAGAAATGACTTGGTCGGGTTTAAGTACCCGGGAGCTGATCCAACCGAGCAGGAGCTCGGGATGTTGCTGCCCTAATGGAAACAAAATCTCATTAGTTGTTCTATACTAATGAGATTTTATTTTAAATTAAAAATAAATAACACATCATCAATAATGTTTTTACTAGATTTGGTCTTCACATGAATTGTTTCTTTTCCTTTTACATGAACTTTGTTGCCATTTCTCGTCTATACAGTAGATCCAACTGAATAATCAAGCCTCTTAAATAAACTTTTATCCTCTATCATATGATTACTACATCCACTATCCAAAAACCAAATAGATCTAGAATATTCTTCATCAGATGCTACATAAAAATATATTATCTTCATTTCTTTTATCATCATTACTTTCCTAATGATAGTTAGTTTAATTTTTATTCTAAAAATCTTTTTCAAGATAATCATATTTTTTGCAGTAAGAACAAAGAGGAATATTTGGACTTTTATTTTGGTACAATCAATCTTTTTCAATATGTCCAATTTTTTTACAATAAGAACATCGTTGGGTTTTTTTGTTACCTTTATTTATTTTCCTCTAAACTTCAGTTGATCGATCATGACTTCTGCTATTTTGTTCTCTCCTTTTATATTTGAATTCTAAATTCTTCTGATATTTCTTTTGATCTATCTTCGTTTGGAGAACATGTTCTAAAGTTTCATCTGAAGATTTATTAACTTTTAGTTAATGAACTAAAAGAGAGTCATTAATTTATTAATAGATAATGTACTTGTATCTTTAGCTTCTTTTATATCAGTAGATATCATATCAAATTTCGAAGATAAATTTCGTAAAAAATTTTCTAGTACAGTTCGATCTTTTAGATTTTCACCATAAGATCTCATTTGATTCATAATAGAAAAATTTTTGGAGAAGAAGTCAACAATAGATTCAGAATCTTTCATCATAAGAGTCTCAAATCCACGTCGAACAATTTGAAGCTTTGAAATTTTTACCTTTTGTATGTCTCCAAATACACTTTTTAATATCTTCCATGCTTTTGTTGATGTTGCTGCCATTATGATTCTGAAAAATAGGGAATCATCTATTGCTTGTTGTAACATATAAAGAGCTCTTGCATCTTTATGTATATTTTATTTCATCTGATTTTTTTAATCTTTTATAATACTAGGATCCTGTAGATCATACTGAACAAAATCATCTTCTACCAAATTTCATAATCTATATGAAATAAATAAAATTTTTATTTTAACAGCCCAAAATTAATAATTATCACCTTTGAATAAGAAGTTGATAAGGAACACTTACTCCAAGGCCTGCTAACTTCTCTTTTTTCTAACTCTAATATTTTTTGAACCAGACTTTAATACCACAATTGGTTTTTTCTAGTACTTCCAAGAGCACATATTTATATTGATTAAAAGATTGAATATATATATTTTAAAATATTAAAAAATCTATTATATCTAAATAAATCTCACCCTCATTTAAAATAATCTCATTATCATCTAAACTAAATTAGACCTAAATCTTTATCTTTCATTTTATCAAATCCTAACTTCTTAATCAATCTTAACTACTTAAATTATTTTCAACAACCATTACCTTTAATACAACATCCTGAGTGAGGAGGATGGTTACTCAAAAATCAGAATATCGCCTTCAGGGATAAACAGTGATTTGGAACCCCAACAAGTAAGAATGAGATAAGGATCTTTGTATTATTCCTACTGGATTGGTAAGAAAAAGTTTGTTTGAGTTCCTCAAGCAGCATTAATAAGAAAGGTATCATGTGTCGTGTTTCAGGATCGATTAATTCGTTCGCCTCATTTGGAACCAAAGATCCAAAGTGTGCACAACATTAGAACATGTTTCTGTTGGTTTGGTGGTATTCTCATTAGCTATCTTGTGTCCATGTCTCATAGGTTGATGCCTAGGTGTTAAAAGAGTTACTTGGAGTGATAGATTATTCACGAATGAGTTGCACTAAGTACTTCATCTGTGTCCATGCTCCATTTCCTTTCTACAAGCATTTTAGCTAGAACTCTTGTAATCTCATTTCCTTCTAAATAGATTGGCAGAGGTCTTCTCTGGAAACTGATTGGATGGTATCGACTTGATCAAGCATGTTATCGCTAACTAACATGGATCGTAAAGCAACATAGAGTTCACAGAGTTTAACAAAAAACTTGAGAAACTAAGAGAGCTCGAAGAAAATAAGAAACATCAATGATAGAGTTGTTGGCATAAAAAACTATAATTATACAAACTATTATGCGAAAAACTATTATGCCAGGATTGAAATAAAAAAATACGAGATCTGTTTACGATGCGTACCTTTAGATGCCATCTGATTGAGATCTAACTAGATCTTCAAGAGCACCGCCTGTCGGATCTGAATAACAGGACCACCTTAATTATAGTTTTTGGAGATCAAGAGAATAACCGTAATCTCTTGCTCTATTCACCCCTTTGTCGTTCTGTGTTGTGTCGTGCATTGGGTTTATAGTAGGTCCTGTCTATTTATAGGCGAGAGCAGAGGGTCTATTAGAAGAATTCCTTCCATCAAGGGCATCTCCTAAAATATCCCAATATAATATGTACTTTATTTCATATTGACTAATATCTTTTATCATAATCCAAATAATCCATAATATATCTTATTCAATTAATAAAGGACCACATAATCTTACAAGATTATGTTTTATCGTCGAACATCATACTCATCATTACCTTCCAACTAACATATAATAACATTCACGTGTTAAATCTTAGATTTTGATTATAAAATGATGTGATAAATTTAATAATAAGTATTCATTATCTGATATACTAAGATGTATCCAATTGGAAGCATTGATTATATTATTTCCCACCTCCAATGAATTAGTTAGGCTAGACTTTTATTGAATGTATATATTTGCATCAAAGTAATTATAGGTTGTGGTTATCACTATTGTCAATCATCAGTAATCATTTTATTTTGAACGAATTTGGGCAAAAACTGTCCATTCTTTTATTTCTGATAATGTTTCAACAATTAAAGAGAGTTTTTTTGTTTATAATGACAAAGTCATAGCCATATGATTTAAGTTGACAGATCATGCTCTATGATTTAAGTTGACAGATCATGCTCTAACATGGTAGAACACCTATTTACGAACCCATGAAGACAATTTAAAAGACTTATACGATAATAAAATTTACTCGATAGGCTACCTCAAAGATCAATGAAAAAGTTGACAAAGATTATGCTAAAGACGATACTAATAGATAAAGAATATATATTATCAAATTTTGATCGGAAACAGTGGAACTCGAAATATCTTTTGAAACCACGAGATTGTAATAAGTTAAACTCGAGCTAAATAACCACCATAAGTCAAAATGTGAGGTAAGTCTCCTTTGTTATTAAAGAAATATAGAAATAAGTACAACTAACTGATGTCACAGTTATTCTATTAAAAAAAAATGATATTTTCAATTTAAACATAAATTAAAAATAATTTTACCAACATCATGATGCCTCATACAATTTTAAGAGTATCATGATATCATCATGAAGAAGAGGGAACTCCAAGAAAAAATCAATGGCTTCTCTTTATCGTTGCTCTTTCTCTCTATCTCTCTCCATCTTATGTTTACACGTCTGATTATTCCTTCGTAGATCTTTCGAGATAAATATGCTTTAAATTTTATCATAAGTTGTGTGCAAGAGATTTGGCCTACGACCCTGGGTTGTGTACGCATGAAAGGTTTTTAATTTTTAATCCTAATCTTATATGAAGATAAAGTTCTAAATCTCAAATTTCAACTACATTATCTCACATTGCCTCATTTGACTATGAAGGCGGAGGCCCCTTTAGATGCCCTAATGCTAAGGCCAGTCTAAGAGCTATTGTTGTACTGATCTAACACATGAAAATTTCTTATCAACGGAGGAAGGTAAGAAATTTATTCTTTTCGAAGGCTTTGACGGAGAATAGCATACCTTATCAAGGGTGAATTTCTGCGTCACTATGTGTAATCCATATGGAAGGCACTAGTACTTCATTCACCCTTAATTTCTATGAATATTCTTCTTGGAGGGATGGGATGTGAGGCCCTTTAGGAGATTTGATCATTAATTTAGTTATCCAATCGTGAGTGATTCATTATGGAAAGTCGAAGGTATAATCTACAAAATCAAATCATGGGGACAAGGAAATGCCGGTCAAATTCTTCTGCTGCATAGGAATGAGAATAAGCGATAGTGACTGATTACTATATATATTGTTTTTTCTAAGATCCCAAACTTTCGGTTTACCAATTGTTTGTTTCAATCCCACCATGGCCAGGTGATTTGATTGAGCTGCCAAACATGACACGGTCACGTCAATCATCAACGATCAAATTAGACGTGCACATGTTCAAATCTCTCAGGAAGACGGTCTAACAACACTTCCGCGGCCAGTTGATTTGATTGGGCTGCCATATATGGTCACGTCAATTATCACCAACTAAAAGACTGCCACCCGTTCCATCTAACCTCCCCCTTTGGTAGGCAGCTTGCACCATCAATCTTCTTACCTTGTTATTGCTTCACTACCTCGTCTTAAAAAATTAGTCCCGTCATGCTTGCAAAGCTTGTGTGTAGGTTGTTTTTATTAAAATATTTTAACATTTAAAATTAAAAATTCAGTAATAATATATTAAATTTATGATATATATATTTTTATTTCATTCAGAAAGTTTTTATTTAATATATAAGTTCATTGTCGTCGGATCCAAAAGTTTTAGCGATGTCAATCCAAAAAAAAAAAATAGACTCGTCATTTTATCCCTCACATGATCATTATGAGCAATAGATTAGGGAGAGTTGAGAGGATATGTAATCTCTCGTTGTTGGTTCACGTGATTCATAGGCGATGAGAGAATATATATAATTTTTCAATAATATCACGTATTTCTATCTCATCTTATTTGTGTATTATTTTTTATATTTTTAAGATGTCATGTCTATTTATAAGTGAGAGCAAAGGGTCTAAGATATGTAATCAGGTGAGCCCCTCCCATCAGGATCATCTCCTAAAAAATTTTACTATAATTAAACTTCATTTTTTTTTACCGATAACCTAAATCAAAATCAAATCATATTCACAATCTATCTTATCTAATTAGATAGGGCCACATAATCTCACGTTCTCTTACTTGGCCCACTAATTAATAAGATATAAAAGAAATTTCAAATCAAAGCAAATAAAAAATAATTTAATAATATTAATTATATTCTAAATCTTTGAAAATATATTTTATACATTCACATGAATTTTATTAAACATGCTAATAAATTCAATAAACTTAATATCATATTAAATCTAACTATCAATACGAGCCATAACAATTATATATCATATTTTTATAATCAATTAATTAACTAAATGATTCCTCGAAATCCATCCAAATATACAACATAATCATTCGATAAAACAAAGTCAAGAATTTTTAGGTCAGCTTTATCCTTAAACATCATGGGATCAAGATAGAGACCTTAAAACTCTGATAGATGAACTATCGTTTGTTATGATACAAAGACAAGCAGGAAACACTTTGATTTATGTGTTAAAGAGAGTGGTAAAGGTAATTATCAATCAGCTCTTACATTGTCAACCATTCACCAGTGACTATCTTACAAATTTATGGGCTCACCGATGCATTTTTTTGCATCGATTGAGAGTGACCTTTCGTTGCGACATGTCCTGGATATATGCAGATGCTCACATTATTGCCTCTTTTGGATCGCACTAGTGATAGGGGTAAATTTGGTACACATCAATTCATTCATCACGAAGATCGACATCTAAGTAGAGCTCTACGTTATTAGCTCTATAACAACTCTGCAACTATCCTATCTTATTAGAATCCAAGGCCGGGATGATTAGGTTGTTAGCCCACCGGTAAGATAAGGTATAAAAGAACCCCAAACTCTCACCGAGGGGGCAGAGTAAAACAAACACATGCTATGCCATTACACACTCTCTCCTTTTATCTATAGTTTATGTCACTATGTCCTCTCCTCTATTGACTTACGCAACAACATTTGACCATCATCAAAGCATGTCAAGATGATCCGACCTCCGAAGGTGAAAACCGATAGCTCGAAGGACTCCCGTCCGCATACTCATGCTACTTAGAGTCAGATACGCCCCGTAGGATAGCATCGCAGCGCCGCTGCACCCTTGCCAAACACCAACATTAGTCAAGAGGGAGTCCCAGGGTAAACATATACCTTCGATAGAGAACCAACCGAACCGACTAAACAGTCGACGATACTCATGACACCATGTAGCAATCGCCAGTATAAAATAACTATTCAACAAGTTCAACATTCCAAACTTGGATATATTAATTTGGACCGAAGTAAGATTCTTGATTTGACTTCAGTTAGTTGGTAGCCTCGTCTTTAAATGTATGCATATAGAGACTACACTTTTGACTTTTCTTTTACATGCCGCACAAACATTGCCCCAAATGAACCTGTCCCAAAACATCTTCAAATGATACTAAACTAATGGCCACTTCGATACGTGTTTTTTATTATTATCTGGACTTACAGATTTAGAATATTGATGATTATGAATGAAAATTGTAAACCGAACCATATCAACATCATATTTCAAAGTAAGAACTTTTTTCCTTGACCAACGAAACAATTGCATTCCGAAATTTGGTCAGAAAGATACTGAATGAAACTAATACTCACGGAGTAGGAGACGTCCGTGGCGGCTTGCTTGCGACAGAAACAATAAACTTAAGAACGGAAGGGAGAGATTCTGGATAACATTATATATATATATATATATATATATATAGCAATTATGTATCAGATTTTATAGTTTGTTCTCGTTTCAAAGTAGCTGACGAGTTTGACGCCCACCATTGTGATCCCATTTTTTGTTTTGTTGTACCATCGAGACTTTGACCCAGATGAACCAGTCACATGATACTCCATCGATCGCCACCCTGGTTTAAAACAGTCTGTCACCTACTCAAAGTCAACTATTGTGATGATACGGTAACGTCTGTCACTACGCAACCGGGGAAGCTGCACGCGAAACTAGTAACTTTCATGTGTATAAGAAGGGTCGACGGGCTTGTTGTGCCTCATCACCAGAAAACTAGTTACACCCATGGATCTCACTGGCACCTCCCTCCTCTTCTCCTTTCTCGTCCTCCTCGTATCGCTGCTGCTACTCAAGAAGAGCAGGTCCGGTCGCGGTGCTGGTGCCAAACTGCCTCCCGGTCCATCTAAGCTCCCTATCCTAGGCAGCTTGCACCATCTCTTGGGTGGCCTGCCGCATCGTTCCCTCACTGCCTTATCTAAGAAATTTGGCCCCGTGATGCTCCTGAAGCTCGGTGAGGTCCCCACCCTCGTTGTCTCATCTGCCGAAGCGGCTGCTGAGATCATGAAAACCCACGACATCAGCTTCGCCTCTCGGCCCACTAACCTGAATCTCCAGACCGCCACATACGGCGACAGGGGCGTCGGCTTTACCTCCTATGGATTCCACTGGAGGGAGCTGCGCAAGATGAGCATCGTGGAGCTATTGAGTGCCAAGCGAGTCCAATCTTTTCGCTTTATCCGGGAAGCGGAGGTGCTTAATCTTGTGCAGTCGATAGTCCTGTTGTCCAACACTGGTTCCACTGTGAACCTCAGTAGGAAACTTGTGCTGTTGGCTAATGACATAGGCTCGCGGTCCGTCATCGGCAGCAAGTGCAAGTACCAGAAAGAGTTCATACGGATAGTGATGCAAACGCTGGAAGCAGCCGGAGGCTTCAGTTTGGCGGACTTATTGCCGTCATGGCCGATAATTAGACTTCTCAGTGGCGCGTCTTTCAAGATGCAAAAGTTACACAGTGACATGGACGCGATCCTGAATAACATCATTCAGGAGCACAGAGAAAGGAAGTCGGCAGAGCAACCGGAGGAGGAGGAAGAGGAGGAGGAGGCGGAGGACTTGGTGGATGTCATGCTGAGAGTTCAAGCTCAAGGCAGCCTGTCATTCCCCTTGGCAGACGAGGACATGAAAGCTATGATGCTGGTATGCTTTCTTTAGAAACCCTATTTATTCTTTCCTTACAGTCGCAGTTTCGACAATCTAATTTCTGGTTTGCTTTTTCAATAATCACATACAGGATATGCTCGGTGGGGCCAGCGAGACCTCCGCAGGAATAATGGAGTGGGCCATGTCGGAGCTGATGCGGAATCCAAGAGTGATGCGGAGGTTGCAAGAGGAGGTGAGGGAGACTGTCGGAGGAAAGGGAAAGGTGACGGAGAACGACATCAACGGAATGACCTACTTGAGACTGGTCATCAAGGAGACTCTGAGGCTGCACCCTCCTGTTCCTCTGTTGCTCCCCCGAGAGTGCCGAGAGGCGTGCGAGGTTCTTGGTTACCAGATACCAGAGAAGACGAGAGTATTCGTGAACGTTTGGGCCTTGGGAAGGGATCCTCGACACTGGGACAATCCCACTGAGTTTGAGCCAGAGAGATTCGAGAGGAGGAATTCCATGATCGACTTCAAGGGAACCAACTTCGAGTTCTTACCTTTCGGGGCGGGCAGGAGGATATGCCCAGGGATGTCATTTGGTTTGAAGAGCATAGAGCTCTCCCTGGCTAGCCTTCTCTACAACTTCGATTGGGAGCTTCCGTCGGGCGATGAAGGGATGCCCCAGGAGTTGGACATGAGCGAGACCTTCTCGATTACGTGCCGGAGGAAGTCAGACCTCTGCCTGCGTGCCATCCCTCGTATTCCTTTCTCCATGACCTGACTTTTACCCAATTATATATGCACCCGTAGTAGTTTCTTGCTCTTTTCATACATGCACTTCTACCCAGTAGTCTTTACCAGTGTCGTCGCCAATTTCCGATATGAAAGTTTGGCTTATAATATTTTCTTCAAATTGTGACCTTGTAGATTCCATCACCTTCCTATATTTTGGGAATTAAGATGATGGTGAAAATGAAACGAGTGCTCTTCATGGAAACGAACTTGTTTAGAAACCCGAGAAATAATTGTTCGGTCAACTTGTAACTAAAAAGAACGTCCAAATCAACAATGTGTGTGTGTGTCTATAGAACAATTATATCAATGGAGAGCAAACATTGGGATGCTAGCAAACATTGGGATGCTATTACAACACCCTTTAATTATATGCTTCCATAACTGAGATACTAAATGTCAATTAATTAAAACACCTTTCAATTAGATGATATAATTTTCTTGATGATTAGATAACATATTTTAAAAATATTTTTTGTCATTTAATAACTTGATTGAATTTGAGAGTAGCTCATTAAAGAGATACTGATGCATGGGTGGACATAATAATTTGCATTCTTATTTATGTACTTAAAGTTATTTATTTATATTATTTTATTAATATTTATGTATGTACATGTTATTATTGAATGTGATAATATAATTATCTTGAGTTATTTTAGAAAGCACTAACAATGTTATGGTACAAAAAATGAAGCATGATATTGATGACATACAACTGCTATAACTTATATTGCTAGTCAAACTTAATTTAATATTATTATATTTATTAGACTTATTGTACTTTTTTAAAGTTTGTGTGCATATAAATTATTTTTAAAATTTAGAACTAATTAGGTAAAATTATTGTTTTAAAAAATATTATATTTATTTTTAATTTTAACCATTTTGCATCTTATTAATTAATGGCCCAAGTGGAAAAATGTTATATTATGTGACTCTATCTAATAAAGTAAGATATATTATGGATATGATTGTATTTTTATGATTACAGTTATCAGTCAAAATAAAAGAAGTCCAATTATGATAGTATTTCTTAGAAGATGGCGAGAGGTTATCCTAATTACTTATCTCAGAATCTCTACTTTGGCCTATAGATATACAAAATCTCTTAGGGACTATACACACAATACGTGGATACGAAGACGTATAGAAAAGTATCATGATTGAGAAATTATAGATCATCTTTCATCTTTTTTAAGTCACATGATTTAGTTAATGAGAGATTACATATCATTTATAGTGATCTTGTGAAAGATAGAAAAAGAGGAGAAAAGGAATCTAGTTCTCTTTGTAGATCGACTTTATTATAACTTTCGGTTCCGACGATGATACACATGTAGATTAGTTAATATTTTTTTGAGCAATATTAAAAAATACATATCATAAATTTAGATTTATTATTATTTTTAATATTAATTTTTTTATATGATAATATAAGGGAGATTTTTATGGTTAGCAACCACTTCAATTGACGACCATCAACTTGTTATCTTGAAGGGGAAGGTTGAGTTAAAAGGCACTTGACTCACCAACCATATAAGCGTCAGCTTATGTTAGGCTGTTGTCACGAGCAGAGCCGTAGCTAATCAAGTTCGTTTGAGATGAGTATCACGTCACATATAATGTCAACGCATATTAAGTTTACGTATATAGACTTGGGTTGGAAAAGTTTTCCTACAAGTCTGATATCGGACGAAAAGTTTGACACGAATAATTAAATTATTATATGTGGACTTCAATCTGGAAATTCGTACACATGCATTTCCAACTGTCTTACAACTTGCTTAAACGAAATTTAAATTTAATAGCTTTTGAACAGGACATAGTTTGATGGTGATACGTTAAAAATTCACGATTCATAACCTCACATGCTCAAGACTAAACTATCTATGTGATTGAAACAAACAATTATTAGCAAACGGAAAGTTTTCATTGGCAGGGGTCTTCGAAAACCAATATATATAGTAATTTTTTACTATCACCTATTTTCATTCTTGTGTAGCACCAGAATTTGACCGGCATTTTGATGTCGTCATAATATGACTTTAGAGATTATACCTTGGACTTTGCATGATGAATGATTGGATAACTAAAGTAATTGTCAGGTGGTCTTGATATTAATTATATAATTTTTTTATTTT
Organism: Ensete ventricosum; assembly: GCA_029747655.1. NCBI lineage: Eukaryota > Viridiplantae > Streptophyta > Magnoliopsida > Zingiberales > Musaceae > Ensete > Ensete ventricosum. The sequence goes on along the minus strand of JAQQAF010000005.1, from coordinate 7,804,862 downwards.
AAAAAATAACTTAATTAAATCATCGGGTAACAAAGGACATTCTGATATTCCTCTCTTAAAATAAATAAATAAATAAATGATTGAAAAATCTTAACATACCTGATCAATCAGCTGATCATATTTTTTTATATAAATAAAAATATTATATATATCAAAAAATATAAAACAGTATTTCTTATAGACAACGGATAAGATAACTATGCATCAAAATATTCATCAACAACATTCAGTCAAATTTCACGTGCACAAGTTCAAATGTCTCAGTAAAACGGTTTAAAGTCCCAGCAACAGCGCCATTACCAGTTGATTTGGTTGAGCTGCCACAGAATGATACGGTCACGTTAACATTATTAAATAAAACGGTCAAATTCGACGTGCACAGATTCAAATCTCTCAGACGGTCAAAAAAATCCGCCCAACAGTGGCGATGACCAGTTGATTTGATTGAACTGCCATACCATGGTCACGTCAATCGTCGCCGAGTAACCTACGCTATGTACTAAAAAAGGTAAGCACTGTCATGTCTATAAAAAGGAAAACAAAAAGAGGAGGCGTGACCAACACGTCGTTACTTTTCATGCAAATTTTGTTTATTTAATTTTGTTCCAAATAAACGTATCACTAGAAATCATGATATGATACTAAATTAATGACGAGTATGATACATGTCTTTTATTATGATTAAGATTTACAGATTTAGATTATTGATGATTATCATGTCTATAAAAAAGAAAAAAAAAAAAGGAGGCGTCACCAACACGTCATTACTTTTCATGTAAATTTTGTCCGAAATAAACGTATCACTAGAAATCGTGATATGATACTAAACTAATAACGACTATGATACATGTTTTTTATTATGATTAAGATTTACAGATTTAGATTATTGATGATTATGAATGAAAATTGCAAACGAAACCATATCACGATCATCTTTCAAAGTCGGATTTTCCTTAGTAATTGGGGAGGATATTGCACCCTGGTCAAATACTAGCATGTGGCCACATCTACTCTCCTAGAAACCTATTTTGACATTTAGCTCTCATGAGTTCATCAAATCAAAATGGCATTATACGTGTCAAAGTCAAGAATATTCTTTTCCACCGCATATGATATAGATGATCTTCTTCAACGGTGCATTGCTATTCTCACTTTTTTGGCAAACATGATATTATTTACTATCTGTGTTTTTCTGATTTAAATGAAAGTTATTTGTACCTTTAAATGAAAAAACACATGGACGCCATATACAAAAACAAAGCACCTTCACGTATATAAGAAAGGATGCTCAATTCTACTTCGAACGATTAACTTACACATGCAACGAAACAATTGCGTTACGCTCAAAAGTATAATGAATGAAACTAATGCACTCCGAGTAGGCACACGTCCATAGCGGCTTGCTTACGGCCTATTTGTGGAAAATCTTCGAGCAGGAGCTCGGGAAATGACTTGGTCGGGTTTAAGTACCCGGAAGCTAATCCGACCGAGCAGGAGCTCGGGACAGGAACCTGTCGGATTTAAGTACCCGGGAGCTGATCCGACCGAGCAGGAGCTCGAGAAATGGCTTGGTCGAGTTTAAGTACCCGGGAGCTGATCCGACCGAGCAGGAGCTCGGGAAATGACTTGGTTAGGTTTAAGTACCCGAGAGCTAATCCGACCGAGCAGGAGCTCGAGAAATGAACTGGCCAGGTTTTTGTACCCGAAAGCTAAACCGACCGAGCAGGAGCTTGGGAAATGAATCGGTCGGGTTTTAGTACCCGAAACCGATCCGACCGAGCAGGAGCTCGGGAAATGACTTGGTCGGGTTTAAGTACCCGGAAGCTGATCCGACTGACCAGGAGCTCTAGACATGAACTGGCTAGGTTTAAGTACCCGGAAGCTGATCCGACCGAGCAGGAGCTCGAGAAATGACTTGGTCGGGTTTAAGTACCCGGGAGCTGATCCAACCGAGCAGGAGCTCGGGATGTTGCTGCCCTAATGGAAACAAAATCTCATTAGTTGTTCTATACTAATGAGATTTTATTTTAAATTAAAAATAAATAACACATCATCAATAATGTTTTTACTAGATTTGGTCTTCACATGAATTGTTTCTTTTCCTTTTACATGAACTTTGTTGCCATTTCTCGTCTATACAGTAGATCCAACTGAATAATCAAGCCTCTTAAATAAACTTTTATCCTCTATCATATGATTACTACATCCACTATCCAAAAACCAAATAGATCTAGAATATTCTTCATCAGATGCTACATAAAAATATATTATCTTCATTTCTTTTATCATCATTACTTTCCTAATGATAGTTAGTTTAATTTTTATTCTAAAAATCTTTTTCAAGATAATCATATTTTTTGCAGTAAGAACAAAGAGGAATATTTGGACTTTTATTTTGGTACAATCAATCTTTTTCAATATGTCCAATTTTTTTACAATAAGAACATCGTTGGGTTTTTTTGTTACCTTTATTTATTTTCCTCTAAACTTCAGTTGATCGATCATGACTTCTGCTATTTTGTTCTCTCCTTTTATATTTGAATTCTAAATTCTTCTGATATTTCTTTTGATCTATCTTCGTTTGGAGAACATGTTCTAAAGTTTCATCTGAAGATTTATTAACTTTTAGTTAATGAACTAAAAGAGAGTCATTAATTTATTAATAGATAATGTACTTGTATCTTTAGCTTCTTTTATATCAGTAGATATCATATCAAATTTCGAAGATAAATTTCGTAAAAAATTTTCTAGTACAGTTCGATCTTTTAGATTTTCACCATAAGATCTCATTTGATTCATAATAGAAAAATTTTTGGAGAAGAAGTCAACAATAGATTCAGAATCTTTCATCATAAGAGTCTCAAATCCACGTCGAACAATTTGAAGCTTTGAAATTTTTACCTTTTGTATGTCTCCAAATACACTTTTTAATATCTTCCATGCTTTTGTTGATGTTGCTGCCATTATGATTCTGAAAAATAGGGAATCATCTATTGCTTGTTGTAACATATAAAGAGCTCTTGCATCTTTATGTATATTTTATTTCATCTGATTTTTTTAATCTTTTATAATACTAGGATCCTGTAGATCATACTGAACAAAATCATCTTCTACCAAATTTCATAATCTATATGAAATAAATAAAATTTTTATTTTAACAGCCCAAAATTAATAATTATCACCTTTGAATAAGAAGTTGATAAGGAACACTTACTCCAAGGCCTGCTAACTTCTCTTTTTTCTAACTCTAATATTTTTTGAACCAGACTTTAATACCACAATTGGTTTTTTCTAGTACTTCCAAGAGCACATATTTATATTGATTAAAAGATTGAATATATATATTTTAAAATATTAAAAAATCTATTATATCTAAATAAATCTCACCCTCATTTAAAATAATCTCATTATCATCTAAACTAAATTAGACCTAAATCTTTATCTTTCATTTTATCAAATCCTAACTTCTTAATCAATCTTAACTACTTAAATTATTTTCAACAACCATTACCTTTAATACAACATCCTGAGTGAGGAGGATGGTTACTCAAAAATCAGAATATCGCCTTCAGGGATAAACAGTGATTTGGAACCCCAACAAGTAAGAATGAGATAAGGATCTTTGTATTATTCCTACTGGATTGGTAAGAAAAAGTTTGTTTGAGTTCCTCAAGCAGCATTAATAAGAAAGGTATCATGTGTCGTGTTTCAGGATCGATTAATTCGTTCGCCTCATTTGGAACCAAAGATCCAAAGTGTGCACAACATTAGAACATGTTTCTGTTGGTTTGGTGGTATTCTCATTAGCTATCTTGTGTCCATGTCTCATAGGTTGATGCCTAGGTGTTAAAAGAGTTACTTGGAGTGATAGATTATTCACGAATGAGTTGCACTAAGTACTTCATCTGTGTCCATGCTCCATTTCCTTTCTACAAGCATTTTAGCTAGAACTCTTGTAATCTCATTTCCTTCTAAATAGATTGGCAGAGGTCTTCTCTGGAAACTGATTGGATGGTATCGACTTGATCAAGCATGTTATCGCTAACTAACATGGATCGTAAAGCAACATAGAGTTCACAGAGTTTAACAAAAAACTTGAGAAACTAAGAGAGCTCGAAGAAAATAAGAAACATCAATGATAGAGTTGTTGGCATAAAAAACTATAATTATACAAACTATTATGCGAAAAACTATTATGCCAGGATTGAAATAAAAAAATACGAGATCTGTTTACGATGCGTACCTTTAGATGCCATCTGATTGAGATCTAACTAGATCTTCAAGAGCACCGCCTGTCGGATCTGAATAACAGGACCACCTTAATTATAGTTTTTGGAGATCAAGAGAATAACTGTAATCTCTTGCTCTATTCACCCCTTTGTCGTTCTGTGTTGTGTCGTGCATTGGGTTTATAGTAGGTCCTGTCTATTTATAGGCGAGAGCAGAGGGTCTATTAGAAGAATTCCTTCCATCAAGGGCATCTCCTAAAATATCCCAATATAATATGTACTTTATTTCATATTGACTAATATCTTTTATCATAATCCAAATAATCCATAATATATCTTATTCAATTAATAAAGGACCACATAATCTTACAAGATTATGTTTTATCGTCGAACATCATACTCATCATTACCTTCCAACTAACATATAATAACATTCACGTGTTAAATCTTAGATTTTGATTATAAAATGATGTGATAAATTTAATAATAAGTATTCATTATCTGATATACTAAGATGTATCCAATTGGAAGCATTGATTATATTATTTCCCACCTCCAATGAATTAGTTAGGCTAGACTTTTATTGAATGTATATATTTGCATCAAAGTAATTATAGGTTGTGGTTATCACTATTGTCAATCATCAGTAATCATTTTATTTTGAACGAATTTGGGCAAAAACTGTCCATTCTTTTATTTCTGATAATGTTTCAACAATTAAAGAGAGTTTTTTTGTTTATAATGACAAAGTCATAGCCATATGATTTAAGTTGACAGATCATGCTCTATGATTTAAGTTGACAGATCATGCTCTAACATGGTAGAACACCTATTTACGAACCCATGAAGACAATTTAAAAGACTTATACGATAATAAAATTTACTCGATAGGCTACCTCAAAGATCAATGAAAAAGTTGACAAAGATTATGCTAAAGACGATACTAATAGATAAAGAATATATATTATCAAATTTTGATCGGAAACAGTGGAACTCGAAATATCTTTTGAAACCACGAGATTGTAATAAGTTAAACTCGAGCTAAATAACCACCATAAGTCAAAATGTGAGGTAAGTCTCCTTTGTTATTAAAGAAATATAGAAATAAGTACAACTAACTGATGTCACAGTTATTCTATTAAAAAAAAATGATATTTTCAATTTAAACATAAATTAAAAATAATTTTACCAACATCATGATGCCTCATACAATTTTAAGAGTATCATGATATCATCATGAAGAAGAGGGAACTCCAAGAAAAAATCAATGGCTTCTCTTTATCGTTGCTCTTTCTCTCTATCTCTCTCCATCTTATGTTTACACGTCTGATTATTCCTTCGTAGATCTTTCGAGATAAATATGCTTTAAATTTTATCATAAGTTGTGTGCAAGAGATTTGGCCTACGACCCTGGGTTGTGTACGCATGAAAGGTTTTTAATTTTTAATCCTAATCTTATATGAAGATAAAGTTCTAAATCTCAAATTTCAACTACATTATCTCACATTGCCTCATTTGACTATGAAGGCGGAGGCCCCTTTAGATGCCCTAATGCTAAGGCCAGTCTAAGAGCTATTGTTGTACTGATCTAACACATGAAAATTTCTTATCAACGGAGGAAGGTAAGAAATTTATTCTTTTCGAAGGCTTTGACGGAGAATAGCATACCTTATCAAGGGTGAATTTCTGCGTCACTATGTGTAATCCATATGGAAGGCACTAGTACTTCATTCACCCTTAATTTCTATGAATATTCTTCTTGGAGGGATGGGATGTGAGGCCCTTTAGGAGATTTGATCATTAATTTAGTTATCCAATCGTGAGTGATTCATTATGGAAAGTCGAAGGTATAATCTACAAAATCAAATCATGGGGACAAGGAAATGCCGGTCAAATTCTTCTGCTGCATAGGAATGAGAATAAGCGATAGTGACTGATTACTATATATATTGTTTTTTCTAAGATCCCAAACTTTCGGTTTACCAATTGTTTGTTTCAATCCCACCATGGCCAGGTGATTTGATTGAGCTGCCAAACATGACACGGTCACGTCAATCATCAACGATCAAATTAGACGTGCACATGTTCAAATCTCTCAGGAAGACGGTCTAACAACACTTCCGCGGCCAGTTGATTTGATTGGGCTGCCATATATGGTCACGTCAATTATCACCAACTAAAAGACTGCCACCCGTTCCATCTAACCTCCCCCTTTGGTAGGCAGCTTGCACCATCAATCTTCTTACCTTGTTATTGCTTCACTACCTCGTCTTAAAAAATTAGTCCCGTCATGCTTGCAAAGCTTGTGTGTAGGTTGTTTTTATTAAAATATTTTAACATTTAAAATTAAAAATTCAGTAATAATATATTAAATTTATGATATATATATTTTTATTTCATTCAGAAAGTTTTTATTTAATATATAAGTTCATTGTCGTCGGATCCAAAAGTTTTAGCGATGTCAATCCAAAAAAAAAAAATAGACTCGTCATTTTATCCCTCACATGATCATTATGAGCAATAGATTAGGGAGAGTTGAGAGGATATGTAATCTCTCGTTGTTGGTTCACGTGATTCATAGGCGATGAGAGAATATATATAATTTTTCAATAATATCACGTATTTCTATCTCATCTTATTTGTGTATTATTTTTTATATTTTTAAGATGTCATGTCTATTTATAAGTGAGAGCAAAGGGTCTAAGATATGTAATCAGGTGAGCCCCTCCCATCAGGATCATCTCCTAAAAAATTTTACTATAATTAAACTTCATTTTTTTTTACCGATAACCTAAATCAAAATCAAATCATATTCACAATCTATCTTATCTAATTAGATAGGGCCACATAATCTCACGTTCTCTTACTTGGCCCACTAATTAATAAGATATAAAAGAAATTTCAAATCAAAGCAAATAAAAAATAATTTAATAATATTAATTATATTCTAAATCTTTGAAAATATATTTTATACATTCACATGAATTTTATTAAACATGCTAATAAATTCAATAAACTTAATATCATATTAAATCTAACTATCAATACGAGCCATAACAATTATATATCATATTTTTATAATCAATTAATTAACTAAATGATTCCTCGAAATCCATCCAAATATACAACATAATCATTCGATAAGACAAAGTCAAGAATTTTTAGGTCAGCTTTATCCTTAAACATCATGGGATCAAGATAGGGACCTTAAAACTCTGATAGATGAACTATCGTTTGTTATGATACAAAGACAAGTAGGAAACACTTTGATTTATGTGTTAAAGAGATTGGTAAAGGTAATTATCAATCAACTCTTACATTGTCAACCATTCACCAATGACTATCTTACAAATTTATGGGCTCACCGATGCATTTTTTTGCATCGATTGAGAGTGACCTTTTGTTGCGACATGTCCTGGATATATGCAGATGCTCACATTATTGCCTCTTTTGGATCGCACTAGTGATAGGGGTAAATTTGGTACACATCAATTCATTCATCACGAAGATCGACATCTAAGTAGAGCTCTACGTTATTAGCTCTATAACAACTCTGCAACTACCCTATCTTATTAGAATCCAAGGCCGGGATGATTAGGTTGTTAGCCCACCGGTAAGATAAGGTATAAAAGAACCCCAAACTCTCACCGAGGGGGCAGAGTAAAACAAACACATGCTATGCCATTACACACTCTCTCCTTTTATCTATAGTTTATGTCACTATGTCCTCTCCTCTATTGACTTACGCAACAACATTTGACCATCATCAAAGCATGTCAAGATGATCCGACCTCCGAAGGTGAAAACCGATAGCTCGAAGGACTCCCGTCCGCATACTCATGCTACTTAGAGTCAGATACGCCCCGTAGGATAGCATCGCAGCGCCGCTGCACCCTTGCCAAACACCAACATTAGTCAAGAGGGAGTCCCAGGGTAAACATATACCTTCGATAGAGAACCAACCGAACCGACTAAACAGTCGACGATACTCATGACACCATATAGCAATCGCCAGTATAAAATAACTATTCAACAAGTTCAACATTCCAAACTTGGATATATTAATTTGGACCGAAGTAAGATTCTTGATTTGACTTCAGTTAGTTGGTAGCCTCGTCTTTAAATGTATGCATATAGAGACTACACTTTTGACTTTTCTTTTACATGCCGCACAAACATTGCCCCAAATGAACCTGTCCCAAAACATCTTCAAATGATACTAAACTAATGGCCACTTCGATACGTGTTTTTTATTATTATCTGGACTTACAGATTTAGAATATTGATGATTATGAATGAAAATTGTAAACCGAACCATATCAACATCATATTTCAAAGTAAGAACTTTTTTCCTTGACCAACGAAACAATTGCATTCCGAAATTTGGTCAGAAAGATACTGAATGAAACTAATACTCACGGAGTAGGAGACGTCCGTGGCGGCTTGCTTGCGACAGAAACAATAAACTTAAGAACGGAAGGGAGAGATTCTGGATAACATTATATATATATATATATATATATATATATATATATATATATATATATATATATATATATATAGCAATTATGTATCAGATTTTATAGTTTGTTCTCGTTTCAAAGTAGCTGACGAGTTTGACGCCCACCATTGTGATCCCATTTTTTGTTTTGTTGTACCATCGAGACTTTGACCCAGATGAACCAGTCACATGATACTCCATCGATCGCCACCCTGGTTTAAAACAGTCTGTCACCTACTCAAAGTCAACTATTGTGATGATACGGTAACGTCTGTCACTACGCAACCGGGGAAGCTGCACGCGAAACTAGTAACTTTCATGTGTATAAGAAGGGTCGACGGGCTTGTTGTGCCTCATCACCAGAAAACTAGTTACACCCATGGATCTCACTGGCACCTCCCTCCTCTTCTCCTTTCTCGTCCTCCTCGTATCGCTGCTGCTACTCAAGAAGAGCAGGTCCGGTCGCGGTGCTGGTGCCAAACTGCCTCCCGGTCCATCTAAGCTCCCTATCCTAGGCAGCTTGCACCATCTCTTGGGTGGCCTGCCGCATCGTTCCCTCACTGCCTTATCTAAGAAATTTGGCCCCGTGATGCTCCTGAAGCTCGGTGAGGTCCCCACCCTCGTTGTCTCATCTGCCGAAGCGGCTGCTGAGATCATGAAAACCCACGACATCAGCTTCGCCTCTCGGCCCACTAACCTGAATCTCCAGACCGCCACATACGGCGACAGGGGCGTCGGCTTTACCTCCTATGGATTCCACTGGAGGGAGCTGCGCAAGATGAGCATCGTGGAGCTATTGAGTGCCAAGCGAGTCCAATCTTTTCGCTTTATCCGGGAAGCGGAGGTGCTTAATCTTGTGCAGTCGATAGTCCTGTTGTCCAACACTGGTTCCACTGTGAACCTCAGTAGGAAACTTGTGCTGTTGGCTAATGACATAGGCTCGCGGTCCGTTATCGGCAGCAAGTGCAAGTACCAGAAAGAGTTCATACGGATAGTGATGCAAACGTTGGAAGCTGCCGGAGGCTTCAGTTTGGCGGACTTATTCCCGTCATGGCCGATAATTAGACTTCTCAGTGGCGCGTCTTTCAAGATGCACAAGTTACACCGTGACATGGACGCGATCCTGAATAACATCATTCAGGAGCACAGAGAAAGGAAGTCGGCAGAGCAACCGGAGGAGGAGGAAGAGGAGGAGGAGGCGGAGGACTTGGTGGATGTCATGCTGAGAGTTCAAGCTCAAGGCAGCCTGTCATTCCCCTTGGCAGACGAGGACATGAAAGCTATGATGCTGGTATGCTTTCTTTAGAAACCCTATTTATTCTTTCCTTACAGTCGCAGTTTCGACAATCTAATTTCTGGTTTGCTTTTTCAATAATCACATACAGGATATGCTCGGTGGGGCCAGCGAGACCTCCGCAGGAATAATGGAGTGGGCCATGTCGGAGCTGATGCGGAATCCAAGAGTGATGCGGAGGTTGCAAGAGGAGGTGAGGGAGACTGTCGGAGGAAAGGGAAAGGTGACGGAGAACGACATCAACGGAATGACCTACTTGAGACTGGTCATCAAGGAGACTCTGAGGCTGCACCCTCCTGTTCCTCTGTTGCTCCCCCGAGAGTGCCGAGAGGCGTGCGAGGTTCTTGGTTACCAGATACCAGAGAAGACGAGAGTATTCGTGAACGTTTGGGCCTTGGGAAGGGATCCTCGACACTGGGACAATCCCACTGAGTTTGAGCCAGAGAGATTCGAGAGGAGGAATTCCATGATTGACTTCAAGGGAACCAACTTCGAGTTCTTACCTTTCGGGGCGGGCAGGAGGATATGCCCAGGGATGTCATTTGGTTTGAAGAGCATAGAGCTCTCCCTGGCTAACCTTCTCTACAACTTCGATTGGGAGCTCCCGTCGGGCGATGAAGGGATGCCCCAGGAGTTGGACATGAGCGAGACCTTCTCGATTACATGCCGGAGGAAGTCAGACCTCTGCCTGCGTGCCATCCCTCGTATTCCTTTCTCCATGACCTGACTTTTACCCAAATATATATGCACCCGTAGTAGTTTCTTGCTCTTTTCATACATGCACTTCTACCCAGTAGTCTTTACCAGTGTCGTCGCCAATTTTCGATTTGAAAGTTTGGCTTATAATATTTTCTTCAAATTGTGACCTTGTAGATTCCATCACCTTCCTATATTTTGGGAAACAAGATCATGATGAAAATGAAACGAACTCTCTTCGTGTAAACCAACTTGTTCAGGAGAAGTAATTGTTCGGTCAACTTGTAACTAAAAGGAACGTCCAAATCAACAATGCGTGTGTATAGAACAACTATCTCGTTGAAGAGCATGATAGCATACAAGATTTTCTCTACTACACGAGGAAATTTTGTTGTTCTATTGAGGAAAATCTTTTCTCCTCACTTGTATAAATAGGGAACATTATGTTGATAAATCTATCAACTTCTGACTTCAAATTTCACTCAATCATGGTATTAGATTGAATTTCCTAGAGCAAGCCCTTTTCTCGTTGTTTGCCGACAACAATAACTAGGCGACAACTGTAGCTTCCTCCCTGCTAAGGCATAAACGATTTTCCTAGAGCAAGCCTTTTTCTTGAACATAATTGTTTTTGATGCTATTAACCCCAAACTCAAAGAGTATTTGTACCCCATCATGTTATTTTTGTTTAGTCTTCCTATCCGTTTCAAAATCATGAGTCTCCTACTACGTGAGCTACTCGAACAAATATACATCACTAGAGTATACCACTAATCCTATCCAACGAGTTTCCACAACATCATCCAATCTTTACCCTCCGGATCTGCACTCTATTGTTCCCCCTGTTCAACAGATCCTCACCCCTTCTATTACTTCTCATCTTTCTTTTTCACAAGTATCCCCTAGTGTTGACGTATTGCCCTCGGGAACACAATCGTTGTCTTTACCCTTCTCTAGACCTAGTGACACTAAATTTCCATAGACCTGGCTCATGTTAGTGCCTCTTAGCCGCCCATACCACAACACAACCTATAGCACTTGGACATCCAATGACAACACGCTCTAAAAGTGGTATTTCCAAACCGAATCAAGTCCTTGACCTACATGCTATCACAAATTCCTCATCTCAGACTAGTGAACCCTCAACAATTACTCAAGCCCAAAAATCTCCCCACAAGCGTAAAGCCATGTATGAAGAATATGACGATGCCCTCCTTCATAACTTTACCTAGACACTTGTATCCTTTCATCTTACACAAAATATCATCGGGTGTAAGTGAGTCTTTCGAATTAAGCAGAACCCAGATGGATCCGTTGTCGAATATAAAGTACGTCTAGTGCCTAAAGATTTCATCAACGTTATGGTGTTGACTTCACAGAGACATTCAGTCTCGTTGTTAAACCCACAATAATTCGACTTTGGATAGTTTGGCCATCTCAAAAGTTTGTCATTTGCGACAACTCAATGTTAATAATGCCTTTTTACAAGGGATCGTAACTGAAAATGTCTTTATGCAGTAACCTCTTGGCTTCATCCATCCTTAGTATCTAATGCATGTCTGTAAACTACAAAAAGTTATTTATGGAATTCGTCAACATATAATTTGGTTCATTTTTGATATCAATTAGCTTCATCAACTCCAAGTCTGATACCTCGTTATTTCTATGTCACTAAAATAGTAGTACAATATAACTTCTACTATATGTGGATGATAATATAGTCACGGATAATAATCCTATGGAGATGAAGGCATTCCTCAAGCAATTGGCAGATCTATTCTGCCTCAAAATATTAGAACCTTGAGCTATGTTCTGAGAGCGGAAGCAACATATATGTCTTCAGGACTCTTCTTATCACAACGAAAGTATATTCAGGATTTATTATCAAAGATGAATATGCAGGACATGAAAGAGGTTTCAACTCCCCTCTTTACTAGTGAATCACTCAAATTAAGTTATGGAAGCCTTGCTACAGACTCTACTCAATACCGACAAGTATTTGGCATATTATAGTACTTAGCTCTCACCCACCTAGACATCTCATTTGCAGTCAACAAATTATCACAATTCATGCATCGACCGTCGACTACTTATTGGTCTGCAATCAAATGAATCTTGTGATATTTTAACGGGACCCTCAACCATGGCCTCTTTCTCCACAAACACTCCCCTGTTCATCTCCATGCCTTTGTCGATACTGATTGGGTATAGAACTTTGATGATAGAACATTCACGTCAGGGTAGATTATCTTTCTTGGAGCTAATCCAATTAGTTGGAGTTCCAAGAAGCAAAAGACAGTCGCATCGTCTACAACTAAAGCTGAATATCATGCCATCACCACCGTTGCAGAACTTAATTGGGTCACTTACTCCTATAATATACTGCGATAATGATAGAGCTATCTACCTGTGCGCCAATCTAGTGTCCCACTCATGCATGAAACATATTGTCATCGACTTTTATTTTGTGTGAGATCAAAATTTTCTTTTAATTTTTGATAACGACAAAGTCATAGTCGTACAACTCAAGTAGACAAACTATGCTCTAGCATGGTGGAATACCTATTTGCAAACCCATGATGTGATATGAGGATAATTTAGAAAAACTTGTACGATAATAATTCTACTTGATAGGATACCCCGAAGAATAGTAAGAATTATGACATAGCTTATGCTAAAGATGAGACTAATTTTGATGACAAACGATTGACACTCGGAATATCCTTTGAAACCACTCAATTGTGATAAGTCAAACATGAGTTAAATAACTAACATAAGTCAAAACATGAGATAATTATCCACTTTTGTCATATATAAATACAAATAAGTACAACTTACTAATGTCACTGTTATTCTATAAAGAAATGTTAGTTTCAATTTAAACATAAATTGAAAACAATTTATGTTTTAAATGTAAAACTAGTTCCGGCTTTTTCCCTTCATGCAATAAATTTTAAATGTCAAATACCATATATGACCTCTCAGCAAATCTTAAGGCTAATTAAAAAAGAAATTGCACTCGTATCTTTTATAATAAATACTATATTAACACTGGAGGATACAAAAAGAAACTAAAGTATCGTACTTATTTACTGGATTCTCGAAAAACCTGTGTATCTTATTTCCTGTGTTGCACTACACTTATTTTTGAATCCAGAAGGGCCAAATACTTTTGCTATGGCCTCTCCTTCTTTCATTACTTCCATGTCGTACGTAGTCTGCCAATGGATCGATCACCTGTCAGTCAGTTCTTTCGTAAGCTCGTCTTCCATGATTTCGTCTCTCTGATATTTGTGTTCTCCTCCTAGATCCATTTTATCATCATTAGCTAAAGCGGCTGATGGCCCTTGATCATCTTTCGGTTGGTAGATTGTGGCATGCTGGCTGTCCTTTGAATTTGTTTCGACAATAAGTCTCAACGCATTCTCCTTGGTACGTGATCTTTGCAGAGCATCCACAACTGCGGTCAAGATTAGTTAATTCCGAATGCAAGTACTATGTAATGGAACTGGAGCTAATGGAGATCTATGATCAAGCAAACGGAATATGCTGTTTATAAAAATAAGTATGGTCAGCAATAACTAGGGGCAAAATTAGATGCCTGGGAGTCATCATCACGAGAAGGTTTAACATAAGTATGAGGATTTTCTCAACAGTCTACCATTTGGTTACAATAACTTTATCTTTTAACATGCCCCTGCAAAATCGAGCTCCTGCAAAGAACGTCAATCTTGGATCGATGAATTGAAAATAACTTGTGAGAGAGTGCTTCGTGAGTGAGTCCGCCAGTTGATCTGTCGTGTGAACATGAAAAACTTGTAATTGATGATTCTTCACTTGATCTCGTATAAAGTGAAAGTTGATTGTTATATGTTTTATACGAGAATAAAACACTGGATTGTAGGAATAACAGAAGAGCGGATGTTAAGTTCTTTGAGTAGATTTATTACCCAATTAAGTTCAGTAGCTGTAGTTGCAATAGAGCGATACTCAACTTCAGTGGTTGACCGAGCAACTATCTTTTATTTTTTGGAACTCCAACTGATCAGATTGGCGCCTAAAAAAATAATATACCCTGATGTTGATGTTCTATCATCAATCCCAGCCTAGTTAGCGTCAACATAAGCATGAAATTGAAGTGGAGAGTTTTTGTAGAGAAATATGTCACAGTCAAGGGTACCTTTAAGATATCGTAATACTCGTTTAACAGTTGACCAATATGTCACAGATGGTCTATGTATGAATTGTGATAGCTTTTTAACTGCAAATAAGATATCTGGGCGGGTGAGAGTTAAATATTATAAGGAACCAATTACTTACAGATATTGTGTAGGATCTGTAGCAAGACTGCCATCATTTAACCGAAGCGATTCACCAGTGAAGAGATGAGTCGAAATAGCATTTGCATCCTTCATGTTTATCTTTACTAATAATTTCTGAGTGTACTTCTGTTCAGAAAGGAAGAGTCCCGAAGATGTAGACGTTACTTCCACACCCAGAAAATAATTCAAGAGACCGAGATCTTTGAGGGAAAATCTGGCGACCAACTTTTTAATGAACATTGTGACCTCCATAGAATTATTACCTGTCACAATAATATCATCAATATATACTAGAAGATATATTGTACTGCTAGGTTATTGACGAAGAAATAAGAAAGTATCAGACTTAGAGTTAGAGAAGTCGATTGAGATAAAAAAATGAGCCAATTTCTTTGTACCAGGCTCTTGGAGCTTGCCGAAGACCATAAATAGCCTTGTGGAGTTTGCAAACATGTTTCATATACTGAGGATGAAGAAAATCAGAAGGTTGCTCCATAAAGACATCGTCAATTAATGTTCCTTATAAGAATGCATTGTTCACATTAAGTTGTCACAGATGCCATCCTTTTGAAATGGCCAAACTCAGAATCAGTCGGATTGTTGTGGACTTAACAACAGGACTGAATGTCTTTGTAAAATCAACACCAGTACATTGATGGAAGCCTTTGGCCACTAAGCGGGCCTTGTACCTGGCAATGGACCCATCAGGGTTCCGCTTAACTCGAAAAACCCACTTACACCCGATGACATTTTGTGCGGGATAAAACAGAACAATTGTCCAGGTAGAGGTTATGAAGTAGGGCATCATATTCATCAGACATAGCTTGACGCTAATGAGGGGACTTTTGGGCATGAGTGACCGTGGTAGGTTCACAGGTCTCAATAGAGGGAGTTACAACCGTATTGAGATCGAGAACCTGACGTGGTCTGAAAATACAACTTTTAGAGCGTGTTGTCATAGGATGTCCAAGTGGTTTAGGAGATGATGGTGGAATGAGTGTGGGTGAAGTAGTAGAACAGGGTGAGTTGGACTGTGGAACATTAGTGGTAGTAGGCTGGGGCGTGGGAAATGCTAGTGGTTGAGTGCCCGACGATTGGATGTCTGTGGTTGCAGAAGAGGGAGAAAAAAAAGGAGCGAGATGTTGTATTAGAGAAGTGCTCCACTCATGAGTTAGAGTGGGTGATTCTTGTGGAGGTTCACTGGATAATGGCATGTGCCACTGATGCATATTCACCAAAGTGGTTGATACAGTAGTAGATTTGTATTGTTGAAATGAAAAGGAAGACTCCACAAAGACAACATGACGAGACACAAAGGCCTTGTGAGTTGAAGGATCATAGCATCGGTAAGTATTATGTTCAAAAGAGTAACCAATGAAGGTACAAGGCTTTGACCGTGGGGCTAGTTTATTTGATGCATAAGGACGTAGCCAAGGATAGCAGACACAACAAAAAACCCTAAGTTTTTGAAGATTTGGGGATTGATGAAATAGTTTTTCAAATGGTGATTGATTATGGAGGACTGGAGTAGGCATGCGATTTATCAGATAGACGGCGATCTGGAAGGCTGCAGACCAAAAATTAGTTGGTATGGAAGCATGATGGAAAAGTGTGGAACCAATTTCAACTATATGCCGATGTTTGCGTTTGACTGAGCCAACTAGTTGAGAGGAGTGTACGGAGGAGACTTGAGATGCTAAATACCACATGCTAACAAGTGTGGTGTTAGTATTTGGTATTCACCCCCACCGTCAAAATAAATTGTTTTGATAGAGGATTGAAAGATATTTTCCACCATTTTTTTTAAAGTAAGGAAGATTATGGAGACCTCAGACTTATGTTGAAGATGATAAAACCAAGTATATTTCATAAAATAGTCAGTAAAGATAACATATAATCTGTATTTGTCAAATGAAATACTTGGTGCAGGACCCCAAACATCAGTATACAAAATTTCAAATGGTTGTGTGCAAGAATAGAAGAATGTTCAAATGGCAGTCGATGACTTTTATTACTAAGACGTATTACAGTGAGTAACAATAGGGCTAGCTTTAAACGATGGAAGAGAATAACGAGATAAAAACTTTTGTAGAGTTGAGGAAGAAGGGTGACCAAGATGATGATGCCACACATCCATTGAAGCAGCAACATAAAAGTAGGCAGTAGGCTGAGAGATTGATGGCTACTGGTAGATGTTATCTTTACTCTTGCTTTGAACTAACAATGCCCCCGTGTTCAGATTCTTGACAAGAAAGTAGTCATGAAAAAATTCAATAGTGGTATTATTTTGTTTACAGAATTGAGAGACAGAAATAAGATTCTGTTTGATATGAGGAGCGTACAATATATCATTGAGTGTAAAGTTAAGATAATGTGAATTAAGCATTATGGAATTAATATGAGTAATAGGAAGTCGCTTACCATCACCGATGATGATGTCATCATTACCACCATAGCTGTTGTGAAAGGACAAGTTCTGGAGATCTAAGGTGATGTGATGAGAGATGCCAGAGTCCATAACCCAAGAGTGTTGATAAGAAGTCGGAGCAGCAATGAGATGCGTTTGGGGCATGGTAGCTAGAGGTCGAGGATGAGATCGCAGACCTTGGCGGAATGACCAACCTTATCATACAGCTGGCAGACTATTCGTTGTTGAGGCATAGGAGCAGGACGCCAAGGCTGATGATAATCGTTGTTGCTACCTTGAGGCATGGGAGCAGGACGCCAAGGCTGTTGGTAATTAATGCTGCTACCGTGAGGCATGGGAGCAGGATGCCAAGATGGTTGGGAACCATAGTTGCTACTTGGATTGTGATAAGATGGTGCCTGCTCTAGACCCTTGTTGGCAGACTTATAGTACTGGTTGCTCTTCTTTTTAAATTTTTGACTTACTTGGGCAGTAATAGGTTGTCCTGTTGCCCTATCTTCACGCTTCAGATATGTCTCGTAGTCAGTCAACTTGTCGTACAGCTCTTTAAATGATAATGGCAAGTCACGTGCCCGGATTGCTGCTGCTAGTTCTTTGTACTCAGCCCCAAGACCGTTGAGGGTGTGGACGATAACTTCATCATCACTGAGATAATGTCCTATTAAGGCTAAATCATTGATGATAACCTTTATATTTTAGAGATAATCAGTGATGGTACTTTCCTCTTGTTTTGTATTCATTAGTCTGGAGAGAAGACCGAGCATGCGAGTGCGCGAGCGATTTGCCAAGGTAGTTTGCAGCTTGCAGCTTGCACCATGCGTCAGCAGCAGTAGCACATGAAGATTTAAGTGGTGCGACGGAACCAGCAACGGAGGCTTAAATCACTTGAAGAATAGGACGGTCTTGTCGTAACTACAGTTTATGCTCTTGATTTAGTACTTGACTTGTTGTCCCCAGCATGTCAATCATTGCTGGTGGACAACTGCAAGATCCATCAACATATCTTAACAAATCATATCCGAAGAGGAGATTAGTGAATTGAGCGCGCCATGATGCGTAGTTGCCTCTGGATAATTTGAAAGGGATGATGACTGCAGCATTGATGGAGATCAATCCAGTACTCTGAGAAGTACTAGTGCTTTTGATGATGACACTGACAGAAATGGGAGAAGTAGACGATGAAGACATTGTGGGAGAAAAAAATACCAATTACTTTTAGATCTGGGAATGCCCCTTATACTGCGTGGCTGGCCGGATTGGTGAAACTGATCGCTGCAGCAGAGATTATATTTAGTATCGGTGATTGCTTGCCTTTTCTCTCCTTTTTTTAAAATCTTTTTATGTCGTCTTTGGTTCTCACTACTGCAACAGCACTGGTGGGTTCCGCTATTCAGGTGTCGAAGGAGGCTTCCTGGAGAAGGAGCCGCTATGGAGATGAAGAGGAAGAGCCAGTGGCTGAAAGGAGTGGACATTGGCCCTTAGAGATTATCTCGGCAGAGGTGCTGCTATGGCTGGGAAGCAGCGAGAGATGGCACGGCTGGCTCGCGGCGACAGGAGCAGGTGTGGCAGTGGCAACTGGTGACCGCTTGGCTGCGGCAGAGGTGGCCGGTGGAGAGGAGCAGTAGTTGCTCCTGATGATAGATTGTTGTTGGTGGCAGCGAAGGGCAGCATGTGATAGATCGCTGCTGGTCATAGTAGATCAGTGAGAGATCACTATGGGCGGCTACGATTGAGGAGGAGAAAGGAGAGGGTGGTGTCGCTCGCTGCGATTGCTAAGGGATGGCCAGTAGCAGGGGTAGGGGAGTAGAAGGCAGCAGCAGCAGGGGATGGCGCCGAGAGGATGATGGCGACGACGGTGTAGATGGCAAGGGAAGAAACCGCAGGAAGTAGAGGATGCAACGGTAGCGGCAGGGGATGGCGAGGGTTGCGACGTCTTTCACGACTCGTGACAAAGATGCTGGAGAGAAGGCAGCAGCTGAGGAGATGACTATTGGCAGGGTAGGAGGAGAGAGTTACCTTCAGAGCAGAGGATGTCTGTGACGCAGTTCTTTCTAGAGAAGGTTTAGTCACGATTGAGCACAAAGATGGGGTGTGTCGCCTCTGCTGCTCTAGTGCTATAGATCTGGTTTGGGCGAGCACGGGCGATGGTCGCGAGAGATGGACCTTTGTTGTCGATCGCTCCATTGAGGAGGAGCAACGGCGATTGGTAGAGATGTGCTGACTGTAGAGATCGAACAAAGAGGTGGGGAGTAGCGGATCTGGTTGAAGATGGCTGCAAGCGGGAGGAGGTGGCGCAACGGAGAAAAGGCAGTGGCCGAGGAGGGTTTGTCGTGGCCAGAGATTTGCTGGAGGAATACGTCTCCGGCTTCCACAGATGTGGTTGGAGAGGATGGTCTCCCGAGTCACTAGATCTCAGAGAACTACCATTGATAGATGAGAGGGCGAGGAGAAGGTAGGAAGTTACCATTTGACAACAAAAAAAGTAATCTTTCTTAAAAGAGAGAGTCGCTCTGATACCATGATAGAAACTAGAAAAGTATTTTACAGAAATGAAGTGATTGCTTTATTCCTTCGTACTCATACCTATTTATACACAAAGGAAGAAGATTAAAAGATTAAATGTTGAGGATTTTTCTCAACAGTCTACCATTTGATTACAACAACTTTATCTTTTAACACATCTCTGAGTGCCTCCCGTTCTCTACGTGCTATCAGCAGTGGTCAAGAAAGCCTCGATACGCCGACAACAACCTCTCGGAGATGGAAATCCGTAGCTCCTCCCTTAGTTGGGCGTTCGGGAACAACCACATTGCCTTCGTCCGGATAACCTCTAATGCCTATTGCTTCTCATTTTATTGATTAAATTAGATGTAACTTTTATTGTTGAGTTTTTACCCTAACAAAGAATGTATTTGACAAAGAATTCACAATGTTTGGGTGATGACTTAAGTTATAACGAAGATAGCCAATTGAATAGAGCTTCACTCATGAGCTCAGGGACTTCATGTTCAAGTGGTCCAAGGAGAGGAGGTTGGTGGGAGAAAGTATTTAACTTTCTTTCTTCATTTTTCATTTCTTATTGTAAATTAGTAAACAAGCTTAACTATATTTTTAGTATATCTATATTGTACATTTTAAGTGTCGAGGCTGAGGTATCGTCTCGGCTTGGTATTGCCCATGTACACATAGACGCCCGAGAATTTTTCGTTGATGCCCGAGGGATGTGCTGGCTTCTTGGGACGTCGGCGGTATATCGAGAACCCCGGTGATCATCTCATGCTGGAGTCGACTTCTGGTCCTTAGTTGAGTTGTAGCCACTCGGAGTTCGTTGCAATGCTCCGAGATGAGTTGCTCATCTTTGGTTAAGGAACCTTGTTTGGTTGGCCTCCATGGGCAAGGTTTCTCTCTTTGCAAGTGCGTCCTTCTGCTCTTCAACTGGCTCTCTGGTCGTCGACGTTTGCGCCAAGGTTGCGGTCGAGAGGTGAGGTGCTGCCCCGACTCGACTTCTTCAATGGTCATGTCAGTTATGTGAATTGTTCTATATAGTATACATAGTGTTTAAGAAGGTCCCTTTGCTTATTTATTTGGGCACATTTTATACTACCTAGGGAGGCAAAAGTTGTAAGTGTGTTAATGCGCGTGGGTGGTAGGTTGGCGTCGTCATACATTGGTCGGTGGCTGCACCCTCGACCTATCTTTCAATTTCGTCTATTGTGTTGGTTGATTTTATTACGTATCTACAGTAGGCACGATCATTCCATAGGTCGTTGTCTGGGTTGAAACAAGTCCTCATATTATGTAGAGGATATAGAGAAGAAAGCCTTATGGTGGAGATAGGGGATGTGACCTGGGCCTAACTCCTCGAGCGATGGTCTGGAGTATCATTTCTTCCTGACACCTTGATATAAGATGAGTCGATCATGTCTATTTGACTTTTGAAAAATAACATAAAAATATATATTAAACGGATCAAAATATATCTTATGAATCGACAATAAAAGGCTTTGTATCTCTTCGTTGAGTAGGTTGCATTCGAGGAGCATCAGACCAAGAATTTGGTATGGAGGACTTTACATCACAAACTGAACTACATCAATTGTCTTTCCTTTTAGTTTACACATAGGTCAAATCCTCAAAAAGGAGCACTCAAAAGTTGTTTTTGGACAGATAGTGAGTCATACGCTACTCATGCTATAAGCCATAGATTCTCGTTATTATTTGCCCATGGCCTCTTATAAAACTCAGTGCAATACATATCTTGTTTATGTTTATAGGTCACTCGTATGTTTGTTTTTATATATCTGTTGGTTAATTTTGTATATTTTGGCAAATTTTTAGAAATGGCAAATTGCCTTTGTATGATATGCAGCTTGGTGGCTGGAAATAAGATTTGCGGTGGCTGGAATCGGCTTCCTCTTATTCCTCCCCCACAGCTTCTCTTCTTCCTTCTTCCCCCCACCCCTTCCTCCTTTGTTCCTCCACCGTCCCCTCCTCTTCACCTTTCATTGTCGAAATATTTACACACCAGCATACCGTGTCAGTATATTGGTACATACCAGGCTAATATATTGCCGAAATGAGTCCAATACCCGAAAAGGTAATCCTTAAGTTGAACCACACAGGACACTGGATTCGTAGAAGTCTGCCACTGTAAGTGCAAGGGGAACTCCAAGGTTTTACGCGATCATCGTCTTGCCATATTTGGCATTCAACCATCTGAATTAGGGGCTCTTCTTCACCAACCTCCTTGTCTTCCTCCCCTGCTTTCTCATCAGCAGAGCTGACAGCCGAAGTGGTAGGTAGAAAATGTTGGTTGACGGCCATGGGCAGGTCAGCAGATTAATTTAGTTATCCTAACGTGACTGATTCATAGTGGACAGTCGAAGGTATAATCTATAAAATCAAATCATGGGGTAAGGAAATGCCGGTCAAATTCTGCAGCTGCATAGGAACGAGAATAAGCGACGGTGAATAATTACTATATATATTGTTTTTCTAAGATGGCAAACTTTGGGTTTGCCATGGCCAGGTGATTTGATTGAGCTGCCAATAATGACACGGTCACATCAATCATCAACGATCAAATTCGACGTGCACATGTTCAAATCTCTCATGAAAACGGTCTGGCCATGGCCAGTTGATTTGATTGGGCTGCCATAGTATGTATGATATGGTCACGTCAATTATTACCAACTAAAAGACTGCCACCGGTCCATCTAACCTCCCTATGGTAGGCGGCTTGCAACCATCTATCTTCTTGGTGTCTTACCTTGTTATTGCTTCACCCCCTTGTCTAAAAAACATTTTAGTCCCGTCATGCTTGCAAAGATTGGCAAAGTCCTTGTGTGAGCATAAAGATCATTTTTATTAAAAGATTTTAATATTAAAATTTAAAATTAAATAATATTCTATTAAATTTATTATATATATTTTTATGTCATTGAGAAAAAATTTATTTAATTTATAAGGGCATCATCGTCGGATTCAAAAGTTGTAGCGATGTCGATCCGCAAAAAGAACTAGACTCGTCTTTTTCATTTTTTCTATCCTTTTGTATGACTATTATTAGCGATAGATATGAAGAGATGAGAGAAGATATATAATCTCTTACTGATCGGTTCACGTGATCAATGAGAGATGATAGAAGAAATATAATTTCTCAATAATATCACGTATCTCTATCTTCTCTTATATGCATATTATTTTTTGTGTTCTTAGGACGTCATGTCCATTTATAAGTGAGAGAAGAGAGTCCAGGATATGTAATTAGGAGAGTCCCTCCCATCAGGATCATCTCCTATGGAATTAGAATCGTAATCATATTTATAATATATCTTATCTACTTTTCGATGTCATTCAGAATATTTTTATCTGATCTGTAAGTGCATTATCGTCGGATCCAAAGATATAGTAATGCCGATCTGCAAAAAGAATTAGACTCACTTTTTTCTCTCTTTTCATTCTTCATAGGACCTTATATGAGTGATAGATTAGAGAGATAAGAGAGAAGATATGTAATTACTAAATAATATCATGTATCTCTGTCTCCTCTTATCTGCGTTTTATTTTTTGTGTTCTTAGAACGTTATGTCCTTTTATAAGCGAGAGCAGAGGGTCTATATGATTAGGATAGTTGCTCGCACGAGGATCATCTCCTAAGGAATCAGAATTGTAATCATATTCATAATATATCTTATCTAATTAGATAGGGCTACATAACATAACATTCTCTCACTTGACCTATTAATTGATAAGATATAAAAAAAAAATTAAAATTAAAATAAAATGATTAATTAACTAAATATCACATTAAGTTTATCTATCAATACGGGTCATAGCAATTATATATCATACTTATGTAATCAATTAATTTACTAAATGATTTTACAGATCGATCCATGTATACAACATCAACATTCGATATGACAAAGTCATGAATTTTTAGGTCAGCTCTATCGTTAAACATCGTGGGATCAAGATAACGACTTCAAAGCCGTGATAGATGCAATATTGCTTGTTATGATACAAAAGACCAATAGGAAACACTTTGATTTGTGCGCTAGAGAGAGAGGTAAATGTAACTATCAATCAACTCTTACATTGTCAATCGTTCACTCGTTATTATCTTACAAACTTATGGGATACACCGATGTGTTTTTTGCATCGATTGAGAGTGGCCTTTCATTGCGGCATGTCCTGGACATTTGTAGATGCTCACACTATTGCTTCTTTTAGGTTGCACTTAGTGATAGGGGTAAATTTGGTATATATCACCTTATTCATCACAAAAATCGATACCTAAGTATGGCTCCACGTTATCAACTCTAGAACAACTCCATAACTTTCCTATCTTATTTGAAATCTGTGGCCGAGATAATCAAGTTGTTAGCCTATTGGTAAGATCATATATAAAAGAACCCCAAGCTCTTGTCCAGGGGGCAGAGAAAAACAAATACATGATATGCCATTACACACTCTCTCTCTCCATCTATAGTTTATGTCACTTGATCACCGTCAAAGGATGCCAAGATGATCCCCCCTCCGAAGGAGAAACCCGATAACTCAAAGGACCCTCGTCCGTCTACTCAAGCTACTCGAAGTTGGATAATCCCCGTGGGATAGCACCCGTAGAATTGCTGCACCCCTACCAAACACCAACATCAATCAGGAAGGAGCCCCGGGGTGAATCTATAGCTTCGACAAATAAAATCAATCAGACCGACTCAACAGTCGAAGATACTCGTGAAACTATCACCCAAAATATATCAATGCTTAATATAAAATAGCAATTCAACGAGTTCAATATTCAAAACTTGGATGTATTAATTTGGACCGTGATTTGACTTCAACGGGTGGCCTCGTCTTTGAATGTATGCATATAGAGACTACACTTTCTGACTTTTCCTTGACAAGCCGCACAAACATTGTCCCAAATGAACCTGTCCCATAACATCGTGAAATGATACTAAAATAAAATAGTGGCCACTTTGATACGTGTTTTATTATTATTATTTGGATTTACAGATTTAGAATATTGATGATTATGAATGAAAATTGTAAAACGAACCATGAAATATGATCGAAGTCAGATTTTCCTTGACCAACCAAACAATTGCGTTTCCGAAACTTGGTCAGAAAGATACTGAATGAAACTAATACCCACGGAGTAGGACACGTCCATGGCGGCTTGATTTTATAGTTTGTTCTCATGTCAAAGTAGATGACGAATTTGACCGGCACCATTGTGATCCCATTTTTTGTGTTGTTGTTGTACCATGGAGACTTTGACCCAGATGAACCAGTCATGAAACATGGTGATGTGGTGATACTCAATCGATCGCCACCCTGGTTTAAAACAGTATGTCACCTACTCAAAGTCAACTATTGTGATGATACGGTAACGTCTGTCACTACGCAACCGGGGAAGCTGCACGCGAAACTAGTAACTTTCATGTGTATAAGAAGGGTCGACGGGCTTGTTGTGCCTCATTACCAGAAAACTAGTTACACCCATGGATCTCACTGGCACCTCCCTCCTCTTCTCCTTTATCGTCCTCCTCGTATCGCTGCTGCTACTCAAGAAGAACAGGTCCGGTCGCGGTGCTGGTGCCAAACTGCCTCCCGGTCCATCTAAGCTCCCTATCCTAGGCAGCTTGCACCATCTCTTGGGTGGCCTGCCGCATCGTTCCCTCACTGCCTTATCTAAGAAATTTGGCCCCGTGATGCTCCTGAAGCTCGGTGAGGTCCCCACCCTCGTTGTCTCATCTGCCGAAGCGGCTGCTGAGATCATGAAAACCCACGACATCAGCTTCGCCTCTCGGCCCACTAACCTGAATCTCCAGACCGCCACATACGGCGACAGGGGCGTCGGCTTTACCTCCTATGGATTCCACTGGAGGGAGCTGCGCAAGATGAGCATCGTGGAGCTATTGAGTGCCAAGCGAGTCCAATCTTTTCGCTTTATCCGGGAAGCGGAGGTGCTTAATCTTGTGGAGTCGATAGTCCTGTTGTCCAACACTGGTTCCACTGTGAACCTCAGTAGGAAACTTGTGCTGTTGGCTAATGACATAGGCTCGCGGTCCGTCATCGGCAGCAAGTGCAAGTACCAGAAAGAGTTCATACGGATAGTGATGCAAACGCTGGAAGCAGCCGGAGGCTTCAGTTTGGCGGACTTATTCCCGTCATGGCCGATAATTAGACTTCTCAGTGGCGCGTCTTTCAAGATGCAAAAGTTACACCGTGACATGGACGCGATCCTGAATAACATCATTCAGGAGCACAGAGAAAGGAAGTCGGCAGAGCAACCGGAGGAGGAGGAAGAGGAGGAGGAGGCGGAGGACTTGGTGGATGTCATGCTGAGAGTTCAAGCTCAAGGCAGCCTGTCATTCCCCTTGGCAGACGAGGACATGAAAGCTATGATGCTGGTATGCTTTCTTTAGAAACCCTATTTATTCTTTCCTTACAGTCGCAGTTTCGACAATCTAATTTCTGGTTTGCTTTTTCAATAATCACATACAGGATATGCTCGGTGGGGCCAGCGAGACCTCCGCAGGAATAATGGAGTGGGCCATGTCGGAGCTGATGCGGAATCCAAGAGTGATGCGGAGGTTGCAAGAGGAGGTGAGGGAGACTGTCGGAGGAAAGGGAAAGGTGACGGAGAACGACATCAACGGAATGAC
The DNA here is from genome assembly GCA_029747655.1 of Ensete ventricosum. Taxonomy (NCBI): domain Eukaryota; kingdom Viridiplantae; phylum Streptophyta; class Magnoliopsida; order Zingiberales; family Musaceae; genus Ensete; species Ensete ventricosum. The sequence goes on along the minus strand of JAQQAF010000005.1, from coordinate 7,778,213 downwards.
CTACTTGAGACTGGTCATCAAGGAGACTCTGAGGCTGCACCCTCCTGTTCCTCTGTTGCTCCCCCGAGAGTGCCGAGAGGCGTGCGAGGTTCTTGGTTACCAGATACCAGAGAAGACGAGAGTATTCGTGAACGTTTGGGCCTTGGGAAGGGATCCTCGACACTGGGACAATCCCACTGAGTTTGAGCCAGAGAGATTCGAGAGGAGGAATTCCACGATCGACTTCAAGGGAACCAACTTCGAGTTCTTACCTTTCGGGGCGGGCAGGAGGATATGCCCAGGGATGTCATTTGGTTTGAAGAGCATAGAGCTCTCCCTGGCTAGCCTTCTCTACAACTTCGATTGGGAGCTTCCGTCGGGCGATGAAGGGATGCCCCAGGAGTTGGACATGAGCGAGACCTTCTCGATTACGTGTCGGAGGAAGTCAGACCTCTGCCTGCGTGCCATCCCTCGTATTCCTTTCTCCATGACCTGACTTGTACCCAAATATACAAGCACCCGTAGTCGTTTCTTGCCCTTTTCATACATGCACTTCTACCCAGTAGTCTTCACCAGTGTCATCGTCAATTTCGGATTTGGATGTTTGGCTTATAGTATTTTCTTCAAATTGTGACCTTGTAGATTTAATCACCTTCCTATATTTTGGGAAACAAAATCATGATGAAAATGAAACGAACTCTCTTCGTGTAAACAAACTTGTTCAGAAACCGGAGAAGTAATTGTTCGGTCAACTTGGAACTAAAAGGAATGTCCAAATCAACAATGCGTGTGTATAGAACAATTATCTCGTTGAAGAGCATGATAGCATACAAGATTTTCTCTACTACACGGTGAAATCTTGTTGTTCTATTGAGGAAAATCTTTTCTCCTCACTTGTATAAATAGGGAACATTATGTTGATAAATCTATCAACTTCTGACTTCATATTTCACCCAATCATGTTATTAGATTGAATTTCCTAGAGCAAGCCCTTTTCTCGTTGTTTGTCGACAACAATCACTAGGCGACGACTGTAGCTTCCTCCCCGCTAAGGCATAAACGATTTTCCTAGAGCAAGCCTTTTTCTTGAACATAATGCTTTTTGATGCTATTAACCCCAACCTCAAAGAGTATTTGTACTCCATCATGTTATTTTTGTTTAGTATTCCTATCCGTTTCAAAATCATGAGTCTCCTACTACGTGAGCTACTCGAACAAATATACATCACTAGAGTATATTGCCAATCCTATCCAACGAGTTTCCACAACATCATCCAATCTTTACCCTCCGAATCTGCACTCTATTGTTCCCCCTGTTCAACAGATCCTCACCCCTTCTATTACTTCTCATCTCAAAAGTTTGTCATTTGCGACAACTCAATGTTAATAATGCCTTTTTACAAGGGATCGTAACTGAAAATGTCTTTATGCAGTAACCTCTTGGCTTCATCCATCCTTAGTATCTAATGCATGTCTGTAAACTACAAAAAGTTATTTATGGAATTCGTCAACATATAATTTGGTTCATTTTTGATATCAATTAGCTTCATCAACTCCAAGTCTGATACCTCGTTATTTCTACGTCACTAAAATAGTAGTACAATATAACTTCTACTATATGTGGATGATAATATAGTCACGGACAATAATCCTATGGAGATGAAGGCATTCCTCAAGCAATTGACAGATCTATTCTGCCTCAAAATATTAGAACCTTGAGCTATGTTCTGAGAGCGGAAGCAACATATATGTCTTCAGGACTCTTTTTATCACAACGAAAGTATATTCAGGATTTATTATCAAAGATGAATATGCAGGGCATGAAAGAGGTTTCAACTCCCCTCTTTACTAGTGAATCACTCAAATTAAGTTATGGAAGCCTTGCTACAGACCCTACTCAATACCGACAAGTATTTGGCATATTACAGTACTTAGCTCTCACCCACCTAGACATCTCATTTGCAGTCAACAAATTATCACAATTCATGCATCGACCGTCGACTACTTATTGGTCTGCAATCAAATGAATCTTGTGATATTTTAACGGGACCCTCAACCATGGCCTCTTTCTCCACAAACACTCCCCTGTTCATCTCCATGCCTTTGTCGATACTGATTGGGTATAGAACTTTGATGATAGAACATTCACGTCAGGGTAGATTATCTTTCTTGGAGCTAATCCAATTAGTTGGAGTTCCAAGAAGCAAAAGACAGTCGCATCGTCTACAACTAAAGCTGAATATCATGCCATCACCACCGTTGCAGAACTTAATTGGGTCACTTACTCCTATAATATACTGCGATAATGATAGAGCTATCTACCTGTGCGCCAATCTAGTGTCCCACTCATGCATGAAACATATTGTCATCGACTTTTATTTTGTGTGAGATCAAAATTTTCTTTTAATTTTTGATAACGACAAAGTCATAGTCGTACAACTCAAGTAGACAAACTATGCTCTAGCATGGTGGAATACCTATTTGCAAACCCATGATGTGATATGAGGATAATTTAGAAAAACTTGTACGATAATAATTCTACTTGATAGGATACCCCGAAGAATAGTAAGAATTATGACATAGCTTATGCTAAAGATGAGACTAATTTTGATGACAAACGATTGACACTCGGAATATCCTTTGAAACCACTCAATTGTGATAAGTCAAACATGAGTTAAATAACTAACATAAGTCAAAACATGAGATAATTATCCACTTTTGTCATATATAAATACAAATAAGTACAACTTACTAATGTCACTGTTATTCTATAAAGAAATGTTAGTTTCAATTTAAACATAAATTGAAAACAATTTATGTTTTAAATGTAAAACTAGTTCCGGCTTTTTCCCTTCATGCAATAAATTTTAAATGTCAAATACCATATATGACCTCTCAGCAAATCTTAAGGCTAATTAAAAAAGAAATTGCACTCGTATCTTTTATAATAAATACTATATTAACACTGGAGGATACAAAAAGAATACGGTATATGCTGTTTATGAAAATAATTCTTTCATAAATAAATACTATATTAATACTATGTAATTCTTTCTGGAGCTATGGAGATCTATGATCAAGCATACGGTATATGCTGTTTATGAAAATAAAGGTACCCTTATCAGAAATAAATTCATTGATTGTCTGAAGAATAGATCAAGCGATGAAATACCTGATGATCGGCTATACCCCAAGGATACTAATGCCTAAATGTCTGCACCTGATGAACCCGATACTTCCATCTTCCTCCTCTTCTCAAGTCAACTCTGACAGTCAAAAGGTCATTTGTTAGTAGTGATACTGATAATAGAAAAGTACTCTAAAGAAAACAATTACCTGAACGGAACAATTTCTTCCAGGATTTGTCAACAGATCTAATGCATTTTGAACTTCATTCTCTTTCATTCACCCTAAGAGCCTCTGCAGCAAGATCCCTCTCAAAACTGCAAAACAAATTGACAAGTAGTGTACATGCAATCAACCTTGACACTAGAGAGCATGCTATCTGTTGAGTGCCTGACACAATCTAATGTTTCACAATCCGCATAAGCAAAGCCATTACATCTGTCACATTATGCTATACTCCATGATTTATTAGTACCAAATCTCCTCTGTCTTCTCATACAATCAATAATAATTATTAATTAAAAATAGGATTAAGATATATTTTAACTCGATTTTAGTCATGGACCACTTAAGTCATTATGATTTATTCGTGACTAAAATAACTTATACAGTTTAAAAAACATAACATATAAACTCATTTCATCATATCTAAGTTAAAAGATATTAGAGTCTGCTTATATAGCATAGCATGCTGACTTATAATAAATTATTTATATAATTTAAGTTTCAAAAATAAATATTTATTTTAACCCTTATAATTTTGCTTATGGATCACTTAAGCTCTTATAATTTTGATTGTGTCTAAAATAACCTCTATAACATATAAGTTCCTCCTATCAAATTTCAATTAACAGACATTAGAGTCTACTTATGTGACATGTTGACTCATAATAAATTATTAATATATAAATTAAAAAAAAAATCTAATTTAGCCTATATGGTTTTAGTTATGGACGGCTTAAGCCCTTATGGTTTTGTCCGTGTCTAAAATAACTCTTATATTTTTAAAAATATAATATATAAGTCCCTCCTATCAAATCTGAGTTGACAAGACTCCTAATAAACTATTAATATAATATATATAATTTAAATTAAAAAATTGAGACCACCATCAATGATGGGAAGATATGTCATCATGTAAGCGACCACCAATAGCAGCACTGAGCTGCTACTGCCTAGTAGGGCATCGTACGCACATAGCCTCTCTCGGGCTTACGACAAACTCAGGAGCTTCTGGTCCTGCCTCAAATGGATGTGCATCGACTAGATCGATGTTGGCACGCAATGGTCTTTTGATCCTTCTTCCTCTTCTTATGCGTCATCTTCTACGCCCTCACCCATCGTGCCTATGACATGGTGGTCTAGCTCTTTCTTACCTCCACCTCCGACCTCTCCTACCTCTACCTCTTCGCCTTCATCCACCGCTACGGTTTCTATCACTTCCTCATCCTCGCAAGATATAATTTTTAAAAAACTTAAATTACACATATCATTATATTGATGATTTATTATGAGTTAGCATATCACGTAAGCGAACTCTAATATTTATCAACTCAAACTTTATTTGAGAGGCTTATATACTATGTTTTTAAAAATTAAAAATTATTTTATACAAAAGAAAAACTATAAGAGCTTAAGTGGTCCATGACCAAAATCACAAGGCTAAAATGAATCTCTTTTTGAAACTAAATTATTTGTATTATTATATTAATAGTTTATTATAAATTAGTACCAAGTCAGCATACTCTAATATCTATTAACTTGTAATGTTTATGTCTGTTAACTTAGATTTGATAAAATGAGATTATATGATATGTTTTTTAAAATGTAAGAATTATTCTAGATATGAAATATGGTAAAGTGGATTTCTTGTCAATCATTGAATAAATTCTAAATGCACACGTTCATATATACATGCGTGTATTTACAATTGCATATGCACAAGAATGACATACAAAATTTCTCTAAAAATCTTCATCTTCTCAATGTTTCCTTTCAATCGACTAGAAGTTGTCTTTTAGATATTCTTCTATGCATATTTATGTATGATATGCACAGAGAAACTACCAAGGTCGAGTTGACAAAATTTTGATTTCTAACTATCACATTTAATAATGATACAAGTATTCAACCAGAAAACATGTTTAGAAGAATAAAATGAAAAATTAGAGGGCTCAAACATCTCCTTTGAGGCTTCATGGAGTTCACCACAAGAATTGTTCAGATGAGTTCTACTTTGCTAATTCCCTATTCATATATGCGGATCATTTTTGTCATGAATGATAGGTTTTCTGTTGGCAATAAGGTAAAGATACTCACTGATAAAAGATATTGCTCCACTAGTTCTACAACATCTGCTATATGTCAGAACCTATTTATTAAACTTTTAAATCTACTTATGTAAGTTTTCTCTTGATAATATGCTAAAGATGCTCATCGCTAAAGAGGTCCAGCCCTACATCGAGGATCCTCATCCTTGACCTTTCCTCTCCTTTCTTCTCCTCTCTTGGAGGTTGGTGCGGAAGACGATTCTCGTATTGCATCAAGATTCAGGCTCCAAACCTAGTCGAGCTAGTCTCACAGTCCAGGTTTGACAACCGACTTCTAAACTGATACAAGCTTTTGTGAGTTAGGCTTGGGGCTTTTTTTTTTTTTTTTTTTCTTTTTCTCTTTTGTTTTCTTCATAGAAAAGATCTTAGGTGCACTCTTAATAAGAAAAGGACATAGCTGGTGATTGCCTTACAGAGTTAGCACTTGGTGGTAGTTTCTCGAAGTAGACGGAGGTTGAATCCTTAATAATGTTCGAGTAAAGGAAATGAGTAAGTCCCTAATCTTCTTCTCCTCTTTAACAGTTTAACATTTGAAATCATCCTCTCTATTCACTTTGATGGTCTATTTCCCGCCAGATAGGAGATGCAATTTCACAAATGAAAACAAAAAATCTTTTCATTCCACTTCATTGTGACGCATCATTTAGTTGCATGAATTGAGTGCTCAACCTAGTTCTCCAAGTGTTTTATATAATTAAGCATCTAGGAAAAAATTGGAAGACAGCTGTGCAATCATCATTAGGAGTCCAAGGCAAAGCTTGTGTTTACAATAAGATGAATCGATTCAGTTATAAATTTTTACACTACATTACAATAAGCATGTTGAAAATATCATGACATAGTATAAAACATAATATTTTTACAAAATTTATACGAAAATATTATTTTATAATTTTTTCTAATGTTATTGAAAACATTATAACGAGATCAGTTTATCTTATATATCGATCCATACGAAAATAAAGAGAAAGAAAAAAAAAATAATGACTTATTATCAAATCAGAAGTAGATCAAGCATCATGTAAAAAGAAGGAAGGATTCTTAGGAAATTATAGTCTTCGGAGGCACTTCCTTCGAAAAAATTATAGTCTCCGCAAGACATGAAACCGAAGTGTAACACGTCAATCTGCTTAAAATTTCCACGGCTCTCAATGTGTGGTAGGTTGTGAGCCTAAATTTTGTTTCTAGAAAAGTAAAGCAGCCACACTAATACATTGGAAACGATGTTACAACATCTATAGTGTAGTGCTTTGGCCAAAAACAATGACATTGCAAATGGAAGTTTCAAAATTTATATTGGATCTACATAATCAAATATTGCATCAAAATGGAGTAATTGATCCTGTCGACTTTATGGCTTTGTGGAGAGGGAGTTGTAGATTGTACCTATCCACTATCACTCTATAGCTTGACAGCATATGCTGCCAAAATTTAAAAGGCATCGACTCATCGACCATAGGAACGCGTCAGCTTATTGTTTGTGCTGCTGCAAGTTGCAAACCATGAGCTATTCAGGTTTGTTTTAGGTTAGTATCATATCATATCAAAACATAGATTTGGATGCAAGAGTGAATCTCGTTAGCTGAACAAACTTCTCTAACTGAACCGAAAGATCTCGTTCATCAGTTGAGGGAAATCTTCCCTCACACCCTGTATAAATATGTATTGCAACAATGAATAATGTGTAGTACTAAATAATCATCACCTCTACTTTTCTCATGGTATCAGAGCAATACATACTCTTTCTCTTCTCGCTATCAAATGATAGCACATCAGAGTAAAAGATCCCGGCCCATCTCATGTTGATGCTGATGTTGCCTCCTCTACCACTGCTACACCGTGGCTACTTACTCCTCTAGGCGGCAGCACCGACACCTTCTTGCACGGGAGTCAGCTTCGCCTCTTCCTTAGGTGACCGATCCCCTTCCTCTTCGTTGTTTCGCCGGCGACTGTGGTCTTTCCCGGCCACTGCATCCATTGGCTGCCAGTAAAGTGGTTGCGTCCGTTGCAATCTTCTCTGTCACTGGGAAAGGCTTCATCGTCCACTTATCTCCTTCTTCATGGCTGGGGGGTCATGCTTTCTACAGTACGATTTGATCTTCCACTCTCGATCTGTCAAAGAAGGGTGTAGGAAGATGGGTCATGCTTGCCACTCCTGAGTTCTACCGTCGCATGGTATGGCAAAATCCTCCCCGTTGAAAGCAGTACCTTTCAACAAATCCACACTTCCTAGAAGCCTCAAACGGAGAAAGCAGTAGCACTTCAGCAGAATCTGACGGTCGCTATTCTCATTCCACCGGCTCTCGCGCTCCCTTTGCTGCGGCAACCTCGTGGTCAAAATGTCTCATGTGCAGAAGAACTCGCCATGGATTCCTTCGAGCAGGGCCCAGCCGCCGCATCCTCGAAATCCCCCATCACACAACTCCATTGATCTAGACCTTGAACTCATCACCCATCTTTGATCCTTGACGAAATCAAGGCAACCTTTATTCAGACCCTCCTCTGCATGTTGAGAATTGATTCAAGGTAGTTACATAGTTAGTTAACATGTTTAGGAGTAGTGGCTCATGTTTAGGAGTTGTGGAGGTAGTTTAAGAGTTAGTGGGGGTAGTTATTAATCATGGGTGAGATAGTGGGATGAAGAAAGTGGTGTGAGGTAGTTATTATTATGTCCTATAAATAGGACCTTAGAGAATGAAGCAAGTAGGCAGAGAGTGTGTGAAGAGAATAAATTTTGTGCATTTGGAGATAATCTTGTAAGTGTTCTTGTTCTTTTACCTCATGTTTAATACTACGTCGTTTTCTTGATTGAAAGCGTTTTCGTTCATTGGATCGTAGTATTCTGTTTTTATCGTTTCCTTGCTCCTCCTTCCCCAACATTTGTGGTATCAGAGCCTTGTTTCAATCTGAACTGGCTTTTAATGGCAATTCTATGTCTCAACCCCTTATTCCCATCTTCTCGGGCAAATCCTATGAATTTTGGAGTATGAAGATGAAGACTCTATTCAAGTCTCAGGATCTTTGGGACTTGATAGAGAATGGATATGCAGATCCAGATGAAGAAACCAGGCTGAGGGAGAATAGAAAGAAGGACTCAAAGGCATTGTTCTTCATTCAACAAGCTGTGCATGAGACAATCTTCTCAAGAATTGCAGCAGCAACAACCTCAAGACAAGCTTGGTTGATACTTCAAAATGAATTTCAAGGCTCATCGAGGGTGATAATGGTAAAACTTCAAACCCTTCGCCGTGAGTTTGAAATTTTGTTTATGAAAAGCAATGAATCAGTGCAAGATTTTCTTTCTCGAGTGACTGAAATTGTTAGTCAAATGAAATCCTATGGTGAACATCTACATGATCAAATAATTGTTGCAAAAGTTTTGAGAAGTTTAACTCCGAAATTTGATCATGTTGTTGCGGCAATTGAAGAGTCAAAAGACTTATCTACTTATTCATTTGATGAACTAATGGGTTCCTTGCAAGCACATGAAGCAAGGTTGAACAGGTCACTTGAAAAAAGTGAAGAAAAAGCATTTCAGGTTAAGGGGGAGTCTTCTACTTCAAAAGAAGACAAAAAAGTAACAGGAAGAGGACGTGGCAGAGGAGGATTTCGTGGTAGAGGAAATGGAAGAGAAAGAGGAAGAGGACACTTTGATGGGCATGATGAAAGACAATCAAATTATGATCAGAAAAACTACAAGAGTGGAATTCAATGTCACTATTGTAAGAAGTTCGGTCATATGAAGGCAGATTGCTGGAAAAGAGAAAAGCAAGCAAGCTATGTGGAAGAAAATGAAGACAATAGTAAGTTGTTTATGACTCATTCACAAGTTAATGATATCTCAAATGACATTTGGTTTTTGGATAGTGGATGTTCTAATCATATGTCAGGCATAAGATCAATATTTAGAGATATTGATGAAACTCACAAGTTGAAAGTTAAACTTGGAGATAGCAAGCAAATCCAAGTAGAAGGAAAAGGAACAATTGAGGTGAAGACAAATCAAGGGAAGGTAAAACACCTTGATAATGTTTTCTATGTTCCTAGCTTATCACATAACTTGTTGAGTGTTGGACAATTGATAGATATTGGATATTCAGTTATATTTGATGATGGTTCATGCACTATTAAAGATAAGAAATCTGGTTTGATTATAGCAAATGTTTGCATGACGCAAAATAAGATGTTTCCAATTGATGTTTCAAATATTGAGAAACATGCTTTTGTTGCAAATCAAAAGAATGAGACAAATTTATGGCATTTGAGATATGGACACCTTAACATTAAAGGTTTAAGGTTGTTAAATAAAAAAGAAATGGTTTATGGATTGCCTAAAATTAATACACTTGATGTATGTGAAGGATGTATTTATGGCAAACAAAGTAAAAAACCATTTCCTGTTGGAAAAGCATGGAGAGCATCTAATTGTCTTGAATTAATTCATGCTGACTTATGTGGACCTATGAATACAAAATCATTTGGGGGAAGTCGATATTTTCTGTTATTCACTGATGATTATAGCCGCATGAGTTGGGTATATTTTCTGGATTTGAAATCTGAAGCATTTGATAACTTTCGAAAATTCAAGGCACTTGTAGAAAGGCAAAGTGGTAAATGCATAAAGACACTTCGGACAGATAGAGGTGGTGAATTTATGTCTAATGAGTTTAATTTCTTTTGTGAAGAAAATGGTATTCGCAGGGAATTGACAGCACCATATACACCGGAGCAAAATGGTGTAGCTGAACGTAAGAATCGAACTGTTGTCGAAATGGCAAGAAGTTTGCTTAAAGGAAAGCATCTTCCGAATCAGTTTTGGGCAGAAGCAGTTGCAACAGCAGTTTATTTGTTGAATATTTCACCGACAAAGGCTGTTATGAATCGAACTCCTTTTGAAGCTTGGTATGGTATAAAGCCAACTGTAAGCCATCTAAGAATTTTTGGTTGTATTGCTTATGCTTTGGTAAATTCACAAAATCATCATAAGCTTGATGAAAAATCAGAAAAATGCATCTTAATTGGATATTCTGCACAATCCAAAGCATATCGATTATATAATCCTGTAAATGGCAAAGTTATTATTAACAGAAATGTTGTATTTGATGAAAGGGCAAGTTGGAATTGGGAGATTAATGAAGGTGATGCACAAATTCGTGTTCCAGCAGAACTAGTTACTCCACAAAATCAAGTGACAGATCCTGCTCCAACAAGATCAACGTCAACATCACCCAGTAGCAGTTCAAATTCGGCTAATGATTCCTCAGATGAAACCCCTCCAGGAAGGTTTAGATCATTAACAGAGATTTATGATTCAACATTTGCTTTATCTATTTCAGATCCTATAAGTTTTGAAGAAGCAGTTGAGGAATATCGAAAAGCAATGAAGGAGAAAATCAAGTCAATAAAGAAGAATAAAATCTCGGAACCGAAAGAAAAGAAAGTTTTTGGATCGAAATGGGTGTTCAAAACAAAGTATAATGCAGATGGAAATATCCAAAAGCATAAGACTCGATTTGTAGCAAATGGAGCCATAACATGAATATTTATGGCACAGATGAACAAGTTGCAGATATTCTCACCAAGTCACTTCCAGTTAAGAAGCATGTTTATTTTATGTCTAAATTGGTGTATGTAACTATGAATCAAGGGGGAGTGTTGAGAATTGATTCAAGGTAGTTACATAGTTAGTTAACATGTTTAGGAGTAGTGGCTCATGTTTAGGAGTTGTGGAGGTAGTTTAAGAGTTAGTGGGGGTAGTTATTAATCATGGGTGAGATAGTGGGATGAAGAAAGTGGTGTGAGGTAGTTATTATTATGTCCTATAAATAGGACCTTAGAGAATGAAGCAAGTAGGCAGAGAGTGTGTGAAGAGAATAAATTTTGTGCATTTGGAGATAATCTTGTAAGTGTTCTTGTTCTTTTACCTCCTGTTTAATACTACGTCGTTTTCTTGATTGAAAGCGTTTTCGTTCATTGGATCGTAGTATTCTGTTTTTATCGTTTCCTTGCTCCTCCTTCCCCAACACTGCAGCGCTGGTAGCATGGGTGCTGGAGCAGTTGTTCCACGTAATCCTCATCTTGTGGCTTCTCTTCTTCGGCACCTACATGCCTCAACCAGGTCCAGCGACCTGTGTGATCCCGGTGGCACCTCCCGCACTCCTCTCCTTCCTATGCTACCATCGCCAACCTCATCGCTCCCCTCTGACTACGACAACCCCAACTCCTTCAAGCATCTGTCGTGGCCATGTGGCTCTCTTTACTCTTCTCTGTTGCCATTGTATCTCTCGCCGACGTACTCCAATCTGTGGTTGACTTCTCCTGTAGTCGCTCCTCCACCTCTTCAACTGTTGAGATCCACTACTGCTCCTCCTCCGGTGACTGCTATCCACTAGTTGTAGGCTGCTCTCTGTTCTTCCTCACCGTTGTTGATCTCTAAACACTACCACTTTGTTGCTCTTCAGGGGGCCGCCATCCACACCAAGCGGTCGTAGCCCCTGTTTCACAGCTTCCCCTCTGCCACCAACCGTTGCTCCAAAACTCGATGGTGGTGATGCCTCATCACTATTGCTTTCTTTGCCACCTGTTTGTCGGACGTGCAAGTTGTGTTGTTTTTTTCCTAAGTCCACCTCTTAATCTGTGCCTTCTCTTTACTTCTCAGTTGTACCCCTCAATGATTCTCAAATGTCTTCCTGGTCTACCTCTAATGTTCCTACTCTCTTTCCTACTGGCAATCCCTCTCCACCTCCAGGACTTATTTCCGTCAATGTTGCCTCCCTAATCCCCTTTAAGTTATCTAAAGGCGGCAACTATGCGTCCTAGCGTGCTCAATTCTCTAATCTTTTATTTGGTTATGATATATTAGGTTATATTGATGGCTCTTTTAGTTATCCACCAGCAATGATCTATGTTCCAAGAGAACCCAACCCAGTACCAAATTCAACATACAAGCTATGGTTACGTCAAGATCGGCTTATTCTCCAAGCAATTCAAGCCTATGTCGTTGGATCTATCGCCCCGCTTGTATCCTCTTGTGCTACTGTTGCGGAAGCTTGGACCAAGTTACAAACTACCTTAGTGAATAACTCGCGGACTCGCATGCTTGGACTACTCTCCAACCTTATGAACTTAAAGCAGGAGGAAAGTACTATTTCCGACTACTTACAGCATATCAAAATGATTATCGATGACCTGGCTTTGATAGGTCATTCATTCACTAATAAAGAAGTTCTCGTCCATACGCTTAATAGACTGAGTGCATAGTTCAAGGAACTGGCAGCAATGCTTCGAGCACGTAACTCTCCAATTTCCTTTGAAGAACTTTATGACAACTAACAGACTATGAAGCTTACCTAAAGCGTGACACTCGGCTATCAGGACCTCTACTAGGACCTCCCATCACAGCTTAGTTCCATAAAAAATTTAAAAGACAAAACCTCAAATACTGTAGAATGCTTCAAAAGGTGTGGCCAACTTTTCTCTTACTTCTATGGGCACCACCCTATCTCTTCCTCCTTCACATCCTCCAAACTTCAACCATCATCAGAGTGCTTCCTTCCAACCATGTCGTCGTCCTCTTGCATTTCATCAACCGGTCGTCTATCACTTGTGTGATAAAATCAGTCACTCTACTAAAGTTTGTCGGTCTCGACCTCGCATCCTAGCTCCGTCAAACTAGCCTCAGGTAAATGTAATGACAACTCCGTCTAATAGTCAGTCCAATTGGATTGTGGACTCTAGTGCTTCCCAACATATCACTTCCAATCTCCAGAACCTATCGATCCACAACAGCTACGACGGAAATGAAGACATTGTCATCGGTGATGGTAAAAAAATTTCTATCACTCATACTGGTTCCACGGTGCTTAATTCATAAACAACTTCTTTCACACTCGATGATGTTTTGTGTGCACCCCACATTAAACGAAACCTTATTTTTGTCTCTCAATTTTGCCAACAAAACCATACTTCCATTGAATTTTTTTTTATTATTGTCTTGTCAAGGACTTGAGCACGGGGGCATCCTTGGTTCGAGGCCTGAATAAAGACAACATCTATGAATGACTGTCAGCCTTGTATCTCACTCGACCTACTACTAACTCTTTCATTACTGCTACGGTCGACATATGGCATCAACATCTTGGTCATCCCTCGACCTATATTCAACAAAAATTATTTTCTCGTTATTCTATTTCTGTTTTTAAATCTAGTAATGTTATTACTCACTGTGATGCTTGTCTTAGCAATAAGAGTCATCAACTATCTTTTGGTACATCCTCTATTTTCTACTCTAAACCGTTTGAGGTTGTTTATACTAATATTTAGGGTCCTGCATCAGTTGTCTCCTTTGACAAGTTTAGATTTTATATTGTGTATGTAGACTATTTTATAAAGTACACATGGCTCTATCGTCTCCATCAAAAGTCTGACATTGCTGTTGTCTTCTCCAACTTTAAGAACTTGGTCGAGAACTACTTTTAGACTACCATTAAAACTCTCTATTCTGATGGCAAGGGTGAATATCAGGCCATTGCATCTTGTTTGTCCACTTGCGGCATTCAACATCTCAAGTCTCATCCATATACTCCTCAACTGGTGGCTCTGTCAAACGTAAACATCAGCATGTTATTGAAACTGGCCTAACGCTGCTTCATCAGGCTTCCATGCCATCAATTTTTTGGTCCGTAGTATTTCAAACTATTGTCTGCTAATTAATCGAATGTCTACTCCCATTCTACAATATCAATCATATTTGAAAAGCTATTTCACAAACGTCTTAATCTGCAAACATTAAAGATATTTGGATGTCTATGTTATCCATGGTTACGTCCCTACAATTCTCATAAATTACAGCCCCGATCTTGCCCTTGTATTTTCATCGGATATTCTCTTGAATATAATACATTCCGATGATATGACACACTGCTAAAGTCTTTATTTCTAGATATGTCACTTTTGTGGAAACTGTCTTTTCCTTTCGAGATCACAAGCACTCTGTCATCCTATTGGATTCCTCTAACACATCTTCATCCTCTCACGCATCTTCACATGGATACATACTCTCTTGTTGCTTCTGTACCATAACTTTCTCTCTCCTCACCTCTGGTTCCTCCTCTTCCTGTGCAATAGCCTCTAGAACTATAGCTTTTATCTTCACCTTGCTAAGAAACTTCTATTGTCCTTCCGCCTGACTCAATAAGTGATAACTCTCAGCCTTTACCTCTTAATACTATTACAACCTCCCGGTATTCAATGCAAACTCATTCTAAGAGTTGGGGTTTTTAAACCACGACAAGTCTTGACTTACATGCTAGTACTAAACCTTACTTCGACTCTACTGAACCAACATCTCTTACTCAGGCCCAACAATCTTCACATTGGCATAAAGTCATGTGTGAGGAGTATGATGCTCTCCTTCATAACGCTACATGGACCCTTACCCCTTCTCACTCCACACAAAACATCATCGGGTGTAAGTGGGTTTTTTGAATTAAGCAGAACCCCGATGGTTCGATTACTCACTATAAAGTATGGCTTGTGGCCAAAGGATTTCATCAACGACCCGGTGTTGACTACACCGAGACATTTAGTCATGTTGTAAAACCTACTATAATATATTTTATCCTAAGTCTAGCAATCTCTAAAGGCTGGTGTTTATGCTAGTTAGATGTTAACAATGTCTTTTTACAAGGGACTATCATTGAAAATATTTTCATAGGGCAACCTCCTGACTTTATACATCTTCAATATCCACAACATGTTTGTAAACTCCAAAAGGTAATTTATGGACTCTGTTAGGCTCTACGAGACTAGTATACTGAACTTGGTCTATTCTTATCTTCCGTTAGCTTCATCAACTCTAAGTCTGATGTCTCTGTATTTCTATGCCAACAACATGGGGGCACTATCTATCTTCTAGTCTATGTGGACTATATTATTGTCACATGTGATAACTTTATGGAGGTTCAGGTGTTTATTAAGCAATTAGCCAACAAATTCTCTCTTAAAGATCTTGACGACCTGAGTTATTTTCTCGTTGTCGAGGCTACGTTTACATCTTCTAGCTTGTTTCTTTCACAGATAAAATACATTCAAGATTAGCTATTGAAGATGAACATGCAAAATGCAAAAGAGGTTACCACTCCCCTATTTGCCAGTGAATCACTGAAGTTATGTGATGGTAGTCCAGACCCTACTCAATATCGACAAGTAGTTAGCTCCTTGTAATATCTCGCTCTTACCCGTCCATATGTCTCCTTTGTATTTAATAAATTATCCCAATTTTTGCATCGCCCATCTATTTTACAGTGGACGGTTGTCAAACATATTTTGTGTTATCTTAAGGGGACAATCGATCATGATATTTTTCTTCACAAACACTCTCCCTCTTAGTTTTATGTCTTTGTTGATGTTGATTAGGCAAAAAATATTGACCGTAGAACCTCTACGAATTCAAACAGTCTAAACTTGGATATAATAATTTGACTTCAGCCTATCAATTTCATATATATCCGTCTCACGACATGTTTGAAGAAATAATATAATGGGAGGCCTCTGAACACGGGCGCGTCTTTGAGTGTTTGCATGTAGAGACCAAACCTTAGACTTTTCTTTTACATGCAATCTTTGTCCCAAGACATCGTGGTATGATACTAAACTACTGACCATCGTGGTATGTGTTTTTCATTATGATTGAGACATGCAGATTTAGAATATTGATACTTATGAATGAAAATTTCAAACCAAACCATATATAGATCATCTTTCAAAGTAGAATTTTCCTTGTTCAACTCTGACCTTAAACTATAAAATCCCTCCTTGTGATTCAACTTTTGCTAACGAATTATGACGACTAAGATAAACTTTACCAAAGAATAATGGACATAATCAAGTAGATCCTGTCGACTTTGTGGCTTTGTGGAGAGGGAGCTATAAATCTTAACCATCCACTATCACCCTGTCAGCTTGACAGCGTATGCGTCGAACTCATTGACCATAGGAACGCATCAGCTTATGTTTGTGCTGCTGCAAGTTGCAAACCGTGAGCTAATCACGTCCATTTTAGGTTAGTATCATATCACATCAAAACATAGACTGAATCAAGTGTAGATAATGCCAATGCATCTGACGTCTATGTACGTTGATGTCACTTCAACAAAGTTATGGTATGACTGATATAGAGGAAAACTCTGATAGAATAATTTTTATATATCGATTTCAACGTAGAATTAATCATACACTTAATGTTTCTAGGTGATTTGAGAGGATATTGCACCCAGGTCAAATACTAGCATGTGGTCACATCTACTCTTCTAGAAAAGCATTTTGACATCTAGCTCTATCGAAAAACCCATGTTGACATTTCAGATCGGAAGACAGCCACAAAAAGTCATAGTTACATGATAAGAAGAGACGGGTACATTGTTATTCTTGGCATACCACAAAGACTCAAATAGTTACATGATAAGAAGAGAGGAACTTTATATCAATTTTTTTTTTATGTCATCAGACTCATTATGCATCCATTTTTTGAAAAATTAAAAATAAAATAATATTTTTTTTGTGTTTTAAATTACTTTTGAGTTAAAAATTAAAAAAATAACCGTGCTCTGATTCCAGAACCGATCCAATTCAACTAAGAAACCGAAACCGTCAACTAAGAAAAGTAAGAAAACCATATGACTTTTTGGTACAGAGATATGAAACGAGACAAGTAAGAAAAACATATGGATATGACCGATGACTTTGCACAGAGGGAGCAGTAAACATAACCAACGTCTATTACATTGTCAACGATTGTCTCGTCACTGTCTTACTAATTTTTGGTATACGTTACATTGTCAACCTGGTCACTGTCTTCCAAAACTTTGGGAGACACCAATCGTTGTTTGCATCGATTGAGGGTTCAGAATCGTCCGTTCATTGTTGCGTGTCAGAGATACAGGCAGATGATCCACTAGCTTTGCACCCAGAACTCGTGGGTGCCCTATCTAAAGAGACTAGCCAAGTAGTTCAACAGTCCATCTTGCCGCATGCTCGAAGAACTAATACAACTGATGACCTCTGAGAACGGCCGTGTCTCTGACTGTTTGCTTGTATGCATATACATATATTGTGATATGATATGATACTAAAACTAATGGCCACTGTGGTGCAAAGACTGGTGATGTCGTTCTAAATCAACGTAATTTGATCAGGAAGACTGTCATGGAATGTCACAGGAAGCTATATACAAAGAAAGCTAAGCACCGTCATGTATATGACAAAGGAAGCTAATTCTACCTCCAATAGTTAACTTACGCACGCAAATAAATTGAAATATACTGTTCCTAGTACTAGACCTATGCAAATATGAAGTTCGAATAGAAGGGCAGCAGCATAGATAATATCTTTTGAGTACTTCTCGGTTACACGCGTGCTTCATTATGATTAGGAGTTGCAGATTTATAATATTGACGATTATGGATGAAAATTTCAAACCAAATCGATGGTTTAAAGTCGGATTTTCCTAGATCAACTCTGAATTAAAAATATATATCTTGTTGTGATTCAACTCTTTTTAATAGATTATATGACCACTTTGTGGTTTTGGGGAGGGGGAGCTACAATTCTTAACCATCAGCATCACCCTGTCAGCTTTGACAGTGGATACTGTTGAAATTTCAAAGGCGTCGACTCATCAACCACGTAAACGTCAGCTTATGTTTGTGCTGCTGTCAGTTGCTTTTAGATCAGTATCATATCACATTAAAATATAAATTGCGATATAAGAGTGACATTACGTCGATGCATCTGACTTTTAAGTACATAGACGCGACATCAAAGTTGTGGTATGACCCTTCCTAAAATGTCTGATATGCCAAGGAAAACTGTGATATGAGTAAGTCTTATATCGATTTCAACTTTAGATTAATCATGCACCCAGGTCAAATATTAGCATATGACCGCATCTACTCTCCTAGAAAGGCATTTTGACATCTAGCTCTATCGAAAAACCCATGTTGACATTTCAGATCGGAAGACATAGCCAAATCCATATTAATATATCTACTTTGAAAATATCGACCAAAATGTGAACTCTAGATAGGGCACAAATCTGTGTTCATACTTGCTGGTCTACGCTCTTGTATTTTTATCTCTAGGATACCGGCAAATCGTCAGTTCCCTTATTGCTTTATGGTGTAGCTCCCTTATTCTACAACTAACATCAAGTGCCGGGAAACTCTTAATGTATATATATATATATATATTTA
This sequence comes from Ensete ventricosum, assembly GCA_029747655.1. Taxonomy (NCBI): domain Eukaryota; kingdom Viridiplantae; phylum Streptophyta; class Magnoliopsida; order Zingiberales; family Musaceae; genus Ensete; species Ensete ventricosum. The sequence goes on along the minus strand of JAQQAF010000005.1, from coordinate 7,759,527 downwards.
TATTTATATTTATATTTTTTAGACCGTTAGAAAGCCCCTGAGAGAGCATGAGAGATTACACTTTCGACTTTTCCTTTCAAGTGCCGCATGAAAAGTTTGTCCCAGATGAACCATCGCCAGAACATTGTGATATGATATTAAAGATTTGTGATATGCTTCAAAGTTTAACGTAACATGAGATAGATGTATTCCACCAAATTAACATGAAGTTATAAGATAACGTCAATCGCCTCAATTCACTGGATCCGGTCCGGACTTTTGATGGAGGATTCTGCTTCCTTTACCCTTCCTATACTAACTACGATGGCTGCGGGCTGCTCTCCTTGCAAGGCACCTAACCCTTTGATGGCGGAAGCGCTCAAACATGCGGAGGATCTACAGTGGATCAGCTTGTGGATTCATTCTAATTCACAATCCCTCATCTCCATCATCAATGGCTCCAAGAAAATCCCATCGCACCTTAGAGTCATTATCACTGATATCAAGCTTTTGATGGCCACTCTTCAATCTTTTGTCCTCAGTTTTGTACCAACAACCTCTAATTGCAAAGCACACCGGTTGACTTTTTGGTTTGGTAAACAGGATAACTTAGGCATCTCTGATATCAGTCTTTTGAGCTCAGTTTTGTACCAACAACCTCTAATTGCAAAGCTCACCACTTGAACACTTTTTTGGTAAACAGGATAACCTAGGCATGTCGACCAACCCACTTGCTGTCTTTTACTCATTTAAATGCAAGTTCTTTGTACCTTTAAACGACAAAAAAAGAAAAAAGGACGCCATATACAAAAACTAAGCACTGTCACGTATATAAGAAAGGATGCTCAATTCTACCTCGAACGATTAAGTGGCACGTGCGACGAAACAATTGCTCTACGAAACTTGATCAAAAAGATAATGAATGAAACTAATGACCTCGGAGTAGGAACTCGTCCGTGGCGGTTTGCTTGCGACCGAAACAATCGAGTACGAACCGAAAGTTGGAGATTCTGGAAAAGAACATATACAACAATTATTTATCAGATTTTATAGTTTGTGCTCATTTTAAAGTAGCTGCAGAATTTGACCGCCACGACTGTGATCCCATTTGTTTTTGTTGTGCCATCGACTTTGTTCCAGATGAACAAGTCACAAAACATGGTGATGAGATAATCAATCACCATCACCATTAAACCATGCGATGATTTAATTCAAGTTTGTGAACTAAATCCGTATGTCATCTATTCTAATTCAACTTTGCGATGATACGATAACGTCTGTCACTACGCAACCGGGAAACTACACGCAGAACTCATTACTGTCATGTGTATAAGTAAGGGAGGACGGGCCTGTTGTGTCTCACTCATTACCAAAAAACTAGTTACACCCATGGATCTCACCACCACCGCCTTCCTCTTCTCCGTTCTCGTCCTCCTCGTATCGCTCCTGCTACTCGAGAAGAACAGGTCCGGTCGAGGAGCTCGTGCCAAACTGCCTCCTGGTCCATCGGAGCTCCCTATCCTAGGCAGCTTGCACCATCTCTTCAATGCCCTGCCGCATCATTCCCTCACTGCCTTATCTAAGAAATTTGGCCCCGTGATACTCCTGAAGCTTGGTGAGCTCCCCACCCTCGTTGTCTCATCTGCCGAAGCGGCTGCAGAGATCATGAAAACCCACGACGTCTGCTTCGCCTCTCGGCCCACCAACCTGACTCTCCAGACCGCCACATACGGTGACAGGGGCATCGGCTTTACCTCGTATGGGTTCCACTGGAGGGAGCTGCGCAAGATGAGCATCGTGGAGCTATTGAGTGCCAAGCGAGTCCAATCTTTTCGCTTTATCCGGGAAGAGGAGGTGCATAATCTGGTGCAGTCGATAGTCATGTTGTCCAACACTGGTTCCACCGTGAACCTTAGTAGGAAATTTGCGCTGTTGGCTAATGACATAGCCGCACGGTCCATCATCGGAAGCAAGTGCAAGTACCAGAAAGATTTCCTACGGATAGTGACGCAAACGCTGGAAGCTGCCGGAGGCTTCAGTTTGGCAGACTTATTCCCGTCATGGCCGATAATTAAACTTCTCAGTGGCGCGTCTTCCAAGATGCAGAGGTTCCACCGTGAAATGGACGCGATCCTGAATAGCATCATTCAGGAGCACAAAGAGAGAAAGTCCCAGGAGCAACCGGAGGAGGAGGAGGACTTGGTGGATGTCATGCTGAGAGTTCAAGCTGAAGGTAGCCTGTCATTCCAGTTCGAAGACGAGTACGTGAAAGCTATTATGCTGGTATGCTTTTTTTGAAACGCTAATCTTTCCTTACGGTCGCAGTTTCGAGAATCTAATTTCTGGTTTCCTTTTGCAACAAACACATTAAAGGATATGCTCGGTGGGGGCAGCGAGACCTCCTCGACAATACTGGAGTGGGCCATGTCGGAGCTGATGAGGAATCCAAGAGTGATGCGGAGGGTGCAAGAGGAGGTGAGGGAGACTGTTGGAGGAAAGGGACAGGTGACGGAGAACGACATCAACGGAATGACCTACTTGAGACTGGTCATCAAGGAGACTCTGAGGCTGCACCCTCCTGTCCCTCTGCTGCTCCCCCGAGAATGCCGGGAGGCGTGCGAGGTTCTTGGTTACCAGATACCAGAGAAGACGAGAGTATTCGTGAACGTTTGGGCCTTGGGAAGGGATCCTCGATACTGGGACAATGCCACTGAGTTTGAGCCTGAGAGATTCGAGAGGAGGAATTCTTTGGTGGACTTCAAGGGAATCAATTTCGAGTTCTTACCTTTCGGTGCAGGCAGGAGGATGTGCCCAGGGATGTCATTTGGTTTGGCAAGCATAGAGCTTTCCCTGGCTTGCCTTCTCTACAACTTTGATTGGGAGCTCCCAACGGGAGATGAAGGGAAGCCCCACGAGTTGGACATGAGCGAGACCTTCTTGCTTACGTGCAAAAGGAGGTCAGACCTCTGCCTGCATGCTATCCCTCGTATTCCTTTCTCGATGGCCTGACCTTTACTGAGAAATAAACACCCGTAGTTGTTTCTTGTCCTTTTCATACATGCACTTCTATATAGTAAGTAGTCTTCTTCAGCATCGTCGTCGTTATCGTCATTATCATCGCCATAGTCCTCATCGTAATAGTATTGTTACAGTAAAGTGTTGCACTTCATATAAGCAGTGTTGATAGTAGGTATGAGAGGCTCTTTCATGTAAAAGCCTCTTATGGGCAGCTTAATGTAATGAAATAATATTAATTAAATAAAACGGTCTCTGTTTTGATATTTGAAATAATTAAATATTATTGCCAAGGATGAATGTTACTATAAAGCATAGCTTGGATACCATAAAATTTCATGGAAACCTTGATTTGGCTTGTTTCCTAGTCGACCATACCACCTGCCCGACTAAGAGACATGATGAACGAATATAGATACAAGTATCCAAATAAACAAACTCTTAATAATAGTTAAGAGTTTGGGTTTTCGGGCGTTATAGCTTATTTGATCATTAATGATTCTGTAAGGCTTCTCTTAATCACATAAGCCAACGCTTGAAGAAATAAACGATCCAATTCGTGTCTATCATTCATATTCAAAATGGTATATCCATTATTTGTTGGAAGGGTAAAGCAAAGGCATCTTTATTCCCTTCCACAAAATCATCAAATGCATAATAGGATACCCCAACTTCAGTATCCGTATGGAGACTAAAGAGTAGGGAGTATCATCAATTTCATGCTTCACCAGTCTTAAAACTTCTAAAGTCGTAATGGTCATAATGAAAAATTAATTAATTAATTAATGTCTTGATGTCTCACAAAAAAAAAAGTTAATATAATGTAATATAACAATTTGGAGAATTATTACAACATCAATTTTGGTCAAGAAGCATTTCAATGACGAATCATATTTTATTTGAAATACGGATTTTCAAAGTCCCTTAATCCCTTAAGTTTATCTTTTATGATGTTTCTCATCTTTAACCTTCGGATTCAGTTGGTTCTTTGATTTGCGGTCAGAGAAAAAATGTCAACAAATTTTTGCTTACGTTGATTAGGTTGTATCTGAAATTTTTACATTTTGACTTCTCTTTTTCCTTATGATGATTTGAAAGCATGTAGCACATAGAAAACCTTATATTGGATTTGAAAGAATGTAGCATCTAGAAACCATTTTGTAAATCAACTCATTACCTTTTAGTCGAGACCTTACGTTTGATTACGTTGTATCTGAAATTTTTACATTACATTTTGACTTTTCTTTTTTCCTTATGATGACTAGTGGATTTGAAAGCATAAATCACTTAGAAATCCTTATATTGGCTTTGAAAGAATGCAGCATCTGGAAACTATTTTGTAAATCAACTCATTGATCAAGTGAGAAATAGAGGTTGAGTTTATTGATTTATTGTTACAATGTTCACTATTTATACAAGAAAGGAGAGATGATTTCCCTCAACGAGCAACAAGATCTCCTTGTGCTATTGGGGAAAATCCTAACTACTATCATGCTCCCGCAAAATAGTGCTCCTGTCAAGGATGCCAATCTTGATCCGATGGAATGAAAACAATTTGTAGGCGAGTGACTTCGTGAGTGAGTCTACTAGTTGATCCGTTGTGTGGAGGTGAGAAACACGTAGTTGATGGTTGACAACTTGATCTCATATAAAGTGAAAGTCGATGGCTATATGCTTCATACGTGAATGAAATACTGGATTGGAACATAAGTAGGTAGCCCCGATATTGTCACAGTATATTATAGGAGTAGTAGTAGAGTGGATGTCAAGTTCCTTGAGTCGATTCATGATCCAATTGAGTTCTACAATAGCAGTGGTAATAGAATGATATTCAGCTTCAGTTCCTGATCACGCGATTGTCTTTTATTTCTTAGAACTCCAACTGATTGAATTAGCTCCAAGGAAGACAATATACCCTAACGTAGATGTTCTATCATCAAGGTTTCCAACCTAATCAGCATCGACAAAAGCATGAAGTTGAAGTGGGGAATATTGTGAAGAAAGATACCGTAGTTGAGAGTCCCATTAAGATAGCATAAGATCCATTTAACCGCAAACCAATGCATGGTAGAAGATCGATGCATAAATTGTGATAACTTATTAACTGCAAATAAAATATCTAGACAGGTCAGAGCTAAGTATTGTAAAGAACCAAACACTTGTCAGTATTGAGTAGAATCCGAGCAAGACTTCTATTATTTAATTTGAGTGATTTACTAGTAAAGAGGGGAGTTTAAATGACTTTCACGTCTTGCATGATCGTCTTTGATAATAAGTCTTGAATGTACTTTCATTGTGATAAGAAGGGTCCAAAGACGTATTATAAAGACAAGCATCACAATCATAATAAGGTGACTCCAAAGAGGAGTCTATGGCTTTTATTACTAAGACAAACATCAATGTAACTAGCTTTAAAAATTGGAAGAGAATAACGAGAAAATATTTTTTGTTGAATTGAGGAAGAGGGATGAATAAGACGACGATGCTACACATCGATTGGAGCAGCAACAAACGAGTAAGCGGTGGGCTGGGTGACTGATGGCCACCCATAGATATTGTCTTTACTCTAGTCTTAAACTAAGGATGCTCCCGTGCTCAAATCCTTGACAATAAAAGAGTCAAAAAAATTTCAATGGAAATATTGTTAAGTTTACAAAATTGAGAGATATAAATGAGTTTCATTTAATATGAGGAGCACACAACACATCATCGAGTGTATAACTAGTGGTATGCGAATTAAACATTATGGAACCAGTATGAGTAATGGGGATTCGCTTACCATCACCGATGATGATACCATCATTACCACCATAATTATTGTGGATGTACAAGTTCTGGAGATCTGAGATGATATGATTAGAGGCACTAGAGTCCATAATCCAATTATATTGACTAGTAGTTGGAGTAGTCGTGAGATGTACTTGAGGGTAATTTGAGGAAGTAGGAAGTTGAGGGCGAGATCGGTAGACTTTGGCGGAGTCACGAACTGTATCACACAGTTGGCAAACTATTCTTTGTTGAGTTGTAGGATTAGAATGCCAAGGCTAATGATAATTGAAGTGGCCACCTAGATGGTTGGGAGTAAAATGAGACAGATAAAGAGAGTTGTGTTTGGTACCCATAGGTGCAAGGGGCATCTGGCCCAAACCTTTGCTGACAGGCTTAGAATACTGATTGCTCTTCCTTTTAGATTTGTGACTTACTTGAGTAGTGATAGGTGGTCCTGGTACCTTATCCTCACACTTCAAATACGTCTCATAGTTAGTTAGCTTATCGTAGAGTTCTTCAAACGATAGCAATGAGTCGCGTGCTCGTATTGCTGGTATCAATTCTTTGTACTCATCCCCAAGACCATTAAGGGGGTGAATAATAACTTCTTTAGTACCGAGGTAATGGTCTATCAAAGCTAAATCATCGATGATAATATTTATATTTTGAAGATAATCAACAATAGGACTTCCCTCTTGTTTTGTTTTTATGAGATTGGATTGCAGACTGAGCTTACGTGTACACGAACAACTTGCCAAGGTGGTTTGTAACTTACTCCATGCTTCAGTAGTAGTCACACGAGGAGATGAGTGGAGCGAGGGATCCAGAGACTGAGGCTTGTCTGGCTTGGAGGATAAGATGATCCTAGTGGAACCAATATTTATACTCCATATTTGGTACTGGACTAGGTGCACCAGGAAGATTGATCATCGCTGGTGGACAACGAGAGAGCCATCGACGTGGCCCAATAGATCATACCCAAGTAGAAGATTAAAAAATTGGACATATTAGGATGCATAGTTGCCGTCTTTGGATAACTTGAAGGGGATGAGAGTCGCAGCATCGATAAAGATAAGATTTGGATTTATAGGAAGAGTGATAGGAATGTCAGAGATAGACAACGAAGACATAATGATATACGAGAGAGTAGTCAATCGTTGGAGGTGGACTATAACTCAATACGACGAGCCATGATTTGTCCCGATACACTGTTAGCAAGACACACTTGATTATTGAAGGTATTGTAACCAGGGAAGAAGGAATAAACTTGTGGTGGTGTAGATGAGACAATAGTGATGGAGGTAGCTTCCAAGTTGTGCACGGAGTGAAGGAGAATGCAGTTGTAGAAGTGGAAGATGTCACCGGAATGGAAGCCACGCGTGATGGCATCATTGCTTGTTTGGCTGATGCAGCAGCGGTGGAGCAGGGATAGACGGAAAGCATAACTATAGCGACAGTGATGGGTGCCCTGTGGCACAAGTTTCGTGCGAGCACTGGTATGAGGAGCGGTTGTCAGTACAAAGGGAGCTTACAAGGGTGGCTGCCGGAGGGATGGGTGTAACATGTGGTGCATACAGTCGCAAATGGTCTCTGATGCACCCGTCGTGCATAACTTGAAAGGAGTGGTTGTTGGAGAGACGGCTGAAGACGCTTTTGCTGTAGCGACTATAGTAGTATTCTTGCAACAACGTGCATTATTCCTCGAATAGTTCACAGTAGAAGATAAAAACGGAAATAGAGGATTGAAAGCAGATGATAGAGAGTAAGGATCGGGAATACAGCAGGCAAGCTGGTGAGGTTTGCAGTCCATATAACAACGACGAAGGCCCTCTCTTGCTCGAGCAGGAACCGGGTGGTATCAACCGGGCCGTAGAGGGATTGCAGATCTTGTTGGGGAAGGAGGAGCAAGGAAACGATAAAACAGAATACTACGATCCAATGAACGAAAACGCTTTCAATCAAGAAAACGACGTAGTATTAACAGGAGGTAAAAGAACAAGAACACTTACAAGATTATCTCCAAATGCACACAATCTCTTCTCTTCACACACTCTCTGCCTCTCTTGCTTCATTCTCTAATATCCTATTTATAGGATATAATAATAACTACCTCACACCACTTTCTTCATCCCACTATCTCACCCATGATTAATAACTACTCCCCACTAACTCTTAAAACTACCTCCACAACTCCTAAACATGAGCCACTACTTCTAAACATGTTAACTACCTATGTAACTACCATGAATCAATTCTCAACACTCCCCCTTGATTCATAGTTACATACACCAATTTGAGACATAAAATAAATATGCTTCTTAACGGGAAGTGACTTGGTGATAATATCTGCAACTTGTTCATCTGTGTCATAAATACTTCATGTTATGGCTCCATTTGCTATAAACCGAGTCTTATGCTTTTGGATATTTTCATCTGCATTATACTTTGTTTTGAACACCCATTTCGATCCAAAAACTTTCTTTTCTTTCGGTTCCGAGATTTCATTCTTCTTTATTGACTTGATTTTCTCCTTCATTGCTTTTCGATATTCCTCAACTGCTTCTTCAAAACTTATAGGATCTGAAATAGATAAAGCAAATGTTGAATCATAAATCTCTGTTAATGATCTAAACCTTCCTGGAGGGGTTTCATCTGAGGAATCATTTGCTGAATTTGAACTGCTACTGGGTGATGTTGACGTTGATCTTGTTGGAGCAGGATCTGTCACTTGATTTGGTGGAGTAACTAGTTCTGCTGGAACACGAATTTGTGCATCACCTTCATTAATCTCCCAATTCCAACTTGCCCTTTCATCAAATACAACATTTCTGTTAATAATAACTTTGTCATTTACAGGATTATATAATCGATATGCTTTGGATTGTGTAGAGTATCCAATTAAGATGCATTTTTCTGATTTTTCATCAAGCTTATGATGATTTTGTGAATTTACCAAAGCATAAGCAATACAACCAAAAATTCTTAGATGGCTTACAGTTGGCTTTATACCATACCAAGCTTCAAAAGGAGTTCGATTCATAACAGCCTTTGTCGGTGAAATATTCAACAAATAAACTGCTGTTGCAACTGCTTCTGCCCAAAACTGATTCGGAAGATGCTTTCCTTTAAGCAAACTTCTTGCCATTTCGACAACAGTTCGATTCTTACGTTCAGCTACACCATTTTGCTCCGGTGTATATGGTGCTGTCAATTCCCTGCGAATACCATTTTCTTCACAAAAGGAATTAAACTCATTAGACATAAATTCACCACCTCTATCTGTCCGAAGTGTCTTTATGCATTTACCACTTTGTCTTTCTACAAGTGCCTTGAATTTTTGAAAGTTATCAAATGCTTCAGATTTCAATTCCAGAAAATATATCCAACTCATGCGGCTATAATCATCAGTAAATAACAGAAAATATCGACTTCCCCCAAATGATTTTGTATTCATAGGTCCACATAAGTCAGCATGAATTAATTCAAGACAATTAGATGCTCTCCATGCTTTTCCAACAGGAAACGATTTTTTACTTTGTTTGCCATAAATACATCCTTCACATACATCAAGTGTATTAATTTTAGGCAATCCAAAAACCATTTCTTTTTGATTTAACAACCTTAAACCTTTAATGTTAAGGTGTCCATATCTCAAATGCCATAAATTTGTCTCATTCTTTTGATTTACAACAAAAGCATGTTTCTCAATATTTGAAACATCAATTGGAAACATCTTATTTTGCGTCATGCAAACATTTGCTATAATCAAACCAGATTTCTTATCTTTAATAGTGCATGAACCATCATCAAATATAACTGAATATCCAATATCTATCAATTGTCCAACACTCAACAAGTTATGTGATAAGCTAGGAACATAGAAAACATTATCAAGGTGTTTTACCTTCCCTTGATTTGTCTTCACCTCAATTGTTCCTTTTCCTTCTACTTGGATTTGCTTGTTATCTCTAAGTTTAACTTTCAACTTGTGAGTTTCATCAATATCTTTAAATATTGATCTTATGCCTGACATATGATTAGAACATCCACTATCCAAAAACCAAATGTCATTTGAGATATCATTAACTTGTGAATGAGTCATAAACAACTTACTATTGTCTTCATTTTCTTCCACATAGCTTGCTTGCTTTTCTCTTTTCCAGCAATCTGCCTTCATATGACCGAACTTCTTACAATAGTGACATTGAATTCCACTCTTGTAGTTTTTCTGATCATAATTTGATTGCCTTTCATCATGTCCATCAAAGTGTCCTCTTCCTCTTCCTCTTCCATTTCCTCTACCACGAAATCCTCCTCTGCCACGTCCTCTTCCTGTTGCTTTTTTGTCTTCTTTTGAAGTAGAAGACACCCCCTTAACCTGAAATGCTTTTTCTTCACTTTTTTCAAGTGACCTGTTCAACCTTGCTTCATGTGCTTGCAAGGAACCCATTAGTTCATCAAATGAATAAGTAGATAAGTCCTTTGACTCTTCAATTGCCGCAACAACATGATCAAATTTCGGAGTTAAACTTCTCAAAACTTTTGCAACAATTATTTGATCATGTAGATGTTCACCATAGGATTTCATTTGACTAACAATTTCAGTCACTCGAGAAAGAAAATCTTGCACTGATTCATTGCTTTTCATAAACAAAATTTCAAACTCACGGCGAAGGGTTTGAAGTTTTACCATGATCACCCTCGATGAGCCTTGAAATTCATTTTGAAGTATCAACCAAGCTTGTCTTGAGGTTGATGCTGCTGCAATTCTTGAGAAGATTGTCTCATGCACAGCTTGTTGAATGAAGAACAATGCCTTTGAGTCCTTCTTTCTATTCTCCCTCAGCCTGGTTTCTTCATCTGGATCTGCATATCCATTCTCTATCAAGTCCCAAAGATCCTGAGACTTGAATAGAGTCTTCATCTTGATACTCCAAAATTCATAGGATTTGCCCGAGAAGATGGGAATAAGGGGTTGAGACATAGAATTGCCATTAAAAGCCATAATGCCCAGTTCAGATTGAAACAAGGCTCTGATACCACAAATGTTGGGGAAGGAGGAGCAAGGAAACGATAAAACAGAATACTACGATCCAATGAACGAAAACGCTTTCAATCAAGAAAACGACGTAGTATTAACAGGAGGTAAAAGAACAAGAACACTTACAAGATTATCTCCAAATGCACACAATCTCTTCTCTTCACACACTCTCTGCCTCTCTTGCTTCATTCTCTAATATCCTATTTATAGGATATAATAATAACTACCTCACACCACTTTCTTCATCCCACTATCTCACCCATGATTAATAACTACTCCCCACTAACTCTTAAAACTACCTCCACAACTCCTAAACATGAGCCACTACTTCTAAACATGTTAACTACCTATGTAACTACCATGAATCAATTCTCAACAGATCTATGATGCTGTGGAATTGGAGAATGCAGGAAATCTCCTCCTCTGGCAGAGGCCGAAGGCTTTGGCAAATCTGGGAGCGTCACCTTCGATGCTCGCAGCCTGTTTCAAGACCAGGTAGTGACTGGCCTTCGGTTGTTGGGAGGCGGCTCGAAGGGTGGAAAAGGAGTCATCAGCAGAGAAGACAAATGGCGAAAGCATGAGGAAGCAGCGGTTGATGGTAGAAATAGAGGCTGGAGGATACAAAAAGGAAACTACAGTATCTTAATTATTTACTGGATTCTCCAAGAACTTTGTGTGTGTCTCATTCCCTATGTTGCACTGGCTTTTGAATCCAAATACTTTTGCTATGGCCTCTCCTTCTTTCATCACTTCCGCGTCCTAGTCTGCCAATGCATCACCCTGTCAGTTCTATCGCAAGCTCGTCTTCCATGACTTCGTCTTTTGAATATTTGTGTTCTTCTTCTCCCAGATCCATTTTATCATCATTAGTTAAAGCAGTTGATCATCTTTCAGTTCGTTGATTGTAGCATTGCTGGCTTTCCTTTGAATTTGCTCCGACAAGAAGTTCCCACGCATCCTCCTTAGTACGTAACCTTTGCACGTCATGATCCTATGATTTATTCGTAGGATAAGTGCATCGTGATACAATCCAATGTTCCACAATCCACATAAGCAAAGCCATTACATCTGTCACATTACGCTATTGTAGCCTATGATTTATTCTTAACAAATCTGCTATGTTCTCTACAAGTTCATACATTCAATAATAATCTTTAATTAAATAATACAGTTTAAATTAATTTTAGCCCTTATGATTACTCGTATCTAAAATAACTCATACATTTCAAAATTATAATATATAAGGTTACTTATTTCGTCAAATCTAAGTTAACATACATTATAGTCTACTTAATTCACATGCTAATTTATAATAAACTATTAATATAAGCTTATTTTGAAACAAGAATGAGAATGTGCCCAAGGATGTCATTTGGGCTAGCGAGCTTAGAAACTTTTCCCTTGTCTCTCTTATCTACCACTTCAATTGGGAGCTCTCGACGGGCGATGAATAGAAGTTGTTATAACTCTAGTTAGGAGAGTCCTAATTTAATTTCATTGAAAAAAATAAATATATAAATTCTAAGGAGATTCATATAAATCCTATCTAGTTGACCCATATTAAAAAGATGATGAGACCGGCTAGGTTAGAATTAGTTTGGAGGAAGATGTTTTGAGGGAAGAATAATATACATGTCACTCTAATTAACCACCCCTTATCTTAGTTAAAGAGGGGTTGGTTGAGGAGGGGTTAAGTTAAAATAAGATTAGGATTGATTTGGAGGTTGCTTCTTAGAGTTTGAGTTAGAGTTGCTGAAAGTAAGAGTTGATTCTTAGAGTTGGAGTATGAGTTGTTAGGAGTAAGAGTCTTAAGTAGGAATCCTATTAGGAGTGGGATTTAAAAACCCTATAAATAGCCTTATATTCTCCTCTCTTTCATCATCAATAAATCAATTATATTTCAGCTCATGTAGTAGAACCAAGGAGAGAATAACTCCTATAGAGTTTCAAGAAGGCCGATCCCCTATAAAGATCACCCCAAACTTAAAATCCTTAAAAAATCTAACAGAAACCTATCGAGTTGGACATGAGAGAAACCTTTTTATTAACGTATCGAAGGAGGTCGAAACTTTATCTATGTATTATCAGTCAAATTCCTTTGTAACCTCACATCACATCCTCGAAGTAGCACATCTTTACATGGTTGTATTGCACTTCATGTAGTGGTGCTAATAAAATCCAAGCTTTGGTTTCTTAAAAAAAACTAAAAAATATATCTAGAATGTTCAAATAAAGCTTAGCTGCTGCCGTAACTCGAATCCCATCTTCATCATTTACTCTTGCAACAGTAGTAATAATAATAATAATAATAAAGTAACATGATAAATTTCAATAAAACCCCAAATTTGACATAGCATCATGTCTTAGACCTAATTAGAAGATATCCTAAATCCAGATAAACCCGAGTGTAAAAAGAAAACTCAACTCTTCATAATCCCTACTTGATATTAAGAACAATAGGTAGACTCGGAAATCTAATTCTATACCAACATCTATCTCTATCTATCAAGATATTTGATTCATTATCATCGTCAGTGATAATCTTCAAGGATTATTTTAAGTATGAATCAAATAAAAAGATGATAAATATCTTATCCATATTTGCTTCAAACCATGGAATTGGAAAAGATACGATACATAAGATATTATAAGAATTAAATATTGAAATATTTTATCCATATTCACTTCAAACCATGGAATCTTTACATTTCAGGCAATTGATACGCAAATGTGAATGCTAAATTTTAACAGAAGGTGTAAGATATGTAACATGCATCAGTATATGGCATCGTCATCTTTTTGTTAAAATATAAAACATAAATTATATAAATCTATGGTCATTAATATATGCAAAGTAAAACAAGCACATCATGGTCAGTGTACTTGCATTAACTCCATCGTATATAGTTCACACTATACCACCAACACATAGTCGTAATTGTTGTCTTTAGGGAAAGATAAATTTCAGCATTTAGGGTATTCTTTGTCTTTTTAATCTTGATCATGGGATCGAGCAATCCGAAGGTCCAACATAAAAAACAAAAAAAAACAAAAAATTATCCTACGACGCAGATCGTACACCCCTCATAAAATTAATGTATAGAATCCTATAAATTCAAAAATTACATAATAAGTATTAGTGACAATATATGATCTGTCTGTGTTAATAGTTTAGCAATAATAAAGTTAAAGTTTGCCGAATAAAATTATCATTTGTTATAATCATAAAATTATCATAACAAAAAATAAAAAAATATTTGTGACAGTGATAATATGATGACGAATTTATAAATTAGAAACACTTAGTGATGCCATCTTAATGACAAATTATTTTTATCATTAATTTTATTTTTCAATGACAAGTTTATCAATAAATAATCTTTAGTGAATTGTTTGTAGCATACATTTTATAGTTAATAATATATGTTTTTAATTGTAACTTGATATACCTATTTTAATATATTTTTTATCTTAGCTATACAAATTATGATCACACAAAATTTCTTGATGCCCCTATTCGTTTTAACTATCCAATCTCTATGAATATTTATCTGACTCTCTATCTCATTGAATAATGAATCTAAGATGTATAAAAATTATACTATATTTTTATATCCATTCAACTTAACTATATCTTTAATCTATAACTAATATCACTATAATTGCATCATATATATCGAATGTTAGTAGTCCTACTCAATTTAAAATCTATAATTTCTGAAGTTCATCTCCCTAACTAAAGCTTATAGGTAGTTTCACTAAAACTCTCCTCAATTAATATAATATCATCAATAAATAAAATTTATTAAGAAGGTTGAACTTGAATATAGTCAGAAATCATCTATTACCAAAGTGAAAAAGTTAATGATGTAATGTGAATCCTCTTTAAAATGCACATGCTTTATGATATAGATATTAATTTATAAATAAATATTATCACACTAAAACTCACTATAATAAATTTATAGGAACTTTATCATAAGTATTCTCTAAATTGATAAAAATTATATACAAATGTTTCTTCTTTTATATATATTTTTATTAATTATTTTAATAAATAAATAACTCCAGTTATTGATCATCAAGGTACAAAATCAAATTAATCTTTAAGGATATTTGTTGCACATCTTATTCGACTTTTAGTCACTCTTTCCAAAGCTTAATTCTTCTATATTTAGAACTTTCTTGGATGTCACCTTAACATAAAGATTCAACTTAACTATCAACATAGTCTTCCTAGATATCAGAGTATATCCTAACCATCAATATAAAGAAAGATTCAGCTTAACTATCATATCCTAGTGTTAATCAGTGTATCACCATTATCTTATAAATTGACACTTTTCCTACTCGCATAAGATAGGAATCTAAATCACTTTACCAATGCCCGAACTTGACTCCGGTCCAATATTAGATTTGTTAAGATCAAGTTGGCACTAAGAGGAGGGGGCGGGGAGGAGGTGAATTAGTGCAAGTGTTGAAATCTCGGTTTTAAAAAATAAATTTTCTTTCGAAGTAAAACTGAAATCTGAAGCATTTCTTGGAATTTGAATATGTGAATGAATCAAACATAAGATTGAAAAATTTTGTTTTAGCTAATAAATGTTGAAATAAAACAAGGAGAAAAGGCTCATATTTATGATGTTTAGCTCCCTTCTTGCTTACCTTTGACATGTCCAGTTATTCTACATCTAACATCAATATAGAGATCCAACTTAACTATCATGTCATAGGTGAATCCTAACGGTCACTGAATCTTAGTCAGTATATGCTAACCATCTTGTAGAATCTAAAACATTACAATCTAATGAAGAAGTAAAAAAGGATAAAACACAAAAGTTCTCAAGCATCTGTAACTAAAACTTCTCCAAGTTTGGTCTCTCACTCCAACTTCTGTGGTTTATTTATGTGAAGAAAAGCCCTAGTAAACACACAATAGAAACCATAAAGCAGAAGAAATTAAAAAGGAATATTTTAGATCGTAAATATACCAACAAAGCAAAAACAAGGGTGATGGTTATGAAGCTTCACGGATAATGCAAAGTTCTGAGAGAGAAGAGAGGCGAAACGACTTCGTCAACGGCATGCGAGAATGGTAGCAGTGGCGCGTATTGGAATCCCAATGACGGCCATGACCATGAGGACAAGATGCATGCGAGCATGGCAGTAATGGCATGCATTGGAATCAATCAACTCTTATATTGTCAACCGTTCACTTATGGGATGCACCGATGTGTTTTCTTGCATCGATTCAGAGTGGCCATTGATTGGTATGTGTGTTAGATACATGCAGATGCTCACATTATTGCTTCATTTGGGTTGCACCCAGAATTCGTCAATGCCCATTATAAAATAAACTATTCAACAAGTTCAAAAGTCTAAACTTGGATATAATAATTTGACATCGACCTGCCAATTTCATATATATCCATCTTATGACATGCTCAAAGAAATAATATAACGGGTGGTCTCGGACGCGTCTCTAGGTGTCTGCATATAGAGACCACACCTTCGACTCGTCTTTTATGTGCCACACAAACTTTGTCCCAAGACATCGTGATATGATACTAAACTAATGGCCACTGTGGTATGTGTTCTTCATTATGATTAGGACTTGCAGATTTAGAATGTTGATAATTATGAATGAAAGTTTCAAACCAAACCATATCTAGATCATCTTTCAAACTCGAATTTTCCTCGTTCAACTCTGACCTTAAACTATAAAATCCCTCCTTGTGATTCAACTTTTGCTAACGAATTATGACGACTAAGATAAACTTTCTTTCCCAAAGAATAATGGACATAATCAAGGAGATCCTGTCGACTTTGTGGCTTTGTGGAGAGGGAGCTATAAATCTTAACCATCCACTATCACCCTGTCAGCTTGACAGCGTATGCGTCGAACTCATTGACCATAGGAACGCATCAGCTTATGTTTGTGCTGCTGCAAGTTGCAAACCGTGAGCTAATCACGTCCATTTTAGGTTAGTATCATATCACATCAAAACATAGACTGAATCAAGTGTAGATAATGCCAATGCATCTGACGTCTATGTACGTTGATGTGACTTCAACAAAGTTATGGTATGACTGATATAGAGGAAAACTCTGATAGAATAATTTTTATATATCGATTTCAACGTAGAATTAATCATACACTTAATGTTTCTAGGTGATTTGAGAGGATATTGCACCCTGGTCAAATACTAGCATATGGCCACATCTACTCTTCTAGAAAAGCATTTTGACATCTAGCTTTATCGAAAAACCCCATGTTGACATTTCAGATCGGAAGACAGCCACATAAAGTCATAGTTACATGATTAAGAAGAGACGGGTACATTGTTATTCTTGGCATACCACAAAGACTCAAATAGTTACATGATAAGAAGAGAGGGCAAACCACAGTAAACTTCATATTACTCTTTCTTATATCAATTTTTTTTTTTTTGTGTGTCATCAGACTCATTATACATCCATTTTTCAAAACTTCAAAATAAAATTATAATTTTTTTTTATGTTTTAAATTACTTTTGAGTTAAAAATTTAAAAAATAACCGTTCGAAAATATGTACCATCGGTTTCAGCTCTGATTCCAGAACCGATCCAATTCAATTTCTAATTCGGTTCTCAATTTTAAGAAACCGAAACGGTCAACTAAGAAAAGTAAGAAAACCATATGACTTTTTGATACAGAGACCAGGAAAGATAACAAGAAGGTATGGACGGTTCCTTCGTTCGACAGAGGGAGCTGTAAACATAACTAAGGAGAAACATATGGATATGATCGATGACTTTTGTACAGAGGGAGCCGTAAACAATAACCAAAATCTATTAACATTGTCAACCATTGTCTCGTCACTGTCTTACTAATTTTTGGTATACGTTACATTGTCAACCTGGTCACTGTCTTCCAAAACTTTGGGATACACCAATCGTTGTTTGCATCGATTGAGGGTTGAGAATCGTCCATCCATTGTTGCGTATCAGAGATAATACACGCAGATGGTCCACTGGCTTCGCACCCAAAACTCGTGGGTGCCCTATCTTAAAAAAACTAGTCAACGGTTTCAACAGTCCAGACCTGGGATCCTTGATTTGACTTCCGCCTGGCAATTTCTCACACATCCATCTTTCCGCATGCTCGAAGAACTAATACAACTGATGACCTCTGAGAACGGCCGTGTCTCTGACTGTTTGCATGCATGTATATACATATAAACCAGTTCCAATACATTGTGATATGATATGATACTAAAACTAATGACCACTGTGGTGTAAAGACTTGTGATGTAGTTCTAAATCAACGTAACTTGATCAGGAAGATTGACATGGAAGCTATATACAAAATCTAAGCACTGTCATGTATATAACAAAGGAAGCTAAGTCTACCTCCAATAGTTAACTAACGCATGCAAATGAATTGAAATATACTGTTCCTAGTACTAGACCTATGCAAATATGAAGTTCGAATAGAAGGTAGCAGCATAATTTTCATCCATAATCGTCACTATTATAAATCTGCAAGTCCTAATCATAATGAAGCACGCGTGTAACCGAGAAGTACTCAAGATATTATCACGATCATCTATCAAAGTCGGATTTCCCTAGATCAACTCTGAATTAAAACTATCTTTTGTTGTGATTCAACTCTTTTTTGATAGATTATGAACATTATGGTAAACTTCGTCCAAGAGTGGACATAATCAAGCAAGATGCTGTCAACTTTGTGGCTTTGTGGAGGGGGAGCTACAATTCTTAACCCTCAGAATCACCCTGTCAGCTTTGACAGTGGCTGCTGTTGAAATTTCAAAGGCGTCGACTCATCAACCACGTAAACGTCAGCTTATGTTTGTGCTGCTGTCAGTTGCAAATCGTGAGCTAATCAAATTTTAGATCAGTATCATATCACATTAAAATATAAATTGCGATATAAGAGTGACATTACGTCGATGCATCTGACTTTTAAGTACATAGACGCGACATCAAAGTTGTGGTATGACCCTTCCTAAAATGTCTGATATGCCAAGGAAAACTGTGATATGAGTAAGTCTTATATCGATTTCAACTTTAGATTAATCATGCACCTAGGGTAGTCAGGGAGGATATTGCACCCAGGTCAAATATTAGCATATGACCGCATCTACTCTCCTAGAAAGGCATTTTGACATCTAGCTCTATCGAAAAACCCATGTTGACATTTCAGATTTGGTAGTCAGGGAGGATATTGCACCCTGGTCAAATACTAGCATATGACCGCATCTACTCTCCTAGAAAGGCATTTTGACATCTAGCTCTATCGAAAAACCCATGTTGACATTTCAGATCGGAAGACATAGCCACATCCATATTAATATATCAACTTTGAAAATATCGATACACTTCCATCGCTCAAAATGTGCACTCTAGATAGGGCAAAGGTCAAGTAACACTATGATACCTTAGCAAGTCTTTGTTCATACTTGCTGGTCTAGGCTCTTGTATTTTAATCTCTAATATACCGGCAAATCGTCAGTTCAAACTTGCTGGTCCACGTTGTTGTATTTTAATCTCTTGCGCACTGGCAAATCATGTCAGTGTAGTAGATGACAAGAGACAAGGTTAACCCTATCATCCTATAGCGATATAGATGATCTTCTTCAACGGTGCATTGTTATTCTTGGCATACCACAAAAACTCATAGTTAAAAAGATAGGGCAAACACCAGTAAACTAGAAACACTCGAAGCTATCTTTCTTTTCCGCTCTCCGTTCATAAGGCTCGTGAAGTTTTAGACACCTTTGTGAAGCAACTTCTGATGTAAGTAGCATCCGAAGTCACCGGGAAACTCTTAATGTATATATATTTAATTTTTTTAGACCCTGATGCATCGTTAGAAAGCCCCTTAGAGCATGAGAGATTACACTTTCGACTTTTCCTTTTTAAGTGCCGCATGAAAAGTTTGTCCCAGATGAACCATCGCCAAAACATTGTGATATAATATTAAAGATTTGTGATATGCTGCAAAGTTAACGTAACATGAGATAGATGTATTCCAAATTAACATGAAGTTATAAGATAACGTCAATCGCCTCAATTCACTGGATCCGGTCCGGACTTTTGATGGAGGATTCTGCTTCCTTTACCCTTCCTATAATAACTACGATGGCTGCGGGCTGCTCTCCTTGCAAGGCACCTAACCCTTTGATGGCGGAAGCGCTCAAACATGCGGGGGATCTACAGTGGATCAGCTTGTGGATTCATTCTAATTCACAATCCCTCATCTCCATCATCAATGGCTCCAAGAAAATCCCATCGCACCTTAGAGTCATTATCACTGATATCAAGCTTTTGATGGCCACTCTTCAATCTTTTGTCCTCAGTTTTGTACCAACAACCTCTAATTGCAAAGCACACCGGTTGACTTTTTTGTTTGGTAAAAAGGATAACTTAGGCATGTCGACCAACCCACTTGCTGTGTTTTTCTGATTTAAATGCAAGTTTTTTTGTAACCTTTAAACGACAAAAAAAGAAAAAAGGACGCCATATACAAAAACTAAGCACTGTCACGTATATAAGAAAGGATGCTCAATTCTTCCTCGAACCGTTAACTGACACGTCCTCCGATACAACTGCTCTACGAAACTTGCTCTACGTATATAGGAACACGTCCAAGGCCGGTTGCTTGCGACCGAAACAATCGACTACGAACCGACAATTGGCGTAGGCAGAGATTCTAGAAAAGAACATATACAACAATTATTTATCAGATTTTATAGTTTGTGCTCATTTTAAAGTAGCTGCAGAATTTGACCGCCACGACTGTGATCCCATTTGTTTTTGTTGTGCCATCGACTTTGTTCCAGATGAACAAGTCACAAAACATGGTGATGAGATAATCAATCACCATCACCATTAAACCATGCGATGATTTAATTCAAGTTTGTGAACTAAATCCGTATGTCATCTATTCTAATTCAACTTTGCGATGATACGATAACGTCTGTCACTACGCAACCGGGAAACTACACGCAGAACTCATTACTGTCATGTGTATAAGTAAGGGAGGACGGGCCTGTTGTGTCTCACTCATTACCAAAAAACTAGTTACACCCATGGATCTCACCACCACCGCCTTCCTCTTCTCCGTTCTCGTCCTCCTCGTATCGCTCCTGCTACTCGAGAAGAACAGGTCCGGTCGAGGAGCTCGTGCCAAACTGCCTCCTGGTCCATCGGAGCTCCCTATCCTAGGCAGCTTGCACCATCTCTTCAATGCCCTGCCGCATCATTCCCTCACTGCCTTATCTAAGAAATTTGGCCCCGTGATACTCCTGAAGCTTGGTGAGCTCCCCACCCTCGTTGTCTCATCTGCCGAAGCGGCTGCAGAGATCATGAAAACCCACGACGTCTGCTTCGCCTCTCGGCCCACCAACCTGACTCTCCAGACCGCCACATACGGTGACAGGGGCATCGGCTTTACCTCGTATGGGTTCCACTGGAGGGAGCTGCGCAAGATGAGCATCGTGGAGCTATTGAGTGCCAAGCGAGTCCAATCTTTTCGCTTTATCCGGGAAGAGGAGGTGCATAATCTGGTGCAGTCGATAGTCATGTTGTCCAACACTGGTTCCACCGTGAACCTTAGTAGGAAATTTGCGCTGTTGGCTAATGACATAGCCGCACGGTCCATCATCGGAAGCAAGTGCAAGTACCAGAAAGATTTCCTACGGATAGTGACGCAAACGCTGGAAGCTGCCGGAGGCTTCAGTTTGGCAGACTTATTCCCGTCATGGCCGATAATTAAACTTCTCAGTGGCGCGTCTTCCAAGATGCAGAGGTTCCACCGTGAAATGGACGCGATCCTGAATAGCATCATTCAGGAGCACAAAGAGAGAAAGTCCCAGGAGCAACCGGAGGAGGAGGAGGACTTGGTGGATGTCATGCTGAGAGTTCAAGCTGAAGGTAGCCTGTCATTCCAGTTCGCAGACGAGTACGTGAAAGCTATTATGCTGGTATGCTTTTTTTGAAACGCTAATCTTTCCTTACGGTCGCAGTTTCGAGAATCTAATTTCTGGTTTCCTTTTGCAACAAACACATTAAAGGATATGCTCGGTGGGGGCAGCGAGACCTCCTCAACAATACTGGAGTGGGCCATGTCGGAGCTGATGAGGAATCCAAGAGTGATGCGGAGGGTGCAAGAGGAGGTGAGGGAGACTGTTGGAGGAAAGGGACAGGTGACGGAGAACGACATCAACGGAATGACCTACTTGAGACTGGTCATCAAGGAGACTCTGAGGCTGCACCCTCCTGTCCCTCTGCTGCTCCCCCGAGAATGCCGGGAGGCGTGCGAGGTTCTTGGTTACCAGATACCAGAGAAGACGAGAGTATTCGTGAACGTTTGGGCCTTGGGAAGGGATCCTCGATACTGGGACAATGCCACTGAGTTTGAGCCTGAGAGATTCGAGAGGAGGAATTCTTCGGTGGACTTCAAGGGAATCAATTTCGAGTTCTTACCTTTCGGTGCAGGCAGGAGGATGTGCCCAGGGATGTCATTTGGTTTGGCAAGCATAGAGCTTTCCCTGGCTTGCCTTCTCTACAACTTTGATTGGGAGCTCCCAATGGGAGATGAAGGGAAGCCCCAGGAGTTGGACATGAGCGAGACCTTCTTGCTTACGTGCAAAAGGAGGTCAGACCTCTGCCTGCATGCTATCCCTCGTATTCCTTTCTCGATGACCTGAACTTTACTGAGAAATAAACACCCGTAGTTGTTTCTTGTCCTTTTCATACATGCACTTCTATATAGTAAGTAGTCTTCTTCAGCATCGTCGTCGTTATCGTCATTATCATCGCCATAGTCCTCATCGTAACAGTATTGTTACAGTAAAGTGTTGCACTTCATATAAGCGGTGTTGATAGTAAGTATGAGAAGCTCTTTCATGTAAAAGCCTCTTATGGGCAGCTTAATGTAATGAAATAATATTAATTACATAAAACGGTCTCTGTTTTGATATTTGAAATAATTAAATATTATTGCCAAGGATGAATGTTACTATAAAGCATAGCTTGGATACCATAAAATTTCATGGAAACCTTGATTTGACTTGTTTCCTAGTCAACCATACCACCAGCCCGACTAAGAGACATGATGAACGAATATAGATACAAGTATCCAAATAAACAAACTCTTAATAATAGTTAAGAGTTTGGGTTTTCGGGCGTTATAGCTTATTTGATCATTAATGATTCTGTAAGGCTTCTCTTAATCACATAAGCCAACGCTTGAAGAAATAAAAGATCCAATTCGTGTCTATCATTCATATTCAAAATGGTATATCCATTATTTGTTGGAAGGGTAAAGCAAAGGCATCTTTATTCCCTTCCACAAAATCATCAAATGCATAATAGGATGATACCCCAACTTCAGTATCCGTATGGAGACTAAAGAGTAGGGAGTATCATCAATTTCTTGCTTCACCAGTCTTAAAACTTCTAAAGTCGTAATGGCCATAATGAAAAATTAATTAATTAATGTCTTGATGTCTCACAAAAAAAAAAGTTAATATAATGTAATATAACAATTTGGAGAATTATTACAACATCAATTTTGGTCAAGAAGCATTTCAATGACGAATCCATATTTTATTTGAAATACGAATTTTCAAAGTCCCTTAATCCCTTAAGTTTATCTTTTATGATGTTTCTCATCTTTAACCTTCGGATTCAGTTGGTTCTTTGATTTGCGGTCAGAGAAAAAATGTCAACAAATTTTTGCTTACGTTGATTAGGTGTATCTGAAATTTTTACATTTTGACTTCTCTTTTTCCTTATGATGATTTGAAAGCATGTAGCACATAGAAAACCTTATATTGGATTTGAAAGAATGCAGCATCTAGAAACCATCATGTAAATCGTCTCATTGACTTTTTTGTCTGTCGAGACCTCTCGTTTTCTGATTGGGATAGATGGCTTAGTTTGTCCATTCACCCTTGGTAAAGATGCTTTGTTAGAAGCTATTGCACTTATCTCATAATAACGGGTAGATTCACTACGCTTGGGATTCATTGTAATACTATATGTGATAGCAACTAAGATTTTTCAATTGCATAAGATAATCTTATGATCATTTGAGAGAAATCCTCTCATCTAGCATGTATAGAAAGGGTCTATAACTAAAGAATATCATGTCATCGTCGTTACTAATGTAAAACTCAATTGGATCACGAATCTACTCAAGGAGTTTACCATCGACTCTACTCTTCCTCCTACAATATACTGTGATAATATCGGAGCCATCTACCTTTGCACCAATCTAGTATTTCACTCCTATATGAAACATATTGTCATCGACTTTCACTTTGTGCATGATCAAGTAGTCCGGCATCAACTTCGTGTTTCTCATGTACATATGACTGATCAATTAGGATACTCACTCACGAAGCCTCTTGCCCGTAAACTTTTTTCGCTACATCAGTCCAAAATCGGTATCCTTAATAGGAGCTCAATCTTGCAGGAGCATGATAGCAGCTAAGATTTTCCAACTGCATAAGATAATCTTGTGATCAGTTGAGGAAAATCCTCTCATCTAGCATGTATATAAATAGGGGTTGTATCCATAAACTTTCATTGAACTTTGTAATCTCATTCTATATTAACAATGTGTTCCCTCTTGTTCAAATGAGCTAATCTCATTCCATCTTAACAATGTGTTCCCTCATGTTCAAATGTAGCTCAGTCTTCAATTCACGTCTTCTTTTGATGTGATTTTTTTTAATGCAAAATTGACTTATGTACGAGTAGATTAAGTATAATTTTTAGAAATGTTATGGTTCTCGATGCCATGGCTGGGGAATCAACATGGCTCGATTCCTCCTACATGACAAGCTCATCCACGTCGGTCAGGAAAGGGTCGTTTTGGGAATCTCAGCCTCGGGTCGGTAACTCGGGATCCTCTTCCTCAAGTTCGCAATGAGGGGCATGCACGAAGGTCTCGTCAGGGTGGGGGGCGCCTGATGTGACCCCTTTGACGCTTATGTCAGTGCCCCAAATGATCTTAAGTTTCAATGTAGTAAAAGATTCAGAGTGTCCCCCTTTCCTGCCCTCAGGTGGGGGGTTTTATACATACCAAGCGAGTGGCCAGCCTTACCTCTGTCGACATGCCAGACAAGGTTGACACGTACGATCGATCGCTATTCGTCCGGCTGGCATGGCGCAGAGGCGTAGCACGCCATCCTTTATTAATGAGTCCCAGTGCAGCCTTTGCTGTTGTGGCGGCCAAGTCATCGCTCTGCCACCTCAGCCCGGCCATGCACCAGTTGCGTCGACGTTGGATCTCGGTGCTGTCATGGACTGTTGAGCTGGCGAAGTAGGGTATGGCCGAAGTACACGGCTCGGGCAAAAACTGATTAGATTGGCCGAGATGTACAACTCGGGCAAAGATTAATTGGTCGAGATATACAACTCGGGCAAAGATATGTTGGACTGGCCGATGTACACAACTCGAGCAAAGATTGACTGGCCGAGATACACAACTCGGGCAAAGATATGTTAGACTGGTCGAGGTATGTAACTTGTGCAAAGACTGACTAGACTGAGCGAGGTACACATCTTAGGCAATGATTGACTGGCCGAGATACACAACTTGGGCAAAGATATGTTGGACTGGCCGAGGTATGCAACTCGGGCAAAGATTGACTGAACTGGCTGAGGTATGCAACTCAGACAAAGACTGACTGGACTAGAAAGATATGTTGGACTGGCCGAGGTACGTAACTCGGGCAAAGATTGACTGGACTGGTCGAGGTACATAGCTTAGACAAAGACTGACTGGACTTGTCAAGATACATAACTCGAGCAAAGACTGACTGGACTGGCCAAGATACACAACTTGAGCAAAGATATGTTGGATTGGCCAAGGTACATATCTTTGCTCGAGTTGTATATCTCGACCAATTAATCTTTGCCCGAGTTGTGTACATCAACCAGTCCAACATATCTTTGCCCAAGTTGTATATCTCGGCCAATTAATCTTTGCCCGAGTTGTACATATCGGCTAATCTAATCAGTCTTTGCCCGAGCCGTGTACTTCGGCCATACCCCACAACGCTTCTCCAATGGGCTCATCTCAGATGTCCCTGTGAAGATAAGTCAAGCATCGACCCAAACTGCGAGAAGGATTCAAACCCTCGACAATCGATGCCTAGGATCTTCCCTACGGCCTGTAGAACATCTCGGAGGGGAGAGAATAATAGGGCAAATAATGTCCCGAGGTACATAACTTGGGCAAAGACTAACTAGATTAGTCGAAGTACACAACTTAGGCAAAGATTGACTAGACTAGCCGCGTATGGTTTGTATACGGTTAGCACATAACGCGGATGGTTGACGCATGTGCTATGCAACGTGGGCACGTGACGAATGGGAGGTGTAATTTTGCTAAGTTAGCCTCTGAGGCAACCGCGGGCACATCATGATGTGGAGTCTGGCACCGTTGAGCTGGCCTTTGAGTCGTAGGACTGATGTGGTGCTTCTACGCCCTATGGCATGCCTCATTTAATGCAATTTGCGTGCTTCCCAGGCGAAGTCATTGTGCCGCCTCAGGAAGTTGAATCATCCCTTGTTGAAGTGACGTCTCCCCCCCCCCCCCCATAAGCTTCTTCGCGACAGTGATAAGAGATCACTTCCATTTCTCGCACTCTTCCTCTCGGGTTCTTGGACCTCGTGTTTCGATCACCCGGATCGCCCACGTTCAATTGCTTTTGCCTAATCAGGTCGAAAAGGCCTATTCACCTCCTTAACCACCTCTGGGTTCACCTCTCCTTCCTGTTCTTCCTCTTCTTTGGTTCCTCCACCTTGGGCAGAGGAGTGCCGCTATAGCAGCTCCTCGGGGGGTCAATCTGGGCCTCTAAGTTCGTCCTCGGGTGTAATGACCTGGGCGGACGTGAAGGCCCTTCAAGCCTTGAAGCAATAAAGTTGTGTCATGACTTATATTCTACCATGAGTATCGAGTCCCTGGCTACAATTCGAAAGCGCTATAGCATTTCGGCCGAGTATGTTTTGCATGCTCTTGCACCCAGACAATGCCCTTACCACACTTGTCCTGAGGGGTTCAGCATCTCCATCGATACTTTGGAGGTGGGGTTAAGGTTCCCTCTTCACCCGGTCATAGGGGAGTGTCTCGGCTAGTGGGAGATATTCGCTAGTCAGGTGGCACCGAATTCATGGCGCTACCTTCTAACATTTCTTGGGGAGTGTCGAGGGTCGGGGATAGTTCCGACTCGGGACTTGTTTCTTTCTTGCTTCCGTTTGTGCAAAGGTCAGGGCGGTTACTACTTGACCGCTCGGGCAGGTTTCAGGGTCGGGGGTGCTCCTTCTAACAATAAGGGTTGGAAGACTCGGTTTCTATTTATTAGTAGACATCAGGGCTGGGATTTTAGTGTCGAGTGGTTGAACCACCCTATAAGTAACGTTCCCCCTAACCTTATCGATGAGGAGTCCGTCCTGGTTGGGCGGCTGAAAGGGATCTTATCTGCTTCTCGGGCGATTAGGGACTTGACCGAGCAGTGGCTAGTCGAGGCGGACCTTAGTCCAGCTTCTCGGGGTACGTGTTGAATCATTGTTTCTTTGGGTTTTGCTATCTGATCGTCGTAACTTATAATTGGTTTTGCAGAGATGGTGAACATGAATTTGATGCGCGGCCATCCAAAGGACGGAGGAGGATGTCTCGGCACCACTGCTCCGACCTGGTCACTGCTCCAACACCAGCCCAACCTGCTGTCGCCCCTTCTCCACTTGAGGTGCAAGAAATCCCTCTAGAGGAGGCGACCGAGACCTTTGGCAAGTGTCCGACCGAGGCTCCATCTGGCCGACGGAAGAAGGCCAAAGTCCTTAGTCGACACAAATCCCGCCGCGAAGGCGAGAAATCGAAATCCCGGGCAACTGAGGGCAAGAAGCCAATCGCCCCGATCAAAGAGACACCAACTCCCAGGGCGACGCCGAATTTAGTGAAAGAGTTATGCAGCGCTCGTCCGGGAGAAGATTGTAGGGATTACCATGTCATCCGGGTGAGCAGCCAGCCGGAACACGCTCCTGATGCCCCCCTTGAAGTTAATCTATCTCCATTGATGCACGAGAAGCAGATCTAGCAAGATGGTGAGGCCTCGACGAAGTATGTCTGGGAAATGCAAATTCCTCGGCTAGCGGTCGACCTATATACCCTGCCATCCGAGGTCCTAATGGATTGGGCCGTGAAGACTATGATATTGGTAAGTTTTGTCTCAGCCTTACTTCGCCTTTCCCTTGTATTTGCTAATGCGCTGACTCGACTTTAGCCTCGACAGAGTTAGCATTATTATATGGCTTTGATCGACCGGGTACATGACATCAGTCGGGTTATCACTACCCTGGACAACAAGTCAGACATCCTTCGGAAGGAGGTCCAGAAGATGAAGGCCGGTGGCGACCCCAACGCAGTTGCTGCGGCTGAGCAACAGGCATCTGAAGCCCAGTTCCTGGTTGACCATCTGAAAATCGAGCTGGAGGAGGTGACTCGGTGATGGGAGTAACTAGAGAAAGAGTTGGGCAGCTTGTTGATTCGCGGAACCAATTGACTGAGGCTCGAGAGCAACTAGCCGACTCCGAGGACCAACTACGGGACGTCAAGACTCAGGGTCGTCAGATGGAAGATGAGCTTTTGAGGTTGACCCGCGCCATGTAAACCTTTAAGGTCGATCTACCGAAGTAGGCCATAGAGGACTACAAGAAGTCACTAGGGTTCGAGATGGACCTGGTCTGAATAGGCCAAGTTTCCCTCGAGTATGGTTATTGGTTAGCGTTGGCGCGGTTCTAGGCCTGGTACTCTGACCTCGAGATAGAGGAAGATCACTTCAAAATCCTTCCTGAGGACTCGAATATGCTGATGGCAACCAAGCAACCATTCAACGACTCCCCATCGCCGCCCGAGGAGTAGCAACGTTATAGATTTTTTTCTTTTTCTTTTTTTTGATGTCGGGTACTCCTTTTGATGTGTCTGGTCTTTATGTATTGTTTTGGTCCTCGACCCAAATTGTACCCAACTTTCCATGAATACAAACAACTACTTCTACTCAACCAACTATGTTTCATCGTACATAAAATTTTAGTTAGTTTGATATAAGTCACGTTCTCGGTAGTTGTTTTCCCTTCATGGTGACCAAGGTATAAGTCCCCTCTCTGGATGTGTTTGCCACTCGGTAAGGACCTTCCCAGTTCGGGGCTAGCTTACCCCGAGACTGAGTCGGGTCACTCACCTCGGCCTTTCGCAATACCAAATCACATGTCTTGATTTTTCGAAGGCATACTTTATGATCATAAAGCCTTGCTACAGCCTTCTTGTATGTGAGTGCTCATAGATGTGCCTCGACCCTTCGTTCCTCATGCAGATCGAGGTTTTCCTTCAGTCGGTTGACTAACGAGGATTCCTCATAGGACTCAATTCGAAAAGTAGGATAAACCAACTCGAGAGGGACGACTGCTTATGTTCTGAAGGCCAAGCTGAATGGGGATTCTCTAGTCGAGGTCTTTGGGGTTGTCCAAGATGCCCATGAATGCTCGGGAGTTCGTCCACCCAAGTTCCATGCGCCCCGGTGACCCTTCTCTTCAATCCTGGCTCGGTTTATAACTTCGGCAAAGTCCGTTGGCTTGGGGGTGTGCAACAGAGCTGAGCCTTAACTGGATTTTGTAACTCTGGCATAATGCTTTGAACTTAGGGTTGCTAAATTGGGTCCCATTATCGGTGATGATGACTTTTGGGATGCCGAATCTGGTGATTATGTTTCTCCAAACAAACTCTTCGACATGCCTGTCTGTAATAGATGCAAGAGGCTCAGCTTTGACCCATTTAATGAAATAATTGACCCCGACTATCATAAATCTGTACTGTCCCGAAGTTGGGTTCAAAGGGCCGAGCAGATCCATTCCTCACTAGGCGAATGGCCAAGTGCAGCCAAGATCCGACGTTGATCCAACTAGATTTGTTGTTAGGGGAGAGAATCCTGAGTCATTAAACAGCCTCCAGTAGCGGTTCGACATGGGTGCCAACACATTCGTTTCCTCCATTGGGAGAAGAGAGCCCAACCCTCTGGTCGGTAGGGTTAGCGAGGGAATATGAGTCAGTCTGCTGACAACGAATGGCCCGAGATTCGTTGTCGGGGGAGAGAATCTTGGGTCATTAAACAGCCTCCAGTAGCGATTCGACGTGGGTGCCGACACATTTGTTTCCTCCAACGACCCAACTTGATAACGGGTGGCCCGGGATTCATTCTTGGGAGAGAGAATCCCAGGTCATTAAACAGCCTCCAGTAGCGACTTGGCATAGGTGCCGACACATTCATTTCCTCCGCCAGGAGAAGAGAGCCCAGCCTTCCGATCGGTAGGGTCAGTGGGGGAATATGAGTCGGTCCGCTGAGATGCTTTGGGTTCAGATTGCTCGACGGACGTTCTTGCGACATCGGGTCTTTCCTTCTAGCGCCAAAAATGTTGTGGTTCTCAATGCCGTGGTTGGGGAATCAGCACGACTCAGTTCCTCCCCCGTGCGCAAGCTCATCCACATCGGTCGGGAAGGGGGCGTCTCGGGAATCTTAGCCTCGGGTCAGTAACTCGGGCTCCTCTTCCTCATGTTCGCAACGAGGGCCCTGCACAAAGGTCTCATCAGGGTGGGGGGCGCCCGACATAACCCCTCCGAGGCTTACATCAATGCCCCGAATGATCTGAGTTTCAATGTAGTAGAAAAGTCAGAGTGTCCCCCTTTCATGCCGTCAAGCGGAGGGTTTTATACATACCAAGCAAGTGGCCAATCATACCCTCGACCTTACCTCTGTCGACATGCCAGGCAAGGTTGACATGTACTGTCCGTCAGGTCGGCGTGGTGCAGAGGCACCGCACACCATCCTTCATTAATGAGTCCCAGCATAGCCTCCGCTATCGTGACAACTAAGTCATCGATCGACCATCTCGATCGGGCCCTGCGCCAGTTGGGTCGACATCGGATCTTAGTGTTGTCGTGGACTATTAAGCTAGTATGGGTCTTAGTGAGCTGGGCCGGGCCATTACTTGTCCTATGATCTAAGGATGGAAATGATATCCACAAATGGATGAGGTTAATCTTTATATCCTTTATTAGGATTGTTTTATTTTATGACTTATTTGAAAGTCCCACAACACAAGATAATTTTCTAGTGCTAAGAAGAGTTATTCTAACATATTCTATAGTCATTGCTTGTATTGCACATCTTTCTAGTATGTGACAATTTAGGAGACAAGGTCAATTAGTATAAGTTGGTGCCCCCCTCCTGCTTGATCTAAACTGAATTCAGATGGTTCATGCAACCAGATTGGAGAAGAGAGGATTGGAATTGTTATCATAAACTCTAGAAGTGCTTGTGTTGTTTGTGGCTACAAGTACATTCAAAGAAAATAAATCTATAAAAGAAATTATATTCTCTCTCAAAATATTTTATAGATTTCTCTCATCCTTATTACACTCCATATAAGAAACTCGCCACGATATGTTCTGTCGCCTACACTGCATTCACTTCCAACCAAAGTGGAGTGTAGATTTAGCGCAACAACTAGTTCCCCCTTTTTCCTTTCAAGCAAGATATTTTAAATATAAAACACTAATCATGACCTCTCCGCCACCGGATGCACATTGCCGGAGATACATAAAAACCCATTTGGAAATTATGATTAAAGAAAAAGAAAAAAGAAACCTTTAGGCTAATTAAAAAAGAAATCACACTCGTATCTTTATAATACTATATTAATGCTGGAGGATACAAAAGGAAACTACAGTATCTTATTTATTTACTGGATTCTCCAAAAACCTGTGTGTGTCTCATTCCCTATGTTGCACTGGCTTTTGAATCCAGAAGGGCCAAATACTCTGCTATGGCCTCTCCTTCTTTCATTACTTCCATGTCATAGTCTGCCAATGGATCACCTGTCAGTTCTTTCGCAAGCTCGTCTTCCATGACTTCGTCTCTTGAATATTTGTGTTCTTCTTCTCCCAGATCCATTTTATCATCATTAGTTAAAGCAGTTGATGGCCCTTGATCATCTTTCGGATGGTTGATTGTAGCATGCTGGCTGTCCTTTGAATTTGTGCCGACAAGAAGTTCCAACGCATCCTCCTTGGTATGTGACCTTTGTACAGCATCCACTACTGCAGTCAAGAATAGTTAATTCCAAATGCAAGTGATGGACAATGTAACTGGAGCTAATGGAGATCTATGGTCAAGCATATGGAACATGCTGTTTGTGAAAATTAGTATGGTCAGATAACTAGGGCAAAATTAGATATGCCTGGGATTCATCGCAAGAACGGCGCCCTTGTCAGAAATAAATTCATTGATTGTCTGAAGAATAGATCAAGCGATGAAATACCTGATGATCGGTTATACCCCAAGGATACTAATTCCTCAATATCTGCACCTGATGAACCTGATACTTCCAACTTCCTCCTCTTCTCAAGTCGACTCTGGTAGTCAAAAAGGTCGTTAGTTAGAGAAAATGATAATAGAAAAGCACTCTGAAGAAAACCAAGTACCTGAAGGGCACAATTTCTTTCAGGATTTGTCAACAGATCTAATGCTTTTTGAACATCATTATCGTTCACCCTAAGAGCCTCTGCAGCAAGATCTCTCTCAAAACTGCAAAATAGATTGACAATTAGTGTACATGCCATGATCGTAGCCACAGGAGAGCAATCTGACAAGTGCCGGACATAAACTAATGTTCCACAATCCACATAAGAAAAATCATTACATCTGTCACATTATGCTATATACCATGATTTATCAGTACTGAAAATCATGTAATGTCCTACGGGTTGGATTACTACTGAACAGATCCAGCAACAAAGTGATTCCTTCAGGAGAGTACAACACAAGAAATAGAAGACAAGTTAAACTTTAACTAGAAAGGAATTTCTTGCAATTATGTTACCTCCCCATCTAACAAATTATTAAGAGCCAAAACATGGAGCTCTATCTTCATTCTTAATTTGACCTTTTCGTGGCCTCAGCTAAATATGATGAAATTTTCATCAATCCTGACAATAGCACATTTACCACCACCACCTCAAAGTTATACCTTGTTTGTAAATTTGCTAGGACTTCGAAACCACTCTGCTCATGCACATTGGTGCAGTTGTAAGCAGCATTCAAGTCCTTGTAGGGAACTGATTACCGCTATGAACCAAGCTGAAATCAGCCACAATGCTGTATAAGCTTGTTAAGCAAATTAGGATATAATGAAAGATGTGCATCACAGATTTTACATCTCCTAGCTGTTTGGTCATTAAGAAGAACCACTGTCAGATAACACTATTAAAGTAGTCTAAAGAAATGTATGTGGCAAAATTCAGAAAACCAAGTGAGGGCCAGTGTATGTGGGCTACAAGGAATTTCTGAACACCGTTTATTTTAACCTAGTCCTATCTTACTCATACCCAATGAATTAACCTTAAAAGGTGGAGACCTTTAACTAGCATTCAAATTTAGTAGGAAATAATTCCTGGAGTCTTGTTGAAAACATAAGAAACTTACCTAGAGATACGAGGAACATGCATTTATTCTAGGTTAGCATATACTATATTAGATAGTCACATATTTGAAATGGTGCAAGCTTTGTCTATGAGTTCAGGAAATTATTACTGGTGCATATGGAAAAATATGATGTAATTTTTTTGGTACAATGAACCCAACAGATAATAAATAAGAGGGAAAACCCACATCTGATGCTTGGCCTTCCAAAGCTTTGTCAATTCAATAACAACAAAATATTAATTCAGAAGTAGCAAGCGGCATATGCTCTGTAATAGAATGTGATACTAGTAGAAATGAAAGCTCATAAAGGATCAATATCATTTAGTTGCTTACCCAATAGATACCAACTCATTTAACTCTTGCAGATTGATGGGCTTGTTTTTGGGGGTTGCACCATAATTCCTCTGTTCTCTACAAGTTCATACAATCAGCAACAACCATTAATTAACAAATAAGATAAAAACATACTATGGCAAAGTACAGAGCTATACAAAATTTCCGCTTGTCGCTGAATGTTCTCCTGTTTCCGGAGTATTTTCTTAGCTTGCTCTTCAACCAGGAAATGAACTGCTGATTGAACATCTTGACCAGTCATTCTTAGGGCCCTTTTTGCGGCATTTTCTTTGTAACCCATTCCCATAAGCAGTGACAAAGCTTCATCTGGTACTTGAAGCTAAAGGTATTGGCACATTGAATTAGCATATAAAATGTTCCTTAAATAAGTGAAAAAGGAAAATTCCACAGCTATTAATGAAATATGGTAAAGTGGATGTCTTGTCAATCATTGAATAAATTATAAATGCACACATTCATATATACATATGTGTATATTTACAATTGCATATGCACAAGAATGACATACAAAATTTCTCCTACATCTTCATCTTCTCAATGTTTCCTTCCAATATCCTCGAAGTTGTCTTTTAGATATTATTCTATGCATATTTATGTATGATATGCAAAGAGTAACTACTAAGGTAGAGTTGACAAAAAATTGATTCTAACCATCATATTTAATAATGACACAAGTGTTCAACCAGAAAAAATAATTAGAGTAAAATGAAAAATTAGAGGGCTCAAACTTCTTCTTTGACGCCTCATAGAGTTCACCAGAAGAATTGTTCAAATAAGTCCAAGTTTGCTAATTCCCTATTCATATATATGCAGATCATTTCATCATGATGATAGGTTTTCTCTCGATGATAAGGTAAAGATGCTCACTGATAAAAGATATTGCTCCACTAGTTCTCAACATCTGTTATATGTCATATCCAGTGATTTAAAAAGCGCTAGGCGCCAAGGTCCCAAAACACCCGAGGCGCTAGGCTCCCGCCTAGGCGTTCGCTCGAGCGAAGCGAGGCGCTAAAATATAAAAAAATATAATACAATTAATAAATATAATTATTTAAATAAAAAATAATATTAAATTAAGAAAATTAGAAACATGATATTAAATAAATAAATATTAGAATTATTAAAATTTAAATCAAAATAATATATTATTAATCTAATAAATAAAAATATTATTATCAGTATACTGTTAATAGTATACTATTAACAGCTACTGTTAACAATACATTAACAATATACTGTTAATATATAATATACTACAATTAACTTATTATTAACAGTA
The DNA here is from genome assembly GCA_029747655.1 of Ensete ventricosum. Taxonomy (NCBI): domain Eukaryota; kingdom Viridiplantae; phylum Streptophyta; class Magnoliopsida; order Zingiberales; family Musaceae; genus Ensete; species Ensete ventricosum. Next base: position 7,724,534 of record JAQQAF010000005.1, on the reverse strand, counting down.
TACTGTTAACAGTGGATAGGCGAGGTGGTTGACTTCGAGAAAACTGCTTACTGAGAGCAGTGAAAGCGACAGCGGCGGGCAGCGACAACGGCCAGCAACGATTACGACGAAGAGCAGACAGCGGTAGAGAGCAGCGGCAGCGGAGAGTGGCGGGTAACGATAGCGGCGAGTGGCGATGTAACCGCGATTCGCGAGTGGGACTAGGATTGAGGAAGCAATTATCGATGCGTTAGTTGGTTCGATTAAACCAACTAAAGCGAATTCGACCAAACCAAGCTAAAAGTCTAGTTCGCGTCACCTGGTTTAACCCGGGCGCTCGCCCGAAGCGCCCAACGACGCCTCTATGAAGCGCGTCGCCTGGAGATCGAGCAAGGCGCTCGGGCCTCGCCTCGCCTCATCTGAGCGCTTAAGCGAGCGCCCGAGCGCCTTTTGCAATCACTGGTCATATCCTATTTATTAAAATTTTAAATCTACTTATGTAGGTTTTCTCTTGATAATATGCTAAAGATGCTCATTGATAAGATCCTTGTTCCACTAATGCTACAAATACTGCTATCTATTAATCATGCCATATCCTATTTACCAAGATTTTAAATCTACCTATGCTATATTATACCAGATCTTGTGACAATATCCTGTAGTAGGTAAAAAATTAAGATTTTTCTAGAATTTCAGAAGCTATTGTAAGATAAACCCCCTGGAAACAAAAATCTATTGAAATAAAATGTTATTCTCAAGCTGATAGAACTGTAATGGACCTGCATATATTTGGCCTGTGCAGAGCTTAAAGCTTTACGAGCTTCTTCATACTTGCCACTATGATAAGCCACTACCCCTTCCAAGAGCTCTAGTCTCAGATATCTGTTTCAAGAAGTCATAAAACAAATGTGATTTAATAGGAGAAAATTCCAAGGAAACCATTGCGAGATCTAATAGACATAGTACGTGCTAAAAAAGAACCATACGTGGCAAGTTCTGCTTGATAACCAGCTTGGAGGAGCCTCAAGCGAGTTGAATCTTTACCATGGGAACGTTCAAAACCTTTTCTAGCATTTTCTAGCCGAATTCCAGCCACTGCTAAACATGATATATCCTGGAGCATGAAGTAGCACCACACAATATCTAGTTGAAGTATCGGAACGTTGTCAATCATCTAGGTATCAGCAGCAAAATGGCCATGGACACATGTTAGAAAAATGTTTTACATGCCAAGAAAACAATCAATGACTTAATTTACCTTGGTAAGTTTAGGATCACAAAGAGAGAAAGCCTCCTGCATGTACAAAGCTAAAATGGTCAATTTCATGTATATTGTAGTAGTTCCAATGACACAGAATTTTCCTTCCATGTTCTCAATTAAGCACAACGGATTCTTGCCAACGTTCTTAACAGATCAAAACAAAAATACAGTTAGTGCAACTAACCTCTCCCATGTACAGAACATCCAAGGCCTCCTTGAACTTCTGTTTTCTAATGAGGCTTCTAGCATTTGTGTGCAGCATCAAACCCATCATCAAAGCCCTGCCAGTCAGTATCAATTCTCTCGTTATAATGATTATCATAAAGAATTAAAAATGCTGTCTAAAAAATATTCTATTCCACAATATTATACAAATATAGAAGTATAAATATGATTCTTTACAAAATAAATGAGATACTTTTTATCTGATTCAGATCCCAACATCAATTTTTGACCGTTCTGATCCTCTAGTTCTATATTGTAGTCCTCCAGAGGAAGTGAACCATCTGCATGCCTTTCACTTAAAGCTTTAGCAGCATCCCTGTCAAAGCAGAGGCATGAAATAACCAACGAGGATTAAAACTAACATCCAATTTGACTTTCAGATAAAGTAAACTTATCCTTCACTCCATGGAGAAAGAACAATGCATTATAGAAAAGGAAAGGACATATATTGTTAATTATAAAAATAACTTTTTCCTCAAGAAAACAGTGGATTGTGAATATTGACAATTTGACTAAACTAAGACTTGACTGCACTTATAAAATGTCATACAGAATGGAATAAGTGATGGAGATAACCTGAAGAGCTAAAGATCCTGGATTTTAAAATGAACTCAGTCAAGACGAAAAGTATAATTTTAATCCTAAATTATCTAGTGAATTTTCTCAAGATATTTTTCTTAACATGTATAGGAATCAAAGCTTGATACGACTAAAAAAATAAGAAGTTAACACTTAACAAAGGTTGGGTATCTCTTGTTCTAGTGTGTAGTTATCTATGTCTTTTGCTTGTGGTCTTGGCATATTGATTAAAGCTTCCTCCATTATTGAGTGCATAAGTTTCTTAGTTAGTCATTGGGTTTCTCCACAAAAATCATAAAAAATTATGCAACTCCTGTGTTTCACGGTTATCAGAGATCCTTCAACAATGCAAGCCCCTATGAGTCAATAGTTCTGCTTGGTCTTTAACACATTGTTCGAGGATAGCTGATGAAATTGCTGACAACAATTTAACAAGCAGAAAGCTTAACGAATGATAAGTAACACTTTTTAAGCGTAGTATTGACTATTAAGAAGGCTAATACTAGATAACATCTACAATGGTTATGCATTGCAGAAAAAGACAATGTTAGTAAAGCTGACGTTGAAGCCCTCAAAGCAATGTTAACAATTCCAAATGCAATCTACGAAGATTATAAACTGCAGAAAAAACAAAGTTTCTCAAGCTGACATTGAGGCTCTCAGTGTAATGTTCCGGACTGATAATCCATTTCAGCATTTAAGATTGAAAATTCACTGACTATTATTATAAGATAATTAGAACATGCTCCCTACCCTCACTGCACTGGAAAAGGTATAGAATGGAAAATTATTACATGCGATAACTAAGTGTTTTAGTGTCCTATTGTCATGTCCTTATTCAGGGTTGCCTAAGGATTGGACTGCACGAGGTTAAGGTCTAGACCGATCCTTGCAAGCAGGTATCCCTTAGATGCCATCACGCCTTAGGCAATCCCAGCTAAGCAGGTTAAAAGGGGAGCAGAGAGCTATCGGAGAAGGAAGGTGTGGTAGCTGAGGAGGGTGTGGTAGTTGCCAGTTGGGAAGGGGGGGAGGGGAGCAACCAGGGAGGAGGAAGGAGAGCGGGGTATTAGGATCTAGGGAGGCTCTGTGCATGGCGAAGGAGGAGGAAGGAGAGGTGGCTGTTGGGGTTTGGGGAGGCTCACACTAGCGGAGGAGAAGGCAAGGACGGCAAGAGGGAAACTATTAGGGAGGAGAGGAGGGAGAGGGGGCCATTGGGGTCCATGGCAGCTCGACAGGGAGGGGTAGGGGGCAACGATGGAGAAGGGATGATAGAGAGCGTGTTATCACTAGAAGAGCCTAAAGATCCACTCAGGACACAGAAGTCACTTGCCAACTTCATTTGTCGTAAAGACGAAGGTGTTACCGTCGTTCACCATTGGAGAGGAAGATGTTGCCACCACCAATTATGTTTTCTAGGGGAAAAGAGACAAGGTTTCATGTGCGAGGAGAGGGGGTAAGGGGAAAGGTTTGGTGTGCGCGAAGGAATTGGGCTCACATTGATCTGGTTTGATCTCAATTTGGTTTGGTCCAGGCTCGATTCAATTGGATTTGGTTCAAGCACATGCTTGAACTGCCCGATGCCATGGTTTAGGCTGTGCCTGGGTTGCGCCCAATTGAAGGTGCCCGCTCAAACTTGATATCGGGTGCTTGGCCTCACCTCGCCGGGTGCCTAGGCAAGCACTCAAGTGCACAGTGACTTCACAGTTGGGATTGAGTAGCGTTGTGGTGTGAGTTAAACCTTCCCCATTTGACCTAAATCTTTGCCGTTAAGATAGGGATTTTAATGTCTTACAGGTTGTACCTATTCCTGTGATACCAATTCAAGCTAAGAATATGTTGCAATAGGTCCCAAGAGAGGCAATGAATGCCAAAGGCGTGGTGCTATAAAGTGTGCAAGAATATGATAACTAGGTATACTACATGGGCAACATCCAGAAGGGGCACATTCTACCGCCATCATGACCAAAATCACATGCATCTTCTCTTAAAATACATCAAGCGCTCTTAGAATCAGTTACATGTATCCATTCCCATTATTGAGCTCTACTATGAGCTATCACTACAAAACTAAGAGCCATAACATCAGTTTAGTCTTCTTCTATCTTGTATGACAAATTGAAATTAACACACCTTGTTTAACCAAAGCAATTAAATATGCAGCTCCCACTAAGCTAGGACTTGAATGGGTTAATGTATACAATCATATCCTCTTGCCAGCAAAGAGGTTGTTATTGTGAAAAGCATCCCAAAGAAACAACCTTATGATGATGGCAAAGTTGAAATCCCCAAACTCACTACTTAAACAATCATCACTTATTTATCCTTGATGAATATTAATCCTAAAGATCTCTTATTCTAGATATTCTAATAACTCATAAATTCATCTCAACTAAAGCATTTCTGATTTGTTATTTTCTAATTGACAAATATTGTGATCAAAGAAAATGTTGACCTTACAATCTATTGAAGTTTCTTAGTCAAGGGGCACACAGGAACATGTTTCTCCACTTTAACCAAGTTTGTAGGCTTATTTGAAAACCATATGCGCACAGATATTTTGATGAATACGTTAATCCTAAAAAAAATTTATTCTAGCTATTCTAATAACACATACATTCACCTCAACTAAAACATATCTGATTTGTCATTTTCTAATTGACAAATATATTGATGAAAGAAAATGGTGACCTTACAATCTATTGAAGTTTCTGAATCAAGGGGCACACAGTAACAAGGTTGTAGGCTCATTCGAAAACCATACGGCTAAATGCAAGCTCAAATGAATGACAGCTAACCCAAATAAAAGGTGCAGGTTATATTCAGATATGGAGTCAGAGACTTTAAACAATATGAATCATTGAAAATAATATTAAGGACATGTTTACTTCATAGTTAATCACAAGTAACACCAAAAACATCACCTGAAACTTTTACAACATACTTTCATATTGGTTACATGCAATTAACAAAACAAGGGAAAATGTAGAACCTTACACATTGCTTTCATACAATTAACAAAACAAGGAGACATGCAGTAACAAAGAAGGTTGCTACAAGTCAAAACTTTTTATTAGAACTTGTTGGAAGTAATATGAAAGACTTGAACGAGATAATGTTTTGTGACAATAAAAATCAAACGCAGGTTCAGTGAAAAGTTCTCAGAGATCTTCGAACACAAAAAGATAACTTATGTTAGGGGCAAAAATGAAAGGAAGGAGATCAACATAACAGAATTTGAGATTTACTTTACTTTTAGTGCAATAGGAGCTCCAGTTTTAATAATTTACATGGATATTAGACAAAAGGTGTTCTACCATCCTAACTATCACTTATCAAGGGTTGCCCCATGGATGCCATTTTGCAGTTGGTAGTTGTAGTCTACCGGGGACTTTCATTAAGAAAAAGGATCATGATTCTAACTGCTAATCAAACAACAGATGCATTTTTCAATTGAAAATTAGAAGCGATTAAGCCTTTATGTGACATGAGAATATGAGCTGATAATTTCAGTTGACTACTATATTTTTAATGTTTTGTAAATTGTGGAGATTAAGCCTTTAAGTGACATGAGATGATAATTTCAGTTGACTACTAAACTTTGAATGTTTTGTAAAGTGTGAACACAATTTTTCACATTAGCTTGAAATTTTTGCAAAGGACATTAAGACGGATGTATCGAGTTACTAGGAAGGATAGAAAAAAATATTTTATTCGGGAACAATTAGATAGCTTCAATTGAGGATAGAAGGAAAGAGAATCTTTTAAAACAGTATGGACATATGTAAGGAGATCTATAGATGCTGTAATTATAAGAGATGAGATAATAACTATTAATGGCATGAGGAAAGATAAGAGTGAGACCTAAGAAAACTTTCCTAGAAACTCAAAATAAAGATTTAAATGCTCTTACTTTAACTAAGGATGTTACATTTTTATAGAGCTCAATGACCAATGGATTCATTTAGCCCTGTCCAAATAGTTGGGTCATTTATAGCTCGTTGTTGTTGTTTGTTACTGTTGTTGTAACTTGAATATTTTTGCTCCAAGATATTATAAAACTTTTGAACAGAGAATTGGATCAATAATATTTTGAGGAGATAATAAGTGTAAGGTCTAATGGATAACCAAATATTTTGACATAAAAGCCTCAAGACCAGATTTTTTTAACATAAGCAACATATAAACATGCATATTCCATAGTCAATTGGAAAGGCGAATAGTGTCTTTGGCTTAGGAAGATTAAGGCTAGTACTCCCAGAAGGAATGAGATTGTTCGGTAACTACAATTTCTGGATCAAAAGTAGGATAAGATTAAAGCCCATAAATCCACAAACACGTATTTTACATGCAAGACACAAACGAGGTATGTGTATTTTGATAAACAGCATGAAGTATAAAATATAAGAGGTCATCCTCAAGATGCACTTGTGTGCATCAGAACATATTTTCAAGCAAAGGAGACCTGAGTTAGAAAATGATACCATACTTCTCTTTCATGTGATCCTTATTCTTATGTCTCATCAAGCAATCTTCAACAATGACTACACAACTACACCACCATCCAGACTTTATCCGGAATGTAGTGAGGTTCTGCAAGCCAAATACATAAAAATAATATGAATCCATTTTATTTTTGACAGTGGTATTAGCAGCTCCCATAGTTGGATTCATGTTTCTCTTCTATGACCTACATGACTAAAATGCAAGCATGAAAATAGCCTCAGATTGCAGAGATTAGGTTGTTTACAATTGACCCTCATTAGCATCAGCGAAAGCTACGAGTTGGGCCACTTTATTTTATCAATAGTTGTCTCAAGGAAGTTTCTCTGTGCAATGTGAAATTTGAATCAGGTGACTGATGAAATTTTTTCACGAGTCAACCATTCAATGACCCGGTCAACAACCAAAATCTATACTAGATTACAGATTTCACCCTCAACCAAGAAAATACCAATAGTTCTCTCTTATATGTTTGAGCAATCGGTAAAATTACAAGCATTCAACATGAAAAATGTTTTTCGCCTATGTCCCTAAGCAAGAAACGAACCACACAGGCCTGATCTAACACATATTTCAAACAAGTAAAAGTAGTCTATGATAATGAACCGATTTCAATCAAAATCATCATTTAGCTAAAGTATAACCAACAGAATAACACACAAGGAGCAGAACCTCATCTTTACAAAAAGCCGCGGACGGAACCGGAAAGAGGAAAGGAATTAACGAGAAGTAAAAGATGGCAAGATCAAGCGAATTGAATTCGGACCTGATTCTCGCAAGCTTCTTCGCATGCTCGGCCTCAGAGGCCGCTTGATCATTGATCGCTTTCCCCCGGTCGCCACGCACGACGGTAGCGAGCACTTTGGCGTTGTTCTTGAGCCCCAACTGCCCCAGCGGTTTCGCCCGGCTGTCGTCCCTCAGGACCTTTCCCCCGCAGATCAGATTGACGCAGTCCGGTTCAGCGCCCGCCCGCCGAGCCACTTCCTGACGGAGAATCGGCAGCGTCCATGCCTCCAGTTCAACCTCGATGAACCCCGACCACGCTCCGGCGATTCTCACCTTCGCCTCCTCCGCCGACTTCAGGGCGGCGCCGCCGACCGACGGTGATGCTGAGATCAAAGTCATCGTCGCCTTTTCTTCTTCGTCCATCGCGACTCGCAAGCAACCGGCGAAGGCTTCGAGGGTTTTATAATCTCACCTCTCTCTGCATAAAGTTCCCCGAGAAGTGAAAAATATATATATATATAATTATTCCTAGTTAGATATGAAATTACTGTTTAACCCTTAATTATGTACAGTGGCAAATTAATATTCATCAAGGATCTTTTATGTGAAAATCCCAGATTTTGGCATATTTTTATATTGTAATAAAAAAATAAAAAAATAAGATGATGGAGACGAGAGATCATTAAAAAACCTAATATCTCTATGAGAAATCCAAATATTTATGTGGGAAATAAAGAGTTCCAGGGTATTTCAATTTCTCTAATTCTCGATCGAATAAAAATTTTATTTTTGATGTTTTCATTTGATCGATCGAATTTGATATGGCGTTTTACAGCTACACGTCTATAATTCAAAAAAAGATGGGTTTGGGAGACACTTTTGGCGCATTGATATCCTTAAAAGTCGTCTTGAGTGGGCACGTCATCGGAGAAGACTTGATTTGGAAGTCTCTCTTCTTTTGGATTCGTGGGTGGTAAGTTATCTTTCCAAGTGCTCGTGCAGCCACTTGTTCCTTAACACAATATGTGGTCGGTCTCTGTTCTAATTGTATGAATCGTATTAACAAATTTATCACTCATTCTTAGAAATAAATAATACCTTTTATTTTATTAAATAAATAAATTATTCAATAGTCAATTGCTTTATTCTTCAAGACATGAAGATAAGCCAAAGCCCGACAATCATATGTCTAAGCTTTCAAAAAAAAAAAAAAGATAGTTGAAAGGTGCTCTTTTAGGGGTTGATAATATTGCATAATTAAAGTGTAGCTTACTTACCTTATATGTAGGTTGATGATTAATAAAAACTTACAAGAGTAGAAGAAGTGTAACACTGTGATTCAAATTTACATGGAAAAGTGAGCTTATGTTAGTAGCTCAGTTTTAATAAAGTTAGTAGATAAGTTATTCTTATTACTAACGCACTTTAGGTAAGTCGAGCTGGACCATGATAAAAAGAGGTAAAGATAATTAAAAATAAAAAGCAAGGGATGAAGAAAACAATGGCTTCCCCCCGAATTAATGACTCACATCCCATTAAGTTTTACTTTGAGATTTCTTATTTATTTATATGTTATGTGATTTAGAGGTTTTACCTGGTTCTTCGTTTTAGTTGGTATCATCAAATTGTTTGTTTTGATGGTGATAATAGTACCTTTTATGCATATGGAATGATTCTTATTGTCGATCATCACGACTCGAGAGTTCAAGTTTGTGGTTAGTTTCTTCTCTTTTTTTTTCATCAGGTTAGAGATAGATTTTGATTCTTTGGATGTCGAATTTAGAGTCACAAGCTTTGACAAACATTCACCATTGGCCCACGATGTCGAATCTTTTGTTGAATTAATCCAATTGTTGATGATGAGATACTTTCTTCCATCCTTTTGGAGTTAATACTTCTGAGGTTGATGAAAGTAAACAGTATCTCGATCTCATAAGTAGAGGCTCCCAAGTATGACTTAGCGTATGTCAAGCGAAACCACCTAGCACGTCAGCTCATCGATGAACTCCTTTGCGATAGTGAAGTATATCTTATATTATTAGTTATCTCCACATCATCATGAAGTCATTCAAAAGGATATGGACACAAATGTGATGTCATCTCTAGGCATAGCTTCTTGACAAAACTTATCTCTTATTGAGATGAGATACTTTTCACGACCATTATCGAAAATCGCATTTGATGACTTCTTGTTTTACTTAAATTATTATAGTAAACAATCTTTCTAGAACCTTTAGAACAATGGTTGGACTCGAGTATATAACCTTTAGTGTGTCATCAGCAATATATTTGGATCTACATAATTAATCAATGAAAATTGGATGGAGATGTCACTTATGGTCGTGATCATGGTTTGCTACTTTGATCATTCTTCAACCTTTTTTTTTTTACCTAAAAAGTGTGTGACATGTAATTTTATAATGTTCACAAAAAAAAAAATATTCCATGCGCTTATTGATGTGAGTATGAACACTATCGTCATGTTACTGATGTAAGAATATTATATATTTTAAAGAGACATAACTCTATATGAATTTGTCACGAAGCCTAAAGATGTATTTTCTTTTATCATCATTATCACTGCAGGAAATTTGGAGTGCCACCACTTGTCACCAAAATTTTGTGTCTAAAGTAGTATCATTTTCTCCATTTTTCTATGAGATATCTTATAGTATAAATCATTCTTCTTGTATGAATATTTTGATTCTTAGTTACCTTTGGTTTTTCTTTTCTTCTTTTTTTCTTATTATTGCCAAAAGCCTATTTGAAAGCTATTAAGTTTAGTAGTAACGTAGAAAAGATCTACTGTAGCAACATGGCTATATAAGCAGGAAGAAGGGTTATTGATTGAAAGAGGTTGTACTCTTGTTCTTTTTGTCGAGGCTGAGACTTTGTCTCGGCTTGGTTCGACCCACGTGCTCAGGAGCGTCTAATTGACCTCGACGTTCAAACTTAGGTTGGGCGTCAACTCTAAGGAGAGTCTTTCCTGCTGGTCCAAGGTCCGTCGATTCGCCTGTTCTCTTGGCTCGCCTCCCGCATCCTACACCAAGGCCTTAGTCGAGCGGTTGAGGGTGCCTCGACTCGACACCTTCGAAGATCAAGTTAGTCAGGTGTAGAGTCTTGAGTGTATTCTCTGCATGTCCAACGAGAGTCCCTTGCTATAGTTTATCTAGGGTCTTTTTATACTACCTACTAAGAGAAGAGTTCGTACGAGGTAGTTAAATGCGTGTCGGTGCTGATGTAGAGTCATACCTTATCATGCTCCTCGGGTGAGGGGCGGACCAACGATCTGTCTTCTGATGTTGATCGATCACCCCCTTACCTCACCATGCTCCATTGAGCGACGAGTCGAGACTTCCTGAGGTCATGGTATGAACTGAATCAGATGTGTCGATTTGGTCTTGTGGGGACAAATGTGATAGTATTTTATTCGATGAGTCAAAATATGTCCTATCACATGTGAACTTGAGTTTCTTGATTCTCATCGTCGTTAATGCTTACGTAGTTATGATAGCCTGAAGACCTTAGCTAATGTACTTGTTTAGAGACATATTGCATTAATAGGTTACTAGAGAAGCTAGCTATATGTTAGCAGATATGTCAAGATTCGATATATGATGATGCCTTGGTTTCTAAGGATTTGCTTTTTAAATGGTTTAACTTGTAATATTGCACCTCCCTCCACTTAACAACACTCAACACAAGGGCACAATGCTTCCGAGAAGGGTGATTTGACCACATAATTATGAAATATCTAAGATTTTTATCAATATTTGTTTCACCGTATATAATCCAACATTCCGTTTCTCTCCTCGAATACAAGGCGACCAATTTTGGCCTGAGTGAGGAGGAAGATAAAAGATTGATTTATTCGTAACAATCACATCCAAACTATTCTTAAACAACCAAATCTTAAGTGATGGGCTCATACCAAAACCAAATGAATTTTTAATGGTTATTGTAATAAATAATTTTATCATAATCTTATCAAAAGGTTAAAATATATTCGATCTTTTAAATTTAATGATGTTGGAGATTTTTTATTATGATTTAAAGAACCATCCCCTTGTCTCGGTTACATCTGTAATTATTGGCTTTCCTTTCATGTTATTGACAACTCTCATCATAATGATCTTACCAAAATCTTTGTTCGTAGTGAAATTTAAAATGTGATCAGATCAATCAAATATAGGAAAAGCCTTGGTCCGATAATCCTACGATTAAATTCTATAAAGGTCGCTAGAATACTCTCCTGTTGTTATGTGACTCTTGTTTAATCATTTTTATTCTACTTCAATATTGCATACCTTCAAACTTTTATCTCTAAATTTCTCGAATTAAGTACCATAAAGTTTATATTCCTTTATAATAATAATATCATCTAAAATATTCTGGATAATTCTACTGTAGTGATCCAGCAAGTATCTCATTCCACATAAAAGTTAGATGGTCTTGAAAAGTCATTACTAATATTATAAATTGGAGAGCTATCACTAATGAGATGAATGCATACTTGCTAGATGTTTTTATTTTCTTGATTTATATTTTTTTTATGTCCTCTCTCGAGTAAGCACTTAACATTTAATGGGAACCTTCTGAGATGGTATTAGTTGTCGGGGACACAGTATCACTGACAGAAGAAGCCATCAGAATTAACCGAGCTTTGCAGCACCAGAGAGATCACAGCCATTACCACTCCCAAGCTGAAGCTGACGAGCGATATTAGAATCACCCAGTTGGGCGGAAAGATTTGTCACGATATGAAGTTGATGGAGATGAAGGTTAAGAGTTTGTCACAGGATGCGTCGAGTTTAGCTGTCCATGGACCGGGCATCACCATCATGGTCGCCCTCCTCCTAATCTTCTCCGGTAAAACAATTGAAACGAGAGCCTCAAGTTGTTGGCCATGGCGAAGTCCAAGGCAGTGTCTTGGCGAGTCTCACAGCCCCCAGGCGGTGCCGCGCACGGATGACGAGAGAAAGAAATAAAAACTCCTCGGGCTACTGCCTCCCTTGGAGTAGTTTACAGGGCAGAGCTCTCCAGCCAAGGATAGGGTTGAGCTTATGTTAATGGACAGGCCGAGGGGACACGGAAACAGCCCCCACGTTCTCCTCCTCCCTTGCTTTCTTTATTGCTCTCCCCACCCCCACAAGACTCTCTTCCCCTTGACAAAAATGTAGTGTTCCTCATCACTAGGGTATTAGGATATGCCCTGTGTGTTCACTCTTCTTAAATACCTCCTCTAACCCTAACACATCCCCCTTCGCTTTCGCCCATTTCTACTTCCTCCTTCTGAGTTGCTGAATTCAAGATGGTCTGCGGCACTATTCTCTTTACATCAGTGTGTATATTTACAGATTCAGCTGATCAGTTTACTGATCGATTGCTTTTCCGGCTTCTTCGTGGTCATCAGGAAGCTCGTAAGCCGGCGTGGTTGGAGGCCCTCGACAAGCAAAGGTTCTTCGTAAGCTGCTCCGTGCACGAGAACGCGAGGAAGAAGGAGAAAAACATATGCTGTTTGGATTGTTGCACGGCGATTTGCGCCCACTGCTTGGGGTCTCACCACGGCCACCGGCTTGTGCAGATACGGCGATACGTTTACCATGACGTCGTCCGGTTGCAGGACCTCGACAAGCTCATCGACTGCTCCAGTGTTCAGGTTAAATTTAACCTATAAAACCAGCGGTGTTTTAGCAGAGCATATAATCCGTGACGGTATCTAAACGATACATTTTCTCGTCTGGTTCATCGAACGCATGCAGTCGTACACTATCAATAGCTCAAAGGTGATCTTCCTCAAGAAGCGTCCCCAGAGTAGACATTTCAAAGGATCAGGAAACATATGCACCTCCTGTGACAGGACCCTCCAAGAACCCTACGTTCATTGCTCACTGGAGTGCAAGGTCGGCAACACAGTAAGCCATTTTGCCGGTCACATGGATCGAACGATAAGATTGTGTTGTTTGCTTGCAGGTGGATTACATATCAAGACAAGGCAAGGATTTCTCGCCATACCTCAGGACATGTCAATCACTGCAGTTGAACCCGGGGCTCATCATGGCGCAAGAAGCCGATGTTGGTGGAGATGATGGAAACGAGACGACACGCTCGACGGTCGTCCAAGGTGAGGATGATGCCAGGTGCTCGTCGGAGTCGGAGAATTTTAGCATGCCATATGTTAGTTTCATCCGGAAGAAGCGAAGTGGGCTACTACCAACTCATTGTTCAAGGTCAGCTAATCGAATGAGTCATGATGGCATAGCTGCAAGCACGAGCAGGAGGAAGGGCATTCCACAGAGATCTCCTTTGTGTTAGCAGAAACTGTTGCCATTTTTGTCTGCTGCATAATAAACCACTCGATTCCAGGCTGTAATTTTTAGTGTGTGTAAATGGCATCACCAGGCTTCCATGTACATTTTCCCAAGAGCCAGTTAAAATATGACTTAATTAGGCTGCATGAACTAAGAACTCGAATTTAGATGTTGTTGGGTGATATGTATGTACGATTTCTTTGTCTCTCTCCTCTCCCTTTCATGTGTTTTAAGGTGTGGCCGATCTTAGCGTCATTACAACTCTTACAGCTTAATTTGGCATGTTCCTGAAGCCATATATTATACTTTGGAGCAGCTGGGAAGCTTGGGAGGTACACTCCTTGAGCGTTTTGCTACATGATAATAAAATAGTAATAAAACATTTTTAAGTAATAAAATAATAAAACAGTAAAATAGCAATAAAACATAAAACACTATTATACTAATGACATATTCAATAAAATTCTCATAAAGCGGCTACGGAAAAGACGGATAAAGGAGAAGAAAGAAAGAGGAGGAAGAGTAGAAGAAAAAAAAGCGGAAATAAAATTTTTAATATACTTACAGGTGACGTTTTATTTCAAGGAGAAGGCCACCGAAAAGAAGGATAGAGGAGAAGAAAGAGGAGTGGAAAAAGAAGGAAGAGGAGGATAAATCCAAGGAGAAGGAGAATGGTTAGGAGGAGAGGCAAAGACATGTTCTTTCTAGCTCGGAGAGCAATCATTTCTCAAAGCTGAACTGGAAGTATCTCTAAACCAAATCAAACTCATCTGAAACCAATGGTCATATAGCCATCAGTTTTAGTGAAAACGAAATAAATAAATTACTGACAATAACTCAAACAAGGCTTCAGGAAATAATGAACTTTACAGTGTTTTTTTTTTTTCCACAAGGAAATCTAACCCGGTTTCAGATAGGCCCTAAAAAAATGCTTGTTCTCACACTTCAAACAGAGCTGGAGAAAAGCTGACCGATGATATTTCCAAAGAAACACAAGTAATCCAACAAGTTCTAAAACAAATGGTTATTCAGGACAACATTTTAAACTAATATCTCATCTACGCCAGCAGAATGAGATTTATTTGGAGAATCGTTTTGAGAAATAGATTGAAGTGACAACCAAATGAAGAAAACACCAAAAAATGATAAGCCCTATATGTTGACTATAATTTCTTCTGATTCCATCCTCATCATATCATATAAGAACTATGTTTCATGAGCTCAAATCGAGCTGTGAAAATATCACAAGTTGCCAGAGAAGACTCGTTTCCCTGGATGAATTGATTTCCACCAATTTCATAAAAGGAGCTCTTCTCTTTAGCCAGAACCAGGGCAATAGTTCAACTACAAGGAATGTGCAGCGACACCAAGCCTATATAAGAAAGAAAGCTTATTCTACAAACAATTGTTTGTATGGTACATTTAAGACTCTAAAATTCCAATCAGGTCAAAAAAAAAATTCACTAGGATTATGATAAAGTAATTAGCTGACTGGTACAATCATTTGCTGGCCATTGTTACATGAGCAGGGAAGAATCTGACATGTCTACACTGTCTCAACTTAACTACAGCATCTGGTGTTCTCCCTAATAGAAGGTCCACATAGATGGCAGCAAGCACAGCTCTTGGATTGGTGGGCAGTGCAGACAGGGCTTTCTTCACCAACTGTCTAGCCTGTTCAACATTTCCCTGTACTGCAGAAATTGCAGCAAGATTTACATACAGCACTCCACGAGCCTCTTCAGGTTTCATAAACATCATTCCTTGGAATTCTTCATTAGTTTTGGCATTATGTTGACCATATAATTCGTCGCCATCCCCATTTTTGTCTATTCTCCACTTCTCCCTTTCTTCGTCACTGTAAGGCAACTGAACGTTGTTTTCTTCTAAAACATAGAATGACAAATACTCAGCTGCTTCTTTTGGCCGGTTCAGATAGCAAAGTGCTTCAGCCGCATATACATGACTCAGAAATATGTATATTCTAGAACAGTCTGACAATTGCTGAAGTTCTTTTGCAGCAGATAATGCTTTCGATGGATTTCCTAAACTCAACTCCACATAAGCTAGATTCCCAAGAACAGCCTGCCTTATCATGTTGTTTTCTTTTCTGCATATTTCCTCATATGAAGAAAGAGCGCTCTGTAATGTCATGTTCAAGATTACTCCTCCCTTGGCTTCTTTAAAATCACCATTACTAGCAGGCATGGAGGCTGATGCTGCATTAGATTCTTTTAAATCACCTGCCAACACATTGTTGTGGTTCCAGTTTTTGGCACTTGCAGAGGTTTCCTGATCGGAATCATCATCTTCTTTTCTAGAGAGTGAAGCACTAGACACTGCCTTTTCATTATCATTCAGTAAATACAGAGCATTGAGAAGACACCGCCGAGCAAAAGGAAGAGAGAGTCTATGTTGGCCATCAGAGGTGGTTAGACCATCCTTTACTGAGCAGTCATTATATTTATGTGTTGAGCTGAAGCCATCAATCACCAATCGTCTCAATCTGCCAGATCCAACAACATGAACCTTAACCTCCTCATCATCTGATGATGAAGAACCACTCTTTCTTGGAACACCCTTTTCTAGAGCTGACAAGCAGCATTCAGCAAATCGGAGCCAGAGAATGGGTCTGTAATAAAATATTGGTCGGGTCTTATCAAAACATCGAGCCGCAACCAACGGCCTTCCACGCAGCAAGTATTGCAAGCCAGAGTTGTACATTATAAACAGTGATTTATCCTGAGAAAAGTTAGAAAGCTTCAGTGGCTTCTCAGACCGCAGGGACACGGTGCATTCTAAAGCTTTAGAGAAGAAAAAACTTGAAGTGTGATGTTTCCCAAGCTGGTGATATATGCACCCCATATTGTTGTTGAAGATACAAAGCATGCCTGGCTCAGACCTATTACTTGATGTCATCAGTAATTTGATGGCCTTCCGATGGTTGCCACGAGCATATTCTAACTGAGACTTTAAGAGGAGTGCTGTAGATGAATCTCCAAAACGTGCTATGTTCATGGCAAGCTTGATTTCACGCTTGGCAGCCTTCAGGTTCCTTGCATGCAGCAGCAATCGAACCTTGTAAAGATGCAAATTTAGCTTCATATCAATGGTAGATGCTGCTTGATCAGTTGATAATTTCAAGTTATCAGTTAGGATGAGCCTCTCCAAGTTCTCAGCACCACTATCTAGTTCTGAATACAAGGTTTCATATTCTAGTGTCTCATCAGGTAGCGTTCTTGCCAAAGTATTTTCCGGAACATTTCCATTGCTGCTTGAATCTGTAATCGAGGCATCTGGAGCAGAGATGTTACTTGTACTAACAACTTTCAATCCTGCATTTGTCTGTTGTTGAATGCTGCTGCCACAATCTCCTTGTCCTACATGACCAATACCAAAAGATTTTTCCAGGTACTGAATAACACCCTGTAACATAAAAATAAAATATTTGAACAAAGCAACATCCATGCCCACACAAATATTACCCAAATCTATAGATCATAAATTGGAAAGATAAATCACCTAATGAGATTATAAAGTCAGCAAGATGTAAAATTATATGTAACAGTGTACGACCATATGAGCACTTCTATAATAGGTACTAAAATGAAACCTTGGTGACAGCCTAAATTTCAATGCGATGAATTATCACCTGAATTATAGGTTCCATAATAGGTAACAGTAGCCCATCCATGAATTATCACCTGACATGTTAACTCAAGCAGGTTTCGATGCCAGAGGGAGTGCCAGAGAAGTAATTAAAGGGAAAACATTTTGCAGAACTAAAATGAAACGCGTAAGGAGCAGGTAGGGTAGCTTTTGAGAAGTTTATTGATCCATGTTAGTAGCAGTAATGCGAGACAATGGATACAGACTCTCTAAACATATGTACAGTAATGAATGAAACAATTTTTGGATTATTCGAGGCAAACAGGGATGTAGACAATAATACCAATTGTCACAAATATTAAGTTAATATGAGAGTGATAGTGTCAGCTGAGAACAGAAAAAAAATATCTCTAGCAGCACAGAAATGTAAAGATTCACCGAATAACATCAGGTTGTCAAGATCATTACATTACCAGGTATCAAAGACTTCAAAACTTACGCAATTCACGTGCTTAATCTAAAGCATTATATTAGACTGCTTGTCATAATTATTTGTATTGAATTTCAGATGAGAGAACAATCATGAAACATATCTAAAAGGGTTGGCATTTATTGTTGTCGGATCAGAAAAAACCTGCAGATATGCTTGCTGTTCGGATCAAACTAAGAAATTATTTGTATACAATTTCGAGGGCTAGAGTTGGGTTCTAGAAGCGTGTCAAAGGTGATTCCAAGAGCTGGGTCCTAGAAGCGTGTCAAAGATGATTCCAAATGGACACGGAGCCGAAAAGCTGACTAGACCCTAGCTTAGAGGAGACAGTTTGACTGGAAACAAGGTGCAAGATAAATTGAAATTTGTGATGTTGGAAGCACTTAGTTGGATTCAGGAGGCTAATTTATTGTTTTTATTGCCAATGTAAGGAAAACTGCAGTGATATGTCAAAAAATGACAAAAGTTGTTGCATAAAATTCCAAGTGTTAAATTAAAGATTGAAGGAAGGGCATGGCAAGGTTTTCACATACATGATCAACCATAGAGGGTGAAAGGGTGTGAGAGATAGGCTGTTTGAGGGGATAAAGAGAAAAAAAAAGATACAAAATGAGTCAAGGAGAAAAATAGGGAGGTCGACAGAAACAAAATCCAGAATTTCTCCATGATTTCACAGATAATGAAAAAAAGCAAAAGCTCAAACACATGCTGATTCTCGAATATCACATCCAGAATGAGCCACTTACTAATGCCTTCAGTATAAAATAAATCAACAAAGACCAAATACAGAAAACTCAGACAAATTCCTCAGAAAATAACAGTGAATTCCATCCAAAAGCATCACAAATAAATCTCAAGTAAAGATTTATTTTCTGTGGCATGTAAACCCATCATCAAAAATCCACCATAACTCAAAAATTCAAAGACTGGACAAAACAAATGTCGAGAACAGACTAATTTAAAATGGTGAAGAGATAACAGATGAAACCCCATTTGATTGACCAAAAGGCATATGGCACAGAACCAAAAAAACAAAAGATCAAACAACATGCCATGCTAAGCATCATGCTAGTACAAGGGTTTGATCTCAGACCAGAGATGGGCATTCAATGTGAACATCATGTTGGCACAATACATGTCAATCGGCAATGGCAAGTGACAATGCAGACATCAAGATGTATCATCATGCCAATCGGCAATCGGCAATTGACCAATCACGTAGTTAATCAATCATTTTAAGAAAAGACTGCATAACTACAAAATTCATGTATCATCTATCCAAACACTTGCTAGAAATTGTGGGTAATGCATAAATCACTACTTCAAGATGGTCTCCATCAACTATTCCCGAATAAAATTGAAGTAAAATATGTGTTTGGATTGGCTAAAATGATGAAAACAACAAGAAGCCGATGAAGAGGTATCTGAGTCAATTGAGCTAAGTTAAATGACAAACCTTAAAAACTATAGAATTTCAATTAAGTAAGACTAAGATTGAATATATGGAATGTAAATTTAGAAACACTAAGAAAAGAACTGAGTTAAGTCAATCAATTTTAACAGTGTGAGGAGTGATAGAACACAACCTAAAAAAATGTACCAGAAATGATTAAATGCTGACTTTTTTCTCTTAACTAGATATATTTTCTTGCAATGAGCTAAGCTACAAGAAAGATATACGTAACTGGAAATATCCATTTAACCGACCCCAACTAGTTGGTGGACATTAAGCTTCTTCTTGTATCATACATTAAATCTATCACAAATAAGTTTTTGCAGACGTCAGGAGTGGTAAGAGGTGGCTAAGAGATGTACTCCTTCCCTTTGGTTGACCTACAGCTCAGCCTTCTTTTTTCAGACTCCCTTTGTATTAATCATAATTTATAAGTTAAAAACGTATAGAGTATATATTTAGTAATAAGTTAAATATAATTTACATACTAAATTTATAATTACAACTTACCTATGTTATATTTTAGACATTATATATGTTAGTTTATCAGATAAATTGGATACAAAAATATAATTCGATGTACAGTCTTGGTTCACAGCCAAAACCAAACTGAACTGAACAATCATTATGAGCTGGACCACTTGGACTAACACAGAAATTTGTGCAGTATTCTTGAGCCAATCCAGGTAATTCAGAAATCGACCAAGTGGACCGACTCATGTTTTATCAACTGACTAGGTGTAGTTCAAAAGACTAAATCGGCCCGAATCACTCCTCTTATGTTAACTCGGTTCAACCCAATTCATTATATAAGCATATTAACGCTGACAAACCAAATCTCATACCAACCACGATCCAACACATTATTATATTTATCCAATTCATTATCTCCATATGACCTCTTCACTCCTCTCACCTTTAATAAGCTACGAGCCTCCAATGGGGCACATGCAGACAGCAGTGCTCAATCACAGTGGTGATAGCAGTGATGGCAGCCCCAATGGCCACAGATGATGGCAACAAAAGACAACAAAAATGGCGAATCAAGAAGTTAATTAGTCTGTTTTTCCACTTATTTTCCTAGGTCCACTCTCCCACTTTTCATACCTGCCCATCTGATCTCCTTCACGAGCCTTTCTCTTCCCATTTGATTTTCCTTCCTCTATCCTTTTCTCTTCTATTTCTTTTCTTCAACTTTTCATCTTTTATTATTCAGACAATGAAATTCCAAGCTGAAATTCAGACAATGAATTTCCTCCCACCTGATCACTGCTTATTGGCAGCCAACTTCATAACCCAACTAATTGGGATAATCAGATTACCAAGGGTCAATCCCCATAATCATCTACTTCTAAAGTTGAAGTACCAGATAAAGGGGTCGACTACCACAAGACTTTTTTAAATAGTTATTTTAGAACTCCAAAAAATAAAAATGCATTGGTTACAAGAAAAAAGAAAGTAGATCATTTACATAAGTCCATCCATTTTGATCTAGTTACATACTGACCCCTCTGCTATTGCTATTTACAACATGATACCAATTTTTTCTTTAATTTTACATCCTCTTTCTATGGCAATAGGCATCAACTATTATAAAAATCTAGAGTTTTGTTTACCATTTCCAAAATAATATTTGGAAAATATGCCCCATATAATTATGTATTCTCTAAACTTTCAGTCCAATTCATCTACGCACAAATGGCTGAATCCAATCTTCCCAAATTGGCTACTCAATCATTGTATAAAGATTGGTTGATTCGAAGTCAATTCCAAGTATTAAACCTAGATCCCACAAGGAGGAACATTCAAATTGAAAGCTTAGATCCAAGAATAATATTGGAGAAAGAGGGGCAGTTATCCCTCTTGACTGCAGCAAAACCTTGAATGAACTTCAAGCTACTATTACAGCAAGTCTCTTTCAACTTCAAAGAACAGTGGAATAGAGCAAAAGTTGGCAGAGTAAGGGTCGAGGGTAGTTTATGTTTGGAGGAAGAAATACTAAAAAGTAATGTAAGGAAATCCATCTACAAAGCACAAGCCTAATTATGGTAGCAACAAGGTACCGAAGGGCAAAAGCTTAGGAAGTAGAACTGGCTGGGAGGGGTCCACACATAACAAAAAGAAAGTATCGGTGTCATTGTTATAAATAGTGAAGAGAGAAGTTTAAAGTTTTAATAAAACAAACAGAGGGCCACTTGTAGAAATAATTAGTGCAGGTTACATCATAATGAACAACTACCTCTATCCCAAGATATAAGTCAAACATAATCATCAAAGATCTTTGGAGAAAAAAACACAAAGTGCTCTTTTAAGCGAATGAATGTGTTTCAAAGTCATTAATCATACAAAGACCTCAAACAATAAGAATGAAGTTCCACTTATCATGACAAAGGCAAGCAAACTGTGACCAACATTTTGCCAATGTCAAATCGATCATGCACAAAATTATTGACCCCATTTATTTATCATAGCTTTAAATTTAAAATAACAACAGCTAAATGTGATCATAGCATGCACAAAAACATATATTACAACTTTATACAAAAAGGCATAATAGTTAATGGTTTCAGAGTTCAGCTTATGATGAAATTGGTGCAACTCCAATGGATCAGTCAATTTACTCCAATTCTTTTACCCTTTATTTTTATCAAGACCAACATTTATTAGCAACCATACTATTGCTAGTGTATTTGATGAAGACACAAAAAATTGATATATCGAAATAAGGATCCCAACATCTCAAAAGAAAGCTCTGTATCATAATCAATACGCTCAGACAATGTGTATGGCAACATTTTCATTTTGTACTCCACACCATAGAATATAGAACCTACAATGGGGGAGCAAAGAAATGACACCTCAGGCATCAACTTACTGCAGCTTTTGAAACGTCTTGGCAGGCTGATGCAACATCCAATAGAAGAAGGCACACATTAAGAGCTATTCTCTGCCAAAAAAAAAAGAACTAAGTAAAGAGAAAAAGAAGAATCACCGTACGAATACATAAGATGAATACGAACTGAGAAAGACCTCATCAACAGGCTCAATATTCTGAAATAATTTTTCAAGAACTGATAATGCATGTGCATATTCATGCACATGGTAGAGAACGACAGCCTGTGAGGCACCAAAATTGACAAACGTATCAGAATGCTTTGATTTGCATTCAATGGTGCTGGTAAAAGGAACTTCTACTCAAAATTTAAAAAAATAAAAAATAACATAAATATACATACAATGTTCAGCATTATTACTGAAGTGACACACTCCTCTGCATAAAGAATTCTGCCACCATTTATGGCAGAAATTTGCTGTAGTGAAGCATTATTCGCTTTAACTCCAGAAATCATAACATTCCCACTACCATTCCCACATTCGACCTGTTTTCCAGAAGAATGTGCAAGTGCTTCACATTGCTCCTATATAAGAGATAATTAGTCCAGAAAAATTAGCAAGTAAAGTGCGTCAGATAATTATTAAAAAAATATATCATTCTGGATGTTAAAAACAGGCTTCACTTACAATAATAAAATGCCGGTCCAAAGAGTGAGATAGATCATAGAAAAATAACTAGACAGGTAACCAAGACTTTATTATCTTTTACATATTTTGTCCAAATATAGAACAAATGGTGAAAATACGCAGTACGAAGAAACATAGAAGATTGGCAGAAATCAAAGGAAAGGTGATAGATGATTCCCAAGCAACCACCATAGCTACTGGTATAGCAGAGACAAGAGACTTCGAAGATTACCTATCATAAATCTCAAATTTACAATCAATAGCTAAAAAGAATAGTTGAATAGGCACGAAAAGAAACACCATGCTAGTTCTATATCAACAGAGGGCAGAGATTTTGTGGAACAGTTTAAAGTCACTGGAAAAATACATCAATGTTCATCTAAAAGAGTGATCTTTTTCAGGAAAATCACTTCAATGACCAGCAATGAAAAGTCTGTTCTATAAAGAATTGGAAAATCATTACACAACAAAATTGCATCATTTGAATTTCTTAATGTGTATCTTGAAGTCCAGTTCATCAGAAACGCCTACATCACATGAATTAAGCGTATAACTATTGGGTGTCATGCACATCCAAGAAGCAAATCTTCCTGACGTGGGAATACAATCTAGGCAGTAGTAACCGCATCCTTGACTGGTGGGATCATAATTCATAAGAGCAACTTAATTCATTTCTTAGATCCCATTAGGCATCGGTAACTCACCATACCTCAAATGATAAATGTTCTTACCATAATTAGCCAAATAGTACTTAGCTTTAGTTATAAAAATCTCAAAGAAATATATAATGATTAAACTTGTATAAGTATATATCATACCTAAGTTTTTCTAAACTAGAAACAATGTACATAATTCCTTCAGTGGAGTGAATGGAAGGAAGCACTTTGAGCTTTCTTTGCCAGAACCTAATGTGGTTGGCATTTCTAAAAACTGACTTCTTGGACCCTCCCAAAGTCAAAAAAGAAGGGAAGCAAGGAAGTTTCAACAGTGGGAATCCTTGTAAGCTACTTAAACCTTAATGTTCCACTTGCATCCTTTTGTTACATCAGAATTGAACCACACTATCTATATTGCTTTAATAAAATGCCAAAGAATGTATTATTAATTGAATAAAATTTGCTTAAGTCCAAACTGTGTTAACATGACAAGTTTTTGACATGCTCTCTGAGATTAATAGTTAAAGCTGACAAAAGAAATATCTTGCAACAAATCCATACAAAATAATAAGCCTTGATTATCAATATGTCAAAAATTAAATGCAAAATTAGCATTACTTACTTTAACCTTACAAAGGAACTAAAATATTGTGATGAATATATGATTCCTTAAAAGATTCTAATAATAAAAAACCCAGATAGAGTAATCAACTGTAGAACGCGATTACTTACTTTAACCTTATAAAGGACATCAAGCAGATTCCTAGGGACAGAACAACCATCTCGGTAGTATTCTGCAACAGCAATGTTATGAACAACCTGAAATTCAATACAACAATGCCAACTAAGATTACACACTCACTTGACAACAAATCAGCACACATGAAGTACTAATACTCTTTTATAAAATGTAAGTCGTCAGAAAAACATAGTACTGAATAGTTCAATAACACAATATAAGTTGAATGAACATGAAGCAGATCTTAGGACAGACACATTCTAATTTATACAAATTCAATTACGGGAAAAAGTGCAGTTAAAACTTCAAATACTCTTGATACTCCCTCCTGCAGAAATGACATACCACATTTAATCAAGCACAGATGCTAGCGAGGAATATGTCTTAAACAGATGAACAAAAGGTTTTCAATTTCATGGCAAACCTCCAAGCTTGTAACATGCAAAAAATAATTACTAAATCAAAGGAACCACAAAAAAGAGCTTACAATGTTCCAAATTCATGGAATGTAAAGGCTCCAAGGTGATTCATGTAAACATTGAAAAGTAAAGATATCACAAAATTATACATTAAATCAACCAAAATTTCTATATAGAGCTAATGAACCAAAATTTTGACATAAATTAGCTTAGTCTTTTGACACAATGCACCTAGATAACAAATATTTATAACTATGAAAATTATAGCAATCAATGTATGAGAAAAAAACACTGAATAAAAAAAGGATCAACTTTTTCTATGAACATCTGCTCTCTTCCATTAAAGAACCATAAAAATTACAACAAGGAATGCCTGAGGCCTACACCTCCTGTATCAAGGGCATCAAACAATAAAAAGAGGGAAACATATGATTAGAACTTAAAAGCAAGTTCACCTCAATAAAGTTTGATATTAGATTGTTTTGCAGCTACTGAAGATAACCAGAAATATGTGAGGGGGAAGGAAGGCAAAAAAATATGTAGTGATAGCAAATAAAGATAAGAAATCCATTATAGCATCCTCTTCAACAAGTGGTTCTCCAATATAAGGTGAAGAAGGAAGGCGCTCCCAAATATTAAAATTTAAAAATACATATTATGATTGATAAATATGATAACAAAAAAAATGACACATTCATAAGTACCAAGTTACATTGCAGAAAATAACAACAGATATCAAAGTTGAGATGTTCCTACCTACATGATTTATAACTTTATATAGAGGTCCTGTATAAACAAGCCCGAATCACTAGCAACACAAAAACAATATCTCCACATGGAGATGTCAGGGAGAGCTTAAAAATATTAGTAATATTTAAAATAGAGAAAGATGAAACGAAAAGACAATAAAGAGAATAAAATAAAACATCAATATAACAAGGAAGAAATGCTATGACATGCAGCAGACATGCAGTCAGCCATATTAGTGAAATTGGTAATCCAACAAAGTCATAAGTGGTTGAAGTCCCAAAACTAACTTGGTCAAAATGCAGACTCAGGAGAGCTGATAACTACAAGATTTTGTGTAAGAAATTTACATACATTTGGACGATGGATACAAGCTGCAATATTAAAAGAAGGGCCGGGGGGAGGATAGTGGCAACCGACGGCGAAATGTGAAGTTGGTCGATGACATAAGCTCACACATCGAAGAAAGGAAGATACAGACAGCGGCGTAAGAAGAGAGGCTCGAGGTTCAGTGGTGTAGGCAGGAAGAGGCACACGGTCTGGCAACCTGCCGACATAGAACGGAGGAAGCTTGCGATCTTGTGGAGTAGGGTGAAGAAAGCTCATAATCCAACAGCGTAGATTAGAGGAGGCTCGCAGCACGACAGCATAGAGCGAAGGAAGCTTGGGATCCGACAACATAGTGCAGAGACGGCTCGTAGTAGGGTTTCTGATTCCTTACACTGGGTCAAGCACGTGGGCTCGGGAGTGTGTGTGTGTGTGTGTGTGTGTGTGGAAGGGACGTGTAAGTGCTATGAATAGCCGGTTCGGTTGAGCCAACTATGTCAACTTGGTTGAACCTGGACTCATTTTAATCGGGCAGTCACCCAATGCCTAGGCCCAGGTGCGTGCTCGAGTGGCGCCTCCTTCAAACCCCTCGCCCGACCCAGTTACGAGGCACTCGGGCTTCACCTTGCCTCGCCCAAGCACCTTTTGAAAACAAAATCCAATCAATAGGTACCAATTTGGATGGACAAATTAACAATAAGCAGATGATTGATTCTCAAAATATAAGGTGTAACAATGGAGAATTAGAGGCCAGCTAGAAACTATAAGCTTTTTTTAGAACATCATACTAGTCCATACTTATTATCAGTTGAATACCTTGAAGATTAATAATAATAACCAGGCCCCCTTTTGACATATAAGACTCTTGATGTTTTGCAAGTGCTTTGGTAGGCAAGAAAGATACTGAGATGGAGAGGAAATAAGTGGAATGGATTAAAGGGAAGATAAACAAGCTCACCACCCAAGAAAGACATCCAGGGGAGATGTTAGCCCCAAAGAGTCTAACAAGGTTTAGGAACTCACCACTCTAAGGAATCCACCTAAGAGATGAGAACAGAAACCACTTGAGAAACATTGTGTGCACTCAAAACTTCCAAGACATGATATATATAGTGGTAGGCTTTGATCGATCCTCCAATGATTAAATCTAATCAAAACAAATGAAAACTAATTAAAGACTCATACAATAACTAAAAGTCATCTACGATCTCCAAAAGGTGAGCAGTCATTATGACTATTCCAAAAAAGAATGAACATAACTTCTTTTAGAAAACTTAAAATTGAACACCGTAAAAGATCTCGGCTTCCAGCTCAATAAGCTTTCTAATGATGTATAATTTACCTCATGAATATCTCAGAATGAATCTCAAAATTAATCTGAAATGAGTCTCAAAATTCTGGTGTATTAGAAAACCAAGGGACCACTGACCCTTGGCTTCTCTTGATTCAAAGTTTAATGATACTCCTGTGTCAAAGAAGTAGCAAATTACTGACTTCTAGTTGACTCTAGCTATGAGAGGATCACATTTGAATCTCACACAATTACCAAAACACAACAGGAAGCTACATGTTTAAGAGTTTAAAACTCACTTTACATGACCTAGTCGTAGATAAATGACTCCACCTATACCGCAACCTAAGCCAACCTAATTCCACATCATACTATTGGGTCATCTATTTCTCATTTACTTGTTCACTTCCTCTAAAATCTCAATCAATAGCTGTTGCTTATTAAAAAAAATACTAGGAGAGATCAGCAAATAAAAAGTTAGAAATATTAAAATTTCTATTATAAATATGAAATTTCCAGGCACTGAGTGATGATACAAAACTTTCCAAGGTATCCCTAAAGAAAGAAACATAAAAAGAACAAACCTAAGCATACAACTGCATCAACAGCAGAGCCATATCTATACAGCCAGTGAAAATTGAGTTTGCATTACAGCTATCTAATAACCATTTCTTGGCATAAATGCTTTCTATTTTTAGCACACAATACATAAGGCAATGGCATGGGAAAAGGAAAAGGTGCTTGTTAAGTATCTAAACACAACTAAAAACAAAACAATAATAGAACTTATTCAAGTTGTCCTATTTTTTTCTTTTACTGGGAACTAAGTCGTCAAATAACTGAAAATCCATGTCTGTGCTCAACCTTCCAAGTTTTTTTATCATCAGGGAAATTTTCCTTTCTATACATTCTAAAGAAGAAGCAAAAACATGAGTAAGAACTCATTTCTAGAAACCTAAAACCAGCAATTTATGCAAATAGTTCTCAGAAGTCAGGAGTTAGAATTGCTCATTGAATAAGTGAGGGACAAAACAGAAACCTACAAATCCGAGTCAAATGGGCATAAAGTTTCAGAACAAGTATCAGGATAGAGAAGATTAAATTTTTCTATATAAGAAATGTTAGCAACAACGAACGAATCAAATCAGACAGCAAAAAAATGCAACCCAACCAGTAATTTTATGATGCGTGACCAACTTTCGGAAAACAGGAACTCTCAGAAATCTAGCCACACAATCATACAATCAAGAGACAAACCCCCACACACCTTCGCATCGTCGTGCTTCTTCTGCAGTAGCTGATTCAGGACATCAATGCACTCTTGGAGCCGCCGGCTCTGGAACAGGAAAGCTGCTTCCTTGGCCAATCCCCTGGCGTCAGAAAGACGACTTTCATCACTCACAGGCCCATCCTTGCTCCCGGCCAAAGCCGTTGCCGCGGGCACAGTTGACGATTCCTTTGCTTCCATCCTCAAATCAGACTGGTCCAATCGAACTTCCAGGTAAGGGATAAAGTAGAGGGACGGACCAGTGGGAGAGATGGGGATCAGTTGGGACGAATCGGCGAGATTAGGGCGGACAACGGGCGAGTATTTCAGAGGACATGGTAGGGTTTTGGGGAGAAGAGGGTCGGGATTGGGGTTAGGGTTAGGAAACGGAGATGAAGAGGAGAAAGAGTTACGAGAACAGCTTGGTCTATTACACTTTATGAGGTCGTCGGCGAGAAAGGGAGAGGCAGATACGAGGGACGGAAGCGGAGGAGTTTTTGTACGTAAATAAGAAAGGTGGGAGATGCAGAGACGCACAAGAGAGACGGGGAAATGAACCGAGAAGATAGAAGGGAACGAACGCAAACGGGAAAAGGCTTGATTGGACTTCTATCATCGTGCGCACGTGATAATCACGTGATTTCGATAATAAATTATATACTGGATTTATAACCAAAAGGCCGCTTCATATTTTCGAGCACTACTCACGTGCCGACGTGGGTCCCGCAGTCTTCATATATTATATATATATATATATATATATATATATATGTACCTTTTTTTTTTCTTGTTGCCAAAAGCAAAAGCACTCTTTAGTAGTAATGCAAAATTCTGGAACAATTGCTCTCCTCCTTATTGGAGGATACGAAATTGATGAAAACCATTGAGAGGTCCTCCTGCCAAAAAAATGGATCTTCAAGTCCTGACATGTCTGGTTGCTTTGTCAGCTTCCAAGTAGACATGGTTAACTGAAATTGCATCCATGAAGGACATCAACACAAAAATATCACTGAATAGAGTCACGCTCATCCTCATATTTGATGGTGAAAATTAAATATTCATTCTACTAATAATACAATCTATTGTTGTCAGCATATATGTAAATTTGAAGGTCAAATGCACAATAGAAGATGCAGTTAGTTACACTCATAATGAGTGCTGTTAAATTTATATTCAAAATCAAGCTGAAAATGTGCTAAAGTTGAATATCAAATTCTTCTAAATTGAACAAACACCATAATAAATTATAAAATCACTTTTATGTTGTCATCAATCTATTGGAAAATTTTGAGGCAAAACAGATCGAGGAAGATCGCGCACTTAGATAGCGATACTGCCCCACAGCTAATTGAAGCAACTCTAGGAACTCGATCGGGAAGGATTGACGATCAAACGCAAGGAAACGTTATCCATGGAGTTCATCCTTCATCCAGCTCCAAGAATGTGTATTGAAAACAGATTCAAAATGCATAAAGAAAAAGCAACTATATTACAGGTACAGTTGGTACAAAGAATAACAATGTGACACTGAAGCACAAGAGCTCTCAATACATAGTATGCCTATCTCACTGTGTTTGACTGGTTGATGTCAAAGTTGACCTACTTTCACACATTTTGCTACTAACTTCAGCTTTTGCAAGGTGTATCAAGAAGGTAATAGCTAGAGAAGTTGAACAGATTAGCATCAGAAACACACTGTTCCATCCTCTAGTTGAAATATAGCCTGTAAGCAGAGGTCCCAATGCTGCCCCTACAGATCCAGTAGCATCTATAATTGCTGTAACAGTAGCCAATGCTCGAGAGTTCCCCTTAATCATGTCTTGAGTACCCAAATCAGCTGCAACTGCCGTTGTTATCAGCGAGTAAGGGCCATTAACAAAATATCCGGAAAGAAACATTAAGCTAATGTTGAGTTGCATTGATATGCTTCCATATGATCTGTAAGCAATAAGCGCTGGGATTGAGAAGAAAAGGAAAAAAATAGAAGTACAAGCACGGGCATCAAGCCTATCTGACATGAATCCAGCTGAAACTCCACCAAGTACTCCTCCAATATCAAAAATTGTTGAAAGGATTCCTGCACTTTTATGTGATACATGCTTCCCAGCAACACCTACAACAAATATTTGCATGAGTTATTATTACAATATTTTTAAAAAAATTTACACTTACACGTGGCTTTAGGATGATAATATATCACATGACTTGTGCTATTTTCTTGATAGTAAGTTCCAAAATCATCTAAAATTTATAAGATTCCAGTTAAAGAACTTCAAAACTAAATTATATTTTGTTACAATTGGATTTATTTGAATGAAACCATCATTAGTTCTAATCACTTAATTGTTTGAGAACATTGAATACAGGTTAGCATATAAAATTATGATTCTGATTAAACTAAAAGAGCTTTTGTTTAATGTATAGTAAGAAACGGTACATGTTTAACGCTAAGCATGACATTTAAATCTGACAGAAGATCAGCATATGATTATCAACAACTCCAATCAAATCTAAAGCCAAGTACACAGAATTGTTACTCTCCAACATTGTAGGAAGCAATGAGATTCATTTCATTCACACACTTAAGTTTGTGAATTTCTGCATCATCACTCCTTTAAGAAGAAGCCAATCGATTGTTCTATGGATTGTGCAGTGAAATTCAGAATTAGTATGAATGTCTCATGATCTTTGAAGTTGTCTTTGAGACATTAATTTATCACACATGTTCTGTAATCTCGGCCTTCTCACCTGATCCAACTTGCAAACTCAACAGACTTCTGTGAATTGCAAATTCTTGTTGGTTGTCAGTGGATTTATGCAATGTCCATCTTCTTGATATGTGTGTATTCTTCCAGTCCATGTTTGAGCAGGATCTAGCATGCTTCATATGATTATTGAGGGAACTACTACACACACTATCCGTTGAAATTATCTTGAATGCAGCTACTTTTTGTTGTCAAATTTCAGTACCTATTACATTCTCTTAGTACACACTACCCAGTCTCAGGATCATACGATTAGACTTTCGGATGCCTATCTACTTGTCCCACTTTTGCTGGCATGTCCATGTTTCATAGTTTGAAACAAGGTTTGGTGTGCTTGTTTACATCATCCAGAGTTTATAATTTGTCTGTTGTCTTCAACCCCTCAAGAGTCCTTTACAAAATGCATACTTTCTAATACGCACAGTACATGCCCATCCGGGCATGTACCATGATGCAAACAAGCCCAAATAAGGGTGGTATACCACATAAGAACCTTTTGGCCACACGATAAGATTATCACCTTCTACTGAACATTTATTTTCAAGAAAATAAGATACCGTCCAGGAGACATAAGACAGAGATAAGTTAAAAAATTCGGTAGATTAATGGGCAGAGTGAAGAGATGGATAAAAGAATAATTATAGGGGAAATAATAATCAAGACATCACCCAAGGGCTTACCACCATCATGTAAATAGACTGCTAAGATTAGAGACCCTACTAACCTGACTTAGACCAAAAAAGTACCATCAGCACCAATCACCAAGGTCATCCTTCCCTCGACTTACTCCTACTCGAGTCTATAGGGGTGGTTAGACATCATATAGAAAAGAATAAGCCTCTTTAAGTCCAAAAGGGAGTCCAAATTGTCATCCTTTTTGGACTTACCCCAAGCCTCATATAAGCAGATTGATCTTCAAGATGACCTTTTAAAGATTTGAGACTAATATTTAGGACTTCAAGATGATTTTTGGTAGATTTAAGACTGAAATAAGTATTTAAAAATCAAGTTGAATTTAATTAACTTCTAATCTAACTAACTCATCAAAAGTTGAATGAAGCCAGTCAAACTATTACATAAGTCAGAATAGACATCAATCCAGCATCCTTGCATGCTCAAATAACTAAGGTCAAATCATAGGCCAAATGGATAAAAAGCCCAATCAACGACCAAGTTGCAAACCCATGCCCTTATATTAGAGGACGGTTGGGCCTCTAACTTGGCTAGACCTAGTTCCCGCTTGGTTGGCTCTATGATGTTTAATATAGAACCCTTTTATGAGGCCGACTCATTCGGCTGAGGATGTGTTCACCAGAACCCCCTTTCTAGTGTTGGACAAGAAAATACATAATGAAAATACTCTTTTCAGCCTCATCTTATCCACAAGGTAAGTAATTATGAATTGTTGGGAAATAGCTCGATAAATTAAGACAGTTAGATCTCTATTTATTCACTTATATGTAATGTTGATAAGGGAATTATTTGAAACCATTTAGAGATAATTCCCAGAAACCTCAAAAGCCTAGAGCTTGGCTTTCATGTGAACAACTGTGTTTCTTCTGGAGTTGGAGGCTTTAGCAGACTGAAATATTTGATTGATTGCTGAGATGTATTGAGTTGATCCTAGGACTTCTACTAGTTTCTGTTAATGGTAGTACTATGTAAGTCACAATACATTTACCATTCCCACATTTTGGCTTTTCATCAATATTCTTCAACTTAAATCGGTTTCTCCTGTGAATGAAATTGATTGACATCTACTCATAGTTCTAAGTATTTCAAAGCTACTTTTGGAGAGACAGCCAGTGGTCACCGGTCAGTAGTTGAAGACATCCAGAAACATCGAATGGTTGAAGTCTTGACAATGCTTTTTTTCATATACATATATGTGAGTTAAAGAAAGGCTGATCTTTCTGATCAAAGTAATAAATGCATTAGTCTCTGTTAATTCTTAAACCTCATTATCTAGGGGGAAGGATCCCCTAACAACCCCTCGAATAAGCGAGGAATCTTTTATCAGAAGCGAGGGCTACATCAGGGGAAAGGATCCCCCTTACAACTCTTGAAAGGGAGAAAAATTAAACCACCAATATCCTACCTACCAATTCTCTGAAGGATCCGCTTCTTGTTGCAAGGCATGAAGGTCTCTCTGTTATTAAAACAAAATCAACGTTATATCCACTAGAGTAATGACCATTTGATTCTTATAAAGAGTCATGAACTTTATAACCATAAAAGTAGAGCTTCATGGAATGCAAAAGTACTTCTGTAAAATCAGTTTAGTATAACTGTTGGGACTGCATGGAATCTCCTTGAAGCTCTTCATATTATACTATCAAGCATTCACAACAACCAAGTCTTCTCCTCATCTTTAAAATCCAAAAGTATTAATTTATTAGGCTCTTTACATTTGTGTCCTAAAATCCACTGCTAGTCACTATGGCAAGATATATTGTTCCTTAGCCATTTCTATATTTTTTGGGTGTCGTAAGAGCCTAATAAGCCTAGAAGGTCCCACATATGCCATGGCCAAATTTGAAATTTTAGGAAAGCCTAAGGCATGGTTAGCCTAGACTCAACAATGGACTTTCTTGGACATTAAAATTGCTTTGAGGATTGACAATATTGGAATACTTTTCAACCCACCATCACTTCTAGGAAGGCCTTTAAGAGACTATCTGTCAACAAATAGTACTTCAATCCACTAGGTAAAGATTTAGACCACCTTATGGAACTTGCAAACAACATTACTATTCATATTAAGATCACTTGATATTACATCGCGTGAACTATTATGCAAGTAGATTAAATCTGACATCTGGTTGACCATAATTGTATGACCAAAGTGCACTAGGATAGCCTCCTTAAACACAAGGTAATTGATCTTCACACTCTATATAGGCAATGATTGTACCAAGCAAGATAAGTTCCAAATGTAAGAATGCTGAGGCAACTTTTTAGTCTGCAAGGATCCTTATATAATCCAAGAAAAGGTCAACCTTGAAAATCCACATTATTGAATTTGGAAGAGTCAGTCTTCGCCTGTTGATGAGTAATATGTCTTTGCTCTACCAAATGTACCATCGAAAAGTAGCAAAGAATCGACAAAGAATCTATTGCGGATTTGGTATTTCCAATTGGTGCAAGGATAGGTTACTTGGGGAGGATTTAGGAGCGCAATATGGTGATGACTTTGATTCCAGAAGCAGCATTTGAGGGCTGATAAGGCTGTCCTTGAAGGTCAATAATTATAAGTTGTAGTTCAAAGGCAAAATTGTTTGGATAGCCATCAAGTAAATATTTTTCTCTACACCTACCAACTAGACAACCACTCCTAGGAAACTTGTTAGCCACAGTGAACTAGTGAAGTGCCAAGGATGTCAGGTTGATACTGATCAGATCCCCGAGCCATTGATTTAGTCATTTAACATAATGGTGTTAAAGTCAGTTTAATGTACATCCCTTGGTTTTCTGAGCTAACGGCACCACTTCTTACAGCTATAGTCAGACGTTATTAGGGCTGACCACTTGGTGGGAACTGTCATCCTCATAAACATCCAACTGATATTGATTCCTCCCTACATGTGTTAAATAGGGGAGCGGGTGTATTATCTTATTGAAGCTAAAAGATTGGTTGAATCATACTTGTATCTTATAGATGCAAAGAAGATACTGCGATCACCATCTTGTTTACAACAATATTGTCAAAATGGGAGTAGATTGAAACTTACTATGTTTCGATCTCAGCTTTGATCTTTTCATATTGGTTACTTGTAACTCACAATTTAATTGTTTTGAATGATCTCATTGTGTCATTTCTTGGTGTCTCTAGCGATGAGTGAATCATCATCTGTAAATACTCACTAAGAGATCTAGAAAAATTTAAGAATAAAAGTTTAACTGAAAATCATAAAAAATAGATAAATCAGAATTAGCTCTTCACTGTCTTATTTGAAATCATCTCCATCATTAGCTCACTAGTTCTCCACCCTGGGCAAAAATATAACGGATGCAATGTTAGCCTTGAGGCCAATAAAACACTAGCTATTTCAAAAGTGATATCATTTGCATCTCATCTCATAGCATGGTGCCTATGCCAAAACCACCATTGTGGACACCATGGCTGCCACTATGACTGCCTTCCGCAAACACTAGTAGTCTAAATTTTCGTGGTAGTAAATAGCACATGTATGACATAGAACTGCAAGATTTTACAATTCATAAATCTAATGAAGATGCATACTTCCTCTCTGTGCTTGCAAAGTTTTCTTAAAGGCATGGATTTGAGGGGTAGCAAAGCAATCTGTATTAACGTCTCCAAAGTCAAAGTCTCTATTAATTCCAAACCTATGCTTCAGATGCTTCTGATGTTTTCATGTTATATTTCATAATATCTAAAGATCTTTTGTTATGCTTATCTGAAGTAGTTTGTCCAAAATTTGAACTATGCCATGCGCAAAAATTTTGGAACATGTAAACATCTTCTATAAATATAGCAGAGTTTTAAGTGAATCCCCAAAAGCTGAAATAACAGAATGCAGACGTACCAGTATGGCGAATATAGAATGGCAACCAATAAAGGAATGTGTATGCCACGAGCTTGGAGAAGAAGAGGCAGAATGCAAATGGTGCCACACCGGGCAACCTCCATGCCTCCAAGAATCCAATTGCTGTCACCGGATCCACCTCATTCATTTCCTTCGATTCAAGAAGACCCATCTCCTCCCCAATCGCCTGATCTAAATCTTCCAACTCTACAACACCAGGTTCATTCATCTCGATCTCCATGGTAACAGATTCAAACCCTAGATCTCCTGGATCAGAGACCAAGAACGCCCAGACAAAGGCTCCGACCACGGTGATAAGAAGCCCCGGAAGAAGGAAGGACCAACCCCACCCGAAATCCAGCACAGAGGAAGCGATGATGGAGCCCAGGATGTTCCCGACGGAGGTGTTGGAGTTCCAGACGCCCATGATAAGCCCGCGCCTCTGCGACTTTCCGAACCAGTTGCCGACAACAGCGACAACGCACGGCCAGCCAATGGACTGGACGAGCCCGCTGGTCACCTGGACGACGAGGAAAAAGCTAAGGCGGTGGACGCCCCACCAGTAGGCGACGCCGAAGGCAGAGGTGGAGGCGCCGCTGGCAAGCATCCCAAGGGCCAGGAAGCGGCGGATGTCGACGCGGTCGGCGACATGGCCGGCGAGGTACATCCCGAAGGAATAGGAAGAGAGGAATGCGAGGTCGAGCTCGCCGAGGCGATGGGGTCCACGAGGGCCGTCGAAGGGCGGCCATCCGCCGCCGCCGGAGGATGAGGACGGCGCCTCGGGGCCAAGGACGCTCTTGACGATGCTGGGGGGCTTGCGGGAGGCGTGGAAGGCAGCGTAAGCGGAGAAGGTGAGGAAAAGAACGGAGATCTGGTGGAAGAGAAGGCGGCGCCGCTGCCGAGGCGGCGGCCCGACGCTTTCCGCTTCCATCGCACAGCCCGATCTATCGGGTTAGGTGGTTCGGAAAATAAGTAAAAGATAGAATTATTTTTTAAAAATGCATCTAGAAAAGTTGTACTTTGTTCCACTTTTCATTAATATGATAAATTTATGAAGAGTCTTTGAACCTGTTCATCTTGTAAAGATCCAGTTCTGAGTAGTTAGAGGTGTTCAAATCGGTTCCAAGATAACCGAATGCTATGGACTGAATCAAATTAAATTAAACTTTTCGGTTTATTCGATTAAAATATGATAGGTTGAACTAAAATTATTTTGAACATATTTAACTGGATCGATTCAAAATTAATTAATCGAGTTTGTAATTTAAATTAATTTAAAATAATATATTTTAAAAGAATTAATCTAATTCTCTGATCATTAATAATTTACTTTGTCAATATAAATTAATTACTATAAATAAGTTAGGAATTTTACTAATTAATTAGATTATTAATTTATTTACTTCCTAATAGGTGATGTGATTTTTAGAAAGTAAAAAGTCTATATTCTAAATCATAACAAATGAAATTAAAATAAATATAAAATAAAAATAAAAACTAAATTATTACTTATCTTTCGGACAAATTTCATCTCTTTTACATAAAGAGCACATCTCTGAAAGGTAAGATCCTCTAATTTTTATCAGTTTTAATTTATATTTTAAATATTGATATTATGATTATTATATTTTTATGATGTATAATAATATTTTAATTTCAAAATTTTATGATTAATAAATAATAATAATTGATTTGCGGTGTTAGAATGATTATTTGATTTATATTAGTTCGTTAAACTAAATTTGAAAGTTGATGTAATTATTAATTTTTTATTTTTGGATTAACAATTTTAATTTAGTTAATTATATTTTTCAAGAATATATGATTTAATTAGTTTTAAATTAAATATCATATATTAATTTTTTTATTTCATAGATTTGTGTTACTCTTAATTTTAAATATTGAAATCTAATTTGATAAGATGAGTTGAATTAGTATTTGATTTTAGTTAGTTTGACTCAACCTATGTGGTCAAGTATAGCTCAGCACATGTGATTAGGTATGACCTAACCCATGTGATATATTTAAGCGTGACCTACTCATATGGCTAGGTAGGAGTTAGCCCGTGTGATAGGATACGACCTAACTCATGTGGCCAAGTATAATCTGACTGATGTAAGTCATGTACGACTCAATCCATATGGTAAGGTATAATCCAACATATGTTGTCAAGCATAACGCAACCCATGTGGCCTAAGTACAATCCAACTCATGTGATTGGACAGGTAGCAGTCAGCCCATGTGGCTAGGTACAATCTAACATATGTGACCAAGCATAATCTAGATCATACGACCTAGTTTGTGTGGTTAGACACCATCGCAACTCATGTGTTTGAACATGAGTCAACCAACGAGTCAAGCATGGCCTAATTTAGTGGTAAAACTCAGCTTAACTTGTGAGTAAGGCTTAGCCTAATCCATGAAGTTAAGCTTGCTCAGCTATGTGATTGATGCTAGACATATTGTCACTCCTTTATCTTGTCTACTTAGCCCAACCTATTACTTACGACAAGCACGTGCGACACATGTTACCCATCTCAGATTTAAGTGGCTTGATTATGTTCGAGCTAACACTATATGTTGATCGATTCAAGTTGGTTTAGAGTGATTATAAACTAACTTGATTAGTTCAAACCTAGTTAACCAAATCGAGATCAATATAATATAAATTAGATGAGTCTAGGGTGATTCCATACATGTTTTATAAGGGTTAGAGGTTGGTTTAGTTAGGTTATAATTGAACTGAGCTTGGTTTAAGTCAATTGAGCTATTCTAATTAGGTTGATCGAGGACTGTTGAGAGATTGATGTTTCATGTACTTATTATTTGATTAACTTAAAAGTTTTATATAAAGATATCATTTGAAAATGATTATTGGTATTCTAATTTCTTTAAATTTATTATATATAATTGTTAACATGTAATATATGTGACTATGCTAGTAGTCCACGTTGGAAGTAATACTTGTGAAATGAGTCTCTATCTCATCATAGTATAGAGCCACCAATATACATAGTCTAATAGATCATATATGATGGTCTTTTATAATATTTGATTATATTATTTTTTGAATACATGTATAAATTTTAATTTCATTAATTGAAATCAAATAATAATATATCAAATTTATGATGTATATATATTTGGATGCTACTCAAAAAGTTAATAGTGATATTGATTTAAAAAAAAGTTAGAGTACTCTTCTTCTCTTTTATTATGTTCATAGGACTACTAAAAATGATGGGTTAAAGATAAACGAGAGATAAAGAGAAAATCTATAATTTTTTAATAATTTTTTTTAATTATTTCATCCTCATGTCATGTTTAATTATGAGAGTTTATTATATCAATGTCATATCCTAAAATATTCTATCATAATTTGATTTTCTATTTATTGATTGATAATTATAATTAAAATTTAATTATATATATAATATATCTTACCTAATTAGATAAAATTAGATAATCTAATAACTAGTTGATGAAAGGATCAGAAAGTTAGATATGAACATATTGTGGTCACTCGATCGTGTAAAATTTCAAGGCCAAGTAAAAATGAATTATGGAATCATCGTTGTTATATTATGGTCGCTCGATCGTGTAAATATTGTGTAAAGATTTGGTAATCGATCAATATGATAGGCTACTGGACTCATATTGAATATTGTTACACTAATGTACAATAAATATCATGTTTAAAATGTCTCAAAACTGAATATAAATGTCTCATAATTTAAAATAGAAATAAATGACAAAATCATTATCATCACTCTATTATCTAAATGTGAGACAAAAAAAAAAAAAAAAAAAACCAACATACTACGTCGTACACTCATATTGAATGTCATCGTACTCGATATAATACGATGATGAATATGTCCCAAATCCGAATACAAATATCTTAAATAATAGTCATATTTTATTCATCATCCTTTTTTTATCTTAAACCACATTGTTGGATTGCCTTTCTTGTTTATATCCATTTACCATTTTGATGGATTCGATTCAATTCTTTGTGCATTTGCAGCTACGGCAAACTTATTTGTCCTTTTCTTTTGTTTTTTACGTCTTCACAATCCTTGCATAATTCGATTCTAAACCTCACTTTTTTTTGTTTGTAGTACTTCATATTGGTCTCATGTTTGAAAGTGAGATGAGGTTCAGTTGATTTATAAGGTTAGACAAATTTATTATAATTAACTTAATATGCATAGATATTTCGATTTAGTAACTTAGATATATAAAATTAATATGTGATATGACAAGTATTGACCTGGCTGTCATGGTCTCGCGCCCTCGGACAATTGGCTCGCCAATGTGGTCAACCCGACACGGGGAAGCCGGCCTGACACAGGTATGGAAGGGTCAGCGGTCGTACGGTCGACCTAACACAGATAAGGTGGGCAAGGTCGACATCACTCAGCGACAGGCGCGCGCCTCGCCGCAAGGACCACAGACGGCATGGTGAGATGCAGCGGTATGGTAAGCAATAAAGAAGATAAGGGATTCAAGTACAGATATTTCGTTGCTGTCGCTATAAAGGCCCCTGCGCCTCTACGGAGCAGGGGGGTCGCAAAATCAACAACAGAACTAACTTGATCGTCGGAGGGGTCACGTCGGGACCCGACCCAACCTGACCTTCTTGCAGGAATCGACGATCGACCCGAGCTGAGACAAGTCCACCCGACCTGAGCTCCACCACTAGCAGCCGACCTCCCAAGCCGGGCCCCAGGGCTCTACCCATCCGATCGAACTCCAACTCTATGCCGAAACGACCGCGGGCGAGCTAGCGCACACGGGCCTGAACCAATAGTGCTTGCTCAGCAGACACGGAGGCAAACCGCATCTATTGGGCAGGCACCAGAGTTTTTCCACTAACATTTTGGCGCTAAAAGGAGGGCTCATGTCGCAAGAACGCCTGTTGGGGAACTCGGGTGCGGAGCATCACCCGGAACCAAACCACTCTCAGCTAACCGAGGAGATCACCGCAGCAGCGCCGACCCCAAATCGTTTTTGGAGAATGATGACCGACCCAGGGTTTCCCTCACCAGCATCCAACCCTGCTCCGTTCGTCGTCACAGTCGAGGCTTTCCTTGGTCTCACTAGCCAAGTCCAAGCACTGGCCGGTATGCTCCCCCGACGGTGTTCCCGCAAACGGAGTCGCCTATAGCCCCGAATCGGGAGACCCTGCTTGCGACGGAGCCGCCACAGCGCCAAGTCACGGAAGCTCACGCAGCCTCCCCGACTCTTGCGCCAGCTCGGTCGCAAAGTCGCTCTTGCGATCCGGTTCAAACCGGCCCCGACTTCAATACCCTATCGTCTGACACCGCTTATTCCCTGAGAGAACAAGTCCGCCAAATCCATCAGCGGCTCGATGAGGTCCAGAAGGAGGTCCTTAAATCAAGAGGGGAGGTTGGAGAAAGCTCTAAAGGGGGTTCCCTGTTCACTCCCGAGATACAAGGCAAGCCTCTCCCGACCAACTTCAGACTCCCGACCTTCGAGCCTTACGATGGCAGCAGCGATCCGACAGAGCACATCGCTGCATTCTACGCCCAGATGGCCCTGTACGATACATCTGACGCATTGATGTGTTGGGCTTTCCCGACCACCCTGAGAGGACCGGCTAAGACCTGGTATTCTTGTCTCAAACCAGCTTCTATATCTTCGTTTGATCTATTGGCAAAAGAGTTTTAATTAAATTTCTTGGTGAGTGCACGCCCCAAACCAACCACTGCCTCCCTCTTGGGGTTAGTCCAAGAGAGCGACGAGCCCCTCTCCCAGTTTGTGGCACGGTTCACCTCACAAGTTCAAGGAATTCCAGACCTCCATCCATCCATAGCCATCCAGGCATTCTTGATAGGACTGAGATCGTCGAGGTTCTTCTGGTCACTAATCGAGCGACCGCCCGCAATGCTACCCGAGATGTTGCAACGGGCGCTTCAATACATTGCCGTAGAAATCTTCTTTCAAATTCAGGAGAAGGGCCTCTTGAAGGCTCCAAACCCAATGAAGTCACACTCTTAGAGGCGCGACAAAAGGAGGTATTGTCGTTTTCACAAGGAGTATGGTCATGACACTGAGGAATGTCACGACCTCCAATATCAAATTGAAGACCTCATCCGGCGCGGACACTTGCATAGGTATGTCCGCGACCAATCCTCACTCCCCGATAGCCAACCCTCTCGGAACTCGTCGCCCCGACCCAAATGTCTGATCGAGAATCAAATCGACGTCATCTTTCGAGGGCCAGCCTCGGGCGGTGACAGCTCCTCGGCGCGCAAGGCCTATGCACGATCTGAGGTCGGGAAGAGGCCGACGCATGACGAAGACCACGACATCACATTGAAGTCGGGAGGCGAAGATCTCAATCTGCATGGCTAACGCCTACATCAAAAGAGTTATGATTGACACGGGAGTTCAGCCGACATCTTATATTTTGATGCCTTTCAGAAATTAGGGCTGACCGACAAAGATCTCGTCACTCTAACATCTACCTTGACAGGGGACATCATCTCCCCCTTGGGGGCGACCACGATTCCTGTCACGTTCGGAGGAGAACCAAGGTCAAAGACTATTATGGTATCGTTCATGGTGGAAAGCTCCCATCAGTGTACAATGCCATCATCGGGCGCCCGACCCTCAACCGGCTCAAGGCGGTCGTCTCGACCTTTCACCGGCTCCTAAAGTTCCCGACCCGAACAGGGGTCGGCGAGGTCAGGAGTGACCCAAGAGAATCTAGGCAATGTTATTTAACGGCAACAACATTATCCAAAAAGTCGAAGGTCCAACTAGCCGCTGCGGTTCCCCAAAACCCTGAGGATAGTGCTCGGGATCCCTACCCAGCAGAGCAAGTTCTGGAGGTGCCCCTCGACCCAAGCTTCCCGGATAGGCTGGTGAAGGTCGAGTCGAGACTCACGGGGGGCCAGCGAATTCAACTGGTCGAGTTCCTATGGAAGAATGAGGATGTCTTCGCGTGGTCTCCAAAGGATATGCCAAGGGTCGACCTGTAGATCTCCCAGCACCACTTGAACATCACCCCCGGCACCCGACCCGTGAAGCAGCATCCGCGTAAGTTTGCTCCCGACCGACAGAAGGCCGTGGAAGACGAGGTCGTTCGCCTGCTGGATGCGGAGCTCATAGAAGAAGTGAAGTACCCGACCTGGTTATCCAATGTTGTACTTGTCAAGAAAGCTAATGGAAAATGGTGAATGTGCGTTGATTATACCGATCTCAATCGGGCTTGTCCGAAGGACTGTTATCCCATTCCTCGTATCGACCAGTTGGTAGATGTCACATCGGGACAGTCACTGCTCTCTTTTATTGATACATTCTCGGGGTACAACCAAATCTGGATGGCCTCGAGAGACGAAGAAAATACAGCCTTCATCACTCACAACGGCACCTACTGTTACAAGGTGATGCCATTTGGGCTGAAGAATACCGACGCGACATACCAGCGGCTAGTGAATCGCATGTTTAAGGACTAGGTCGAAAGGAATATGAAAATTTATGTGGACGATATGATAGTCAAAAGTCGGAAGATCGAGGCTCACCTCTCCGATTTGGCAGAAACGTTCCACACGCTAAGGAAATACAAGATGCATCTCAACCCGATGAAATGTACATTCACCATCACATCTGGAACGTTCCTCGACTTTATTGTGCATCAGCGAGGGATAGACGTCAATCCCGACAAGATAAAGGCGATACAGGAAATGCAATCCTCCAGGACGATAAAGGAGGTCCAACGACTTACAGCCAGACTAGAGGCCCTGAGCCGCTTCATCTCCCGAGCCGGGGACAAGAGGTCGACCTTCTTCCGAGCACTGAAGTCGGCAAAAGATTTCATGTGGACTCTTGAATGCGAGGAAGCATTCTGCCAGCTAAAGAGTCATATCGAATACTTGCCCAGTTGGCGTCAGTGAGGGACGGGGAGCCTCTCGGCTTGTACGTTGCGGCATCCGACCTGGCAGTTAGCTCGGTTATGGTGACGCTCAACAAAGCCGGGCAAAGGCCAATCTACTACAACAGCCATGTCCTGACAAGTCCCGAGCTCCGCTATCTCCCCATAGAGAGGCTGACCTTGGCGCTGATCCTGGCGTCCAGAAAGCTAAGGTCGTACTTCCAAACACATCCTATCAAGATGATAACCAACCAACCCTTGCGTCAGATCCTTTCGAAGTTTGATGTTTCAGGTCGGATGCTTAAATGGTCGGTAGAATTGAGGAAATTCGACATCGAGTACGTGGTAAGAAAGACGATCAAAGGCCAGGTGGTGGCAGACTTCCTCTCGAATTCATGCCCCCGGAGACCCCGACGAGCTCAGACCTTAGATGGACGCTACACATTGATGGGTCTGCCAACTCGGAAAGAGAAGGCATCAGCTTGGTGCTCATTGACCCCCCCGGCCACATCTACGAGCACGCGCTTCGGCTAGGGTTCAAGGCCACGAACAATGAAGTAGAATATGAGGCGCTCCTGTTCGGTCTAAAATTCGCAGCCGAACTGGGCGTGAAAGATATTGAAATAATTACTGATTCCCAGCTCGTTGCAGGCCAAAACAATAGAGAGTTTGAGACCCGGGAAGCGGCGATGATCAAATACCTAGCCGAGGCGCGATGGATGACAGATCGATTTCAGAGGTGTACCATCACCAAAGTGCCCCGTGCTGAGATTCACAAGCAGACGCCTTGGCCAGGCTTGCGTCCTCTTGCGCGACCGACACGCCGCTGGGAGGAACAGTGAGAACCACCGGACCTTCATTCAACTTAGGGGTGCTAGCCGTCGACGAGGAAGAGAGAAGATGGATTAACGAAATCATTTGTTTCAACTAAACAGGAGCCCTCCCCGAAGACAAGGCGGCTGCCCGAAGGATCAAGAGGATAGAGTCGTGGTATTGTATTATTGATGGACGGCTGTATCGGCGAGATTTCAGCCGACCACTGCTTCGATGTCTTCATCCGATCGAAGCGCGCACCACTTTAGCCGAGATCCATGAGAGAATATATGGAGACCATTTCAACGCTAGCACCTAGGCACATAAGATTCTTAGGCAAGGTTACTATTGGCCTACCCTATGTAAAGATGCTCTGACCTATGTGCAAAGTTGCGAGCCATGCAAGAAGCACGCCCGGTTCCAACATCAACCGATGGTACCGCTCACAACTACCGACTGCGCTTGGCCTTTCGCCCAATGGGGAATGGACCTCCTCGGTCCCTTCCCCCCGGCCTCGGGACAACAGAGGTTCATAATAGTGGGAGTCGATTATTTCTCTAAATGGCTCG
This sequence comes from Ensete ventricosum, assembly GCA_029747655.1. NCBI lineage: Eukaryota > Viridiplantae > Streptophyta > Magnoliopsida > Zingiberales > Musaceae > Ensete > Ensete ventricosum. Next base: position 7,679,836 of record JAQQAF010000005.1, on the reverse strand, counting down.
AGGCCGAGCCATTAGCCTCCATCACCGAAAGGCAAGTTGAAGGATTCGTGTGAAAGAACATCATAACCAGGTTCGGCCTTCCCAGAGTCATTATCATGGACAACGAAACGTAATTCAACAATGCAAAGTTCAAGGCATTTTGTCAAAGCTATCGCATCCAACTAAAGTTTAGCTCGGTCGCCCACCTCCAAGCCAACAGACATGCCGAGGTAACAAACTGAGCCATTCTTGAAGGGCTGAAGAAAAGAATTTCCGGAGCCCCGACCACTTGGGTGGAGGAACTTCCGAGCGTTCTCTGTGTGTCTCGGACGACTCCAAAGACCCCAACGGGGAATCCCCTTATAGCCTTATTTTTGGAACCGAGGCTGTACTACCTCCCGAGGTGGTTTTCCCGACCCTTAGGGTCCAGACCCAAGGCGAAGAGGCATCTAACCAACAGCTGCGCGAAAACCTCGACCTACTAGAGGAAAAGCGAGTCGACGCCCATCTACGGACACTAGCTTACAGAAGGGCTGTCACCAAGCTTTACAACCGTCGATTGTGCCCTCGGCTCAACAAGATAGGCGACCTGGTGCTACGGAAGGTCGAGGTCAGCAACCCGATTTGGTCTCGTGGGAAGCTGGCTCCGAACTGGGAGGGCCCTTATCGAGTCGTCGAAGTTGTCCGAGAAGGGACTTACACACTGGCAACAATGGAGGGGCGAGTGCTACCGAGAACTTGACACATTTCTAATCTACAAAAATTTTACGCATAATATGAAAAGATGTGTCTCGAGTTGTATTGATGAAAATACGATTACAAAAGACGTCGGGAATAAAATAAGGCTTTTCCCGACCCGAATTACAAAATGATAAGCACTAAATCATAAAGTCATGACTCGGGCGGGTCTGAATCGTCGAATGTCTGCTGCCTCTCCATCGGCACCAGATCGTCCTCGGGATGGATGGTGAAGGAGTCCTCCTCAACCTGCAAGTCCGGGTGTAGGGCATGGAAACGAGCCAACGCCACCCGATACCCATACTCGTAGGTGACGCGGCCCATCCTTTTCAGCCCCTCCTTGAAGTCGACCGACTCCTTGTAACGGTGGACCACTTGCCTGGGCAGCTCGGCTCGGGCGTTCTCCAGAGCCTTCACAGCTTGTAGAAGCTCGTCGTCCATCTTCCGAGCTCTGACCCGCGCCTCTTTTAGCAACCTCTGGATCTCAGCTAGGTTGCTCCGGACCTCGTTTAATTCTTTTTCGGAGGCCTCGAGCCGCTGGAGCGCCTCGTCTCGCTCCCGTTTAGTTCTCTCGAGCTCCTGTTCCAGCTCGAAAGCATGCTCTTCGGCCTTAGCGACCGCTTCCAGACCCCGCCAGAATTTAGGGCATCGAGTTCCTGCTGAAGCTGGGAGATCCGGTAATCCATGAATGTGATCAACCGGCCCGCGTCATAGACTCGGTCGAAGAGCGTCATCTGGAAGTGTTGGCTCTGCACAGAACATCAATTGATAAGAACTCGGTAAAAAGAAAACTTGCGACGCCGAGACAAAGGTCGGGAACTTACCAAAATCATCTCCTTGGTAGCTCGAGCTAGCAAGACCTCTGAGGGGAGCGTGTATAGCTCCCGTGCCAGCTGAGGGTAGAGAAGTCCCCTTTCAAACTCCTCGACGGTCGACGAGTCGTTCCAGACTTTCGTCGAGTTCTTCAACCCCCTCCATCTGGCCTTCATTTCCTTGTCGGGGTCTTGATGCCCCAGATCGGACATTTACAGGGTGTAATATCCTACATCGCCCTTATGAACTTTTGTTTTGAAGAGGTCCTTCATGGACCTCGGGCGGTGATGAACCGTGACGCGTCCCCCTCATCGAATTTGGCGGGCGTATCAGGCTCCTTCGACGGCGCTGCTAGTTCCTTGCCCTTGGAATGTGAGCGAGATTCTCCCTCGCCATGCCGAGACTTGTGCCTCCTCGTCAGCACCTTCACCTTCTTGTGTCGCCAAGCCGGATCATCGGCCTACTCAGTCGGTACATCGATCGGCCTCTTCGATAAGGTCTTCGGAGCTTCCCTCGCAGGAGAAACACCGACCTCCCGGGCTGGCACGGCGGCACGAGTCGAGGGGGCCTTACCGCTGGACATCTTGGGCATCCCGTGTAGGTCGCCGAGGTCCATCTGATCTGCATCCCGACTCACAGGTTAGAAAACGACCTGGAAAGCTGAATTAGGGCAAACATGATAATACCCCTAAAGGTCGGGCTGAGACCCGCCTTGACCAGCCAAAGCTCGGTCATCTCCTTGATCGTGCATGAAGAGGAACGAATTCCCTTCAGTCTACCGACCAGGATGAATTCCTCCTCGGATAAGTACGGGGAGACATTGTCGATCGGGTGTGCTGACCAGTTAAGCCTAAACCCCCAGACCGGACCACTCATGAAAAGGTAGCAGGATTTCCAACCTTTGTTGTTGGAAGGCACCCCGCTGACCCGGAAACCGACTCGGGCGGTAAGATAGTAGCTGCCCTGACTCTTACAGAGGCGAAAACACGTCATAAACAAGTCCCGAGTCGAGATAATCCCGACCCCTCGGCACTCGCCCAGAAACACGACGAGGTAGCGCTACGAGTTGGGCGCTACCTGGCTGGGGGAGATCCTCCACCATCTTAGACACTCTTCTATGAGCGGATGAAGTGGAAACCAGAGACCGACCTCTAGAGCATCCACCGTAATGCACATGTAGGGGCGATGCCCGGGCCGCGAAACATGCCACCCGTATTCGGCCTGGATGCTATATCGCCCCCTAATCACAGCAAGTGACCCCTCGGTCACTGTCGTGACTAGGTCATGATCCACTTTCATGACATCCAGATCCCTTAGGACCCTTGCGTCGACTAGCGATGGGGGCCCCAAAGACACTCCCAAGGAATTGGTCTCGGGATCACCCTGACTCGCTCCCCCTGACCCCGGGGAAGAGATGACCCTGACGCTACTCGAAGAGTCCGAGGAGGTCATTCCGACATGTTCAAAAGACACCGACTGAAGAGACGCTGGGTGGCTAAGGGGGATCCGAGGGAGAAGCAAGAGGGGCAAAGTGAACGAGTGAGGTCTTAACATGGCTGCATGAGATTTATAACACCCAAGGGAGTCGTTTTAGCTTCCTGAGGCAAAATAAAGTACCGCCCCAAAAACCACCCAATGTATTAAATGCACCGCCACATCGAATGAAAACCTGTGGTGAGGGCACTGGAACGCAAGGAAAATGACAAAAAATGTATATGTAATAATATTGGATAAAAATAATAATACCAAAATATGTATGTACCCTCTCGGCCAAATCCTCGGGAGTTTTGCCCGAGTTCACCTTCTCGGCCAAATCCCGAGAATTAGTGCTCGAGTTCACCCTCTCGGCCAAATCCCCAGGATTTTTGCCCGAGTTCACCCTCTCGGCCAAATTCCTAGGATTTGTGCCCGAGTTCACTTTCTCAGCCGAATCTCCGAGATTTGTGCCCGAGTTCACTTTCTCGGCCAAATCCCCAGAATTTATGCCCGAGTTTACCCTCTCAGCCAAATCCCCTGGATTTGTGCCCGAGTTCACCTTCTCGGCCAAATCCCGAGGATTTGTACCCGAGTTTACCTTCTCGGCCAAATCCTCAGGATTTGTGCCCGAGTTAACATTCTCGGCTAAATCCCCAGGATTTATGCCCAAGTTCAACTCTTGCCAAGATCAATTCCCGAGCTCCTGCTCGGTCCGATCAATTCCCGAGCTCCTGCTCGGTCAAAGCAACTCCTTGGATCAATTCCCGAGCTCCTGCTCGGTCAGAGCAACTCCTTGTATCAATTCCTGAGCTCCTGCTCGGTCGGAGCAACTCCTGCTTGGATCAGTTCCCGAACTCCTGCTCAGTCGGATCAATTCCTGAGCCCCTGCTCGGTCAGAGCAACTCCTTGGATCAATTACCGAGCTCCTGCTTGGTCAGATCAACTCCTGCTTGGATCAATTCTCGAGCTCCTACTCGGTCAGAGCAACTCCTTGGTTCAATTCCCGTGCTCCTGCTCGATCGGAGCAACTCCTGCCGAGATCAATTCCCGAGCTCCTGCTCGGTAGGATCAACTCCTGCTTGGATCAATTCTCGAGCTCCTGCTCGGTCGGAGCGACTCCTGCTTGGATCAGGTCTCGAACTCCTGCTCGGTCGGATCATTCTCGAGCCCCGCTCGATCCGGTCAATTCCTGAGCTCCTGCTCGGCCAGTTCAACTCCCGGATACAAAACCCGACCAATCCCTTTCACGAGCCCCGCTCGGTCGGATCATTTCTCGAGCCCCTGCTTGGTTAGATCAACTCCCGGATATCCGGACAATTGGCTCGCCAATGTGGTCAACCCGACACGGGGAAGCCGGCCTGACACAGGTATGGAAGGGTCAGCGATCGTATGACCGACCTAACACAGGTAAGGTGGGTAAGGTCGACATCACTCAGCGGCAGACGCGCACCTCACCGCAAGAACCACAGACGGTATGGTGAGATGCAACGGTATGGTAAGCAATAAAGAATATAAGGGATTCAGGTACGGATATCCCGTTACTGTCGCTATAAAAGCCCCTGTACCTCTACGGAACAGGGGATCACAAAATCAACAACAGAACTAACTTGACTGTCGGAGGGGTCACGTCGAGACCTGACGTGACCTGACCTTCTTGCAGGAATCGGTGACCGACCCAAGCCAAGACACATCCACTCGACCTGAGCTCCACCACTAGCAGCCGACCTCCCAAGCCGGGCCCCGGGGCTCTACCCATCCGACCGAACTCCAACTCTGTGCCGAGACGATCGTGGGCGAGCTAGTGCACACGGGCTTGAACCAGCAGCAGTACTTGCTCAGTAGACACGGAGACAAACCGCATCTACTGGGCAAGCACCAGAGTTTTCCACTAACAATAGGTAAATTATTTTATGAAATTAATACATGACAAATGGTATCAAAACGGAGAAAAATGCTACACATAGATACTCTCATCATGCAACGTAATATAAAACTTTTAATTTATGCAATAGAATACCACTATAAAATTTGTTAAGTATCTCTCTTTCTTATGTTTTTTATTCTTGAATTCTTATTGCATTAATCCCGCTTGATGTTATCGATCCATCAATCTATCGATCCATCAATCGATTAGTCTGAGAGTCTGTTTATCTCCAAATTAGAATAAAAAATGGGACATAATCTAGAGGGTATTCTATCACTCGTCCATTTATGTTTCATAAGACGAGCTATGTTTATTGGGAAGTTATATGAAAGTTTTCTTACGTCCGTTGATTATGATTAATAGTTTATTATTAAAAATAATTTTTAAATATAATGAAATCATAAATGATTTGGAATTAACAAAACCTCTTTGAAGAAAAAATATATTTGAAATGTAATTATTTCATTTGAATGTTAAGTCATGAATATCTTGTGCAGAGTTTTACATGTGAAATTATTTTAGGCATATTTGAAATTTATCCACAAAGACTCAAGCAAAAGAAGAAAAAAAAATTACTTTTGCATGAGCTTGAGCTTTTTACGATGAAATCAAATGAATTTATTAATGGTTTCTTTATCCAATTTTTTTGAAAATTATCAATACATAGAAAGCTTTAATTATGATCGTTTTTAGTCATATATTTTAATGATAAAAATAGTTAAACTTCTTAAGAAATAATCTTATGCTAATTATATTTATACGATAAATGATATAGAAGATACTTCCACCAAGGATATGGATCAATAATGATTGACCAATATGATTGGTTAATAAGTTGGAGGATCAATTGATATGTTAAATAAACAATCAGTCGACAATGAGTTAGAACCTTAATTAGGCTATAATTAGACAATAAATGGACTAAGAATGCAACATAATTAAACTATCTCCAACATAGACGCCGATTAAAGAATGAATTGGGCTCATATTGGGCCGGCAACCCATATACACATGCGTATACGCACACGCAAAACACATGCATACTCGTATATTATCGAAAAATCTACATCATTTATCAATGATCTGTGGATATATTAATGAGAACATAAACAAAATCTGAAACAAGCTTTAACAATAAAAAAAAAAAAATCCAAATGAATGAGTTGCACAACGATAAAATGTCTGTCAAAAGAAACATAAACTAAACGTTCAAAATTAACCAAGTCTTTCATTAAATTATTAGCTGAAATTTACAAAAGTCTGATGCAAGTTATATAATATTGATCTTATCCCCCCAATTGACGCTGCACAAAACGTCAAAGAAAGGCTTTTGACGAAGGCAGAATGGGTAAAGAGAGAGAGAGAGAGTATCTATCTTCTCCGGTGTTTTATTTAACCTGAGATGCACCTGGAACAACCAACGTGATGCATTAATGAACGACATCGACACCAACATTAATTATCTATCCTCAACGGGACATCACACGGTCTTGTTTATTCGCCACCAGTCCCAAAGCCCTTTATGATGCTGAAATATTAGGTCCGTCATCAGAACTTGCTTGTGGTATCCCATCTTTTAAGTGTACATAAAAACTTAATTCTTTCATCGAGAGAACCCTTCGAACGCCTATGTTCTTGCCGCTATGAACACTCGATATTGCTGCATTACCTGCAACATGCCATCGCCATCTCCATCTTCCATCTCCATCTCCATGGCTTTGGCACCAAGAGAAAACGTAATAAAGCTTCTTGTTTTTTAAAATTTTATAACAGGTTGCTGCTGCATAGTACGAAAGTTTAATCTGAGAAGACAAAGAGTGGGTACCCAACTACTAATTGTCCCTTCACTTCACGTGAAGTGGCGCCTATCACTCATTGGTGAGAACGCCCTTCTCGTCAGCCGCTTTTTGTGCGTCGTCGTCTGTGCCGTATGCATGCATGCATGCAGTTTGTGTTCATCGCAGCCGCGAGACAAATCACATGTGGGTGCCAACGAGGAGTGAGCAGCCTCCGCACGCAATCATGTCCGACGGGGACATCTAATTTGGTGCTTCTTTGATCGATCCCTTTCGCTCCGGTCAAAGTTTCATTTCATTCTGTCTTCATCCATCCATCCCCATCCGCTTCTACTCACCACGTACATATAGGTGAATCATAATGGTCAGCTGTTGTTTTCCGTTTACACAACATATTAACTTGCCAAAAACAATCAATATAAAATAATGGTTGTGTACTAATGCAACACACAAAGAGTTGAAAAGCATATGCATGCAGGCGAATCCTAATATCGACTCCCTCCCACATAATAATGGTTCGACCAATGAATTAATATTATTAGTCTATTATTTAAAGTTCAAGCTCATTTAGTTATATTTTTCTGGTTGATATGTTAGATTTGATGATGACTCGATTCAAGATGGTCGAGTAGACATACTGAGATCGTAAGATTACTCATCTAAGAGCTGACTAATAAGTGCCTATAAGAGTATCCTATCATGTAAGATCACTAGATGAAAGAAGATACTCAAAAGAGTAATCTGTCTATCCGATCATTCTAAATCAAAATTTCATCGACAAAATAGCTTTAGACTGAAACGACTATGATATCTCACTCCACCAAGTCTCTTACGTCAATTGAAAAAAAAAAAAAACATTTAGATAAATCTACACTTGATAATGAATCAATCATATCGACGAACCCAACCAAGTGGGCAACCGTCGCTGCCATTAGAAACGAGCCCATGTGCGTGACTGCAGAGAATCCATCACGTGGTGAGCCACTTGAAGTCGGGCAATTGCACCCCTGACAACTAAATTTAATGCGCACGACCGAAGGTGGGGGCCCTCCTCCTTCATTTGTTGGCCTACGCGCATGGTTGGTTGGCCGTGCCGCAAACTAATCTTTTCACCCCCCTACCTCGACGCGAACATTAACAACAACACATCACATCATTGTATTTTGCGTCTCACTCCATTCATTATTGGAAGGGTAAATGATGAATTTGAACTTTATAACTTTACAAGTTGAGATCAAACTAACTAATATAAGACTCGAGATAATTTTCTTTATCAGTATTATTACGTACGTGGGAGTGGTTGGATCAACAATGAAAACTATTAGTCCGTTCGTTATCGGCTGTGGACATCAGAAAAGAAGTTGTTGACCCACAGGGGAGGAGGAACTGTAGAGAGAGACGACATTTGGGCCTCTTCAGCTCTATTTCACAGTGAAAAAGGAGTGTTTCTTGACCTCCCCTCCCCATTGCCTCATACAAAGTTCTCACACTCTCCCTCGCTCACCCCAGTTTGCCTTCGCCTTCCACCGATGTCCAGCAGAAGGTCCAGGATCTCCGAGGAGGAGATCAAGGAACTCATCTCCAATCTCCAATTTCTTCTTCCCGAATCCCGCCGCCGTCAAGCCGCAACCAGAGTAAGTTTACTGAAGCCCCATCCATGATCGCTGCCTGCTACATATAAAGCTTTCAACATGAAAGTTTAGACTTGCATGCAATGCATGACTGATGTGCAGGTTTCAGCTGCGAAACTACTAAAGGAGACATGCAACTACATCGAGAGCCTGCACCGGGAGGTTGACGATCTTAGCGACCGCCTGACGGAGCTGTTGGCGACCATGGACATCACCAGCGCGCAGGCTGAGATCGTGCGGAGTCTCCTCCGCTCCTGAGCCGAGTTAGGCACTTTGCTTCGTCGACCTATAGCTAGAGGAAGATAAGGTTTATCTATATATATATATATATATATATATATATATATATATATATATATATATATATATATAGGAGAAGGAGGAGGAGGAGCTCTCAGGACTGGTTATGGTACTGCCTGTTTTCTTCCTTACTCATCTGCATTTGTCTTTGAGGTCATCATTCTAGTGTTTACTAACAATAATGTCTGGTCCATATATATGATGCAAGAATCCGGAGTCCTGTATCTTGTTGGTAGTGTTACTGCCTACAGTGTGGCAGGTGGAAGGGTTCAAATCAGGGAGAAGGAAGAGATAGTACTAGTATATGATGTAAGAAACAAGGTTTTAATTAAAGATCCATTTCCATTATAACCTGTTGTGCAATAGGCAATCCTCAGGCTTGCTTTTTAAACTTATCAGCATTTTTGTGGACCATCATCAAGAGGATTTATTATTGATTCTGATGGGAAAACATGTGTCAGGTAGAGTTTGATCCCAAGATTTTATACATACCACCTCAAAATCATTTACGATCAGGATTTGAATCTTCAATCTAAAAATTTTTAAAGGACGAGGAACTACAATTAATTGGTTGGGAAAATGAAAAGTCAAAAGGAGTTAAAGACCATTCCTCTCTCATAGCCAACTTGAGAATATATAATTTTTGGTGAGAGATAGTATCTATCATATAACCAGATTTTATCATAGGACGGTTGGTTGGGAGAATATTCTCTATTGATTAATATTACTTATATGCTTTATGTATTATTTCTCATAGTAACATTTACACTATGTGATATACTTTAGATTTCGAATGCACAAAATAAAAAATAGGAGAGAGAGAAGATAGACCTTTATTTCTCAAAAGCTTAATTCAATCAGGTGTTGCGTCTTTCTATCCCGTCTACGTCAACTCTCACGTCTCCGTTTGAGACGATTGCTTCCTCTCTCTCTCTCTCTTCTCTATTCTTGTGTTTAATCACTAACATAAAAGGCTCTGTTTCTAAGCCTAAATTAATAATATTCTACTTCTAATCGAACAGACACTTTTAAACCAACTCAAAATTTGAATTCTAATCTAATCCTAATCAAATTTAAATTGCATTACTAATAATCATTATAAAATTTCTAATGTTTCAAACTTTAAGATTTATATATTTTATTAAAGATTCAAAATTAGAGATGAAGCAAATATTTTTTTTCACAAAATATAAAATAGATAAAGAATGAAGACAACAAGTTAGGGGTGTCTAAATCAATTCATTAATAGTTTGATTTTGAATGCTAGAAATGGTTTTGGTCTAGGATACTTTTTTTTTCTTTTGCTTTAGTTAATCGATTTGAATAAAATTAAATTAATCTTAATTTGAAAGATATCAATTCCATTGAGTTTATTGTCCTAAACTCTAAATCTACCGAAACAAATTAATCAAACGAATCCAATTATCTAATTTTATAAATAATATGGGTTCAATTCCATAAAATATTATCATGTCGCCCAATTAGATCAAAATTTTGATTTATTTTAAAAATATATTTTAAAATTATTTAAAAATATATGAATTAATTGATTTTAAATCGATTCGAATAGATAGATCTGAATCGATTCTAGTTTAAACTATTTCATTTTAATCAAATCAAATAAAAATAATAATTTAATTTGATTAAACCTCGAACGATTCATCAATACCTCGACAGCAGCAGGTCATTGGAAGTGCAGCGATCGACCGGGTTTTCAGTAACAATGATTTGAATTGAGTCCATATTGTCAATTGCAATTATAGCATAATCATAATATGCGAAAAATTTTAAATCTAAGATGGAATCAAAAACAAAATTTTGCATGCAAATCAACATTCTTAAGAAGAACAAGCATAGTGATCACTTTTACCCGAAAAAACATACTTCCTTTGGTAAAAGGTGAGTGAGTGTAAAATCGATTCATTCACAAATTTTTTTATCCGATGATAAAGAGTTATCTAGTAAAACCAATTCTTTCTTCTCTAAAAACACGTCTATAATCATGTGAAGAGATATGTTTTAAAAATTTTAAATGTTTGTAGCACAAATTTATTTTCATTTCTAAGTGAGTTTATTAATTCATCAAGTTAGTTGAGTCTTCTAACCTTGCAGTTATATCAACTAGATATTTATTTACGATGAATTTTGAAGTAATTCTTGCTTAAGTTCAAGACTAGATATTTTTAACTCCTTTATAGTTATTTAACATAGTATATGATGAGGATCTACATTTACCATGCTCTAATATTAGTTCATCATGATCCACGCTTAATTATCAAGATTATTTTTTATCTAAAACATAATAGTTAATCATATTTTTTATGTTCATAAAAGACTTCATGTATAGGGTAAGGAAACTTCATAGCAATCACTTTTGTATGTTGAAATAGGAAGAAGAATTGAAATGTCAATTGAGTTTATTGATTCATTATCAATTTATACAGGCAACAATGTCGAGTGAAAAAGAGAGATGATAGTTGGGGGGATTTGCTATCATTCGACAGCGAGAAATAACTTGTTGTGCCCTCTCAGAAGAGCACCGAGAGATGATGGGTGGTGGCCCTTACAGGTGTTGTTGATAGAGAGAACAAAGCGATAGTAGCTGTAGGAGGGACGACGCCAGCAGGTAGGTGTAGAAGTCGTCGTTTGCTACAAATGGGGTAGGGAAGGAGCCATTGCTCGTTGAAGTTGATGCGACAATAGTAATGTATGAGAAAGATAGTAGTCTTATGCATAAGAACGCTCGGTAGATGAGTGAGGAATTCGATGGAAAAAAAGGACTGTCACGAACAAATGGTGATAGAAGCTGTCATTTGACAACAGATAAAGAAAGGTAATTTCTTCTATCATTGTAGACCATAAAAGTATAGTTATATTGTTTGATCCATCGTTCTTCCTATATGATCCTTCTTCTTACATTATCTTAAATGTCTTCATATTTTTTTTTTCCTTTTCTTGGGTCGGTAAGCTTTTTTCTTCCTCTACATAGAAAATGGTACTTTCTTTAGGATATTAATCCAAATTTTGTTTGAGAGAATGATATTAAATACTAATTGTTTGTCAAGATCATAATGACATTAAGAGGAGATGAATTATAAATTTAACATACATATACTGAGAACGGTGTTTATCTACCACTAGTTAAATAGTTTAACATTGATTATTTTAGAACAAATTCTCTTGCAACTGATAGGGTTACAACGTGAGTGGTTGTATTTGGTTAAATATAATTTATAATTTATTATTTATTATTTATTATAGGTGGTGCGAACTTTGGTTAGTTCCTTTCGAAAGTAGGATTATGATGTGGAATAAGAATTCATATAAGGAGATGCACATCTCCCATATAATGAGTGTTGGACACAAAGGGCATAGGGTGTTCTGAATTGAACTGCCCACATAGGGAGTTAGATATATGAGGGCATCAGAGCATGTTGACTTAAGCTACCTCACAGAGAGAATTAGATATAGGAGATATATAAAATGCTAATATGCGTTCTCACTTGAACTGCACATATAAAGAGTATTGGACATTGGAGAACCACCAATTTTCGAGATTGCTGATTTTAACTTCTCATGTAAAATAAGTTTCAATTAAGGTTTAACTTATCGATCTATCGAATTTATCTCGGTACCGGTATCGGGTGGTATGCACAGTGCGTACCATCTGATATATTTAAAATATAAAATAAATATTTTTATAAATATAATATAATATTTTTAAAAAATATTAAAATTTTAAAAAGAAAACGAGTGACGTCGTCGAGGCGACGTTGCCTCGACCTTTCTCCCTTCACGGGAAGACGTTTCATCTCCTCATGCAGGAGAAAAAGCACCCACGACCCGCGGGTGGCGATGGCGCGCGGGTGTTGGCAACCTGCGGGCAACGATGGCGTACTGGTGAGGATGGTTTCCTTTTTTTTCTTCTTCTTTTCCTCTTCTTCTTCTTCCCTTTTTCTCTCTCAATTGATTGTTGATGGTCGAAATTGACCTCCAACGGTCGAAATCGATCACTAACGATTGATTTTTGACGGAATCATCTAGTAGCGAGCAGTCCATATACTGACAACCTGACGGATCGATATGTACCGCCCGATATAGATCTAAATTATAAACTTTAGTTTCAATAGTATGAGACACATGAAAAATCGACGAAGTTCTATCTCGTTGGAAAGCATGAGATCTCAAACATCATGATTGGACATTCAATAAATCAGAAATATTGCTATCTATTGACTCTGTAATTTGATGATAAATAATTGAATTGTTAAGTTTCTTATTCTAATCCTCTTATTGAGTAAATAAGAGATAAATAAAGTTGCTTTTCTTTAAAAAAAAAAAATCTCTTGACTCATTTAAAGATTTAAAAGAAGTGTAGATAAATTGACAAACAAGATCGAGAAGGAAGATGCTAAAATTAGACTACATACTAAAATTGGGTTGATAGATTGAAACTTGTTAGAGGTTGATTATAGATTATTTTAGTTTCACACCTCCCAAGATTGTGATGGTATCACTTATTAGTCGTAGACGGTTTTATATTATTAGGTCAACCGATGATGTTATCGCCTCAAATGGTGATTGATTTTTTGAAATATTTGATTTTTTTTATGCTTGTGCCTTTAAAAAACCATTTCAGAATTGTGGGATGAGGTCAAAAATATCAATCCTTCTTGAATATTCCAAGAGCATATAAGTGTGAACATTTTCTTGAGTGATTCTTTTTTTGAGTTATAAAATCATTTTTTTTTTAGTTTATAAAATAGTGAAGTATATCAAATTATAATGGTTAATTCCATAGCTTTGAAAAGGAGGCAGAGTTGTTATCTAAGAAAGATCATTCATTCATTGGAAATTATCAAGAATCACTATAAAAAAAAGTTTATCTCTTTTATCTTCCTTGTCCTCTTTACTTGTTACATAATTGGTTATTTTATTTGCAAAAAAAAAAAAAATTCAATCACTTAGTGATCTCAACAATTGGAACCTCTAGATGTAGAAATTAAATGGGTAGGAAGACATCCAAATATAAATAAGCCAAAACATTGGAGCTTGCCTTTTTAAACTTTTTCATTTTCAAAATCAAATCAACACGATAATAAATATAATGAAGTTGGTTGACAAATATTGGAGTTTACTTTCAAATATATTAGTCAACTTTGCTTATAATAATTTAGCCTAAGATCGTAAATTCAAATCTCGTCTTTGCTATTTATCCTTTGTAAATATATATATATATATAATTGAAACAAGCGCAACTGTGTGTGGATCAGGGATTCCGCTTCTAATGTTCAAACCGACGTGAGTTCTCAGGGTTAGGCTGTAATGGGTGATAGATAGATAGATAGATGCCTTTCTTATCTTAGTTTTCTCGTGTGCATCGCAATTGATTTCATTATAGTACAATTAATAAGTCCTTTTCGGTAATGCAGTGTTGGGTTCAGTCCTTGCATTTGGTCCTTTTTGTTGAGTATATCTATAAACTTTAAGCAAAAGTTCCAACATTATTAGCACACGCAACTCAAATTAGTACGCCAAGGAAGAACGACTGCAATGGTTCAAAAGAAGGAGCACCTGAGCTGAACAAATAACTCGGTGGCAGCGTCGATGGAAGAGCAAGTCTCTAACTAAGCATGGGATAAAGACCAGCTCTTTCGGCAACCAAGCAAAGGCTTTCTGGCTTCCTTCGTCCTTCTCCAACCTCTGCTTTCCTCCTGTCAGCCTCAGTATCTATCCTATCCAACACTTGACGACAATACGAGACCGGATGACATCTCTTAGATAAAGGGGAGCCACAGCAGCTTATCCAGCCAAGTTATTGCCTTGCTTTTGAATTCCCGAGAACATGTGCATGGTTTGAACAGTTTTTTGCAGCTCCTTTCATGATTGGCCTCATACATAGTGCGTTCTCCGGTAGGCCGGCCATAATTCGAGGATGTCCCAATCTCACCAGCTATTACCAGTTGGGCATCTCATCAGCCAATTTAATAGCCACCTCCTTACCTTGTACTGCTTGTCACTTGCCTCCTCGTTCGATGCGGCTTTCTTCTTACCTTCTGATCTCACCTTACCATGTTCGGGTTGTTCATCCTGTGATATCGAGCTTCTGCAACATATATAAGCATACCAAGTGAAGTATGGAGAGCCAGGCGACTCGATGAACTGCACCGTACATGTCACCGATTCGATCCTCGCAACAGTGGAACTTGGAAGTAATGCTCTAGAGATAACATACATGTAAGGGTCACGCAGCAACTAACATGGCCAGGGGAAGAAGGTAAACCAAACTAAATGTTCCCCACAAAACCAGTTGGTGGTGGCTTGAATGGATCCCAACGCCACACACGCATCTCCGGACTAAACGTTGGGCTGAAAAGACAAAAAAAAAAAATTGATGAAGAGAAAGGAAGGTGGGGCTGCATATTTACGTCTCCAGACAGCCTTCTTTCCAAGCCTCGGACTTAATAGGATATCCTTAGCTGTTCATGCCTTTGCACAACCAATCAAAGTGGGGGGCGTTCGAAAGGTGTCTCCCTACCTCTCTAGGGTTTTCCCTAATGGTCCAAGAATTGTTTCCTTTCGCCCGGATGAGGTGGAATTGGTTGGACCATCAATTCTGCCGACCCCTTCGGTCTTATGACCAACCATGGCCATGAATGAAGGTCATGTGCACCTTACCCCAAGAGTTGGAAGCATTAGGCTTGGAGGACAATAAACTGGGAGTATACATATATATATATATATGTATATATCCAAGTTAGGTAAGGAGTTCTGTCTGTCCACTGGAACAAATCTTACAAAGCTCAGCTTCTTCTAGCTTCCAAGTAGAAAGGAAGCGGCATCACAGCGTTGTTCATGAGTATGCAGCCGCCGGCCTAGTTGGAGCAGAATCGAAAACCACTCGATAGGAAAGCTATCTGATCTTGACGGAACTTGACATGAAGAGGCACCTCCTAGTATTGCGAAGATACGAACCGGTGGTTCGCATCCATGGCGGCCGGGCAGAATTCTCTAGGAGGAAGTGTGTGAAGTATGCGGAGTGCCGAAAGAACCATGCGGCGAGCATCGGAGGATACGCCATCGACGGCTGCTGCGAGTTCATTGCCGACGGAGAAGAGGGATCGCCGGGGGCGTTGAAGTGCGCAGCATGTGGATGCCACCGAAGCTTTCACCGAAGGGTGCAAGACGCGGATGATGCATGCGAGTGCACTTCACAGACCGTAATGAGGCAGCAGCCGTAAGAACGCCGAGGCGAGACTGATGGCTTTTGCCTTTGGTTAAACAGCTTCATGGCCTTCCTTTCGGCTTCTTTATTTGAGATCGTCTTGTTCCAGTCGTTTGGAGTGCTCTAATTTTCTAGCTTTTTTTTATTCTTGAATATTGACTGCATACATATGTGTGTGTTGTTCTCGTAATGTATCTACTTTAAGCCAAAATAAAATTGTTATTTTTTTTCTTTACTTTTTTGTTGTTGTTGTTGTTGTTGCATGGACTCGGATCGAGTGAGCTAACTATTCCATGGGCATGCAGTTGATTCTGAATGTTGGCTACCGTGAATTAAAAATGTCTGAAGAAATTGCATGCAGAACGATATACTGATACAAGAAGAAGAAGAAGAAGAAGAAGAAGAAGAAGAAGAAGAAGAAGAATTGAGACAAAGAAAACACATTGTTACAAGCATCTACCCATTTAATTAGAATTTTGATCTCCTTTAGAGGTTGGATTTCTCTTGCTTGGTCTTTGGGTAGGTAGCTTTCCCCTCCACTTTCAATTTAATGTACAAGTGCTACAGGTCATGTAGAGAACGAATTTAGAAATGTAGATATAGAGGATAACATTTTTCTTCTCTTCAATGCCAACATAAGGGATGATTGATTGATGTACGAAGATAAACTAAATTATTCGAGACTAGAATATGTTGCAAATTTGGAGAATAACTCTCTGAAGGTGTTCTCTCCATTTTGCTTAAATGAGACACAGAAAAAGCTAATATCTCATAGGGTGTTCTCCATTGCTTAGTAAGATGATAGTTAATAAAGGAGTAAAATCCAACAGCATATGCTTATATCTCATTTCCATGTACCAACACAATGATAAAAATGATAGAAGATATTAATAATAGAAGAAATCAATCATAAACAATTGATTTGATTACATTATTTGAATAATTGATCGAAGAAAATCTCTTTCTCAAAAATATATATATATATATATATATATATATATATATATATATATATATATATATATATAAATATATATATAAATACTCTTCATCCCTTTCACAGTCTATTTCTTATTTTATACAAAAAAAAATTAATAATAATAATAGAGACTAAGATTCAATTAGTTTTTGTTTTACCTAATTTTTTAACCTTTTAGATGGCTCAATAGTCGTATCTGTAGGGTCTCAAACAATAGCCAATTAGTTGTATTCTTTTAGCATTTACTTTTTCTTTTCATTGAATCTGTTGGGCCTTCGAATATAGCCAGATAGAGAAGAAGGATGTGAACATTAGCTCTATAAATATAAATATATATATATATATATATATATATATTGGCTTCTGGAATACTAAGATACTTTGCTAAGCCTCAATAATTATGGTGACAAGATCGATAATCCCAGTTGTAGCTGGGATAAGCATCTTAATAAAATGCATATGAAGAATGAAGTTTTTTTTACCTTCGTTTTCTTGACTTTTCTTTTTAATGTATTCGTCTAATTTTGTTGTTATATCTTAATCGGATATGTTATTTTGAAATTATGGTTCTACCATTTTGTTCGTGCTGCATTACTATCAATTGGGTAATGTAATGTATTTACTAATTAAATAATAATGAGACATCAAACCTTCAATCTTTAGTAAGTGGATTTTGAACACCACCATCAAAACTATTATTTTTGATGTAAGACTTGTTGGAGGTTTCCAACATAGATAGCAGCACTTGGAAAGTGCATGTATGGATCTAATAAACCGCCACTGAACATTGTTAGGTGCAATTGAATGAGGTTCTGAATCCAAAAGCTTTGATAAGTGGGTTTACAATATCATCATTAAATAAATATTTTACATAAAAAAATTTGTTGGATAAGATTTTAAACTCTCAACCTTGGCCACATACACTATCACAAAATCATCATTTTAGATATAAAATTTATTTGATGAGATTTTAAACCCTCATTTTTTGATAAGTGAATCCAGCACATCATCATCAAATTAATATTTGATGTTATGTGTAACATTTATCGGATGAAATTTTGAAACCTTCACCTTAGATAAGTAAAAAAAAGGTTTGGCACATTATTGCTAGACTAATATGTTAAGTATAAATTTGTCATATGTGGTTTTGAAAGTGGGTCTATTGTACTATCTATCATCAATCAATCTATCATTTTAGGTTTAAAATAAACCGAATGAAGATTTTGAATTCTCAATCTTAGCAAATATGGTATACCACTACAAGTTTAATGTTTTAGGTGTAAAATTTATCATATAAAGTTTTGAACTTTCAACATTTGACAAGTGAGTCTAGTACACCACAACTAAATCAGAACTTGCTTTGTGAGATGATATTTTAAGGCCTAAAACCTTTGCAAATAAATCTAGTAAACCATCATCGAATTAATATTTAATATGTAAATTTTATCGAATACGGATTTAGGGTTTCGACATTTAGTAAGTAATTTTTGTATACTATCATCAAATCAATATTTTAAGATTCATATTTATCAAATAATATTTTGAACTCTCGATCTTGTCAATGAACTACCATCAGACCTTGTTTTGAATCACTATCTTGAATAGATACTTCTTTTCCTTGTTCTCAAAAAACAATTTCACACTCATGATTTAGATTCTTTACAATAAGATATAAAATTAGGGCATTTAAAGTTTGAAAACAATTTCACACTCATGATTTAGATTCTTTACAATAAGATATAAAATTAAGGCATTTAAAGTTTTAGGTTGAAGCTTTTAGAGGGAGTTCTAACCATACCCCACATATCGATCAATTGTCGATACATATATATACCAAACATATCAACATATGATACACTAAGGTACGGAGCTCTACCAATCATACCTAACATAACAAAAATGTAACATAATCTTATTCTATTTTCACCCATTTAAATTATATTCAAACCATTCAATTATCGTAAACAATGTTTATATATAAAAAAATACTTAGCACACCCGCTTTTTTTTTTGTTTTTAAGTATAAATTCTTGCCTTTATGTCCTTTTTGTTCGTAATCATTTGCCTAGTGGCTTTTTTCTTTTAGATTGCACCAACCATTTTGAATTTTATAATGTGTCCATTGTGCATAATTTTATAATGCGACCAACTCCATTGTTGCCAAACTCAAGTCATGTCTAATTGTCCACATCCCACATCTAACCAATATGCTCGAGTTGCAATGATCATTGCTATCATTCCTTTTCACTCCATTCCCTCCTATATGCTGAATCTGGATTTTGATAATGGACACATTTGTTGATTCTGCTACTAACACTTACATCAAAACTTTCACTGTGGACTATTAGAAACAAAGGCTACATGAGTGCAACTTAATGCAGAGCTATATAGTTGAGAATGTAGCAAAGAGCAGCACAATCCTGTACATTCTACACATTTGTAATCCATTTGATGCAAGATTAAATGGCATCAATAAATCTCATCTTACATAGACCAGGTAATTATAGGAATCAAGCTACAATTTACTATACTACATCTCCTGAATCCCCAAAGCTCAACTCAAAGGATAAGCTGCTTAGAGAATAGCTTCAGCTGATCAAAATTCAATCAGGAACCTAAAGCTGTAAACACCATTAGGTGATTCTATCACAACCATAAAGAAGAGAAACTAGAAGGAAATGAAACAGTGAACTGTGTTGAATTGAACACATTTATAGATACTCAAGTCTCAGAAAAATAAAATAAACAGACATAAGATTAAACTCAAACGGACTGAGACAAATGTTGTCCAACATGATGCAGAAGTACCACTTGTTAAGATTCTAGGTCGGCAGAGATGCAGACCATGATTCTGGCATCTGGAAAATTCTTGCTCTATGTTTTTATTGCGTCCTTCATCCTCTTCTTCCTTTTTGTTTGGTCTTCTAAAGTCTTATCACAAGTATCTAATACCTGACTCAGTGGTTATGGAGCATGTTCTTAACAAGACTTCAGGTAGCAGTGATTCTGGCGTCTGGAAGATTCTTGCTCTATGTTTTTATTGCGTCCTTCATCCTCTTCTTTCTTTTTGTTTGGTCTTCTAAAGTCTTATCAAAAGTATCTAATACCTGACTCAGTGGTTATGGAGCATGTTCTTAACAAGACTTCATCAGGTAGCAGTAATTAAAACTCAAATTTTCCTTTTATTTATTTATATTTAACAAATTAATTTTGTTTATCTAAGTCATCAAAATCTTTGTTGGTGCCTCAACTATCGACATTACTCCATGCTATTCTCCTCTGCCATACACATGCAAAAATAAGTCAATCAGACTTTATCATAAGGGCAGATTGTTTTGCATGTATATGATTCAGTGGATAAGGAGAGGCGCATGCAGTTGCACTCAAATCATGAGAATATTACTGTTAAATTAAAAGCTTAAATGACTTTTGTAAAATTTTAAGGTGATTTTAATTCAAAATTAGTTGAAAATGTGCTACATTGGCTGGCTTTTATCATTTAGCCCCTCATTTCATAGATTTTTAGGTCAGAGAATCCATTTTTAGAAAGCTTTAGAATAAATTTGGGGTAAAAAAACTCCTCAACATTGAATTAAATTGTTTCTTAATGGGGTTATAATAATTTCAGCATATGTTGAGAATAAGTGTGACTCAATTCAAAACCAATAATAACTAAGGTCATTTGATGCCAAAAATACCTATAGTATGAACCTTTAGGAATCTAGATTTAAGAGTTAAAAAAATTGAATAATAGAATGAATTTTACAGTGATTTCAGCACATAAAAAGCTAAAATTATGCAAAATTAAGGGTCTTTTATTATTTAACCCCTAATTTAATGGATTTCAACGTCAAAAAACCCTTATATATATTGATAAAATGATTTAGAATGAATCTGGATAAGAAAAACTCGAGTTCCATTGATTTTACTTTAATTGAAGTTATTAAATGTATATTCAAAATCATTATAATTTAGTTCATTTAAAAATAAAATTAAATAAAAAATATTACTTTCTATCTTGCAGTTTTTGAGAATTGCCTTGTAGAATGAGATTCGAGAATTCTGGAAATTTTTTGAACCTTAGAATGATATTTTATAATGATTAAAATTGTGTCAAATTTGGAAATTCTTATTATTATCTCATAGAAAAACTTTCTGATTACACTAATATCATGTCTCAACTTGATAGGATAACTATCTTATTAAATTTTTGGAGCCTAAACATTGACTGAACATGCTTAAGCCTAGTACATCCATCAGATACTTATAACTTATAAGTCAATATAAATCTCTGTTCACTTCTGTGGGACCAAGCGAAATGTTTCATATCAGGCTCTATTGGAAACCGGTGCAACCACATTTCAAATTAGCATAATTCTATCATTTAAAGTTGAAAATATCTAAAATAACATAGATCTCCAGGAATTTAGCTCTAGAATGGCATATGAGATTTTTGAGATTTTTTTGAACCATAAAAATACATTTCATATATATTTCAACATATTCAAAGCTGATTTTGTGTCAAATTGAAGGACTTCTATCATTTAGGCCATAATTTTATTGGCTTAAAGGTCAAAAAAATCTTCTATATATAAAGGTTGGACTATATTAATTTTGAATAAGGTCACACTGGTTTTTGCCCCTCTTAAGAATTGGTATAACCTCTTTTAAAATCCACGTAATTTGGGTCATTTGAAGCAAAGAAATACCTTAAAAAGATATAAAATTTTAGGAAGTTGGCACCAAAATGAGATTTTGAGAATTATTTTAAACCTTAAAACAATACTTTAAAGAAGTCAGCATATTGTAAGATGAAATTGTGACAGGATCTTTTATCATTTAGCCTTAATTTCATTGATTTGAATGTCAAAAAAGCCTTTCATATATTTTTAGAAAGTTCGGAAGGAATTTTGATTAAAAAAAGAAACTTTTCGAGGTTGCGTTACACTGATTACAGTGCCTATCGAGAATAAAGGTAACATCATTTAAAAAAAAATAGTGAAACTACCATCATTTGAAGCCAAAAAATACCTAAGATGGAATAAAATTCTAGGAATTTAGTTGTAAATTGAGATCTAAGAGTTCTGAATTTTTTTTTTGAATCATAGATACATTTTACAACATCTTCGACATATTCAAAATGAAAATTTTGCCAAATTGGGTCTTTTAATCATTTAGCCCCTAATTCCATGGATTTGAAGGTTAAAAAACTCTTGTGTAAATTTATAGAAAGTTTTAGAGTCAATTCGCATGAAAAATCCCTTTAAGGTTGAGTTACATTTATTCTGAATAAGGTTATAAATTCGGCCCATATTAAGAATGAGTCTAACCCCTCTTACGATTCATGTATGCCAAGTCATTTGAAGCAAGGTTTGACTTACCGGTCCGTACCGGTATACCGAGTTCATCTCGGTACCGGTACGGTACTGGTATCGGGCGGTACATACAGTGCATACAGCCCGGTATAATAAAATATAATATAATATTTTTATAATATAATATAATATTAAAAAAATATTAAAATATAAAAACAAAGAAGAAAAAGGGGAGACGTTCCCGAGGTGACGTTGCCTCGATCTTTCTCTGCGCGTGGGAGAAAGAGTGCTAGCAACTCGCGGGCGCTGGCGACCCGCGAGTGACGACGGCGCACGGGTGAGGACCGCGCGCGGCCGATAGGTCTTTTTTCTCCTCTTTTCTTTTTCTTTCTTCTTTTTCCTCTTCTTCTTCTTCCTCCCTTTTTCTCGCTCAATCGACCGTCGATTTCTCCCTTCAATCGACCGTCGATGGTCGATTTTTGGCGGAACCGCCCGGTAGCGGGCGGTCGGCGTACCAATATGTACCGCTCGTACCGGGCGGTAAATATCGAAATTACAAACCTTGATTTGAAGTAAAAATGTCTAAAATGATATGAAATTCCAGAAAAATAGTTCTAAAATGATATTTGAGAAATTTTTGAATCTTTAAATGGTGTTTTAAGAAAATTTCAGCAAATTATAAGCTGAAATTATGCTATATTGGGTGGTATTTGATATTTTAAAGGCCAAATAATCCTCCTATATATTAATAGAAAATTATCGAATGAATGAGATTACACTAAATTCTCATTTGTGGCAAAATCAGCATAGTCCCATTCAACGGGGGCTAATTTTCTGACAAAGTAGCTAAGAATATACTTATGTTTAATTCTCTTTTTTGCTACTTTCTGTCCTTTCTATGCATACAACAAGCACGAGCTATTAATCATACATGAAACACTAATTAATATAAAACTCACTTATATGAATATAATTCATACAAGGAACTTATAACCTCGATAATTGATCAGAATATATGGATTGAAATCAACATATTTTACCAATTTAGAGAATTGTA
The DNA here is from genome assembly GCA_029747655.1 of Ensete ventricosum. Lineage (NCBI taxonomy): Eukaryota > Viridiplantae > Streptophyta > Magnoliopsida > Zingiberales > Musaceae > Ensete > Ensete ventricosum. The sequence goes on along the minus strand of JAQQAF010000005.1, from coordinate 7,656,603 downwards.
AAATTCTTAAAATTAACAAAATTCATTTCTCATCAGAAATTTTATTGGGTCTATATCAAATTGTGCAGTAAAGAATGCACTTTCCATCAGAAAATAAATACAAAATGCTTGATAATATGATCTCAGTGACTCGCATCCGAAAGTATATTTAGTTTGCTCAAACTCCAAATCCAACTAACTCTAGTCCCAGTACCAATATGATGGACGGAAATAATGGAGCTTCAAAGTTATAAGAACACAGGTAGCAATTCGAACATGCAAAACCTTGGTTCTAGTGGGAAGCGAGGCTTGAAAATAATATCAATGAATCAACATTCATATAATAGTTTCAACTTGCAGCAACTAAAAAGATGGGATCGATCTATGACCAAAGGGATCTGTACATAAAACCTTTTAAATGAAATATATTTAGACACAACATACCTTTTACAGGCACGAAGAAAAATGCTGAATATTAGGGCTTTGGGGAAGTGAAGCTCTGGCGAAGCTCCGACGAATCTTTGAGTGTAAAGGAGACGACACTGTGGCAAAATTGCGTAACGCGCACCGGCCAAGCCTAGGGCTTTGGCGAAGTTGAGAATGTTGGGGCTTCGCTGGAGTTGAAAAGCTTGGAGCTTTGGAAAAGTCTCCGATGAATGGCTCATCAGGAGTGAACCTGGTTAGGTTTGATCGACTCAAACTAACCGGTTTAAAGTCAATTCCATGTGAACCGAGCCGAAGTCTTTGCAAGGGTTAAGGGTATTTTGGTGTTGTTGGAAAAGCTGGATTAATTAAAAGTGACGTCGCCAACGAAAACGGAGTGGAAAAGGCATTTTATAGGGAATTCGCCTTTGCTTATTAGGTACTCCTCACCGGTTTAGCATGTCTCTTCACCAATTCCGTTCCCCTCTTCTTCTTCTTCTTCTTCTTCGGAACCATGCAAGCTTTGGTAACGAGAAGAAGGCCATCACTTCCCCTGCCTCCTCCGTTCTCTCCTTTCTTTCGTCCTTTTTTGGGTCATCTTAATTGTTCCTCCTCTTCCCATTCGCCTCCATGGTATTCACCGCCGCCTCAAACCCCGCAAGCGGACCCTCTCCTCCTCACCATCTCCCACGCCGTCCTCGACGCCGCAACTACCTCTCTCGATGCCTCGCTGAAGCCCCTCTTACCCTCCCTTAATCCATCCCTCTTTGTCTCCCTACTGACGCTCAATCCCCTCTCCCTCCCACCGTCCTCCCTGCTTGACTTATTCCACTGGCTCTCCGCCCGCCCCAACTTTCGTCACACCCCCGTCTCCTACCTCGCCATGGCCGCCTTCCTCCTCCGGCATCGCCTCCTATCCGCGGCCCTCCCCCCTCCTCCGCCTTCTCGTCGCCCGCCGCGGCCACCACTCGGCTCCCGCCCTCTTCTCCGCTGCCCTGCAGGCCGTCACCCCCGCCCCGCTCCAGTCCTCCCTCGTCGGCGCCCTTGCCGTCGAGTACGCCCGCGTTGGCCACGTCTCTGACGCCATCCAGTGTCTCCGCCTCTCCCACAAACACGCCCTTCCGCTGCCGCTCGACTCGTGCACTCGCCTCCTCGACCACCTCCTCAAGTCCAACTCCCCTGCTGCCGCCTGGGCTTTCTACTCCGAGATTCTTGCTGCCGGGTTCCCACCCAGAGTGGCAACGTTCAACGTGTTGATGCACGCCTTCTGCAAGGAAGGTAAGATGAATCAAGCAAAATCGATTTTTGATGAGATCACTAAGCATGGATGTTGTCCCACGGTGGTGAGCTTCAACACCCTCATCAATGGTTACTGCAAAGTTGGGAACCTGGAGACAGGATTCGAGTTAAAAGGTCGAATGCTCGATGCGGGGCTTGTTCCTGACGTTTTCACATACAGCGTTTTAATTAGAGGATTGTGCAAAGCGGGACGATTGGATGATGCCAACGAGTTACTCGATGAAATGTCCTCTAAAGGGTTGGTCCCAAATGCTGTTACCTTTACCACATTGATTGATGGGCACTGTAAGGAGGGGAAGATTGAGGATGCCATGAAGATTTATAAAGAAATGTTGAAGAGAAGTGTTAGACCTGATCTGATCACGTTAAATGCTACTGTGAATGTCCTTTGCAAGTCTGGAGATTTGGGAGAGGCAAATCGGATTGTGGAGGAGATGAGACAAAGTGGATTGCTGCCTGATAAAGTGACTTACACCACTCTGATCGATGGCTGTTGCAAGGAGGGTGATCCTAAGAGCGCGATCGAGATTAAGAAGAGAATGGCAGTTGAAGGGATAGAGTTGGATGAAGTGACATACACAGCACTTATCGCTGGGTTGAGTAGAGAAGGTTGGGTAGCGGATGCAAACACGAGTCTGCATGAGATGGTAAGAGCTGGCCTCTTACCTGACATGGCAACCTATACTATGGTGATTGATGCATTTTGCAGGAAGGGAGATGTAAAGATGGGATTTAAGTTGTTAAAGGAGATGCAAAGTAAGGGTCACAAGCCAGGAGTTGTCACATACAATGTGATCATGAATGGTCTCTGCAAGCTTGGACAAATGAAGAATGCAAAGATGCTCCTAAATGCCATGATTAATGTGGGAGTTGCTCCAGATGATATTACCTATAATATTTTATTGGATGGGCATTGTAAGCATGACAAGATTGGAGACCATGAGGAATTAAAGGGTGAAAAGGGAATGATATTGGATTTTGCATCTTATTCTTCATTGATCAATGAATTAGTTAAAAAGGCCTAAGAACCACTAAACACAGGCCTGATGAGATGTATTATTATCTTGTTTATTAGACGTCCTCTTTGAGGCTCACGAAATTGTAGATGAATTGGGGCCTTTCAGTACTTTCTGATGTCTAAAGTTGTGTCTTTATGGTGTGTGGATAATTTTGTTGACTATTTTGGATCTGTCATCAGTTAATGTGCTGATGGATGTTATATTACCATGAAATGAGGTCAGTACCTTTTTCTTTTCCTAAGTGCAAATCATTTTGTGAGTTCATGTGGTATTGTTGTGAGTTAATCAACTTGTGATGTTCTTAATTTCTTTTTTATATGTTTTTTGGGCATGTTTGCAAATATATTGCGAGTCATGGATGGGTGGGGGATGGAAGTCACCACAAAGATCAAGAACTGAGACACAAGTCAGAAGCAAGGCAATGGAAGCAAAGAAGATGTTTTTGGCACCAAAGAAAGAAATAACTTTGATTGCTGATGAAAGACGTAATTTACAACGCCGATAAGAACATATGATGCTCAGCCAGCCAATGAGAACAACAAATCTAAGATGGATAGAGACACAAGAAGCAAAGACGGGTGAAGACTTGAGGGGGGGGGGAGAGATTACTGAGGCAAAAGCCTCTTGAAAGAAGACCATTGCTCGTCGGTTCTAATGATTGCCGACTGGTTCGCTGTGGTGCTCCTCTACTCCTCTAGGAGGAGTTACCGGGGGCTGTCAAAGGAAAGCCTCCAATACAATTCCATCATACAGCCACAACAAGCTACAATGTTGAGGAGGATGGCAGGCTGCTGGTGAACCTTTCAGAGGGGTAACCTCCTCCCATGCTGCATTTGTTGGTCTGAGTGTCCTGTGGTAAGCTCTCAGCAACTAAATTGGCCTCAAGCACACTCTCCCAACAATGACTGGAGATCTGAATTGTTCCCATCCAAAACAGCTTGTTAACCTTTATGCTGTGTTCCTAGATATGACTTGGTCCTATCCGAATACATGAGGACGTCCATGTAGCTCTTTAAGATGAGCGGACCAAGAAAGCAAGGTCGGGTCGAGGGTTGGCTCTCAGGCTCCCACTGCGGTCTTCTGGCTGACCCGATGTTGTGTTCCTGCACGATAGGTCAAGGTCGGGAGAGGGAATTACTGACTCGATCCCTTTAATGCTTAAGTCAGTGTGAAAGTACGAGCCACCGTCTCATATGTTTTTGACGGTGAGAATCGACCTGTGTAGACCTATGTTGTACAGTGCCAGCCCGTATGGCGTGAAGTTCTACGCGGTGTTCCACGTCAACCTCATGGCTGTAGTTGATGTGGGGACATTCCCTATCACAACTCATCTTTGCATCAAAGGCAAAGCATCATGAAACTCCAAACACCAACTGCAACTTTGATTGCAAAGTCTTAACAAGGAAGAAGGTTGGGGTGAACAAGTGATTGCAAAGTTTTAACAAGGAAGAAGGTTGGGGTGAACAAGAAGGCTTGACTAGGACGCTGTATATATGATTTGATGACTGTTTCAAGAGCACACACCATATTAACTTACACTTTGACACATGACAGGGAGATGGTGGGAGCCAAAAGGTACAAGCAACGTGATAGGGTCAAAGCATCACAACATTATTAGCAAGGCTAATTATATATTAGCTTTAATGTTAGAACTCTTTAGCATCTCGCTTGTTAGTTTTAAAAAAAATATATTAAAATCTCTATAAAATTGAAACATCTAATTTTGTTTATCTTAATGTTATCTGTTTTAATAATGAAAGATACAACATGTACATAAATGACATGAAAATAATAGGCAAAAAGATAATAAAAATATTATAATTATATTTTTGATGGTGGCAGATGATGATATCATTGTGGGCCACAAGTGACTGTTGTGATTGCAGTCAACTGACTGTTGTGATTGAAGTCAGTGAGAACGCTAGGGACTTCTATGACTTTTTGTGGGGGGAGGAGGAGAATAAGGAGATGAGGTAAATGGAGAAGAGGAAGAGGAGAATGCATATATAGATACTCACATATGTGTCAATGTTGCTTAATAACTATATTGACGCTAACACAGATACAAAGTGGCGCAAGGATCGCTTGACATCTACGTCGACATCGACACGGATGTAAAGTTGTGTTGACAATAATATGGGGAAGGACAGTGCTCATCCTTCTTTCCCCCTTCCCTAGAGCAATGTTGCTTTGCATATGCATTGACCGACAACGATGTGAAGAATAGTGGTGTTTATCTTCTTTTTCTCATTCTTCAATCCCTTATCCTTCTTCACCCTTTCGCTACTCGGCATGCACAAGGAGGAATAAAGATAAGTGATGCAGAATGATGCAAGGATGTGGAGCATAGGGTTTCACTTATTATCATTTTTTATAAGTTCTCCCTATACTAGGAGAATATGGAAGCTAAAGCAAGGATAGAGATCAAAAAAGAGGCGGAGGGGAAAGAGAGCACAGATACAGATATAGAGACATTGGAGGGGGAGACGAGAGAGGAGAAATAAGTGGAGAAAAAAAAAAGACAGATACAGAAACATTGGAGGGAGAGGCGAGAGAGGCGAAATGGGCGGAGAGAAAAAAAAGGACGAGAAAAATAGGATTATTGGTTTAGAAATTTTGATCTAAATCGGAATGGAATATGAATTTTGATTTAATTATAATATCATTTAACATAAAGGATGAGAGTATTTCTACCCAATTAGAAAAAAAAAAGTAACGTCCCTGACAAAAATGATTATGAGAAATAGCATTCGATAAAAAAAATAAATAGTGAATTTTTTTCGATAAATTATATTCTTTTATAACTCTAATTAACTAATGCAAAAAAGAATCGTATGGAGGAATTCTTCTGCATATTACGAGCCAGCGTTACAATGGACCTTATCTACGCGACCCAGTAAAACACCCGCCTAAAATGGGACATAGACTAGTGGACCCCGTTTGGTTCATGTGCGGCGACAGCTGGGAGTCATGGCACCGCAACAGAAAAGTGGGCCCCGCATGATTGCGAAGTAGAAACACTTTATTTTTGTCACAACTGCGGGATAAATAGTGGAAATCCTTACCAACCCCAACGATTGAAACCAAACTCAAATAAGAAACTTCAAAAAGAAAGAAAGAAAAAAAAAAAAAACAACAACAACTGGATATCGCACTTTGGGTGAAGTGGTGGTGGTTGGTTGCCCTGCGAGTTAGTCGACGACGTCGCCGTCACTGCAGGTTTCCATATTTCCTTGCGGAAACGCTGACGACCGATTCCTCCAAGGTCGTCTCCCGGTCCCGTTCTCGTTCTTATCGTCCCTCGCCAGTAAACGCACCAAGGCGGACGACCGGATCGACTCAGCGGCTGCGGGACGTATGCGTGCCAAGTTATGTCGCTGGTGACAGGGAGTCTCATGGGCTCGCCGTGGGACGAGGTGGCGGAGTACACGAAGGTAGCCCAGAGGACGGGCTGCGATCCGGCCGTCTGGACCGTCCACGTCTCCTCAGCGCTGGCGGCGCACGTCGTGCCCCTTCCATCGCCGGAGCTGGCCCAGCTGCTGGTTTCCCACCTGTGCTGGGGAAACAATGTTCCCCTCGCCTGGAAGTACGTCGAGAGGGCCCTTGCCGCCAATATTGCTCCGCCCATGCTCCTCCTCGCTCTCCTCTCCGTCAGGTTTATTGTCATCCTACCCCCGTTCTTTCAGAAAATAATGAACTACCTGTCTCACATTTGTTCTAGATCTGTGCGGATTTTTCCGCTCTAGGGTTTTCGGACATCATCCTTATTTATTATTTTTCCCCCCGGGTTTTGGGTTAATACAAGGTCGAGATCCACTTTGCTTTTCGAATTCTTTTACCTTGAATTTTTTACTGCAAGTCATATCATTCCAGATTTGCTTGGAACTGATACGGATTTTGTCAAGCCCTAGAATTATGTGTGCTTGCTGTCACACTTCGAATTGTGTCATATCCCTCATAACTCTATATATGTGCACACTATCCAATCCTTCTGACAGCCAGCCTCCAACTCGGAGAAACTTAATACGTTGTTCCGGATAGGTCATTACTTCTGTCCGTTTTTATCAAAAACAAGCATGAACTTGAATATTTGCCAAATATGGACATATTTTGCAGTTGCTATCAGTATGAAAAAATAATGATAAACTAATAATTTACATGTAAACTAAATAAGCCACTGTAAGACTCACAGAGTAGGTGGTTAACTGAATTATATGCTTTGTGCTTGGCTTGATGGCGTGAAGAGACACTTCACGAAAAAAGAAGTATGAAAAAACATTCAGTTTATCCCATTAGGGTTAAGCACTTCAAGATCACCATCATTCCTCAACAAAAAGCTAGCCATGTGAAGAAAGCTCAGGAACATGCCACTTCTTTCTTCTAAAGTTGTTATTTTCGGTAAATTTTGGGAAAATGTAAATCATCAGTCATGTAACTCATGTGAAAAAATTTCAGAGAAGGTGCCACTGTATTTTCTCGCTGAAGTTGTTCTTTTCTGCCAGGCCATACCCCAAATCCTCGACTTTGGACCAAAAAGCATAACTGGTTACAAGCTGTCAAAATTTTATGTATAAATGCTAAGTAAACTATGAAAAATCCAATATTATCAAACTAAATTTTGAAACACTCTAAGCCGTTGATGCCAAAGGCTGAATTAAATCCATGTTTATTGGGAAAGAATTGAGTCCTCTTTTGTCTTTATACTGAAATTTTCTTAGGCTGAGTACTTTATTCTATTTGGGATGAACTCTCATGCAGTGTTATTTGTTGATGATATTATTTTAATTATAATTAATAGTAGGAATGGTCTCTAAACTATTTCTGGAATGACAAAGTTACCTTTAAAACTGATTCTTTGGATCAAATTGGTCCCAGAGTTAACCTTGGAACTACTTTTCCATAATGTGTTAAGCCCATCTAATTAGCATAAACAGCCATTTTCACACATTATAAAATTACTTTTTCATCCCTCTTATACTCATGTCTTAATTGTAGTGACTCAGAGTTACTTTTTCATCAAGTTTAAGCTGGTTTCTGATATTGCCAATATTTGCAATGTTGATTGAATTCTCAAATTTAGTTGGGTCAGCGGCCATGCCTTAGCCAAATGGATTCAATTCCTTATGGGTTCTTTCTTCCACCTATGAATTTTGGGGATGATGACTGATGTGTATAGTCACGTTGATAGTCAAATGAATTTGCATCAGGCCCAAAATAATGCCACGTGTGCACATAATATAAGTACCAACTCTTCCATGTGTTGGCATCAACATGGTGCCTATATGACACACATTTGACACATGAGGGGTCCACTAAAAACTGAACTCGATGCATCCAGGAGCCACATGGAATCCATGTGGATGACATGTTGGCACATGATGGATGCGAGTTCATTGCCAGCAATCAACAAATGCTGTGTGAGACATTTTGTGTTTGTGTATGTGGATGACATGATAGCCCATAATGGACCCAAATTCATTGCCAGCAATCAAGGACTACTAGTGAGAATGGCTCCTATATGTGAAATAGCAACCGAGCTCCAAAATCTGTTCTTATTAAAATTGGTCCCTAAAGGTTAATGCGTTGGGCACTGTTTGCCATGGTATTCTAAACCCACCTAGTTGCCATCACTGATCACAGCCTTCTAGAATTATTTTTTCCCACCTTTTTGAACAATAATATGACCTGCTTGTGGTAATTAGCACACAAAATAACATTTTAGGATCTTTTACATTGCCTTCTGCCTTTTCTTTTCCTTTTTAGTGGATAGTAGAATCTAAGATGATAGTGGTGTTCCTTTGAGGAGGTTATAATTTTTCATAGTTCCCTGCTTCTTGTGCGACATTAACTTAAACTTTTGTTTCTTTTGCAGGATTATTCCAAGTCGATGTTCAAAGCCGGTGGCATATAGGCTGTATTTGGAACTTATCCAGAGACATGCATTTATATTCACATCTCAGATAAAAGGACCAAGTTTTAAGAAGTTAGACAAAGTTTTCATTTTTCCACCTTAAATCGAACAATTGCATTGTTATCGAACTTTATCCTCCGTAAATAATGACTTTGCTTTCAGTCTGCAGCATCCTGAATTGTGGAAGCATTTGTTACTTTTTTGTTCCCTTTTCTGATGGAACTAACATAAATTTTCATTTTTTACTGTGATTCTCAAAACAAAATTTGGAATTAGTTAGGGCTGCTTTGATTATTATTTGGTCTAATTATTGTGTAGATTAGTGTGATAACAATCTAGATTTTTCTGTCTTGTGTGCAGGATAATGGCGTCAATCAATGATGTTCTTCATCTTTCTGAAAAATTTGGTATCCAAACATCTGAACCAGGGGTTTTGGTAGTTGAATACGTGTTTTCCATTTTATGGCAATTACTTGATGCAACCTTAGACGATGAAGGGTTGCAAGAATTAACACTAGAAAAGAAGGCCAAATGGATATGTAGGCCACATGACATAGAGATAGATGGAGAAGATGCATTTGATGAGAAAAAGACGGAATATAATGAAAAACTGCAGAAAGCAAATACTATAATGGCGATTGAACTCATTTGGCATTTCCTGAACCATAAAGTAATTTCCAAGCTTCTCTCCTTGGCACGTGAAAACATGTACGAATTTGCTCTCTCTGAATCAATTCTGCATGTTTGCAAGATGTGTCAGCTCTCTTTATATAACTTGATGTTTTCTACTGTTTTAATTAATGAGACATCTAAACTGATGTACTTTTGGTTGAATTACCAATTTGGCATTATATTCTTAGAAGACTGCAAATCAAAAAGGTTTATGTGGGCACAAAATTGTTGATTTACCAATACTATGATAATCCACCTTGAACTCTAAGATGTTTCAAATATAGTTCACTATTCCTGGTTTCATGATGTTGTCTGAATTGAAGAGTTTTTTTTTTGTCCTTTCCCTTGGAGAAGCAAGTTTGTCTCAGTTTCCGTTTCACTACAGAAATTTGGGGATGAAGTTTATTGTCCCATTTTATGAGATAATTTATTGATATGAAAAATATTGGTAGATGTTCATGAGGTCGAGGACTGAGTACAATTAGTGGCAGTTTTGGAGAAACAGGAGAACATAGGATTAATTGCATAAAGATCCAGAGTCATTGGATACCCATTGGTGAAGATTTTATAAATATACATAATTTGCACACCATAATTGAAAAAAAGAAAACATTATGTCATAGTACTTGCAATAAGAGACTTTTGTTTCTTATAGTTATGGTTTTGCTCCATTCAGATTCTTCTTAGTGACCACAAACGTAGAACAATTTAACAGAACATCAGAAAATAAGATAGTGGAAATAATGGTAGTCTTTGTCTTGGTAAAAGAATTTCATACATCTGAGTATGATGCTATGCTGGGAGATAAAAATAGTGCGAGAGGCTTCCACCACTATGTGATTTTAGAAAGGCTAGTCTACATAGCCTTACTCCAGCATACAAGCATACAGAGAGGCTGAAGGGATCTAACCTGCAAAGGATCATCAGAGTTCATGCTATATGTACTATTCGACATGCAAAACTCAGCTTTGGAGGGATTCTAGGCCTTCTTATGTGTTTATCCAATGAGGAAGGGGATGGTTTGCATCTGGGAGTATGTAAATGATAAGCATGAGATTAATATTTGTAAATGAAAGACAACTCCAAAAATTGATCAAATTCTTTCATTCACCGTTAACAAGGATAAAAGAAACATGTATATTGTGCAACAAATGTGAAATCGTCTTTACACTTAATTGACAAAAATCATCTTTACAAATGTGAAATCTAACTTATTTTGATAAATTTCTGAAAACTATTCTCAAATGTAATTCTAACCTTATCTTTCAAAGAAGTACTTTCTGGTTATCTTCATTCTTAAAGTTAAGCAACTTACTTGTATTTGGTTAAGACAGTTCCCTTGATCTTGTAGCCATTTAGAGCTTTGATGACTTTGGATTTCTCTGTCCTTGTTCTATCTATTAAATGTTTTATTGAATCTATGAATTTTGTTATATTATAAAAGTGTCAATGCTGTACCTTGGCATTACAAATAAATTAGTTTATTTTAGCTTACATTTAGAAAAAGTAGAGTTTGATGTTGTTAATCATATAATGCAATGTTTTCTATCTTTTAAAATCTCTATAGATAGAAGAAAATATTTGAGTTCAAAAATTACCGTATCATAGTGGTATCTTACAGCTTAGTGATAAATCTCCTATTCTGCAAATGATCATAATCTATCAAACATAACTGCAACTTATTTCTGCTTCGTGCCATGCTTATCCTTGCATAAAGATTTGAGACATTCTATATGATTTTTTTTTTGTGTGTGTGTAGGACAGGTTTCTACCATCAGTCAAGTATAATCTCTAAGCCTTTAGTTATTCCATGAACTGCCATCAACTCAACAGTCAGCAATATGTTTCAATTGGAAAATGTTAATGACTTAGTACTATCTGTGGATTTTGGAAAGCGAGGTTATTAATTTGTTTATCATCCCAAACTGAATTGCTGTCTTTTGCTTAATCAACTCAGTATTCTCATGCTGTCATTCACTAGCCACATAAACCTTGTGAGCTTACTGTGTTAGTTTTTGGAGGTTTGTGGAAGAAACTTTAGGATTGCAGAAAGAAATTCCACATGTCATTCTTTGCAAGACAAAAACCTTATCCTGAATTTGATTTTGTATAAATTTTCTCCATTTTGTCAACTATTATTCATCGATAACTATAAATGTGTTTGAAGTTCTTGATCTTGGATTTGAATTAATCATGATTGGACAGTAATGTGCTAAGAAATGTAAACTACTACTTTATTTCAGTGCATCTACCAGTCATGGCTTTGGTTGTAACATTAATTTTTAAATTTAATACTGATTACTGCACCTTTCTTTAACTATTAACAATATATAAATTTAAAATATAAGCTTTTCTCATGTCTCGCTCTAAGCATTATTTACTAGAACAATTTTCTTCATAATATATGGTGGTTGCCAAAGTTCATATACCTTAAGCATAGATTTCCTACCAGCACCTACTTTAGCTTAACATAGTGGTGTCCTGATGTCTGATACTAATCAGGCCTTGATTAAACAGAAATCGTTTTGCTACATGTATGTTTTATATGGATGCTTTGTTGGATACAAACTCGGACTTCATTTGTTCTTACTTCTTAATATGGTTGAACCATAAGGTGTTTTTGTTTAATCTTCTTAAACTTTCAACTGTCTGGTTGTAAAATATTTGTTTACAATAATTATTATCTAGGTCAATGTATCAACAATATAGAAAGCTATGTTTCACAAGACTTTATTAACTTACAATGACATTTTATATTTTAATTTTTAGGCCTTCTCATTGGGGTTCTTTTGCTCAACGCTTACACTTGCTCGCGACAAGCTCCTCAGCTTTGCATAGTTCAACAATATCTGTTGATAAGTTGCAGCAGTTTATTCAGGATATATGGAAATTTGGCGGAGAATGGAAACCTAGTCATCACCAAGAAATCTGCACTCTCATTTCTCATGGATCTTTAACATCTGCCGGTGGCTGTTATCATGAATCTACTAGTGGTGCCCTCTGGATTCCGATAGAACTGTATCTTGAGGACTGTCTTGATGCATCAGTTGCTGCTACTGATGCAATCGAAGTTCTTAGTGGTAAAATAATTTGTATACAAAAGAAAATTTCAGAACCTTTTTCTATGGGCTAATTTGAGTTGATTTGTTTTTCTATCTATTTACTATGTAAATATTTTTATTGCAGGATTAATCAAGGCTCTTCGAGCAGTTAATGGCAGCACCTGGCATGATGCTTTTTTAGCCATTTGGATGGCCTCTCTTCGTCTCGTACAAAGGGTAAGGATCTCTATCTCTTTACGCCAATGCTTTTACGTGATTGACATCCAAATAAAGATTACTGAAGAGATCTATTTCTTACAATTAGGAAAGGGATCCTCATGAGGGTCCTGTACCTCGCCTTGACACACGGTTGTGCATGTTACTGTCGATAACGATACTTTCCATTGCCAACATTATTGAGGAAGAAGAAGCAACTATTATTGATGAGGCTGAACTGAGCAATCAATGGAAAGAAAAAACTGCTGGTGGAAAGTGCCGCAAAGATCTCGTGTCCAGCTTACAGATACTCGGTGATTATGAAAGCTTGTTGGTTCCTCCATTGTCTGTCACCTCTGTAGCCAATCAGGCTGCTGCAAAAGCTATGATGTTTGTTTCAGGCCTTACAGGTGGTAGTGGCTATCTGGAGAACGTTGCCACGAGTGACAAGACAGTAAATTGTGGTAAGTTCTTCAATTTTAGAAGTTAATATAATTTCTTCTAATGTTTGCTTATTATTATTGTAATGGCATCAATGCTTATCTGCTTAATCTTTACTGTTTAAATTTGTTTCAGCTGGAAATATGCGACATTTGATTATTGAGGCTTGTATATCACGAAATTTATTGGACACATCAGCCTACTTTTGGCCAGGCTACATTACTGCACGTATCAACCAGATACCTCATTCAATGCCTAATCAAGTGCCTAATTGGTCTGCATTGATGAAGGGTGCACCTCTAACTTCATCAATGATAAATGCTTTGGTGGCAACTCCTGCTTCAAGGTTCTGGGAATTTTGACTCAATTGCATTTAATCCTATTTGTACTATTGTAAATAGAAACTGATGAATGCATAATTGGACAGTTAAAAAATGAAGGTTAAGTTATTTTTCCTAATCAATACAATGGAACTTCCTAACTTAATGGTCAATCATAATTTCTCATGCTTACATGCCATTTAGCAAGCATGTTAGATATTTATTGCCACCACAAAATTGTAGTTCTTATGAGGTGTTCATTCTATTATTTTACACTCAAAGTCTGTGACAAAAAGCATTAGTTAGATTTTCTTTGTTTTATCCTTTTCATTTAATCATTCAACCATCAATTAAAAATGAAATTTCGCTGAAATTCTTTCATGAGGCTATGTGTATGGGATGGTTGATTTAGAATAGCAGCCCACTGAAACATTAATTTATGTGATGGAAGCTTAGCAGAGCTTGAGAAGATATTTGAAATTGCAATCAACGGATCAGATGATGACAAAATATCTGCTGCCACTATTCTATGTGGAGCCTCTCTGTTTCGTGGGTGGAATATTCAGGTTAGTCAGCAGCTTATATGCTGGTTTTTGAGATTTTTATTGTTTTTGCTACTGGTAGCATTGTATTATACGTTCTTAAATAGAATTTGTGTAACTTTTTCCATTTAATTTGAACTACAAACATCTTCCCTTTCATATTGTTTGCCTTATGAAAAACAGGAAAACAAATCTCATAATTATTCTGCTCTAAATTCTAAGTTTACATTAGAATATAATATGATGTTTGTTATTCTGTAGGAGCATACCGTTCGCTTTGTTGTGAAACTGCTTTCACCTCCTGTTCCTGTTGATTATGCTGAAGGAGAAAGCCATTTGATTAGTCATGGTCCTATGCTTAATGTTGTTCTTACTGGAATATCATCTGTGGACTGTGTTCAAATTTTCTCATTCCATGGCCTGGTGGGTTTAGATTTTGAAGCTGGTTTTGAAAATCTTTCTATGACATCCTACCACTAGGCGAACCAATTTGCTATTCTTTTCAATGAGAATTATTTTTTGTGGATACCTATATCCAGGTACCGGAACTTGCAGGAGCACTGATGGCAATCTGTGAAGTGTTTGGATCTTGCTTTCCTAGTATCTCATGGACCAACATAACGGGGGAAGAGATATCTGTCCATACAGTGTTCTCTAATGCATTTATTCTTCTATTAAGATTGTGGAAATTTAACCATCCGCCACTTGAATATTGCATTTTGGGGGATGGTGCTCCAGTTGGATCACAGTTAACTCCTGAATTCCTTCTCTTGATTCGTAATTCTAGAGTTTTATCTGATGCAAAATTAACCAAGAATAGAAGTAACCATGGGCGACTGTCAACCAGTACAAGCTCATCATCTGTGCATCCCATTTTTGTAGATTCGTTTCCAAAGTTAAAAACCTGGTACCGACAGCATCAGGCTTGTTTAGCATCGACACTTTCTGGACTGGTTCATGGAACTCCAGTGCATCAAAATGTGGATGCTCTTCTCAACATGATGTTCAGGAAGTTCACTAAAGGAGGTAATCAGCCAGTGTGTCCTGGAACATCTGGAAATAGCAGTTTAAGCAGTTCTTCAGGCCCAGCAAGTGATGACAGCTCATTCAGACCCAAGCTACCTGCCTGGGACATTATGGAAGCAGTTCCATTTGTAGTTGATGCTGCTCTTACTGCTTGTTCTCATGGAAGGCTATATCCACGAGAATTAGCAACAGGTTTGTTAGTTTTACTTTGGGTATAAGTTTCCTCAATACTAAACCATTGTCCTAAAATGGACTAAAAATATTTACTCTTATGCTACAAGAGTGATTTTGGAAATAACTTTCATTCGTTCCTTATGTTTACTTGTGTTCAGATTACATGACCAGAAATCACAATGTTTCATTCATATAAAATAGCTTTAATGCATCACCATCTTTTTAACTACTTGCTTAAAAATTATAATGAGTCATACAGATTCATTTTACAAACTTAGTTTAATTGTAGATTGGAGGAAATGTGCTTAAGTAAAATATGTTTTTTTTAATACAGTGGTTCAGTGTAGCTACATTCAAGTGGATGGTGTTACAATATAGTGTTTCTTACAGTATATATTGATGATACAGCCTAGTGTCACTTTGTCAAATCTTGATCCAATTTGTATCACTAACATGGGTTATTCATTGTTTTACATAATATGATTTCATTAGCAATGTCATGAAAACAAAAAAGATTATGATAAAACCACCTTTGTATTTAAATGTTGCACTACAAAAGGAGAAGCAAGATTGCTTACAGGGTTAAGGTTGCATATATTGATCCTTCCCAAACCTTATATCGATGGAAATCTCATGCATGAGGTTGGTCGAGAGGCTCCTATAGTCATCAATAATATCAAAAATATTCACAAGTAATGAAAAAGAAGTGAATAAGAAATTTTGATAATGTATGGAAGTTCATAAGGTGATGATGTGGAAAGCTAGTCTCTTATGGGCCCCACTAATTTGTGCATGCTAATGTCACATCATTGCTTGTTACATGTATTGCCCATGTGGTACAACTATAAATACTATATGTAACTTGAATTCATAAATAACATAATAGTAAATCTATATTGCACTGATGGCAATTTTGCCTGGTTTGGCCATATATGGGGCAAAATTTCTTGATTCAAGCCTGAACTGTGTCCCCGACCATCCCCATTTCGTGCGGTCTGATCTGGTCCATTAAAAATGAGTTCGGTATGTACAATGACTGAAGGGGAGAAGTCCCAAGCCCTAATTGCGACTTCCCTTTAAACAATTTATATTTTTAATGGACTGGAATGGACCTCCAGAAATGGTGGTCCACGTCTCAGTTTGAGCTTGGATCAGTAAATCTGGGCCGGTATTAACCATGGAGATCTTTTTGGGAAGTACGTAAGAATTCATGCAGCCATGCTTTTTGGTTTTCCTTCTTGACTATAATTAATGGAGAAGCTTTTCTAGTTAAGTATGATGTCTTAACAATTCAAAAGCTTAACTATGAAAACAAACAATTCTAAAACTTTTTATGCTATGGATGATTTTGTAACTGAAATCATTGTTGGATCTCTAATATATGCTTGATAAATTGTTATAGGCATCTAATAATGGTTTAACATGCATTTAACAAATTTGACCTGATATTTTTAGGCCTCAAAGATCTTGCTGATTTTCTTCCTGCATCTCTGGCTACAATTGTAAGCTACTTTTCTGCTGAAGTAACACGAGGAGTTTGGAAGCCGGCTTTTATGAATGGAACTGATTGGCCAAGCCCTGCTGCAAATTTGTCAACCGTCGAAGAAAATATCAAAAGGATTGTTGCCGCAACTGGTGTTGATGTTCCAAGCCTAGCTGCAGGTGCTCAGCTCTATCCTGTATTCAATTTAACTTTTCCTTCCACTAGTTTTCTCTTTCGAATCATGCTAAAGGGTACATTAACCTGCTAAGTGTGGAAGCAAAGTCTATTTTAAGGGTTAATGCTGACTTTCAATGCAGGAGGAAGCTCTCTCGCTACACTGCCATTACCCTTGGCGGCCTTTGTGAGCCTCACGATTACATATAAACTTGACAAAGCCTCAGAACGATTCCTTAATCTTGCTGGTCCAGCTTTGGAGAATCTTGCAGCAAGTTGTCCTTGGCCGAGCATGCCAATTGTTGCAGCCTTGTGGGCCCAAAAGGTGAAGAGATGGAGCGATTTTCTTGTGTTTTCTGCATCACGCACTGTCTTCCACCACAACAATGATGCAGTTGTTCAGCTTCTCAGAAGTTGTTTCACTACCACACTTGGTCTGTGCACTCAAATATCCAGCAACGGAGATGTGGGTGGACTTCTCGGACATGGATTTGGTTCTCATTTTTCTGGAGGCCTCTCCCCTGTTGCTCCAGGAATTCTATACCTCCGAGTGTACAGATGCATTAAGGACATTTTTTCACTGACAGAAGATATTCTTTCCCTATTAATGGATACAGTCAAAGATATAACAGAAAGTGTCGTCAATAAGGAGTGGTCAGATAAGATGAAGAAAACAAAGTACGGAATGAAATATGGGCAGGTCTCACTTGCTGCCGCCATGACACAAGTGAAAGTGGCAGCTGCTCTCGGAGCAACATTTGTGTGGTTATCAGGGGGATCAGGCATTGTCCAGTGTTTAATACAGGAGATTCTTCCTTCTTGGTTTCTCTCAGTCCATGAGTTAGATCTCGAAGGAGGGAACGGGGGGATGGTATATACTTTAAGCGGATATGCTCTGGCTTACTTTGCTGTCCTTGGTGGAATGTTCGCCTGGGGCATCGACTCAGTATCTGTTTCCAAGAGACGGCCGAGGGTCATTGCATCCCACATGGACTTCTTGTCAAGCGTCTTGGACGGGAAGATCTCACTTGGATGCAATTGGGTGTTATGGCGTGCATATGTCTCGGGATTCTTGGGCTTAGTGGTGCAATGCGCACCATATTGGGTGCTTGAGGTGGACTTACATATCTTGAAGAAGCTCAGTCAAGGGCTAAGACGGTGGAAGGAGGATGAGCTTGCACTTGCACTGCTCAAAAGGGGGGGAGTTGAGGCGATGGGTGCAGCTGCTGAAGTGATCTTGTCTAGTGAATGATGACCATGCCGCGATGTATTTCTTTCTTTTCTCTCCCTGAGTATATTGTTTGACAGCTTTACTAAATTTGTAAAGGTCCCTTTTGTTCAGCTAAAATTCATGTAAATGTCTGAGGTGTTTGTAGTTTTCGATCTCTATTTCTTAAAAAATTCTCTAGTGATGTATAATAACTGTAGCTTGTAGCAGCTAATTTTCCCATGGATCTCATGTGGTTGATTTTGTTGATGTTTCCAAGTGTAATTTTTATTTCCTTGTAGTTGACAGAAATGGTAGTTGATAGAGGAAAATAAGGTTAAAAGAAGTCAAGACAAGCGGTCTTGACATTTGAATTGAACAATGATAAATAGGGGTCTGCAAAAAGGAGAAAACATAAAAAAGAGTCAAACACTTCCACTTGATCAAGAGAATACTAGTCTTGAATTTTCAACTCTATCACAATTTTCAACCCATTACAGTGATCCTTACTTCTCTGGCCAGCCGATTGAATGAAAAATAGAAACAATGGCGTTGTCCTTTTAAGTTCTATATCTTTCTGGAAAGTTGTAATATTTTATTTGTGCATCAATTTAGATGTTTACATGAACCATGATTTAAAACTTTTAATTTTTTCACCATTGAGTCTGTTGTTTATCTTATTATCGTTTATAATTCTTATTCCGTTGCTTTATGTTGATTATGATTGCAAGTTAAGTCTTAATGGTTGAATTTGACTTTGCTAAGATGGTTTTGATCATAAAACTCATCATTCATTGATTTTTTTTTTTTATGAAATTGATAACTGTAAATCATATTATGATAATGAATTAGATTATGATATTGCAGTTTTATTTTATATATCATGAGTTAAAATGATGAGTAATTTATATTTATGTATTATGTGATTTGATAGTCAAGTCATAAAGTTTATAAATCAATTACCCATGATTAGTTAATGCTTATGAATAAAAATGACACGATGATAAACTTTGCAATAGACATATTGATATATCATAGTTCATAAGAACAATTAAAGATAAATATGATAACTGATAAATTCTATTAGATTATTTTATATATTTACATATATTGTCTTGGGTTTGAATATATTCAATTGTTAAGTGAGAAAACTTTGATATGCATATATAGTTTAATTACAAGTCTGTATCCGATTTACGTAATGATGTTTATACTTAAAGCATTAATGTGATAGTATTTTATCATGTATTTTGTAGTATCTCTTCTTTGTTTGTCCCTTTATTCCCATACATTTTGACGAAACAAACTTCTCTGATTGGTATACATAAGTCTAATTTCATTTAGGTGTTCTAGATTTGATTTGACATTTCAAACTCAAAAGCTCGGTATTATTATTGATACTAGTAGTAATGTAGAAAGAAACTGTCCATAAAATTTAGAAAAGATTCTACAAATTAAGCTTAATATTTATGCGAATGATGATTCCAAGTGACATCAGTCTATTCTTTAAAAAACTAATAATGCAAAGGAATCATAAAATTCATAGAAGAGCATTATTAAATTATTAACAAATTTTTTGCAGCAAACTAACTACTATAAAATTTCATGGTTCTCATATTATATATACATAAGCACGTCTTTGAGACAACCAAATTTATTAACAAAATTAAAGGTTTTTAATCTGTATGAGATTTGAGTTCGATCATCCATTGATCTGATATCAGCTCTCAGATGAAAGCTTTGATGGAGGAGATAGATCATTAGAAACAAGTGTAAAAGCGAAAGAAAAATAACGTTTATTGGTTGTAAGATTAAAAGTGCCAACTAGAAGGATTAAGCAATGAAATAAAAAGACTTATAAAAAAGGATTAAGCAATGAAATAAAAAAACGCAATAAAAGACTTATAGATGCATAGAAACACATATTGTCTTTAGCCAGTATCAAGGTGCTCTCAGCATATTGGGAATCATTTCAATCTCCTTCTCGCTTATTATTCGAATCTCCTTCTTAGGTTTAGATAATAGGCAATAGTGTTATGAGTCTTTGTTGTAACAGTTAGATGATCTTAGGTTTGAGTTATGGTATTCGTGGATGTCAACCTCATATTCTATTGGGTGAGAAAACATATTTATGGTCTTCGTTAAGGCCAATGCCATATTTCATTGGGTGAGAAAGTATATTTGCATAGACCAACGTGTATGTGATGTAGATGTCTTCTTAAATACTTTGCTAAAATGGTGCATAACTCATAAATATGATTTTGGATATGAAATTTGTATTCTAAATACTTTGCTAGAAAGAGAAATTAAGAAATTAAAATTTTACCTTTCAATAAATGTCAAATGGATGCTAAGTAAGATTGGTTCTAGAGCTAACTTCGTTACTATGGATAGGTCAACGTCGAGTGTAGGAGAAGATGTCACGGCTGATAAGGCATGTTTTGGCACCACTCCATAGCAATCGTTAGCAGCCGCGTCGATGCCAACATGAAGCCTTCGGACTCATGTAATGTGGATACGATGACATGACATCTCAGACTCATATAAGATGGCATATCATACCCGTACTGCTCGAGATTGTATAAGACGATGTCATACAACATGTGAGACGCTTGAGAATAAGTAGAACGACGACGCATGGCACGACACTGTACTGCTCGGTCCATGCCCTGCGGAGCATACGATTCAATCGATCGAGGCACCGACGATCATTAATAGACTGTGTATGGTCGACCCTCGGCCACAGGTATAAAAGCCGACCTCCTTAGATATTAAAGCATCAGAGGCATCGAGTGGGAAATCCCCTCATGGCTTTGATCAATGTGCAAGAACTCGACATTCATAGAAAAGAGATAGACTCCCAGCTCTACCTCCGATTCGTTCAATGGATAGCAACTCATCCCGATCTGACGCCAATGTCTTTTCCCTAAGAAGTCACACACTCGGATTGGATCAAACCGTGTTGACGACGTCTCGGCTATGACGTAAAATTGCACAACAACGACCACAAAAAAGAAAATCAAAGCAGATGTTAACCCATCATAGATACACTTTTGATATTAGTGTAAGCGTAGATGACTCCTTTGATGAGATTTAAAATGAATCGATTCATTTCGAATTAATTAGATGAACTCATCAAATAATTTGATTACATATCTAAATTAAATTAAATTAAATGGTTCAATAATATCCATTCACTTTGTTTAAGTTTAGTAAAAAAGAGACACCACAACCTAAAACAAACAAGGGGATGCCATCCCCTTGTTGTGCAATTCTAAATGTGAAAAAACTAGCAATAAAAAGAAAATTCTAATAAAAAAAATATTCTAAATGTTATTTTCAAACTTTGAAAGGATAAAATTATAAAACCTCCGGAAAGAAAACCGGCCATAAGCCTATCAACTTACCATGTAATAAAAAAGAACAGCCAAAAATTATCCTAAATATTATTTTCAAACTTTGGAAGGATAAAATTATAAAACCTCCGGAAAGGAAACCGGCCATAAGCCTATCAACTTACCATGTAATAAAAAAGAACAGCCCAATAACAGAATAATAATAAGCCCCGCCATCTCATTTCACACACTGTTCACAAAACGAGTCTCCTCTCTTCCCCCCCCCCCCCCCTCTCGTTAAAGTCAAGAAGGAAGACCCGATCAACACTGCGTCCCACCTTCTTCTCTTCTTCCTCCTCTTCCTCTATCATCTCCTCCTCGACCTCGAATCCCTGACCACCCTCTTTTTGGAGGAGGAAGAGATGGAGAGGGAGACAGAGCGGCCTCCTCCGCCGCAGCTCCATGGCGTCGTCATCATCACCCTTCCCCCTCCCGACAACCCCTTCAAAGGCAAGACCATCACTGCCTTCACCCTCTCCGACGACCCCCCACCGCCGCCGCATGCCCCCCTCGCCGCCGCCGCCGCCGTCGCCCGATCCCCCCTCGCGCGGGCTGCACGCCGTTCTCTTCTCTCTCCCAGGAGAGCCGCCGCTGCCGTCCTCGGCGCCTCGCTTTTCCTCTTCTCCCTCTGGATCTGCCTTTTTTCCGAGGCTCCCCTGCAGCTGTTCGACGGACCCCCGCTGGAGGAGGACGGTCGCCGGCAGGAGGAGGAACGTTCCTTTTTGCTCCCGCTCTACCCCAAATCTGGCGGCCGGGCCCTTCGCGAGGTGGGGGATTTGAAATTGGGCTCTATTTCGCGGAAGAGGAAGCAGAGTGGCAATATGGAGACGTATGCGTCAGCAAATTCTTCTACTGTGCTTCCAATCGGCGGCAATCTTTTCCCAGACGGGTATGCTTGCTTTTGGCTTATAAACACGTTTTGAGTCGATCTGAAATGCATTAATGTAGTTATAAGCAAAATTTGCTTCGATCTTCGGTTATTCTGACTGAAAACAAATTTTGTACGCAAGTGATTAAACTTGTATGTGGCACCAATGTTCCTTTGGAGTTTATCTAATATCCATTTGAGGTCATCTAATTGTCATCTGGCAGTCAAGGATTGTATTAAGTATTTTTTGAATAGACTAATAGTGTCTTTAATTCAACACTAACGAGTAAATTCTTTTGCTGTGCATTGATAGTGATGCAATTGTCAAAACATTCCAACTAAAGCCTATCTGCAAGGATTACAATATTTGTTCTGGTAGATGTGTTCATAAGTATAATAGCAGTCTTTTGCCATTCAGAACGATATACTGATTCAACTGTACTAGAAGGTTATCTATACTTGTATACAAGAATATAACTGACAGCATCGTCAAATTGCTCATTTCATTCTTTCTTAAAGTAGTAATCTTTCTGTACCATCTAATGGAATAATTAATGAAGAAATGAACATAAGGTCAGCTTCACGTCCTAACTGATTTAGAGTTCACATGATTGATATTGGAACTAGTATCGGCCGAGGATAATTGATTAGATTGATTGGATCACACTGGCAAGATCATAATTTATTTTTTAAAAAACTGTAACTTATGAAAATTCATATAATATATCAAAAACAAGTACAAAGATTTTTAAGATTTAATTATATATCCTATGAGTTTTCTGTTTTCTGTGATAATATCTTTGTTTACTTAAGTAAATGTAATTATTTTCTACCTTTCCCTTTTCAATTTTTGTAGCCATTTATCTTTATCTTACATGACGGCGTATGGTAAAAATTGCAACAATAATGGTCACTGGCAAACATGATTATTTAAAGTAAAAGGGAAAAAGAAGTGTCCCCATCTCTATTTTACAGTTATCTTCAGATTCTTTTGACTTTCCTCTGTCTTGACTTATGTCTTGTTCTCCTTTTCCTCCTCTTTTTTTCCTTTTCCATATTAGGCTCTGTATTAAGTTATAATTGGTCAATATCGATCAACAATAGTTGATTTTAATTGATTCCGGTCATTTCTCATTGATCTCAAACTATATGGCCAAGAAATCAGATTGACATTACATGATGCTTATACATATCAGACACACCGTGTTCGAATCAGCTGCTGCTTCAATCTATGTCCACTTACAACATGTCATTTGGTGAAAGTCTTCTGCATTATGAACTTAGATGCTACTTTTATTATCTTAATTTGCTTGTCTTTTAAGCTTTGAAAATGGCGATTTTCTTCTATTATGAATTCAATACTTTAATTGAATTTATCACATAAAAAGATTAGGTTTACATTATTTCAAAGTAATATTTGGATATGCCATTTCTTTAACCAACCATCTAATTGGCAAAGGCAATCATCTAGTCTTTCTTATAGTGATATGTGTCTTTTTAGACAGAGGGACAGCAGATTCTCAATCAATATTTTTTTAAATAATATAGTGCTCCTATGACTTGGAATGAGTCTTCTGTAACTTCATTTATTTTGTGTAACTGAACATATATATCATACAATCTACACTCATTATTTGTTTTTGTTTAGAAAATGGAACTCTAGTCATAAAAAATGATTACCAACAAACCTGGAATGTTATTCATTAATGTCGTAAACTTGGTCAAACTTATCATGTCAATATCCAGCTTAATGGACTTTGCCTTTCCTCTGCTTCAAGAAATTTTATTTGGTCTTTAAGCCGACAAACTGTTGGTGACTCGACAGCATATTCCATTGAATAACCATTATTTACAAAGCTTCAATATGCATCTGAATGGTTCTCTACTTACTGCGAAACCACCATTATTTACAAACCTTATATTACATGTGAAGAGACAATTTACCATGCTTATTGATCAGACTGATGGATTTTAGTCCTATACTTTTATCTCTTATCTTGTCTTCCATGAGGCTTAAAACTGTGGTAGAGTCACATCAGTAATTTACACAGTAATCTCTGGTGTTTTAATTAGCATTTTTCACCAAGATTTTGTGCATAATTCTTTTTTCTTATGCTGTAAGGAATCTGGACATCTCGATATTTTTCACTTATGGTTTGGAATCATTTATCTTATGTTTGGGCTTTTTTCAACTCAAAAGTCGTTGTCGAAAACTCAATCTTGATTCCTTGTTTCTGGTCCATGTAATTCTTTTCGGAAAGTTTTTTAATTAATTTATTTCATTCTAACATTACATGGCACACGTATTTGACGCTTACAGGACTTGAACTCCATACCTCAACTTTGCAAACTGCAACTTACGCATTAGGATATCTCCAGAAAGATTGTTTGGAAGTTACTTTTTGATTATTAGATCTAATTTGGGACAAAAAGAAAAAGCATGTAGTCAGTGATATTTTAACCATTGTTTATATTTGTCACTCCAGTTATAATCCTTAGACTTGTTAAATTATCATTTTGATGTCCTTTTTGTTGTTTTTGCAGACAGTATTACACAACTATTTTTGTTGGGAGTTCACCAAAACCTTATTACCTTGATGTGGATACTGGGAGTGACTTGACATGGATTCAGTGTGATGCTCCATGCACTAGTTGTGCCAAGGTACATCCAAGTTTGTTATCCACTTTGTTTTTAAGTTATTCAAAATTTCAAAGTTATACTTGAGAGTATGGACCGACCATTACTGTCTTCATGTAAATGCTTCACCTATTTGAATGAAGTTAGGTCCATGAAATCTTGACTACATGCATATATATTTTGATATAGTTTAAAGCTTTTTCTAACAATTTAATTTTCTGGTATATTCTGAAAATATATCACCTTCATTACACTGACAAATACATCTTTATAGGGACCTCATCCCCTGTACAAGCCCAGAAAAGGAAATATTATTTTGCCCAAGGATTCTTTGTGCTTGGAAGTGCAAAAAAATCAGAACAACCATTATTGTGATTCTTGCCAGTGTGACTATGAGATTGAATATGCAGATCATAGTTCTTCCATGGGTGTCCTTGCAACAGATGAAATGCACCTTGTTGCTGCAAATGGTGACAGGGCAAAGTTGAATTTTGTTTTTGGGTATGAGTTATTGTATACTGGCGTTTCAGAAATCTTTTAAACATCAATTGATGGTTTGATTTACTTGTCGTAAAAATATTGTATAGGTGTGCTTATGATCAACAAGGCCAACTTTTAGTCTCTCCTGCAAAAACAGATGGGATCCTTGGTCTTAGCAGTTCCAGGATAAGTCTGGCTTCTCAATTGGAAAGTCAAGGAATCATAAGCAATGTCATCGGTCATTGCATAAAACGTGATGCTGATGGTGGTGGATACTTGTTTTTAGGTGATGATTATGTTCCTCGGTGGGGCATGACTTTGATACCCAGGCAAAATCCAAATGACCTTACGTAAGCAACATCACTGCATAGCATCTTGATAAATCCATCTAGAGAACATAATAATGAAGATCAAGCCTTTCTATTTAAAGCTTCACATTCTTCTCAGGCACATGACTGTTCGTATAATTATCAAAATGCCATAGCTTTTTCTTGCTGCCATTGTTTTCTTTCTTCTTTATATATGTTTGTCCATTTTATATGTCTACATAATTTTTTGTTGCTTTCTAAGAGAAATTGACATTACATATGTGCACCTTTCTAAATATTGGTATTTGCCCCCCCAAAATTTGATATTTTGATTTATACTTTTGCATTTACCTTTTCACATATCTCAGCAACAACTTGATACCTAATGTTTGTTCATTTAATCAAAAGTTTTTTAAGACAAAAATGCCCTTGATTGACTTAATTAGTTTAGAAGTTCAAGGCTTCCAACCTTTTAAAGCACATTAACGCATTGAATGGTAAGTTTATTCCATGAAGATAAAAATAATAATAATAAGCATATGCTAACTTCTTATTAGTTCACAAGGTTTTTAGTAGATAAACTACATTTTTGGGATAATTTATGCAGATGTTGACTTTGAAGAATATAATTGTATACAAATATTTTGAGGGGTATATTTGTAATAACACAGAAGTTTGCCTCTGTTGTATGCTTTAATACAAGTCTATTGCAGCTAACCTCGATGCTTTTATTGGCACCCATGAGTGTATTGGATGTCCTATATATTCACATATGTTTAACACCATCAGTATCTATGCTTATTGATTGAAGTATTGGATGGTCAAAATCAACATACAAAAGAATCTTAGTGTAGCTGAGATGAGAATATTGATATGGATGTGCGTGGCTACTGAAAAAGATAGAATAAGAAATGTTTTCATTTATGAACAGTTAGATATAATGACAGTAAAGGTTAAGATGAGAGAAAATTGATTAAAATAAAATGAAAATGTTTAAAAGGCCTAAAGATTTTGTGGTTAGACAAGCTGAGTCGATTAGGATTAGTGGTGTTAGAGAGGTAGAGGAAACCTTAAAAGAGATTTATTGGAAATAATTAGAAATATTTTGATTTTTTTATTTAGCTAAAGTTATTACCTTCTTACATAGAGCTTAATGAAGAAAAAGTACCATTTAACAACCCTATACTATGACTTATTCCTTTGTTGTATTATATATGGTCACTACTTAATTATGTCAGAGGTAAAACGGTACCCATGACCTTACAACTATCTTGTAAAAATTCTTCTTAATTTAAGGGTCATATAATGATCATGCAGCATTCTTTCATCCTTTCCCATTAAACAATCTTATTTTAGTTATATATTCAATAGCTTCATTCATATATTTTTCATATCGAATAATAGATCAAGTTTATTTAAACCAAGGTTCGTCGTACCGTAGCATACAGCTCGGTATGAGCAGTATGTACTAGTCCGATAGGGGACCGGTATGGGTAGTGCGTCAGTATGTCTCCATGTACCATGTGTTGGTATGCTCAGTACGATTTGATACAGCTCAGTATGTACCATATTGGCAGTTGGTCGGTACACCGATACAAACCGGTAAGATGAATCATGATTTAAACACTTATACTTTTGTAATCTTCATGCCTATCTATTTTAACTATTCTTTATTCTGCTCTGATATTACTAAAGTTACATTTCACATTTTTATCCTCATCTTTATTTATGTCCCTTTACTTTTAATGTTTTATCTGCATAGCAAAGTTCAGAATTAATCTCAACTAAACATTCACCAATGAAAACTATCCTTAGCACAAATAGCAAATATGTACTATGGAAATCTTTACAATATATCTACCCTTGGTGCAAAACTAAAGTAATAGAGAACTCTTTGATACTTCTTTTGTCCTATTGTGAGTGACAACTCCTCTTTCTTGCTTTTCACATTGATACAAGCATATAAGATATTTAGGAATGTCCATACATGAATGTGTTTGTTTTTTCAACATTTCATTTGCTGAAATGTAAAACTCATTAGTGTGTTATATGAAGATGAAGTTACCTTACAGCAACAAAATGCAAAATTGTCTTGATAATTTCATGTTCGTGCATTCCTACTCCAAACATCTTTATTATATATGGTATTGACAAAGGACTAAAACTATCAACACACAAAGCTATGCAAACAAATGCTAGATAGACTCATTGTTTTCATCATATTACAGTAGCAGTTAATTGTATTGGTCAATTGTTTGATAAAGAATATTGCTAGCTGATTTCAGTTTGGCTATTTTGCTTATAGGTTGTACCTTAGAAGTGATTGAATACTTTTTGTTAATAGTTTTGTTCTCATTCAAGTTTTTTCCTACTTCTTGTTTAAAAATGCCTTTTAATTAGCTAGTCTAACTTCTTAGTAGTTGTTTTGAATTCTTTGATAATTCAATAAGACCTTAACATCATTTCTTTTATATCCCAGAAACTTCTATCGTGCAAAGGTTTTGAAAATAAATTACGGAGGCAAACAAGTCATCGGGGGAAAGAGGGGATATGCTATCCCTGTAATATTTGATACTGGCAGCTCCTACACTTACTTTCCTGTTGAAGCATATGGGAAGCTCATCACTTCTGTAAGCATAGATAATAGTGATTCTGGAGTAAAGATCAGTATTTATTAATTGATTAATTATGTTCTATGAATTCACAGTTGAAGACTATATCCAATATTTTTGTCCAAGATTACTCAGATCTGACAATGCCAATCTGTTGGAGGGCCAACTTTCATGTCAAGTAATGTATTATTAACTATTATGCAGTCAATTTTACGCACCTACTTCCAACTGTAGATAATTTCTGTGATATCTATATTTTTGATGTTCTTGCCAAATTTATTTCCGAAATCTACTCAAGGGGATAGTTTAAACAAGAAATGCTTTATCTTCAGAAAAGGAATATTCATTATAAAAGAGAAAGGTTCCCGTTGTTCTTTTATTCCACCAACTTAACAAGCTTTAGAATATTACTTAGAATTTCAGTTTGGAGAAAAATTGCTGACAGGTACTCATTATAAAACAGTTGTAACATTGTCACTGAAATTGGTTTAATGTGGTCATGTTATAGCAATTCTCTTTATTATCTTTTCTTGATAATCAAAACACAGATTAATAAAACTTGAAGAGTTGCAGGTCTTTTAAAGATGTGAAGCACTTCTTTCAGCCATTAACTTTGCAATTTGAAAAGAGATGGTGGATCATGTCTAGATCGTTCACTATTCCACCTGAAGGATATTTAATGATCAGTGTATGAATGATTCTTCAGCCCTTTGTGTCACCACTTTAATAACATAACACAATTCAGATCTGTGCATCATTTATATGTGCAGAACAAAGGCAACGTGTGCTTGGGCATTCTTAATGGAACTGAAGTACATGATGGATCAACTATAATATTAGGAGGTACGTATCATGTGATTATGACATTTCTTTTGTGCCTCATATACTGATATTTGATTTGACATTCAAACATTTAGGAAAAGAAGTTTGACATTTAGATTTGAGACAACCTAATTCAGGGATCATATAGGTTAATTAAATAGAAACTAGAATCCAAAAGTCCAATTAAAACCATTTTGAATATTCACAAAACCAAGCCAATTCTATCTGATACCATGTGCTACTTCGACAAGTTAGTAACAGTGATAAGATTGAATATTGACATTAAGCAAGTAAAAAAATAAGAGCAGAATATATTCAAATTATTTATAGTGGTCCAATTACTCTCATGACCTATATTCACTTCCGGAATCTCTACTCCTTGAGTTCCTAGGTCTATCTACCATCTATGACCTTCTTCAACAATGGAGTAAACCTGTATGCATATTCCTTTTTCAAACTCGAGAACAAACCTTAATCCTCATGAGGCACCTTTATGCACGTTTTGTTTTCAGGCTGATGAGCAAAATGCTTAAAGTAATCTTCAAGAGCCATTTCCTCTTGAGACACCATCTGAGACAAGAGAGAAAATCTTGTACTAATTCACTAGAGAAATAAAAATTACAATTAAGTTATCATGTGTAAGTCAAGTGGATTTAAAAAATAAGAAGTTCAGTGAGAATAGTTAGGTGTTTGCCTGTTAAAAGCAATGTTTTGGCAAAAAAAGTCCCAATCTTTTTGCACAAAATGGCTTCTAAAAATGAGTACTTATAAAAAGAGTTAGTCCTATATAATGGAGCCAACAAATAGTTCAAATGATCTTTTGAAATAGCCCTACTATCGCTATTAAATCGAAAATGACTGTAGGTCTTTGCTTGTAGTGCTCAATAGTGTTCATGGCTAGAGGGAATATTGGCAAGAAAGTCAATCTAAGTCTTGCCCACATCTGAGGTGGAACTAATTATGGTGTAACAATCTCTCCCACTTAAAGGTAGAGGCATAGTAGGATGGTGGTTCCATGCCGTAATGAGTCATCTGACTCTATCCATAGGTAACTCTTTCTTACTCAAGCCCCCCTCATGATGCCTCAATATTAGATCAGTTCTAATACCAAATGTCACAACCCGACCTAATAGGTTAACTGGTCTATCAAATTTGTTGAAACTGAACCACTGGCTTAAAATACTTAGGCTAAAGTTGATGACAATACATCAATCAGACCCCTATAAGTCAATCTTGGTCTTACCCACAACCGATGCGGGATTAATTAGGGTGTTTACATGTAGTAAATCTATTGCTTTCAAAGCAAATACAATGGACAAGATTTACAAAAATGTTATAATTCCCTCATCCAAATAGTCTTTTAATTGAAGTATTTAAGTGCCTATGGCTTGAAGGAATATTGGCAAACGAAGGGGTTTTGCCCAATATCCAATCATACCATGCTTTCCACTTGGTGTGGTTACCTTACTAGGTGCATGGATTGGTTTTACTTGTTGGAACCAAATGGCAAACATACCACCTGCTACAATATTAGTGTCTTCGCTCTCGACAATTATCAATCTTGCTTCTTTTTTCTTTCTTCTTTTCTTTTTGTCATGTGCACTCTCTCTTCCCTTTGCCTCTTCTTAATGGCATCGCCATCATCTCCTTTGTCCCATCGCATCGCTATCATCACCGCATTCTTGTATATGTATTCCTCTTCAACTCTTCTGCCTTTTCCACATCTCTCTCTCTCTCTCTCTATCTCTCTCTCGTCTGAAAAGTAATTGTAAGTATGTTGATTTATACTAGCATCATTCTGGTTAGAATGCCAATTGGTATCAACACTGGATCAATATTTTAAATATTGGTCCAAAGAATTGCCAAAATAACCCTATAATGATTGAGTTAGCTAATAGAACTTTGTCGACAGTGCAGAATGACTTGGCTTTCTATCCAGAGATATATGATAGGCCACGAAGTGAGGATGCCACCAATCTACCAGTTTGGCATTTAAGGCGATGGGATTTTCTGACACCACATTAGAAGATAAACATCTCCCCAACAACCTATGCCAGTACTTTTATCAGCCTTGCTTAGGTATTAACTTAGTGATCCAACAGACTTGCTCAAATATCATCAAGCTATACAGCCTCTTTTTTTTTTCTTTTTAACTTTTGCCAGTATAAATTCCTAAATTAGGGTGTTTGTTTGCTGAGTGACGCTGTGCAACTGCTTTGTTTTGCCAAGCACAAACTCAATGAAACAAATGTAACAATGCCATAAATGATCTTCTATTAGTCTCCAACTTGAATTGTTCAACAGCCTTGTGATCGCCCACCATGTTCTTCTTGGTAAGTGTCATCATGCTTTGTGCCATCATTAGCCAACTTCCTGGACTCTCTAATATGGTTTTGACTTAATTTCTTATATACTCCAAGTATGTTAATTAAGATGCTATAGCCATATGCAATTTATAGTAATAATCACCGGTTGTGTTGATTGCCTTGAAAATAAAGCCTATTTCAATTGCCAATTGAAATTTTAGTTCACATAAGTTAATGTTCATCTAATTCCATGTTGGCAGACATTTCCTTACGGGGGAAGCTGATCGTGTATGATAATGTGCAACGGACAATTGGATGGACTCAATCAGACTGTAAGGACCCGAAAAAAGCCACAGGTTTCCCTTTCTTCTTCTAAGGTTATGGGAACACAGGAAAAGGTATTGTCAATGGTTGGATAGCAGGAATCCAGAATCAGAGATTCAAGCTTATTTTTTGGTGATGTACATATCTAAGTAGTATCAGGGGGATTACCAGCCTTTATATTCTCCCCACTTTTCTGGATATAAATAAGGTGACATAAGTTGTGTGAAGTTAGATGTTGAACTTGTTGCAATTGTACACAATATACTCGTGGCTGGAACATAGCTGTGTGATTATTTGACATGACCGTGCTTTTCCCAGGAGACAAACCATTTTATAAGTAGTCAACTTACCTCCACGAGATTCAACAATTTCTGCTATTTAATTCTACAGAAGTTGGAGCTCACAGATATCTAATTTCTCTTATTAAGCTGGATTTTATCTAAGCTAATTGTGAAAAGAGGTATCAAGGTTTTCTCAGTTCAGTCTGAAATAATTATAAGTTCGTAAATGTTGCAGCAAAAAATCAACCAATTGTTACGTTCGAATCTTTGTGTTTTATCTTTACTAGTTATTTTGACAGAATCATACTTGGATTCGTTACTTCACTTTAATCAATAATCTAAATTTACATTATCACCCCTTAATTAACGGATGCATGCTAAAATTAAATATTTTCTGTTTTTAATTAAATTATTCTTTGTTTCGTTTTTTAATTATTTATCCAGAAAAGTCTTTCTTTTGAGTGTTTATCAACAAAATTTATTTGTGAGAGCTTTTTTTTTTAAATATCAATTTTTGCCTATATGGTTAAAGTACAAAGATCATGTCAAGGGGGCTAATTACAGGTAGTTTGATCTTTTTAGCATCTATGTCCTTATATTTAAAGATTTATATTATTTTTTTATATTTATACAAAAATAAAATATTTAATTTATTTATCTTAACGTTATTGATTTTACTGATGAAAGATATGCCAAGTGATAACAAATGCAAGGATGGTATGAAAATGATGAGCAAAAAGATAATTTTACTGTCATAGTTATGTTTTCTTTATTATGCGCTAATTAAAACTTCTTAGTTGATTGACTACGAGTTGGTCTTATCGATGTAGATACAAACATCGGTGATCGGGGGTGGGGGAGAGGAGAGACACCCACGACATCGACTATGATCTAATGATGGTGGTGGTGGATCTCAGGGATATCCTTAGAGACAGATGAGATGAAGTCCTGGTGATGGAGTTTAGGGACTTATGTAGCTTCTTGTGGGGGCAGGAGGAGGACGAGGACGATGATCGCACCAATGCAGATGCAGAGCGGCACTCATACTTCTTTCCTCTTTCCCAAATCCCTCATCCTTCTTCCCCCTTTTGTGGCTTTGTATCTACGTCGACGCTGACATAGATGTAAGGCGATGTAGAGTAGAAGTCATAAATGTCGACGCTTTGCATCTACATTGACACTACTCTGTATCTGTATTGACACGGCTATCATTCTCATCCTCACCCTCCTCTTCCTTTACCTCGCCATCCATCACTGCTCTTCCTCCACTTCCCTCCGCAAAAAGCTACAGAAGTTCCTTAAGCTCAAACTCTAGGACTCTACCTTGTTCGTCTCCATGGACATCACCGAGATCTACTACCACCACCATCATCAAATTATCGTCGTTGCCGTGACTGTCACCCCCGCCTTGATCATTGATGTTTTAAGCCACATTCGCAAAGTTGATCTTCATGTCATTCTTATCGACCACTACCACAATAGCCACCCGTCACCTTGCAGACCACCGTCCACAATTGTCGCAATACTAGAGTAAGAATTTTAATTAGGGCATAACAAAAGAAAAAAATAATTAGGATATTAAAATAATTATATTTTTTGTCTATCGTTTTTATGTTATTTCTGTATATGCTGTGATATGTTGTATCTTCTATTGATAAAACCGATGACATTAGAGTAAATAGATTAAATATTTTATTTTTATAATTATAAAATTTTAATATAAATTTTTAAGATTAGTGATCAGGATACTAAAGAGGTCTAACTACGGTAGATAATTTGTTTAACTAGTTTGGGTTAATGTATCATAGCTTTACTTTTAATTTTCTTAATATTTATGTTAATATTTTAATTATGAGTAATTTATTTTTTTAATTTAAAGGAAAAAACATATGCCAGATTGATATTGAAAAAGGTCATGATAAAACTTCATGAGATTTTACTTTATTGGCATACGATTGAGATTCTATTTGAGTTGCACTAAAATTGCTAAATTCCCTGATGTGTTTGTGAATTGAATTCAAAATTGTATTTCCTCTTTCTATTGTTTTAATAACTTCTGGATTTTCATTGGACAACTAGGATTTACGTAAGGAAATTATTTTCTTTTTTTATTACCCAATTGCATACTCTTCCCTTAAACAATACATGTTTTCAGAAAAATATCTCGTTTTTTTCCTTTATAAGAGGAAATCTTAGATCATGTGAGAATATTAGGAATTTCAATGTTTTTGAGAGTGTTTACAATAAGAAGGTCAAATCTTTTTAAATTATATATTATCGATTGAATATCAAATTTTAATGATGAAATCAATTAATAAGTTTATGGGCTAATATGATTTCGAGATAAGTGACACAGAAAATACTTCGATCATAGTTTAGAACCATCGAAGAATAAATTATAGAAGCAAGAGAATCAAACGTTGTGTCAAAAAAGTATCATGTTAAAAATTAGACGTCAAGTCGGAAGATTGGTCGACATGTTAAATAATGGATTTTGTGCTATAAGTTCGGGCATTGTGCTAAAAGGATCAATTATTGCACCAAAAGATCAAATGTCATGACAAAGTCGATATGCCGAATAAAAGGATGATGCTTCGGAGGTTCGAACTAAGTGTCGAAACATCAGACGACATGCCGGAATGGCGTATAACATGCTGAAAGCTTTAAAATTGTGTCGGACATGTGGTTGGATTATTAAGTCTTGATCAAAGTCTTTTAGGGTCACATTGTATTGGTATCAAGCTGAAACCATGTCAACTTATCGAAAAAGCCAATGGGCTTAGCCCCGGGTAGAATTGGGCCTTTTAGAAGGCCAAAATAGTGGCCTTGAGTAGGCTTGGGTGATGGTACCATTAGGCCCAACGATGGTACTACTTAAGTTAATCGACAAGCATAAATATTACTTTTAAGATTTGAGGATTTGATCGATAAATCTGTATTAAAAATACTATTAACCAAAAGATTGAATAAGGATTGCTAGTAAAGTAAATAATTAAGCAACAATAAATCAAAATCAAAAGAAGAAAGGCAAAGAGGGGAGGACGGGTTAGGACTTAAGGACTGTTTAGTTTTAATCCTCAAATAAAAAATAATCTCTTAAATTATTTTACCTAATAATATAACCTTATTTCTAATAGAAGGGTCCACTTTGATGCGAAATATTAGTACAGGGAGTAATTTTAATTTTGAGACATAATACGAGGGGCCAATAAGAATTTCAGACATTATTTTACGTAACGATATAACCTTATTTCTAATAGAGGATGCCACTTTGATGCAAAATTACAGTACGGGGAGTGATTTTATAAGGGGTCAATAAGAATTTTGATTATTATTTTATCTAACGATGTAACCTTATTTCTAACAGAGGGGGTCATTTTGATACGAAATCATAGTACGAGGATCATTTATACGAGTTTTAAAGTACTAAGTGTGACTTTAATTTTGAGACATAGTACTAGGATCAACCAGAATTTCAGTCAAAAATATATTAAATCATGTGAATGATTTGAATTTGTTGCATATGAAAATTGCAAATAACTATTCCAAGATCTTTTCTCTCTCTATATAGATTCTCTTTTTAGTTTTCTTTCTTTATTAATTTCTCTATCTTTTCTCTCTTTGAATTTTCTCTTTGTAGTTTTTAAAGATTTTCTCTCTCCAATAACCCTTATTTCTCTCTCTAAGGGACATGTTTCTCTTTCTAACAGTCTTGTTTCTCTCGGCAACACATCTTATTTCTCTCTAACAAAACCCTTAACAAGGTTACAATACTGTGTTATATTTCAGACCAACAAAATTAAAAAAGAGAGAGAGAGAGAGAGAGAGAGAGAGAGAGAGAGAGAGAGAGAAGTAGATAGAAAAGAAGATAACTTTACTACTCAAAAACACCCAAACTCAAAGAGCAGTAGCTCTCACTCTCACTCTCTCTCTCTCGATGCTCCCACACTCTTCTCTCTGTTTAATTCACTAACATAAGATACTATTTATAATAAGCCCATATCAATAATATCCTACTTCTATTATTCAAATAAAAGTTACTTATTCTACTCTCGATTTATTTATTTATCCCTTGGGTTTAACTCTCGGTTAGCTTCCCAAAAGCTAGCTGTTGGTCTTGTGAATGGTCACTCAAGTTATATGTTTCATTTGTAGCATGATATATATGTACTATCAATACTCTATGCATTAATAAAATGATGCTGATGGAAAAATTCCTCTAGTATGAACTTTTAGAGCAAACCTATTTTCTAAAATTAACACTCCCCTTGTTGATCATAATTATGTTTATAATCATTTCAATTTCCACATATAGAAGAAATATCGAAGTCAATATTAGATATTTAATTTGACAGAGACGCCCCCCTTGTGTGTATAACTTTGTATTTAACAACTAAGCATGAGAGTATATATGAATCATATAAACAGTACATGACAGTGATCCTGCCCTACAAGTAAAACAAGAATCAATGCAAGTTTAAGAACATGCTCTCAGCTAAATCAAGCAAGTAAGATAACGAATATATGCATGAACTTTTAATGGCACAAATTTTTATATCATTTAGAATAAAACATAATCCGAAGATGTAAAATTAATCCAAACCTTAGTTTCCACTACATTGCAACAGCTTTTGTTGAACTCATCTATGGAAGATTCTTCCTCATGCAGTATATATATATATATATATATATATATATATATATACCAAGAATCCACACGTAGATATCAAAGCAAGATCACCTGCAACTATTGGGAGGCACAGCATAGATCATAGCCTTTATTATACAGCCAAACCTGATCGAGTACGGCTTTCACCCATACTCGCGCCCTGTGAGGGCGAATCCCGCAGCTCAAGCAAACCCTTACCTTAGATTGCACACACCAAATCACAGCATGAAGTAAGAGCCTTCAACTTCTACGACGTAGGTGCATGCCTTGAGCTCGAGTTAAATGGAGCTGTGTTCGATTATGGTAGGGAAACTGGCCGTCCGCTGTCGTTTTGATCCACCAGCTGAGGGATCGTGCTTCGCCGTCAGCTCCACGACGGCCTTTAGGGCTTCCTGAACGGCTGTCATCAACCGCTGATGGTCGCCGTCGCCCGAGTTTTGTTCCTCGGAGATGGCAAGGACGTTCTTTACGCGGCCGCCGACCGTGGTGATCTCCGCCTTGACGACACGAAGCTGCAGCGCTTTGAGGGCATTGATGAGGTCCGGCAGCAGGTCGGGTCGGTCTTCGCAACACAACGATGCTCTGACGATGAACTTGCCATCTTCGTCGCATGTGGAGTCGACGGTGAGCTCGTCGACTTCGGTAGGCAGCGGGCTTTCTTCGATGATCTCCGACGTCTGCCGCTTCAGCTCCTTCACATGCTGGATGACCTCGGCTAGTAATGATGCCTTATCTGTCTAACATAATGAGAGAGAGAGGGAGAGAGAGAGAGAGAGTTTGGACAAGAAAGCACATAAGAAGGTCCCGAGGAAGACGCAGATGCGAGCATGATCGAGTAAAGATCTTAAAAACGGACCAAAGAGTGAAAGCACAAAGAAGAAGAAGAAGAAGAAACGCTGCTCTTGTCTGCTGTGTGTCTTTCTGGTTTTACTTGCGAGGAGAAGGTTTGACCTAAGACGCACGCGTGCGTGTTCCTACTCTGCATTAGGTGGTGCGAATGCCAAACTTAGGTAAGAAGATAAAGATGACGATGCTGCTGTTAGTGCGGCTTTTTATCAGTCTTCTTATTGGCTCCTGAAAGGAGTGCGCATGTTTGTCTTTCTTAGTATTACGCCGTGCACTTCTCCAGCGGGCAGTGGCTGCAGCAGGGATTTCAATGCGAGCTTTTTGCTCAATTTTATCGCTAGCTCGGGTTTTCTCATTCACTTTAGATTCTAGTTTGCCGTCTCCCACTGTAGCTTGTGAAAATGAGAAGAAAACTCCGATCATGAATCTGTAGGTCTTTCTAGCTAGCCAGTTAAAGATTTATCATCAGCACAGACACAGACATAGATTTATTTATCATCACAGCCATGCAGTTTAAACATGAGATCTTGAAGAAGGGAGGTTTAATCAAATAAATACCTTGGTGGTGTTTGGGAGCATGCTCCGCAACTTGGCAAGATGACCATTGATGCGCTCGCGGCGCCTGCGCTCGGCCTCGCTGTGGCTCTTGGATGCAGCTAAGGCCTTGGCATCCATGATTTCCTGGGCAGTCAACCTCCCTAACTCTGCATGAATGGTCCCAAAGAGAGAGGAAGAAGCCGAACCTTGTGCTCGCAGAAATCTGTTCAAGCCCATACCGATACCAGCTTCCGTTGATCCTGCTGGCGAATCTACCGTTCCATCATAAGGAAACTGCAAGCCTGTCAAGGTCCTGTTATTGTACAAATCTCCGTAGAGGGGAGGAGCAAAGGGAGGGAGTGCAGGGCACATGATAAGCTGCTGATCTTGCCCAGAACTGGTTTCAGAGAAGTGTTGGTGAGCTGGGCTGATAGAATGAATCGAAGTAAGACACCACGGTAGGGCAGGATTAACAGCATCAGCAGCACTTGCATCTCCTCCTGAGAAGAAGCATCCATCACCTCCTCCGTAGCCATGAACCATGTGGTATGGAACTTCTATTTGATTCTCCATCAACTGTCTGTCTCAGCTCTCCCTCTATATATCTATATATCTATGTCTTGATCACTTGCTGCTACCTGAAAGTTATTAGCTTTCTGGGCTCGACGGTCACAACCCCCTTGCCTTTCTCCTCCCCTCCCCCCCCTTTTAAATCCTTCTCCAAATAAACTTTACCTTGACCTTCGCATGGTACGATGCCATCTCTTGTGATTCCTTTCTGGCATATTCTATAAGCTTTTCTCCTTCTAGAGTAAACCTGCAATCCAACCCCCCCCCCCCCCTGTTGGATATATAATGACACTGCTGCTCGGCGACTGACTTCCTGGGGGGGACAAGGGGAGAAAAAGAGGAGCGCCCGCGACGGAATGCAACCGACCAGGCCTGATGAGATTAAAAAGATGACAGCCATAAAGAATTGGAACTTACAGGGAATGTAGCGTACAATAAAAGGCCTACTGGCTCAGTCAAGCCCCACGTTCTGTCTGCCTCCCCCTGCTGCTTTACTTTTTCCAGTTCCACGCCTACCTCCCCCAAAACCACGTAATGATTGAGTTCTGGCGCACACTTCTCTCTCTTTCGCTCTCTCTCTCTCGCTCGCTCAACACCCACACACAGTTTCTTCTCACCATTGTTTTCTTAGCTGATCGCCGCTGCTGCATCCGTCAGCTGGTCTAAGCATCAGAAGAAGGGCAAGCGAAGGATGCGTTGCCTTGAAACCATGGCGCGTATGCCCTCGATTTGGCCCCAGTTGCTTTGCTTTTTGTACGCAGTAATGCCTTTGCTATTGCTCGTCTATTATATGTTAAAGGTGCAAAATGATGCATCCACCGCAACGAGGGGAGCACCACCACCGCCACCGAGCGGTGAGAAGATTATGGTAGGGACAAGCCAAATGATGATGTCAAAGCCACGCGCGCGTGACGTGGTCTTTAAGGGACATCGATTAGGCTCGGCCCGCTTCAGAATTGCTCGATTGACTCACATAATTCTGTTGATTTAATTACTTTAGGAACTCGCCAAACATCCGTTATGGTTTCATATCTTGTGGAACTTTATGTCGTGGTCGTAGAGTCAGCACCATTAGATTTTGTCATATGTGCAAGTTCATCTACGATGGTCTTTAAGGGGGTGGAGCTCGGGGGAGATCGACGGTACGCTACTCGAGCCAATTCGGATGAATATCGTCTGCTCGAAGATTCGTCTCGGGTCAGTGTTGGTTGAGTCCGGGTCAGCCAAGGCTTCTTGCATAAAAGGCCATGTCGGAGTGAGGTGTCTGATGTGACCCCTCCAATGATTATGTCAGTATTCCGACCGAGATGATCTCAAAAGTTTAGTATGTCGAGAGAATTTCCCAGAGGGCGAGAAAGAGAAAAGAAGTCCCCTCAAAAAGTCTCAGGGATGACTTTTATACCTGCCTGTCAGACGTCGACCATACCCAGTTCTTTAATGTTGTTGTTGTCCTCTACTGTAATGTCACATGGCCCCGTATGATCCTCAGGCCCACAACGATCCTGCAACTGCGCTTGACGATGTTGTGTGCGAGGTTCACGCTACTGTTGCATCAGGTCGCCTATACTTTCGCTAGGTCGATCATGCCTGTCCCAAGTCGGCCATGCTTGTCCCAGGTCGGCAATGCCTATATTAGGTCGATCGTACCTGTGCTAGGTCAATCATACCTGCACCAGATCGATCATACCTATGCTAGGTCGATCGTACTCGCACCAGATCGATCGTACCCACATCAGGTTGGTTGAGATTGTGTTGAGTCAGCTGAAGACGATTGTGGTATGTGATATGTCAATTCATTATTAGCCCTACGACTCTCTATATGAAATGATGTGAACTATTTCATCTCATTTTTATGAATATTAAGAATCCAAATATTTTGATCTCTAAATATGAAATGTGTTTGGCTTGCAAATTTTAAGGTAATATATGCTGCAAATGCTCCTACTATTCATATCTAGATTTCCCCCCACCCCCTCCCCCCCCCCCCCCCCCCCCCCCATTGAAGTACCTCTTGCAGATTGATTCCACCCATCAAAGTACTTTATAGGTTGTATTAAATTGTTTCTCCCAAACAACTTGAAGAATGAATAATATAGATTAGCATAATTATTAGAACCGGACCATGAAACCCATGAACCAAAAAGCCAAATTGAACCATCTAGATGAACCATACATAAGAAGTAATCGACCCTTTTTAATATATCCAAAAGACGATAATATCATTGCTTTATGAATGAAATTGAATTATAGTAAGGGGTATTTGAGGAATATTAGCATCAAAGAGAGCCTACTTCTCATTCCTCTCCTTAACTCGTGCGAATTATCATGATGAAGAGTACGTAAAGAGGACAAAGAAGAAGAGTATATGGAAAAGAAGAATAATAGAGGAGGAGAGAGGCTAAAAGAGAAGACAAAGGACGCGAAAAGAGCAAAAGAAATATTGAGGGAGAAGAACAAAAAAAAAAAGCAGAAGAGGAGAGAAACGAGATGAATGAAAAAGAAAATAATCCCTTGTGGCTACAACCATGGCTACTCCAATCTTCAAGAAAGGCAAGGATGGGAAGGTGGAGTGGAAGAAGAACAAGAAGAAATGAAAAGTAAAAAAAGAAGATGGGAGGAACGAGGAGGGGAAGAAAATAAAAGAAAAACAAAAAGCGATGCAAGAAAGAAGGAAATGAGGAGAACACAAGTAGAAGGAAGAGAAGAATAGAGAGGAGGGAAAAAGAATGAAAATAATAATAAATTATAAATACAATAATTTAATTAACTAGTTTTTTTTCTTGAGTTGACAAATTGACCTATCAGTTTGACCAACAGCCCAATGAACCAGATGTGGTCAATGTCTGCTTCCATTAGGATAACTATGTAAAGTAGACGACTGTATTATTCCGGCAACAATAAAAAAAAACGAGCAT
Organism: Ensete ventricosum; assembly: GCA_029747655.1. Classification (NCBI taxonomy): domain Eukaryota; kingdom Viridiplantae; phylum Streptophyta; class Magnoliopsida; order Zingiberales; family Musaceae; genus Ensete; species Ensete ventricosum. The sequence goes on along the minus strand of JAQQAF010000005.1, from coordinate 7,615,105 downwards.
TTCATCCTTAGGCGACCATTCAATAACATGGACAATGTTGCTTTGGTCGTATTCTATCATTTGCTGCAGAACACTATGATGATTCAACATCTGCTGACTTTTTTTTTTTTTCTTTTAAGTTATGGAAAGTAAGAAGTATTGTAATTTTGAGATCAATGGTAAATAGTTTGTGTTCACCACCTCAGCAAGCAACTTGCAAGTCTTAGAAAATATGTGGATTACTACCCTATATGTGATCCCACAATCTCCATTTATGAACCATTTTAATGGAAAAATGGTTGGGAGAATTATTTATAATTTCACTAATTATGGTTGGTAGAAGAGTATTCTTGAATTGCTTGTGAATTTTCGTGTAGTATTTATTCTATTGTTTGATTGGCTTGAATGTTGATTTACACATACAGGGAAAAAAAATCGTTAAATGGAGGATTTAAGTTGCACTATATTTAAATTTAAAATTTTAATAATTTCATTTTAAAATCAAGGATGCAGGCCATCTTATTTTATATAGAACAGTATGATCTTATTAAAGATTAGATGCGAATGAATAGAATAACCATTGGTTTGATTAAACACATATTCTTGTATAAAGTAGAAAAATTTTGTAAGAGATGAAAACCCTAAAAACTAAAGTTTTATTATCAAATGACTTTTTCATATGAAATATAAAGATAAAACTTGTATGAATGAGCATACAAATAACTTATAAGATATTATGAACCAATTAAACAATTTTAATTTGCATTAATAGATGAGTTATATGCCTGTATTTTTCATAGCATCTTACTCGATAGTTGAAAAACTATAGTAATAATTCTTAGTAATTGTATTGTTCATAAATATAGTAAAAAAAAGCTTGAAAAAATTCAAAAGAAAAAAAAAATATAAATATAAATGCAAGTTTTGATAAGCTTATGGGTGAAGTTTAACTTCATAAACCTAGAGCAACTTGTTTTTGAGGAAGACCCTTCCTACAGAATAAATTTGGAGGATATGATATAGAGAAATATTGAAACAAAAACTTTTCGTGTGTAATTTGAGCCCTACAATTATATCCATATTCATTTGGTTTTATTTAATACTTTGACCAATGCTTATTTAGACCTTTTATACCTCTTGGAATAATAAATTTTTGAACCCATTAAATATTATTATCTAGGATCTTTGCATTTCCTGTACTAGTGTAAAGGAACATACTACTTGCCCTCCAAGATGTTAACGTTGTGACATCATCTAAAGGAAATATTCATACTCTTTTTGCTTGTGGTGATATTATAAGATGGATGTCGATTTGTGCAAATACTACTGAAAGAAAACACTATTTTTTCATCTAAAAGGAAATATCTACAATCTTTTGCTTGTCCTCCAATACTGGAAGGGTCTTGTTAAGAAGGTTATCCAAATACATGCATTTCTTGAGTGGTTTCTTAGATTTTTTTTTTTAAAAAAATTTCGTGTTTGTAGTGTTTTCAGTACCTCAACAAAAATATCGTAAGGGTACAGAAAGATACTGGAAATGAGCCAAACGGAAATACTATAAAGGGATTTTTTTTCTGAATTAACCAATTTGCGAGGTGTTTTGACTCTTGTGATGCTAGAAAATTTAATTACAAGATTTTTTTTTGGAATGCTATAAAATTTGATTTATAGAAACAACTTATCTGCTTATAGGAATACGGTTTGTACACTGACCTCCTCAAAGTCCTAAATGGCGGGGGTGCCTCTTTAACTGTTGCTGCCCATCTTATTATTTCTAGTGTTTAGTATTATTTACTCCATTTCTTTTTGAAAAAAGATTATTCTAATTGATGGAGCAAAGTTGCTATAGTCATTAGGATAGAGGGGATGAACCTCAAGATGTTATATCATTTCAATTATCTGTGGTTGACTAACTAGATCCCTTTTTGCCATTGAATACAGTATACCTAGTTAAATTATGAGTAAAGATTCTTATTATTTTTTTAGCTATGATGTTTAGGAAAAAGAAGAGGTTTTTTTTTTAATATGATTTGTATTTGTAATTTAAATTCTTTGTAATGATTGTGTTACTAAAATTGTTGAGGTTAAATATTTTTTGTGGTTCTTGTGATGCCAAGGTTGGTGTTAGTTGTACTGTAGAACTAATGGAGAGGAATATATATATATATATATTGCTATTGATATGAATATACTGAGAGATTGATTTAACTTCTAGTGTGGTATATATAATTGATTGTAAATTTTGGATTTAGATGGATTGTGGTATGTGACTGATCATACTTTCTGGCTTCTTTGTTGTCACAAATAAGAGGTTTTGTTTACGGGTGTTATAACTATTACTTGAGTTGTAGGAACTGTTGTTATATATAAGCATACTTGTATTGTTTATTGCATGTTAAATAGGGGGTTTCTTTAGTCTCCAAATAGAGTATTGATTGTAAATGATGACCAACAAAGTTAATGACATTGTAAATTTTTTCTTATACCATATATAAGTATTATAAACTCTGAGTTCTATACATTTCGGACAAAAAAAATACAATTGTAAGCATATCAGTTGTACCAATTATCAACTTAAAAATTTAATACCCTCACATCTATCTAACTATATAGAAGGATAACGAAACCTCTCTTAACATGCAATAAATTACACAACATAAGTTTGCTTAGATAAAACAACATTTTCTACAACTTAGTTAATCAAAGAGTTATAACACCTATTATCTGTAAATAAAATCTTTTTATTTGTGACAACATAAAGCCAAAAACCATGATTAGTCGCATACCACAATCCATCTAGATCCACAAGCCAGAAATTTCTATAAATCAAATTTTATGCCATTCTAAAAAAAAATTGTAATTAAATTTTCTAGCATTACAGGCGTCAAAACACTCTGCAAGATGACTAATTGAAAGCCACCGATCCCTTTTTGTCTCATTTCTCTTCTTTTTTTTCTATCACCTGATTCATATGACGAATCACTCTAGTTATAACATTTTTATATTATGTCATAGTATTTTCAGTAATACCTAAAAAAATACTGTAATATAATACAAATATTATGTTATAATATTATTATGCTGCTTTATAGTGTTTTTCTAATATTATTGAAAACAAAACCACTATTTTACATAGTTTGTTAAAAACATTGTAATTATAATATTTTTATAAAATTTGCATAAAAACATTGTAATTATAATTTCAAAAAATATTATATATATATATATATATATATATATATATATATATATATATATGTGTGTGTGTGTGTGTGTGTGTGTGTGTGTGTGTGTGTATACAGAATAAATTCTTGGCTTAATAATTCTTATGGAAGAAGCCAAATGAATGAATATTTGACCATAAAACTTTGTTTTATCCTTTTCTTTTCTTTTTTTTCTTTTCCATTCTATGGATTTTACCCATCAGGAAAAATAAAATAATTATTATTACATTATGTCAATTTTTTTAATCTAGTACACAAAAATTTAGATTTATCCGTTTCTATCTAAATCAAAATTTCCATTTGATTTAGATAGAAAAGAAAAGGATAACATATTTTTTGCATTTAAGAAACAGAATGATTTCTTTCCACCTAAAAAGATTAATTAGATTTCTTTCTAGATTCAATTGAATTTCTAGATTCATACGCAAGTAAATACATCTTTTGATTTTTGTTTACTGAAAATAATATGTAATATATAGAAAATATACTATTAAATAATTATGAATCACAGATACATATGATAGATATCCTTGAAACACTAAAACGACTATCATTATTGGTATCAAACAAATAATGATTCATACACGCTAAATCTTCTAATCGGTAATTTGGCCAAAGAAACAATTTACATTATTGAAAACAAAAACACTATATTAGAATGTTCTCCTTTGTTAAAAACATTGCAATTATAATATTTTTATAAAATTTGTATAAAAATACTATACCGATTCACCTTATGAATAGATCTATAGGAAAGAGAGGAAAAATGAGAAAATTCAAGAAGAAGAGTTTTTTTTTCTTCAAAAAATGCATTATATATGTATGTATATACAGAATAAATTATTGGCTGAATAATTAGTTTTACTATCCCAACGAGGTATATATTAATTAGCAAAGACGTACATCGATACAGATACTAGAATTTGAACCCTGATTCGTTCCTTTTTGACCAAGTAGACCGAGCAAGTTATACTTCAAACTATCTCCCCACCATTTCCGGCCGCATTGCTCGCGGGGTTTGCCGCCCCGATCAGTTCTTCCTCTTCATCGGCCTTCGTCTTCCTCTTGTACTCCCCGTACAAGTAAGACGCGAACCCCCACACGCACGACACCATGGATGCTACCTTCTGTGCCCCGAACTCGTCGTGGAAGACCACAAGGCCACCCACCACGTTCACCACCAGCAGCGCTGTCGAGCAGATCCCGCTGTTGAGGGAGGACGTCAAGAAGACCATGCCCGCAGTCCCCATGAAGCACAGCTGCCAACTAGCTACGGTCGCGCCTATGATCACCCAGTACCGAGCCCTCCCCAGGTCGAACTCCACCGCGGCTTCTCTTTTCATCTGCTTGAATCCGCCCGATGCCGCCATTCCCACCATCGCGAACCCGGTCGCCACCGCCTCCATCGCCACCTGCATTTCCATCACCGTCCGGAACGCGGTCACCCCTCGGTACACGATCTGTGCGATGGGGAGGTACAGCGCGAACATGACGGCGGCGCCGAGGGTGGTGAGGACCCCGATAATGTACTGCGAGGAGGTGACGCCCGAGGGCCGCTCGTGGCTGTGGTTGAGGGCGAGGAGGATGGAACTAAGCGTGAGGAGGAGCACGCAGTTCAAGTTGGTGAAGTAGAGCGGCTGACGGACGAGAACAACGGAGAGGAGGAGATTGAAGGCGAGTTGGGAGGATAGGATGAGCGAAGAGGTGGACACCGGGAGGTAGGAGACGCCCCATGAGATGAATAAGTTGTTGACACCGAGGAAGAGGCCGATGAGGACGCAAAGCAGGAGGAGGCGAGGGGTGAAGGCGGTGCGGGGCGGACGAGGGGAGAAGTAAATGAGGGGGAGGAGGAGCGGGAAGCCGGCACTCTGGACCAACGTGGAAACCCACCGGCTGGAGCCGCCATGCACGAAGTAGAAGCGAGAGAGGAGGCTGGAAGCGAGTGTGCCCAGGAAGAGAGCCGAATAGTTTGCAGCGAGCAGGATGCGGTGGACTCCATGGCTGGTCACCCTTCCTCCTCCTCGTGCACTTACTCCTCCTCCTTGTCCTCCTCTTGTCTCTCTACCTTTGGTCTCCATACTTCCTCCAAGAATCCAAGATCATGGTGGCCGCTCAAAGTTGCTGTTAATTTTATACTGAAAATTTGCTTTTTTTCCCAAAAAAAAATGAAAATTATATTAAGAAAGCAGTTCCACAGATCAGCACACGAAAGACCAATCTCATAGCAAAAAAAAAAGAAGGAAGTATTGTAGTTTGGTCGTATTCTATCATTTGCTGCAGAACATTCTGATGATTCTTCATCTGCTGAATTTGTTTCTTTTGTTCTTTTAACTTCTGGAAATTAAGAAGTATTGTAATTTTGAGGTCAATGGGAAATAGTTGCGTTCACCTCAGCAATCAACTTGCAAGTCTTAGAAAATATATGAATAACTACCCTATATATGATCCCACAATGTCCATTTATGAACCATTTTAATGGAAAAAATAGGATTCTATTTTAGATATAATTATTTATAATTTCACTAATTATGGTTGGTAGAAGAGTATTCTTGAAATTGCTTGTGAATTTTCCCTTTGTATTGAAGGGTTTTCATGTATTATTCTATTGTTTGATTGGCTTGAATGTTGATTTACACATACAGGGAAAAAAAATCATTAAATGGAGGATTTAAGTTGTACTATATTTAAATTTAAAAATTAATAATTTCATTTTAAAATCAAGGATGCAGGACATCTTATTTTATATAGAACTGTATGATCTTACTAAAGATTTGGAGGCTAAGGCAAGTGACATAATAGATGAAGAGTAGAAGCGAATGAATAGAATAACCATTGGTTTGATTAAACACATATTATTGTATAAAGTAGCAATTTTGTAAGAGATGAAAACCCTAAAAACTAAAGTTTTTATTATCAAATGATTTATTCATATGAAATATAAAGATAAAAATTGTATGACTGAGCATACAAATAACTTATAAGCTATTATGAATCAATTAAACAATTTTAATTTGCATTGATATATGAATTATATGCCTGTATTTTTCATAGCATCTTACTCGATAGTTGAAAAACTATAGTAATAATTTTTAGTAATTGTATTATTCATAAATATAGTAAAAAAGGCTTGAAAAAATTCAAAAGAAAAAAATATAAATAAACACGCACTTGTTATATGCATGCACTTGTTATATACATGCACTTGTTATAAATATAAATGCAAGTTCTGATAGGCTTATGGGTGAAGTTTAACTTCATAAACCTAGAGCAAGTTGTTTTTGAGGAAGACCTTTCCTACAGAATAAATTTGGATATGATGTAGAGAAGTATTAAAACAAAAACTTTTCTTGTGTAATTTGAGCCCTACAATTATATTCTTGAGTGATTTCTTAGAAAAAAAATATACATTTTGAGTTTTTCATGGATAATTTTGTTTTCCTTTTTCCTTTTGTTCACGTAGAGCATGTTTAAAAAATGAAACCCCCAATTAGATCGACCCCAGTTTTAATTGAAATGTCTCGAGACCTATTACAATATTTTAAAATAAAGTTACAACCTATTAGTTTAGTAATGAAAAAATATTATAATTTTATTCAGAAATATTTTTTTTAATTATCATTCTTTCTCAATAAAATGTATAAAATATTATAGGATTTTTCATCCAAAACCACTCAAAACTTGAAGCCTATAAAAAAAGTTGATAATTATGGGTAGTGAAAAATTGAACTAATTCAAACATTGTTATTGTGTTTCTGATAGAGTTATAATATTTTAATATAGCACTGAAAAAAATTAAAAATCCATTTAAACATACTTTTGACTAAATAGAATCTTATCTATCTTAGTTGGTGTTCTCTTCTTGGACCATAAGGGTTGCGTTTCATTATCCCCAATGTAATATAATTAATATATTAGATTTTTATTAGATGTTCTTCAAATTCATGATCATGAAACACACACACACACACACACACACACACACACACACACACACACACACATATATATATATATATATATATATATATATATATATATATATATTGTGTCACAGTCCGCAACCAAGGACCGAAAAAGAAATAAAAATTAACTTAAATTAATTTACGTATCTATCCTTTAAGAGTTAGCTGGAAAAATCATATATATATATATATATATATATATATATATATATTGTGTCACAGTCCGCAACCAAGGACCGAAAAAGAAATAAAAATTAACTTAAATCAATTTACGTATCTATCCTTTAAGAGTCAGTTGGAAAAATCATATATATATATATATGACAGAAATTGCAGCCTATTTATGCTCCAAATTTACCGCTGCCACTGCCAAGTTGGAAAAATCTGTACTGCCCCGCAACCCAAGTCTGGCCTTTTAGCCCTAGCGGCCGAGTTCTTCCAACCCGGCCTTTGGCGCGAGCCGTCTTCCGTCGAACAAAGGTCGTCGCTTCTTCTCTCCCCTCTCCTCCTCGTGCTCCGCCTCCTCTCTCCTCCTCCCTGCTGTTCTCTCCTCATCCTCCTCCACCCGCCTGCCCCCTCCCTTCTGGCCTCTCCGTGGCCTGGATTCACTGCCGTCGGTACCGCCCCCGCCCGACCTCATCCATCAGGTTTAGCCTCTAATCCTCCTCGATCTTCTTCTCTCCCCTCCCCTCTTCTAACTCCGCGGGGCCGCTGCCTTCCGCTCCCTTCTCCCTCTCCTTCTTCTCGTCCGTTTCTTCTCAGCTCGAGCTCATATGCTTATGCAACTTTCTTTGTCTGTTCATTATGGTGGTATTGATGATTGATTTTGTCCGTTACTTTTGAAGTAGGTTGCGGCCTGAATTTTTACCAATTCCTTATCAACTTGACTGACTGGTCTTGGCTGTTGCTTTGCATCGTAGAGATTTTTTCTGTTGATTGTTTTGTATCCAGCTTCCGATATTCTTTATAGAACTTCACAGGTACGTGATTTTTTGGTCCAGTTTTTTGTTAATTAACTAGTCCATTTTCCTTTGTCGTTGCTTAGGATTATATCTGATTTCAACTGAAAATATAGAATTAATCCTTATTGTATTTATATTTAGTTGTCACTTGTTAGATGTTCTGGAAACTATATAATCTAGGATGTACTAATATGCATGGATATGGGCATATCATATGTATCAGGTTTGTATGTCCCGTTCTGATGTCTGGTTTGAATAGTTTGTGTACACACCTATTAAATGTTCTGATGTCTTGTTTGAGTGACTGCTACAATTGTTGGAACATGAAAAACGTAGTAGTAAGTTAGGTCACCTTGTATGCTCTATGGCTTCATCTGGCTATTGACACCTTTCACTAATCTTGAGAACATCACATGAATTGCTTGGTAGTAGAATCAATTTAATTTTCAACCTCATAATTATAGAGTTTGTTTTGATATCAAACTTGGGCTTTTACGGTTTTTGTGTTTTCAGTAGCTGTTAAAAATTACGATTAAGTTAAGCTGCCTTATGATTTTTAAACAGCAATTACCTCTAGCTGTTAGGGGTTTCTCAAATGCAATTTGCATCTCTAAGCTTTTTATTGTTATAATATTCGAAATTTTTTGTTATATCTTTTAAAGGCTAATTCTTCTGTTATTTTTTTCCTCTACAGAAACAGTTTATGTAGTTTACATGTTTTATTGTTAATAATTAACTTCTTTTTATCAGAAAACAATGTTTTACTTGGTCGTTTATTGCCTTTGGTTCTGATAAATGTAAGAGAAGAAATGCCACTGGAAATATATTGGATGTTGGATAGGACCTCATGCCTAATAGTTCCTTTATTTCTAAGACACATTTGCATTAGACTACATATAAAAGAATGACAGAGAAGAGGCAAATGTTAGGCACATTCCACTATAACGACATTGGGTACTTGAAAATATACAACGGATACTTGAAAGTATAGTTTCTTTCTCTCCTGTGATTTAACACCCTCTCCCACTTCTTTTCCTCTTTTTTCATCTTTCCGCTTACTGCTTGTGCTTAAGTAAAACAAACGTCCAACCAAACTCTTTGTGTTTTCATAGAAGAATATAATCTTGATCAGCATGTATGGCTTCTTTGGTGATATCTTGTAGATCAGTTATGGCTAGATGGGATGAGATTTTGACACTCCCAGTGCAGAACCCGCCAACCTTGGAGTTCTCTGCTGCAGATATTGTGTGGTCTAGAGTGGAAGGATGGAGAGAAAAAATGGACAGGCTTGCTCTCATTCCCTTTTCAAGAGTGAATGATTTTGTACGAGGTGAATCTAATAATAAAGAATGTCCAACCAGATTCCATGTTGAAGCACGAAGGAGGCGTCCTCCTGAGATGGCATACAAACCAAAAGTTGATGGGATCCTTGAATATATTTTGTAAGTGGTTATACTAAATACCATGAGCCTCTTTCATGACTGTAATACATAGAAACAAATCCTAGATTTGTTGAAAGTAGTTATGACAATTACTTTGACCTATTTGCCATACATATTCTGATAATTTTGCATATCCTTCTGTCACTGATTATCATATGACTGCTCTTGGTCAAATGCCAGGATAGAGATGGCAAGATTGTCATGTATTGTTCATGTAAATGTAATATATGCACCTATTTAGAGAATATTACTTCTATGTGTGATAACTGCTTTTGTTCTGTGTTCAACTTATCACACCCTTGGTTTCCAGTACTGGTGACTTATTCTGTTAATAAATAAAATAATTCGTGGTTAAATTCGTAGTGTTAAGTTCTTCAATAAAGGTATCCACCATAAAGTAATGTCCATTCACAATGGTTTGACTCACAGCAGAAAAAAACACTTTTATGGACTTTAATTTCTATTAATTGATCTATTTGTAAAATTGGGTTGTAATCAAGGTTTGCAATTTCGACCTGTATCGCCCGGTACGGGTGGTACATACCGGTCCGTCAGGTTGCCGGTATGCGGACCGCCTGCTACCGGGCGGTTTTGCCAAAAAATGGACCGTCAGAGGTCGATTTCGACCGTCGACCGCTGATTGAGGGAGAAATCGATCGACGGCGGTCTGATTGAGCGAGAAAAAAGGAAGAAGAAGAAGAAAAAGAGGAAAAGAAGAAAAAAAGAAAAGAGGAGAAAAAGAAAGAATACCTAGCGTGCGCGTGCTGTCCTCGCTCGCGAGCCGTCGCCGCCCACGGGTCGCCCGCGCGCCGTCGCAGGCGCTTTTTCTCCCGCGCGGGGAGAAAGATCGAGGCGACGTCGCCGAGCCGTGGGCGCTTTTTCTCCCGCTCTGGGAGCATGTTCGAGGCGACGTCGCCCCTTTTCTCTTTTTTTATATTTTAATATATTAATATTATATTATATAATATATTATTATAAAATATTTATATTATATTTTAATATACCGGGCGGTATGCACTGTGTGTACTGCCCAGTACCAATACCATACCGGTACCGAGATGAACTTGGTACACCGGTATAGACCGGTAAGTCAAACCTTGGTTGTAATCACGGAAAATGTTTGAAGCTATTGGTTCTGTTGCAGGCATTGTCTATTTACATGATGGTTTTAGCTTGATGCAGGTATTGGTGTTCCTTTGGGCCAGATGATCATAGGAAAGGAGGTGTTGTTCGCCCGAGCAGGAATTATGCTACAAAGAGGAAAACTCCTGCTGGTCGGCCAAATACAAAGAGAGGTTGTGTATGTCATTTTATCGTAAAGCGGTTAATAGCTGAACCTTCAGTTGCTCTTATTATATATAATCAAGATAAGCATGTGGACAAAAAAGGGTTACCCTGCCATGGTCCCCTGGACAAAAAAGCTGCTGGGACACGTGCAATGTTTGCGCCTTACATCTCCGATGAATTGCGTCTTCAGATTATGTCTTTACTCTATGTTGGGGTTCCTGTGGAAACCATAATGCAGAGGCATTCTCAAATGGTACAGAAGCAGGGTGGACCATGTAGTCGAGATGATCTTCTTACCCATAGGTATGTCCGCAGGTTGGAGAGGAAGATCAGGCGTTCAGCCTATGAGCTGGACCCGGATGATGATGTTAGCATTGGTTTGTGGATTGAAAGCCACAGGGATCTTATTTTCTTTTATGAGAACTTCTCCGATTCGGATCCTTTTGTTTTGGGCATTCAAACGGAATGGCAACTTCAGCAGATGATTCACTTTGGCAACCGCAGTATTCTAGCATCTGATTCAAGGTTTGGCACCTACAAGTTAAAGGTATATGCATTTTACGTACTTGTCATTTAACTAGTTCAAATCTTTTCCTTACAGACTGGCTTCTGACCTTTTCTTATTTCTGTTGCTTTAGTATCCAATATACAGTCTCCTTGTTTTTGACTCGAATAAGAACGCTATCCCTGTTGCCTGGGTTATAACCCCAAACTTTGCAAGTCGGGAAACACATAAATGGATGGGAGCCCTTTATGATAGAGTTCATTCAAAAGATCCAACATGGCAGTTGGGTGGTTTTATTGTTGATGATCCTTCAGCAGATGTGCTTTCCATCAGGTTGGTAATGTTGTTTTCTTCACATATGATATTCTGTTCAAGTAAGGCCAATGATGTCTGACTCATCTGTCTTGCAGGGAGGTGTTCCGCTGTTCTGTGCTAATCAGCTTATGGCGTGTATTTCATGCATTGCGTAAAAACTTGATGAAGAAATGTCCAGAGAGAGAGATGCATGCTATGATGTCAAGAGGGCTTGGTGAAGCAGTATCCAGTATTTGTAAAGGACATGGTGATATGAATCTTTTTCAGGCATTTTTGGAAGATTTTGTTGATTGCTCAGATTTCTTGGACTACTTTATGGCAACTTGGCTTCCTAGATTTGGTTGGTCTCCACTTGATCATTGTCTTATCAGTTGTCTTTTTCACCGATCTCATCTCATCTCTCATTTCTTTCTGAAATTACAGGTGCATGGACTGATGCTGTAAAATCCCTTCCAGTGGCTAGCTCAGAAGTTTCAACGGCTATTGAGTCTTATCATCAGCAACTGAAACTTAGGCTACTAAATGAAAACGATTCAAATGTTTATCAGCGGGCTGACTGGCTGGTTGATAAGTTAGGTACAAAGGTGCATTCGTACTATTGGCTGGATGAGTATTCTGAAAAAGACAATTTTGCTCGCTACTGGAGAGATGAGTGGAGATGTGGTTTCACTTCGTGGCGACAGGCAATACAGATTCCGGATTCGGATGTTGCCATTGATGGCACATGTGCCAAAGTAGTGAATCAGAAAGACCGAAATAAGGTGCATGTCGTATCAAATCCTGGTTCAAACTTTGCAACATGTGATTGTCACTGGTCAAGGATGGGAAATCTTTGTGAGCATGTAATTAAATCAACAAAGGTTTATCGTGATAGAGGATTAGCTGCATCATCAACAAGCCTTATTCAGTTTAATCGGATGTTGACAAGCATATTTTACTGCCCACCACATGATTCTGTAATTCGTGATCATGCAATTGCGTTGGCTGTTTCTGTTCAGACACAGTTAAAAACACTTATTGACCTGGAAAGTGGTAGTGCACTTCCTGATATAAAGGTTCTCAGGGAGAAGCAGGTAACTAAAGATATGATAGATTCTGTCACTGAAAAACCAAAGAATGCGGATAAAGACATAATTAGTAGTTGCCTATTAGTCTCTAACAACATAAAGGAAGATTTAAAAAATGAAAGCATTGCACTGGAAACTCTGAATGACAGAGAAGATGTTGTCATGCAATCCACTGGAACATTAGATGATTTGCAACCAACTGAAGGAGAATTAGTTACTACAGTTTCCATGATTAGTGATCACACAGAGAATGAAGCAAGTGATCACACAGAGAATGAAGCAGGAACTTTGTTTTACAGAAACAATGGTTTGGCAAATGACAACAGATGTGAGGCAGAACATTCTTCTGATCCTATGATCGTTGACACCATTAAGAACATTGCTGGTGGTTGTGGCAGCTCGGAAAATCCATTAATTATTCAAGATGAAAATGCTAATATCAGTTTTGATGACATTGATGGTGCAAAAGGGTGTCAGGCTGGATATGTTGCCGATGGTTGTTGTAACAACAGTGTGACAATTGAAACTGCTACAGTTGACAGTATTTGTGGTGTCAGAACATTAGCTGGAGAACTTGTCTCATGGGAAGTGGCTGCAAGAGTTTGCAATGAACAATTGATGGATGATAATGCAACCAAAGAGAATGTTAGTGTTGATGTTTCAGAGCAGATAGACGGCCTTGCTGATAAGGCTCGAGAGGAATCTAGCAAAAGTGCTCAATTGAGTCTCGACATTGGACCTAACCCAAATGCCAATTGTGTCTCCTCTCTGATAGATGTTGAATCTGTTCTCGAAGTTCAGGTTGCCAATTCCTGCAGTCCTTGTGGAAAAGATGGAGCCAAATTAGCGACTAATGCTTCTCCTGTAGGTAATGGTGCATCAAATAGTATGGAGGAGAGTGGTACTGACCTAATGGTCACCTGACTCCCATTTCCGGCTCCGGTGACTTGTTCAAGAGAAGGTCCATTGTAACGAGTGCTTTTGTTTGCTGCATTTAGTATTTGTTGGCGTCGATTTACAAGCCTCCTCTGCAGCATATGCTATCATGGTTGCAGCGCTGAGAATGAGATCTAAGTTCTCCATCCGTACTGCTTAGAACAATGTCCTAGAGAAATGTTGCTATCATGGAGGCTCAAGCAGCACTGATAAAAGATCATTGCCGGGTGCCGAGATCTGCTGTACAGTGGCCGATATGAGAATCTTATTTGGAGTGAGATGAAACTCGCCCCGCTGGGTTCTAAGAATGCCTGCCCCCATGGTATTCAGATGATCATCAATTCATATATCCACAGGTACTAAATTAGTTTCTTTGACCTCAAAAATCAACATATACATTAGGTGCGTACATAGTTTTTCATTCTAACAATGGTGTACTACTCGCTGCAATTTATTTGCCCTTTTTTGTGTCATAAGCTGTGTAGTCCTGACTAATTTTAATGATTGATTTTAGTTGAATTTAGTTCCATTTATATCTTCACAGCTAATTTCTATATATTTGATGAGTGATTGATCACAGACAGGTTTCTCTATTAACTTTATAAGAGCTGCATTAATTTTTATAATAATTCATGGTTTTCATATTTTCACGTTACATCTGCGAATTTGGTCGTCTTCATAGCTAAAGCCTTGATCACAAAAAGACTATACGGTGTATGATACTTTATTTGTTTGCATAGATAATTTACAATTGCAATTTTGATGCCACCTGATAGGGACAATATTCGTTGTCCTATCAGGGCTTGGCACGTGTAAATATGTGGTACCACCAAGTGGGACATATATGGCTTTAAACATTAGAGAAAAACCTTCTACATCTATAAGAGATTTTTTTTCCAAGTTCTAATTTTTTTAATTGTATCTAAATCTTTAAAAGAAAAAATAGAGATCAAGAAACAAAATGTGATCAGTCATGTTTGATTCCAACTATAGGAGGATTTCTGTTGGAATGTTCTTGTTATGTTAAGATTAAGAATTATTTTATAATTTTAGATATAATGGCATTCAGCAAGGGCTATTTAGATGAGCGTAGTGGATCCAAATTTGAATAGCATATTCCTTTGATTCTTTTACTTAAGAATATTTGTTTTAGATAAAAAATTATGAGACTGATATATGACCATGGACAAATGTGAGTAGTGCCAAACTAATATTGATCTTTTGACAGCCTGATGGAGGTAAGTTTATGAATCAAATCATAAAATGTAATATTGATAAAAAGTAAATTCCTATTTGGTTAGGTTACAACAAATTGTATTAATGCCTACTCAGATATTATTCTCTTAAGTTAATTTTCATTCCCTTTGTATAACAAATGCATTGTACTTTTTAACCACAGTATACCACAAGCTAATATGGTTTGCAAACCATGATAATCCTTTTAAAAAAAGAAACACACATCAATGAAGTTCTAGATTTAAAAAAATTTGTTGAAGTATATGTTTGATGGGCATAACTTGGACTACCTAACATAGAGGTCTTATGGGGAAAATACTCCAATCTGTACATTTGTCTTGACTCAACTAGTACAAGATACCTCTATTATGCAATTTAGCAAAACCAGTGTCCTAAAATTTGAAGAAAATCCTTCTAAAATCTCGAATAAAAAAAAGACTTAGAAGCTTTAGATTTTTGGGTAATTATTGTTTGATCATTTTCTAAATTAGGAGGGGATAAAGTGATACTTGCAGAAAATGAAAATTTAAAACTAAAAGTCTAATGATGAAATTAGTTTGATAAATGTACAAATAAAAGAATAAACCAAGAGATTAAGGAAAGCACAGAAGATATATGGTCTGGCAAATTCTACTTACCAAGAGATTGGAAAGCACAGAAGATGTAATGGTCTGGCACATTCTACTTCCACCCTTAGGCTTATTCAAATCCTTGAAATAAGTTATTGATATTTTCCTTGTTCCTTTTAGGGGCTCAAGCTTTTACTATAGTGGAAGTTCCACTCAGTGACCAATCAATTAGTTAGATTTTGTTGCAAGAAAAGGGTTTTAGTATAGACAATGATATATAATGAAGAGGGGAGAAGTATAATCTACAAAATGATTTACATAATATCTACAAAATATTTTCTAATATAAAGAAGGGTAATTTTCATAAAATGTTTTCTAATGGAAAGAAGGGTAATTTTCATAAAAAGTGTTTTTTAATTTTTTGGTAAAAGGTGTCTTTTGTTTTTATCTTTTTCAAATGGTGTTTCCTATTTTAAATTATATCTATCTCTCACCAAACCCAATGGGATCAAAACTTGGTATTTTGATTACCACAACCAAAAACAATGTGAAGCCTACTCTAAAACATTATAAATGACACAAATGAATTCAATGTCAACCAAAGAAACTCAGTCTAAAAATTTGGTATTATAATAGCCTATGAATAATGACAACCGAAAGATATGATGTCACTTGTAGTATTTTTTTTAATAACTTTATAGTCTTTTGAGCACTCAACAAAAATATTGTAACATTGTAGGTGATATCTCTTATAGTATTTGTTAATAGTTTTATAGTGTTTTCAGTACCTCAACAAAAATATTGTAAAGTACAGAAAGATACTGGAAATGAGCCAAATGGAAATACTATAAAGGGATTTTTTTTAATTAACCAATTTGCATGGTGTTTTGACTCCTGTGATGCTAGAAAATTTAATTACAAGATTTTTTTTTGGAATGCTATAAAATTTGATTTATGGAAACAACTTACCTGCTTATAGGAATATGGTTTGTACACTGACCTCCTCAAAGTCCGCAATGGCGCGGGTTCCTCTTTAACTGTGCTGCCCATCTTATATGAGTTGACCATTTAAGAGGTGTATTATTTCTAGTGTTTAGTATTATTTACTTTTTTCTGACAAAAGATTAATTATTCTAATTGATGGAGCAAAGCTGCTATAGTCATTAGGGTAGAGGTGCTATACAAAGAGGGCATGAACTTCAAGATGTTATATCATTTCTTTGCAAGACATGATGTCTTCCAATTATCTGTGGTTGACTAACTAGATCCCTTTTTGCCATTGAATACAGTACCTAGTTAAATTATGAGTAAACATTCTTATTATTTTTTAGCTATGATGTTTAGGAAAAAGAAGAGGTTTTTTTAATATGATTTGTATTTGTAATTTAAATTCTTTGTAATGATTGTGTTACTAAAATTGTTGAGGTTAAGTAATTTTTATGTTTCTTGTGATGCCAAGGTTTGTCATATACCAGAACAGAATACATGCTTTACATAAGAATACATGCTATTTTTCTTATGTAAGCATGTATTCTGTTCTTGTATATGACAAAGCTTGATGACGATTTGAATTGCTGTTGTCATATACCACATTGAAATTGAATGCACGAGGATATGACAGTGATGATCAAATCATCCCTGGTTAAGAGAGGAGAGAGAAAGCTGTGAAGTGAAAGGGCCATAACTTTGTACTTGGAGCGGTAAACGTATAAAACCTTTAGTCTCCAATCAGACACAGTATTGATTGTAAATGATGACCAACAAAGTTGATGAGGTAGGAGTCAGTTCAGCTTGTTACATTATAAATTTTTTTCTTATACCATATATAGGTTTTATAAACGTCGAGATCTATACATTTTGGACAACAAAAATAATTTTAAGCATATCAGTTGTAATAATTATCAACTTAAAAATTCAATA
Organism: Ensete ventricosum; assembly: GCA_029747655.1. Classification (NCBI taxonomy): domain Eukaryota; kingdom Viridiplantae; phylum Streptophyta; class Magnoliopsida; order Zingiberales; family Musaceae; genus Ensete; species Ensete ventricosum. The sequence continues at coordinate 7,597,701 of JAQQAF010000005.1, read as the reverse complement.
GCCTAATAGCGCAAGAACTTTCATTCACATCCATCTAAAAAGTTCATCAACTAGATAGAAGGATAATGAGACCTCTCTTAACATGCAATAAATAACACAATATAAGTTTGTTTAATTAAAACAGTTTCCACAACTTAGTTAATCAAAGAGTTACAACACCTATTACCTGTAAACAAAATATTTTTATTTGTGACAGCATAAAGCCAGAAACCATGATTAGTCACATACCACAATCCATCTAGATCCACAAGCCAGAAATTTCTATAAATCAAATTTCATGTCATTCTAACTAAATTTTCTTTCATCACAGGCGTCAAAACACTCTGCAACTTGACTAATTGAAAGCCCTGGTTTTTCTACTAATATCTTAAATATCCCCAAGCCACCGACCCCCTTTTGTATCATTTCTCTTCTTTTTTCTATGAATTGATTCATATGATGAATCACTCTAGTTATAATATTTTTATATTATGTCATAGTATTTTCAGTAATACCTAAAAAAAAAATACTGTTATATAATACAAAAATATTGTGTTATAATATTATTATACTGCGTTATAGTGTTTTTCTAATATTATTGAAAACAAAACCACTATATTACAATGTTCTTCTAGTTTGTTAAAAACATTGTAATTATAATTTCAAAAAAATGAATTATATATATATATATATATATATATATATATATATATACAGAATAAAATTCTTGGCTGAATAATTCGTTCTATTATTCCAACGAGATACACATTAGCAAAGACAGACATCGACACCGATACGTTCTTTTTTGACCAAGTAGACTGAGGAAGTTACTTCAAACTATCCCCCCACCATTTCCGGCCCCATCGGTCGCGGGGTTTGCCGCCCCAATCAGTTCTTCCTCTTCATCGGCCTTCGTCTTCCTCTTGTACTCCCCGTACAAGTAGGACGCGAACCCCCACACGCACAACACCGTGGATGCTGCCTTCTGTGCCCCGAACTCGTCGTGGAAGACCACAAAGCCACCCATCACGTTCACCACCAGCAGCGCTGTCGAGCAGATCCCACTGTTGAGGGAGGACGTCAAGAAGACCATGCCCGCAGTCCCCATGAAGCACAGCTGCCAACTAGCTATGGTCGCGCCTATGATCACCCAGTACCGAGCCCTCCCCAGGTCGAACTCCACCGCGGCTTCTCTTTTCATCTGCTTGAATCCGCCCGATGCCGCCATTCCCACCATCGCGAACCCGGTCGCCACCGCCTCCATCGCCACCTGCATTTCCATCACCGTCCGGAACGCGGTCACCCCTCGGTACACGATCTGTGCGATGGGGAGGTACAGCGCGAACATGACGGCGGCGCCGAGGGTGGTGAGGACCCCGATAATGTACTGCGAGGAGGTGACGCCCGAGGGCCGCTCGTGGCTGTGGTTGAGGGCGAGGAGGATGGAACTAAGCGTGAGGAGGAGCACGCAGTTCAAGTTGGTGAAGTAGAGCGGCTGACGGACGAGAACAACGGAGAGGAGGAGATTGAAGGCGAGTTGGGAGGATAGGATGAGCGAAGAGGTGGACACCGGGAGGTAGGAGACGCCCCATGAGATGAATAAGTTGTTGACACCGAGGAAGAGGCCGATGAGGACGCAAAGCAGGAGGAGGCGAGGGGTGAAGGCGGTGCGGGGCGGACGAGGGGAGAAGTAAATGAGGGGGAGGAGGAGCGGGAAGCCGGCACTCTGGACCAACGTGGAAACCCACCGGCTGGAGCCGCCATGCACGAAGTAGAAGCGAGAGAGGAGGCTGGAAGCGAGTGTGCCCAGGAAGAGAGCCGAATAGTTTGCAGCGAGCAGGATGCTGTGGACTCCATGGCTGGTTACCCTTCCTCCTCCTCGTGCACTTACTTCTGCATCTCCTCCTCGTGCACTTACTCCTCCTCCTTGTCCTCCTCTTGTCTCTCTACCTTTGGTCTCCATACTTCCTCCAAGAATCCAAGATCGTGGTGGCCGCTCAAAGTTACTGTTAATTTTATACTGAAAATTTGTTTTTTTTTTTCCCCAAAAAAAAAATAAAAATTATATTAAGAAAGCAGTTCCACAGATCAGCACACGAAAGACCAATCTCATTGCCCCCCCGCCCAAAAAAAAAAAAGAAAAAAAAAGGACAGAAAGGTCGTCACATACTTAGCAACCGAATTGACATAATTATTGCCTTCCCAAAAGACATAATTAACCTCATTAGCTAACAAAAGATTCCAATAAAAACAAAAACTCAATTCCTCACGGCTGCATTTGTTGGTAAACAATAGAACAATAACCTCAGCATCAGTTTCCACCTTACTGAATCGTCTTCCAGCTTGCTTAGCATGCAGCAGACCCCTCCTTCGTGGTAGGCACTTCCATCAAAAAAAAAAAAAAAAAGAAACCCTCATCCCCCCCTGCTGTGAAGTAAGCTGGAAGGAGCCACCCCTGTTGTTGCCTGGCCGAGGTGACCTTACAATCAAGTTTATTTGACCTCTCAAACAACAAATCATATGGTCTATTGAGGTAGCCATTTTGGGGGAGAATCTTTCTACTGGATAGGAGATTAATTAATTGTCAAACTCATTGAATTAAGAATGACTTCTCTCATCTACCAAATGAAGAATAATTGTCTTGCATGTATGCAAGTGCAACAATTAGGAGATTAAGAATGACTTCTCTCATCTACCAAATGAAGAATAATTGTCTTGCATGTATGCAAGTGCAACAATTAGGAGATTAAGAATGACTTCATTCATTCAAGTATCAGAAGATTTTGAAACACTGTACCTGTATGTATGCGGCTACAATAATGCAAGTGCAACAATGAGAAACTTAAAATATGCATCAATGTTTTGGTGAAGAATTGTTATGCGAGCCGCATATTATTAATCCTCCTTTTTTATGAACCAAGCAAAAAACTGAAACCTTTCCATCGCAAGAGCTGAACAGGAGCTGTCTGAATGCATTTGGTAAGGGGTGTAGAGGCCAAGACATGGACAGTCTTTTAAGCTTTAGAACATAGTAATGAGGGATTCAATGCTTCTGAGGTAGGTAGGTTTTTGTAGGCTTGTGTTTGAACATGTTGCGACTCAAGGGAGGGATGCATGCAGTGGATGTAAAGAGTAATGTGCCATATTAGTTGGTATGAACTTTGAAATATGGATCTTTTTGGAAAGTGCAGTGGCTTCCATTTCACATGTCCCTGGCATAACATAAGCATTCGAGATTAAGGGTACCTCAAATTGAATCCCAGTTTCTTGAGGTTTTATGTATTGATCCATGAAAAGTTTAAATATTATAAAAAATATATATATATATATAATCAGTTAATTTTTATTTGTCATGTAAATATTAAGTTCCGTCCATAAGAAGATAAGGGCCACGAAGCCCAACACCCTTATGCCCATATGGATATGAGCCTAAAAGATAGCTCGAGTCAGTTACCTAATTGTCGAGCTATCTCCCTTATAGAATATTTATAAGAATATTTTCAAAAGCTCGGGTCAATTTGGGTCGATTATGAATATGACCTTCCCTATGGAATATTCGTCGAAATATTTTTGGAAGTACGAAGAGTCGATCGGATTAGTTACCAACTGCCTCATCTGCGAAATATTTATAAGAATATTTTCAGAAGCCAGGGGACTGCTCGGGTCGATTACGAATTGCCTCTCGTACGAAATATTTATAAGAATACTTTCTTAAGCTTAAAGGAAAGCTCGGGTCAATTATAAACTATCTTCCTCTTCCTCAAGGTCAGTATAAAAACGCACCCCAAAACTCTAGATATACTAGGAGAGACCTCGATACTAACTTAAATATCGAAAGGATCGATTCGAAAAGTTACCCTCAACCTCAATCTTTGTACAAGTAACAAGTTTGGAGAGACTTTACTCTCTTTCAAACGACTCCTCATATAAGGATTAGGATCACGTTGTACTGATAAAGACGTCAACGATATTTTTCCTTAACAAAAGTATATTTTATCCGTACATAGTTTTCTATAGCATTAAGGTTTTTTTGCCAAATAACTTATCCTATCACTAACTGATGGTCGATATTTAGCTAAATATATAGTCAATATATAAAACACCTAAGTTTCTCTTGACATTATTATCGACATAAGAACCATCAATGAAGATTACAGTGTCTTAGTGTCAGTGAGTGTTTCAACGCCTTCACTTTAACAATCCAATGACGATCAAATGGCTTCTACGAGCGGCCTAAGATTTTGCAGGGATGAATGCGCTTAATCTAAATTGAGTGTAATAATGCAAAAAAATAGTAACTTTAGTAAATATATATTGATATTTTTTTTAGTGATAACGCTCCCTGAAAAAAAAACCCGAGAAAATTGTATATGCATTCCCAAAAGTCAATACTTTTAGTATTTGCGCCTGTAAATTTAAATTCAATATTTGTTGTTATATTTGACAAAGTTCAAAACTTATAATTAGTTGACTATCGTGTAATGATGGAAAACTTTAATATTTTTTACATAAATATTTTTTTCAATTAATGATTTTTATATTTCTTCCTCTAAGTTTAAGTTTAGAAAATAAGGAATCAAATAATGAATTAAAGTGATAAGGGGAATTTTAAAACAATTTAACACTTTCCAAACTCATTACTTACTAAAGTTGGTAGCGATAAATCTGAGTGCATCAAAAGAATGCTATTGAAAAGCGACATGTATAAAAAAATTATTTTCTTATGTATGAACTCATTTCTTATGTGTGAACTCGGATGTTGTTTTATTTCTTAATCCACGTTGGCGACGAGAGGGGAAGGAACACAACATTTGACTTGTTGGAGCCGATCGCCCTAACCGAGATATAATTTGGGGTTGAAATTAAGAAAAAAATAGGGATTTGATTGGGATGGATCTTGATAAAAAGTTAAAAAAAAAATAAAAGAAAGCAAAATTGTTGGACCGAGTGGGTTCTTAAACAAAATAAATTTATATATCTATTCTTGTTAAGTTTGAAAATTAATATATGTATCCTTGTAAATTTTAGCCAATCGTAAAAACATATATTATATATCACTCCAAACAGTAAGATGCTTTAAATGTATCACCATTGGATATCTATCAAAAAAAAAAAAAAATCACCCTAACTTAGAAGTATCAATTATGCTGATGGTATGGATACTCATACGAAGCCATCCCTAATAGTATAGGGATGAGTGCAGCAATAAACGAGTGAGGACGGGAATAGAAATATTTTCTATTATTCTTACAAATTATAATCTTTCATACGGGGAGATAGCACTACCCACCCCATCCCTATTAATTATTTTCATCTTGTTAATAAATGTTAGATGAGCCAACCACCGGTCTAATTCAAATCATGTCAGGTTAAATCTTGATTAAGTCGATTATGAGTCAATAGTAAATCATTTGATTCAATAACTAATATGAAACAGTATTAACACCCTCTCCCCGTATGCACCCGAGCCCTAACCATAATCATCTTCTTGTTATGACTATAATGTTTTCCTCGACGAATGACATAATGACGATTGTCTTCCCCTCCATCGGCATATTATCACAAACTTAGCTATAATTGCCTATTATAAAACACCCTTGCATTATTCGTTTGCAAAGGATTAACATAGTTGCAACCTCACTCAGGTTCTGAAGGATATATAAAAGAGCAAATTGATTAGTTTCAAAAATAAGTTATGAATAAGTTTCAACATCTCATATACAAAGCGACTTTATAAGCAATTCATCAAAACACTTGGTATGCAATAGAGAAAAGAAAGAAATGAGAAAACAAGGACTTTGAAAGAAAACAAATAGTCACAAGTCTATAAATGATTGTTCATCAAAGTGTGGGCAAATTGGTAAGTCTTCATAGGCTTTATGTACGAACTTATGAATCCAATTAACGCCCAATACTATTCTAAAGCCTCATCTAATCATGTGTCACACGGGTGGTTCTAGGGTGCTGAGATACCTAATATTTTGCATCACACCATAGTCTATAGAAAACAGCCCATGACAAAAAAAAAAAAAAAAAGAGTCATTGTGGGGTAGTTTTGCACATTCTAGTAGGTGGTCACTTTATAGCTCTACAACTTATTTATGCTCATAGTTTTCAAATAAAAACAAGATAAAACACGTTGTCAAACATATGTACAATTAAACAAAAGGTATGAATGATCCATTAATAAGGGTGTTGTAGATGTGTGACGGTCGTTCATGACATTCTCCCCTATTTAAACTATTAACGCTTTCGTCAATGCTTATTGATAGGCTTTGATGATTGATTCTTCGTGTTTTAAAATATTTTTAAGCCCAATTAGCTTTCGTGTGGAGAAGCTTTTATTATTTTACTAAGTACTCAATATGTGCTACTTCGTTGGGTAGAATATATTAAAATGGCTTTAACTTACTTTTTGCAGGAGGCTCCGGTGAGGGGAGCTAAGTTAGAACACTTCACGAAGCATCTTGTAGATTTAAATGGTAGGCTTTCAAGTAGCTTGCATGAAAGACATTATGAATTTTGAGCTATCCTGACAGCTATAATTTATAGGAAACATTACTTACCTTGTTGGTAATTAGGAAGGGTTCTTAATATTTACACATTAGTCTCTTGTGCACTTTATGCCTAAAAAACTAGATTGATATTTATTATAGCTTCACTAACACTAAGTCATCAACTTTAAACTCCTGCGATTGCCTTCTTATATCTGTCCATATTTTCATCTTTTTTATTGCCTTCTCTAAGTAAGCTCGGGCATGGTGTCATTCCTTTACAAAGTGATACACTGATAGGTTAATCTTAGTATAATTGATTATCAAAGTGTAAGTAGTTGATAGCTGTTGTTCAGTAATAGTCATGAACGTGCTCTTATTAGAGCTATATCCAATAATTTCACCTAATCTAATTAGTTGGCACTCATGTAGTGCCAAATGTATTGCTCAAGAAGAGAATTGGGGTGGAAGCTTATTGACAAATATAACTTAGATCCTAACAATTTGAATAGCACAATCCAGAATCCAAAAATAATATGTTTCAATCGCTGATAATATTATGTGAATCTCCCCAATATTTTACCATATTTTTCTTCATCAACTTAGCGACCTCCTCTACTAAGTAACATAGAGGCATAACAATGAATGTTGTATGCTTTAAAAGTTGATCGACCATCATGAGTATTGATCCAAGTCTCCTTATTATCGACAAGCTTGATACATCGACAAGCTTGATACAGAGTACAAGGAAATAATATGTTTCAATACAAAGTACAAGGAAAGTTTGATACAAAAATAATATGTTTCAATCGCTGATGATATTATGTGAATCTCCCAAATATTTTATCATATTTTTCTTCATCAACTTAGCTACCTCCTCTACTAATTAATGTAAGGGAACAACAATGAATGTTGTATGCTTTAAAAGTTGATCAACCACCATGAGTATTGATCCAAGTCCCCTTACTATCGACAAGCTTGATACAAAGTACAAGAAAATATTTTCCCATGGTCTTTTTAAAATGGGCAATGACTCCAAAAGTTCCACCAACTTCCATTGCGCTGCTTATTTTATTAGTAAGTAAGATATGTCCAAATATATTCCTCCACATCAGTCTCTATCTTCGACTAATAGAATGTCCTCTCTATGAGAGCCAATGTCCGATGAATACTTATGTCTTGCCATAAGGAATCATAACACTCTCTTAAGAATTTTTGCTTTAACGCTCTCTTAAGAAGTCCTACCATCATGCTTGCTTTAGCGGAATTTTCTTTTGAGTTTAGAAGTAACAACATAATATTGCTCATCCTTAACATAAATCACATTATGAGAAGATGGTGTTGCGATACTCGTAGTTAGTGAGCCACCATTGTAATCTCCTCATGCACTAGATATCATTACTCGATCTCGTTAAGCTTATGACTTTTGTAGGCTACCAATTGGCCCTCCTATATAAGTACTTCTTTAATAGCGAAGTCTGAAGCATCGATATGGACTTCGAAATGCTTCTCATAGTTTCATAATTTGAGTAATGGTTCTTTTAATATAGCAACATTTAGGTCTTGGAATGCTAATTCATATTTGTTTGACCATTGTCAATGCTCCTTCTTCAACAACTCTATTAATGGAGTTATACTTTTCGAGTACCTAGTTATGAAGCATGGATAATAGTTGATGAAACCAAGGATGTATCTCAACTACAGTACCTTCTTTGATATTCACCACTCCGTCACAATCTGCACCTTCGATTTATTTATTCGAATGGATCCTCCACCAACTCAGTGTCTCAAGATTAAAACCTTTATCTGGGTAAAGAATCACTTCTCTCTTTTCCTGAACAAAATATTCTTCTTAAGAATCTGAGAATCTTGAAAATTGTTCAGAAGTGTTTGACATGATTATCGAGCATTTGGTTGTAGACAATGATATCATCCAAGTAGTCGATCATAAACTTATTAAAATACTCATTAAATGATTGATTCATGAGAGTATAAAATACGATCAGAGTGTTGGTTAAGTCAAAAAGTATTACTAAGAACTCAAATGCTTTATACTTGGTCATACAGGTAGTCTTCACTTTGTCACTTTCAACTATGAGAACCTGTCAGTACCTCGATCGAAGGTCGAGTTTAGAGAAATATTTTATCTAATTTAGGTGCTCGAATAAGCTTGCCATGAGTGAGATATGGTACTTATTCTTCATCATCATCTTGTTTATGGCCTAATAGTCGACATATAATCAGATGCACCTATCTTATTTCTTTTGGAAGAGAATTATAGCTTTGAATGGTGTTTTAAAATTACGAATGAAACCATCGCTTAGCAATTCATCTAGTTACTTCTTGAGCTTTACCAACTCTGGAGGGGTCATGTGGTATGGTGGCTCGCTAGAGGCATCACTCCCGGCTCCAGTTCGATGCGATAATCTATGCCTCTACATGGTGGTAGAGTTTTTAATAACTCGGGTGGCTTATAATATTTGTAAACTGCTTCAAAATATTCACCACCATAATAGGTTTATGAGTGACCTCCATGTCAAGTGACCCCAATTTTACTATGGCTACGAAAATTAATTTGTCTTTTCTTACACATTTCTTCTATTGTAAAGTCGATATTTATTATGGATCCTTAGTTAATTCTCAAGAAACTAGGATCATATAAGGGTTATCAGCTCCCATTAGGCATTGAGAGTTTAAGAACGACAATAGCACCAAATTCTATTCTAAGAATTACTTTGAAGTCATCCAATAATACTATCATCATGTTTGTGCTTTCGCTCTATGTCTCAATTTTAAGAGGGTCCCCCTTCACCAACCTTGAAATCTTTATAGTTTCTAAGTTTGTAGCTTTCATCCGGGCTCTTCTCTAAGTTCAGCCCAAGTTGCCTTGCTTCTAAATATGCAAAAAAAATTTTGGGTAGCACCCTTATCCACCATCACATGAGTTGTTCGACCATTTAGTATGATGTCCATGTACATCAGCTCGTTGCTCCTTTCTTTTTATTTTTTTCTGTCCAAGTTCTCCCCTACTTGATACCGTAATACATTCTACAAATGCATTGCTCACATTCGAGATCATTGTCTCCTCATCATCATTGTTGGATTTTGAATTACCAGAACTAAAGGTGATGGCCTTGGCCTTGTCCAATATGTGAGGATGGATTGATCCTATTAACACATTGAGTGCTAGCTTTTGTGAGCACTCTCTCATCATGTGTGATCCTCCATATAAGTAGCATTCGCTAAGTTTTGGGTCTTATCTTTTGAACTTAGCCCTTTGTGGGAACTCTTTTTATTTTGCTCGATTGTAGACTCCTTTCTCTGAAAATACTTAGATGAGTAATTTTCTAAAGATTATTTCTTCTTTCTAGAGTCCTCTAAGGGAACAAAGTCAATGTGTCTTTCTACAACTATGATTGTCCCAACCAAATTAGTGACATTCCTTTGATGTGGTTATTGTCATGTCCACGATTTTAGGCTATTGAGGAAGCTAAATAACTTGTCCTTCTCATATGTATTTTGTATATCCAACATCAGTACTGAAAAATACTTTATATAGTCTTGAATAAAAGTGCTTTGGTGGAATTATCTCAGCTTACTTATTTCAACAAACTTAGTGTTCTCAAGTAGGAACTGAGTTCTCAACTCCTACTTTAAATCCTCTCGTGATGCCACTCAACATTAACCTTGTCGGATCTCTTCCAAATGTATTTGTCACTAAAGTTTTGCACTCTCATTCAAATATATGGTTGTTTTCTAAACTTTAACAAAAATCAAGTCTCATATTTTGAAAGTACTATTCTATGTTGAATAGAAAATTCTCGAGCTACTTCTTATCCCTGACACCCCCATAGTAATATAGCTTAGGTGCCCTCAAGTTTTATAGTAGAGCAACACAGGTGTTGCTCTCTTTTACATTAAAAGCCCTCATTTGTAATGTAATCTCGGATATAAGTTCCATTATGACTTTGTATAGGTATTGCATAAAGTTTTTAGTGTCTTCCATCCATTGATCTATTCGGGACTCAACCTTATCAATTCTAGATTCTATCTCCTCTTGCGAGTTCTTTATCATAAGAAGTTTTTGTTGACCTTAGCAGAATTTCTCTAGACTTATTTCAAGAATGTTAAGATGGGTTTTTAAAACTATAAACGTCTCATTATGACTTCTTTTTCTAATTGACGTTCTAAATTGTGCTGACATGCTCATCTTGAGTCACTCCAACAGCTTGAGAGCGAGTTTATACTTAAAGCTCACCTACGATTACTTTGGGCAATGATCTAACTTACTTTGTCTTGCTCGATTTATCATAATAATTATTCATGATGAGAATATTAATTTTTATTATTTTCTTAAATTATTTATCTATTCTGATACCATGATATCATAGACTCATCTGAAATTACTTAATTCATAAGATATTATTATATTATTTATCTGTAAGAGATCAATCTAATTACAATCTAAATGGTTTAAGAAAAATTTTGTAGAGTCGGGCATCGATCCACCAAAAAGCTTGCTGATGTTTTGAAGCGTCGGGAGCAGCAAGCAATTGTAATTTATTACCATCGACGCCTTATCGTCTTCTGTAAAAATGGCCTGAAAGAAGCCGGCGGCGTCTCGTTTCAGAAACAAACCTTCGACTTCCTGAGCCAATAACCATGCCCTGCTTCTTCGTCTACAGTCTCCTCGTTTTTCTCTCTTTCTATCCTCCGCCTGGCGCCACCTCCTCCTTCACCCCGCAGCAGGAAGAGCAGATCGAGCGCCTCCAACGCTACCTTCGCATCCGCACCGCCCACCCCGACCCAGACTACGCCGCCGCCGCCGACTTCCTCCTCGAAGAGGCCCGCTCCATCGGTCTTCACGCCCTCGCCATCGAATTTGTTCCTGGGAAGCCCCTTCTCCTCATCTCCTGGCCCGGCTCCGACCCCTCCCTCCCCTCCCTCCTGCTCAACTCCCACATCGACAGCGTCCCTGCTGAACCCTCACGCTGGCTCCACCCACCCTTCGCTGCCATACGTGACGCCGCCGGCCGCATCTTCGCCCGCGGCGCCCAGGACGACAAGTCCATCGCCGTCCAGTACCTCGAGGCCCTCCGCAACCTCAAGGCCGCCGGCTTCGTGCCTGCCCGGTCCGTCCACATTTCGCTTGTCCCAGACGAGGAGATCGGTGGCGCCGACGGTGCCGCCAGGTTCGTTGCCTCCGAGCAGTTCCGGGCGCTCAACGTCGGGTTCGTGCTCGATGAGGGGCAGGCTTCTCCCACGGACGAGTTCAGGGTGTTCTACGCGGACCGCTCACCGTGGTCGTTGATCGTGAGGGCCGTCGGGGCGCCGGGCCACGGCTCGAGGATGTTCGATGGCGGTGCGATGGAGAATTTGATGGATTGCGTGCAGGCTATTGCGAGATTTAGGGAGAGCCAGTTCGATCAAGTGAAGTCGGGGTCTAAGGCGGCCTCGGAAGTCATATCTGTGAATCCGGTGTATATGAAAGCCGGTACTCCTAGTCCCACGGTGAGCCACCTTTTTAAGCCTTGTCATTATGGTCACTATTATAGCTATTTTTCTTTCTTTTTTCTCTGAATCTATCATTCATGATCCTTATTCTGTTACTTGTTCTAAAGCAAAAAGGGATTTTTTTTTTATTTTTGCTCTCCGTTGGAAGTGATCACTTGTTATAAGTATGGATAGCGTTAAGGATTAAAAGGGGAAATGTTCTTGTTTGTTTCTATCCTTCTAGACGAAGTAAGAATAGTTATGAATATCTTTCAAGATTTCCATTTGCAAATTCAATGACTGAGTTGATTCTGATGCATGCTTTACTTGATATATTTTTTTTATTCAAAGTTATCCATAAGTGAATGGAGCAGCTGTTCTTTTGCTTGGATTTTCTTCTTGGTGATCCTTCTTCTGGCTTAAGGTTACCATTTTTTTTATGAAATGAGGAATATTCCCCCCTCACCTGTGGTGCAAGAAATTTCTGACCAAATTATGGTTAGAGTTAAATGACTAAAGAGAAACATTCTTACTTATTATGATCCTCCTAGAGGAAGAAAGTTTTGTGACAGTATTTCCATGAGAGGTAGTATGACTTGATGTCTGTTATGTGCAGTTGCAACAAATGAGTTGATTCTGATGATTGTTTGACTTGATGATTTTTCTTTCGAAGTTCTCTATATACAGTTGAAACTGTCTTCTTTCCCCTTGGTTCTTTTTTTCAGTATTTCTTTTTCTGGCTCAAGTTTACTGTTTACCTTCTTGTGAATAGGATGTTTTTTTGTCCGCGTTGCAAGAAACAAGTATGGTTGGGTGTTGAAAACTAAAATTGGAAATATCATCACTTGTTATGATTGTTATAGAAGAAGCAAGAATGGTTTCCCATGAGAGTTAATATGATTTGAGAATTTATGTTTCAGCATTTGCTATGGCAATCGACTATTATATGCAATTGAGTTAATTAAAACGTTATATGCAATTGAGCTAGTTAACTCAGTTGCTATATACAACTGAGTTTATTCTGATGCTTGTTTTCACGTCATGGTTTTACTTCCGAAGTTTGCAATTAGAGCGACTGTTTTTTCCCCTTGGATTTTCTTTATACTGGCCATTGTTCTGGTTTAGACCTCTGCTGAATTAAAAAAATTTACTCCTTCACATTGCAAGAAATTCCTAACTATAGTATAGTTAGTTTTAAAGAATAAAAGGGGACACATTCTTGCTTTTTTTTTTTCCTTCAAGAGGAGGTAATAATAGTTACAGTTTTGCCATGTGACTGAGGATAGTTTGATGGTTTATCTTTTGAAGCTTGCTATATTCAGATGTGACAACTGATTTATTCTGATTCATGTCCTTCATTTGTTTCATTTTATCATTTGTGTTTAGTTATATATTTTTTTCCCTTTGCTGACACTAACAAAAAGTTGAAAAATGGCCTTCTAACTTTTTCTATCTTTTAATTGGGGCAAAGCAGTGAGTAGCTTAATTCTTATGCTTTAGTGCCACAAAAGGCTTGGCTGGTGGTTGTTGCTAGTCCACGAGTGCAAATGCCCCTATTGAAGGTGTTTTACTAGGGAGTCTCACAAGTTAAGCTATGGTTATGTAGACTGAGTTTACATGATCCTTTTGGGCCTGCTCTAAGGAGGGAACACTAGACGGAGTGGTTGAAGCTTGATGATCCTTCTTGCCGCTCTTCTTCTATGTTTTAGTCTTCCTTGTCTTCTTTAATGTTCTACTTTACATTATCTTGTTAGCTGCCTGATGCATTTGGATTTAAGATCGACACTGCTTGAACCCCATCAAGTTGGTGACCAGAATTGTTATCAATGATCATCATCTTTAGGAGCCTTTGATTCTCCATAGAGAATTTGCACTCAGCCTTACTTAAGTCATCTTTTTTCTTTGCCAGCTTTACCATTGAGGTGCCTACAAAGTGGCCATACTTGCCTCGGCCCTCATCTTTTGGTGGTAGGACAATAGTGGGATAATTTTGGTAGGACTGCTACAATCTCTGTGAGAGAACAGGCATTTGAAATTTCTTTTGAAGTAGCTCCGGACATGCCCTCACGGCCTCACCCCTTATATAGGTCCAAGGGTTCTATCTTGCAGTAATATTTTTCACAGATATATACCAGTAAGATAGTATTATGGCACTGTTGCTAGTAGTGGTACTAAAAATTCAATTGACAAGGAACTGTTAGGAAATGAATTTATTTATAAGCTCATTGTGTTTATGTTCAGTTATATAACAATTAACCATTCAATTAACTTTGTTGCAATTTTACCTAAGTTAATAAGATCTTAATGTGCTATAGAATCAAAATAGAACTTTCATTTATCGACGAGAAAATATATCCTAAATCCTAATTGTAGACTAATATATAGATCATTCTTTTGTTGAATGTTTCTCACAATATGACAGCTTTCTGATTGTTACTTTTAGTAATTTTTCATGGATGTCTATTTTATGACACTGTTTTTACATATCCCGGGTAGTGAAGTTGGATATTTTCCAACCAAAGCTTCCATTTGTATAGGGTGATGATCATGTGTGTGTACATATATTGTCATTCCTTGTTTGTTTGTATTGATATCATATTCGATGTGCATCTGTAAAATGTTGATTTTTGTGTGTTCAAATTGTTACATTTGTTATTCATGTCTGTATGAGTACATGATGACACCCATTGGACTCATACATTTCAACATGATTGCTCCAGGGTTTTGTAATGAATATGCAACCCTCAGAAGCTGAGGTGGGGTTTGATGTTCGTCTTCCACCAACAACAGATCTGAGTGTACTAAAAAGAAGGATTGATGAGGAATGGGCACCAAATATAAAGAATATGACATATCAGGTCAGGATGTCTTTGCTACATTGTAATGGAATTTTTTTTCATTTGCAAATCTGCTCTCTTATTGAGCGCCTTTGCATGGTTAGATTCCTTCAACTAGAGTCTTGGTGCAGCTTTACCCAAGTCTCTATGGTATCAATGGTTTGCATTTCATTGATTTTATCTTCATAACAAGTTGCTCCTAATGTTTTTGGCATTCATTCTATAAAGAAGTATGATATTTACAATTACGTTACTATTTTCGCTAATAGTATTTGCTATATAAACTTTGTGCCTCTACTAAATGTTGTCTAGTATTTCTACCGGTTTTGACTTGCACCTTTTTTCTTCCTTAGTGTCAACTTCATCCTTTAGAGGGGTTGCTCAAGTATCCATGAATGTTTTTATTTTTTTTCTGGTTAGATGCTTAGAGCAAGAAGATTATTATAGTAAATGTTGAAGGTTTTGTGCTGAACAACTTGGATATTGGTATGAAATGTCAAAGTAAATATTGGAAGGAAAAAATAATTATTACTCTATTACCTAGGAAGCATGGACAGGACATGCGTTAGACACTTTGATATGATGTATACTAAAAAGTTGTGACATTGCCTTGCAATTCAAACATATTTTTATGTGTTTTATTATCATGTAACATACATATTTACTAAAACCTATCGAATGTACAACTATCATAATTTGAATTATGAGATGTTATAATAGACTTCCCAAAAGAGGAAAAGAGGCAATTTCCGATGTAATATGTGATTCAAGAAAAAGGTCAAATATCCTATATAATTTTCAAGGCTATCGATATTTATTATACCCTTGCAAAATTTGTATGCAAGGGTGGCGACACATGATACATCGATAAGGAAGAGGAAGAAAAAAGAGAGGAGGAAAAGGTGATGGAGGAAGAGAATGAAGGAAAAGAAAGAAGACGAGGCGGTGCAGGAAGATGAGGAAGAGGAAGCGACATTGAGCAGTGGCTGGAGGCAAAACAAATGGAGGGCTTGAGTTTGGGTGAAGATGGCTCACAAACGTGAGCCCTAAAGCCTTAGTTAATTTTTTTTAACTGGTCAAAGGGATCCATTTGAAATGAGTTGGCTTGCATACTGTTTCATGCTTAGACCGATATGTAATGCCTATTTCATAATGGTTTGGACAAAATGGCTAACATTGGTTATAGACATAACAAAGAAAATAGGTCAACAGAAAAGTTAAAGCAGCATGAAAATTCTAATAAGAGGATGGAAAGAGAGGCGACCTGAAATTTAGATGAGGATAATGTTAATATGTTATGGACTACAATGAACAATAAGATTAGGAGCTTAATAAATGTTTTGATGAAACTAAAGGTAGAGATATAGTATTAAGAGAGTTGGTGGTGGTGGTACAATTAAGTTTAGAAAGCAATTTTTACTAAAATATTATGCTTTAATGATTAAAAAAATTGTAAAAATGAGAAGCAATTTGAAAGATATATGGAATTAAAAAGGAGGCTAAAATAATAACGTAAGATATAAAGCTTCCGATAATTTTTATAACATTTAGTACTAAAGATATTGAAGAAGGCAAGGTTCGTCGTACCAGTCCGTACTAGCATATCGAGATTTGGCTGGTACGGTATGGTATGTCGGTACAGCTCAGTATGCCTAGGCATACCGAGCGGTACAAATAAATAACATTTTAATGATTAAAAAAATATTATTTTTTTAATACCTGAAAAATTAGAAAAAAAAAGTTGGGTTAGGGTTTGTAAGATAGAAATTGGTATAGATTCAACAATATCAATGTAAATTAGGCAAAAATAATATTACATTTCTTTTTCGAGCTTTGAGGAATAGTTTTGAGAAAGTGAGAGTTTTAGAAAGAGTGTGTGAAGTGAAATGGGAAAATGGTGAGTTTAAATAGAGTTAGAAATGGTTTTTTGACCGTTACAGGGTCTGTAACGGTCGATTTTAATCTTTTCAGGGTCAATAACGGTTGAGTTCGACCGTTACAGGGTCTGTAATGATCGATTTTGATCGTTACTGACCATTAACGATCGGTAATGGTTGAAAATTCGACCGTTACCGAGTGGTATCGATCGATTTCGCCCGTTATACTACTGTAACGATCGATTTCAACCGTTATATACCATGTAACGATTGATTTCGACCATTATATACTATGTAACGGCCTGAATTTTGACCGTTACCGTTCGATACAAGCCCGTATTAGACGATACGGGCCACAAACTGCAGTACCGCTCGATATCGGGTGGTCCGCGTACCGATAAACCATCGGGCGGTATGGAAAACCTTGGAAAAAGGTATATATTAAATTTCTAAAGATAGAGAAAGAAAGGATAAGGATTTAGGTTATATTAAATGCATTAAAGATGATGATCAGGGAATACTTGTTCATGATGACAAAATTAATGAAAGAGAAATTATTTTAAATATTATTCAATAAACATTCCATAAATGATTTAATTATAATGATTATTAATATTGGTATATTTAATAATTATAAATGTGTTCATAAGAGGTAAAAGATGCTTAGAACCAAGGTTTGCAATTTCGACATTTACCGCCCGTACCGGGCGGTACATACCGGTCTGCTAGGTTATCGGTACGCGGACCGCCCACTACCAGGCGGTACCGCCAAAAATCGACCGTCGACGGTCGATTAAGGGAGAACAAGGGAAGAAGAAGAAGAGGAAAAGAAAAAAAAGAAGAGAAGAAGAAAACCTAGCACCTATCCTCACCCGCGTACCGTCGTCGCCCTCGTCCGCGGTTCGCCGGCACACCGTCGCCTGCGGATCGCCCGCACCCGTCGCCGCCCGCACCCGCACGAGGAGAAAGAAAGAGACGATGTCACCCCTTTTCTTTTATTTTTTTAATATTTTTAATATATTTTTAATATTATATTATATTATATTATATAATATTATATTATATAAATATTATATTATATTTAATATATCAGGTGGTACGCACTGTATGTACCACCTGGTACGGTACCATACCATTATCGATAATATGTTGGTACACCGGTACGGACCGGTAAGTCAAATCTTGCTTAAAACAATAAAAATAGTTAAGAAATTAAATTGCATATGATTCTTATTGATTTAGATAAAGCCTATAATAGAGTTCTTATAAATCTATTACGGTGTGTTTCAAAAAAGAAATGTGTATCTATTAATTATATTTGTGTTATCAAGGATATGTATGATAATGTAGCTACTAGTTTTAGAACTATATGAGTTTGTCTAGTGAGTTTCTAGTATATGACTACATCAAGGATCCGTATTAAGTCCTTATCTTTTTAGAATGATAATGGATGAACTTACTAATGATAGAATTCTCTAGTATATGTTATTTGCTGATGATATTGTCTTAGTTGAAAAGAGTCTAAATGAAGTTTAATTCTAAACTTAAGTTGTAGAATCAATCATTAGAAACTAAAGGTTTTAGTCTAAGTAGAACTAAAAGTTAATATACTCAAATACAATTTAATAATACTAGGAAGTAGGAATGATGATATAATTAAGTTGGATGGTTAAGAAGTTCTATTAAGTAAAAACTTTATGATTCTTAAATCAATTATTCAATAAAAAAGAGAGATTAATGAAGATATTATTTATAAAGTAAAAATAAGATGGTTAAAATAGCAAGGGGCATTAGGAGTTTGGTACCTTTGAGATTAAAAGAAAATTTTTATAAAACAGTTGTTAGACTATCAATGTTTTATGGTTCCAAATGTTGGATAATTAAGAAACACATACAAAAAGTTTTTGTTACTATGACAAGAATGCCGAAGTGGATGTATGGAGTTACTAGGAAAGATAATAAAAAAATATTTAATTTATGAACAATTATGTAGGAGTCAATATATCTATAAATGCAGGAGTTAGAAGTGGCAAAATGATTATTGTTTGTGGTATGAGAAGAGGTAGAGGAAGACCTAAGAAGGCATTGAAACTGTAAATAAAGATTTAAATGCTTTTAATTAAACTAAATATATTATTTTTATAAATCTCAATTTTTGTGGCAAAATTTTACGTAGTCGTCAAATAGTTGATACTTCATGACTTTATTATTGTTGTATCTTCTATAATAATGTGCAAGTGTTTTTGTCCCAAAGAATTGTAAGTTCACCTTAAATTAGGCAAAATTAAAAAAGACATAATTTTTTTAAATAAATAAAAATACCTATATCAAATGCTTACAAATAAGAAAAATGATCATTTAGAACTTTCTTTTCCGAGGTTTTCTGAAATATTAATTTTTTTAGAATTAATATTTATCTGTTTTTGGTTATCTAATAGTTTTAATGTTATTCATGTAAAATATACAAATAGTATCATTATGTTATGTTTTTCTAAATATTCAATAATATGATTTTTTTTCATATATTTTTTATTTTACAATATTTTATTTTAATTTTAAGATTAATTTTATAATTATTTATTTTTATTATAAATAAAAATATATTAGTATTATTTTATTTTATTAACTATTATTAATTTAGGGCCACTCTAATGTTGAGTTAAACTAGTATAATGTCATGGTTCATTTGGATTTAGCTTAGAATGGAGGAAAAAGATAAATTACATTTTTGTCTAACCAAAAAAGTAGGGGCTCTCTTTGGAGAAAATTAAAACATGGATGCTTTGCCTAAAAAAGTAAAATTTCAGGGCTTTTCTAGGGAATTTACACTTGTATTATTATTTATCTTTATGCTAAATACTAACAATATTGAACAATATATGTGAATAACAATACCGAAGAAAAATAAATTACTCTATGAAGCATTCACCAAGTTTTCATCAAGTATTAAAAAAGTTTACGATCTTTCTAATAATTACTAAGAGAATAAATCCAACATGTGTATTAGAAATATGTAATGTCATATTCAATATGTGGTCAAAGTGTTGATTTAATATAAA
Source organism: Ensete ventricosum (assembly GCA_029747655.1). Taxonomy (NCBI): domain Eukaryota; kingdom Viridiplantae; phylum Streptophyta; class Magnoliopsida; order Zingiberales; family Musaceae; genus Ensete; species Ensete ventricosum. Next base: position 7,577,962 of record JAQQAF010000005.1, on the reverse strand, counting down.
TTTAAATTATCCATGCTTTTTAAATTTAAGGAACTGCTCGCCATGGTCTCCAAAACATGGTTGACTAGAATGATTGACAGGTAAATATTGAGAAAAGGAGTATGGTAAAGGAAGATAATAGAAAATGAGAAGATTTATGAAAGCAAGGAGACGCATACTCTTTCTTTCGTCTTCCATCAAAAAATAAGTTGGTCTCACATATCCATGCCCTTTTTAGTCATGTGAGATATTTGATTGGATAATCACCATGGAGATCTTGTGCAACAAGTTCCCTCATAATTGGAATAACAATATGTATTTGTAGCTGTCTCCATCTTTTTATTCTTAGTTTAAAAAAGGGTTATGGTTTTCCCTGGAAATGCTTGTTTTGTTCGGTTAGTTAATGGGATATTATTTTGTTATAATTGTTGATAGAAACAGATGTAAACAACATTTGTCATGTTAGTTCTCAGTGACTCCAAGATCATGCATGTTAGTCGTGAAAACAGTATACAAGGTGAAAAGATTATGATCCTTATGTAAATGCCATTCTGTCTTTAGCTGAAAGCTCGTTACTCAACTAGGATAAAAACGTAATGGCCTTCATGTATCTTTTTCTTCAAAACAAAAGTTCCTACCCTTTGGTCATGGTGATGGTAAGGCTTCATTATCTTTCTTTGTCTGAATGACGGACCATACATGTTCCTGAATTTGCAACTAAACAGTCATAATTAGTAGCCAACCATATGTAGATGGTTAACAACTGATTTTTATTAATGATTCTGGTGCATGGAATATAAAAGGTTCATTCATATTCATGTTTTATAATGATTTAGAAATGATCTTCTGAATGAGTCCCCACAATCGTTACATTCATATTTGATTGTAACACATTTTCCTTTCAAAAATTTGACAGCTGATACTAAAAGGACCGATAAGGGATAACAAAGGGCGTCCCCTAGTAACACCCACTGACGAGTCTAACCCTTGGTGGTCTGCATTCAAACAAGCTGTTCTGGCATCTGGAGGGAAACTTGCAAAACCAGAAATTTTATCTTCCACTACTGATGCTCGATTCATGAGACAGATGGGAATTCCATCCTTGGGCTTTTCACCAATGGCAAATACTCCAATCTTACTCCACGATCACAATGAGGTATAAATACTCATCTTTCATTTGTTTCCGTTCTTTACTTCTTTTCTTCTACATTGGCTGATCTGACGATATTCTGATTTCTGTATACAGTTTTTGATGGACTCTGTGTTTCTCAAAGGAATCAAAGTGTATGAGCATGTCATCAGTGCTTTGAGTTCCTTACCGGAAACTTCAGCCTAGGCTACAGTGGTTCATCTGCCCATCCCTGCAAGACTAGCATTCTTTAGAATGGGTGATGCGCCATAGATGTCTAAGAAAGAAAAAGACGTTGATCCAGTAGAGAGCATCAGTATGTATCAGTGATCGTTTTCTAAAAATCTATTGTACGATATCACAGAATCTAAGTAGATTCTAGTGTTTGCATTCTCGCTCGCAAATTTATTACATAATATATTTGAAACTTCAAGTAAATTATTGTGATGCTTGATTATACCAAATTTTACACACAAGTCTTGAAGACTAAAGTTTGCAAATAGAAGTTTAGCTGACCATCACCAGGGATAGGGTTGAGCTGGATTAGTTTTAGAAATATTTTATAAATATTATGTCTTCTTTCAAACTAGCAGTATCCTAATTTATATCTCTCTTTCCTCCATTAATGTTTTAATGAGCTATCGATTAATGTTCAGTAAAAATTATAATTGATGGTCGAAAAGAAATCAAATAATTTTATAATCAGATTTGGATCGTTATCAATCAAAGTTTATGATTGTCATATTTCAAATAGTCAATTTGATTGACTATTTACTCTGTTTTTTTTTTTTTGATGGCATAAGGCAGCTTAATGTTCCTCTCTGAGATCTAATGCAGTTTTCTTTAAAATCAAACCACCGAAAGTAAAGGACCAATCTTCCAATGCACAGTGTTTTAGCATTGGAGGCAAAGGAGGGAGGGTCAGATCATTCAAAACAGCAGAGCATTGTCCACTGGCCAGATTCCACCACGATCCAATCCCGTGATGACACTGCTGCATGCATATATGACACCATACGTTTGGCCTTTTGTAGGATTTATCGTTCGGCATTCCTTTGGCAGCAACACCATCAGAAATAATATATCCTCCACATCCACTGTTCTTCGATGTAAACGCATACTGTGATTGGATTCACAGTTACTACTTAGTATCCTGGGAAGAGAGGATAGGATGAATACAAGGTTTGGAGAGGCAATTATTGGAGACGACGGTGCCAATAACATGTGATCCGCAAAAGGAATAGATTTATGGATGTAACCATCTGAGACATTATTTTATGTGGGTCTTTGTATTATTGACCTCACACTGATTCGACAAAATTCCACATATAATAATTGAGGGTCCGCCGTCTCTGTCAACTAAATTAGGACAAGAGCGTATGCGACTCTCGTGACATTTTTTTTTTTTTTTTTTACATGTTGATGTATCTATCATCCACTAACCATCCAAAAACTAATCAGGAGATCCATCGAAGCTACAACTGGAAAGAAAAAAAAAAAAAAACTGGTGTTTTATCTGATGAGCCCAAAGAAAAATAAGCAATTGCAGAAGAAGAGAAGAAACCTCAGAAATGGATCTCTCTCTCTCTCTCTATATATATATATATAAATACACACACACACACAAGGCAATATCCATACAAAACAATCTCTTGCACTCATAGTGCAACGCTAATACGAGATCGTAGTTGGCGAGAATCTCTTATCCCTCCCGTGCCGTCAATAGTTCCAGAGACAGCGATCGGCGAGCAGTAGGTGGCCGGCCGAGGCCGATGGCATCTCCTGCGCAGCAAACGGCCGCTTGCCGCTTTCGTCGCAGGACACGATAGAAGAGATCACAGAGGTGAACCCTGTGTCCCACGATGAGCTGAGCAGCTCCGTGCCGCTCGTCTGCTTCTGCACGGAGCTAACATCGGGCGGGGACTGCATGCCGGACGAGCACAAGGAGCTCGACAGGCACATCATGGAGAGGAACAGAGGGGTCGGTGAACCTTGGCGAGCCTCGGCACAAGGGAAGCGGAAGCACTCGTCTAACGGCTCGTCATTAATCCCCGTTGTGTTGGAGAAGCAGGTCACGTTGGCGGAGTCGAAGGTGGGGGGAGAGGCTTCGTTCTTGCTGATAACATCGTTTTCGTTCGCCGGAGGTACGAGAGAAACCTCCGCTTTCACCGGCTTCTTGATGCTTGAAAGCTTATGGAATATTCTGCAGACCACCCACTCGTTCTATACACGCCAGAGATGGAAAAAGCATTGAAGAGTGCGTATAGCATCTTATCGAACAGTCTAAACAACAACTCCTCCTCCTCCGAGAGGCAAAAAGAGCCGAGGAAGAGAGGACGTACCATTGCTATCATCTCGGGCGGAAGGTTGTGGACGTAGCACTTGCCCTCGAGTCGGTACTCATGCATCACCCAGTTGCTCTTCTCTCCCTTGGGAGCCCTGCCCGTGTAGAACACCAGAGTCTTCTTCATTCCAACGAGGAGTTTGTCTCTGTAGATGGCGTTATCTTTGCCCGTGGCCTTCCAGTAGCCTGCCTTGGTCGCCCTGTTCGTCCTCAGTCCACTCGGGTACTTCCTGTCCCTCACGCAGAAGAAGTACCACTCCTTCTCCCCCGTCTTCGCCCTCACTTCCAGCGAGTGAATCAAGAAACAACAATGTAACAAGACAGTGGATGCATGACTTCCTGAAACAAGAGGAGTCGGCGGCAGATTCAGTAAGACTTACAAGGCAAATCCCAGGGCTCGTACTTGTTCAGGTCGATCTCCCCGATAGCTACGGCGTGGAAACTGGCATCCGTAACCTTTTTGGCCAGGTAATGGGTGATGAGCTCCTCGTCAGTGGGCTGGAACCTAAATCCAGGCGGCAGTTCCATGAGCTGCTTCTTGCCCTTCTTGCTAAGAACCGCTACACACACCCTTTAGTATTTGATCACCTAATGAATCGACCAACAGATGGAGTTGATGAAGACGTACGATTTGAAATGTATAGCAAGAGAGAACTGGGTCACGCAATCCAGCAATCAAAACAAAAAGACAGGTGGTAGGGGTAATGCACGGTAGGAAGCTACACGAAAGCAACACACCTACAAATTTTTACGTGATGGCTTGGCATCAGATACTTTTACCATACGATAAAGAAGACGGCTTTCCATTGTTACACTTCTCCGTATGCTTGATGATATATATGTGACGTAAAACTCGTCTACCTTAGACTATGTGGCATGAGAAAAAGGTGCGTTCCCAACTGAGAAGGCATTTTGCTGCTGCTGCTGCTTCGATGGTCACTGAGAGAGAACACATTTTGTTACCACTTAGGATCTCCTTAAGGATATGTATCAAACGCTTTTATTCCCTTAAAAAATTGTTAATATTGTTATTCATTGAGCTGTTGCTATTTTCTGAACTGGATAATTATTTTTATTAATAAAATTATATAATGAATATTTCACAAATGACTTAGTTTTAATAAAATAATAATAATAGTTGTAGATATAATAATCATATATTATTCATAAAATTAGAGTTACTAAAGTAAAAAAAAAATACTTAAAAAATAAAAATAACTAAGAGTGTGGGACCTAATCATATCTCTATTGAGATTTTTTTTAAAAAAAATAAGAGATCAAGAAGAACCTCCGCTTTAACAAAATTATGAGATTTTAAAAAAATAATGAATAGAGAAAATTTTTTTATTACCAATTTATCAAAATGAGGGTGGCATACAAAATAATTATAATTATAAAAAATTAAAATCATGAGCCATACTATAAAAAAAATAAAAAACCTTTATTGAAAGTATGAGAAGTCTTACAATAAATATCTTTGAAACTCAATTTGATATTCTATAAAAATAAAAAAAATATTTCTTGTCAAGATAATTAATGAAAAAATAAAGAGAAAAAAATAAAGATTTACGTATGACTTTTATCTGCTTAGAGAAGGCCTATGATAGAAATCCTAAAAATTTATTACAATGGGTTTTAGGAGAAAAAAAAAGTTTAGCCACTAGATGTTATTAAGAATATGTACAAGTAGCTACTAGTATTAAAATCAAACTAAGATTGTCTAGTGAGTCTGAACTTACTACTCATTTAACAGATAAACCTTATATTATTTGCTAATTATATCATCTTAATTGATAAAATAATTAAATATAATTAATTATAAACTTGAGTTATGAAGTTAAATCTTAGAAACTAAAGGTTTTAGATTAAATAAGACTAAAAATATATGGATCACAATTTTAGTAATATTAAGAATAGATAGGAGGATATAATTAAGCTACATGCATAAATAGTTCTTTTATGTAAATATTTTAGATACCTTAGATTAATTACTTAATAAGATTAAAAAATTGATAAAGATATTAACGTCATGGGTGCGATTTGGGTCTACAAGGTGGGACCTCATGAGGGGCCCCCCACCCTGCAGACCCCAATCGCACCCTCAACATTATCCGTGTTGCCCTTCGTTGCTCCCCTTTTACATTTTAACCATGTTGTTTGTACTATGTAAATAATATCTTCATCAATTGTTTAATCTTATTAAATAATTAATCTAAGGTAGCATTGGAGCGGACGAAAGCGGGCGTATCCAAAAGTTTAACCAACTTGCGCAACTAACTTATGGGCTTACAGCTTTAAAGAAAACCCTAGAATTCCTCAAGCTCCATCTCCACAATGGTGGATAGCTTCTATGTTTTCCTTTACTCTCTACGGTTGCAGGATCGTTCGACTGCACCATATCTTATTAGTTCAAAAGGGAGGTTACCTTTCTATCGTTGCAGGTCTTTGAACTATATATAGTCTCTGTGCAAGACCTTCTTCTTTGCACTTGGTCCAAACCTGTACATTGCAGATCTACTCCCACAGCAGACATCATCATGAGCAAGATGAAGAAGACGAAGAAAATATTGTGCAGCGTACTTCTCATTGTTCTGCTAGTCTTCCATGGTAGTGCTTACAGTCCTTCTAGCTTTGCTAAGACCAGGGGCACTCGTTTCGTTATTGACGGCCGGCCGTTCTATTCGGACGGGTTCAATTCTTACTGGCTCATGTACATGGCTGCGGATCCGGTCGAGAGGGAGAAGGTGTCCTCTACTCTTGAGCAGGCCTCTACTCTCGGGTTAAGAGTCATCAGGACTTGGGCTTTCAGTGATGGAGGCTATAGACCCTTGCAGTACTCTCCTGGTGTATACAATGAGAATATGTTTAAGGTCTCTCTCTCTCTCTCTCTCTCTCTCTCTATATATATATATATACATGCCTTGGTTGTTTAACTGTTGTACTATATTATTGATAATAGAGTCAATTTGTTATGTTGTACAAGAATGATTTAGCTGCTTCTTAATTCTGACAACGATATCGGTTTATTCTTGGCTGAATGGGATCGATTCAGGCATTGGACTTTGTGATCTCGGAAGCCAAGAAGTATGGTACGCATCTGATCCTGAGCTTGGTCAACAACTGGGAGGGCTTCGGAGGGAAGAAGCAGTATGTGCAATGGGCAAGAGACAAGGGTCAGCGCTTGGGGTCTGAAGACGACTTCTTCAGGAACGACGTTGTGAAGCAATTCTACAAGAATCATGTCAACGTGCGTACGCCGACAAGTTTCTCGCGACTGTTCCATTGCATGTATACCTTGGCTTCTATATCTGTAACCTCACAGATTTTGCTGTCTATATCAGACTGTTCTCACCAGGGTTAACACTCTCACGGGAGTAGCGTACAAGGATGATCCCACCGTTTTCTCATGGGAGCTCATGAACGAGCCGCGATGCCAAAGCGACCTCTCAGGAAGAACTCTCCAAGTTTGTCACAGCCAGATCATTGATCCCTCTCAAATTCTTCCTTTTCATTCTGTGTTTTGGGTGATTCTTACGGCCGGCATCGGAATTCATTGGCAGTCCTGGATCGCGGAGATGGCTGCTCACGTGAAGTCTACAGATAGAAACCACATGGTGGAGGTTGGCATGGAGGGTTTCTACGGCGAGTCGATGCCTGAGAGGAAGCAATACAACCCCGGCTACCAAGTCGGTACGGACTTCATCGCTAACAACCAGCTTCCGGGGATCGACTTCGCCACCGTTCATGCATACCCAGATCAATGGTAAGTAGTACGTCCGGTCGATCCTGTTGCCTTCTGGTAAGAGTTCAACCCAGCTGCGATCTCCACACAAATAAATCATCAGCTCTCTAAGCTTAATTCCTTGCACCATTAATTTACAGGGTTCCAGGATCGAACGACGACGGTCAACTGGCCTTTCTCCGGAGCTGGATCCAGTCTCACATTCAAGACGCAGGTTCAATTCTCGGGAAGCCGCTCATGGTGACAGAATTCGGCAAGTCGTCGAGGCAAGCAGGGTACACCGTGAGCAAAAGGGACGCCTTCTACGCCACCATTTACGATGCAATATATGCATCAGCCATGGCCGGAGGCCCTTGCGCAGGTGGTCTGTTCTGGCAGCTGTTAGCCCAAGGAATGGATAGCTTCAGAGATGGCTACGAGATCATATTCGCCGAAAGCCCCTCGACGACGAGCATCATCTCTCGACAGTCCCACAGGATATCAAGTCTTGGTGTTCCCAAGGCACTGGAAGAAGCTGCAGAGATGGAGAACATGGAACCCTAGTAGAATGCTTAAGCACGAGATGCACGTATGCATCGAGTACTGATGCTAAATAAAAAATAATAAAATAAAAAACCAACATATGTTTAGTGCTGGAGTTCGATTAAAATGTCGAAAATGTTTAAAGCAGTGCTTTGCATACATAACAACAACAGCTACTTCCAATGCTACCTTGTGCTTTATTATTAAATTATCTCAATAAAGGGAATGATTTATTTATTTTTCATTTCATTTGATACCTTTTACTAGTTTTATGTATTTTCTACTAGAGAGAAGAGATCCTATTAGTATGTTGAGATGCCTTGAAAGAATTTTTTGCTGTTACCAAATAATATTCATCTCTATTTTGTGATAAATAAACTATCTATACCTCTTTTTAACCTGTATGGATTAATGATCATAATCGCAATTTAATAACAAACGGATTGCAACTACAACTCAATTAATGTCGACATATTCCTAATATATTCGATAGAATATCTAATTCCCAAACCTAATGTCTTTGTCATGTGGGAAATTGCTATTTTCATGACTAAAGCCGACTTGGATAGGACTTTGGAGAACATTGTCATAAAAAATGCTTTCTCTTACCTACTCATGTGATAAATCTCTATAAAAACTCTTAATAGGCTTTCAAGGTAAGAGACATGAAGATTTTGCTTTAATTCAAAGAAACAAGGAGATAGAAAGAGAAGTTATTTATTTTTCTCAAAATATAAGGAAATAAGAAAACGAACTTCAATTTTTTTTTTTTTTTCACTTATTGGACCTTCAATTATTTGTTCTTTCCGCCCGCACCTGACTTAGCTTCATTGTCTTGCAGTTTTACACTCAAATGATCAATATGTGCACCTATAAGTTTTTTACAATATCCCTCCTTTTTTTTCCTTAGAAATGATAAGTGATAAAGTCATGTTTTGATGTTAGAATCAAAGTTTGTAATTTGAACCTGTACCGTTGGGTACGGGCAGTACTTATCGATCGTGGTCAGTCGATTTCGATCATTGACGATCGATTGAAGAAGAAATCAATCGTTAACGGTCGATTGAGAGAGAAATCGATCGTCGACGATTGAGGAAGAAAAAGAGGAAATGAAGAAAAAAAGAAGAGGGGAAGAAAGAATGCCTCGTCGGCTCACCGTCCTCACTCGCGCGTTATCGTCGCCCGCTTTTTATCTCGCGCAAGGAGACAAAAGAATTAGTCTATTAACATGAATGAAAGGATATTTAACATTCAAATCCACAAAGTACTTCTTTGTGCCACATCCACTGCATGCAAAAATGGTACCATGTGATGGTACTATTGCCTGTTGAACAATCCGCATCTTTAGAGGACCTTTCGTAGATATAAAGATAGCAAACGCCAAGTGGAAGCCAATGATAGAGATTTGAAGGCTTTGGAAAAAAAAATATTATTTTTAAAGGATAAATAACATATGAACTTGATGAGATTAAATTAATAGTTTTTAAATCCAACAAACATCATAAATCAACCAAAATCTCCTCCGCTTTCAGCGTGGGACGAGGGATTAAATAGAACGTCATACATCAAGACACCTAAATGGATACACTATTCTCGAGTAGCGATGCAAAACATGTCCCCTAAAGAAACCTCGCCTTGCAAGGCGTCCCCATCGTCGTTCGATCAGCATCCAACGGTGCTCTTGAGAAAGGACCGCGACTAAAGGCACGCCTCCATTGCACGGAAACCGAGCCCAACGATGGGCCGCTCGCTATGCTCTCATCAGCCCATGCATCATCATACCCAATTAAAAACTCCGACGCAAATCCGACCCTCCATGGGTCCTTATCTGAAGCCAAATCGACGGTTCAGATCTCACAAGACGGCGGCTTTCTATTGGGCGCTTGTCGCCATCACCCCGTGGGCAACGCGCCACGTCGTGCGAAGGCGGCGACCTTTTCTAATGCGAAGTCTCCCGTCGCCCTCTATATCTGCGCGCACCGTTGCGTTCGGACACCTGGCCGTCCTCGACTCCACATTGCCTGCGGCTGGGTGAGCAGGCGACCAGCGGCGAACCCCTCGCCACTCGATACCAAAAACAAAAAGGTCTCTCTCTCGCTCGCTTTCTTCTCTCTCTCTCTTTCTAGAGACGCCGGCACACATTAGGAAAAATTATGAAAGCCCTGTTTATCTTGCCAATTTTGGCAAAGAGGGATTCGCTAGAGATATTTTAATATGTTATTTTAGATATTTTAAGCTGTTGGTTTGTGCGGGGGCGAAAGTGTTGTGACTACTATTTGTCTATATTTATGGAAGAATTTTCATCTTGGGTTTTGCTTGAACTTGTTCAAGATTTGTTTATGAGATCTGATGTTGATGATTTTGTTGGTGTTAGGGAGATTGAAGGAGGTCGGGGATGGATTTCAAGAGTCGAGGAGGAGGAGGAGGAGGAGGAGGAGGAGGAGGAGGGGCGGGTGGGGAGCCACCGGTCCCGCCGCCGCTGGCGCGACAGGGGTCGGTCTACTCGCTTACGATGGACGAGTTGCAGAACACGCTGGGAGGGATCGGGAAGGACTTCGGGTCGATGAACATGGACGAGTTGCTTAGGAACATATGGACGGCCGAGGAGAGCTACGCCATGACCGTCGCCCTCGGCGATGGCAGCGGTCCGGGCTCCGGCCTCCAGCGGCAGGGTTCGCTCACCTTGCCCAGAACCCTCAGCCAGAAGACGGTCGACGAGGTCTGGCGGGACCTCGGAGGCCACTCCTCCTCCTGCAGCCAGGTGCCGGCCGTCCGCGGCGCGGATGTCCCGCGGCAGTCCACCCTCGGGGAGATGACCCTCGAGGAGTTCTTGGTGCGGGCCGGAGTGGTGAGGGAGGACATGACTCCGCCGCAGGCGCCTTCGAGGCCGGCCAACAATACAAGTAACGACACCAGCGTCTTTTATGGCGATTTGCCGGCCGTCAACAGTTCTGCTGGACTTGATCTCGGATTCAGTCAGGCGCCGGCTGGAAGTATCGGAAACATAGTGGACGCTCCAATTCCTCACGGTTCAGCTGCCAATTTGGGGATGACGGTCACTGCCGCCAGACCTTATGCTGCTCCCATGACCTTGGGAAATGGCGTGGACTTGGCGAATCCGCAAGGGATGACAGGCGGAGGACTTGTTGGTTTTGGCCATGCTGATGTGAAGAACGGATTGACAACGGGGATCCTTGGTCTGGGCACAGCTGGAGTTTTTATGACATCAGGCTCCCCTGCAGACCATCTGTCTTCAGATAGGCTTGGGAAAGGCAACGGGGATCTGTCTTCTGTGTCGCCCGTTCCTTACGTGTTCAGTGGTGGGATGAGGGGACGGAAGGGCAATGGAACTCTCGAGAAAGTTGTGGAGAGGAGGCAGAGAAGGATGATAAAAAACAGGGAGTCTGCTGCTAGATCGCGTGCCCGAAAGCAGGTATTCTTTATCTTGTGCTTTCTAGTAATGTTTTTTTGCTTATGTTGCATATTTTGCTTAGGATGGTTGCACTTTTTTTTTTTCGGTTTCTCTATGGTTCATGCCCATCCTATCAAAGAATGCTATACTTAGTAGGATCAGTGTTCTATGTTTGGTTAGACAATCCTTTCTTTTTGTGCATTTCATGAGATGTGAGACTCTGTTCTTTGGTATTCTATTACTTGCTAGCCTTTCTGATCTTGAGTTGCTGCTCTTCTTTTTTCATGTTTCTAGTAAGTATTTGTTGTTAGTTTGAATGAAATCGAGGGTTCTTAATCAACCATGAAATGCTAGTGAAATCGGCAGATTATCTGAATGCAGTTCACTTCATGAGTTCTTATTTTTATTTGTGAACAATGATAACATTCATCCAAAATATGGATGACTTTAATGATCTGTACAACAAAAACTTCTATAAAACATTATCTGGTGGAGAAGATGTCATCCAAGTCAGATCCCTATAATGTGCATAATGTGTAATGCATCCTAATCCTTGTGGACAAGTATGATTCCATCAACATGCTAATAGGCTGGCTTTCATGGCATAATTGAAGTTTGTTGTCTTTATCCAGTAACAAAGAAAAGTGCTACATTGACTGGAGAGGTGCTTTGGTTATGATTTTGTTACTAACAAGTTAGATTGGTAACGAATCTTAACGACTAATTGAGAATCAGCTCTTGAACCATGTATTTCCTCCATAAAAACCATTATTGCTTTTATATATATATATATATACAGAATGTGCTATCTATTGTCATTCAGAATAATGCCCTTACACATATAATTTTACATGTTGGATGATTTAAAGAATATGGTTCTCCTTTAGCATTAGAGAGCCTTATCTTTTCTTTTTGTCGTAGCCCATTCACTTCTAAGTGTCTTTCTCAATATTGTTATGCATGAAGGTGGCATCAAATGCTTCAACCATTGGTGATTTACTGAATTGAGAGTTGTGTTTTCTTCTAATTTCTTCTATAAATTCTCATGGAAGAGATCAGTATAAAATTTATATAATGCAAAAGAACTAAGAAGTAGATTGGTTTATGTGCCAAAATTTGACTTTGGAAATCAAATTACGAGTGAAGTAAAAGGTTGCCCTAGAATCCCAACCATGTTGTTACAATTTGTCAGCATTTTTGATATGCACATATATATATATATATTTCTTTTTTAGATAATAAATCGTGGTATCATTCAAGAATCATCTTTGAAATATAATATTACATAACCGAGTAATCAAGCGTTTTATTAGATTGTATAGTTTCATTAAAATTATTTTATTGAAGGCTTTATACACTATAGATATGAACGGATACACAAAAATTATGCCATTATCAAAATTTCTTTTATTTATTTATTATTATTCATGGAGTAATGTTATATTAGAACAATAGAGCCTGCAGAGTTTTTGCCACATGACACAATAATGCTTGGAATCTAGTCCATTGGCTATGCTTCTTCTCTATCAGGGTTTTTAATACTGTTTTGTACCGCCCATATCGGTCCACTAGCTAACTAGCACGCGGACCGCCCACTACCGGGTAGTATCAGCCTGGCTATGGCGAGGCGAGGCGAGGAAGAAGAGAGCGTTCGAAGAGGAGGGAGAAGCATTGAGAAAGAGTTCTGTGGAGTCACCAATGCGCCATCACTAGCGTCTCGATGAATCTGAGCCCGTCGAACCTCGGCGTGAACTTATCTTCCGTGCCCGTTATCGATCCTGGTCTGGCATCGGGGAAGCGGGAGAGCTGAAGCTAGACGATGGGGCCGATGTCCCTGAACAAGTCTCTGATTTGCTGCTTAGTGGCTGAGTAGGGCATCCTGCTCACCACCACCTTGTTGGGATCATACGACTCGTTGTCGCCCGGTGTCTCTTCCTCCTCCACCTGTTCCTTAGCATCTTGTTGTGACGGGTTTTCTTCTCGTCCTTGTTCGGCGTCCTCCACGGCCACGACCACTGGCTGCCCCTACTTATCCTTCTTCTTCTTCTTCTTGTTTCTCTGCTCCTTCACTGTGGCGCCCGCTGCCATCGTTCCCTTGACGCCGCAGCTGTTCGCTCACTCTTCTACAACTATTGATAGGGTTCGGCCCAATATATAAAGGCTGGCATGAAGCACACAAATGTGCCTTAATGGCCATTTTATATTTCTGCAGTTTTAATATAATTTTTATATATTTAATACTGTTTGGTACTAAATTTAATTTTTTATATTTTTTAGGCATACCGCTCTGTATGCGTTGGCGTACTGCTCGGTATGCTATACCGTACTATACCAAGTAAAGCTCGCTACATCGGTATGGTGCAAAATTTCAATCCTTGTTCTCTATTATGTTATTTTTTGTTTAAATAGAGAAAAAGGAGTTTTGGTAGTTTATCTTTGTTAAATGGATATTATGTAGATACTATTAACTTTATTCAAGACTTCTGTATGTTCTGCATATTAACATTTCTGATGTGACCTAGGCTTATACTATGGAGCTGGAAGCTGAGGTTGCGAAACTGAAAGAACAAAATCAAGAATTGCAGGAAAAACAGGTGGTTTTCTCAACTGTATTGACATGCCTGATTTATGATATCATGATCTCTCTGTTCGTAATTCATCAGAATCCTTTTATAAAACCATTTTCTTGTTTGTTACCCGACTTTCATGTCAGTTTTCAAATTTCCAAGAGCATTGTTCTTTGTTCCCCTTGCACCTGGATTTTCATAAGACATAAATATGCAGCTTCTATGTGACTATCCGAGATAGATATGTCACAAAGTGGAATAAAAATGAGAGTTGTAGTTTGTGATTAATTGTAAATCCTGATTTGATGTTTGTGCTTTAGAAAATCCAGATTCAAAAAAGTATTGGATAATTACATTAACTCTATTGCCATTCTGTTATTTAATAGTAGAAATGAAGAAATTTCCCAAAATAAGTACCTTCACCTTGATGAGTCCATCATGACCTTTGATAACCATGAGCATAGATCATGTGTCTATGCTTCCCCATACCAATGGCATGTCCTGTGCCAACATTACCGCATGTATTGTTCTAGTTGGGTCTGCAGTTAGACACAAACTTTGATATTCGCAAGCCATACTATGTTGTGTACAACTTTATGGGAAACTAAGAAAGAACCTCTGACGAGCCTCTTCAACTTTTTGTAGGTAGAAATGATGGAGATGCAGAAAAATCAGGTACCTTTTTCTCTTTAGATTGATTACTAATCTAGATATTTTCCCACCATATGTATAATCATGTCTGCTGTTGGTATATAAATTCATGAAATTCTTTTCCTACCGAATGCATAATGATTGACTGTACTGCTGGTAGTTTCTAGCTATGCTGTATATTTTTCTTTTCCATCAGTCATCATGTACTTTTCGTTCTTAATATGCTGATAAAAAATTGTTGGATAAGCCTTTCATAAACTTGCTAGACCAAAGGATATTTTTTCTTATTGGATAAACATTTCCAAATTAAGCTAATTGCCTCTGTGCAAGTCAAGCAACTCAGCGTAGTCACCATATTAATAATCATCTTTTCTAGATATGCTTTTCTCCACTGTAGTGACTTATTTTTCTTCTCTGATTTAAATAAAGATGCTCAGCATAATGAGGAAAATATTTTAAGTAAAATGAGTCTCAAACAATAAGATAATTTCATGGTAAGAAATAACCCATACATGAATTAGTTGATGGAATATGACAATCACCCATAAAATACATTGATCCTGTTTTGCTGGATGCTCCATGTGGCTTCAGAGATTCTACAAGTGTGTCTAGATAAATTGTTTATTTTGCTATCTTTGGAGTTCTTGTAACTAGAAACCTAAATTAGTCAATGTGCTAGGGGCTCTGAGGCTAAGGAACAAAATTTTGAATGTCTGGTTTATGCCATATTAGTCCAGCATGGATCTGCACACCTTTTGGTTGATTGCCTTGATTTAGCAATTTCTTGAGACAGCCTACACTGCTCTTTAGTTTCAGTTAGAGGTGTCTTCTCTTTTTTCCTTTCTAGTTGCTCTAATCCAATCTCATCTTTTTGTTGTCTCTTCTACCCTCTCTCTTTTTTGTTTCATATTTATTACTTAATGCCACCAATAACAATTGATTTCGTCATTTTCATGTCCTGATACACCTGATGTGTACATTTTTAATGATATGGCATCGTTTTGATATATTTTTTCAAATAAATTTGATTAGTTTAGAATGTCTCTTGCAAGTTTCATAAGTTGCCATATGAAACATCTGCTACTAATATTGATTATGATGTTTGTTTAAGGAAAAATAAAAAAGAAAGCCATGCAAAATGTAGGAGACAACTAGTTTGATTGAAAATTCTAAATAAGAAAAAGGAAGTTTTGAGCTTGATGGAAGATTTCAAAGAATGATTGAAGATATTATAATACTAGGAAATTTCATTAATATTTAAGATTGTTGATTGATTTAGAATACTTTCTATTTTACTAATTTTTTTGTAAAAATATTCCTATTTTATAAGGATTTTTAATTTTTTTTCCCTTTTTGTGGTTCTTATTGTAGAAATTGCTTTCCTGATTTCACCGGTACCATGGTATGTTTTGGTGTACCATGTGTCTGTCTAGTACACGAGTCATAGTTGGTAGTCAAAATTGCAGCCCTTAGTATCATCTCTATTTCACCTTTTTCCTTTCTTTCCCCTCTTCTATTTTCCTTTCTCCTACTTGTATTATATTGTTTTTCTTCAAGTCCATTAAATGAAGTAGAATTGAGAAAAATCGGCAAACTTCAATTAAGTTCGATCAACTTTAGTTGCTTTCAATCAATTTGTGGCTACAACGCCAAGAAATGAATTGATCAGTTAATACTAAGAACTATTGTAAAAAGTAGATGTGTTCTCAAGGAGAATCTTCTATCCTGCTCGTGAGATTTGTAACATGTAATATATTTAATTTGCTGCTACAAGCAATTGTTCCAAAACCCTGCCTCCACCTAATTCACTTCAAGTTCACCAGGGTACGGGTTAATTAGGTGACACATTAAATAAGTGCGACAAAATGGTATTAATGCATACGTTCTGTAGTGCGACAAAATGGTATTAATGCATACGTTCAGTGATATGATAATAACCAACAATTCCATATGTAACAGTAACTTGGTAAGAGCAGCTAGAAAGAAGCCATTTGTTGCTATTGTTTCAAGTTCTGACCTTTTTATCCTAGTTCGAATTTACTTTGACGACATAGTTCCACCTTCTTCAATGAAGGTTAAATTTGGTTCTAACAGGTCTTGCAGATGATCAATCAGCAGCATGGACCAAAGAAGAAGTGCTTGCGGAGGACACAAACAGGTCCATGGTAAAGGGAGACCTCGACAACCAGAATATCTTGTATTTTAGCTTGTAGGGCAGTTGTGTATATAGCAGAGTATTGCATCATTTGCTGTAGAATCAAAATAATATTGTAAAATTAGCTTCTTGTCTATCTTGTTTTGCTCTTCTCGTGATCTTTTATTCTTGCATACTATTATGTCAGTGAGCTCTTTTTTCCTACTTTGTAGGTTTTTTATCTCTTCCCATTCTCATCACTGACATTTCCGACCGTGTGATGATTACAGCAAAAAGCCTGCTTTTGGTCAAGCATGTTGGTTGGCTATACGTCAGCAATTCGTATGATTTGCTAGCTTGTTATTCTATAGTGGTCTCTTCTTGTTTTCCTTTTTAATTGGTCCAATCGTTATTTAGCTGAAACTTTTTTCATTCATAGTGGATATCATTATGCAAAGAGTAGTATTTATTTTTTCCACCGGGTGATGATGGGATCTGATATTAAGATTTACCACGAATAATTTAACTAAATTATTAGTTAAATTAGTTGATATATTTAAAAATTTATCAATGGAGATATTGGTTCCTCAATTTTTAATTATTAGATTTGATGGTACATAACTAACTATATTACTGTTTAAAACGTAGATTAGTTTTTGATGGTATATTACTACATCTTATAATAGGGTTAATTATAGGTAATTAGTTACTTTTAATATTTCGATCTTTATATATTAAAGAATCATATTAAAAATGATATTTTATCAATAAAATTGATGATGTAAGAAAAAAAAAGATTATATATATTTTTTATTTTTATAAATAAAAAAAATATTAATATTAATTTTTAGAAATATAAAGATCGAGATATTAAAGATAATTAATTATAAAAAATATATATAATTAATCCTCTTCAAAACCTATAATATATCTGATAGTTCTAACATGGATGGCTAGTTGGGGAGCCTATGAAAATTCTCGATACATGAGTTTACAAGTGAGCTAATATTTTAGTAAAGGTTGATTTCAGATGCTGATGTGACTTTTCTTCACTTGCAAAAATAATTATACCATAAAACCTTCTCTTCCTCACAAGTAGCAAGCACCAAACAAACCATCAATTACTCGTAAAATTACAGTCGGCATTCGTGCTTTTGAATTGACGTGTTCTTCCTTTCAATTTTTATTTAATTCAGTCCTTTTTCCCTTCTCTAGCCGTGCCGTGCCGTGCCGTGCCTTACTCGACTCGCCAAGAGAAATGGGCGGGGGCCGAAGAGAAGCGGCGTTGGAGCTCCGAACAGCCTCCAAGATCGGCTTGGCCTCTCTCTCGGCGGCCGTGGCGGAGACTGCGACCTTCCCCATAGACATCCTAAAGACACGGCTTCAGCTCTGCGGCGAGTCCTCTCGGCCCCCGTCCCGCACCCCGCCGCTCGCCTCCGCCGCTGGGAACTCCCTCCGCGTTGCAGCTGAGATCTGGAGGAAGGGCGGCGTATTGGGTTTCTACAGCGGCCTATCTCCCGCCGTCCTCCGCCACCTGTTCTACACCCCCATACGGATCGTCAGCTACGAGCACCTCCGCGTTGCCGCGGCGCCGGACGGTTCGCTCCTTGGGAAAGCCCTCGCCGGAGGCGTCTCCGGCGTCATCGCCCAGGTTACACCCGAGATCCCGTTTTCGCTGATTACGATTGATTCTTGCGCGTTACAAATTTTGGAAATGTGCCTTCCACAAGGTTTTCTTGATTCTTTTTTTCTTGCAAATGGTAATTGCAGAAAAAAAATCGAATCTTGGTCTGTCATTGCTGTTGTTAAAGGTGAATTTCTCTCTTATTCCACCCGTAGTCGACTTCTGAGAGAGATTACAAGTAGCATCTACGACCTCCGTCTTGATCTTTTTGATATAAGATCAGTATAAATGAGGTAGTCGATTGGGTAAAAGGACCTGTACGCTACTGTTATACTAGTTAGTAGCATACATTTTATGTGTGTTAATTGTAGAAGCAATGGTTGGTACAGTACATACAAGTCTTAGTTCAGTTGATCTTAAATAGTTCTCTTCAGAGAGCAAGTGTGTTTTTAGGAAAATCAAACTAGTGATATATCTCAAGATAACTAAATTTTAATGGATAAGATAAGAAAGGTATATTTAACAGGTCTATTCAAGCAGCCACATAATACATGGTACAGGTAGGATTTATGAGGAGAGAATGAGTAAAAGTACTATGAAATCATAAGATGATCAGATAGTCCAAACAACCAAGGTGAACATGTCAAGCTGAGATGTTATAAATTTAAGATGGATTTACCTAGAGGCAGACCTCCAACTTTTCTATATTCATCGTTTTTTTGTGTCAAGCTTCAGGTGCAAACATGCTGTTGTAGTATTTTCTAAGACTCTCAAAGTTTGGTTCTCAGTAAGTTATCCTTGAGGGTTCAAATTTTCACTAAATATAATTATTTTCAATTCTGGATACTGACCAAACAGAAATACTAGAATTGCAGTGCTGTTGGAAGGGCATCATGTTAAAGCTACGATAATGATATGACTGCGCGTTAGAGTTGATGATGTATTCAAGTTTGAGAATCATATAAGTGGAGGTAAGACATCATGGATTGATAAAAAATAAATAAAAAAAACACTATTTTCATGATTAAGATAGTTAAATATATGAGTAACATGCAAAGTATATCTACAATAATGGAGGTCAAACACATCTAGGCATATATTGGACTGGGACGTAACTGTATCCTATGCAATTAGATGAATACCAAGAGAATTGGTGTCTTTCTACTATAATAATATTTTAATATTTTGTTCGACCTTATGAAGGATAGATCCAGGCATCCAAATGACCGCTTAAAGTATGTAAAGGCATCAAATTAAGAGCAATCATGGCTCCAAGGTATCTAGAGATGACAAATCTTCCCTAATACATTGATTAGTAAGACATTCACAACTTTGTAAAAACTTGAGCATATTTTGAAAAAAAATTACGGTGGCATGAATGCTTGACATGATACGTTAGCATACACAAAATGTCAATTTGGGATTGTTTCTAAAACAACATGGACTTATCTACCAATTAGCACAAGTCTGGTTAAGCAATTAAGATTTGAGAGCGGATCACCCTCTTTATTCCCCTTCAACCCTTGAAGCAATTTGCGTAATTACCATTGATGTTATCTGTCCATGAATTTATTAGGAAATTCCTCAGTTTGAGAACTTTGGTGATAATATGTTTGGTGATAATATGTCAGGATAGCAAGCCTTTTCCAAATCAACTTTAACCATACCATAGAAGATAACAGGATTACTTTGAGAGTTAGCATTCTCATTATCGAAACCCCTAAGATTTGGTTAGTAGTGATTTCTAGAACGAGCGACAATAGCTTCAGACCACAAATTTTTGTAGAATTGGGTAAAGGCATTCATAATCTCTTTAGTTTCTGTATGAATTATCACATAATATTGAGAATGAAATTCCTATGTCTTTTTGCTTGTAGTGACCAAATTGTGGTAAATCTCAAGTTTCTGTCCCCTTTATTGATCCAACAATATTTAGTTTTAACTCATCACTTGTGGTTTAATTGTTTTCGAAAGAGCCATGCTATGATTGTACATACTCCGAAGTCAAATTTCCTCCCTATTAGATGAATCGTTGATGCCATTCTTAGCTTCCAAAGAGGCAATATTATTCTAGAGGATAGAGGGAGTATATTCTGACCTTCTACAGTTCCAACTGGAAAGAATAACCTTAATGAGGCTAAGATTTTTACAAAAACACTGGAGCAGACCACCCTTAGTAGAATTAGCATGCCACACAAACCCCACATTCTCAGGTGTCTTAGGATAGTCCAAAAAATTTTGAAATCTGAATAATTGGAATGAATTTCCTTTTGGTTTGTGATATTGAAACATGAGTTTTCTGTAGTTTAATCACTGCCAAACTCGAGATACAAGATATCCCTTCTCTGATTTCCTACTAGCACCTATACAATTCCAACTAAACAGGTTTCTTATTCTACCATATGGTCAGTGATAAGATCATTCCATCCCTTGGGATATGAAGGATTGACATGAGACCTTTTGTAGTAGTGAAGGGTTTCTTAATCTTAGCTATTCTATCTTGAGCATAATTGTAACCATCTTTAGACTGCTGCGAACTTGGTTCCTTGTAGTTCGAGCCTTTTGGGTATTCCCAAGGATCCTCTTATTATCCTATCTGTTTCCTTTCTACGCTCTTCCTCATTATTCCTTATGTTGGACTTTGGAATCTTCATCCAAGGGAAAGTGTAAATCATAAAAAAAATCCACAATTCACTCTTTATTTCTTGTAATTATATATGTATACCATATTAATCATATACAATATACGCAGTCCATTTTTTCTTTTATTTTTATTTGTTTATGGGTTATTTTATTCTATTGAATGAGCTTCACTCTAAGCAGCTTTTAATTGATGAGCGTAAATAGCTGAATCCCAACAGAAAGCACAGGATATAGGAGTTCCACTTACGACTATAACATTTTAATTTTTCATATTGAATATACCAGTTTATCATACTAGCTAATTCCACAGGATTTGAAGAATCTGTAGGTATAATTAATCTTTATAACTTGAATTGATGCACCAAAACTCGTTTGATCGCACTTCAGATCAAGATCATACCAATGCTGATATTGTAAAATGATAGAAGATTTATAATCTTCATCCCTGGATCAGCTAGTATCACTTTGAATCAACTTGGGTTAGTTAGCCAATCTGTCTGTTGATTCAACTGATCCTCATCATTGCAATTGAGTTGAGAAGTACAGAGGAGGAGAGATTAGGGAGAGGAGAAAAGAGTGAAAGAGGAGAGAAGAAATAAGAGGGAAGTTCTGGAGTTGTGAGCTCATTGTCTTGAGCTCTCCTAACTGGATATTCCTTCCACTTTCAAAGATGTTCTTCTTTCCATCACAGGGAAGAAAGAGCTCGTAAGTCGAGGCCATTGTGAAATAGAGATTAGTATAATTAGGGTTATTGTTCCTCTCAAATTTCACTTTTTGAATACTGCTCATAGCAGCTCTCTCTCTGATAATATATACCTTACCTATTCTTTTGGGTGCCAAATTATTTAATGGTTTATACTGAGAGATCAATACAGGGAGAGAATCCTGATCCTCGAGGAAATTATGTAGGTAAAGTACTCAAATGGACCATTTACTCATGTAGCACAGAATTCATAGTGTGTAAAGGAAAAAGTAAATAAATGGTGAAATAATATATACATTGTTTTGAATTTCATAATTATCATATTTTGAAAATAATAATTACAAGACTTTTGATACATAGCTCATAATTTAAAAAATTTTAAACTGTGTTAGATTCAAGATATTCAAGTTAGACATGGACAATTAATTAAGTATATAAATCTTTGTTTTAAGATATAAAACAAGCTAATTGAAATTGGATCATAGAAGGATTAGTACAGAAACATATGAATTCTAAAATTTGTATTAATTATAAATTTTTAAATTTTAAGCTAGATTATAAAAGGATTTTCAACACTAAACTGACAAACAATAAAGTTAAACTTAGAGTTAGCTAAAACTTTAGATTTTAACTAAGAAACAACAAATTGCAGCTGACTTACATCATGAACATGACTATGAAATTCTTTATTGACAAATTGTATTAATCTTTAGAACAAATTAAGAATAGGTTATATTATATCATGGGCAAATTCCATTAGAAAGCTCTAAGTCTTAGCTTGATCTGGTTTCTTCTCTAAAAATGTCGACAAACCGATCCCTAGATTGTCTAGAACTTCAGATTTGCTGTAGCTTTTGAAAAAGCAATCATTTGGAGAACTGTCAGCTATTGTTATCTACTATCTGAAACCTTCGGTTTTATTTGCGGATTCTTCTTTCTTCTTCTTCACCTTCACTTCCTCCCCCTTGCACGCCTCCATTACCGACTCTTTGGCTTATCGTCATCTCCACTAGTGTTGTAGCTGCTCCCTGCCTGCCACCTGTTACCCAGCATCACAGTCTTGTTGTCCATCACCACCATCCCATCATTTACAAATAGTAGTTTCACTTCAAGGGCATTTTCCCACTGGACTCCGATCACCATCATCACCACCGTCTGGTCAACCATCTCCGCCCACATATGCTATCTTTCTAAACTTGCATTCGTATGTTCGAAAACATGGTTTTTATGAAATATAGTATAACAATCAATGCTAGGTGGTTGGTATCCACGATATGCTAAAGAACACTGGATCTGAATACCAAAAGAAGTCTTTTGACATACACTACACTGAAGTTGAGATGAGATTTTTATGTTCAGCAAAGAAAATTGAGACATTTCTCAAACCCTGAAATAAACAAAGAAGAAGAAAGATCAATTTCTTTAACTACTCTGATAGAACTAAAATAAGTAGAATAAAGCATTTAAAGAAGAAAACATAAGAGGATTTTAGATTCTTCATCATTCTTTGTTCTTCTATTGAACGCCTTAATAGAAATCATATTCATTTTTTGATGAAACACTAATTGCATATCATCTTCATTATTTGATAACATCTTTTTATGGAATATCAGTTATGTATTGTTTAGTTAGATAAAAAAGTAAAATTACCTTCTTTTCCTTCTCACTGATCTTTTCTATTAGATCCTGAACACCCAATTTCTACTTTTCACCTTGTTAAATGTCTCTTCTGTTGCATCCCTACAATGTAGCAAACTGAAGTTAGCATAGCTGTATAAATAGGAATATTTTGACTTTCTTTTGAATTCATAATACTTGTGTGCTGATGTCTTGAAAATATAGCCATAATAGCAAAAGTGTAACACCTCAGTTAGTCCCACATCGTAAGTGGGTAAGATTAATATTGGTTTATAAGGGTTTGATGAGTATAATAATACTATCAACTTCAGCTTAAGTATTTTGATCAGTGATTTAGTCAAATAAAATTGACAGACCAATTAGCCTATTAGGCCCGAATTGTGACATTTGCTACCAAAGTCGACCTAGTATTTGATCATGGTGAAGGGGCTCGAGTAGGAAGAAAAGACTATGAATGGAGTCAGCACCATGCTAGAGTTTGATCTAGACTATTGCTAGGCCTTGACGAGGACATCAAGCCTTTGAGTGGTGGCAATGGTAACACTCCGATTGGTCTCACATCGAAAGTAAGCAAGATTATTGTTGGCTTATAAGGGTCTGATGAGTATACTACTATCAACTTGATCTTAAAGATTTTGATCCGTGGCCAAAAAAGAGTTGAAATTTTTTTATGAAAAAGTTCATGAAAGTTTGTTTATGTGAATCCATAAGCAGACTGCAATAACTTAATATATGCAGTGTGGTTTCTCTTCTGGAAGATGAGCTACCTGACGTTTGTGGAAGCTTAGACTTGCATAAGTCGGTTATATATTTTGAGATCAGAAATTAGCATGCTTCTGCATGTTCGATTGTGATTGTTGAATGTATTGACTTTGACATCTTCAAAATGCAGATTTTAGCAAGCCCTGCTGATCTTATAAAGGTAAGAATGCAAGCAGATGGCCATCTTTTAAGCACTGCTAACCAGCCCAGGTATGCTGGACTATTTGATGCTTTCAGGAAAATAATCCAGAAAGAAGGTTTTCCAGGCCTTTGGAGGGGGGTGTTTCCTAATGCTCAAAGAGCGTTTTTGGTCAATATGGGGGAATTGACATGTTACGATCAGGCAAAGCATTTTATTATTCATCAAGGGATATGTCAAGATAATACTTACGCTCATACATTGGCGTCAGTAGCATCTGGACTTTGTTCGACTGCTCTAAGCTGTCCGGCAGATGTGGTAAAAACTAGAATGATGAATCAGACTTCTGGCAGAGATGCAGATGTATACAGAAATTCTGTTGATTGCTTGTACAAGACTGTGAAATTTGAAGGCATGAGGGCATTGTGGAAAGGTTTCTTGCCAACATGGGCAAGGCTAGGGCCTTGGCAGTTTGTGTTTTGGGTTTCTTATGAGAAGTTGCGGCAAGTCTCTGGTCTTTCGTCTTTCTGATAAATTTCTTATCATCACAGCTTGATAAATAGGTAAGGGAAGTCCACCAATCAGTTAATTTAGATTCAAAAGGGGAAAATTTTAATTCTCTCTTCTACAGCTTCATTTAAGTTCAAACCATTTTTCCCTATTGCCTTATGTATAGGCTTTATGGAATTGGTGTGCTAGGCAAGTAGACTATGTAATTTTATTTATGCCTTGTGATGGCTTATTCAATTAGGGGAATTACTGCGATGTACATTCAAAATAAGGCTGTGGGATTTAATAATAGTTTTATTGTGGGGATATGATTTCTTCTTTCCACCTTTGACTCTCATTCAAAATTGGCGTATTCTACTTGTTATGTGTTATTGTTTTTCTGCTTTTCTCAAACAAATTATAAGGCTAATACTAAGAATTAAACACTATAGAAGGAGATCATCACAAGAGCACTACAAATGTTCATTCATTAAATTCTCTTGCCTCTCCAGCAATTCCATCAACATTTTATTATGCTTGGTCTACCCGTTAAATGAAAGAGTCTCTTCATTCATATATCCAAGCATTTTTTGCTAGATTACAATGAGTAAATGAGCAACTGACTCATCTGATGTAAAAAGCATAATTGGTTCAAGCCAATGGTCATTTTGATAAAATTATCTTTTGTAACCATGGAAGTTCTACACCATCAATGGCAAGATAGACTAAAGTTAGGTTTGTCATAGTATGATATAAATATCGTCTGGTATGAGTGATATGTATCGATCCGATAGGAGATCGGTACATGGGCCACCCATCCTATAATGAGTGTTATATATTAAAAGGCTCTGTATTGTTCGATATGGGCTTGTGTTGCTTGATAACGATCGAAATTCGATTGTTACTAACTTCAATCGATCGTTATCGACCTATACCGATTAGTAACACTCCGATTTCGATCATTACTGACAAACAACTCAGATTTGACTTTTTTCAATGGCCATATTCATTTAAAAGGATTTTTAAATTCTTTTTTCCCCTCATTTCATCCTTTTTCTCTAGTTTTCATATTTGCACTCTCTTAAAATTTTACAAGATTACTATTTATGAATTAGATCAAGATTGGGAGGTGAAGAGTTCTCTAATAAAAAAATATGTCGATAACTTTTAAATCATATTTAATAACTCATTCTATTTTGAGACATAAGAGAATAATGCTTCAATGTATAATGATGACGATGTTGGGGAGTCAATAGTCTCTTATACTATTTTGAGGGTGGTGTATAGACCAAAGAATAGTATTTTATGCATACTACCCAAGATTTACATGATAATTGGTTATTATACTCTGAGCAACAATACGATAATAATTGATCATTATTTTTCAAGCAATAGTACGATGATAGTTTATCATTATTCTTCAAGCAATAATACAATGATCGATCTTATGATATAAAACATTAGATAGTATGAAAATAGAAATTTCGACATCCTCCCTACTCCATACCATTACATGTTATAATTGTACTAACTTCAGGAGTCACCTTGAACATATGTGATTTGGTTTATAACTATTAGGCTACAATCATTATTATATTAATATAAAAATAAAATATGATGTATCAATATACTATGTCGTGAGATCAATTTTTATTGACATGTTAATTGTAATTGAATGTATGTGAGACTCAAACCATAGAAAGATCTCGTTTTTGTTCTTACCCGTCTCACAAAGACTTGATAAATCCCTTCTAAGAGATTTGAACATACAGGCATGCATATAAGGTTGGCAGTCAGGAAGGCTTAATCAATCATAATTTGACAACAGATCTCCTGAAAGATTGTACTCGTGTTAACATCCTGCAAAACAAAATTATGCTCATCTTGCAAGAAATTATAAATAAAGATCTAGAAACTTTTATTTTGACTAGGAAAAAAGATCCATGTCATATGATCTTCTTGTTGCTATTACATTAGTAGAAGATAGAAAAGCTTATATATTAAATGCTGCACTCAAGCAAAAAATAACATTATTACGTTTTGTACAAATGACAAAGGCTTCATTAGTAATAATAAGGGGCAGTCGAATGCTCACCTCAGCAAAGCTATATTAGTAATATAGATGGCAGTCATATTAGTTAATAACACATTTTTCCTAGAAAGTAAAATTTCATCACCAACAATATACAAAGCTGTAGAATGTAGGATAAACCAAACAAGAAAGTTCCCACTCCCAACCACCTATTCTTTTTACTACCAACAAGAAAGTTAAGATAATAGAACACTGTAATAGAAACAAACACCGGAAACAACCATGACAAGCAACAATGAAACAATTCCTTCGTTCGCAAGCAGCAGCAACACATCCCCGAAAGGCATATAGGTTGAGAAGAAGCAAGTCATTATTCATCGGCAGTTCCGCTCAACTCTTAGCTTCAAAATGATTTCTGAACATTCAGAAACAAATATAAACATCTATTATGTCTCCTCCATGAAAATAGGAAGTCTTGTGTTGGAGAAACAGCAGCAATGGTAATCCTTGAGAATCTTTGATGTATAGTCTTCAACTCAGGATTGAACTTGTAGGCCAAGGGGAATCAAGCTACGTGATATTGTCAAATGTTCACTGTATGCTCGTTATAGACCATGTGGTAGTAATTTTGTGTATCACAGCTACATCATTTCCTAATAAAACAGTTTGATACCATTACGAAAGTCTTCGCAGTGCCTCAGATACGGGACTACCGATCCTATGTCCACTTTCCTTCTTGCATTGCAATCGTGAGATGGAGGAAAGTGGAAGCAGGGCTCCATTGTCATGGAATGGAGACAAACATTCTTGTTATTGGGTCTTATGAGAATCCACGGCCTCAAACCACCAAGGCCTTGTGCCACGTACCCAAAGGTAGAGAACCGGCTAGTAATCAATGCGTCACTCAAGCTTAGGAGATAAATCTCGGCAAAAGCCTTCATGTTGTGACTAAGCTTCTCCGTGTGCTGCTGCTCTTCATGGCTTGGTTGATAGACACCGATTACCTCTCCAGTAGTTGTCGCATGCTCATAGTACATGTCTCTTAGCCTCTCAAAGTACCCACTGCTTAAACTGGTCACAAGAACAGCTTTTGGCTTCACTCCAGAGAAAGTTGGCAGAACAGGATCTTTCAGATCAATGTTGGGCAACAATTTCTCAGTCACTGCACAATTGATGATATAACTAGAATGGCTATCTAGATCAACCTGCCCAAATGTTCTGATCTGCATTCCTAACCTTTCCTTTGCATCTGCCAGATAAGCTTCATAATACCTTGTTATGTAGCCCCAGACTGTGTTTGATGGATGGAAAAGATAACGTCCCAAATGATGGAAGATGGTGGTTCTCTCTGGGAAGAGGAGACTTAGTTCCTTCTCGTACTCAGGGATGAGAAACAAAGCAGGTGCAAAATACTGGTTTGATCTTAACAGCAGCCAAGGGAACTTTTGAAGCAACAGTTGGCTCTCTTTGCAGTAGAACATCTTATCAAAGTCGTCAGTAGTGTGTATTAGGTGGAGATATAGATATGCTGGCAATGGCCCCGAAATATTTCTAGAATTCATGTCATTCCTAAGCACCTTTCTTTTTAGCAAATCTCCATATCTATTTGGATCTTTCTCGAAACTATAGACCCATTTAATGTTCCTGATAGGGAAATCTGATGGAAGAACCCAAGTGGTCTCAGGAAATGGTTCACAGAAGAGATCACCCATGTCCTCAGGAAGGTAGAGCAGTAAGACCTTGTTGTTAAGGAGAGCATAGAGGAATGCTGAGGTAATACTAATGATCCTGTTGCCTAAGCCATCGGATGGCATCCATACCACATAGTTGCACTCCATTGGCTCCATGCTGTGATTGGACTTCAACTGCTCTATGGTCTTGTTGTAGAGCTCAGTGTTCGGGCCACAAATTTTGTGGAGAGCTTCATAGCTTCGGAGCTTCTCTACAAGATGACTCGAAGGAGTGTGGTTCGATGATTTTCGAAACAATGCAGACTGGTAGCGGCTCAGGCAAGAAGCTTCATCAAATGCAGGGGAGAGCAAACCTCCAAGTAACTTGTCTTTTGGTGGCTCAATAGTTGAAGAATTAGCAGAACAGCTACTGTTGGAGACTGAATGTTGAACACAAATACAATAAAAATATGCTCTCTTTAGTTGATGGGTTTAAGTTCAATCACTGACTAGAAACCAATTGGAATTAACAAAAAACATAACACTGAGTTCAATTTATCTGAAAAAACAATGAAGAGAATCAAAAAAGTTCGTCTAATAGTCTGTCAAAATATATACACTAATACATATAAGCAACAATGTTCTATTGTCTTCCTTTGAACCTTACACAAATCTTACATGAATCCTACAAGTCACATCATAAACTTTTCTTTGTTCTTTTTCCTTCACAAGTAATGGCAAGTTTACAATCAATTTGCTATAACAACAATGAAAGATTTCTCTTCATGTTAACAAAAATCTCACCTCCTTCCTTACCCCATCAAAACTCTGATATCACTCCTTAACTAACCTTACAACCTAGTTATCTTTGTTAAGATCCATCTAAACCAAAAAGAAAATAAAAAATATATACATCAGACATGGAAAGCACCCAACTTGTTGGAAGTAGCAAATAAAATGATTGGATGGCATGTGTTCCATCAGTCACAGGTAGTTACTAGGAAAAATAAAATTATAATTTAAATCAAGGTTTGCCTTCCTGGTTCGTACCGGCATACCAAGTTCATCTCGGTATGGTATGGTACCCAATACCGAGCGGTATGCACATTATGTACCACTCAGTATATTATAATATAATATATATATAATATAGTATAATATAATATAATATTAATATAATATAAATTAAAAAAAAAACAAAAGGCGATTTTGCCTTGTTCTTCTCCTTGCGCGGGGAGAAGAATCGCCCGTCAACGAAGAATCGCTCGCGAGCGACGGATTGCACGGGCGATGGATCGTGCGAGGGAATCAGGGAAGAGCAGCGCGTGGGGAACAGGTTTCTCCCTCTTCTTCTTCTCCCGCTTCTTCTTTCTCCCTCAATCAACTGCCTATGGCCAAAATCGACCGCCGACGATCGATTTCGACAGGCAGTCCGGTAGCTGGCGGTTTGTGTACCGGTCAGTTGGCAGACGGGTACGTATCGCTTGGTACAGGGCCTTATTGCTCGGTAAGGCAAACCTTGCTTTAAATTAACATTAACCCGATCTGATTGCTTTGTGACCTGATGTGGATAGAAAATATATGATTTCCTATGTATTGTTAGGACAGAAATGTAAATACCATGCTAGCGTGGTGATATGGATGATAGCCATCAAGATCTGGATCTCAAGTCCACCACAAGTGTACATGTCATCACTAAAGTAAATATAAAGAGCTATATATCACATGCAGCTTTACTGTATATGTAAGGATATTTTTTTCTTTTGGAGTCAGCTACTGAGCAAGGGACCTAATTAAATCTAAACTTATTCAGTAATATTAAGGTTATATTATGAGTTGGGCATGTGTCAATCCTACATATCGTCCCCAAGAGACGTTAGGTGCTGGTCTAGAGGTTGACCTCATCTAGAAGGTCCATTGTCAAAACCAATTAACAATATTGGCCTTGTCAAGAAAGTAAACAAGAAATACGTGTGCTTGCATAGACTAGGACTTATTCTATCTAAGAGGGGACCAAGTGGGGGGTGCTGATTTCATTCTTCATAGCAATGTTGCTGATCCAATTTTTGCTGGATGCAAGTTTGTAGATCGGGAGGAGATGTTATACTGTGAAGCGATGGCCATGCTGATGGGATTGCAAGCTGTGTTCTCAGAAAGTTTTTGTCATGTGCATGAAGAATCTGATTCCAAGATTCTTATTCGTGTGCTGCTTTGCAAGTTCCCTATTCCTCGAGCCATTAGAAATGTTGTACATAGTATTTGGGCCTTTCTTGATCTTTTTGAGGTATATAATTTCTCTCATGTGTATAGGAAGGCAAATGATGTGGTCAATTGGCTGGCCAGGAATGCTAAAAACATGAGGCCTATAGATTTTTGGAGAGAGGTGTGACCCTCTCGGTTGGACTTTTCGATACGCTCCAGTGCTAGGTGTGCTTTCTGTACCATTTTGATTTAGTTAACCAGAGTTGATTCAGGCAAAAAAGAGAAAAAAAATCTTGCTCCAGAAACTTTGATACTTCCATGTTCATATGTCATTGTACTGACAAGTCTGACCTAAAGTCTAGTCAACTAATGAATTAGGCCATGGTCCTCATAGGTCGTTTTGGAACTTCAATTTGCTATGAAAGCCCAGAAGTTTGTAGAGTGCATCTTGGAATGCTCGTCTGAATGGGAGCAAGCTTCACGGAACAGGTAAAACATAAGATCGGATACTGCATGTATACAAGGCATTACAGAGAATACAGATTATGATCCTCTTTTAAGCCAAATTAGATGGTAACACCAAGGTTCGCAATCTCATTACGTACCGACATATCGATCAGCTGTTGGTACAGTATATACCAAGCTGTACCGAGCATACTGACATATGATACACTGAGGTACCGAGCTGTACCGAACGTACCAGTCCTCTGTTGGACCGGTATGTCCGGGCATACAAAGCGGTACCATACAGTATTGCAAACCCTGGGTAACACTATATCACATTGTTTTGCAATTCGAAACTTGTTCACCTTTCTTGGTCTCTACGGATAGTCTTTCTTGGTCACCTACCTATCACTTCATCTTATCAGGTCAGGCAGCTTTAACCCACATACTTATTTCCTCATGGCTTAATATACTGGACCGAGCTAAATTTTCACATATCAAGTATAGGTCCAAGTTAATCAGGTCTTGGATCATCACAACTTGTCATTTCCTTTCAATCCACTTTAAAAACTGATTCAAATTTTAGATGGTTCATAGATTCAGAACCACTTTGGGGTAATGCCATCTCTCGCAGACTCAAGACGAGCACGGTTCAGTCATGACAATATTCAAAGGCGACCAAATCCACCAAACTATTCAATCGGGTGAACAGAGGTGCGGGCTCTGCAGCACCGACCACTGGTTGGCTGCCAACTCAGCTATTTTTTTTACTGAACCATGTCCTATTCGAGACAGCAGAGCCACACCTGCAGTGAACACACACACACACACACACACGCACACATGAGGAGGCCAATAATGGCGTCGCAGCTATTACCCACCGACCTTTGAAATGCCAACCATTCCCGATCCCCGGTTACTCTCTCCATTCTTCGCCTTCTTCCTTCCCGGAGATCGAGACCTAATAGATGTGATCCCAAATAATGAACTTGTAGAAAGTCTTTCAACTCAATGCGTGTATCTAAGGCTTCGATTTCCAGCTTATCCCCAAAACCCAACCAAAACTACACTTAATCCGGCGACAGCGATCAAGCCAATCGTCCTTGGAACCCATGTTTATCATGAAAAAGGAGATGGGAACTCCAAACACCATGGAAATCGCGCAAAAGAATCTAAAAGAGGAGGAGTCACCTTCTTGTGATGCCGCTGCCGCTGCCGCTGCGTGATTTTTGAGCAGGAAATCGAGTGAGAGACTAAGATGGGTTCCGGAGAGCACCGTGGCGAGCAGGACGAGCGTGCACAAGGCAAGCACCACAAGGAACCCCCCTTCTCCACACCCAGCAGCGGTCTTCCTCTCCGGTGGCTCCGCGCCCGGCGGCGTCTGCTTCTGCTGCTGCTGCTGCTGCTGCATTCCAATCTGCTTCGTCTCCATCACTGCATCTCCCTCGCTCTTCAGCAGAAACAGGAGATGATTAAACAATGGCCGACGAGAGAAAAGACAGCTAAAACTGCAACATTGTCCAGAAAATGTTAGATAGTAGTCTCACTCAAGCTATGAAATATCAGGATCTACTTCCCCTCTTTCACACAAAAACAAACATGTTAAATGATATGATCGCATCTCGGTGTGATGCTGCCGGTGTTTCATAATGGCTGGCTCGGGGACTGTAGTCTCGTGTCCTTTTTTCTTCAATAATGCACAGACCTGTGAGTGAGAGAGCACAGTTGTCGGATTTGATGGGAGTCGGTGCCATGGGAGTAGCCACCACCAAGGGCCCTCTCCTCTCTCTATCGCTCGTGTCTTCACGGCCAGAAGATGACAAGTAGCGTTAGGCTGCCAATAACAGCGATCGGATCTGCCCGTTTTGGAAACCGGCGGTGGGTGTCGGTGGTTAGGCGTCGGGTTTGGGTCGGATTCAACTCGATGTACTGAACCCGGTTATGGCACGTACACCTTCCAAGGCACTATTATTAACACCCGCACCGCATTGAGCTAATCTGACGCATCCATCCCATATGTGATGGTTTGGAGACGATCCACTTTCTGCAGTGTCTCGTTATGGCTGCGTCGTTAGTTCAATTGATTTCATGGATAGAAATGAAATCAATAATCCCCCCCCCCCCTTATCCTTATGGGGAACCATAGACGAATCGATATTAGGAATTGCTTCTTCTGCAAGCAATGGTCCAAACAGAGAATGCAATTTGAACAGATCAAAGTTGAGACATTAGAACATGTCTTTAATAAGGAACATGTCTTATATATATATATATATGTAAGAGAAATCATGAACCTAAGATTATTTAATAAGGAACATGTCTTTCTTAAGATTAAAGAACTCACACATTTATATTCTGGTCCACCTTATTTGTGTCACAAGAAAAAAATATATTTGATTTTCTAATTGGTTCTTTGATTAGTAAGACATTTATAAATATCAATAATAGTATTATAATATTTTTTTATTAACACTAAAATAATATATATATATATATATATATATATATATATATATATATATATATATATATATATATATATATATATATCATCGGCATATATAATGTGATAAGCTTGTATCTATGCTTGAAATTGAAGGAAGTAAGTTTACCCTCTAAACAGCATTAGCAAATAAATCAAGTAACAAATGTGTCACAAAAATCTAAAGATAACGAGATAAAAGGTCTAACCTTAATACCTTTAAAGAATCAGGAGAACTCTCCATTAATCAAACAAGCAGCCTTTAGGAGAGGAGATGCCGGCATAAACCTAAGAAATGAACAACTCATGAAAATTAAAAGCATGTAAAGCTTTGGTAATTGCATCCCAAGACGCTATCATGTGATATAATCGATGCATTCGTAACACAATTTAGAGTATTTATTTTTATGTTCTAATCATAGGATATAAATTCATTTAGAGTGACATACTTCAAATACTTTTTTTTTTTTTTTTTTGACCCAGTTGCTATGGAAATTCTGTGCTACGTATCCTACATAATATATATATATATATATATATATATATATATATATATATATATATATATATATATATATATATATATAATAAATAAAAATTATATATAAACCGTCCATCTAAATTGATTAAACTTATTTAATTCTATTAAAAACAAAAAAAATGGGACTAAAAGGAAAATGGAATGGATAGTTTCCAAGAAACCTTTATAACTTTGCATGGGATGACATGTAAATTTGCCTTCCTGGAGCCAAGTGTCTCACCACCTCTCTCTGTGTTGCTCCTCTCTACTCAGAGGATTGATTACATCTCCTCAGGTGCTCACGGTTCATGTTGTGATTCTCAAGGTACCCATAGGATGTTTCTTTTTCATTTTTTTCTCAACGAAAGATTGATTATTTGAC
Organism: Ensete ventricosum; assembly: GCA_029747655.1. NCBI lineage: Eukaryota > Viridiplantae > Streptophyta > Magnoliopsida > Zingiberales > Musaceae > Ensete > Ensete ventricosum. The sequence continues at coordinate 7,543,752 of JAQQAF010000005.1, read as the reverse complement.
CTATTAAAATTTCTCCAAGGACGTATGATGACCTATTAAGATTTCATGTTTGAAATATTTACATAACTCGGTGATGAGTTACATTAGATACCAATTTAATCTGAAAACTTAATAATCCTATTAGTCGTGAATCAACTTCTACTTACGTCTCATTCTTTTAACGACATTAAATTGTTATATCAATTTTTGCACATACGCAGAATTCTGATTTCACAAATTTTTTGATACCATATACTACTTCAGTGCAATAAGTATGCAAAAGCTCAACTGTTAAAACAAAAAAAAAAAAACAGAAACCTTTGAAAAATTTCTGGTCTATCAAAACTCAACCACTGTCTACAGCAAGCTGCTCATTACTGGAGGCATGCCCTTTGGACCCAATCTAATGCAGAAAGATGACAAGATTAAGGCCAAAATGTTGCATAATGTGGGCCATAACTCCAGAAGCAAATGACCATCATTCCACAAATTAATGAACCAAAGAAACACGAGAATGTGATTCATTTATTCCTATACAGGAGATGCAGAAATTGCATACCCTCTCACCAAAAAGATTTGTCCCCCCTCTTTTGCTTTTTCCATTATTACTTTAAAGGCATATTTAACAATATCCTCTAACATCCTTGAATATTTGCTGTCAAACCATGTTCTATACCTCCAGACTAAACTCAGATCATTTGAATTCTGAATCAAAATCTTACAACAAGAGTCAAAAACAGTCTGACCATAAAGGTGAGCTGATGACGAAAACACATGTGATCCGGAGTTGAGTGCATCTGACTCACCTCAGAGTAATATGTTTCATGCATGAGACACCCATGTCATGCGCATCATGCTGACACCTTGTTGATGTGCTCAGTGTAACTTTTCCCAGGTGGAATGAAGATCAAATCATCCCACCCAGAATTCTTGTCATTAATCTGTAATCAGTTTGCAGCAAAATAAGGTTCTGCAAAAGTTTAATGTTGGTGTGTTCGACAAATAATTTTCTTACCTCCATCTTTTTCAAAACATCTTCCAAACTTCCTACCTAAATGACACATTTGCAAAATTATCATGTGAGTTTACATAACTGTTGAATCAATACTATTAAAAAAAAGAAAATGAAGGAAAAGATCATACCATGATGTTCTGAGAAAATCCCGATGCTCGTGATGCCTTGGAAACCTTGAGAAGCTCCCTTTCTATATCTTCCTGCATCAAAAAAAAAAAAACAGGCAAAGCTCCTGGTAGTTCTTACAAATTATTTCTGTCGTAAAATTTATTGCAGTCAGACAAGGTATTATCCAACCTTCTGAAAGTATATGGGGCAATAACGCTTGTTCTTTTTCTTAACAACCAAAAGGTCTGACTGCACAAAGAAATTACAAAATGTCAATAGTGAAATAAACATGAACTATGGGAACAAGTCTTTAAAAGAAAGCTGATTGACTATCACACAATGTACATAGAAGTACCAACACTGAACATCGTTGTCAACACAACAGCTTCAAGAAATACCAGAAGGTCTTAGCAGATGGTTAAGCTCAACTGATCATTTTGATATCGTAAGTTCCATTTTATCAAGTTACTTTATAGTTTAATAGATAAGACCACCGCACCTGTATGATTTGTTATCATCATGCATGCAGATAAACATGTCATGCATTATAGATGACATTTTTATCCAACATTATTTACAAATGACAAATGAACTACTACACAAATTCTTCATTTTCAATTTCTATCGATCATAACCTCTTCTAACTACCATCTGAAAAACTAATTGATGGTCGATTTCCATCAGATACATAGACTGCATTCAAAATTCAACATCCAAAAAATCATGTACACTGCTCTCCAACAATAATCAAATAGGCTAAATAAAGGTTTGAAATAGAAACGTAATCATACCTGAAATACAGGAACTCCATCAAAGCCTCTTGAGACATCCAAAGATTTTAACTGAAAATCCAAAGAAGTTATCAGCAAACAATTTAAAAGCAAAGGAAAAATGGAACAATAATCTTTCTTAGGCAAAAAGGAAAAGCAAGAATAATTAAGAGGAAACAGTAGAAACTTGCAAATTCCGATCAATTCAATATAATTGTCCAAAATAAGCAAGATAAATCCAAATGAAGTGACCAATAGGATAATTGATATACAATTTTATTTAAAAAAAAAAGAAATAAGAAAGAATTGATAAGGTATCACATCAAGACATATGAAAAGAAACTCTACCCAATGATGGACTCATTCAGTAGGTTTTCACCTAAATATACAACTCATATAGAACATGGGTGTGGGTTGACAATAACAGCTGCCAAACCACTATAGAGAAATGCAATAGCCTATGCTTGGAATTAGTGTATGCAACTTTCAGGACAATTTTCCTTGATGAAAGATAGCTTCTGGACAATTTTGCAAAGCTTAAGATACAGAATAGCTCAAGGTGAAACAACACAAGGAACTTTTTGAATGAACCTTATTATTTCGAAGAAACAGGAATTACTTTTGTACAATTTTAGAAGATTTTGAATATAAAATGGTCTGTCAATGTATAAAAGAAAACAGCATATAATTTGTTATGCAATCTTAAATAACCAAAGTCTGCCCAATTAAACATTATGCATCCTAAAGTGAAAGCAAAAAAACAATGTTACTACAAACAATTTTATATAGGATGCTGGTGGTATAGAACTAAGAAGGTTGTTTACAAATATTAAAAAATTCTAGTAAAAACACACCAATGTATCAAAATGCTGGTGTGTCACTGGGCTAGCAGCACAATTACAAATATCAAAAGGAAAATTTAAAGGAAAGCTTGAAGAGTAGTATAACATCGTTTAAGACCAGATAATTTGAATAGATCAAATTGATTAGATAGTGACAGAAAAGAATAGATTTATTGGCAAGTTGATAACAACAAGGCCATAATATCCCAACAATAGTATAGGAAATAACTCTGGGTTTCAAATATAATATAGGAATAATAATTTCAAGCATGCTAAAAGTGGAGATTATTGAGGTAAGGCATGACTCACAGAGGAAAACAAAGAAATGGTTAAGGGATTATGCTTGTGCAGTAATGAAACACCACCAGGAACAAGAATTGAAGGATCCAAACCTTCAAGTCAAAGAATCATAAAATGAAAATATAAATATTTTACAAAAATGGTTACTAGACATGTCCTCAAATAGGACCCTTGTGGCTCTAGTGTTTTAGAAACTCAATGACCATAACAAAGGGCCCTTGTAGAGAGACAAAGGCACCTGCCTTGGATAAACACAAGGTTGGGCAGACCCCCATGGCTCATTATCTAAAATAAGAAAGTTGTCAAGTTCAACTACTTTGACCCCCAAGGAAACCAAATTGAACACACCTAAAGCATGATATGAGTTGCTTACGTCTTTAGTCATCTGAGACCTAGATTGACTCCTCATAAAATGATTTTAGTAAAGATCAAGGCACCAAAACTGTCCCATACACAACATGAAAACAGATCCAATGAAAAAGTAGTATAGATGTTTGTTGATGCACTGGCCACACAAGGAGAAATGTTTGCTGCATATAGCATTCATGAACAAAAAATTTGTTAGATCTAAATCATACAAGATCCTTATTTTTAAACTTGAATTAAGTGGCTTTTTAATATCCCATATATATTTAATTTATATCTTTCTATGTATGTACGTAAATAGGTACAATTGAATCCAGTAGTGACCATGTGACAAATCTTTAAAGATTTTTCCTAAGAAAGAAATGTTTGCATCCCTTTAGTAATTTTTCCCTAATAAAAAATGTTTGCATCCCTTCAATTTCTGCTGTAGATGTGAAACTGCTGCTCATCATTACACAGATCTCAGTATTCCACTCCATGCATTGTAAGATGAGGAAAACTAAAATATATATTTGTATATATGACCTCTTTATAGGATAAACTGCTTTATGTCTGTCAAACTCTTTTTCCTCCATGCTTCTTTACTCTTCTCCGTTCTTTTTCTTTTATTTTCTCACTTGTTATTATTTCTTCTTCCTTTCTTCCTTCCTTAGTTCCTCTCTACCAGTTCTCTCCTCCCTCCCAATTCAACACATCAAGCTTATTCCAACAACCAGGGAAGCATATGAAGCGACAATGCATCGCAGTCCCTTGACAATGACATTCATAAAGCTAAATTTAATAAAAAAAATAAAAAAACAGATCACAAGCCTAAGGCTTGTTGGTGGTTGAGGGAGTGGAATTAAATGGAGACAGGTTATTGGGAGGATCATTTGAACAGGTTGGTGGCAGCTTTGATGGGTGATGCGTTAACTAGGGTAGCAAGGAAGGTCGTTTCAAGGCTGTGTAGCGAAGAGCTTGGCCACATTGAACATGGAAGCCCGTGGTCAGGGGCCATAGGGGGAATGAAGAGAATATGCAAAGGGGGGTGATATGCCAAAGAGGATGTTACTTGCTGCCAAGAGTTGAAGAACTGCAAAAAAGAAGCCTATGATTATGTTGAAATTCCCTTATTAGAAGTTACATAAAATTTTACATATTCTTCACATTTGGAATTAAGATTCATGCTGTAGATGGAGTTGGGAGGCAACCAATCAAGACGTAGTAGGGTGTGAACCTCACTACCAAATATACTAGGAAAAAAGACAGTGGTGTTAGTTTATTTTTTAACATTGAAAGACTTATTCCCATATATGTAGCTGCAATATTATAAAAGATCTAAATTTGCAGAATTTAATTAATGATATATTTTTGCAAGAATTAGCCTTTATAATGTATTTTCACATCAAGAAGTATGCTCCCATTTCAATTTTTTGGTAATTGAATATAGAAAATGTATCTTTAGTAATGTGGCACATTTTCTATTACATGTTTTCATTGATCCAAATAAAAATATAAGTGATTACAGAAAATAGAAGTCTGTGGAATCACCAAGGCCCTCAATTTTCTTCCCTCCTTTCTCTTTTTATTTTGGAATTTTATCTTTACTTCTTATTTTAGTATTACACCATTTAACTCAAGATTTCATTGATTTATCATTTCTGACAGTTAAAGTCAAAGATATATTCACTCATTTCATGTTTTGAAATTTTGATCATTACCTTCAAATGTTTACATAGAAGGTGACCCTAGGTATAATGGTAATGTTGCGCCTTAGTAACCTAGATTATCAAAATTGGTCTTGGAAATTTAGAAAGAAAAAGTTGTGTATAAAGGCCCTCCATAGACCACACATTGGTGGGAGCCTAGCCAACCGGGCAATCCTTTTCTTACCCTTAATTGCTTACATATTTACTTTAAATAAAAGTTTCTTCCATCATGTAATCAACACTTGATTTCATACAAAAATTGTGCTTAACTTTTGCAGGACTTTTGTGTTTCACTGTATAGAGCCTGATGCATTCGCTCAACTATAGATATATATAGGGCTTGAGAGGAGACCCTACATTCACCAAGCTACTGAATATTATAATTTACAAGGGACTTGAGTATTTCTTGCTTAAAGTTTAAGAATGATGGCATGCAAATCAACCCTAGAAGTAACCATGGATAAATAAGACATAAATTACAAAAATGATCATAACAAGGCAACAGTTCTTAATGGAGAAAGGAAGAGAACAGAGAGTAGGCCCTTACCAACTCAAAGTTTGTGCTTTGGTATTAGTATTACGATTTTTGGTGTTTACACACATAGGCTTCCATGTGTGCCATTGATGATATTCACTACTAAAATTCAATCTTGGTGAGACATACACCGATGATACCAATACAGTCCCAGTTCTTAATTCCATATGATCAGACTAGTATATCATACTTCTATATTCTTGTGTTTAGCCATTGAGATTCTCTAACAAAAAATTTATATCAACTATAGCTGCAACCTACATGTAATATAATTTGAGAGGTGGCCCAGTGCACAAGACTCCTACCACTATTGGGTATGAGGATGAAAATATGCAGCCATATTCCTACAAGCAAAGTGTCCATTTTAGTGATTTGAATTTTGATTGCCTAGGTTACAGATGAGCAACTGTTCCTCCAAACACAACATAATCCCACATGCAAAACATTTGAAAGTTGCTTAACTTAGAAGGCTTCTTTTTGCTTCCTCTTAAAGTATTATTTTTTGCATTATCAAGTTCATTAACAATGTTGTTTTTAATTGATACTCTTTTCCTATTATATGTTTCATGATACATTATATTGTTTTGCTTATGCTTAGCTTTCATATAAAGAGAAGTTATTATGATTTTTGTTCATTTTGAATGGTTGCAAATTCTTAAAGTTTAAATTGACATATTTTTGCAGAACCAAATTCACAAATAAGAACAATTATAAGAAATTCTGCATATGACATGTGAGTCAATGTCTAATTCCTAAGTTCCTAACTATTATCATCAAAAGGAATTTGAAGGCAAACAAAATAATAACGGTCTAATCAAGTATCCTAATGTGAAACTAAAGTTGGAGACCAATCCTGTAAGGCATTGCACTTGCATAACTTAGTATGCATCTTTTTTAATATTTATATGGTTAATAAAGGCATGGTTCGCCTTATTGATCCGTATCAGTGTAACGATCAGCTATCGGTACGATATGTACTGAGCTGTACCAAACAATATCGAGCATACCGACATATGTACATGGGGATAATGTACCACCCATACCGGTTCCTTGTCGGACCAGTACATGCCGTCTGTACTGAGCGGGATGCTGCAGTATGGTGAACCTTGGATAAAGCAGAATTCATCAATAAAAAATAGGTAAAAGAAATGGACAAAATTATCAAGAATATGCAAACTATCTAAAGGAAAATTATGAGACTTTTCTGTGAGATATCTCAATTCTGTTCTTAAAGCCTATGTGCAATTTAGAAAATGCAAACAGAAACACATCAACTTGTTCAATTATCTCACCAAAAATTTAAAATTCAGGGTCAAACATAGTTGGAAGTAGAGCGGATAGTATCTGCCTAAAACTGTTTCCATATAAAAATGAAGCTGGACAAGGTTACATAATATGATTCCATCAATCATATATTCATAATCTGAGTGCCAGTGCCCAAAACATTCCCAATATGGCCATAATGAAGCAGGCATGGGATCTTGCACCACATGATGCAAGCAAGACTGGATAGATTTTAGAAAGGGAGTGAAGGACATGACAGGTAGTCAAGGAAAGAGTTTCATTAATAACACATCAAACTCAATACTTAGTCAAATACTCCTCACTAGAATCCTATTTATACTAGATAGATTTTATAAAGGGAGTGAAGGACATGACAGGTAGACAAGGAAAGAGTTTCATTTAATGACGCATCAAAGTCAATACATAATCCAATACTACTAACTAGAATCTTGTTTATACTACAAAAGAAAATTTCTAGAGAACGAAAGAAAGAGTATAAAGTTTACAATCAATTAATTTTACTTTGTTTATTTTTAGCAAGGTTTGCAGTTTCGACCGGTTCAGTACAATAGGGTATTTACCAGTCCAACCATGATTGAGTCATGGACCTTACACATACCACCCGACTCAAGCCTAGTACAAGAATATTGGGCAGTATTCTAAGAAAGGTTTTACTTACCGGTCCGTACCGGTGTACCAACATATTATCGATACTGGTATGGTACCAGTACCGGGTGGTACGCACTATATTAAAATATATTATAATATTATATAATATAATATAATATTAAATATTAAATATATTAAAAAAAGAAAAAAAAGGGGCGACGTCACCTCAATCTTTCTCCCCGCACGGGAGAAAAATCGCAAGAGAGGGCGAGGGCGGCGACGGCTCGCGGGCGACCAACGGGCAAGGGCGGCGACGACGCGTGGGCGACCCACGGGCGGCTACAGTGCACGGACGACCCGCGGGCGGCGACGACGCGAGGTATACTTTCTTCTTCTCCTCTTCTTTCTTCTTTCTTCTTTCTTCTTTCTTCTTTTCCTCTTCTTCTTCTTCTTCTTCCCTTTTTCTCCCTCAATCGATCGCCGATGGCTGAAATCGACCGCCGATGGCTGAAATCGACCGCCGACGGTCGATTTCAGCGGTACCGCTCGGTAGCGGGCAGTCAGCGTACCAATAATATGGCAGACCGATACGTACCGCCCATACCGGGCGGTACAGATCGATATGGAAAACATTGATTCTAAGTGCACCGGATGGTTTATAGTGTGTACAACTCATACCCATCGAAATTTGGCTGATATCATCCTGTTTATAGTATTTACCAGTTTCAGGGGACTTGGAGATGATTGATCAAACATGAGCAAAAGCTAGCTGCATACTTAAAACAACCAACAAGAAAGATAAAAAAACTGAAATGAAAATGAAACATTATTACAATATTTATTCTATAACCATAAAGTTATTGTAATGGTGATTCACCATCTCTAGAATCTCTTTCAAATCTTGCTTCCACACTAGCTAATGGTTGGAAAATAAACAACAAATTTAACAAAACTGAATATAAGATAAATGCCTTAAAATGTCATCATTGAATATAGAGGAGACAAACAAAGGCAAATTTTCAAAAATTGCTATCACAATGAGCAATAGAAATAAAATACATAATTTTCCAAGTACACAAATTAGACCATTTGTACAAAAACGTGAGTATAAAATTGTGTATCTCACAAAAAGCCTCATGTAACTTATTTTTGATAGAATTGCTATAATGTGCTAAATTTAGAATCATCTTAAAAAATGAGGCAAAAAATCATACCGCTAGAGCATTCTTTATCTGAAGAGGATCAGGTAAAAAACGAAATGCAATTCCTTCAACCTTCAGCATATAAACCTACAAGATCATGGATAATAAATTATAAGTGATTCAGTGTAATTTTAGATTTGATAGAAAGAAAAGAAAATACGAGTTAATAGCATAAACAGGATGAAAAGCACAAATAGGATAGTCCAGTTATATGGAAAATTCAGAATGGTAGCTCTTGTCTAAGTAAGAACTTCTAAGATCCCATAAAAGATCTGCAATTCAACCACAAGTTGATGGGAAGTTCCCTTCATTGGTTTCAACAAAACTTGATGCTATTCTGATAGTCTAAAAAATCAATAAGTTGCTATTACTTCATGACAAATTTATAAAGGAATTGATACATAAACTTACAAAGACATTTCTAAATGTTAGACAATCACATGCAAACACCATGGATCATTGTTAAGTCTTGAGCCTTGGTAATGTAATGTGAAAATAGTACACTTCCAGAAAGAAATTATCAATTCATTAATATTAATTTGAGTTGCTAGGTTCATCACCCTCACAACAATCCATAATTTTTTAATCCAAAATAAAGATCCATTAATGAGTATGCATAAGATACAAATATATTATTTAAGTACTACACTTCATTCTACAAAATTGAAACAAGACCAAGTGAACATATTGGAAAAATCTCATGCTAATATGGTTAAATCTGAGAAGGGAAATGTAGTGGTTCCACCTTTACAAAAGGCTAGATTTCTGAAGAGGTGATATAGTTTTCTCTGTGACATTTAATCAAACAACTTTATGATGTTGTTGTGCAAAGACTGGAAATACAGGTAGAACTAATTTATGTGGTCTAACCAAGAATATCGATTTCAGTAAACATAATCTAAATCAAGAATTGATGGAAGAACCTGATCAAGAGTGATGGGTACGACTCTTGCTCCCTTGCCCAAAATGGGCTGTCGCAGCTGAACCTGGAAAATCAGAAAATATATATATATATATGTATAGTACAAATTTCAAGCGAATTTTCAGATGTACATATGATCAAAAACCTCAAGAGCAAGAACAAGAACAAGAACAAAGAAGCAATGGAATCAAAAGAGTAAGGTACGGAAAATGGAGAGAGGAGGAAGGACCTGGGCGAGGAGGGTTTGAGCGTCCTCTTGCCGGAAGCAAAGGATCCCGAGAGACCGGAGGCTGTTGTTAGGATCGGAAATGAGGACGAACTCGTTGTTGGAATTGCTGACGGTGTATACCGCAGTGCCGGCAAGCGTTTTCGCCACATAATCCGGGCTGAGGGCGAGGTCAAAGGCGCGCTTCCCCTCAGCGAGCGCGGGCTCGGGCGCCAACGCCCCAACCGAGGTGGCCGCGAAGGGAGGCGGGGAGGCCACCGCGCGGACAAGGCGGCGACCGTGGTCGACGCCAGCCGAGAGGTCGGAGCCAAGGCGGGAGAGGTGGTGACGAAGAAAAGAGGCGGCGGCTGCGAAGGGATTGGGGTTGGAGAGCGGCGATGACGGCTCCATTGCGACGGCAGACAAGGGGAGAGTGGGATGAGCGTTCGGCATATCTCCCTCTTTGTGTTATGGCTGTCGTTGTTTAGTTCCCGTAACTCTTATACTAGCTTGGGTTCTCGGACTGAGTCGCGATTTGGGTACATCACCAAGAATTCGCTTGCTTTTATAATAAATAATATGGGCTGTTTGCACAAAATAACATAATCTTATATTATAATAATATTTTCATAGTATATGATATGATTTGATAATATTTTAATATTATACTGATCGATAAACTGTGAAACACCGAATTGTATATCAACTTGAGAGTGCGCCAAATTTAGCTTAAAAATTCATTAAATTACCTTCAAACAAGGAAATCACAAGATATATATATATATATATATATATATATATATATATCATAGTTGACTAATAGTTGGAAGATTGAGTGAGTCGGATAGACTTTATAATGTTATGCTTGACAATGCAACTATCTTACACTCAATTGTAGATACAAAAAATCTATAAAATTTGATTTCAAAACTCTAAACCCCTAAAATTACCTAATGATAGATAGCCAATAAAATCACTATGTATGACTATTATGTAGAAAGATTGAGGTGAATTGGATAAATTTTAAATTGTTATACTTGTAAATGAATTGCATTGCACTTTATTGTAATGGAGTTCATTTACAAGTGTCTGCCGTAAAGTTTGTTCAATTCATCGCGTAAAGTTGTAATTCTTTTTTCACTTAATTTTAAATCTAGATCTATATATTTTAAAAATATTATAATATTTATGATCATTTATGAGAAAAGAATGGCAATATAGTAGAGTGAGATATTATCCTACCACAATAATTTTCAATGAAGTTATAGTGTAGGAATTATATATATATATATATATATATTATAATTAGATTTTTAAGAAAAAGATTAAGATGGATGGTATAATTAAAAAAAATACAAGACTAGGCTTGTTGCTAAAGATTCTTAATAAAGAATTAATATTGATTATTTTGACACTTATATGCCTCGAATTATTACCATACAGTGTTACTTGCTTTTGCTTTCATCCAAAAGCTTCTTGTTTATTAAATAAATATGAAAAATTATATTTCAAAATGAAAAGCTAAAAAGATACATGAATCGATCCAAAAGATTTATAAGCTCATCCAATCCTTGTACGAACTCAAGCAAACACTTAAGTAGTAGCATAAAAAAATTGATTTTGTAATTCTATATTTTGAATTTTAAATTAATGAGAACTATCTATATTGTAGAAGGATTGAAAATAAATTTATTATTATCTATCTTTATGTATCTAATAGAGCATATTTTGACTACTCCAATATATACTTCCATCTCACATTTCAAAAAATTATGTAGACATTACCGATTCGACTCAAATTAAGGTCTCGGGAAGGAGCACTGTCTCAGACTACTGCTCAAGGGACTAGGCCCAGGCTGCACTACCTACCTACCCTTTAAGGTTATCTTATATATGTCCATTATATAGTAGGAGTACCTATTTCGACTTTGGGAAGGATCGCGCTTACTATAAATACATAATAAAAGCAACAAGCGTCACAACGGGACTAGGCAAATAGGTCAGAGATTCAGCCACCGACCAGCATATGGCGCGGACCTATCACCCACGTGCATTAACCCTTTTTGTACAGTTTATGCTTCCCTAGGTAATATAATAAGTGCCCAGGCAACTGCGCTTGGGGTTCGCTGACACACAAAAAAAAAATAGACAGACAAGATAGGGTGATTCATCGCCAACTTGATCATCGGAGGGATCGCGTCAAGGTGACACATTCCCTTTCCCCTCCCCTTAGTGCAAGTATCAACGTTCGAAGAACCAGTCGATGAATGAAAGGACATACTCACAAAAGAAGGAAGCTTCGTCCTCAATGGTCGATCGAACAAGGTCCCCCGACAAAGGGTCAGCATCTCCTCCAGAACATCATAGCAGACCCTAAATGCTTGTAGCTCCACCAAGGGCTGGAAGTTGACCCAGTATGAAGTGACCGTCCAGGTTTCCGACCTACCGACCGACATCCCGAGGAGCTTGCAGATCTCTTAAGTGCTAATAAAGAATCATCAAGCATTCATGTGTACGCGTGCAAGACCAGGCCGAGAAGACACTTCGACCTCGATAAGTAAAATACATAATAATATCTTAATTCTTACTTCAAATTTAGATCTAATCGAAACTGATATCATCTTATAAATAAAAATTTAAAAATCTTCTAATTCTATATCATTATCTCAATCTCATTATACCCAAAAATTAAATAAAAAATTAAATATTCTAATAATTCAACTATCTCCACATTCAAATATTCATCTTATTAAAAAATAAAATAATTCCATAAAAATAAAAAAGACACTCTTAAATCAAGACTTCTTCTTTATCTATCAAATAAGACTAGACCTAATATTTCTTTTGCTATAATTCTCTTAGATGCATATTTAGATACCTTAATAGTTCTTTTGATTTTAGACTCAATTTTGTAAAATACCTTGTAGTTCTTGAAGGTGATAGTGATTCCAACTAGATTTTTTATTCTTTAGATATTAAATCTATATTTGGACATATATTCCTTCTTGGTAGAAATGTTATATCTTGGCAATCAACTAAGTTGAGTATTATTATCACAAGTATTATAAAAACTGAGCTTATACCACTTAACACCACTTGTACTGGACCACAGTGGCTTAGAATTTAAATTTTACTATTATGTCAAACCCTACTCTTCTTGTTATTAATGTGCAACTATTAATGATTCGGATACATTTAGAATCTCCTATGAATAATCAATATATTCATATATAATTATTAATGTGCAACTAGTGAAAATATATTGCATAATTAGTATGAGATTATTGAAGTCTGGGTTAAAAAAACGTAATTCAAGATTTAGTTCACTCTTTTTTCTTAGTATGGATGTTTATTTTACTAAATAAAATTAAGACTTGCAAAAGACACCTCGTTAACTACACAATACATGCACTAGCAATATTTATTTTTTTTAATAATTTATTTTTAAAATTATTTATTTATTTGAAGGGAATTTGAGTTTTTTTTTTTTTTACTACGGATTATTGAACTTGAAGCGAAAAAAAACCCAAATTCCCCTTGTTCAAGGACTTTAGTCCACGTCAACAAATGAGGGACTTCTCCCTCGATGGAGAGTGTGAAGGAACACGTCCTCCCGCCGGACATCCTTTTCCTCGTTGAGCCCTCGCCCTCCCCCCTTTGCTCATCGAGCTTTCTTCATCCCCTCTTCTCCTAGCTCACACGCCCGGACCTTCACCAAGAGCGTCCGGAAGAAGAAGAACGGGTACCGGGCCCACGCCGGGAGCTCTCTTCCCCGGAGGTCGGGAATGCGACACAGCTCGCCGACCGGTCGATCTTCCAGGCGGCGATGATTTCATTTACTTCTTGGTCCGGCACCCTTAGGGTGTACCGGTCGACATCCTCCAGCGACCGGAACATCCATTGACCCGTCGAGTACGATCTCGAGAACTTCGCAGGCCGGCTCCCGGATCGCGGCCTGGCCTCCCGCGTCGATCTCTCGATAGGCGCTACTTCGTCTTTCTCCTCTTCAGCCGCCGCCGTTCGATCCACGACGATCGTGACATGATCAGGCGCGGTGGCGGTTTCGGGCTGCGTGCCACCGGCCTCAGCTACGAAAAGCGGCAGCTCGACGCCGTCGGCGGTGGCTGGCTCGGCGAGGTTGGCGCGGCAGACGGGACAGGTGACGTGGGACGCGAGCCAGACATCGATGCAGTCCGTGTGGAACAAGTGGCTGCAGCGGGGAAGGAGGCGCAGCACGTCGTCGTCCTCAAACTCGCCGAGACACACCGAGCATTCCAGCGCGCCCTTGCCCACCTCGAGTCCCTTCACTTCAGCGTGCGTCAGCGTCGGGAATGTCTCGATCTGCTGGGGGCTCACCCGCCGCAGCGACCGGGCGGCGGGGCCGCGGTGGCGGAAGGACCTGCCGAAGTTGTCGTCGGCGGTGCGCCTGCAGTTGTAGATGATGAAGACGACCAGGAAGAAGAAGGTGCTGACGCTGGCGAGGACCACGACGGTCACGGTCGGATTGAACTCCCCGTAATAGTCATCGTCGTGGTCGTCTGATGGCGGTGAGGGTTGGGCGTGGGCGCACCACGGCGTGAGGATAAGCAGCGGGAGCAGTAAGCTAAGGTGCTGCAGTACGTGGTTGTTGTTGCTGCTGCTGCTGCTGCTGCTGCTGCGGTGGGTGGGACGGCGGTGGCGCTCGGTGGCCATCGAGAGTGCAGCACGCTGAGCAAAACAACTGTTGGTGTCTCCGTGCCAATGACGCAGATGTGATTATAACAAGGCCACGGAGTAGAGGATCGAAGCCTCCTCGGCGGTCACGATATCAATTATATCGTTAAAAAAAAAACAAGAATATGGTAAAAAAAACAAGAACTTACAGAGTTTTATCAATTATATTATACCCAAAAATATATAATTGAATTATATATATATGTACGGAAATATTATTTAAAATATAAATATTTGAAATTTATGTTGATGTGCAATCTAAATAAATTTAAAAAACTTTAATGTTATTTACTAAAATTCGAATACTATTTTTCAAGTTTTTGTTTTAATAAATTGTAAAGTGATCTAATTACAATATTTGACGGCATTTCGAAGTCTATATATGTACGAAATGAAATAGTATTTAATTATATTATACCCAAAACTATATAATTGAATTTTATAAAACTTTAAATATGCATTCTAAATAAATTTATAAAACTTTAATGTTATTTACTAAATTTTGAATACTATTTTTCAAGTTTGTGTTTTAATACATTTTTGAAGTTATCTAATTATAATATTTGACGCTGGTTTGAATTTATTTGAACCGTTTTGAAAATAATTTATAAATCAGAAAACGACATCATAAAAAAGTTATATTAGCAATTTTTTTGGGGAAAATTCGCCCATATTATAATATATTGGCCGACAAAGTCTTGCGGTAAGCTAACCTGCAAAAGATAAGTCAGCAAAGCACATCCAAAGCTGCACGCGTTTGGCCAAAAGTCCAACACGTTCCTTCCTCCACCAACGCCCCCTCAAGCCGAGGCATCCGTTCCACATCTCCCCGGAGAGCTCCTCTTCCATCATCAATTCATCGAGGAATCCGCATCGGCATCAGTTCTCCTTTGATTGAGCGATGGAGTCGTCCATCACAGGCGGAGAAGAATGGACTCTAGTCGACAGGAAGTATGTGGGCTTCATACTCATCCAAGATTGATGTCTATTTTTTGCTTCGATCTGATTGATCATGACAAGATGACTGCAATATGATTGTTGTAGAGACACGAGCTCTGGTGTCGATGCAGCTGCTGATTCCGGTTCTGTAATCCACCTCTCTAGGATCTCAGGATGGTAGGGAACAACAGCGCGACTTATATGGCCTTTCCCCTCTCTGCAATCATCTCATGACGCCTTTGTGATTCTTGAAGGACTAGATGGGCGTTGGGATCTGTGATTGGGTTTGCCGTGCCCCTGTGCAGGAGAATCTTGGGGACAGAAGGTGAGCTCCAATCACCGAGGTGCCCCAATTAGGTTCACTACCATTACGATTCTGAAAATTTTGGATTTTTTGTTTCTTAGATGCTGTAGCGAAGGCTGCTGAAAGTAGCGCAGAAGCTGTGGAGAAGATTGCTAAGGCAACAGAGAAGATAGCTTCTGAAATCGCTGATGAACTCCCTGACGGTGGAAGTCTCAAGGAGAAGGCCCTGCAGATCGAGCAGATTTGCGAAGAAGTTGACAGAGATGCAGAACGAGCTGAAATCTTCATTCATAAGGTTTTTCATACTATGAACTCTTCCTTTCCCAGATGAACATCACATATTCCTTTCTGTCTGTGTTAGATTGGGTAATTGCTACATCTGCGAAGATTTAGCAACACCACAGCTATGTAATTTACCTGGAAATATTGATAACACACACAATTCACAGGGGAATCTTAAAGGTTCTATATTTGAGATGTAGATCTCTATGGCCATTTTTATGGTTTTTTTTTCTTTTCACTTCAATCTAATTACTCATACATTATTTTCCAGCGAGAGCTTGGAAATAAATTTTGTTCTTACAGTAGACTAATCGGCAAAAAAAATCTGTGTAGTTTGTGAGAGAAAAAAAAAAGAAGCATTTTGAGTGTAGATGAATGATGTTAATTGCTGTGATGCCTTTTTGCATTTTTTTTGCCCTTTGCTGTCTCAGGTTGATCATATAAAGGCAGAGGTGGATGCAATTGTTGAGCCCTTCATTGAGAAAGGAGAAGAAATAGAGAAGGAACTCCAAGAACAGGAAGGCAAAGGGCAACAACCCATCAGCCAAAAGCAGTAGAGCATGCTGCCAAAGACAGACACTAAGATCCAGAAATGCTCCTCAATTATGCAATCACCATCAATCCTCAATTTATGTACATATCATTGGGTTTGTGTCCATAGATTTCTCATGCAGTAAATGATTTGTGCAAGTTTGCACTGAATGCCATAAGCAACCTGTGGCTTCAATTTGTTATGTTAGGTGCAGAAAAATGTCTGTCTGCCTGCAATCATCATCAATCGTCACTGTACATAATGTTAGGTTTGTATTCATAAACATTTCATGCTGATGTATGTTGTGTCCAAGTTGTGGGTTGAATGCCAAAAGCTTTAACTTTTTTCTATTCAGGAATGTGCCATCATGCAATCATTTTACTAATATCCCAGTTTGAGGAGGGATCGAAGAGAGATAGAGATGGAAAGAGAAATAAAAAATTAATTTTATTTCCTGTACACGACACATAACAGTGTGTTCTCTCTCTCTCTCTCTCTCTCTCTCTTGAGAAGGGATAAGATAGGTACTTGAACTACTTATTTCTCTCAATAAAATAGGTAATGAAAGCATTTATTTGGTTTTTGGTGGCTTTATACTCTCTCTTGATCTATCTCTTTGAGATTTAATTTGAACTTAAATCAAAGTCACTATGATACTATGTAATATAATTTCTAAAAACGATATGGGCACCAAGAAATCTGAGAGTACAAGAAGGAAAATTGAGGAGATACTTTAAAACTAAAAAAATGTAATGTGTATATATAACATTACATGAGATTTTATTTATAGTGAGAGAAACTTAAAACTTTATTATAAGGACTCCAATGTTGACTAAGAAACCTGAACCAAAAGACCCACCTTGTCTATCTTTTACTTTTGCTACTCTTCAATTGAAACATAGAAAAAAAAGTTAAAAAAAATAAAAATAAGGCTGAAGAAAAAGAGACTGATAAAAAAAGAGAGGAAATTGTAAAAGGAAAAAAAAAAAAAACAAGGGAGGACACTGATATTGTCATTTCATAATAAGGTCCTGTTTGAAGTCAGCAAAAAATTCAAAAAATAAAAACAAAAATAGAAAAATCACGTTTGAACCCATTAGTGAATTATTAATCAAGATTATATTGAATTATAATTATGAAAAGTGAATACCATTCGTCTAAAGTTTTGGTGTATGCACTCTGTATACTATACATGGATTTTATCATTGTATGATCATTTAACAATATGATCACGATCTTATTGAAATCTAATCATAGTAGTTCCATTTTATATAATAACGTGCATTAAAACTATAATACAAAAATGGCCACATATTCAAATCATTTTAATACATTGAAAAAAAAAGAAGAGAATGTTTCACATTGGTAACACACTATGACCAAAACAGTAGCTTAGGCTGCAAAGGACATGAGTCAATGAAGGATTTATTAAGAACAATTCAGTTCGATAAGGTTGCATATTATCAACTCCAAACATTACAAGAGTAATAATACCAGGAAACAATTATCACAATTATGCTGGTTAAGCATATAATTATTTCAACTTCTCTTGCAACAAATGCATATTAAGAAAGCCTGATCCGGTTCTTTGGTTACATTACTTATGATGAACTAGTAAGATGACCATTGAATTCCGATCCGTATATATGTCCCATTTTTGTTCTTTTTGTCTCCAAGTATCTTCTATTCTCCTTTGTGATTGGAGTTAGCAAGGGAACCCTGCCGGCGATGCTCAATCCATAGCCTTTCAGTCCACCATACTTGGCAGGGTTGTTAGTCATCAGTTTCATCGTTCGAACGCCTAAGTCTCGTAGTATCTGCACAAAAAGGCATAAATTAACCATGGATGACAAGAATTTCAAAATCCAACATTTTCAAACACTGAACACCCACAATTATGTCATATTTTTGTAGCAATTGTAGGTGACAAGGTTTTAAAAGGGTAACATGACTACATCAAAGGGAAGAGATGTACAAAAAAGGAAGACATTTGATAAACTTATGCAGGTAGATGTTTAAGTGGATCTTAGAGGACTTGAATGTCAAATCCATAACTAGTGAAGCTTACACAGCAGAAATCAATGTGGAGCTTAATGACAGATTGTCATTAGTACAGCCAGGCCTCAAGACTAAATCAGCCCTATAATATATGAATATGTTACTACAATGGAATTCCTTGAGAAAATATTGAACAAATAGATGCAAAACATTAGGTACTAGTCTAAATGTTCATAGGTAAAATATAGCAATGATGGAAGGCATGTATAATTAAGAGAGTAGCATATATAAGATACTTCAAAACACATTCAATAGACATGGCAGACAATAGAAGTGAAAATTAAAAAGGCATTCATAATGTAAGCAAGAATAGGAAGAAAATGCTGCTTTTTAGGTGTACCAAAAATGAAAACAAGGTCATCAAACCATACTGTCAAATATTAGATAGTACACCAAGGAGGTAATATAACAAACACCGTCATAGTAAACAAGTAAATAATGTGAATTTCAGAAGCACTCCATAGATCTCAAAAGTATGGGGTATGCACTTATGTAGTACTTCGGAGGACATGTAATGAAGCTACTGAACCCCGACTATTACAGATTGTTATGATCCATGTTACCATCAATAACAGTATCATGCTAGAAACATGCCATATATTGTATGTTTTACCTGTGCGCCTATGCCATATTCTCGTGAATCTACAGGCAATCCGAGCTCCTCATTAGCTTCCACTGTGTCGCGCCCGTCATCCTGTAGGTTGTAAGCACGAAGCTTGTGACCGAGACCAATGCCCCTTCCTTCATGTCCACGAAGGTAAACCAACACACCTCTGCCAGCTTTTTCAATCATTTCCATAGCCAATGAAAGTTGACTACCACAGTCACATCTAGATGATCCAAATATGTCGCCAGTGAGGCACTCAGAGTGGACTCTTACCAGGATATCCTGGCCATCCCCAATATCTCCCTGTTTAAATTGGATTTGAAGTATTTAAATAACACAATAAATTTTGAAAATGTAACATGTTTGCACAAAATGTGAAACATAAGCACCAAAAAGATGAGCAAATGATCGTTCAGTATGGTCTGAATATTTAAAACGCTCAGCTCCAAATATATTCCATTTTAATATTTCAAGAAGTCGCAAGAACAGCAACAAGAACAAAAATGCATTACTAAATTTTTTTATTGAAAATGACACTTACTTTAACCATGGCAATATGCTCCATTCCGTCAAGCAATGATCGATAGCAGTAGGCCTGAACAGAACCCCACTTTAAGGGTAACCGTGCAATGGAAGCACGTTCAACCAACTTATCTCTTTTCCTCCTATATCTGTCATTTATCTAATGGTTAGAACTCAAAATTACCACGAAATTCAATCCACAGGAAAAGGCAAACAATTGAAGCATCTAGGTCAGAGCAAATAGGTGACTGACAAGTATGTATATCTAAACTAGATTGAATATGATGCTCAGAACATACTAAACACATGACAAAGTAAATTATTTTACTGATTTTAGCTTGTCATCAATGATAATTTTTATATGGAACATACAAATACATGTGTTAATGGTTTGATCAGAAAAATTCAATCAAACCAAATATTTTTAAGATATATTGATACTATAATACGACAAATGGAGTTAATTGTATTAGTGGTGTGAGGAGAAATGGAGAGACCAAAGAAAACCTCAGAGGAAATAATAAAAAAAAATTTAACTAGAAATATTGTCTTGTTAAAGTTCAATTGCAGGAAAAAATCCATGTAGTTGATTCCAGAAAATGGGACATCATGACTACTTGTAATTTGTATCCATCGAAGACTTAAGATTGTAATTTGTATTTATGTTTTCATTTTCAGACAGTACATACCATAATTTGGTATTTATTTGTTCAAGAATACATTATTTCTTTGGAATAAGGGGAAAAATTGCTCATCAAATAAATAGTTTCTTCTCAAGACATATCTAGATTCAAATTTTTTTAACACAATGTACTTCGAAGGACAAGAAGCAAGATTAGGGATCCCTAAAGGTGGATGGGAAAATTGTTGAAGCAAATGAATCATACTAAAACGTTTGTTTAGTTATGTTAGTCCATTAAAATGACACATAAGCAAAAAGATTATAAGTATGATAAAGAAGAGAAGGTTGGAACCACACAAGATAAAATTGGGTAAGTATACCAAGTAATGAATATGATGTATATTGCTTACGAATCCTATTTATCAAAAAGATAGTAATGAAAAATTGAATAAAAAATAAAATGGATAAGTGCAACGGATATCTCAAGACAGATCCAGTTAAATAATTTAGCATGGGAAGAAATTAAGATTTATGTGGCAGTCACAGTTTTGAAGTATACTGAACTAGTAAAATATAGCATTAATGCATTACATGCCCAATGTACAATTTAACAGGAAAAGGGATTAAAGATTTGAGCACAACATGCTGCACACTACCATGCATAATGCAAGTGAAGTACTGAATGATATAGAGCTGCATATATTGCCAAATGTTGATTGCATGCCATATAGTGTTAGACCATAATAAGCAACAAAAGTGGCCATGCACAGGCCTAGCAAGTGCTACAAGGAACAGAAAAATGGTAAGGCACAGCAAGAAGTACCTAGTATTTGGAAGAAGCAAATGATTAACAGAAAGGTTGACAAATAAATGCTCAAAGTTATTTTCTATACTTACGAAAGCATTTATAATTTAAAGCTAATTCCATAATTTAGAAAACAGCAGCAAATAGAAACATGTATAGACTATACAAGTTTGAACTGCTCAATGAACAGAAGATTTGGTGCACATAAAGAGTCAGTATATTAACATGCACATTTGTCTAAGCTGGTTCATAATAGGCAGCATGGTTTTGTAAGGTTTGTGGCCTCATAGCATGGACCTAAAATATCAGTTTATTACCAACATTGACCTAAAATTAAGTACATTTATCTTTGCTGTTTGTGTATTCAAAATAAAGTGCAACTCCCATGGTTAGTGATATCTTATAAGAGATAAGCAGGTATCGTACCTGATCAAATCTGCAATTGAGATTATTTTTAAATTCTCCTTCTTGGCAAATTCACGTAGCTTTGGTAACCGAGCCATGGAACCATCATCATCATCAACGATCTCACATAGAACTCCAACAGGGGGTAATCCAGCCAGAATAGCCAGGTCAACTGATGCTTCAGTATGTCCAGCTCTTTTTAAAACACCACCCTCCCTGTACTTCAATGGAAAAATATGGCCAGGACGGTTAAAGTCTGCAGGTTTTGAATCAGCTGACGCAAGCATCATAACCGTCTTTGCTCTATCTCTAGCAGACACACCAGTGGTTGTACCATGTTTGGCATCCTGAAGACAACAAGTTCTACACATTATAATTGTAATGAACCAAAACATGATCTTAAGTAATTGGAACTAATATATCAAGAGCCAACCAACATAAGCAAATAAAAGGTCGTTGACAGCAGGAATAAAATGTTTAAAGTATGAATATAACCTATTAACCAACCAGACAGATACTTTCAGAAACCTGAATCAGGCTTTTAGCTATACAGAACCCTGGTTGAAGAAGAAACGATAAACAATCAATTGGAAGAATAGAAAACCAGATACACTTCATAGATTTTAAAAACAAAACTGAAGGACAATAGTACAAGTTTTATGGTGAGATCTAGACAGAGTAATGATGCCGCAACTTGCCAGCTAGACAGATCAAGAGCAGGGTATACTTCAAACTTTTAAAACCGATATAGTTTATGCTTTGTTTTCAAATGAGGTGTATCTGACTCCTTAAATTATTATATATGTCACAGGCAGTCAATAAGCATTCCTTATATTTAGTTATTAAGAGACTAAAGCTGGAGGTTGTCATAATATTATAAGATGTCCTCATTGCAAGCTCTAATTGATATTTGTTTTTACAAGATGTCCCTTCTTTTCATTATTTCATCCTTACTGCTGAGAAGAACCATTAACTATCAAAACAAAGATAAGAAACATACCACCGAGACCGTGAATGCTGTGCACAGTTTCTCCTCATTTTCTTTATTTGATACCATGAGAGGAAGCTCTAACCTTTCAAGGTCTTTTGCTTTCATGCTCACACATACAATTCCAGTCCCATGCTTGACTACAAAAGCCATGGCCTCTGGCGTTACCAAAGATGCAGCCATTATAAGATCTCCCTCATTTTCTCTGTCTTCATCATCGACAGCAATCACAAACTGCAAAAACATGGAACACAAGGGAAAGAAATTGCTGGAATCAAATGAATTAAGAGAAAAAAAGATCAATATGATCAATCAAGACAAACCTTGCCTTGACGGATGTCCTTGATGGCCTCTGAGATAGAGGAGAACCCTTCTGTAGGACCATCTAAATCATTCTCATCATTGTCAATAGAAAAGTCATCAGGAACTGAAGCCATATCGGCTGTCATTGTTCCAAGGGCTACTGCATCTGCTTGAACCATGGAATTAACAGTTGCATTATCCTGTTCCACAACAGCACTTTCTCCTGGAAAAATGTCACTTTCACTTGACCTTGGTACAGCTGTAAATCTATCATCTGCTTTTAAAGAAAAACATACAGCTTTCCCGAAACCAGTTGATGTAAAATTTGAAATCCTCTGATTTACCACAAATGCTTTATAACACAGCCCTTTAAGCTCTTTAAAAGAGCTGAATCCTCTTGAAAAGAATTGAACCCTGTTGACAGTCAAGAAACAAAATAAAGAACAGTGCCCACGATTGAAGTAAGCTCATTGTTTTGCTTCATGAAATTGACCTACAATTTATCTATTCCATATAAGAATTTCAATAAAGAACTCCAAAAAAGAGAATCCAGGTGGCATAACTGCTTTGCACTTGGACTGCATATATTATTACAATCTCCAACTTACCAATTATCTTGTTGTTTTGTGATTTCTGCCACACTTTTTTTTTCTTCTTTTGAGAATAGAGAGAGATGCTTCACTGTGTATTTGTACCCACAACAACTAGAGTCAACACAATGAGAGGTATTATGCATAGGAGCTGGCCTACACCATTAATGTGTCTCATAATGAATTATTTATTGTTTTCTTTACCAAATCAATACTCGGACCAGATAATTAAGTTAAATACAGATAGTACAAAGTGAAAACATAGTGAAAGTCAAAGACTATGCTTTAGGAATCATGAAGTAGCATAAATGATTGTTACAGAATATGCCTTAGGAATCATGGATTTTTGTCATATTCTAATATTATAAAACTTAAAAGAAATACTTGATTAGACACAATAGATTGTGCTTAATATCATGAATTCGAGATATACATACATCGCCTATGACTTCATTTTACAACAGGTTAAGATTCATTGTAGCCCGTGTGATTTTGGTCATGGACCACTTAAACCCTTATGGTTTGCTTGTGTCTAAAACAACTCATATACTTTTAAAAACGTAGCATAGAAGCCCCTCCCGTCAGGTCTAAGTTAACAGATGTTCGAGTCTACTTACGTGACATGCTGACTCATAATAAATTAATTAATATAATAATACGTATAATTTAAGTTTAAAAAATTTTATTTTAGCTCCTGTGGTTTTGGCCATAATCCATTTAAGTCTTTATGATTTTGCTTTTATCTAAAATAACTCATATATCTTTAAAAACATAGCATATAAGCTCCTCTCATCAAGTATGAGTTGACAAACATTAAAGTCTATTTACGTGACATGCAGTCTTACAATAAATCATTAATATAATGACACATATAATTTAAATAAAAAAAAGATCTATCTTGTCGAGGAAGAGGTAGCGGTGAATGCCGTGGCGGCGGATGAAGACAGAGCGGCAAAGATTGGAGAGGCTAGAGGCAAAGGTGAGGAAGAGCTAGACCACTACGTCGTCGACACGATGGGTGGGGCGTAGGAGAGGACGAAGTAGAAGGTGGTGGAGACGAAAACGCCTAGGAGGAAGAGGGACTAAGAAACCATTGCATGCTTAACATCAGACTGGTTGACGTACATCCACCTGAGGCAGGACCCGAAGCTCCTAAGCTTGTCGCCAACACGGGAGAGGCTATATGCATATGACGCCCTACTAGGCAGCAGCGGCTCGGTGCTGCTCCTGGTGGTCGCTTCCACAACTATGCATCCTCCCCCCATTGATGGTAGTTTCAATTTTTTTAATTTAAATTATATAATATTATATTAATTATTTATTATGAGTCAGCATGCTACATAAGCAGACTTTAACCTCTATTAACTCAAACTTGACATGAAGGACTTATATGTTATGTTTTTGAAAATATAAAGTTATTTTAGACACGAAAAAAACTATAACAACTTAAGTGATCTATAACTAAAACCACATGGGTTAAAATAGATTCTTTCTTTTAAACTTAAATTATATGTAATATTATATTAATAGTTTATTATGAGTCAATATACCACATAAACATACTCAAACGTCTATTAACTCACACATGACATGATGGGAGAAGTTTGTATATTATGTTTTTAAAAATATAAAAATTATTATAAATACGAGTAAATCATAAGGGCTTAAATGGTCCATGACCAAAATCACATGGGCTAAGATGAACCTTAACCATTTTATAACCAAATATCGTATTTACCTTTCATAAGAATCCCCAAGCATTGTCCGCTAGCTGGATATAAAGTGAAAAGTTACAATAAGCCAAAAAAAAAAAAACACACAACACATGCAAGAGCAGCAAACGTTAAGTTGCTTTCACAAATCAGACCTAAAAGATTCTTACTACTTTGTCCATATGCTTTAATCTCTTTCCAAAGAATCGGGTTAAGACAAACCCAGTATAATTGATAGTGGTAGATATGTTGTCGAAAGAGATTAACGGAAAGCCGCTGGCAACGGCATTAGTGATTGGTCAAAATTATATCACTGCAAAAGCATTCCATCTTCTAAACTTCATCGTCCATGAATCGCCCTCTTTCATTGGCAACCTAGAAATATTGGAGAAGAATTTTCTTCTTTCCCCCTTTCATGGAATTTATTGATAATTCAAACAATACTTAAAAGATGATGGATTAATAGACCAAAAATATAAAAAGTTCAGAGAGCAGATCTTACTGAGGGCGACGGAGTCCAGCGACAGAAGAAGAAGCGAGAGAAGCCATCCCGACCTTTACCCAGTCCTGGAAACCAAATCGTTAAGCTGGCTCCACAATCCATTCAAAATCCATCAAATTCCACGAAACCAAGAGCAATACTCCAAGAATCACGGATCTAAACATCTCCAGCCCTTCCAACGCGCGACGTCAGACCGAAAATAAGGTGATACATACCTCTTTTAGGGGGCCGCGCCGCTGCCTGGTTCGATCCAAGTGCCGGCAGGGAGGGCGGTGCAGCGCGTGGATGATCAAGGACGCACGAATCAAGAAGCAGCTGTGAGGCTCATAATGGCATGAGGGTGATGTATGTTTATATTTATAGAAAGGGAGGGAGAGGACGCAGGAGGGATAAGGGAGAAGAGAAGAACCGAGATTGCTCGAGACCATGCGGCACTCACGTGCGACCAGATCCAATCTTAACGAGGCAACACGATCGGTACCCACGATGGATACCTGCCCGGTGATTGGAGGTGGTGGTCCACATGGGTGACAGAAAAGCTTCGTGCTTGCATTCGATTAGATGGCAGGTACGGAAGCGGGTGACGGCATGGCCCGTGCAAAAAAGCATCCTTGTGGGTGGCCCGGGCATTGTACGAGGGGCCGTGGAAGACAACAACGCAACCCAACGACGAGGACACGTGGCGTGCTTTTCCTAGTGTCAGGATGACGTGCTCTCCTAGCGTCCGCCAATACCATAGTTGTGACTTAGGTAAGACATGGAGCCTTTGCCGGATTCAAACATGAGCCTTTGCCAAACGCGAAGACGTCCGACGGATCCGTTAACCCGCATACCCGAGCCTATATATATATATATATATAACAAAAAAAAAAGAATGATAAGAATAAAGAGGAAGTAACCCATCACCTCCTATAAGCACGATATTATAGGCAGTGTGTCAATGCCAAAGTAAAATAATATTAAAAAATTATTCTTATAAAGAGCATATTATAAATAGATGAAGCATCATATACACATCTACATCTTCAACTCTTACCATCTTATACATCTACTCTCTACACAACGTCTTTATACACAAAAATAAATCAATAAAAAATCTTAGGTCCAGATAGAATCATACAAGATGAAATTAGAGCATCAGTAAATTTTAGTCATGAAAAGGTGAGAAAATAATTAAATATAAAAATTTTATGATATTGATGATACTACTATCGTTCCAAATGTACTATCATTGTTTCTCTGAAAAAAAAAAAAAAAGTATTATCCACAACTGAAAGGTATACTAACTACTATTGGTATGGATGATACCGCCACTTGGGTTGAGTGGTATCATCACTTGGGCTGCTTCCAAATTTTAAATTCTAATTTTTAGCTTAATCTTAATACAAATTTAGCCTTTAGCCTAATTCCAACCTTTATCTTAATTTTAATCCAATTTTAGGTTTTTCTTATGTGGCTATCATCGTATATTAATTTGCTTGCACCTTCGAGTAAGTGTTTCTTCATACCATATCGATTGAAAATATTTGTAAATTTACTTAATAAAGGGACTAGTCTATCAGATTTATCAATTGAATCATCAAATATCAAGCTATAGTGGTCAAACACTGGTTTTATATGAAATAATGGATGATATTATTCTTTTTTCTATTACTATTTATATGGATCAAGAGAGTATTTAAATGATACCATTTAGTTAAATATTTTGGTTAATTTAGTTTTTCTAGATCTGTTTCAAAATTTACTTAGATTTTTAAAGTATTATGAAAATTTTGTATGGTCAACTTTGGTAACCAACATGACATGATAAAATTGATCTTATGTGAACCATTTTTTTAGTACTATCACATTTATAGGAGGTAAAAAACGTTAGCTGATCAAGGAATGACTTCACTTTGGGGGCAAAAATTATTTGTATCATGTATCACACTTTTAATCCAAGGATAAAAAATACTCATATTTTGCAATCCATATCTTGATTCAATTAGAGGATGAAAAATACTAATATTTTGTCTCCAATTAGAGGACAGAAAACTCTTCACTTCCCATATCTCATATCATATATCTCATTTCTGTAAATTTCAGAGACATACCAAAATCGGTTAAATTAATTTTAGTTTATTATGAAAAAAAAGGACCATATATCCTTGGTATATGTATCATGAGTAGAAGGAGGCTTATATTAAATACTTTTATACGTATGTAGCAGATGGATGCATTATGTATAAGGAGATGTCCAGCATTTTGAAGTGCATGTTCTTCGTGGATATTTCATGTGCTACAAAATGTACTACATTATTATGGTGCATTAGATGTCTTAATGTTTATGTTTAGGGTGAATGCATCGCAAATAAAATTTTATGTCTCATCGATATTATCGAGTGCATGTTTTTTTCTTGAGTAGATGCATCATGCACAAAGGGATACTTTGAGTATATTGGATAATTTGATGCTTATCTCTAGCATAGATACCACACAAGAAGGATTTATTTAGTGTATCAAATATTTTAATTTTTTTGTTTTCCTTGATAGATGCATCATGCAGAATAATGATTTATCATATGACATTGTATGATTTCATATGCTTTTTTGAGTAGGGAGATGTATTATCGACCCAAGGAATATTTTTTTTCTAGTTAAAAGATATTAAGAGTGTTAGTCTATTCACTTAGTACTCTGGAATTTTGAGAGTGAACAAGTTTTTTTTTTTTTTTTTTTAATCTTAGGAGAGAAGGCTGGATATTTTTTTGATTGAGAATAATGTATTAGATATTTTTTATGCAATGAGAATGGATAGAGCTTTTTTTTTTCTTACCTAAAAGAGAGTTGATTTAGGTGTGATATTAAGGACGCTTACATATGAACATGACCAACTCTAAGATGACCATTTAAAGATACTAACATCTTTTAAAGATCTGATCTACTTGAGGATAAAACCATGTAGCAAAATCTAAGATGTGAGCAACATGAGGAAATGATCTTCTTGAAAACATGGTTGACTTTGATCGTCTTATAGGACATTGTTTTCTTAGGACAAGATTAACTTCAAAGTATGGTCCTATTGAGTGACGTAGTCATTTTGAGGATGATACCAACGTAAGGATAAAACCAATCTTGAAGAATATGAATTGACATAAGAGAGTGACTATCTTGATGATAAAATTGACTTAAGTAATCAACTTGAAGAGGTTAGGTCATTTTCAATTTAGTCATTTTGGGCTTACATTGCTTCCTAGTCCCTGAGTCGATTTTAGCTTCTTGAGATGATTGAGGTCATTTATCTTTGTGATACTTCTTAATGTTGTCTTTCTTTTATAGTAGTGTTATATATTTTACGTATCGAGGCTGAAGTGTGCATTGGCCTAATCTTGCTTGCGTACACATGAGCGCTCGGTATTTCTTCATTGGCGCCCGAGGGATGTGCGAGCTCTTCGGGACATCGGCTGGGAGGTCTTGAACCTAGTTTGGTGCCTCATGCTGGGTTCGCCTTTCGATCCTTAGTGGAGCTGCAGCCGCCCGAGGTCTATTACGATGTTTCCCGGGGGGTTGCTTATAATTGATCGGGGGACCTCGTTCGATCGGTCGGGGCTTTCCTCTTTTGTGAGTGCATCCTTTCACTCCTCGTCTAGCTCTTCAGTCGTTGACACTTGCACCAAGGCCACGGTCGGGGGAGGGATGTGTTGTCCCGACGCGGCCCCTCCGACAATCAAGTTAGTAATTAACCGTTCTATTTTGTCTATTTTCCTGTGTGAAAGAAGAAAACCCCTTTTGCGTATTTGTCAGGGTACTTTTTATACTACCTGAAGAGGCAGAAGTCGTACAAAATGGGTTAATGCGCATGAGTGATAGGTTCGCGTCGTACGCTGGTCAGTGGCTGAACCCTCAACATGCCTGCCCATTCCTGCTGTTGCGTTGGCTGCCTTTATTATGTATCAGTAGGCGCGATAATTTCTTGGGCCGTTGTCTGAGTTAAAATAGATCCTCCTACTGTGTAAGGGACGTATGGAAAGTAACCTTGTGACGGAAGCTAGTTATGATGTCTGGGCCTAGCCCCTCGAGCGATGGTCCAGAATAGTGCTCCCTCCCGAGACCTTAATCTGGGGTGAGTCACAAGTGACATAAAAGTTATAAGTTAGATGAGTCGAAATATGTCTTATCAAGTAGCATGATTATTTAGACCATTATAAGTAAGTTTGCTTTTAGAATAGGGTGAGTAATATTATTGATGTTTCTTTATAACTAACATAATAAACCTATTTGTTAGGTTCCATTTTCATTAAGCTGATATAATCAATTTTGATTGTTAGTATGATATGATAAAATTAACTTCACATAACCCATTTTTATGTATTATCATGTCTAAAAGACAAAAAAATTTCAATTGATCAAAAAAAAAAAAAAAAAAAAAACTTAAAGCATAACAGACTAGTATCTTATATCCCGCTTCAGTTGGAGGATAATAAAAATAAACATCCAATATCTATTATCTATTAGTTCAGTGATAGAAAATATTCGCATCTCATATCTCAATATTATTTTAATCTATTCTTGTAAAAGAATACATCGCGAGTATCTCTAGCTAATTTATTTGTAAGAAAAAAAGACCCATAAAAAGTTTGAGTGCTTAGATAATTTTAATAAGTCTATTCGATAAATTTTATATTAAAAAATATTAATTTGATGGTGATCAATTTGATCTATTTTCCAAGAGTTAAGGGTTCAATCAATCCAACACATTTTACATACTTGAAGCATAGGCTGCTTACTAAACATTAAGGATTCAAAAATAAATTTTAATAATAAAATATTAATTAGATGATGGAGTGCTAATCCTATATTACCAATTGAGGGTTTAAAACTTATAATTTTATTTCTAAAATATTTGTTTGGTGGTGGTGTATCAAGTCAACTCATAAAAAGTTGAAGATTTGGGACTCCATTTAATAAATTGTATATATAAAATATTAGTCTTGGAGTATTGTATCAAACCTACTTATTATTGGTTTGGTGGTGTACCGGACTTGCTTACTAAGGGTTGAAGATTTGAAAGCACATTAAAAAAAAATTTAGACCTAAAGTATTATTTAAATAGTGGTTTATTTGACTATTTACTAAAGGTTAATGATTCAAAATCTTATTCAATAAATTTTAACACTTAAAAATATTTGTTTAATGGTAGTATACTTGACCCACATATTAAAGATTGAGGGTTCAAAAAAATTTATCTAATAAATTTTATACTTAAAATATTGATTTGGTAATGGTGTCTCAGACTAACCAAAAAATTAAGAGTCGAAAACCCTATTTATAAATATATGCACCCAAAATAGTAGTTCTATAATGATATATATACTACACACACATACCAAAGGTTAAGAGTGAGCATCGTATCTCATAAAATTATATTTAAAATATTAAAATTATATTTAAGATATTAGGCTTTAGTTATTGGTAGTAGGATCTTCTGATCAAATTTTATTTTTCATCCTTTATCACTTGTAAGAAAATAATGTAGTAATTAATTATGGAATGAAAATATACATGTCGCTTTATATATTGTTATTTTTGTAATTGTTTTCGTCATCATTACAAAATATTAAGTGATTTAATAAAAAATATCGAGCTTCGAGTAGAATTAAAAAAAAAAAAATTCAAATTGCTTACCACATAACAACAAAACCTCACTCCCAGTAGACTTATTTATTAGTATTAATATATTAATTTCTAGATCAAAACCATTGCGTTCAATAATACAATATTATCGTTTCTTGTTTCCAATTGACACATCTACCGGTCGTAGCTATAATGTTACTTAAGATGATGAGATTATATAAGTAGCTCAAATCGTTGTCACGAAATATGATCTTTAAAGTGGAGTATTGCAAATGTTGTGTGCAAAGCAATCGAGATTCTTATCTATGCAACTTGAGCATTTGGAAAACAATGACAAATGGAGTAAGAACACAAGTTGTTTACATAATTTATTTATCTCATTAGATAAGAGTGTCCTATATAAGAAAAAATTTATCATGTTTGACCAACCCTAATCAGCCTACCGACTTAATAGAGACGAGTGATTGATGATAAATATAATGATTTATCACTTATTTATACACTTAGAAAATGAGATTAGGAATATAAAAAAAAAATCAACGGACTAACAAAATATGCTCGTGCTATTATAGAGATTTATCATATGATTTTGATTCTAGTAGTGTCCTATTGGATAATTATTTTTAAACGAGGATGAGTGTCAAGTACAGTTTAATCTAAAGAATAATAAGCCAATGTCACAACACTAAAATAAATTAGACACTAAGATAGTTTATTCTCTTCTCTATAAAAAAAATAAAGATTCTTTTAAGGTGGATACTATACTCACGTTGTGTCTTTGTTGAGCTTACTTTGATATCAAATTAGAAATTTTCTAGAAAGAAATGATGATATCAATTCTAATAAATCAAAGATTAAGGATTAAAAAGGAGAAGAATAGAGAAACATTGATACCCTCAGCCTCTTTTGGCTATGTCTAATATATTTTTCTGTGATGTTAGATGTAATTGATTATGTTACCCAATTTATAGAGAGGGGCAAATCAAGCTAAAACTATGACTCTTTATATCAAAGTTGAATTTTGTGTTCCAACAAATACAATATTAACTTTTTTGCTTTGGCATGTACAATGATCTTGGGGTAATGCATTGACTAAATCGTTTGCTTGCTCCAAAATACGATTAAATGTTCTAACTTTTGGGATTTTATTGCTTTTTTTATTTTATTTAATCTTGAAATATAATTGCGTGTGATATTTTTCCCATTAATTAATACATCCTAATTTGTAGGTTTATTCGCCTATATATATTAAAAAAAATGCTGAATTAGATGTGTCGATGACTGGCTTTTAATTTGGATGCATACTATAACGATAACATTCCTTTTCCATGAAATATCACATTAACTACAAATGAAAAATTTAGCAACTAAATGATGTTTGATTTCATATTTTATATGGCCACCAAGAATTCTATTTGATGGTATATGACCATAAAAAATATTTAAATTATTGAAAAGTGGTGATGGAAATAAAACATGAATAAACTTTGTATACGAACAAATACTAACAGACCGTCATATACAGTAGAATCAAACATAAATCACAATCAGATAAACACCAAAATTTACGTGGAAAACCCCTTCAACTCGAAAGGTAAAAACCACGGGACAAGCCAGAGAAAATCCACTATCAAAATAATGAATACAGAGATCTCAAGGCTTCTTACCCAAGCCCAAGTAATAGCCACATGAGAATCACAGGGATATAAGTACTATAATACTAAGCACAATATCTAAAACATTCTCAAGAGATCACAGTAAGAATCCACTGCAAACTGATCTAACCTGAGATATGAACGATTGAGAATAGTCTTTTCATATCCTTGTCTTCTTTTCTCTTTCATGGATCTCTTATTTTCTGACCTCTACTGACAATCTTCAATCTACTTTCTCTCACCCACGTTTTAAACCGTCGCTGCTATCTTAATCTCAACCCTAACCACATAATCTAGGTTTTAGGTTAATATAAGTGAGGTTATGGGCTATGAGTTTCACTAAATTTCATTATGGGTTGAATCTGGGTCATCTGCCCAATAAGTGAGAAAGATTTTCGTGTCTTCAATGGTAGAAAGTTAATGCTAAATTTTGATGGATTAGTAGTGATGGAAGTAAGGAACATAATTTTTTTTATTTAATATGGATAAATTATAAGTTTATAGCATATGATTTGGTCTTCTCTACTTGGCTATGGTGTAAGGAGCGAGTAACATCTAACCCAAATTTGGCTTACCTATAGTCAAACATTTGATACATTTTTTTGCCACATCAAAAAATTATAATTATGACAAATCTTTTGTCTTCATATCATACTAAACATATAACTAAATTAGATTTCAATGGTGCTAGCTAGTCTAGTTGATAAAGTTCAAATCCAATTTCCATCGTTTATTTTTTTTATATAAAAAAAATAAGAATCATACTATATTTTTTAGATTAGATCATATCATTTTTGTTAAAAAAAAAAAAAAAATCCAGATTGTACTACCTCACCATATAAGATTTTAGTATTCAAATGGTGTTATGGGTATCTAACATGTAAGCTATTTGTTTTTTTAGTATCTACATTTGAGGATTTATTTATTTTTTTTAACCTAACAGTTATATTTTAAATGCTACAAAATATTAATTAGCCCTATCCAAGGGAACGTAAAACAAAGCAATTCCAAGTACATAAATTACATGTTAAAAAGTGCAAGTTTAGGCTTGTGAAACGACAACAATAAAATGTGTGCAGAAGAAACCATGCATGTCCAGCTCGTTGACTACTTCCTCGGTCAAACATAGGAACCATAAGATGTTTGACAATTCCCCCACAAAAGTGTATGCGCCAAACCATCCATAACTCCTCCAAACACGCTGTGGATGTGTCATTGAAATCATCAGAAACATGCAAACTTTTGGTTCTTTCTTCGACTTCGTTTCGTTCTTATCCTGAGTGAGACAGTGGTGGTGGAGTGGTTTTTGATGGATATGAAATAGGATGAGAAAAATTATAGACTCACTCTTCGTTCTTGCATCTGACACAATAGATGATCCAAACGTCTCCTTTAATACTTCCTTTTTTTTCTAAGTAGTCAAACATATTCTTTACTAAGTTTTTGAGATACATGTAAACTCTTACTCCAAATTGTTAAATTAAAATCATAAAGATAATTTTTTATTTTTATTTTTGTTGAGGACACAGGGCACAAGAACTCTACATATTTAGACTAATAGGTTTTATTTAGGTGCACAAGTCTACATATTTAGACTAATAGGTCTTATTTAGGTGCACAACTCTACATATTTAAGGTAATAGGTCTTAATTGTCTTGACTTCCTTCACATGCCAGGAATTGGACCATTCTGTAGAACTGTTTCAATTTTTATGGAAACTAATTATATCGACTGAAAGAAAGAAAGAAAAAAAAATAAAGTGTTGTTTCATGAATTGGCCATTGAAAAGTGAAAAATAAACATCAAGAGTTGTGGGTCTGTGAGATGGAAGTTAGAGCCTAAGAAACCTCATAAAATTCTGCTAAACTTATTTTAAGAGAAGGAAAAGAGAAGCTACACAGCATGCAGATTTGTCTTAAGCTGTCAGAAATCAGCAAGGTTCAAAAATTAGATATAAATTTTAAAAAGCATGAGGGTCCTCTTATATTTACAACAGGTGATGTGATGTCCATGAGTTCTTGGATTGTAGCGGTTCTGACCATCCCACTTCCCGATCCATCATCAATGGCAGTAGATATCGATACAGAGAAAAAAAATTTGTCATTTCGCTCAGATGACAACTTGATGTTGCTGTGTGTGCATCTCCGTGCCTCGCAGATTTCTTTTCTGTAGCTTGGCAGCTGTGGTAGTAGTTTCCCTGGTGTGATCTGCTCCATACTTGTGCTGCCACCAACAGGATTTCTTCGAATATAGCAGTAGTAGATCAGTAAATGGTTTGGCAGAAATTTTTCAGGTGCGTCAAGATCTTTAGAGGTGGAAGAAGGAACAAAACAAGAAGGAGAAGCCCCCAGCAAACTAACTTTACTCTTTTTTTTTCTTTTTTTTTCCATATGATAATTTACAAAGATACTAAGCAGCACAGAGACCAAA
Source organism: Ensete ventricosum (assembly GCA_029747655.1). Lineage (NCBI taxonomy): Eukaryota > Viridiplantae > Streptophyta > Magnoliopsida > Zingiberales > Musaceae > Ensete > Ensete ventricosum. The sequence goes on along the minus strand of JAQQAF010000005.1, from coordinate 7,508,345 downwards.
AACCTGTTGTCTTCTCCCATCAAAATTCTGACAAGGCAGCATTGACCACTCGACAATTACGCCGAATCTCGCCCCTTCTCTCCGACTGCAGCTCCCCCATCTTGATCATGCCGGCGACGAAGGCACGAAAGAAGGCAGCCTGATCCTTGCTGAACTTTTCGACCACTCGCTTGGTGCTGTCGCACCCAGAATACAGCGTTTGATCCGAGTTGAGGAAGCCCCTCAGTTGCACCAGGTCTTTGAAGTACTGGTTATCGAACACGGTAGGTGTGGCGTCGAGGCCGCCGGTCACGTTGCCGTCGCCGCCGATCGGGCACAGCTCATCCAGCGTCTCTCGGTATTCGGGGTCCATGTTGGGGTCAGGCCTGCCTGTGCCGGACTGATTGTAGAGTCTGAAGACTATGGAGAAGCAGCGGCCTCTCCCGATGGAGTGCGAGCCGGAGAGCGCGACCAAGTCGACGGGAGTGAGATTGAATTGGCCGAAGAGGTTGATGAGCGAAGTTGCGTTGGCTCTGGGGCTGGGCATGATGCTGTTGGAGTCCTCTTGGCTTGCTGTTAAGCTGTCCTCGCGGCCCAGTCGCACATCCCACTCGGGTCCTCCACTCTGGTACGAGGCAGAGAGGAATAGATCGGAATAAGTTACTTGGTACATCACAGGAAAACATTTGTTAGTATTCTTCTTCTTCCTCTTCTTCTTCTTCTTCTTCTTCTTCTTCTTCTTCTTCTTCTTCTTATTCTTCTTCTTTATAGCTTGATGAAACTGATAGTTGTTACCAGGACAACAGCGTCCCTGGCAGCCATGACGATGATATCAGCGCAGGAGACGACCCCCGGGCACTTTTGCTCCACCGCGGCCTTGGCCTCGTCGATCACCTCGAAAGACCGGAGAGAGTTGATGTTGGACAACGCCTGCTTCTCGCCGGGCATGTTGGGCGTGGCGTCGAGCAACACCGACGCGTCGCAGCCCTGGGGACAGCGACAGAAACCGTAAGGATTAAGGATGCAAAGAACCCGCAAAGCCCAGCACATAATATATATATATATAAAAAAATAAAAGGCGCCCCTACGTTCACGAAGCAGTCATGGAACTGCAGCCTCATGACGGACGCGCCGCTCCTGGGCTCGCGGGCCATGGCAGCCTGGATCGCTCCCCGCACGACGAGCTCCGCGTCCGGGCACGTCTTGGAGTAGTACCCGACGCTCAAGTTGGTGGCGGCAAGGGTGACGACGTCTGCACCAAGGAAGGAGGACAGGAAGAACAGGAGCAGCGTGAGGAGGCGAGGCATGGCGGTGATGGCCGGGCGCGTGGAGCTGCAGATGGGCTCGAGCGAGCTCGAGGCTTTGGTAGGGTGGACGACCGGTCTCGTCTCTCTCGGGGTCAGCACAAGAGTCGCAGCCGACGGTGGGTGAAGACGATCTTTTGACCGGTGTGGGCGGATGTGGTTCGTGGGGAGCACCAAAACGAAGTGTCACGTTAAGGGGGCGGGGGGGTGGAAGTCTACTATTGATGGAAGGAGAAGAAGGGAAGCGGCCAATGGGCGCGGCTTGCTGTGGACGACTGCCATCCATCCATTGCTGTGCCAAAGAAAACACCAGAAATAAAAATCTTCGGGGGATGCCTTTTCTTTTTCGCGGCTGCCGGCCATCAGGTGGGCCCACTTCAGTTGCCCGCCCAACTATTTGTGTGCCTCGTGGGCCCCCACGTCTGAGCCATCAATGAACCCCCCTATGCCATCCGCTGCGCAAAAGACAAAAGAGGCGATGGGTCTGCTGTTGCCGTGCTTCTCTTCGTCGCAGCAAAAGAAGAGGAGAGAGAGAGAGAGACGTGTGTTTTAGAAGGTATCACTGTGAATGATGTGTTGTTGATGAGGATGACACAGAGTTAGGGAGGGATGCAGGATTGGTTGCAGATTCCCAGACAAAAATGGTGGAGGGGGGGGTGGGGGGGCCGATCCCATCTCCATCATTCGAGGATAAGCGAGGAAGTCAATTTTTCACCACGGTAGGAGATGAAAAAGAGATGCAATGGATAAGAGAGACGCATGTTTTGCTACTATACTACTACATTATTATATCTATCTCGGAGGACACTCCAGTGAATGAATGAAGAAGGGGACAGATGAGCGATCACATTAAATAATATAGGATTAAGGTTTAATTTCAACTTTTATGATTTTGACCATGTACTATTTAAATTTTTTTTATAATTTATTAATATCTAAAATACTTTTTATATTTTTAAAAATATAATATTTTTTTTATCAAATCTAAGTTAATAGATATCAAAGAGGGCTTAACTCCTAATAAATTATTAATTTTAATAACATATATAATTTAATTAAAAAAATTATTTTAGCTCCTATAATTTTATCTATGGACCAATTAAGTCTTTATGGTTTTACTTGTATATAAAAGAACCCTATATTTTTAAAAATATAACATATAATCCCCTCATATCAAGTATGAATTAATAGATATTAAAGTTGCTTATATGATATATTGACTCAAATAAATCATTAATATGATGACACGTTTAATTTAAGTCAAAAAAATATTTATTTTTTCAAGAAATAGAAAGCGATGAAGGTCATAACGATAGAGTAAAGCGGAGAGATAGAGATAAAGATAAGACAAGCTGAAGGTAGAAGTGAGGAAGAGTCGAATCATCACAAAGGATAAGAAAGTACAAAGTGGATATAATATATCTTAAGATGTCATACTAATAGTAAAAGAGAGATCGGAGAGATTGCTCAGATGATTGTGGAGTAAGGAATAATCATTCCAAATAAAAACATACTAGTAATTTCTTTTAGCCCTTTGATTGAATTTTTGAGGGTAGTTGGATCTTGAATCCATAATTTCTTCCTATTGTTAAGGATAGTAACAATCCTTATAACATAAATTATTCTCATCAAAATCCTAAGATCATTTAAACCCAAGCCTCCAAGGTCTTTATGACCAATAATCTAGTTCCAAGCTAAGAAATTTTATAATGGGGATCAAGCATTTAATGTTTGAGCTACACAATATAAACAAATATAATGTGTCTAAAATAACTCATTCAACATCCAACTAGAAAACCTAGGTTAAGAATTTATAACTTTGATCATGCTTTTAATTGTTTGAGTTACAAAATAATAATAAAGCAGTGTCTAAAATAGATCTAATTATTTGAGTATCATAATGGGTATTAATATAAATTTAAGTTTCTAACAATAGTATTTGGAGATTATTATTTGTAACTCCCTCTTTACTATTTATAATCTCATTTTAGATTTTTAAATATATTTCTAAGAGATTACTATTTACAATCTCCTCTTTACCATTTATAACCCAAATTTATAATTATTTATATTTCTAAATAATAATAAAAAAGTGTTTAAAATATATTTCTCGTCCTCTAATTCTTCTTCCTCCTCCCATTTTTCTTCAATACAGGAGAACATTAAGATGGTGACGAATGTCAAAAGGGTGAGCATCAATAGAGAGTGTAGGCTGGGTGGAGTGAGGGGCGAGGGGGAGCATTGATAAGAAACATAGGATAGCGATCGACGATAGTATCGATAGGGAGCAAGGGGCTACGACGACAACAGTTTCGACAATGAATGTGTGGGGAAGTGTTTGCAATGATAAAGAGTGTGAGACGAACGATAAGAAGCACATGGTTATGGGGAAGAGAAAAAAAAAAGAAGTAAAATTGATAATACTTAAGACTATAAATAATAAAATAATATTTTATTATTTTTTTAAAAAAATAAATAGTAAAAAGGGTTAAATAAAACAGCATCTAATATTTCTTATCAAAAGTATATATATAAAAAAATCATATCTTTTCCCTTAACACTTGTCCTAATGAGAAAATATAAATGAACTTCAAAAATAATTAAGTAAGTGGTTCCCTTAATGATGACAAAACCCACAAAGAGTACACATTTGATGCTATAGTGAGTTCATCTTTTCGGGGGGCAATAAATAAGACAAAGTTGAATGATTTCTTTAACTTCAAAGGAATTCTCGATCAAATCACACACACACATATACTTTATGGTGAGTGATTATTTAGGTAATCATATAAGAAGCCCAAACTAAAACCTAAATTCTACTGCTAATCATGATGGTTTCTTTCGTGCTTCGTTTATGGGGTGCAGAAAAGAAAGACAAAAAAAAAAAAAAATGTAGATGCTACTTTAGCATAAATTGACAGACAAGAAGAAGACATCTTACTAGTGGCAAAGAAGCAATAGCAAGAACATGGCATGTTGCGATGATGAATGAATCAATACCTCTTCTTTTACTATATATTTCCAAGAATCTGAATCGGGTTCTTATATTCCGCTGAATTGAATCAGTGGCCCTCTTTTTTTTTTTTTTTTTTACTTCGGTCTGTGTATGTTTGGGGTTGGATAGATAATAATTTCTCATAGAAAAATAAAGTTACAACAAGAAAAGTGGACATTTTAAGATCTAATGAACTGCAAAAAAAAAAAAAAAAAAAAACGAATGAGCAAATCTCCTAAGGTTTTTGCAGGTGGCTTGTGGGTTTATTGAAGGGACTTCATGTACAGATCGATGAGCGGGTGCAACCAATATTTTTTTATTGATATCAGAAAATATTCCTTAGATCGGTTGATGGCAAAGGATGCATAGGTCATACGTATTTTTCTCAAATCATTGCTTTAGCTTATGTTGAGTTGCCAGATGTAGTTATCAACAAAGAAGCCGGCAAAACTGGCATTATAGGTGAGATAATTTTTTATACCTTATTTAATTAGAATTCTAGCTGGATCAAGAATAGTTTTATAGGTGATAAGTTCGTATAGTTTTACCATTTCGAGGAGGCTCGTGAGTCCCAAAAGATGCATACGAGGGACGGGTGATCCGATGAGGTTATAAGCTCTTAATTCTACTACTTCTTAATCAATGTGGAATTAAATGTTCTTATCAGTGTTCCTCAAATATGGGAGTCAAGAGCTCATGACCCTCCTTCTAGCGCCAAAATATTTAACGACTTGATATCATGGATCAAGAGTCGGTATAGCTTGGTCTTATCCCGAATGTGTAAAATTATCCAGGTGAGTCTTCTTGAGGGAGGGAGGGAGTGACTTAGATTGAGCTGAGATGACGAGGCTAATTCTAAGATTAACTTGAGGTGGGGTCGGAGTAGATTTGAAATTTATTGGGATCTTGCACAATAGGTTGATGTTAGGTGGGATTCCCGATCCAACTCCTCCGATGCTTAAGTTAACTGAGGGAAATAGATTTTATCTCAGGTCTTTTTTTTTAAATCGATCTCCTCTTTAGGTGTGAGGGATTGATTTTAAAATCTACGAAACTGGCAAAATAAAACTATGATGGTAAGGGTCACATGTACCTCCTACGACGTATTAATATGGGTGACAAACCCGTACTTCTTATGGGACATGTCGATGTGTTCGAGCTCCTGTGACGAGACATCGATCTGTATCACCCTGTCCAACGTAGGGTTGATAGAAGATGTCCACGAGTATCAGTCAAACCCTCTCTCATGTCAAATAAATACAATGCTATCCTCCATGTCAACTCCCAACTGTAAACTGACGACCTACACTAATATTTAGTATCAATAAGCTTTGTTCACAATTCCTCCAAATCTTCTTCTAATTCAGTCATCTAAAGTCTTCTGATTTCTTAAGACTTTAAGCCTATGGTCAGTTGTTTACACCCACTGAGGATGTCAAGTTAAAGCTCTGATCCATTGTCTAACAATTTAAGTTTTTATAAATTGGCTACCTATAACAATATATCCTATCATCATGAAAAATATATGATTTTATAAAAAAAAATTATGTATGATCCTAAATAGACCTATATTTAAAAAAATGACTACCCTATCCAAGTATGAAAATTACTACTAAACAAATATTCTCATGATTTTATAATGCTTGCAAATGCACAGAACATGAGACGATCAAGGATTCAAGTGGAAGAGAGAAGAGGGAGACGGAAAAGAAAACTCCTCTTAGACAAGGGATAGTTCTTTCAGTGGGAATAGATTACGACGGACGATGTGGCCAAACTAAACAAGAGAGAGGAAAGAGGAAACACGAGAGGTCCATGTCGAAGATAATGGGCCAGTCTAATCCATCATCATCATCTGAGCTAGAGATGGACCTGCACTAACCTCATTACCACATCGGCATCCAAGGTGGATTCGATCGAACGGTGCATTAGTCGAATCTCCGTGGCGCGTCATTAATGTCGCGCGCTATGTCATACCTTCACATCATGTCTCTGCGCCAACTGACTCACCGTACACGACGGCCTCACCCGAAGTGTCAACAGAGATAAAACCAAACGTACGATCGACCCTATGCTTGGTGAGTATAAAGTCCTCTCCCGGTAGCATCGGGGGAGATCTCTGACTCTCACACTCAAAATATATATATTGACACCTTCCAGAAAGAGGTCGGGACATTAACTTGAACGTCAGAGGAGTCACGTCGAAAACCCTCATCCCGACGAGACTTTTGTGCAGGTCGTCCACAACACATATCGATCTGAGTGGAGCTCGAAGAAACCAACCTCGAGGTGCAGGCTCTCAAGTCGATGAACCGACCCGAACCGAACATCCCTGATCCCAACCGACATGAATGAACTTCGACACACGAGCGGAACCAAATTGTGCTGACTCCTCAACCATGACACAAATTACCACAACAGTTCGGTTCAATTTGAACAATCTTTTTTTTTTTTTTTTTAGATTCACACAATATTCAAACTATCCATTTGACTAACAGTACTCCTCGATGTCAAGGCTTTCTTCATCCTGCATAATAAAATGGGCCCCAAAAAGATTCTTCCACCCTACGCTGGGCCCCCTTGGTTTTTTTTGGTCCCCTTTGATCTTGACGTGAGGCGGCAGGAGGGATACCACTCTTCTCAATATAATAATAATAATAATAATAATAATAATAATAATAATAATAATAATAATAATAATAATAAGAAGAAGAAAAGTCATATCTAGGTTTCTTGAGAAGGAGAGTGTGAATGAATGTTGGGTTTGGGTCTTTTCGTGGCAGATCAGCTACTGCGACAGGCAAAACAAGTCCATGATTTTAGTGTAATGGAAAAATATAAACACATCAAAACACATATTCTTCTAATGAAAAAAATGGAAGGAAGAGACATAAACACATCAAAAAGAAATAGGGCAATGGGTGAGGGAGCAATTGCTAAAGCCCTAAAACCTAGACTTGGTCAACGCAACATAGTTTTCTTTCTCTTTAGTTGTCTTCCTTGGATGTTTATTGTGCTGTTCATATGACACCATCAGGGAGACGTTTGTAGGAAGCAATTATTTTAGTGGAACCATGAAGCTGTCAACCCTTTCACTGTTCTTGAAAGAAACCATGACCACTGGCCTACCTATCTTTAGAGGATCATGCTTGTGGGGGCACAGAAAGATCTTAAGCACCATCACCAGCCAGCTTTTGTCTTTTTCAACATTGCTGCAGTTCAGCATGTGTTTGTTGCAGTAAGTCCCAACCATTTGTGATGAAATTTTATTTTTTTTTCTACCATGGTTAAATCAAGTTCTAGTGAGTCATTCTACATCTTCCTCCTCATGTTGTCACCAATATGTATGTCTTAATCATAATCCTTTCTCTAAAACACAGGCAATTCTCCTACCATTTCAGATGCTGTCATGTATGCAACATAACCTAGTCCCAGAACAAAGTTAGATTCAGTGGTGATTGATTGATACAAGAGGAAAGCAAGGATGCCAAGAGACAGTCAAAAGATTTCTTCAATCAGGTGTCTCATGCAGTGGGCTATAAAACATACTGAATTCGAATGCAACTTTATGTAGATCTGAGCCACAAAAAAGAGCTATTCAAGCAACAGACCTCAATATCTAACTGCTCTACACCCAGAATGAACAGATACTTTGATCAAGACAGGTTATGTGGCTTTCAGGAAAAAGAAAGAAAAAAAATCAAATCCAAATTGTTGTCACAGCTTGATGCAGGTGACTTGGTCCATCAGATGAATATTCTCACTCGACAACACAGCTACTTTCATACTATATATAGCTCCTTATGAGTTATAAGAAGACACTGACATGGTCATATAGACATGCATATCTTTTGTTTGACATTGAAAACTGGGATCTGATGAATTTTCTTTGATCACTAAGTCGCAGATTTTTCAGTCAGTTTGGAGAAGCCCAAACGCGGTGGCGGTTGTTCCAATAGCAACATTGTCAGATTCTTTGAAGCGACCAACTATGCTCATGGAGAGGGAGGCCAATAGAACCCAGTGACTGCATCCGTAAAGCCACCCCCATAGAACCTTACTTCCAAACCCTCCAATCCTCGCTCATCCTCCCAAATGCTATCGTTATCGCTTACCCCCTCGTAGACATCTTCCCCGTCTTCCATGAACTCCCAAGAGTAAACTGAAGAATCCGAGTAGTCTGAGCACTCGTCCCAGCAATTCTGCTCATAGCAGTCTATAATGTCAGGCCCTAATACCTTCAAACCAGAATGCCACTCCTTCAAGTACTTGTCATCTAGCTTCACTTCCCAACAGCCCCTTAGGTCTAAGTACTCAAGATCCCTGCACCGTGAGAGGATCTCGAGTACCCCTCGTGTTGTCAAAAGCAGGTATGCCATCTCCAAGTGGCGCAACTTGGGCATCGATCTGGCAATGGCATATGCCTCATCGTCTTGACAGACCTTGTCCGCAACCTCTAATGGATGCATCCTACGCCGCAGGGAAACGAGAGATTTGCAGTGCTTTCCAAATGCTTCAATGGCACGGGCACCTATCTTTCTGCAGTAGCTGACATCCAAGAACGTTATATTTGATAATCTTGGAGCAACAATTTCTACAGTCGAGTCGCTTATTTCACTTCTTGGAAGCTCCAACCTCTGAAGAGATCCAGCACTACAAAAATCCAAAAGCAAATAGAAGGAAATCAGTAAGGTCCATAACAGACATCAAACCATAATGATTCTAAAGTACCTATCTCGAGATACCTTGAACTATTCCATTACATTTTACCCATTTTGTTTCCTCCACCATTAATATCCAAATTGGAAGCGAACCAGCGCTCGTAAGACCCATAAGAAAAATACCAATTTAGAATCACACAGACTAGTAAACTATATAGTGTTTTCCTTGGGGAGTCTAAAGATCTGACCTTAAACCTTTATTTTGACTATTGGTTCTCATCTAATTCATAAAGAGCAAATCATCTGCCATATAACAACATGAAGGTTATATCAAAGTAATCATAATAACAGAAATCTAAAAGCACCATACGGAGAGAAGTGACATTTTGAAACAACAAGGCCACTTCAAAATGACCACCACACTTCACGTAGGCAAAAGAACGAGTGCCTGGCCTGCAACACCGGCAGATAGTCTTCCTGTTACTGCTACATGAACTAGTAATATAGAAGGATCTAAAGACCCATGCTGATTTTTGAACCACAAATTTGATTTCACAACTCCAGTCATCTTCTTCATGTGGATCTAACTACCAACAGTGCAGAAAATTGGCAGTGACATTGATAGATGTGCTACTCGCTACTCTTTCACCAAGTGATCGAGATGCAATAGCTAGATGTAATTAACACCAACCATGTAGACACTGCAGATTAGAACTCAGAAACCCACAATGTTTAATCACAGCAATGTTAGTCACTGCAAACTATATAACCATAATTAGGAGTAGTTAAACATGCAAGATCTTCGTATGTTCGTCCAAGACTCCAAATTCTGAAGCCATAAAAGGAAGAAGCAGCACAGGGGAGATCCACGTACTGGTCTGCGATGAAGGACAACATGGATTCAGTGTGGAGGCCGGAGACGCTGAGCCTGCGGACGGAGCCAGAGCTTCGAGCAATCAGCATGTGAAGCATTTGGTCCAGTTGCTCCGGCTTGCACCGCTGGCTCCATTCCTCGATGTCGATCTCCTGCCAGCAGTAGGGCCCCGACACCGCCCGCCCCCAAGATTTGCACACCCTGGGAACGACGGTGAGGATTTCCTGAAGAGAGAGGTTGCGGAAGATGAGGCCCAGGGCATCAGGGATGAGCTCCTCCCATGCCCTCTCTTCGCCGCCCTCGCCCTCGGCCATGTCTGTCGACGCAGCAGAGGAGGGTCACCGTGTATCTCTGTACAAACAACTAGATCACATGAAGAAATGATCAAAATTTGGCAAACAAAAGCAGGAATTAGAACAACAACACGACAGGTATAAGATGCTCATGAGATTGAGTCAAATGTTGCAAGTAATGTCGAGAACTAGGGGGGACTAAAGGTGGCGGATGAAGAAACCAGATACAAAGATCCAGCAAGAAAACCAACAACAGGTTCAATCGAGCACCAAAAAGGACGAGGATGAGCGAATATTTGCTTACCAGGCAAATCGAGATGATTTTGCCCAGAATGGATTGAAGAGACTGGTCTTTCCAAAGATCAAAACGGAAAATGGATGGACTAATTGAAGAACAAACCCCAAACTTAAAAGAGTACCGACTTCCGTGAAGAAAATATATAACCTTCTCGTCATCCAAGAAAACACGAAGTGACCAAAGCACTAATTTTTTCCGGAACGATCGCTTCGCAGAACAACAATAGGATGACAAGCAGAAAACATCCATAAAACTGAGCCAAAAAAAGAAAACACAAATGGGAAAAAAAAAAAAAGAACAAGTCTTTCGCGCTACATCTTCGGTTAACTGAACAGAGCAACAAAAGATCCGGCGCCAAAAGATGGCGTCTTGAATCATTCACACACCTGCTGATTTAGAACAAATGGGAGAAGCAGAGATCGAAAAAATCAAGGCCCAATCGCGAGTGTTCCTTCCAGATCAAGCAACGAAGCTGCCCAAATCCACTCACGAACAATAAATAACGAGAACCTCCTAAATGTCATATTTTTTTTTCGTAGGGAATAAACTATAAAGCCGGCTGCTTCAATTAATCCAAGAAGATGAAAGAAATACTAACATGGAACAAAACGAAGGGTTCTCTCTTTCGATGCAATCAGCCGCTATAAGAGAAAATTAAAGATCAAAGAGAGGAGGAAATAGAGAACAGAAAGAGAGAGAGAGGGAAGGAGGGAGAAAACGAAGAAGCTGTCACTTAACCCGAGGAGTCAGACAAACTGCAGCAATTGGCCAAAAAAAAAAAAAAAGCTACAGAAGAGGGTAAAAGTGAACTCAAAATTACGAGATATATATATATATATATCACACATGCACACGATGTTCTTGAGATATCAACCCTTCTTCGTGATCTGATTCCCAACCCACGGAGGAGCTGAGGGTGAAGCCATACAGAGGAGAGCATGTTTTGGAAACCTTGTCGATGCGCCTTTCTTAAGCCACAGGCAGGCGCAGCAACAGACGAGATAGCCAAACCCTACATTCCTGCGTGTTCTTCCCCTCAAAACAAAACTTGCATCTGTACTTGTTACTTTTGGCATTATAACAATCATCGTAATCTAAAATAAGAGGAATCCTGACGACGAAGAGGCGCTGTAACAAAATGCGAGAGTTCATTACTGGCAAGTAGTGCAAAGCCACGGTGCTCTCCACCTGCTGTCCTTCCACTCCATGGCCTGCACTTGGCACACGCAAACAATGAGGTAGGTCGGGGCATTGAAGGGGTTGTCGTCCTGTGTGACATCAAATTAGCTCGGCTTGTGTCAGATCACATCACACAGGAGTTTGTACTCACCGACCTTGTTGGAATGTCTACCCTCTCCTCTCTTTTTTTTTTCTCTCTCTCTGGAATTCTACCCCTCACTCACTCTGTCTGATGTGGTGTACATTTTTATTGAACTGTTTCTTTCAAGGTTAGAAGTAATGGCTATGTTTTGAATACTAAAGAAAAAAAAAATCACATTTTGATTTACCTAAAAAATACTCTTTGATAAGTAAAAAAAAATCTCATTTCTAGCTTGTTTCCCTAATTGATGCCTCCATTTTTCTGTGCTTTCGCTTCTTTTTTTCATCCCAAAATGCTACTGATGAACTAATATATCACTTAATATTTTGAAACAACATTATAGCATTTTCTACAACGTTACAAAGATAGCAGTATATCTATACAAAAAAAATATTAATCAACCTTGGTTGAGTGTAAAATAAAAATTCTTATTAAATTAAGAACAACATGAAAAAGAATTATCTTTCTGATTATTATAACTCTATTCATAACCATCCACCTTACGACCCAATCTAATAAAAAGGTTTGTTATTTCAGAGACATTTTGGGGGCACAAAAGAAGATGGAACGTTAATGAGAAACACTAATAAGAGTTACCAACCGAGAAAACACCTAAAATGAAAGATTTTTCCTGAGAAGTCATTCATCCAACAGTATTTAATATTCTTACTAAAGACTAAAATTTAAAAGGATAAATACAAAAACAGAAAAATATGTAAGTATATATTTGATAAAATTATTATGCTCCATAATCTTTGGTATCAGCAACTTCAAGATACTCTGCTTAGCTATTATATTGTGAAAAATTACGCCATACAGTGTTGATGGAAATTTGGACTGATCCATGTTGATGAAGCCAAGAGCTATCAAATTGAAGTGTACCACTGCTGACAGATGCAGAAGTACCTCCCCTGTCTCTGGCAAAGCTTTATCAGTATTCAGAATGACATTAGAGATGGTAACGTAGGACCTGTCTTAAACACAAGAAAAAAAAATGAAAATAAATTTGATGTCAAAGTATATCCAAGGGCATAGATCTAGTGATGCCAATTAGCTTCCAAACAAAATGTAAAAAGTAAACATTACCATATGGCTCGAACAGTGGCTCCGGTTCAGCAAATCACACTCGTGCATTGAGGCAGCTGGATCACAACTCTGCAATGCTAAATTTATTGCAAGGAAGTAGAGGCTCGGGGGAAAAGAAACGCAACATATACTATGTTGCAAGTGACCACAACCAGCTTCAGCAAGTAGTGCATTGAGGCAGCTGGAGCACAACTCTGAAAGGTAAATTTATTATTTTATTGCAAGGAAGTAAAGGCTCGGAGGAAAGAACACAACATATAAAAGTTGCAAGTGACTTCAACCACCTTCAGCAAGCACTCACTTGGGCATTCCAATCCGAGAAGGTATTAACTTCTACTGCGTTCCTCCGGGTGTAAATGTACTGATGACCTACCTCTGTGGCTCTGTCAAGAAGCTCTGCTTGAGTCACCAAACAGCAGCAGTGATTCCCACCACTCAAACTGAACTGAGATTTGATGTTACTATACATGCCTGTCCCTGACACAATGAAAGAAGAGCAAAGCCCCAAGACAGTCACAGATCCCCAGGTGCAGCATCCACAAAGCAAGACTGCTTGAGAACGGGCCTCAGGATCTGAAGTGGTGATCTGAACAATTACAGTGGATTCGACCAAAAGACAGGAACCCCGTCCGATATTCCATGTTGGGTGTATGCAAGTCCACAAGGTTTTGACATGTTCTGCTTGCAATATAAAACTCCAAATCCATCTGGCAACACCGGCAGCTTGGAGAAAAGACAAACTGGAGTGCTGTCGAGTTGTTCTTTGGCACATGCAAAGCTTAGTTTTGCTTGTTCGCCAGAAAGGCTTAGCAAGGAGATATTGGATGGTCCTACTGTTAACATAGTGATTCCCCACATTACTTAGCTAAAGTAACAGAAAAGTAACCAAACTATCAGTTGTCATAATCTTATAAGAAAAACAGGACATATAAGAAATTTTTTGCCATCTTCCATGAGGTGGTTGACACATCTAAACCTTGATACAAAATGTACCATGACTCAGTTAGCTCTCTGTATCAACAGGGCAAGCATGAGACAATTTTACAAATGTAACATGACTTAAGTAGCTCTCTTATTAACAGTGCCAATGACAATTTTTCTCAATCCTTTATCCATTTCATAAATTTCCATTCTCATATTTTGGTTGAACTCATCCATAAGTGACAATCAATTTCAGCAGGAAGCTTGCAATAGTTTAAAAGTAATTCAAATATGAAGTAAAACAATTCCTTTTGATAAATAAAAGTACCAGATCAAGGAAAATTTTATTTCACTAGAAAAATCTTTTACTGGTTTGGTAAAATATTAAATTAGTCCAAAAAATTATCTTTATTAAATGAGAAACTAATAGCATGAGCCAGCAGCGATACCCCTGTATAAAATAACTGCAAATTCTGGGCATCAATTGCTACAAATAGTTCCACATGAGCATATGAACCAAAATATGTTTGATGTGCTAATTATTGACTGGATAATGATACATCATAAAAGTTCATCAAACAAATTTTAAAATCATGCTGAACCTAAATCAACCCACACTTTGATTAAAAATAATAAGAACCCAAGTCATGTTGAACCATCTGTGTTCATTTACCACAACTTAATGACTCTCAAGCACAGCAGACTCTAGAAGGAATAAGAACCATAAAATAAGTTATTTTACAAATTGGGTTAAGATTTAGCTTAAAATAATTTGTAGGAAACTAAAAAAAATAGCAGAATTCTGTCAGAGACTGCTTATATTTTAAGTTTCAGTTCATAATTTATGAAAACCCCAATGCAACACAGAGAAGTCTGAGCAGGGATTTACTAAACCTCTGGGATGCATCTATTTTGCCCAGTGCAAAGACAGTTTCAGGGTAGAACATATTCAAATTTAAGATCTCGGCAGCTAACTTGCATTAGCGCAGACCTAATTGTCATCATAATGAAATGAAAAGTAAAAACAATTGTAAAACCAATTTCAAATCATAATAAAGAGTTTTTTTCTAAATTGTTAGCCAATTTAGCAATAACTGTACCCACAACTAATTTTTGAATCGATTCCAGTTTGAATAACCAGATCTATTTAGTTCCATCTAATGTAGCTCATCATTTAATGAATAGTCATCAAGATAAGATTATAGTCACTTTCATGATTTGCTATTAGGGTGATGAATTTCCTTGGAACTTGCCATCTGCCTGTAGCAACAAGAACAAGCATGCACTGAGAAAATTCATCACCAAACCCTCATATGGATCCCAATTTCAGGTTAGGGATGGTTGTTTAAAAGCATCCAACTTGAGTTCTAGAAATGATTTCTTGGAGTGTATTTGGTCTAGCTTGGGTTTTTTCTATTTTTCTATCTTCAATCTTTGCAGTTCTTCACAACAATCATCTTTGTTTGCAAATAAGCCGAAAGTCACTAGAATTATATATATATACCTATTAACGGAACAAGCACAGATTCAACAAAAAATAATCATATTAATATTTTGAATTTTACAGTATTTGATATGTTACAAAATTTTGTTCAAATGTATAATAGGAGGGGTTCTGGTGTTCAATATACTTCAATTCCATGATTAACATGACTCGAATAAGTCCCTCTCTCCAAGCAATATCAGCACTGTGGCAGTAGCTGATTCACCATTTAACATCCTCTCACACCTCCCAGTCTTTGGCTGCCGCTTGTTCTTCTTCATCAACAAAGGATTGAGTAGAATCAATCAAATCCACCTGAGTTTAGTCTGATTCCAGCTGACTCCAAATGATTCCAACTGATGTTGGTGAAAACAGGTGTGTTGGGATGAATGTAGGATCCAAGTGTCAAATTTTGTTGATTTCACCTGTATCATACCTAATGTCCATGTAAATTACTAGCTATGCATTTCATTTTCACAAATTATTCAGATCATCATTCACCTTCTTGTTAGAATCTAAATAAACCCCTAGATTACTATTAAAACCCTACCAACACTACTGGACAAGACACTGGCCTTAGCATCCAATGTATCAGTGCTCTCACTAAGAGATCATTGCTCCAGAATCATCACTCTATAATTTCTATTATCCCACCATCAAACTATGTATAGAAACTTTAGGGCACGTTGTTTCTTTTAGTGTCACACTGGACTTACGGTTACTTTTAAAAACAAAGCAAGCATTATACACGGCACTAAACAAACATGATCAGTTAAACTGTACCTGCATTCACTTTTTTAACACAGCACTAAACAAATAGGATATCAGTTAAACTATACCTGAATTTCACCTTTTTATCTGCATTGAAAAAGATATGGGTAAAAAAGATTGGATAAAGTTCAGATATTGGATAACTTATGCAAGTTAGATGATTAGGGACTCAAATTGGATTTAAAGTGGATATAGATGCAACGTAATTAAACATGCTATTAACAAGTATTTTAAACACTTACTAATCCATTTTATCTTTGTTGCATAAGATTTGAAAGCAATTGCTTTCAAAGCACCCTTACAAAGGATTAAGCCTAGGTGGACAAAGCAGCTGCTTACGGAGTGGTCAGGAAAAAGTAATAAGATTAATATAAATTTGCAACCAGTTTCACACTAAGGAAAACTATAATCTAAATTCACTTAATGCAAAAAATAAAATTAAGTATATACTTCTAAACATTCCAGAAGTCAATATACATATAATAGCCTCTATGCACTCCCATCACATCAACATGAGTACTTCAAATAATAGTTTAATATTTAATTTGCTAATTTTAATCCTAATACTGGTTGAATTTTCATGTCAATGTAGCCCTCGGTGTTTTCATAAAAAGCAAAAGTAAAATGAAAAGCATATTGTAATAATTATGATATAGTAACAAATATCATGGCTAAAAAAGGAAAAATAGATAAGATCTAACAACCAATATATTCAATGTTGCTTTTATTCATTACATGAGTATGTAAGACGATTAGTTTAAATTATAATTGTTAAATAAATACTTGTACTTGTTGCATTACTCAAACAGATGATTATTCTTATTTATATATAGTTTTGAGTCAGATCGTCTTACTCTATACTTACAATTGTTGGTAACGAATTGAGGAATTTAAGCAAAAAGTTAGCCTTAGGGACCTTGATAGTTTCTCATACCCCATTTATGAATAGGGGCTGTCGCTTGACCAGAAATACAAAAAGTGATGAACTCTGAAGTGGTGAGGACAATGTTCAACCAAATTGTTTGGAAAATATTCAAGCATTCTGATATCTGAATATAAATAATACTCAACTCATATTCATATTGCATCCGAATTTTGATTAATAATAGCTAAAATATGGACAAGGACATAATTTGGGTAACCATATTTTGCCTCAATCATAAATGAAAACAAATTCAAATAGATATTATCAAACACATTTACACCGTTATATTATACCATCATGCACCAATTGTCATATTTCATTAAACCATTCTTTTTCCATATTAAGAATAATCTAACTATTCTATTTTCTTGTGATCTTTATATTTTCTACATCTTTCCACAGACCCTTTGTTCAGTTACAATGGACAGAGGAATGAGAAACATCAAATAATTTTATTATTGACATGATAATAAAAGCCTAGCCAAAGATTATGAACAAAATAAGTCAAATTTTCATTCTAAAATACCACAAGAACATTGATGCCACGAGGAGGATTATATACAAACCAAATACGTAGAGGAAATGTTGCATGATTGGTACCTTTTTCAACACCTCGAACTTGTTCATCTTGGGCATCCCGCTGTTCACTTTGCTCCAGGCTCGGTCTCACGACGTACTCCAAGTACATCATCTACTAGTTGTCGAGAATGCCCTGGCTACGCGTCAACTTCGGCTAAGAAGATCCACAGCTAGAATGAAGAATAATCATCAATCCCTCGCAAGCAAAGCCTCCGCATGAGATCGACCTAGGCGGCGAGAAGCCGGAGGTGGAGGGTTGGGTAGTCCCCTTCCTTGAGAAGACCGAGAGGAAGCCGGCGAAGATGGTATAACCGCCGGTGCCACTTCCGGTGCGGGAGTCATTTCCGAAGGAGTCTAGAATCTCCGGCGATATAGTATTGGGATATCCTCGGGCGTGCCCGGACTGGTTGGCGGGGATTTAGCCGAGATCTCGCGTATCCACCCGGAGAAGGTCTGGATGAGGCCGAAGAGGGCCGCGACAGGGGAGGAGTCCAAGGTTGAGACGTGGCGAGTGCTTATAATGGTGCAGGCCATGTCGGGAAACCGCGATCGGGCCGTGACGCCCATGGGCTTATCGAGAAGCTCGCCGGAAGCCTTCCAAATAAGAGGAGACAGACGATCGACGGCGACAACTGCACACCCAAATGATTCAGAATTTAATTTTAATTCTTGTATTTTTAATTTTATAAGTTAGATCGGATTTAACTTTTATTATGATATTTTCCGGTGATTTATTTGCTGAACTGTCGAAGAGGCATGCAAACGTGGGAGCCAAATCGATCTCCAAAGATATTATTCTGCCAGGTGAGTCAACTTTTCCAGCTGGCATCGGTGACCACCTTTCGATTTCTTCTCAAGCATATTTCTTCCGCTTGGAAGATTCCTGCGCAATATACGTGTCTTCTCACAACTACGTATCAAAAACCACACTCATAATTGCCGCAGAGTTGATGCACCTACCCGACATGCATGCATTACAGCTTCGCTCGTCGGAGCCCCACCTCAGCAGCGTCCAGTAAGGAAGCAACACGTTCGTCCCTTCCGGGAATCCAGCGGGTGACGCAGAGGAGTCCAGATGAGACGCACCGAGTGTGGATAGCGACGACGGGATGGAGGATGTGGTCGCATCTGCGTCCCCACACGAGCTCGCCGTGGCGGAGACCTCCAAAAGTAACACGAAGAGATAAGGCCGTCGCCTGCTCCCCTCCCTCCTCGTTGCCCGCCTTGGCTTCGCGATTACGCCATGTCTCCGACCTCACTTTTGCTTTTTAGTCTATATTTGTTTTGGGGGACGGGGAGCCACACTTTTTTGAGAGCATGAAATGACGCATGTAGAGCTGGGAGCGACGGCATTCGGTGCGCAACTTTGAGTGGCGTTTACGTCAAAGGAGGATGACACGCGTAGTGCAGCTAAACCACGGTCGCCTTGGCCGACGTATGGGACGCGTCAACGTGGTGGCAGGACCGCCGGACCCCCGGTCCCGCCCACTTCACTCTCTCGCTTCCCGTCCTCGCTTTCGCCTTCCCCGGTGCTCGTGATATTTTAGTGCTGCCACTCGATTACCAAACCATTATCGCCTTGGTATAACACCCCCACACCATCTTCTGCTAAGAGTACGGCGAACTACCATGGCTGCTCCTGCTTCTTCTTCTTCTTCTTCTTCGAGTTGTTGTGCGCTTCTTGGGTTCGTGTTGGCCGCTGCACTATTTCAGTGCTCCCAAGGAGGGAGAACCCTCACGGGTCTCGTGGAGCAGCGGCCTCTCGCGATGACCTACCACAAGGGGGCTCTGCTCACTGGTCCTCTGTCGGTCAACCTCATATTCTACGGAAAGTTTACGGCTTCACAGAAGGCCATCGTTTCGGACTTCTTCGCCTCCCTCTCGCTCGTCCCCCACAAGGACGCCGTCGAGCCGTCGGTTGCCACCTGGTGGACTACCCTTGCTAAGTACTACGCCACCTCCAGGACGCCGCTGCCCAAACTCAAACTCGGAAAGCAGATCGTCGACGCGGCGTACTCCATCGGCAAATCCCTCCGCGACGCTGACATCGCGAAGCTGGCGGCCCGAGGGGCGCCGCGAAACGCCATCAACGTGGTGCTGACGGCCGAGGACGTGACCGTCGAGCGGTTCTGCATGAGCCGGTGCGGTTCCCACGCGGCGTCGCCACGGTCGAAGGACGGCGGCCGTTTCGCCTACGTCTGGGTGGGGAACTCGGCGGCGCAGTGCCCCGGACAGTGCGCCTGGCCCTTCCACCAGCCCATCTACGGGCCACAGACGCCGCCTCTGGTGGCGCCCAACGGCGACGTCGGGGTGGACGGCATGGTGATCAACTTGGCGAGCATGCTGGCCGGCGCCGCCACCAACCCATTCGGGGACGGGTTCTTCCAGGGGCCGAAGGAGGCTCCGCTGGAGGCGGCCACTGCGTGCCCCGGGGTGTACGCAAAGGGTGCCTACCCGGGCTACCCCGGGGACCTACCGGTGGACTCCGTCACCGGAGCCAGCTACAACGCGCACGGGGCCCACAGTAGGAAGTACCTGGTCCCAGCCCTCTTTGACCCGTTGACGTCCACGTGTTCCACCTTGGTGTGACTTGGAAGTACGTACCGATACTTGAACAGATATGTGTACGAACGTAACGTATATACGCACTTGTGAATTAAGCCTTTTAGAGATCAGACTGTTAGTGGCGTGAATACAACCTTGTTTTCTGTTGCTAAAGCAAAATAAATAAGTTATCGAAAATAGTGTTTTTTTTTTCTGTTCTTTTATCTTTCTGGATGAATGAAAATGTTTTACTGTCGTATTTGGTTTGTATTATTTAGAACAATGATGGAAATTAGAGGTGTAACGATGTCAAAGAGATACACGAGATAGTTTATATGTATTTTTAAGAATATGTAAAATTTGGCTGAAGAATTAATTTAGAGGGTTATCAATTATTTCATGTTGTGTATGGAATGGCTTGTACTAGATTTTACAAAAATGCAATACGTTGACTTCCCATAACAACGGTTATAAAACTTGCATAAAGTCCAAGGTTACAATGATTTTTATTGTACTATTTTAAAAACATAAAATTCTAATACTTAACAGAAGTTATTTAAATATTATTATATGAAAAAATATTATTGTCATAAAACTTATACCATACGAAAGGTTTATATAATTTTTATCACATAATTTTTAAAAATATATAAGGTCGATTTAGGATCGATCACATTAGCACTAAAAAAATCAAATGAATATTATTTCGTGAAAAAATGTGAAAGGTCCCCATGGCTTTCGTCAAAATATTTTAAAATATAAAATGTCTACCAAGGATAATATATTAACACTAGAGATTATTTTAATTGTATCATTTTGAAAATATAAAATATCGGATAATATTTTGTAAATATTATTTTATATAAAAAAATAGTTGTAAACACAAAAATGTCATAGTATTGCTTCGAAAACATAAAATGTCAACTTAGGATAATATTTTAGCATTGGAGAAATTATATGAATATTGTTTCATAAAAAAATATGATAGTCATAAAACTTACATAAAGTTGATAGTTTGTACTATTTTTAGCATATTATTTCAAGAATATAAAATATCAAAATAGGATGATATTTTAATACTAAAGAAGTCATATAAATGTTATCTAGTAAAAAAAGATATGATAGTCATAAAACATAAACCAAGTGGAAGAAGGTTTTCACTTTTTTTGTCGAATGATTCGAAAATGTAGAAAGTTGACTCAGGATAATATTTTAGCATTAGAAAAGTTATATAAATATTATTTTATAAAAAAAAGTGACAGTAATAAACATGCACAAAGTAGAACGTTGCATCGTTTTTGTCACGTCATTTTGAAAAGATAAAATTTTGACTTCATATAATATTTTAATATTAAAGAAGTTATGTGAACCTTGTTTCCTGAAAAAAATATGACAGATAAGATTTGAACTAAGTTGAAGGTTTGCAATGTTTTCGTCCTAGTCTTTCGAAAATATAAAATATCAATTTAGGATAATATCTTAGTAATAAAGAAGTAATGTGAATATTGTTTCATGAAAAAAAACTTGCATAATATGAAAGGTTGATGCATTGCTTTAGTCACACCGTCGAAAACTTAAAACACTAACTTCACATAACATTTTAGCTATTGAGAAGATATATAAATATTATTTTGTGAAAAAAATATGGAAGTAAAAATAACTCCTAGAGAGTACAAGGTTTGCATGATTTTTTTTATATTATCGAAAACATAAAATATTGACTTACATAATTGATATAACAAATATTGGCATGACTGTCACGTCCCCACGCCCTCGGACAATTAGGTCTTCAACGTGGTTGACCCGACACAGTGGAGCTAACCTGACATAGACATGGTGGACTTAATGACTATACCATCGACCTAACATAGGTAAGGTCGACCATCTACAATTGCAGTAAGCGAAACGCACACCACACTGCTAGGACCACAGACAACGTGGAGGAGTACGACAGCATGGTAAACAACAAGAGCATTAAAGATCTCAGATACAAACAACCTTTAACGCCCACTATAAAAGCTCATGCACCTCTATGGAGTAGAGGGATCACAAAATTCTCAAAGAGACTCATAACTTAATTATCGAAGGGGTCACGTCGAGAATCCCATCCAACTTGGCATTCTTGCAGGAATCGGTGACCAAGCCGAAGGCGTTGATTCCCGACCTGAGTCGACAGGTGTCATCCCCGACCCGAGCTGCATTCTGAGGCCCCTTCCATCCGATCAAGCATCACCTTCTTTCAGCCAAGGCAATCGCGGGTGAGCTAGTACACACGGACCAGAACCGACCATGCCCCCAGCAGACACGAAGGCACAGACCACACTTACTAGGTAGGCATGGAAGATTTTTCACTAACATTTTGGCGCTAGAAGGAGGGTGCATCTCGGAGAACGCCCACAGTCGAACAATCTCAAGGTGCGTCTCGGAGAGATCTCAACTACCCAACATGCCCTTGAGCTCGGAGGGCATCCCTCATACGAGCCCAAGTTGTGCATCTTGGCTGCTCATAAGCCCGAGCTACGCCTTGGGCAGGTTACGAGCTCGAGTTGTGCACCTCGGCCACTTACGAGCCCAAGTTGTGCATCTCGGCCGCTCACTAGCCCGAGCTACGCCTTGAGCAAGTCACGAGCCCAAGCTATGCACCTCAGCCACTTTATGAGCCCGAGTTGTGCATCTCGGCCATTCACAAGCCCAAGCTACGCCTTGGCAGGTTATGAGCCCAAGTTTTGCACCTCGGCCACTTACAAGCCTGAGTTGTGCACCTCGGCCGCTCACTAGCCGAAGCTATGCCTTGGGCAAGTCACGAGCCCGAGCTACATCTTGGGCGAGTTACGAGCCCGAGTTATATACCTCGGCCACTTACGAGCCTGAGTTGTGCACCTCAGTCGCTCACAAGCCTGAGCTACGTCTTGGGCAACTTACAAGCCCGAGTTGTGCACCTCTCAGAAGTCCAAGCTATGCCTTGGGTGAGTCACAAGACCGAGCTATACACCTCGGTCATTTACGAGCTCGAGTTGTGCACCTCGTCTGCTCACAAGCCCGAGCTACGCCTTGGGCAAGTTACGAGCACAAGTTGTGCACCTTGGCTACTTACGAGCTTGAGTTGTGCACCTCGGTTGCTCACTAGTCCGAGCTACGCCTTGGCAAGTCACGAGCCCGAGCTATGCACCTCAGCCACTTACGAGCCCGAGTTGTGCACCTCGGTCGCTCACAAGCCCGAGCTACACCTTGGGCAAGTTACGAGCCCGAGTTATGCACATCGGCCACTCACTAGCCCGAGCTACACCTTGGGCAAGTTACGAGAACGAGTTGTGCAACTCGGCCACTTACGAGCCCAAGTTGTGCACCTCGACTGCTCACAAGCCCGAGCTGCGCCTTGGGCAAGTTACGAGCCCGAGTTGTGCACCTCGGCCACTCACAAACCCGAGCTGTGCACCTCGGTCACTCACTATCCTGAGCAATGCCTTGGGCAAGTTACAAGCCCGAGTTGTGCACCTCAGCTGCTCACAAGCCTGAGCTACGCCTTAGGCAACTTATGAGCCTGAGTTATGCACCTCGACCACTCACAAGCCCGAGCTATGCCTTGGGCGAATCACAAGATCGAGCTATGCACCTCAGCAACTTACGAGCTCAAATTGTGCACCTCGGCTGCTCACAAGCCCGATCTATGCCTTGGGCAAGTTACGAGCCCGAGTTGTGCACCTCGACCACTTATAAGCTCGAGTTGTGCACCTCGGCTGCTCATAAGCCTGAGCTACCTTTGGACAACTTACGAGCCCAAGTTGTGCACCTCAGTCGCTCACAAGCCCTAGGTACGCCTTGGGCAACTTACGAGCTCAAGTTATGCACCTCGACCGCTCACAAGCCCGAGCTATGCCTTGGGCGAGTTACGAGACCGAGCTATGCACCTCGGCCACTTACGAGCCCGAGTTGTGCACCTCGGCCACTCACAAGCCCGAGCTATGCCTTCGGCAACTTACGAGCCCGAGTTGTGCACCTTGGCCACTTACGAGCTCGAGTTGTGCACCTCGACCGCTCACTAGCTCGAGCTATGCCTTGGGCAAGTCACAAGCCCGAGCTATGCACCTTGGCCACTTACGAGCCCAAGTTGTGCACCTCGGTCGCTCACAAGCTCGAGTTATGCCTTGGGCAAGTTACGAGCCCGAGTTGTGCACCTCGGCCACTTATGAGCCCGAGTTGTGCACCTTGGCTGCTCACTAGCCCGAGCTACACCTTGGGCAAGTCATGAGCTCGAGCTACACCTTGGGTAAGTTACGAGCCCGAGTTGTGCACCTCGGCCACTTACGAGCCCGAGCTGTGCACCTCGGCCACTCACAAGCCCGAGCTACGCCTTGGGCAAGTTACGAGCTCGAGTTGTGCACCTCGGCCGCTCACAAGCCCGAGCTACGCCTTGGGCAAGTTACGAGCCTGAGTTGTACACCTCGGCCACTTTCAAGCCCGAGTTGTGCACCTCGGTCGCTCACAAGCCCAAGCTATGCCTTGAGCGAGTCAGGAGCCCGAGCTATGCACCTTGGCCACTTACGAGCCTGAGCTGTGCACCTCGGTCACTCACTATCCCGAGCTACGCCTTGGGCAAATAATGAACTCGAGCAACTATGCTCATCCACTTACGAACCCGAGCTATGCCTCGGGCTAATCACAAACCTGAGCTATGCCTTGAGCAAATCATAAGCCGGAGTAACATTGCTCGGCCACTCCCGAGCCTGAGCTACGCCTCGGGCCAATCATAAGCCCGAGCAATAGTGCTCGGCCACTCATAAGCCCGAGCAACATTGCTCGGCTACTCACAAGCCCAAGCTATGCCTTGGGCCAGTCATAAGCCCGAGCTATGCACCTTGACCTCTTATGAGCTCGAGCTATGCACCTCGGCCACTCACAAGCCCGAGCTAT
The DNA here is from genome assembly GCA_029747655.1 of Ensete ventricosum. Classification (NCBI taxonomy): domain Eukaryota; kingdom Viridiplantae; phylum Streptophyta; class Magnoliopsida; order Zingiberales; family Musaceae; genus Ensete; species Ensete ventricosum. Next base: position 7,483,400 of record JAQQAF010000005.1, on the reverse strand, counting down.
GCCTTGGGCAAAGTATGAGCTCGAACAGTAGTGCTCGACCACTCATGAACCGAGCTGACCTGCTCGGCTAGTCCAGTTTCCGAGCCACCCTGCTCGACTAGTCCAGCTTCCGAGGCACCCTGCTCGGTCAGTCCAGCTTTTGAGTTCACCTTGCTCAGCTAATCTAGCTTATGAGCCACCCTGCTCGACCAGTCAAGTTTCCAAGCCACCCTGCTCGGCCAGTCCAATTTCTGAGACATCCTGCTCGGCCAGTCCAGCTTCCGAGCCACTTTGCTCGGCCAGTCCAGTTTCCGAGCCACTCTACTCGGCCAGTTTAGTTCCCAAGTTTCCCTACTCAATCAGCAAGGCTCTCGTACTTCCCAATTCAGTTCCCGCAACAAAAATTAGGTGGACTCCACTACCAACCAACAACCCAACATGAGACCTTATCATCAGCGCCCTAACTGGGAGCCTCGAGAAGGTCTTCCGGGGGGGGATGATATAGCAAATATTGACATGGTTGCCACGTTCTCACGCCCTTGGACGACTAGGTCTCCAGTATGGTCGACCCGACACAGTGGAACCGACCTGATACAGACATGGTGGACTCAGCGATTGTATGACCGACTTGACATAAGTAAGGTCAACTCGCCACAACTGCAGTAAGTGAAACACACACCACACTGCTAGGACCACGGACGACGTGGAGGAGTACGACGACATGGTAAGCAACAATGACATTAAATATCTCAAGTACGAACAACCTTTAACATCCACTATAAAATCTCATGCACCTCTATGGAGCCGAGGGATCACAAAATTCTCAAAGAGACTCTGAACTTAATTATCGGAGGGGCCACGTCGGGAACCCCACCCGACTCGACCTTCTTGCAGGAATCGGTGACCGAGCCGAAGGCATTTATTCCCGACCCGAGGTGAACTACGAGTCCCCTTCCATCCAACCAAGCATCACCTCCTTTCAACTAAGGCGACCGTGAACGAGCTAGCGCACACGGACCAGAATCGATCGTACCCCCTCAGCAGACATGGAGTCACATACCGCACTTATTGGGCGGGCATGGAAGATTTTTCACTAATAATAATAATTTAGCACTTTAGAAGTCATATAAACATTTTTATATAAAAAAAAATATATATGAGATGTATAGAACTTGCACAAAGTTCAAGTTTGACACGTTGTTTAAAAATATAAAATGTGCTTTTATATACTGTTTTAGCAGTAGAGAAGTGTTATGAACGATGTTTCATGAAATAATATGATAGTTATTACACTTATATCACACCGTTTTGAAACCATAAAATATCAATTTAGGATAATATTTTAAGACTAAAGAAGTCATATAAATATTGTTTCATGAAAAAACACGACAGTTATAAGACTTATAGAAAGTTAAACATTCGTGTGTTTTGTCGTACTGTTTTAAAAATGCCAAATGTTAACTTAGGACAATATTTCGGCACAACAGAAGTTACATAAACTTTGTCATGTTAAAAAACATGATAATTATAAAAATTGCATAAAGGCGAAAGGGTTTTTGGTTTAATCGAGACTAAAGATGCATTTTTGGTTTAACCAAAACGAAAGGTGCATTTTTGGCTTAATTGAGATGAAAGATGCGTTTGACTTTTTCGAGTAGTAGTCCAAGTCGTCAACTGAAGTGTTATTTCATAAACATAAAATATTAAATTTATAAAACATTTTAGTACTAAAGAAGTCGTAGATGAATATTATTTCATGAAAAAAACAGTGATAGTCATATGATAATAATAAAATTTGCACAATAAAAAAAGGTTCACATGGTTTTAATTACATCATTTCAAAAATATAAAATATCAACACTAGAGAAATAGTATGACTGTTGCTTCATGAAAAATAAATAAAAATCATAGTATTTGATGAAGTCATATAAATATTATTTTGTGAAAACGGATTTTATTTTTTCATTTAAAAAACATAAAATGTCAACTTCACACATCTTACCACCATAGAAGTCGTATGAACATTATTTTCCTCATACTTTCACGTTATTTCATGAAGGTTTATTATGTTTTCTTTTTTTATTTGAACATTAAAAAGTCTATTACTAATTATTTTGAAGTTCTTGCAATGCCATTCCCATTTATATCCATTGCCACATTTAAGTTTGTTATTAGGCCACCGTTGATTGGAATTTAAAAAATACGAGCCACAGATAAAAAATAATAATACATAGCATAACTGATCCTATACAAAATTCTTTTTTTTATATTTTAGAATCTATTCCATCTATTGAAATAACAATTTCATAGATCTTGTCGGGTCATCATCGATCCAAAATAGGTTCGATTAACTTTTTGATTGATGTTTGTATCGTCGATCGATATAAAATAGAGATTACTATTTATAATCCCATATTTTTATTTATATTTATTTTTTTTAAATATTGTTTTATATACGAAGTTAAATATTCTCTTTTTTTTTTTTTTTTTTGTCTTCTTCTTGCTTTTTAGAGGATGATTTCGAGGAGGTGATGAGTAAGATCGAACAGTGAACAACGTTGACAATGAGCGACTTCAATGATAAGTATCGTCAAAGATGATGAACGAAATGACATCGAGAGCGAGAATAAAATAATAAATAGGTTATGTGAAGGAAGAAAAAAATATTTTATTATTTTTAAAAGATATTATCAATAACGAGGGATTGTCGATAAAAGCCTGTGAATAATAAGTTTTTATTTTAAAAATAAGGTCCGGCTTCATTAATTAAGACCGTCCGATTGCTCCTTACGATCTGTGCTTGCGCAAGCGCTCGCGCAACTCACAACAACCGATCTCCCCATGTCTTCGTTCGCCTCCGTCGCTCTTCTATATAAGAAGCGGACCGACTACTTGTTCGCCGCCGTTGAGACCAGAGGGCAGGCGCGACTTATAGAGGAGGAGAGATGCCGGTTCTCACGTGCAACGCTTGCAACAAGGGGTTCGACGACGAGGCGCAGCAGAAGCTTCACTACAGATCCGAATGGCACCGCTACAATCTTAAGAGAAAGGTGATGTATTAACTCGCTTCTAGGGTTTGAGATTTCGGAAGTCCCGACCTGGGTCGATTGGGTGCTCGAATCTTTCTCTTCTTGGAGATATTAGGGTGTTTTTCTCCTTATGTTTGTTTGTTTTTTTATTATATTAGGGCGGTGGGTTTTTCTTTTATTTGTTGGTAGAAGGGTGATCTTTGTGTTAAGTCTCTGCGTTTGGCAGATAGTTTTGTTGGTGATGATTGGGGTTTCTTTTAGATCGCCTTTGGTTTCCCATTTTCTGGATTTCTTCTAGAGAATGGAAAGTTTCTTTCAGATCTTCTGAAAAGAGGGCTTTTTAGAACTACTCGGAATTGCCAGGCTGCAGAGTCCTGTTGGGAGTTTGATGATGCCATGTGGTCAATTTAGAAAAGTTTTCCTTTTGAGGGAAGAAATCGACAATTGGAATTTATGACATTATCCCAATAACTGTTTCTCAAGGGTAGCTATGACTTGTTGCATCGTAGACGCTATATTTTGGATGGATTTTATATTACGAGCAGTATATGGGTTGAAATAAAAAAAGAACTAGGTTTATCTGTGTTTGTTTGACAAATGCTAGCATGATTATTGTGTTCTCTCAGTTTTTATTTGCAAGATTAATTGATGATTCGATTCCATTGTTTGCAATCATATAATAGATTTATAGATACCAGTCTTCTCTTTGAACAGGTTCTAGTAATATTTCTTGTAATCAGTCAGTCTGTCCTGCAATATTGTATACACCATAATCATATCGGAGACTTTCCCCATGTTTAATCAGGGATCTTTCAGGTTTTTTATAAAAAATCATCATCAAACATGCCAAGTCTGGGCTATAAGTTTTTGTTGCATAGCAGTACTTGGTGATTGTAGTTTTGGGTGCTTCTGCCAGTTCTAAACATATGCTTCATGCAGTAGTTTTATACTTTCAGTAGTAGCTTTGACTTTCATGTGTACATTGTGGACATCACAGGGCAAAAAGAACTGAGATGTTGCTTTTTGATAAAAATGCATGGTGCTAAATGCTATTTTATTTATATGGGATAATACAAAAAGGAGTGAATTAGTCTTTGTGATACAGGAAATTTTTAGGATTGGTTGGGTATATTTTAATTAGATTGAAAATTTTATATTAATTTAGTTTCTTTAATAGATAGATCTGGTAGGTATTTAATTTTGAAATGACAAAATTATGTGTGTGGTGTTAAATCAAATTAGGAGTTTTGTTATGGTCAATACTAAAGTATGAATTTATGGTTTACACCCTACACCTTTTGTAGAAAACCCTGCTATATTCGCTGTTCACACATTCATTTCAAGGGAAGACACAGGGTGAAATCCTTAAATAATTTCATATTTTAATGTCAAACCTGCCAGTTATGATATCTTGTTTCATTGTAATCAGCATGTGCTCAATTTTCTAGGCATGAGGAAATTTTCATCAATTTGTTGTTCTTTTTAGATTTTGCTAGAGTGACATAGGTTTCCATAGAAAAATGTTTTAAATTAAGCCTCTATAGATGATACAGATCAGAGTAAAGATAATCATGGGTGTCATATGCCTCAGGTTGCCGGGGTCCCAGGTGTAACAGAAGAGTTATTTCAGGCTAGACAATCAGCTCTAGCTGAAGAACGTAGCAAGTTGAGTGCAACACCAATGCTCTATGGATGTGCACTATGTGGGAAGGAGTACAGAAGTTCAAAGGCTCATGCTCAGCATCTTAAATCACGAGCTCATACTATGAGAGCATCACTAGAGTTGGGTCCTTCAACTGCAAGAATTACCACAATAAAGCCATTTGCAGGTCGAACATCAAATAAGGCTACAGTTCGTGGTGCTCAGGCCATTAGAGGAGATGAGGATGAAGAAAGTGAAGAGAGTGAGGATGAATGGGTAGAGGTCAACTCAAACGATGAGCTGGATATGGCTTCTGAATCCCTGTCAAACTTGCACGTTGGTGAAAATAATGTTAATTATGATATCGTGCCAGATGATCTCATTGATGAAGCTGGAGAGTTGGATACTTCTTGTTGCTTCGTTTGTGATGTAAAGCATGAAAGCATAGAAACCTGTATGATCCATATGCACAAGCAACATGGGTTTTCCATACCTGATGTTGAATATTTGAGGGATCCCAAGGGTCTTCTTACATATGTTGGTCTCAAGGTAGATGTTCTACTCCCATTTTGTATGTTAAATCTTGTTTTTAAAGTTTGCTTAATGAAATACCCTCTCCTTTTTCCTTCCATCAGGTCAAGAGGGATTTTATGTGTTTGTACTGTAATGAGAGATGCCATCCTTTTCAAAGCTTGGAGGCTGTAAGGAAGCATATGATAGCAAAAGGTCATTGCAAGGTGCGTTATGGAGATGGAGGTGATGATGAGGATGTGGATTTGGAGAATTTCTATGATTACAGCAGCAGGTTTATATTCTAAACTAATAAATTGTTCTTCCTTCGTTCCATGAGCTTTTGCAAGCATATTTAGAAATTGAACCATCAAAATAGATTTGGAAGGAACTTGGCCATAATAGCAACTTCTGTTACTTTTAAAACTATTGTTGCTTTGAGGTCCATGTTTGCCTTTGCAAGCATGACACTTAATTAGTGTGCCAGAATTCATTTATAAAAAAAAAAAAAATCAAATTAGGGTTTTTGGAAAGGGATGACTAGGTTTTCATGATATCTTTTATTAACAGAATTATGATAGTTCAAAATTGTCATCATCTTTCCTTGAGCTGTTTGCAAGCATATTTAGAAATTGGAACATCAATGTAGATCTGGAAGGGGCATGGCTGCAATAGCAACTTCTATTTCTTTTGGAGCTGTTGTTTGCTTATGGAATCCATGTTTGCCCTGGACAAGCATCACACTTAAAGAGAGTTCTTTGAATTCATTATTAAAAAGATACACCAATTTAGGGTTTTAAGGGAGGCAACTAAGCTTTCATGATATCTTTTGACTAGATAATTTTGAAAAATTGAAATCATGAACTGCTTGCTACTTATGCTTTCTTCATAGGTATCTGTTTTTATTAACCTCGTTCATGAGCAGCTTAGCATGGACAAGAGGCAAAACCTGCACAAATTACCTAAGAAAATATTCTGAAGGAAATAATCTGCAGATACATAGTGGTGACTGTTTGTTTGGTCAATGAAACTTATGCATGATCTTAATTGTTGGAAAACTCTCCTGCATTTAATGTGTTCCACATTTTCAAATAAGTTTTTGTGGATCTGAATTTTCATTCCATGGAACTTGCTTTTTATTACACATTGAAATTCTCTTGCATTCTTACTGTTATGTTCTTCCTTGTAGTTATATGGATGCAGATGGTAAGCAATTGGTGGCAACAGATTATATGAGTAGTAGTGTGGAGCTTGGGAGTGGAGGGTCTGAGCTTATCATTTCACGGAAAACTGATAATGGGGTACTTGTTCGAACTTTTGGATCTCGGGAATTTCTTCGGTACTACCGCCAAAAACCACGGCCATCTCTTACAAGAGATGTTTCATTAGCTATTTCATTAGCTTCAAGGTATGTGTGCCTTCTATATCTTAATTTATGTTTTTGGTTAATAGGAGCTATTTAGTATTTACAAACAAGAAATCTTGTTTCCCAACCAAGCTTTAATTCCTATGATACATGAGCTTGTGCTATGATGGTTTGGCAATGGTATTAGAGGTAAATTTAAGATTCAGTTTTTCCTAAGGGTGGTGTCATCCTTTGATTGTCTAGTACAATGCTTATCTGTTAATTCTATGATAGTTGAGCAAGGTTCTCTAGTTTCTACTTTACATGCTGTATCTTCTTAAAGAGATTGGATCTGTTTGCTAATTTAGGTCAAGGTGATATCAAATAAACTAACTAACTTAGTAGCACAAATAGCAAAAGAATGTTAGTTATAATAACTCCTAGCATATTTGGGTTTGAATTGTTTTGAGATTTTATATTATAAATGTGCTGGATTTGTTTTAATCAGAAGAAAAACAAGAGAACACTATTTGAATTTGCTTAGCAAACAGACACTCGGAGTGTTTACATCTGCTTACTCTTTTGGTACTGTTCTTGTTCCCTCTGTATTAAGTTTCATAGCTGAAAGAATTAGGTGAAGCAAATGATAGACTCCATCAAAATGTCTTCTCTACTTTCAATTTAGGAGAGATCTTGTAAATTTAATGGTTGCTGTTCTCTGTCTTCCCTTATTTTCCTAGTTTTTAACCATTTGCATAGCTGACCTTTAATATGCCACCTGACCGTTATATTTTTATGATTATCTTCAAGTGGGTTTTTCTCTTATACATGATAAGTGCCTAGGGACGATCAACCCAACTCAAATCCACTCAGCCAAGGCCAAGTCCGAGTTCAAGTCCAAGTCCATGATTGGTTGAATTCAACTCTAAGTCCAACTCCAATTTAAGTTGATCTTGAATTGATAAGACTTCATTGATTAGGAGTATAGGTGTCCAAATCTGATTAGGAGTCATCGAAGTCTAATTAGGGGTTTGGGAGTCCTCCGTCTACGATTATAAATAAATGGTTTGGCAGCCCTAGAAAACACAACAATTAAAGAGAGTCAGCTTAGAGAGAGGAGGAAAGAGAGAGAGAGAGAGAGAGAGAGAGAGAGAGAGAGAGAGAGAGAGAGAGAGAGAGAGAGAGAGAGAGAGAGAGGCAACAGTATAGCCTTAAGAAGTCTGAGCTTGTTGCTCATGAAGTCTCTTTGTAATTGCGTGATTAATTCCCTTTCTTTGAGAAGTAATCTAGATTCTTTTTCCTCTTTGAAATCCTCTCGTCTTCTAATGACTATCAATCCTCTCGCGGAGCATAGATCCGCTCAGATAAAATGGATAATTTTTGCCCCAAACGGATGAATAAGATGGATAATTTTTAAAGAGATGGGTGAAAATGGATCGAATATGGATGGGATACCAGAAAACCATGTCCATATCCACTTCCTGATCTGCAGACATGAACATGGATAAGGGTAGGCATCTGTTTCTAAATTTTGAAACCACAATTGATCAAAACAGATACAAATATTTGTCAGCTACAAAGTCTAATTTATGGTTATATATACAAATAATAACTAGATGGGTGTCGATAAGAATCATGTTTTTAAACAGGCTAGTACTAGGTATTTTTAATCAATGTGGAATTAGGATGGATACCGATAAAATTAGATATAATCGACATGTATATGCAGAATCGAGATGTGCTAGTCCTTAAAATTTTTCATTCCTTTGAATTCTATAAATCATGAAGTGGGCAACTGACTGTATGCGATGTCGATATGAGTGTTGGTCAGATTCTTGTATATTCAAAACACTAGTGTGTTTTACCGAAAGAACAATGGTTGAAGCTATACAACAGCTTGTAACAACAATAAGACATACTGTTGCAGGTACCGGAGCATGGGCTTAGCAACAGTGCAATCGAAGGATCAGATGGTGAGGATGAAAGTTATGAGGGAGATGAGCCGGCATGGAGTTGAAGCTATGCGTTCAAAGATCGGGATGAAGAGTAACGTCATCAGAAATCTCCCTAATAATGTCCCATATTAGTAATGCAACGAGCTTTGAACTTATAAAAAAAACATCGTTAGCTCTGATCGAAAGAAACCACAATGAACTGAATGGAGAAAGTATTAGTATCATTTTCATGGGTAATATTTTACATGATTCTCGTTAGACCATCCTCCATTTTTTTTTTTTTTTTTTTTTTGCATTTCAGTTGTATTTCAGTAAGGTCTGGTTGTTTCAACCACACTGGTTCATGTAGCAGTTCAGTTGTTTCATCTACCATTATGTTGTATTATCTTCCCCCAAATCTGTGTCAGCCAAAGGAATCAATCCAATTGGTCAAAATGCCTATTAGCTTATCAGGAGTATGATATGACAGTCGTTTGTGTCGCATTAAAATCTGATATTGTAAATTAAGATCCTGTATTTTACACATTATAGATATGAATCACTTTACATTCCTCAAACGTACTCAAGAGAGTGATCATCATATCATATCCAAAATTTCACTCTGTAAAATATAAATAGTGAGGGCTCAAATGTGGGTTAAAAAACAGCCAAACAGTTTGTGGCAAGGAACACTCAAAATAGAATATACTATTGACCAGCCCACCCACCATCACATATTTCATAAAGATGAGCCAGCCCTAACCAACACCAAGAGATTGCTGCTGGTCTTGATCAAGGATTTTTGAACATTTTATTTTAACCACTTAAGGCCAAGTTCGGTTAGCTCAAAAACTCAAGCTCCATCATCTCAAGTTCAGTCTGTCAGCATCAGATTCAATTCGATTCCTCTTAGACCACTAAGAGGAGGATTCGAATTGACAAAGATTAGGAGTCCTCTTATCTAAAACTAAGAGTTTGGACTTCGATTGAAAAATCCTTTACTTAATAGTCTTAAAGTTATTTTTTTGTTTAATTAAGAGTCTTCCTCCTCTATAACTAGTGAAGGGGTTCAATAGCCCCCTATGGAGGGAGGGGAGCATTGACAAGATAAAAGAGGCACCAATAAGGAACAAAAAAAAAAAAAAAAACCTCAAGATTCCGAGCATGTATTCTTATGAGATTCAAACTGTTGCTTAACAAGTTTGAGCTTATTACTTATTCTGAAGTCTTTTTGTAATTACGGATCAAATATTCCTTTTTAGGAAGTAATCTAGATTTTTTTTTTTTCTTCCTCTTTTAGTTTTCTCTTCTTTCAACATTTCTATCAATCCTCTTACAAAGTACGAACATACTCAAAGGAAGGATCAAGATCACTAAATCCTTCTCCTAAAATGATCAAAGTGCTCCAACAAAATCGTTAGATCTTATTGCCCAAGTTACATTGCTCACACAAAAGATAGAGGACATGCTGGATTGAATTTGATCCCAAGCCAACAAGATAGTGAAAGATGATAGAGATAATAATGTTGCAATTAAGGATGAGTCATCTTCATCGAATAATCAAAACTGAATTCCCTAAAAGATGTACCACAATGACGCTGATCCCATATAACCTTTTTGAGTTGAGGCCTATATTGACATTATGCCTCCATCAACATAGAGATGTTAGATGTATGACTCGATCAACTCCACACTTAATTTATCTATATGGGTATAGTTGCCAAGATAAAGTCACTCTTTGTTGATTCATGTTGAGAAGTCATGTTCTAGCATGGTGGAACGCATACCTATGATCCTACAACAATGAAGATATGACATGAGAGCCATTTTAAAAACTCATCCAACAAAAAGTCTTTCGAATGCCATAGATACCTCAAAGATCGATTTAAAATATGCCATAACTTGTGTCAAGGACAAGATTGATTAGTATACGACTACAACATCAAGTTTTGATGACAAGCGATGACACCTAGAATATCCTTTGATGGATATTTGATTATGATTAAATTTACTATTAGTTTTTTTATGATCAATGTCGAATTGAGCCTCTTCAAGGTTCATGACATCTTGAGTGATAGTGGGATGTCTATTGTGATTGAAAGGAAGACTTGTTGAGTCAAATTAGTGAAGATGATTCTTCACCTATCATTGTACTACTAGTACTAGTGGGATAGCCTCTTCAAGGTTCAATAAGGCCTAGATTTGTTGAGTCAAATTGCTAAAGGCTTCTATCGGGACAATGATGGTAGGTGAAAATTTAGCTATTTGAGGAGTAATTGATGGAGGGTTTGATCCAAGTCATTAAACAATCGTCATAAGGCAAAATGTTTGATAATGAGAAATTGGTTATTTTCGATCATTATTAGGTTCGAGTTTGGAAGAGTGGATCCTTCCTAATTCACCCATGAGGGTTCAACATGATTATCTTGAGACTTTTTTAGAAAAATTACCCTCATAATGCTAATATGCTAAAACAAATTTTGATTGTCCGACATGTAGGTTAGGTTTAAGCCACCCAAGGTAAGGTGTTAGGAAAGCTGGCCAAAGACTCTACAAAAATTACATTAGGGCATACCCGATAAGCCACCTCCGAAGTTTAAGTCGGTAATGAATTCGAACGATTCAATCAAGTATTAGAGCTAGAAAGTTCAAATGAAGAAATCGCATGAGAATACAACTACCACACCATTTTATAGTGTGATGGATGATAGGTCAGTATTAACAACAACAATAAAATCATAAATCTAAACTATTTTGAATTGGTTACATGGATCTATTACGTGGTTTAGATATATAAAAAAAAATCATACTTCAGAATATATATTTATAATTTTTTTATTAAAATCTTTTTAGGTCTGCATCAACCTTTCCTCCTACCATTAATATTAATTATTTCACATCTTTTAACCATCTCATCCATCCGGATATCTCTAAACCATCTGACCTTCATCTTAAATAATTTTATCTTATCCTCTATCAAAGTGATACTTAATTATTTACAAATAAAAATATTTTTTTATAATTTCATACATCCATCTCAATATGTTTATCTCAAAAATTTTAATTATTTTATATATTATTTTTTAATTATCGAATACTCAGGTTGATACTATTATTGTTGAATCAATATTTATGTTACCGACCTCAATGGATCGAATCTCATTCTATGCATCGATCGAAAAAGTTCTTTTGATATGATCGGTCATACCCCCATAACAAAATATATTTTGGTATCTTTATAAAGATAATAAACCGTCTTCTAAAAATATATTATATTAAGAAGGCGTGCTGTCCCAAATAACCCAAAACCTTTAGGGGGGGGTGTGTGTTCCAATAAAATCGTCCTATATTAATTAAAAAAAAAGAAGTAAAACTCAAAGTAGTATCATCATCATCATCTGAAGGCGGGCCCCGCCTTCCCGTGGGCGTCATCTCTCGACCACTCTTCAATCGTACGACGCCATGGAATTGGCCACCGGAGGGCAGCTCAGCTGGAGAGCGAGAGAGAGAGAATAAATAGAGAAGGATCGCCTTCCCTCGACTCCGCGGAATCGCGCCACGTGGTGCCCCCGCGGCATCAAGGGCAGCCGCAGCCTTCCCCCACCTCCCCTCCGCCCACGGCCCGTGGCGGTTCCATCGCAATGGCATAATCCCCTCCTTATTCTCCCCCTTCCTGTTCCCCGATTCTCTACTCGTCTCCAACTTGCTCCGATTCCCTTGCTCCCGCCGTTCCTCGTTGCCTTGTCCTTCCGTCGATCCTTCTTTTGATACGAGAAGCAGCAGCAACATCGTCCTCCGATCGTGAAGGTATGATGGTCTCTCCGGCCTTTCTGTTCCTATCGCATCTGATGCTTTATTCCCTTTTGCTCCTCTATTTCGATCGTTAGATCGGAAAAGGAAAGAGGAATAAGGAAAAATCTCGACTTGATTTCAGATCCATCTACTGGAAGATCTCTTTATTGTTGGTGTGTTTTTCTTCTAGCATTCTTAAATAGATAGCAGTTTCCCCACTCTTCTTTTCGAATCCATGCGGTTGCAGAAGCAAGAGGATTTTTAATTCATCCTGTTGTCCTATTTTACCAAATAAGTGGGAAATCCATCATCTTGCAGGAGGATGTCGGAGAAAGTAGTGGTGATGGCGGCGGACTCCCGACGATCGTCCCTCCGCTGACGGCCAGCTGTTTGTTTATATGCGATCGGCGTCAACCTGGAATCCCGCACCTGCTCCTCTGTTGTCGCCGTCGGTTGAGATGGAAATGGTCACCGCCCCCGATGATTCCGCTCGCGTCAAGTTCCTCTGCAGCTTCGGTGGGAGCGTCCTCCCCCGGCCGATCGACGGGCGGCTTCGCTACGTCGGGGGCGAGACCCGGATCGTGACCGTCCCACGCGACGTCTCCTACGAGGAGCTTTTGACTCGGATGCGCGAGCTGTTCGATGGAGCGTCGATCATCAAGTACCAGCAGCCCGACGAGGACCTCGACGCGCTGGTGTCCCTCGTGAATGACGAGGATGTGATGAACATGATGGAGGAGTTCGACAAGCTCGGGACCGCCGGTGACGGTTCCATGTGGCTGAGGATCTTCCTTTTTTCGCAGTATCCTGATCATGACACGGCGGTTGTCGGTGCCCACTTCGACGCTGATGACCGGGAGGCCGAACGAAGGTACATCGATGCGCTCAACAGCCTTTCCGATGCAAAATCCTCGTCACCTCCGGATTTCTCCGAGCATTATCTCGATGGGGGGATCCACAATCAGGTTAAGTTGCGTCACCTTACCATCCCTCATCCTTCTCATGCTCAAAGATATGGTGAAATGGATGCTTCTTTTAGCCCTGCTCTTTTCTCCCCAGGGCAACATTCTGCCAATGACCCACAGGAATTCTCACCTTCTTCATCGTCTGCAAGATTTCACCTTGGGGCTGGGGAGTTCAATGATAGAATTGCTGATGAGTATGTTAGGCAAGCGGCGGGACACCAACACCAAATGCATCAGTATGATCATCAGTCACCTTCACCTGTGGAAAATTTGGTGTGGGTTCCCACAGGTGCAATTGTTCAGGAAAAGTCTGGATTTCCAACTAACTTGGGCCATTCTCACAATATGATCGATGGAAATGGTTACTGTGAGCATTGCCGCATGGCTTTCCAGAGGAACCATAGTATCATGCCAGATGCACGTTTTGTCAACACTTGCTGGAAGCATGGGCAGCCATACATGGAGCAACCAAAGATGGTTAACGAATACATGGGGCACTTTCCAAATTCATGTGCTGAGTGTTCCGGTACCAGGGATCTGCACATGGTAAACCAAGACATGAAGATAGGCCATGGTGTCTATTCCAAAGAACAGAGCGAGCAGCACCACTTGTTCTTTAATGAGTCCCATGGTTATGAAAGGGGGTGGCCTATGCAGAGCCACCAGGTCACTCACAGACTTGAGGATATGCGGATCAATTACAACGGAACGGGTAGGGCAAATGAACACTTTGTTGTCAATGGAAATATGATGAACGCTCCATTTGCACACGGGAATATTAATGATGAGCATTCATTCCCTTCTAATTGCATCGGCCGTGATGAGACACATTATCTTCGACATGGTACTAATACTGGAAATGAAGCATTTCTTCCTCAACAAACAGTCGTAAATGGTACAGGCACAAATGCACCACGATTTGAAGATACTGCAGTTAGGTATCGGAATCAACCTTCTGCGTATGGCGTGGAGAGTCTCTACCAAGTCTCAAACAATTTGCATCCAGTACAGTCTTTACTGAGAAATAGACAGGTTCCTACTCGTCCTGCAACATCATACGAGCTCTCCAATTCAATGATTCCAAATGGTGGGCCTGACTCAAATTTTACAAGATATGCACAGGAGGGCAGTCCAATATTTCCATATGTTCGGACTGAGGACCAAATTCCGAATGCCTTGCCAAGCCAGAATAGCAATATGCCGCAACGGATGCATGGCTTTGAAGAAACTGCTGCCCCAGATTATCTGTATCACCATGGTAATAGACTGAACCCAAAAAACACCCCTGGTCTGAATGGTGTGCTCCCCCTTGCTCCTGATTCCATTCCATCTGCTCCTGGAAAAATGCATGTCAAAGTTACTTCTGAAGCAGCATCTCTTCTGTCCGCACCTTCATTCCCCATTGACAAAGATTTGATTGTTTCTTGTGCTACTGGGGGCCATCAGCCCCCCATTCTGGGCTCTGATCTGATTCTGGAAATGGAATCTGCAGAAGAGAAAAATCTGACAGAAGAAGCGCTAGAAGAAAAACATGGAATTTCAAGGGAACCTGATGCACATATTCTCCTTTCTCCAAAGAGTAGACAAAATATGGAATTGGCAATGAAAGAGCTTCAGCTTTCTGAGGTGGAAGGATACACAAGCAAAATTGTTGATGCTAACACTAATGTTGCTCATGGTGATGAGGATATATCTGAGGAGAACTTGAATTTTTTACCTGAGTTGATTGCTTCTGTGAAGAAAGCAGTGCTGGAAGGTGCTGAGGAGGTGATACCCAGGGTCCAATCAGTTTCTGAATCAGTTGCTACACCTGATCTTGGTAAACATGAATCTTTACATGATCGAGAACCTGAGGTGATATTAGTCTCGAACATTTTGTAGTACTTTTAATTCTGAAAGTTAATTTTTTTTATTGCTCTTTACTCCTATTTGCAGAGCACCAATGCAGATGTTCACACTTGCTTGGAAGAAAATAGTAAACATGAAAAACTTTGTAAAACTGAGCCCATGACAGCTGATGCTGAAGTTTTGGCTAAAGGATTACAGGTCTCTTGTAGTTAGAATGCTTCTTTTTCTTAATCTGTTGATTTTTTTCATATCTTGTTAGTCTTCTTGCTTTGTTTTTTTTGTTTGCAGAATGCCAATGCAGATGGTCAGGCTGACTCGGAAGTAAGTAGTGAACATGAGAGACTTTGTAAAATTGAGCCCACAACAGCTGAAGCTGAAGCATTGGCTAAAGGATTACAGGTTTCGTTTAGTTATAAACTCGGAAAATCTCTTTTTGCCTTAATCTGCTAGATTTTTTACATCTTTACTTGTGGCTTATTACTCTATTTAGACGATAAAAAATGATGATCTTGAAGAAATCAGGGAACTGGGTTCTGGCACATTTGGTTCTGTCTATCATGGCAAATGGAGAGGTTCTGATGTTGCTATAAAAAGAATAAAAGCTAGCTGTTTTGCAGGGAGGCCATCAGAGAGAGAACGCTTGGTAGTTCCTGAACTCTTACATAAAAGTCTTCTGTCTAGTATTTGCTGATTATACAGATCTTATTAGTCAGCAATATCCTCACTGGATATATTAAACCTACCATTAAACAAATGAGTTTTTGCCCTTTATTTTACATAGATTGATACTATATGTAGTATTTTTAATTTACTCAAAGCTCCTTTATGTCATGTCACTCTACTCCTGATGGTGGAGCTAATTCCTATTATTTCTGGAAACATATTAGTAGAAACTTTGCAAGATTGCATATTATTGCTGATGATCCACCTACAAACAACAAGCTCTAACACCTAACTATATGGGGTTGGCTACATGGATATTATTTTGCCATTAAAATCTGTATGAGATAATGTCTCTAGTTAAATTAAGATCATTTGAATATTTGTTTGATTGTTTCAAAGGTTTCCATGTATATCTAATAATGCCAATAAGCCTTAATTTTAGGTCTTCTTTGAACATATATATACCTTCTTAAATGATCTAATCTAATGGATAACTCCATCTATCCATTTTAACATTTTCATCTCAGCTATATCAACTTTTTGTATATATTGTTTTAAGGGTACCCAATGATCACACTAAATTCCCCATTCCACTTTAGCAATTAGGTTGTGGTCCATATGGACCATATCTTCTTTAATTTATGATGCTTATAGGAACATTTTATCCATCCATCTTAATTAGACTTTGTTCTTCTCTTATTACCAATAAAATTACATTTTAGTTCTACTTATTTTAAAATATTTAACTTTTAAAATTTACATTTCAAATATGATTATCAACAAGCAACATATATGATTATGGGTTGATTGTTTTTAAATTACAATTACCAATACAAATCATGGCCACTTGACATAGCATCTATTATCATAGCCTAAAAGAGAAGGATATGATCCAATTCCAGTAAGTAGTGGATGATTACATTGACTTAATGAAATATTATGAGAAGTGAGGACTATGAGAGAGACAAATATCTAAAACTTAATTTCAGCTAGAGTTATATGTATCTTCAGGACCAACAACGATAAGCTCACTAGGCAACATGAATTGTATAGATTTTGTAATTGATCTGTAGTTTGGGTCTAGAAGACTAGAACTACTGTTAGTTGTTTCTATTTTAAGTTCTTTTGAGTCTTGCTTTAACTTCTCTATGCTTCTGTTATTTTTGTTTTACATTGGTGTGTTTTTCCTTGTTGTTCCTTGGGATTGATAGTCGTATTGTGAGGATCTTACTTTAAGTAGTCCTATTCTGTACAAAGCATGATTTGAGAGAGATTTTAAGTTAGTAAGACTTGACTTGGAAAGTTCTACAAGTCTCTTATATGGCTTTGGAAAGTTATTGCCTTTTTCTGCATCAATTGTTACGAAATTCTTGCATCTTGTGCTTTTTCTTGCATGGGAAACTAAATGTGCAACATGATTACGTTTGAAGAAATTGGAGATGATGAGGGCAATGCAATCCAATATATAAAGATAACATCAATAAAGAATTTAATGTTGCTGAAATACTTCTTATAGGAAAATCAATGACAAGGCTTCCACGATCAAACTACATGAGCATTTCAACTTTGCAGTTCTGCTGCATAAGTTTACAGATTCATACTTGCCAATTTCAGTCTTAAAGGAGTCTTAGTTCAAGACAGCATCATTTAGGATATTTCCTTTTGGTAAGTAAATTATTCCTTACAAAAATATGAGAGAATACATAATTGTAAAACAATGCAGGTTTACTGCAACAGAACCACTCCACTTGCAAACAACTGTCCCAGCTGCCATTTAAAGACCAACAAAGTAACTTATCATGCACAACTAGGCCCTACGATCCACAAACAACTGCTTGACTGGCTTTTTCTTTTACTACCCTTCTCTGAAAGACCCTACAATGATACAACAAGAAAAGAAAAATCAGAGCAATCACTTAGATTTCCAACTTAGGTTAAAAGGTCTCGGGCCTCGGCCATTCGAAAGCAACAAGTATCATCATCCTTCCACAGGCAACCATTCACCTCAATGGAACTAATGAATTTAGCTCCACAGTGAACACCGGATTCCAGCATGACAGGAATCTTTTATTATTTCAACTAATAGACTCACAATAATGAGAGAACATAATGTTTTTGAGTTATCATATGACAATTAAGACTCTCATTAACCAGAACTATTCACATTCCAGGTTAAATCCTCCTGCAGATATCTAACTGTAATTCACCAAGGTTCCAACATTTCCCTACCTGACCTCAAAAGACAGTTCTCAAATATAGTCAATCATTAATAGGCATATATTTGCCCTGAAATGTTTGTTTATTTTTTTAAGCTAAATATTGTAAACATAAGTCACCAATGTGTTCCGGCTAATGTGTTTCACTAGAGAAACACCTCTAAAACAGACAATGAACTAGTGAACAGCATGCTGTAGTTTTGTACCAGGACGTAGACATCTACATGTATATACCGGAGAATTTGATGTCAAGATGGTGTATTTATGTTATTATGCATGCATATCTTGGCATTTTTGTTGTCATGTTGTGGAATTTATTGTGATGCATTTAGAAATTAACTCTGTAAATTATGTTCCTTTGGATGCCATATATATTGGAGCTGATGTCTATGCTATCACAAGTTCTGGTACTTTGGATATGTAGCCCTCCCAGAACACCCGCGCATATCTACTTATACATCCCATCAAGTTTTTTTGCCTTTTTTGATAAAATGTGCTTCCAAAAGTTGGCTCCATGCTTATAATTCCTTTCAATCAAGGGGAATATATAAATGTTGATAAAATTCTGAAATTATTTAAATGTATGTGGAAAGACCCCTTTGATGTAGTGTCACACGAAGATGAAGTTTGAGAGGGTCAAGGCATGTAGTCTAGCACGAAGACGAAGTTTCAGAGGGTCAAGTCATTCACATTGGATCACCTTTTTGAAAATTGATGGATCACTACAAGCAATGGTCAGAGAATAGTGAACAATTGCATGAGTTTCCCACCAATATGAGGTCTAAGCAAAGGGGTGGTTTCGTTGACTAGAGTTCTTCACACTCCGATCTCAAAGGAGCAAGTTCATCTTTTTAAGAAGGCTTGCTCTTGAGAAATAAATAGGTCTATAAAAGTTATGGAAATCAAGCATCCTAGAGTTTAAGCAACATATATCTTAAACTGTATAAATGTCATGGATTCTAATTTATTTCAGTAACACAAGGGTGATCAAATAATATTAGAATCCATTATCTATTTAGTTTAAGAGATAATGATGTTTATATATTTTTTGATGTTCTCGACTAAGAGTATTATTTTTCAAGCACTTAAGGATGTCCTTGACAGATAATATTGTTCTTCAAGCATTTAGAATTGATCCATGTTCTTTTCAAGTCATTTCTATTTCTTTTTCTAAACTATAGGACTCAATTAATGCTAGGAAGGAAGTGAAGCCTTCTCCTTGATCAATGAGCTCATGTTCATAACAGCATGACATCAATCAATTAGCTCATGTTCATAACAGTGTGACATCAATCATTGTGGTTCTGTGGGGGGCATCATTGGCCTGACAAGAACTCATTTTCATTTTGTCTCCATATTTGGCCATGACAGACCTTTTCCTTTTCACGTGTGGTAATAAAAGGTGTATGTCATTCTATGTTGTCTTCCTGTATCAGTATGGCATACAGTTGGGGGAAAGGAAATGCATTTTGTTTAGCGTATCATTGACAGTGTTACTTGTGACATTCTCCCAGAAATATCTTGTTTATTTACATGATAGTTGGTATTTAAAAATTTTAACATAATTTACATGGGCATCATTTATGAATTTTTTTCTCAAATAAAAAATTGCACAGTTCCTACTTTCTTATGTAGAGAACTTTCTGATGACAATTTAATTTAGTTGGTGATCTGATTATCCTCTTTTTATTGGTTTGTAGATTGCGGATTTCTGGAAAGAAGCTCTGATAATGAGTTACTTACATCATCCCAACATTGTTTCCTTTTATGGTGTAGTTCGTGATGGCCCTGATGGCAGTTTGGCAACTGTAACAGAGTTCATGATCAATGGATCTCTTAAACAGTTTTTGCAAAAGAAAGACAGGTATATTCTAGTGATGAATTGCAGTGTGTTTCAAGTCCATAGAATTTGTGTCATTGATCATGTGGATGATAGACTTTAAGGCATTACTCATGACAAGCTTCTGATCTCAAGCAATTTTCTGTTGAACAGAACAATTGATCGCCGCAAAAGACTAATTATAGCCATGGATGTCGCATTCGGGATGGAGTATTTGCATGGAAAAAATATAGTTCACTTTGATCTCAAGTGCGAGAATTTATTAGTTAACATGCGAGATCCACATCGCCCTGTCTGCAAGGTATGTTTAGATCTTTTTTCTTATGAACTTACATATCTTTCAAAAGAGTTGGTTATAATTTTGTGATGTATCTCATTCAAAAGGAAAACATCATTGTTATCGGTCACATAAAACTCTTGATAACCTATATTTTGTTCATATAAGTTCTATAATTGTATATAACACACCATTATATTAAGCGCAGCTTGACTTTTACCTGTTTCAAATACAATTCACTGTCTAATGATAAATGCAAAATGAAAAACAAAAGAAATAAGGATGCCCACAGGGGATAAGATCTTGCTCCTCGTCAGTTGGGGACTGACGAGGCTCGGACCCGCAGCTTCTGCATTGACAGGGTGGTGCTCTTGACCAATTGAACTACAATTCCAGTGAGGTGTATGGTATACATATTCTTAATGGTTTAAGAAAAATCATTATCTTCGTTGTGATGTAACATAGACAAGAATATACGGACTGATACCATGTACAAATAGATATGGACTATATTGAAAGTAACATGGTTACTGGTAAATTGTGTTTGTTTTATTACCAAAAATGGATAATCAACCTTTCCATGAGTAAAATGAAATTTCTTTCCACAATCTCTGCTTTGATTAAGTAATATGAATATAGATCGTTAGAAGTAAAGTATTAGAACAAATGAGAAAAACATGGATAGAGAAACAAAAATGGATTCTCTCATTTACGAATCAAGGATTTTTGTTTCTAGAGGACAAATTGGTCATATCATATTCATGGAACGATGAAATTTTGGGTCAAGTTGGATTTGAAGCAGCATAGACATATTGCCAAGGAATTTACAGTCTGTCCCCATTAACTGATCGTGTATCGATCCAGGATGAGTTCATTCTAGGCTTATGGATAATCCATGATCAACTTCCATTCGTAATACCCCAAGGGAAGTCGAATCAGATCTCCGCTGCCTCCTTGAAAGAGAGATTTCTTGAACCACGAGATGATAGGGGCATATCCGTGTGACCGTCATCATATTATGATGATAATATGAGTAGTTCTTTGGAATTATCAATATAATATAATGATATGGCTAGATCTGAACACTCTTTTCTACTTTAATGTTATAATTCTATTATAATTTGTTCAATGTCTTCAATAAATTTTGGTTGAGCTGTAATTGTGTGATTAATCTGTTATCTCCTAACAGATTGGGGATCTTGGATTATCAAAAGTAAAGCAGCATACGCTGGTGTCAGGTGGTCTTCGGGGAACTTTACCATGGATGGCACCAGAACTTTTAAGTGGAAAAAGTAACATGGTGTCTGAGAAGGTATGATTCCTACATCATGTGATACTTTTGTTATGCAAGTCTAGTAACACATTTCTTTTTTATCCCTTTTTCATCACTATATTTTTGGTTCCTGTGTTCCTAGATTGATGTTTATTCATATGGTATTGTGATGTGGGAGCTGCTTACGGGGGAAGAGCCCTATGCAGATATGCGTTGTGCTTCAATCATAGGTAAGACTCACAACATTTAATTTAGCAACATCAATATATGAATTGAGATTTTTACTACAGCATTGGAATCTACTATATCTGTCACTTTGTCATGACTACAATGTGTTTATATTGTTCAGGTAAAATTGGTGCTCTTATTTCTATGTTTATTTCTTGCTAGGAAAGTTATTTTAGAAGAGGGTGAGCCTTAGTAGACAAGACTCTCATGCAGTGGATTGGCTGGCCCTTCAGGAAAATCATAGCTGAAACATCTATTTAGACTTGACTAGTAAGGGTACTTCCATAGTGCAGTTACTTAGCATTTTAGATCTATACCTATGCTGGTTGAGAGCATGCTCTAGCAAATCTTTTTTTTTTATTAGAATTAAATAATAACAACCTACATATCCTGGTTCCCAAAATTATATTGCATTTATTAACCTATATATGATGAAAATTCTGCTTGAAACATGATTTTCAATTTGTGATATGTGGCTGGCTTGGCTTTTCTTTGTTTCTGTATTAACATTTTCCAAATGAAGCATTTAGGCAGAGAAAATAATTACCCTGTTAATATTCTGCATTGGAGGTTGCTCTGGTGCAGTCTAAGTTTTACGAGCTACTAAATGTGATGAAATTGGAAAGTGATTCTAAATCTATGGTAAAGATTTTAGGGAGATGGAACACTTGGCTCAAGGTGGAAGTAGAAAAATGTTACTTTAAAAGAGGGGAGTTTGAACTCCCAACGAGTAAAAAGAAGTCACAGCTCATGGAAACGGTTTGAGGCTGTAAATGGGTTATGATTACCGGAACTAGGATGTGACATATGAAGCGAAGTTGGGTACACTTAGGCCTAGATGGGATGGGGAAGCACAATGTAGCTCACATGTACAATCTTATAAAAGACTAGCAAGTAAAAATTGAAGAAACCAAGTGGAAGGTGGAGGGGAAGCAAACCCAAGACCAGTAACCTCTGTAGAACTCAGGAAATTATATGAAATTTGTGGTTTTCATCTTATGCTAGGATTTAAAATTATAGTCATACATGTTTGCTTCCAGTGCAAGTGTTTTCCTGCCTTGCCAATGGCTGTCATTGACGTTGTCATTTTCAAGCAACATTCTAACCACTGAGTGATCCTGTTATATCCAAGACAAACAATTGAATCTATTGGGAGCCAAATAGCAAATCGTTTTTGGATATAAGCTGCATGGGGGAGCCTATCCAATCAACGTATGCAATAGCTTTTCTTTCTTTAAAACAAAATATATCACATGAAAAATCTGCGATATTTGTAAGATTTTACATGAAATCCATATAAAATGGACCTTCTGGTGGCAGCTGAAATGTCTTTTGTTGGGACCAAAAATGAGTTAGGGGGGACCAAAAATGAGTTAGGGTGGACTCGCCACTTTAGCCTTTAGCATGGTTGAAGTATTATCAGCGGAGAATTTAAGGTGCACATAGTATTAGTTGAAATGTACATATCTATTGCTTGTTTTTCATGATTTACTTTATTAAACTTTCCATTAGTTCTCTAAGGCTAATATGGAACGTTTTATGATTTTGTTTTTCTAGGGGGCATTGTAAACAACACCATACGACCTAAAATTCCAACTTGGTGTGATCCTGAGTGGAAGTCCCTGATGGAAAGTTGTTGGTCTTCTGATCCAGCACTGAGACTATCATTCTCTGAGATATCTCAGAAGCTGAGGAAAATGGCTGCAGCAATCAATTTGAAATGAAGCTCGACTACAAATGCAATAGAGCCCAATTTCCTTCTTTCCGTATTTTTCTCTCGATTGTTGAGAAAAATCAAAGATACAGAATGCAAGCTTTATTGCATTTGCCACATAGCATACAAGATTTCTGTGGATGGATCCTTAGGGATCTATCGACATTATCAGTGCTACCATACATAGCATAATTGCTCATGTAGTGCAACTATACCTTCATATCATATTGTACAGCAGTATCTCTCCCAAACCAAGGGCATAGTCAAGAAGTGCAGGCAAAACTTTCACTCATAGTGAATTCGTCACCTGTCCTTTTCTACAAGGATGCTGTTTAGGTTTTTGAAGGATGCAGCTTTCTTTGCAGATTTGTCTGATACTGTGTTTCATGACATTTACCCATTAGCTAAGTAGGTATTTCCTGTGGTATGTGTCTTGATGGGAGCTGATATGAACTTATGTAAATAATAAATTTTGTAGTTGTACTATTTTCTACACTTATTTACCACTGGTTCATTGTGCTAATAAAATAAGCCTTCACAAGCAGTTGTTATTAGCCTTGCTGTGAAACCGAAAATGAACTGCAGGTGCAAGAACATAAAATTAGTGCTGCTATATTTGCATTTATCATTCACCAATTAGTGTAATGGCAATGTAAATTCCATGTGTTGTAATGGCAATGTGTGCTTGCTTGCCTCTCTATGTTCAACTTTTCTTGGAAAAGATTGATCACACAGCTAAGTTGACTAGTATATGAAATATTTGTCTTAGATTTTGGTAATGGTTTTAATTCAACAATTTAGAATGTCTGATTTTATACTAATGACCACGGATAGTGCATCTACTCGAGTTTGATTAACCGAGAGATAATTTTTTTTTTTTAATCATATTTGTATGCAGAGTTTTATTGATCCTAACATAATGATTCACTCAGGTAACTCATTTATCCTAACATATTGATCCTTGACAAAAATGATCCATCATTAATTTGTATTGGACCCAATATAACTATCGGATTAGATTTTGTTTTCGAATCCTTTTACTTGGTCTATGATTAAATCTAACTTGACCATGATGCGAGAACGCATCAATGAAAAGATCGAGCAATTTATCCTACTCGCAATCGCAACATAAATTATACAAATGTCAACGAGGGTCACAACTAAAATCCGATTACACAGCATCTTTCTCATACTTATACAAAAAAATTAAAATTAAAATTTTAAAAATATAATTAATACAAAGTGTCCTTATTTGGTACACAACAAAATTGTGAACTCAATAATTCTCCATCTAGAATTTTTATCTCCTCCCTCTCCTCTTTTTTTTTTTTTTTTTTTTTTTTCTTCCTCCTCAATTGATAGGGATTGTGACCTTTAGCTGTCGAGATGGGAGACTTATGTACCTTTCTTTTGGATTTGTCCTCTTTAACTAAGGAATTCAGATAAAATATGATAAAAGTCGTAATCTTCTATATCACATTGAGTTGGCTCTTTTAGTTGCATCTCCTTCGTTGAACCCTCCGTTATTAAGACATCATGAACAAATATATCACGCATAATGCATAAATGTTAATTACCTTAATATCATAATGAACATAATGAAACTATATATATTATTGATTGCAAATGAGAAACATACCTCAACATAAAATCAGAAAATAAATTATATTACAATAGACATAACTCTAAAACATAGGTGGATAAATACTTAAATGAATACTTCTTTACCATTTCAGCTGAGATCTTTGATATCATATTTTCCAATGCAACATGGGGATTGACAATTATCAAATTAAGTTAATTGTTAAACTGATTGATATAACAAGTTATCGGCAATATAAATCAAACTATAAATGTCTATAATAGGGGTAAAGAGTCTCTTAAATAACTGATCGACATTATCTTATTTCGCTTGGCGCTATAAATTTTATCTCTCGGTACTTTATTTATTAGAAATAAAAAGAATAAATTCGTCTAATGGAAGTCAACAAAAGTAGAAAGATCATGAACGATTGACAATAATGATAATGATAACCCATATTACTATGACAGAATAAGATATATTGAAGAACAAAAAATCTAGTATGCATATTTGATAATAATCTAGCAAGCTATTTCTTCGTTAATGATATCATCATCGTTTCCGATTGAGTACACATTGATGCATCAAATGGGAAATACTTATCATATAGATAATATGGTGCCTCTATCAATCCAATTATATATCCTTTTTTTGATAGATAAAAAAGAAGAGAAATATCAAACTTATTCTTTTAGCTTATTCATTTCATCTTGTCACTCAATGATAGAGGATAATTTTTTTTTCAAAAAAACTATAATATAAGGGATATTTATGAAATATCCAAATATAGTATTTCTAAAATTTTCAAATGATAATATTCCAAAAAAAAAAAGACTCCAAACACACCTTTACCGTGCCTATTCGGGGTTGTAAATAAGTGTCACTTATAATATACATAAAAAACTAATATTTCATAAATAAGATGTATAAAAAAAAAAGGATAAAGTGGTCAATCATCATTTAACAACTCGTTCACAAAGTCCTTTTTATTCCTAATTTGTCAAAACCTTCATAACAACTTGGATATGTCTGATGAAGGACTAAATGACTATCTTTCTATTTTTGGACCTTCAAATGATATCTTTTCACTTGCATTAGCCATTAAAGTCTAATTTTTTCTTTTTTTTATTTTTGGACAATTTCCACTTAATGACAAGGTAATTTGGCCAAAAAAAACTCTTACAATATATGAGAAAGTTTTTTTTTTTTTCAAAAGGATAAGAGGAATATATATTATGTACAATTGACGTGTTACATTATATTATAATGGGGTTATATGATATTTGTGCTCCTATTCTATTCTAGTACAATCTAACCTCATTCAGAACTATATCATTCCGACGAAATGTATCCCTTTTTTTAAAAAAAAAAAAACATAGGACAACTTAGAATTGAGTTCTCCAATCACTTTTCCTTTTTCAGAACACTAAGAGATCTATTTTTAATGAAATTGGTCCAAAACTGCTGAAATTTTATAAATTTCTCAATTATTGTTAAATTAAGTTGAATTAATATGAAATTTGGCACCTGAGCTACTCCTATATTATCATAGAAGTGAGAGAAAAAAAGTCAATTTTTGGACACTGAGTTACATAAATTTTTATTAGATTTACACTATTTTTTAGATCATATTAAAAAACAATGTAACATCATTTAAAAATAATTAAAAACTAATATGATGATGACCTAAATGGTCACATTCTCTAATATTGGACCTTCAAATGATCTATGTTCAATTAGTTCAGCCATTAAAAAATTGAATTTTTTTCTCAATTTTGATTGGATTATACTGAAATGATAAGGTATTATAGCCAAAAACCATTTGAAATATATAAGATAAAGTTTCTTGAATGTATGAGAGCAAAAATAAATTTTATACTATTTTTGAATGGGATACATTTTTTTTGGGTTCTATTATAAAACAATGTAACTCCATTACAAAATAATGTAAGTCAGAACATTTCTATTTCAGATTTTTGAAAATCTTAATGAAACCTTGGATATGTGTAATGAAGGTCTAAATGATTTTTTTTTTAATTTTCAAGCCATCAAATAATCTAGTTTTAATTAATTCAACTATTAATAGGCTACATTTTTCATATTTTCTCAATTCTAACCAAATCTACTGAAATGTGAAGGTATTTTAGCCAAAACCCACTTGTAATATATGAGACAAGGTTTATTAAAGTTTTGGGAGTAGAAACTAATTTGGGGTCCTAAGTTAACACTATTTTTTAATGGAGTTATACTATTTTCGGTATCTTATTCGAAATCAGTGTAGCACATTCAAAATAGCATAACTCAGGATCTTTCTATTCCAAATTTGATAAAAAAAATCTCTATGAAACTTGGGTATATCCCATGGAAGCATAAATCACTATTTTTTTCTATATTTGACCGTTAAATGATCTATTGTTAATTAGTTCAGCTATAAAATGAGTGAACTTTTTAGATTTTCTCAATTTTGGCCAAATTCTATTGAAATGACAATACTTTGGCCTAAAACCACTTGGAATACATGATATAAGGTTTCTTGAAGTTTGGGAAGCAAAAATAAATTTGAGACACTTAATTACATTGTTTTTTGATGTTACACTATTTTCTGAGATCCTACTAAAAAATAGTGTAACTTCAAATAAAAATAATATAACTAAGGAATCTTTTAGTTCAAATTTTATAAAGTCTTCGTAAACCTTGGATATATCTAATGAAAATCTAATTGACTACTTTTTTTTTTTTCTAATTTTTGGGCCTTCAAATGAGCTATTGTCAATTAATTCAACCATGAAAAGGGTGAAGTTTTCCTATTTTCTCAATTTTGCTCAAAAGTTAATGAAATGACAAGGTGTTTTAGTCAAAAAAACCATTTGGAATACATTAGAACAAGGTTTCTTGAAGTTTTAGGAGAAAAACATATTTGGAGCCCTAAGTTACATTGTTGTTTTAATGAGGTTATACTGTTTTTGGGTCCCACATCAAAGATAATATAACTCAGGATCTTTTATTATAAATTTATCAAATTAAACTCAATAAAAAAAAACAAAAGGACTATATTAGTGGGATTCTTCCATTCATTAAGTTATAAAAAAATATGTATGATTTTATTAGAAAATTTTAATATTCTAAGTAAGACCACCCAGCCAAATTTGGATAAAATATCAGATGTCCAATATTTGAAACATGAAAACCCTACTTCATAGAAAATTTTATTATTTTAGGTAATTTAAGATAAAAATCTTTTACAAAAAAAAATTCTGCAGCCTAAGCAATCACTCACTATAACCATATAAAAGGATCCTTGTTTGGAGAAATTTCTAAATCTCAAATTTTAATTTCAAATTACCTACAAAAAGCTTAACAAAAAATAAAATAAAATCATGTCAGGCACAACCAGCTAAAGTAGCAGAAAAAATCACACAAACTGACTAATTTCGGATTTTGAAAGACAATAATGGCAAAAGGCTATAGGATTGATTGCAGGGAGATCCACAAGAGAGCTTTAGAGGACTTTGGGGAGACAATGTGGGGGACTTCCTTGTGGGAGAAGTTAAAACCTAAGAGGTGTTGAAGACGAAGAGAAACTAGGGTTATTAGGAGGAGAGTTATCCACATCGATAGAGCTTGGGAAAGTAACCATTACGTCAAACTGAAGGAGAAAGCGAGAGAGATGATTGATAAACTAGTTGACATTGACCTTTTTTTTTTTTTTTCAGCATTGACTCCAACTGTTTCCTTCACGAGTATTTTAGGATTTTTTTTTTAAAAAAAAACTCTTTACGAGAATAAATGAACACTCAATGACAACAAGTGAATATTAGGCTTTTTTTTGTTAAAAAAATCGTCCAAAAGTATTTTGATAAAATTCACCCATGGATTTTGTTTTCTAAAATAACATATAATTTTATTTTATTTTAAACACCTATATGCAATTCATATATGTGGAATCAGCATCAACTCCAAAGGCTGAGATTTGTGTAAAGTGGAAGCCACTGTGGTCGTCCTCGGGTTTATATAAAATCTCTGTCTCTCTGTCTCTCTCTCTCTCTCATGTTGATGAAAAGCATACTGAAAGGATGAATTGTACCGTTTGATTCTGATCATTCGCATGCTATGATTAAAAAGTGGAGGGATCTTTAACCTTTTAAACAATTTTTCATATAATAATGTTGAAATTTTCTTTCATTGTGATGGCTTTTTTTGAGCTTAACTGATGATGAATAAATTGGGTTCGTTTTCAAAAGCACTGCCTGTCCCGTTTCAAGATGAAGCACACAGGTAATTAATTAGCGATGGACGCACTCCAACAGTTGGTCGTGTCAACGATCTGATTCCCAGCAGTCTCGTGTATTTATTTGGACGGTCAGGATTGTTTTCAAGGTCCTTCTTGTGCATTTTTATCTTCGTTAGATTAATAGAGAAAGCAACTAACTCACTGTTAATTAATTCACCATGTCTCTTCTTGCCCTTCAAGTGCAAATGAATTAATTTTCTCAAAAACTACAAGAAAAAAAAAAATCTCTAATCATCTATGAATTTAAAGGGGTCTACGAACTCGTCTTTAATCGGATCAGATGTACATATATATATATATATATATATATATATATATATATACAATCTACCACCATTTTCATGTAATAATAATGCAAATAAAATGGAGCACCCTCAAAGTTCACTTCACCTAAACCTGAACCAACTAAAAGGAGTTGAACCCACCTTTGCACGGATCGGATCAGCAAGACCTGAACTCTCATCCCTCATATCATAGTTAACAAGTTTAATGTTGACACAGTATTTTGCTCGGTGACTAAGCATAACTGTTAGCAATCATGCAAATAGATACATACATTACTGGTAGGAGAATGAGCTAAAAATTGATCACTGCTAGAACCGATGACTGATTCTTTCACATGCAGCCTGTCATCTTTTATGACGAGATGTACATACAAATCTATAGGAACCAAAAAAAGTTCACTAGTTACTAAATCACCGGAGTAGACACCCCCATATGTATTTAGAAAACACGACAGCTACTAAGCGTGCAGAAAGCAAACAGATGCACAGCGCAGCCGACCAAAAGAAAGAAAAAGAAAAACATTGTAGCTCGAGGACTTGGAATGGTTCACTTTCTACTTCCAGTTGCAAGACGTGGCTTTGCTTTTACCTCTGATTCCTGTTTTGAAAATCCAAGGAGGAGTATATGTCAGCAGCATTAGAAAATTCCCGCTACATTCCGCAGCATCTTATCTATAACTTTATTCTTTTATGGTTATTTGTCTTGTTGGAAAAAATATACATATATAAAAAATGGTAGATCCATCGATGCAAGCTTGCGGACCACATATTACGTACAAAGGACACGAAGACATCTATCGTGCATGGAAGGGAGTAGCAACCACCAAATGTGTAAAGACTAATGTAAATAATCAGAGTGGATGAGATGCTATAATAACAATAGTCTTAGCATACACAGGTTTGAATGATTGAAGGGACTTAAAAAAGAGGTCTCAAAACTGAATCTAAAACTGACCTGAGGGCTATGAAGGTAAATGTATGTCTTTGCTGTAGCTGGATTATGATTTTCAGCACCTTTGCTCCAGTCATAACAGACCTGCATCAATCAGTTGAACATTATCACATCTTATAGCTCGGAATACTCTACGATCAACACTCAGGACATCCAATGTTTGCAAATTTATACAGGAATTTAAACAGGCAATGCCACAACAAATAAGTTACTTTATAGGATTGTTAAAATTAATTAAGGTTTGAAGTAGTTAATTTCACTAAATTTCAGAAAGAGTATAGAGCACATCAAGTACAGCCTCATTAACTGGCGAGCAACTTTTATCGTCTCCCTTACAGGCGAGGAACTTCTATCAGCTAGCTACGAGCCCAGGTGCACTCTCAATTTAAGGGAGGCTAAATTACATTTACTCTTCCTATACCCTGCATCTGTGAGAGCTTCATGTGCATCAGACTGCCCTTTTTAGGGTATAATAACATGATGACCTTGGATGATTTGGGATATTAACCCATTAAAGATTAAAGAAAAGAATCAATATAGCCAACAACAATTGGTAGGAACATTAGCCTCAAGAATCATTAAGGTAGAGAATTTCATGGTAATGATAATTGGAGTACCCTTCTGAGCTCAACTGGTACAGACATGTCAACTAAAATTCAAACTATACAAAACTTCATGTCTGTAGTTTATTAATATGTAATCAACTTCTCAACCGTCGGGAAGTTGTCCTTTTGTTTCTATAGTTTGACTTAATCCTCTCTATAGGCCTGGGCAGCTTTACCAAGCTCCCTCAATATAGCAGTTTAAATCAACAAAGTGATCTGTCTCTTCTCTTGGTGTGAGGGGGAAAAAATGAAGGGGTCAACAGAGTGCTATAGCCCAATTATTCCTCAATCAAAAGTGGGATCAACCTTAGTGGTTTGATAGATAGGATGCACTTACTTTCACAAACCCAGGCTAAAGCAATTTGAACCACATGGTTAAAAGCCTGTTCTACCGAGTTACTGGGTCAATGGGCCTATTGAGCTTTGTTTGACAATTTATATCAAATTGTAGTAGTATTATGCAGGTGATTTGTGAACCCAACTGGGAAATCACTACTAAGGAGCAATGCAAGAGGCATATCATGGCACAGAGCCAACAATTGGGCATGCCTACTAAAGAATGATCCTGGGTAATATGTTGAACTTCAAGCCATTCGAATGATGCAGATTCTGATGGCCGGATTAGTCCACATAAGGTAAGATGTACTTGCCGGACCTACTTTTAAGCATTTTAGATCATGTAATAATTATATACATGCAAAATATAAGATCGCAATCTTGCGGCACTTTCATAAAGACATAATACGGAAAAATATTGCATGAAGAACAACCAAATGAGATCATTACAATAACCACTCAAACGATATAGTTCCTTGCCTCAAAAACATTTGCAGAAAAACATGATATACCACTTACAGCATAGGCATAAATGGAACCGTCATGGTTGAAAGTACTGCAAGGGATAGGATGTGGGCACCTAGCCATTGCCTGTTCGAGAAAAGGTATGATTCATTATTATTACCTAAAAACAGTGTATACTTCGTAGAACAATATAATGAAATTTATTCTATTTGGACAACCAATGAAGATTGGAAGACTCGATGGAGGATAATATTGGTAACACCATTACAAAAAATGAATGAGAAAATTGTCTTATATCAATATCTTAAAGGCACCGAAGGCATGAAATAAATAAAAAACATGCAGAATCGTGAAAAGATGTACATCAAGAAATTAAGCACACAGAAAAATGATTTTACAAACTTCTGTAACTACCTACAAATACAGTGCACACTGAAATACAGTTAAATTAAACCTTATAACTCATACGGTTGAACTACAGGCAGACTAGAAAATGCTTGACAACTGACATAATTTACAAATTTGTTCTTCTCGATCAGTCAACCAAGTGAATTCAAATAATGTTTTCCACTGTTAGATTAAGAAATACTTCTATTTCCTATAAATCTATCAGATTTGGAAAACATGAACTAATAAAAGCAATAACACTTGTTTTGCTAGTAGACTGGCTCACAAATGTCCATCACACCATGCTTCTATAGAAATAACATGTTAAAAACAGCCAATGCAACACACTGATTAGTACATTTCACTGTCTCCTTGCTACACTTACCACTGATTAATATTTAAATATTATTTTACTCTTATTGGTGGATTTCTGTTCTTGTTAAGCAATGGCTTTAACGAGTAAATAAAAGGAAACAACAGAAAAGGTCTCCACACCAAGTAGCTTAAAACTTGTATATTATTAATATAGTTTTGATCATAGTTTATGGTTTCACCCCGAATGGTTCATATCAGGTAGTATTTATCAGTCCGAGCATGAACCAGGACACAGACTGCCCCTTTTTGGGCAATCTGACTTTTTCTAAAACTCTAAAAGCCCCGTAAGTGCCACCAACTTGGGTAAAAGTAAGATCCCTTCTTGGTACCATCTTACATGTCGGCATACTATGCAAGTATGTTGGCACGGACTGGATCCACATCAGTCTGACCATGGACCAGCACGGTTCTGGTATCTGGTATCTGGGATGTCAAACCTTCGCGACCACATCAATGTCACTAATTAAAATAGTGCAATTGTCAAATCTATCATTTTGCTAAACGCCTAAGTAGATCCAAACCCATAAGTGTTAACTTCTGGTTTTAAGTTAGATAGTTTTAATTAGCAAGAAAACACTCAGTTCAGAAAAGCAGGAAACATAAAATAGATCTTTTATCATTCAGGTAGGAATGACCAGCTATAGATCCCATTATGACATGGCATGGTTATATAATATGCCATCCTCACCGTGTGTAATGCTACTTAATAAAGAACTTCCTCAGACCATTTAAAGAACACCATGATAAATTACATTTATCTTAGGAATTATGATAAATTATATATGTATTAGTGCAAGTATTTGTAATTATATGAATATAAAGGTCAACTCAGTCTCCAAAATTTAAATGGATCAAATGGACCATCTAGTCATCAATCAACAATAATGTGATTCTCCAAACTAAAAATTTGATGATCACACATATTCACCGAGTTTATCATGGCCATATGGATTTGTTAATCATTTTAAGACAGTCTATGATTGCTTTGTTGGCAAATCAAAATATTGTTACGTGCATGTTCATACTTATCCGTAGCATTACACAAGTACTCTATCAGCAGATGGCATATCATCCTTTATACTAAACTTTAGAGGATAGGGGTAGACAAGTAGCAGGTGGACACTATGGCGTCCGGAAGATACCAAGAAAAAGATTTATGGAACTACAATGATACCTGAAAACTTCAAGAATTCAGAAGAATTATGCAACTAATAAGAATAATGATATGAGATTGTTTAGTCCAGGATGCAAAATACAGAAACCAAGGAATAAAGAGAGCGTGCAACAAAAAAAAATGCCCTTGAAATGAGCAGACCTTCAGCCTTTGTTTGCTATCTTTGTCCCAGAAATTGAAAGCACCATCAGAGCCTGCAGTAGCAAATGTATGAAGAACCTGTTACAGAAAATATTTCACATAAGATCCAAATGTGAAATGTACAAGATGCTGAGATTTCACATTGACACTTCAAACAACATTCTTATTATTTACAATTTATCTAATGTATGTATCATGATCTTAGACTAATTATATAATATTGACATGGAGAGACATGTGCCCGATATAAACGATTCTACTTTTGTTCTGCATAGATTAGGACAAAGAAATATAGTGAGACATACATAATTTCGAATATTAAAATCAACTCTCTAAATCAGGATAATATACCTACAGAGTCAAAGAAGAGCCAATCATCAGAAAGAGACAGTGTAATGCCTCCCATCAACATGATTCAACCTATAATTTTGCTGTCCATTACTTACTGTCTATTAGCAAAGATAATAATGCCCTTTTCCATGTATGTAACTGCTTCAGATGAGCATATCAGACAATGACTACACTAACGGGAAAACCATTGTTGCAGCAAAAATCTGATTCGTTGTTAAATTGGAAAAGGCAAAATTTTCAACATTAGTTACAAAACAAATGAAAGGTGACGACATAAATTAAAAGTTAAGAAAAACAAACTAAAAGGACTTATTAAAGAAAATCTTGTACCTTCGTCACTGATACTACTTATTAAAGAAAATCATGAAACCTTGATGACTGATACTGCTTAGTAACCAACTGTCTCTTACACTTTGCATAGTAGAGATGTAGTAGTGTAACAAGAAACAGGGAAAGCAAATGTAGAATCTTACAGGATGGAAGTTCATTGAATTCACAGAATAAATTTCAATCCCGTCTCTGTGGCATTTGAATGTGAAGTTTTTACTTTGCTGTGCATCATCAAGATGGTGTACACCCACCCTTCCTTCTATGGATCCCACCTTCAAGAGCATACGCCAAAAAATATAGGATTCAGTGAAAATCTACCAAAATTAAATCAATTACATTTATAAAACAGTAAATCCATTGCAATACAAATTGTTCTTGATGCATTCAGACAAAGTTACAGATAGATGTTATGGATCTAATTATTTCTTTAGTAACAATACATCAATCTTCCATAGAGGAGCCAAAAGCCAAATGAAAGTTAATATGCCAAAAACAATATTTAACGGGCAGTACATATTGGTCTGAGCATGAACAATCCAATTTACATAGCCCACATGCGAATAGGCTTACTGCCTGATAAGCTAGTTTTTTCGTTTTATATATTTGCCCTAATAAAAAATCCCAATACCTAATCCCAACCCACCCACCCCCCAAGTCCACTAGGCTTCCAAGCTTGGGAGCCAAAGCAAGGCTTGTTGGTACTGATATCTGAGATATTTAGGTTACCCTCCACGAGTTTGAAGCTTTCCCATTCTTCTTTCAAATTTTCTCTGCTGACAACATGCCTACAACTATTATAGAAGTGCTCTCATAGGATTTAGGTGATTGCATGCAGCGAGTGGAAGGACTGGTATAGAAGTTCAAAGAAAAAGACTGACATGGGTTGGGGGAATTGCTCCATGGACTCCCAATCAAACACTTTCTTAAGATCAATAATAATTCCAATCAGAATTTTATACAAAACAAAGTTAGGATAAAGGATGAAATAGAAGTTTCTCTTAGATTAGGATAGTTCGGTTATCAATTGAGAAAATTTGATTGTGGATAAGAAATACAAAAATATACTCAGAGAAATATCATAGTGGACGAAGTAACAGGATTGATTATATGAAAGATAATTTTGTTTTGAGAAAATCTATGATAAGACAAGAAGTCTTCCAGAAAATATGAAAGAGTAGACAAGGTGCTTATTGTCCTAAAAAATATAGAATAAAGACAAATAACTGGAAAAGGGGGCAATTCTTTTAGGACTATACTCTCTGAGCACAGTTGCAGGCATGTTAAAACAGTTCCCACGTGCTAGCAAAAGCAGCATAAGAAAAATGGTATCATATGACATCAGCAATACATAGTTCCATTTTTAGTTCCTCCAAGATGATTCTCAGTGTTTCATTTTTTTTATTAGCATGGCCTTTTTGCTGCTACTTGGTGCAAGAAATGAGACCAACAGATCATGCCACATGTTATTTTGTGGAAACCAATGACAAAACAGACATGAGATGATTTGTGTTCGTACTCTATTCACTTGGGATCCAATCAGAAGTCTATTAATTCAAGGACACCCGATTCCAGCTCCAACAGGCTCTACAAACCAGGCCATATTTTTCAAGAGTCTAATACATGAGAAAATGTAGTGTTAGATGAAAGAATATAATATTATATCAAAAACTGCCTCAGGAAACCTATTATTCATTCTCAGTGTTCTTTTTAACAATGTAAAAACTGTAACACCACACTGCAATTAACTTTAATAGTATATCCAAAATAAATGAAGGTTATGGACTTCCTCATCTTACTAACAGGGTAGTCAACATGAGAATACAAAAGTAACATTGATACCTGATATCAGATTATAGAGGATAAATTTTTAAGACCTGTTTTTTTTTGTAAAATTATTAAGAAACAGTGTTAACACAAGTTCCTCTAAATATTTACACTAAACATGGATCCAATTCACATACTCCTGAGCTAAAGATCACAGTGAGGCCTTTATATCACTTGATACAGCGCAAAGCAACAAGCAAAAAAGCATTCCTTTTCACGCAACTGTGAGCTTGAACAAGCAATGGGGTCTTTTCCACAGATGACATTGGAAAATAACAAAGGTGACTGAACCTTTTTCTTTTTGTGTGCAAAGGGGAACAAAAATAAGCATTACAAATTAAGAAAGTAAAATAAGCATAAATGGGAAGGAGAAAATGGATCCAAATGCTAACACTTCTAGTGAAACATTACCAGAAACCCTTGTTGATCAGGAAATGCAGCAAGGCATCTTGTTTGATATTTCAAAGGTGATGTTATGGTCTTGAATACTGTCTGTTAATAGTACAAAAGCAAACATCAAATGAACCTTCCTGTCCAAGTTTCAACAGCACAGACTAAGAGTATATATGAAGAAATTTGGCACTGGGATTGCTAATAAGTAATAAACAATAAAAAATTCATTGTAAAGAAGCTCGATACGTGATTTGATTTAAAAATATCCACTAGCATACTTTGAAACAGCCTAAAATTAGCATGCCAATTAAGCAATGCATGTTAACAGCACCTTCAGTTCCTTATTTATGGTTCTCTTAAAAATGCGTATCATATTAGTCTTAGGAGAAGAAAATAGCAATGCTAATGTTTCAACCATTTGAGGATATTACAGCTTCTATGGTGATACCCATGCATCTTGAGGCATCATACATAGGGTATGGCTAACATAGACTATGTTCTAAAAAGCAGCTGAGCTACATGGGAAGTCACATATTAGAATATTCAAATCTGAACTATGCGGAAAAACAAGGTTGCCACATAAATTACGTGCAGTTTGCGACCTTTGTTTTTGGAATAGTATAAGACACATTAAATATATGTGGTTCATATTAGAATGTTCAAATTAATATATAGCTAAGTTATAAACAAAAATAACAAGTTTAAATTACTAAAAGGCAAAAATGTAATATACTGAAACCAAGAATCTATTGGATTGCACTTGTACCCATTTAAGTTATAAATTCTAAGAAACATGAAGAATGAGTAAGTTACTAATGTAATAGATATCACAAAGTCACAGACCACATATCATGGTAATCCAGCCATGTAACGACACAAGCAGTGATAATCAAGACAAAACAGAGTCCACAAGTGCACCTAAACTTCATATTCATGTGACCTGCACATGTGGTCACATACTCTGAATATAGAGCAGAATACCAAATGCTGAACCACAGGCCACTGAGTAGCCTAAACATGTTTAGAGAAATAGGAAATTTGCAAATTTGCAATTCAATATGAAGTTATTAAATAGGAAGAAAGATATAGGTTTTGTGAATAGTCGGCACATTACGGTTCATCATTATTGTTATCATGGATGATGTTCAAGGAGGCACCAGGTGTTATATCCTCTCTCTACCATGTCTGTTTGGTATCGTAGTTTGTAGCTATTATATCTGCTCTCGCCAGAACAGATGCTTTGCATGTTTTGGAGTAATAAGTTCACTAGTACCAGATTTAGTCCTGTAGCTTAGTTTTGGCCAATAATTATGAGCTTTTAAATCAGCAATTTGGCATTTACTTAAGGGTCATGGTAAAGGATACTGATCTATCATGTCATATGCATATGTTAATTATAATGAACGAAAACATTCATCCTGAAACACAGAATAAAGAAGAATCACCTGAGGGTTTTGCAAGTTAAAAATTTGTAGCTGTCGATCAGCAGTTCCAACAACCATCAGAGGATACTGCACTGTCAGAGCATAGCAACGCTCAGGAAGCTGCTGGGTATGAACTGGTTGGGCTTGTCTAGTATCCCAGTATCTGATTACATTTTTTATAGGACGAGAATGAGATTAGAAAGTAAATCTTGCAGAAAATTCAACAAACTTAGCATGAACTAATGTAGAAGAGCATCAAATTGAATCAGGGATAGGATGACATTAATTGCAATTCGAGTATTATTCAGGTGGTAAGTTTTAAGAAACAAAAAAGAGAAAAAGGTTCAAGTGATAAAATGTCAATCATGGGTTATACATTGTAGTTCCAAACTTCCAATATAATAGTAACAGTAGGAGCAATATTGAAGAAAATATAAATCACATGATCATATTCCCACGCTTATGTAGACAACATGTATGCAATAGATTTAATACATATAAAGTAATGAGGTTGCATAAAACATATTCTAAGTGGTCATATGAAAACATGCATAGCTGCACGGTAGGCCACATTAGCTGCATACAAAATGATTAATGGAAGTGGCATTAGAAAGAATAATTGTATCATAATCAGAAAAGCACCTACAGATTTACAAATAAAATGCTTGATCCTACTTCTGTAATCCTCTAAAAGTATTTGATGATTATTAATTTTTTGCAAGAACATGTAAAAATACCATCTTTAAAAATTGCTACTCAAATTAACAATTTAGAGTTCTGAAACAACTAAATCCATGTACATAATTAAATATCCGGAACAACCTTAAAATTAAAGAAAAATGAACTCCTACTAATTTGTAACTTGTAATTGTGCATTCCATGTTAGCATTCGCTTGACAGCTAAAACTTTTATTTCTGAAAGTCAAACCTAGTGTTCCTTTTGCAGGTACCCAGATGAGGAACTAGCTTTCAAATCATATCTTTGAAAATTCCTACTCACATTAATAAACAAGATAAAGTTCTGAAACAATCAAATATACATATCAGAGACAACCTCAGCAATTAAATAAAATGGATCTCCTATTAATGTATGTCATCTCCTTAGGAACTTGCAAATGTGCATTCCATGTTGAATATCCGTTGACAAATAAAACTTCTGTCAGTGAAACTCAAGGTCAGAGTTCCCTTTGCAGGAGTCAAAATGAATAAGTAGATTTTGAATCATATCTTTCAAAATTGCTACTCACTTCTGAAGCAATTAAAGTTCTGAGATAACTTTCAATTCCCTTAACAGCTAAATAAAGCAATTAAATATGTACACATATCAGGAACAACTTCAGTAATTTATTAAAATGGGAATCACCATAAGAACTTATAATTGTGCATTCCATGTTGAACATTAACTAGCCAAATTACTAGACATGAAATGGCGCCACTTTATTCTAATAAGGGTTGCATGCCTGAGTGTCTTGTCCCAGCTCCCTGTAACTAGGAGATTCATCTGTTGTATCCAGGCAATTTCTTTAACAGGTGCATCATGGGCAGCAACTGTAGTAGGCTGCCCACCAGACATCAGAGGCCACATTTTGACTATCTTATCGCAGCCTCCTGAAAACACAGTTGTCCCATCATCCTTCCAAGTCGAGCACAAGACCTGATGTAGAAAATCGATTGGTTAGCAAACAATGAAAATAGTCACTTCATGATGCGACAACTTTTTACCGCCGGAGGAAAGCTAAAAAAGCATCAACATACTGGATGATCATGTGATATTGATGCCTTAGGTTGACTGCTGCCAGCCGCAATCTCCCAACACCTAACCTGTACATCAAACAAAATGGAAGAGAAAAAGATACTATGAACTTCAAGTCCAAGAAAGATGGAGAACCTTCCCAATAGAAAGCTTGAAATCGATCGGAATGACCTGATTATCCCAAGACGTAGCGACCAGGTAATTTCCCTTGGGACTGAAGCTAAGGCTAGAAACCGAATCACCCGGGGAAGGAAGCACCTGTAGCGACAATAAAAACCATCACTGAGCTACATCGGAGGCAAAAATCAACAAACAACTCTTACTAACATTCCTATTGGTATCACTATGTTATAACAACGGAAAAGGAATGGAAGAATGGTTTCCGATGAGACTATAAAAAGAGTGATGCAGAGTCTTGCTTGTACCTCCATTGACTTGTTAGGGTTCACATTTCCCGCTGCAGCTGTGTTAAGACCACCGAAGTTCGCCATCTCCTTGACCCCTTAAATCAACTCCGAAAACCCTAGAGAGAAATAGGACAATGATTCGACACAAAACAACGCAGCGGAACCATGACAACGACAATTTGTTTATAGAGCACAAAAATTATCGACGAAGAAATTTTCTGAATCATTAACTCGGCCCTGATTAGGGTCGGGGCAACACCAAGCGCCAAAATAGAACAGACCCCGGACGGTAAAAACGGATTTTTTTTTCAACTCGAGCAATACATGGTCCCGAGATCTCTTCCAGATGATGAACTGATCCGAAATGCCATCGCATCAAAGAAGAAATATGGACTTAAAGAAGAAACAGAAACAGCACAGCTGATCGCGACATTAAAAAAAAAAAAAAAAACCCTAAAGATCGCAACAAAATCCGAGCGTCGAAGAATGGGGAAGAAAGAACTCACACCAGCGGAAAACGAAGCAGAAGAGACCCACCGAGAGTTCCTTTCTTCTACAATTGATTTCTTAGCCCGCGAGAGCTAGAGTTTTGAGAACAAGTTGAAGAAGAGAAGACGCCTGCGAAGCGAGAGAGAGAGAGGAGCTATAAATCGGTTAGTATGATCCGCGTGGGGTTACACACATCCGAGGGTCAAGAATGCGCGAGCGGCAATCATCGGTGATGATCGGCTGTTGATTTGAAGCGAAAGGGTACAGCCGCGTCGCTTAGGATTCACGCCGAGCTGTTAGCTCAGATTACACGTACACACCCAAAAACCACGCGTTTCCTATCTCAGCGTTTCTTAATCCAGCCATACCTGCCTTTTTACTGGAGATGACAGTGGGCCACAACAATAAACCTCAAGGTCACTGGCCAGGACGGCTAAACAGTCAACAGTAAGAAAAGTACCGTTATTTTGATCAGAAACGTAAAGAAAGCGCAAATATATATATATATATATATATATATAATTATTCTTTTAGGTGGTTTATGATTCATTTGGAGTTATTGACGGCCTCATCACAATACATTAGAGGAGCAATGATCCAAAATCCTTGATTTTTTTGTTTATTGAAAGCAAAAAAAAAGAAATTTCAGAATCAAAAAATCTTTCCCATATTTTAAGATTACAAAATACTCCTTAAAATAGGAATGCGAGGGTGGTATTTTATGTCAACAAATTTAAGTCAATTCTATAAATGAGACGAATATTTTCATTATACCAAATAAAAAAAGGATTTAAAATTTTAGAAGTTTGGGTTTTGTTAGTGTCAAATATGGTGTCTGCCCAGTGTATTCGGCCTGTCTTCGTATTCGTTGAGTGAGCACTGCTGGTTCAGGCCCGTGTGCGTTAGCTCCCCTGTGGTCATCTCGATGCGGAGGTGGAGCTCGGCCAGATGGATAGGTCCCCCGTGTCATACCCCGGAGGTCAACTGCTGGAGTGGTGGAGTTCAGTTCGGGAGGAGGCGCCTCAGCTCGGGTCAGGAACTAGCTATTGCAAAGAGGTCGGGTCGGGTAAGTTCCCGACGTGACCCATCCGACGGTCAAGTTAGCGCAATGGTCAATTTTGCGATCCCCCTGCTCCGTAGAGGTGCAGGAGCTTTTATAGTGAGTGTTGTAGGTCATTCGTACCTGATATCCTTACTGCATTTATTGCTTACCATGTCGTCGTACCTCTCCACCATGCCCGTCGTCCTTACGGTGAGACGTGCGCCTGCTGGTGAGGGGTGTCGACCTTACCTATGTTACGTCGGTTGTACGACCACTGACGCCCCCATACCTACGCCAGACCGACTTCCCTCGTCGGGTCGACCACGTCAGCGGGCCAGCTGTCCGAGGGCACGATGACGTGGCGGTCAGGTCAACATCTGCCATATCATTCTCCCCCCCCGGAAGACCTTCTCGAGGTGCCTGACTAGGGTGCTAGAGATGAGGTCTTGTGCTCAGCTGCTGGCCTGTGGTGGCGTTGGGCTAGTCCCGAGCAAGGGCTCAGGAATTAATCCAACCGAGCAGGGGCTCGGGAATTGACCGGAGCGGAAGCTGATCCGACCGAGCAGGAGCTCGAGAATTGATATGACTGAGCAGGGGCTCGGGAACTGATTGGAGCGGGAGCTGATCCGATCGAGCAGGGGTGTGGGAAATTGGAGCGGGAATCGATCCGACCGAGTGGGAGCTCGGGAACTTGAATGGTGCAGTAGATGATCAGACCGAGTGTGGGGGCTCAAGAATTTGAATGGTGTAGGA
The DNA here is from genome assembly GCA_029747655.1 of Ensete ventricosum. NCBI lineage: Eukaryota > Viridiplantae > Streptophyta > Magnoliopsida > Zingiberales > Musaceae > Ensete > Ensete ventricosum. Next base: position 7,440,787 of record JAQQAF010000005.1, on the reverse strand, counting down.
GCTGATCCGATCGAGCATGGGGGCTCGGGAACCTGAATGGTGCAGGAGATGATCAGACCGAGCGTGGGGGCTTGGGAATTTGAATGGTGTTGGAGCTGATCCGACCGAGCGTGGGGGCTCGGGAACTCGAATTTGGGATCTTGCCGAGAGGGTGAACTCGGGCACAAATCCTGGGGATTTGGCCAAGAGGGTGAACTCGGGTACAAATTTTGGGGGCTTGGCCAAGAGGGTAACTCGGGCACAAATCCTGGGGATTTGGCCGAGAGAGTGAACTCAGGCACAAATTCTGGGGATTTGGTCGAGAGGGTAAACTCGGGTATAAATTCTGGGGATTTGACCGAGAGGGTGAACTCGGGCATAAATCCCGAGGATTTGGCCGGGAGGGTGGATTCGGGCATAAATCCTGAGGTTCGATTACTGCGCATGGCCTCTTTTTTTTTTCTTTTTTCTTTTTGCCCTCAACGTAGGGTTTCGGTCGAAGTAGAGGTGCATTTAATGCGTTGGGTAGCTTTTGGGGCGGCGGCGCTTTACTTTGCCTCGGAAAGCTGAAACTACACCCTTGGGCACTATAAGTTTTTTTTTGCCAGGTTGAGACCTCACTTATTCATTTGGCCCCTCTTCTGCTTCTCCCTCGGACCCTCCTAGCCACCCAACGACCCTTCAGTCGGTAGTCTTTTTGAACAGGTCGGGATGACCTCCTCGGACTCCTCGAGTAGCGTCAGGGTCGTTTATTCCCCAGGGTCGGGGGAGACGAGTCGGTGTGATCCCGAGGTCGATTCCTCGGGAGCGTCTTCAGGGCCCCCGTCGCCAGTCGACGCGAGGGTTCTAAGAGATCTAAAGGTCATGAAGTCGGATCATGACCTAGATACGACAGTGATCGAGGGGTCACTTGCCGTGATTAGGGAGCGGTATAGCATCCCGATCGAATATGGGTTGCACGTTCCGTAGCCCGGGCAGTGCCCCTATAGTTTGGATGCTCCCGGCATGTGCATCTCAGTGGATGCTCTGGAGGTCGGTCTTCGGTTTCCTCTACATTGACTCATCGAAGAATATCTGAGGTGGTGGAGGATCTCCCCCACCCAGGTAGCGCCCAACTCGTGGCGCTACCTTGTCGTCTTTTTGGGCGAGTGCCGAGGGGCCGGGATTATCCTGACTCGGGACTTGTTCACGGAGTGCTTTCGCCTTTGCAAGAGTCGGGGCGGTTACTACCTCACCGCCCGAGTCGGTTTGTGAGTCAACGGGGCGCCTTCCAACAACAAAGGTTGGAAGTCCCGCTACCTTTTTGTTAGCGGTCCAGTTTGGGGGTTTAGGCTCGACTGGTCGGCACATCCGATCGGCAACGCCACCCCGTACTTATCCGAGGAGGAATCCGTCCTGGTTGGCAGACTGAAGGGAATTCTTTCCTCTTCACGCACGATCAAAGAGATGACCGAGCTTTGGCGGGTCGAGGCGGGTCTCAGCCCGGCCTCTAGGGGTACTATTATTTTACTCTATTTCAACCTTTCTAGTTGCTTACTAACCTGTCGATCGAGACGCAGATCGGATGGATCTCGGGGAGCTACGTGGGACGCCCAAGGTGACCAGTGGCAAGGTCCCTCCAACTCGCCCTGCTGCCCTGGAGGTCGGTGCTTCTCCCGCAAGGGAAGCCCCAAAGGCTTCGTCGAAGAGGCCAGTTGAGCACCGGTCGAGAATGCCGCGGATGCAGCGAGGCACCACAAGAAGGTCAAAATGCTAACGAGAAGGCACAAGTCTCATCTCGACAAGGGGGAGTCCCGCTCCAAATCAAAAGGCAAGGAGCCTGCGGCACCGTCGGAGGAGCTCGAGACGCCCGCCGGGTCCAAGGAGGGGGGAGCTTCACCGGCCCACCACCGCCCGAGGTCGATGAAAAACCTCTTCAAAACAAAGGTGCACAAGGATGACGCGGGTTATTACACCTTGCTAATGTCTGACCTGGGGCACCAAGACCCCAAGAAAGAGATGAAGGCCAGATGGAAGGGGTTGAAGAATTTGACGAAGGTTTGGAACAACTCGTTGGCAGCAGATGAGTTCGAGAGGGGACTTCTCCACCCCCAACTGGCGCGGGAGCTCTATACGCTCCCCTCGGAAGTCCTGATGGCCCGAGCCGCCAAGGAGATGGTCTTGGTAAGCTTCCCGACCTGTGACTTGGTAGTGCAGGCTCTTCCCTTGTCGAGCTTCTAATAGTTACTGTTTCGTGCAGAGCCAACACTTCCAGATGTTGCTCTTCGACAGAGTCCATGACACGGGTCAGCTGATCACATTCATGGACTACCGAATCAAGCAGCTTCAAGAAGAACTCGACGCTCTGAAATCTGACGGAGGTCTGGAGGCGGTTGCCAAGGCCGAGGGGCGTGCATCCGAGCTACAAGAGGAGCTCGAGAAGACCAGGCGGGAGAGAGATGAGGCGCTCCGAAGGCACGAGACCTCGAAAACGGAGTTGCACGAGGATCAGAGCAACCTGGCCGAGGCCCATCGGTTGCTGAAAGAGGCACGAGTCAGGGCTCAGAAGATGGACAATGAGCTACTACAGGCCGTGAAGGCCCTGGAGAGTGCCCGAGCTGAGCTGCCCAGGCAAACGGTCGTCCAATACAAGGAGTCGCTCGGCTTCAAAGAAGGCTTGAAAAGGATGGGTCGGGTGACATATGAGTACGGGTATCGGGTGGCGCTAGCCCGCTTCCATGCCCGATACCCGGATGCTGAAGTCGAAGAAGACCCCTTTACCATCCATCCTGAGGACGACCTAGTGCCAATGGAGAGGCAGCAGGCCTTTGACAACTCGGTCCCGCCCGAGCCCTGACTTGGATTTTTTACTTTTCATTGTAGTTCGGGTCAGGTTAAAGTCTCATTTTGTTTCCGACCTCTATTGTACTTGCTTTTATCAATACAAATCGGGATGTTTTGCTATTATGCGTAGAATTTTTGCAAGTTTGTGATGTGCCAAGTTCTCGGCAACACTCGCCCCTCCATTGTCGCCAACGTATAAGTCTCGTCTCGGACAACTTCGATGACTTGATAAGGGCCCTCCCAGTTCGGAGCCAATTTCCCGTGGGACCGGGTCGAGTCGTTGACCTCGGCTTTCCGAAGCACTAGGTCGCCCATCTTGATATGCCGAGGATGCACTCGACGGTTGTATAATTTGGTGACGGCCCTTCTATATGCTAGTGCTCGTATATGGGCGTCGGCTCGCTTTTCTTCTAGTAGGACGAGGTTCTCGCGGAGGTGTTGGTTGGACGCCTCTTCACGGTGGGTCTAGACTCGTAGGGTCTGGAAAACCACCTCGGGAGGCAGCATAACCTCGGTCCCGAAAGCCAGGCTATAGGGGGACTCCCTGGTCAGAGTTTTTAGAGTCGTCTGAGACACCCAGAGAATGCTCGGGAGCTCCTCGACCCAGGAGGTCGTGACGCCAGAGATCCTTTTCTTCAGCCCTTCAAGGATGGCTCGGTTCGTTACTTCGACAAGTCCATTGGCTTGGGGGTGGGCAACCGAGCTAAACTTTAGCTGGATACGGTAGCTTTGACAAAACGCCTTAAACTTTACATTATTGAACTGCGTGCAATTATATGTGATGATGACCCTAGGAAGGCCGAACCTGGTTATGATGTTCTTCCACACGAATCCTTCGACTTATCTTTCGGTAATGGAAGCCAGTGGTTCGGCCTCGAGCCATTTGGTGAAATAGTCGACTCCGACTATTAAGAACCTTCGTTGTCCCGAGATTGGGGGAAAGGGCCGAGGAGGTCCATTCCCCTCTGGGCGAAGGACCAGGCGCAGTCGACAATTGTGAGTGGTACCATCGGTTGATGTTGGAACCGGGCGTGCTTCTGGCACGGCTCGCAGCTCTGGATATAAGTCTGGGCATCCTTACGTAGGGTAGGCCAGTAGTAGCCTTGCCTCAGGACCTTGTGTGCCAAGGTGCGAGCACCGACATGGTCCCCACATATTCCCTCGTGGGTCTCGACTAAGGTGGTGCGCGCTTCGGTCGGGTGCAAACACCGAAGCAGGGGTCGGCTGAAACCTCACCGATAGAGACGACCATCGATGACACAATACCACGACTCCGTCCTCCTTATTCTTTGGGCAGCCGCCTTGTCTTCGGGGAGGGTTCTCGTTTGCTTGAAGCGAAGGATTTCGTTGATCCAGCTTTCATCTTCCTCTTTGACAATTAGCACCCCCGAGTTGACGGAGGGCCCGATGGTTCTCACCATTCTTCATGACAGCGTGTCGGTCGCGCAGGAGGAGGCTAGCCTGGCTAAGGCGTCCGCCTGTGTGTTCTCGGTGCGAGGTATTTTGGTGATGGTGCACCTTCGAAACCGACCCGTCATCCGTCGCGCCTCAGCTAGGTACTTGATCATTGCTGCTTCTCGGGTCTCGAACTCCCCATTGACTTGGTCTGCGATGAGCTAGGAGTCGGTAAATATTTCAATGTCTTCCGCACCTAGCTCGGTTGTGACCTTTAGACCAAACAGGAGCGCCTCATATTCTACTTCGTTGTTCGTGGCTTTGAACCCTAACCGAAGCGCATGTTCGTAGATGTGGCCGGAATGGTCTTTGAGCACCAAGCCGACGCCTCCTCTTTCCGAGTTGGCGAAGCCGTCAATGTATAGTGTCCATCCGTGGTTCGGGTTCACCGGGGTCTCTGGAGGCATGAGTTCCTAGAGGAAGTCTGCCAGCACCTAACCTTTGATTGCCTTTCTTGGCTCGTACTCGATGTCGAACTCCCCCAATTCTACTGACCACTTGAGCATCCGACCTGCAACGTCAAACTTTGAGAGGACCTGGCGTAAGGGTTAGTCGGTTATCACCTTGATAGGATGTGTTTAGAAGTACGACCTTAGTTTCTTGGACGCTAGGATCAGAGCCAAGGCTAGTCTCTCTATGGGGGGATAGCGGAGCTCAGGTCCTGCCAGGACATGGCTGATGTAGTAGATCGGCTTTTGTCGGCTTTGGTGAGCGTCACCAAGATCGAGCTAACCGTCAGGTCGGTTGCCGCGAGGTACAAGCCGGGAGGCTTCCCGTCCCTTACCGATGCTAGCTGTGGCAGGTGTTCGATGTGGCTCTTTAGTTGGCGGAATGCTTCTTCACATTCGGGGGTCCACCTAAAGTCTTTTGCCGACTTTAGCGCTCGGAAGAAGGTAGAGCTCTTGTCCCCGACTCGGGAGATAAAGTGGCTCAGGGCCGCTAATCTGCCTGTAAGTCATTGAACCTCTTTTATAGTTCTAGGGGGTTGCATTTCCTGTATCGCCTTTATCTTATCGGGATTGACATCTATCCCTCGCTGATGCATAATAAAGCCGAGGAACTTCCCGGATGTGATGACGAAGGTACATTTCGTCGGGTTAAGACGCATCTTATATTTTCTTAGCGTGTAGAACGTTTCCGTTAAATCGGAGAGGTGGGTCTCGGTCCTCTGACTTTTGACTATCATGTCGTCTACGTAAATCTTCATGTTCCTTCCGACCTGGTCCTTGAACATGCGATTTACCAGTCGCTGGTAAATTGCGCCAGCATTTTTCAGCCCGAACGATATCACCTTATAACAGTAGGTGTCGTTATGAGTGATAAAACCTGTGCTTTCCTTGTCTCTCGGGGCCATCCGGATTTGGTTATACCCCGAGAATGCATCAATGAAGAAGAGCAGTTGATGTCCCGACGTGACATCTACCAGTTGGTCAATGCGAGGAAGTGGATAGCAGTCCTTCGGGTAAGCCCGATTGAGATCGGTATAATCAGCGCACATCCGCCATTTTCCATTAGCTTTCTTGACAAGTACAACGTTGGATAGCCAGGTCGGGTACTTTACTTCCTCGACAAGCTTTGCGTCCAATAGGCGAACGACCTCATCTTCTATAGCCTTCTGCTAGTCAGGAGCAAACTTGCGCGGACGTTGCTTCACGCGTCGGGTGCCAGGGGCGATATTCAGATGATGCTGGGTGATCTCTAGGTCGACCCCTGGCATATCATTCGGGGACCATGCGAAGACATCCTCGTTCTTTCGCAGGAACTCTATTAGTTGAACTTGTTGGCTCTCCGTGAGTTCCGAACCGACCTTCACTAGCTTGTCCGGGCGGCTCGGGTCGAGGGGTAATTCCAGGACTCTTTCCGTCGGGTGGGGATCCCGGGCGCTATCCTTTGGGTCTTGGACAACGTCGTTGTTGTTAAGTAGCACTGCCTGGATTCTCTTAGGTCACTCTTGACCTCACCGACCCCTGCTCGAGTCAGGAACTTCAGGATCTGGTGGTAGGTCGAAACGATCGCCTTAAGCCGGTTGAGGGTCGGGCGCCCGATGATGGCATTGTATGCCGATGGGAGCTTGACCATCATAAACGACACCATGAGAGTCTTCGACTTTGGTTCTTCCCCGAACGTGACAGGGATCGTGGTTGCGCCCAAAGGGAGAGACGAAATCCCCGGTGAACCCTATTAAAGTAGATGTTAGAGCGACGAGATCTCGGTCGGTTAACCCCAATTTTTTAAAAGCGTTGAAATACAAAATGTCGGTCGAACTTCCCGTGTCGATCATAACTCTCTTGATGTAGGCTTTAGTTATGCGGGCTGATATTACTAACGCATCATCATGGCATGGACGCTCCTCGCCTCCCGACTTGAACGTAACATTAAGGTCTTTGTCATGCAGCGGCCTTTTCCCTACCTCAGATCGCGCATAAGCTTTTAATGACGAGGAGCTATTATCGCCCGAGGCTGGCTCGTCGAAGATGACGTCAATTTGCTTCTCGACCGGGCCTTTGGGTCGGGGTGACGAGTCTCAGGGGGTCGACCATCAGGGAGGGAGGATTGTTCGCAGACATATCGGCACAGGTGGCCGTGCCGGATGAGGTCTTCAATTTGGTACTGTATGTCATGGCATTTTTCGGTGTCGTGTTCATACTCTTTGTGAAAGCGACAGTACCTTCTTTTATCACGCCGGTCGGGGTGTGACTTCATTAGGTTTGAGGCCTTCAAGAGACCCCTTTCCCGGATCTGAAAGAATATCTATGTTCGAGTTGAATTGAGGGGATTTGGGGGGGGGGGGGGGGGGCGGGGGATCTAGCTGGCAACATGCCCGACCTGTCTTCCCTCCTCCTTGGTGGTGGCGTGGGATGTCCGCGGGACTGCTCCCCCCGAGGGCGCTTTGTCTCTTCTCGCTTGCCTGCTACTAGCGTCTCGACTGCCATGTACTGATGCGCCCGTTGCAGCATCTCGGGCAGGGTCGCAGGTGGTTGCTCGATCAGCGACTAGAAGAACCTCGATGGTCTCAGCCCCGTCAAGAATGCTTGGATGACTAGGGACGGATGGAGGTCTGAAATTCCCTGGACCTGCGATGTGAACCGCCCCACGAATTGGGAGAGGGACTCGTCGCTCCCTTGGGTCATCCCCAGGAGGGAGGCAGTGGTCGGTTTTGGGCGTGCACTCGCCAAAAAATTTAGCTCAAACTCTTTTGCCAATAAATCAAACGAAGGTATAGACGCGGGTTTGAGATGAGAATACCATATTCTGACCGACCCTCTAAGAGTGGTCGGGAAAGTCCGACACATTAGTGCGTCCGAAGTATCGTAAAGGGCCATTTGGGCGCGGAATGCGATAATATGCTCCATCGGGTCGCCGCTGCCATCATAAGGCTCGAGGGCCGGGAGCCTGAAGGTGGCCGAGAGAGGCTTGGCCTGTATCTCAGGAGTGAATGAGGAACCGCCTTTAGAGCTTTCCCTGACCTCCCCTCTTGATTTAAAGACCTCCTTCTGGACTTCGTCGAGCCGCTGATGGACTCGACGAACTTGCTCTCTTAAAGAATCAGCGGTGTCGGACGATAAGGCGTCGAGGTCGGGTTTGGTCTGTATCAGATCGCAGGAGCGATTTTGTGATCGGGATGGCGTCGGGGTCGGGGAAGCTGCGCGAGCTTCCCCGACCCCGACGCTGTGGCGGCTCTACCTCGGGCGGGGCCCCCCAATTCGGGGCTGCGGGTGACTCCGTTTGCAGGGTTACCGTCGGGTGAACCGATTGGTGAGCTGTCCAACGCACGAGCTGGGGTAGGTGCGGGACTATGGTCTGTACCATACCCGCTAGTGCTTGGACTTGGCTAGTGAGGCCGACGAAAGCCTCGATCGTGACCACGAACGGCGCAGGGTTAGATGCGGGTGAAGGGAACCCCGGGTCGGTCATCATCCTCCAAAAATGGTACGGAGTCGGCATGGCTACCGTGGCCTCTTCGGTTGGCTGAGGGTGGTTAGGTTCCGGGTGGTGCTCCGCACTCGAGTTCCCAAACGAGCGTTCTTGCGACATGGGCCCTTCTTCTAGCGCCAAAAATGTTAGTGTCAAATCTGGTGCGTGCCCAGTGGATTCGGCCTGCCTCCGTATCCGCTGAGTGAGAACTGCTGGTTCAGGCCTGTGTGCGCTAGTTCGCCCGCGGTCGTCTCGGTGCGGAGGTGGAGCTTAGCCAGATGGATGGGTCCCCCGTGTCCTACCCCGGAGGTCGGTTGCTGGAGTGGTGGAGTTCGGTTCGGGAGGAGGCGCCTCAGCTCGGGTCGGGAACTAGCTCCTGCAAAGAGGTCGGGTCGGGTAAGTTCCCGACGTGACCCTTCCGACGGTCAAGTTAGTGCAATGGTCGATTTTGTGATCCCCCTGCTCCGTAGAGGTACAGGAGCTTTTATAGTGAGTGTTGTAGGTCATTCGTACCTGATATCCTTACTGCCTTTATTGTTTACCATGTCGTCGTACCTCTCCACCATGCCTGCCGTCCTTGCGGTGAGACATGCGCCTGCAGGTGAGGGGTGTCGACCTTACCTGTGTTAGGTTGGCTGTACGACCACTAACGCCCCCATACCTGCGTCAGACCGACTTCCCGCGTCGGGTCGACCACGTCGACGGGCCAATTGTCCGAGGGCATGATGATGTGACGACCAGGTCAACATCTGCCATATCATGTTTTTACATTTAAAAGTTTAGTAGTTAGCAATGCGGATGGCACCTTCCAATTCTATCTCTTATTAAATCATTTTATTAGAAGTTATTATATGAACATCTCTCTACTTCCGATAGATTGGGAGTTTTGGTATTACTTTATATCCGACGATTTACTCATCTACATCTATCGATCATAGTATAGAATATCTTTACTTAATCATAATTTGATTGGCTCACACATATTGCTTGTTTGTAGGATTCTAAATTTTTTTTTTGCAATTGAATGGATTTATAATTTGAATCTTTTAATAAGTGGAATATTGGTTTTTGTACTTGTGAATGATCTCCTTGGCCTCTCTAGTTAGCTAAGCTCAAACTTATTATCACCGTTATCTTCCTCTTCAACATATAAGATAATTCACTCATCCGCATCTACCCATCATAGTGTAACATATTTTTCATTTAGTAAAATCATAATATAACTGGCTCTATCTTTGCTTTTTTCTTATTCATATCAAATTTTATACAATGGTACATTGCAAAAAATTCGAATAGTAATAACTCTTGATTTAACTAATCAGGATTAACATATGTCACGGACAGTTACTCAATATAAAAGTTTAAGCTACTAACTCATGGATCAAACCTGATCTTTCAATCATTAGGGATATAGGATTATCATTTTAGTCCATCTCTCTTCATCTCACATATATGAATATTTTTACAATCCTCATGAAAGAAAGAAAAAAAAACCAAGGCTCCAACACAATTTATAACATGTATCATAAACCGCCTCACAAATCAAATTTCCATAGAGAGACGGCATGGAGCTGCTACAAGATTTACATATTAGCTCTGTAGGAGCTTTTCTGCTCTCAACGAGTGGCCATTTTATAGTACAATTACTCCAGATGGATGCTGGAAGCCGAGTTGATACCATCACAAAGCCCCTCGGGTGGCTGGTTGGTCACAGGCATCAGAGTATCATGTTACAAGGTCCCTATGCTGGTTCACGTGGACCGGCAGTCCACAAGGAGATGAGGGTGTGAAGGCATTGGAAGTAATCACCCAATGCAAGCAGGCCTCGTGCTGCCTGGTGGGTTGTGAGAATCTTGTACATCTGCTGCGAGGTTTTCTGGCAAAGGTGGTCCGCCTGTGTCAAGTTAGCATCAGGTGAGGATGATTTCATTCTGCGGAGCACATTTCAAATTGTCAAACAATACACAAAGTTGGGTCCAAAAGCTTTTTTAACACAAAGTATAAATTTAAAGTAGCTTAAGGAAGAAGTTCAAAAGATTGTCATGGTTAAGGATTAAATATTCAAACTTTTATGGCCATAAAGCATAAAAAAATGATTTGTAACTCTAAAATTGTATCTGAAACATATGAACCTTATGAAATCATACAAGGATCAGGAAGATACCTCTCTTGACCAGACAAAAGAGGAAGCCAAGGAATTGTTCATCATGTGATCCTAATGGTGTATCCACCAGTAATATATTTTCAAAAAAATTAATTTTTTTATATTTCCCATCAAAATCTCAACAGGAAATTCATCAGACTAAAGGTTGTCAGTTCATATTCACACTAATAAGTAGTTTTCTCATCATCAATACGATGGTAGACCCTGCACACAGAAGGCTGCTACCAAAGACTTTACATGTTTGTGTTAAAGAAAAACTCAAGAGAGGTAATTCTTGTAACCAGGGATATTTTGGATAGCCCATGCTGAAAATTATCTATGAAGGTTATCCAATAGGTAATGCCACCAAAATTCATGGGGCATGAGATGAGGGCATCATAGAGTCTGATAATCATCGATTCGACTTGATGATATTGACCCAACCTAATTCATTTTTCGAGCATTATCGCATCCGGAAGAGGAAAGATAGTTGAGTATCTTGAACTTGGAAAATGGAGGAATTTTTTCAAAGGAAAACTCGTATCTTATCTCTTGTCTCACTTCAGTTAGAAGGCAAAAGATGCTCATACCATATATCTCACTTCATGCAAAAACCGTATACAAAAAGACTACACGAAGACTCAAAGAGTTTATCTAGCAAAACCCCTTTATTGGTTAAGTTAGTATGTATTGGAAGGCATTAAAACCCATGAGTATCTGTTTAGTAAGTTCCCAATGAAAACATGCCTGAGAAAGTCATCATTCTTGTAATCTGTAGTTTAATGAGGAATTCAATGTGTCGAGTCTTGATTGACCAAAAAAATTGGTCATATCATTTGTACCCCTTGTGCTTCGCGGCAAGGGCTTCAAATGTTTTTTTATCCTAGGCGGAAACATCATGTGTAAATGGAATGCTTTTAGATGTGTCAGATGCTTTAGATGATTTTTTGTCCAAGGTGGTCGATTCGTCGTGCACAAATGGAATGCTTTCGGATGTGTCGAAAGCTTCAAATATGTTGTTTGTCCTAAATGGATGCATCATGTGCAAATGGAATGCTTTCGGATGCTTTTGTATTAGGTAAACACACTGTGTCTAAATGGGATGCTTTAAAATGCCTTAAGATTTTTAGATGTTTTTTCTCTTGGGCAGATGCATCATACATAAGGATTTGGTCTGATGTCATGAGTATAAAAGTGTCTTATTTATATTTACGTTGTCCATTTGACACAAATATTATAATTTGTTGGTAAGGAGCCTCATGCTTAATAAAAAAAGTTAAAGTGTTCAGACATTGAGGAGGTAATAAAACCCATTTTCCTTCTTTAAAGAAATGGAACATTGGACCACTGGACCAGCCAACCTGGTTGCACATTGGTCCAACCTAGTCAAGCACAGGTCCATGTGAACCAGACTTGAACTGATCAGTCCAAAGTGACCTAACTTGAGCTTGTCGAATGATTTTGCATGACCTATGGCTTGGTTTAAAATATTTTAATATTTTGATGTGCCTATATGTTTTTGATTCCTTGACTCCCCAAAGTGGCTATCCTTTTCGGACAAAACAGTCAAGCCATGCTCTGGCTCCTCTTCCTCCTTTGGCAATGTCCAGGTGGTTGACCCAAATGCTAAAATGACTCTCGAGCAATAAAGGTTTTTTTTTCTCCATGAGGTCTCGACATTTGGAACATCCTCAGACTACTCGTGGTGGAGGTTTTATATTCCCAATGAGTATAAACTAATCCTAGGTAGGTCAGTGATGTTTCTTCATTCTTAAATGCACTGCCTTTTGTGTGTTTATTTTGATGCCTTTGAGGCTGGCCTCCGATTCCCTCTTCACCCCTTTATCTTAGAGTGCTTCTGTCATTTGAGGATTTCTGATATAAAATCATGCCTAACTCTTGGCACTACCTTATAGCCTTTATTGAGAAATGCTTTAAGATGTTTCCGAGGGTTAATCTTTCAACAGCCAAAGAGGGTTTTAGGGAAAGCGAGATTTAGATTTTAATTTTAAATGTGGTTTGACACCTTATCCGAAACCCAAAGCCTTTCTGACCACTGTGGAGAGTGCACAAGTCGACCGATTTGTTGGATTCCCGTTGTCATCTTCTATCAATTAGTTGAGTTTCTGAATGCTAATAGTCAAATTTCAATTCCTAGCTTCCTATAGAAGTTTTGAAGGGCTATTTGCAGCAGAGATCACGAAGATGCAGCATTCCAACATCCTAGATGTTTCATGTAGCGTGCAATGATGGCACTTTCAAACCCATTATCTGAACTTGATCTGGACCTGAATCGAACCCGATGCGGACCCAAAGTCCGATCACAATAGTTAAATGGGAGTTCCAACTTGTTTCGTTACATGAAACTAGGCTCCGACTCAATTTAGTTTCTTTATGTAAATAAAAAATATATAAATATTTGTAATGGCATTTGTTACTGTGCCATTACATTTCAGACGATATTCATAGTGTAATCTAATCCTGAACCAATAGGGAATATCCACCTGATTGTATGTAGTATGTGTTATAACATGTACTTTATGCGCATGTTAAAAGAAACCAGAAAGGGGTTTCTGCAAATTACTGATATATGGCTGCAAAAGTCACATATTGTCAGAGTATTTGAAAAAGAAAAGCGCCACTGAACAAATAAAATTTCCATATGTGAAGAATTTGAATCTCATGGAAAAGATCACATATACATTCTGGGAGAATAAAATTTCTAACCTGATATTAGGTCCACCTATTTCTCATAAAAGCGACTGCAGATTGATCTTTAAGCATCCTCGGGAACAACTCCAATGCCTCCTTGTCCAAGTTATTCTGATTGTACCCTGCAATGATTGCACTCCAGGAAACAATATTATGGTCAGTCATTTCCTCAAAATTTTCCCGAGGAAGATCCATCCTTCCAGACTGAGCAAACAAGGAAATCATATAATTCCAACTCGATACACTCCTCAGTACCATCTCATCGAAAACAGCCTTTGCGATATCTACATCACCAGACTTTCCATACATGTTAATAAGGGAGTTGGCGATAGAAACAACACCACCAAGCCCGAGCTTAACCACAAAAGAATGCACCTTCCTACCGAAGTCCAATGCCTCAAAGGCCGCACATGATGAAAGCACATTGGTTAATATGAACCACGATGGCGGAGCCCTGAACCGAATCATGTCGGAAAACATGCAAACCGCCCTTTCAAATTGACCCATTAGATGCAGTCCAACAATCATTGTGGTCCAAGAAACCGAGTCCCTTTGGGGCATTTTATCGAACATATTGTTCGCCAAGTGAATCATTCCATGTTTCGCATACATAGACAAGACCGTATTCCACGAGAACGCGTCCTCGATGGGCATCTCATCGAAAACATGGTGGGCATCTTCGAAAAACCCAAACTTGGCGTAAAGGCATATGATATTGTTGGCGAGGCCCGGCTTTGATGACATGGGCGTGGATGGATCTCCCCACGGACAGGTACTCCGTCCGTAGGCACGTCTGAAGGGCAGAAGCATAGAAGCCAGCAGGCGATGGCCGGGAAGGGATCGAATGAAGCAGATTGAGAGACATTTGGGCTGAGAAGCACAGGAAGAGAAGAAGAGCGAGATCGCATAAGAGCGCGGCTTCAGTCCTTACGAGATGACACCGGTTTTGCCTCTCGTGTGTGCGCGTATATATATATATATATATATATATATATATATATATATATATATATATATATATATATATATATATATATATATATATATATATATATATATATATATATATATATATTTCTAACCTTTAAAGTTAGAAAAATTCCTTAGAAAAACGGTTAATTTTATCTTTTTCCGGCAGAGCTTTATATTTTTTTCCGTATAGATATATTATTTTTCAAAATGATAAAATGACCCTCAATCACTCATTTCTCTCTCTCTCTCTCTCTCGCCCCTTTACAAACTCACTATATTGAATAAGTCATTCAGCCGATCCAAAATCTAAAACAGTTGAAAATAAATAAAAATAATGAATTAAATAATATTTATGTATATTTTAAATATTATTACAACCTTGTAATTTCATCTTAAATTAGTCAAAAATTTAAAAAAATCAACCTTCTAAAAGTTAAATTAATAAAAAAATATGTCTTCTAATTATTTAAAATAGAAAAATGGGTGATTAAGGATTCATTAGATATTTTTAATATTTATTAAAAAATTAAATGTTTAAATAAAATGAACCTAAGTTACATTGTTTGTGAATGTGGTCTACACTGTTGGTCTAAAGTCATCTTAAATTCGTAAAAATAAGAAAAAGAGAAAACTTTAACTTTTTAAAAGGTTTAACATATTCAAAATATGTCTTTAAAAGTCTAAAAACGACAAAAGATAATTTATACCTTCTTAAGACATTTATAAGGTTTCAAGAAACTATTGGCAAAAAATATATATATAATTTCAAGTGTGATTTCCTTAAAACATCTCTTTTTTTTTTATTTTGTCTTAAAAGACACCCCTATTTTTGTTTTTTCCCGGTGCCTCTTCAAATAGTATCTAGTAACCAATAGTAATGATACTTTTTCCACCCATTTTTTCGTCAGTTTTGAGCCATTATAATATTTTTATTTAGCTCAGTTATAATATTTGTTAATAAAATATTTATAGTATATTTATTAAGGTGCTAAATACACTGTAAACTATTAAAAAAATACTATAAACAATATTATAATGTGCATCTTTGAGTATCACTGCTTGTAGACTTGTAGTTATTTCAATTAAGGCTAAGAGTTTATTTGAATCATTTATCGTGTTTTCAAGTGGGTCTATAGTGTTTTTGTCATGATGGTCAAACCAAAATTTGATCTTATTTAGGTGATGTTACTTTTAAACTATTATAAATACATATTTGAATTCTAGTATGATATATGGTTTCTATTTGTTTTGCTTTTATTTGATTTACTTATAGTATTTTCTAATAACATTATAATGTTTTTTTATTGATGTAGTGAAAATATTTTAAACTATTGAAAAACATTGTATATTATAACATATTACGTCTTTTTTAGTCGTTATTATTCATAGGCCATTATGATATCAAATTTTTAGACTTAAAGTTGATTTAATTCAAGTTATAAGTTCATTTGTATTGTTTATAGTATTTTCAAGTAGTTTTACAGTGTTTTTTGTTGTAGTGATTATTTTTGAAATTAGTGAGAGTTATTTTGGACATTATACTAAACAGAGCACCATTTCTAAAGACGGAAAAAAAAAAAAGAGGAACTTTTCAAGAAAAGTAGGATTTTACATGAACAAATGGTTGAAATGTGATCATTTTAGCTACCAAAATCCTTATTTGCTGACATTCCATTGAGAATTATATTTAGGTAATTTAAATGGCATGACATGCTCTTTGTTTTATTATTCTATATTTTCATGTTGCAAACACATCCGTTTTAACTCCTGACAATGTGAACTTTCATATCTTTTGATGCAAAATTTAAGTATCAACTAGAAAAGCCTATATGATTATAATTAAGATCTCACAGCAACAACATAGTTTACATATTTATCTTACTTAGCATGAGAACTTTGTATCTTAATCATTGTTTAATCATCATGGTCTTTTTTTTAAAAGAAATTTTGACTATGTTGTTTACTGCCACCACAGTGATCCTGGAAATGTTTATGGCAGATTGAAGCAGAAACTGGACTGCTGAACTGTGTTCTCCGCAAGCAGCTAAGAAAACCATTAATTAAAGCAAAGACAAGATCTACATTGTTTATGAAATCTTCATCTTCTACTGATTCAAATACACGTGAACTTTGACCCCTATCAAGATTACAAATGTTTAGCCGGCAATCATATATTTTTCCCAACGATTACTTGCAGACAAAGAACAACTCCTAAAGACCTCAACTGGCCAAGTCCAATGTACAGTTCAGAGGAAAAGACAATGATGCTTGTTAGTTATCAATCTATCTATCCATCTAACCTTGCAGTGAGGAGGTAGGAAACTTCTTGTAGGAGTTGTGTTGAGATCATGACTATATTTTAGTCAAAGGTGTGCAGAGATAAATTATATGTTAGAACAAATAATCCTTTGATCGAGATGGATATTTGTTAGAACAAACAATCCTTTGGACTGTATTGAGTGTCTTATGCGATTCCAATGACTCATGGAATTCTCAACGCTTTGATCAAGATGGATATTGGCGAAGGCAAGCACCAAAAAATCCAAGCAGACGCCGCCTTGGATCACCTCAAACTTACTGCTTTAAATGTGGGGAAGAGCATGCACGAAGGAAGACACAAAGAAGCACCCTTGTTCGCTTTCCATGGACGCTTCTCGTCTCTGCAACTCGCTGACGCTGCAGATGAGTGCAGCGTCGTCCGCCGGGAGGCGTTCCAACAGCAGCAACGTCGCATGCAGAGCTCATCAGGCGAGGATGGGAAGGCCTGCGGCAGCCAATTTCTACCAAGTCCTCGCGCTCGAACCGGAGAACGCCGGGGCTGACGCCGTCAAGAGAGCATACCGAAGCCTGGCGCTTCGCCACCACCCTGATGTCTGCCCACCGTCGGGGAAGGAGGAGGCGACGAGGACGTTCGTCGAGATCCAGAGGGCTTACGAGATCCTCTCCGACCCAGTTCTACGTGAGGAGTATGATCATCAGCTGGGGTTGGTTGGTTCAGCTAAGCAAACAAATCAAAGAGACGAAGAACGAAGAAGAGTGTATCCTAAACAAGTATGGATAGAGCAGCTCAGGGAGCTCAAATCTAGGTCAATGAGTCGCATGGGAAAGAAGAAGATGGACTACTTGTAAACATGCACAAATCGTAGTGTTCAGAGATGAGCAAATGAAGGTGAAGAGGCTTTCTGTGATATATAATTCCTCTGAGAGAACTTTAATTATTTGATTCCACGATATATCCATACATCAGTGCTCGACACAAATGTGCACAATCCTAAGAAACAAATCACATCTCACATTTTTCTGAGGAGAACAAAAAAAAAAAGTCCTTTCGATGTTCTTACTTGAGAAGAATTTTGATAAAAACGATTTAAAGGAAATCTACTTGGTTTAATGTGGAGTAGTCACCAAAACATACCAACTCTTTTGCTATTTTATATACTACAAGATCGAGGGATTTCTTAGAAGCTTCCTTTGTTGTCTTCTTTAGAGGTATTCATCGGGTAATTTAAAGTCCTTATTTGCTGTGTATAGTCTTCTCGCGTTTAAGCTCATAATGCACAACGATCCTATTGATAAGACTGGGTTGGATGATAAATAAAATGCAGTGTCCAATCCAAGGCATATATCTATAGAATTGATTGAAAAGTTCATTTTCATTAGTAGAAACATACCCTTCTTAAGGTATGCATGAAAAAAACTAATATTAAAAATTAAGATCAAATTTATAAAACGTATATTTTGATATTATTTAAAAAGTCTTTATCTGATTTAGTAACAATATCGATATATAAGGAGAATTAAACTCAATATATCTTATCTAATTAAATATGACCATGTAATATAACAAACATATCACCTTTGTGGCTCTTTATGCCCATTTGATCATAGTTTAATTTGAATTAAAAAATAAATTAAAATCTAATATATTAGAATTAGAATAAAAAAATATTATATAGTTTTAAATTATATTTATAATATATATTTATTTAATTAGATATACATTTAATTTAGTGGCTCCCTATATCCCCCACCAGAGCTTATCATAGTTTAATTTAAATTAAGAATTAAATTAGAATCTAATCGATTATAATTGAAATCAAAACTATTAAGGAGTGGTTTAATTTTAGTTCCACCCTTGGAACTTGAAACGAATAGAAATAAATGATTTTGATTAAACCCTAAACAGGTTAAAAAAAAATAAACACAATAATTCAAATGATTATTACAAGAAAAAAAGAATTATGCCCCTTACTTCCAAAGGCATTTTACAAACTTTAAATTTATGACTTTCTTGGAAGGATATTTTGAAAATTTTAAAATTATGATAAATCTAAATTTTAAATTTATGAAAAATATAATATTATCCCTCTTAACAACTAAATAGTAACTACTCTTTGGAAAGATATTTTGGAAAATATCATTAAAAAATTTATAAATACCCCTTCTATTTTATTCTTCTCTGCGCCGAATCATCCCATGTCTTCTCAATCTCTTCATTGCTCTCAAATCTTCTCAATTTTTCTATTGCTCTCTAATTGTAATATTAATCCCCTAATTGCAATATGGCAAGTGAAAGTTTTCAACTCACAAGCATGCACACGGAGGAAATTTTCGATTGCCAACTAAGAAGATCAACATTTCACTTTAGATTAAGAAAAAAAAATACAACAACAAAAACAATCAAGTTGGAAAAAACTTCAAGGTGTAAGATCATTTTAGGTAATTTAAAATTATTGTTCTCAAAGTTTTAAAATAAAAAAAAGGAGGTTCGTATGGGATATTTAGGAAGCACACACCATTCATAAGCTTTATAAAACAGAAAAAATAAGATTTATAAAATTTATTTCAATCTTTTATTGGATGTGTCACTATTTGTAGTCGTATTTGGATGGATAATTGATATCATTAGGATAACAGTGATTGAATCATGCAAAAGAGTGTAATTATCTTTACTGCTTTTTGGTGAAAGATATACTACTAACGATATTTATAGAATAATACAAACCAGTTTGGAAGAGCATAATTTAGTTTCAATTTTTTTTTTATAGCGTATCCTCAAATACCACATACATTTCTAAATTGGAGTAGGTTTGTCAATCGGGTTTTGGTAGTATATTTTTCTATATTAAATGTGCATATTATATTTTTAATTTGTGTGTACAAGAAGATCTTAAATCTCTAAATATTTTTTTAGTCTGATTAAACAAACAATAAATAATGAAAGAGTTGGTAAAATTTAGTAAATTAAATGGCAAAAGACCTAAAAGATTCCTAAGATATGTTCATACTCGATGTACCTCTAGAATCTGAATTACTTAATGAGAGTTTTGCATATAAAAAATTATTATGTGGTTTTGCTGCAAATAATATGAGGCAAGTGAATTTATATTTTTGATTATTGGAAGGTTTATAGAAACATTTTAGATGTTTTGGAATTTTTAATGATGCAACTTATACTTCATCTAGTAATTATTATTCTATACATTATTTATTTATAATTGAATGTATTAATGTTATTATTGTTTTAGCAAAATAGAAAATGATAGTGAGTTGAAGTTGACTATTAAGGTGCCTTAATTATTATAAACTATTTGATACGTTAAGGGGACGTAGATTTGATGATCGAATCATTCCTTCGAACAAACTTATAAACAAACATCTAGATTTCTTCTTGAAAAAAAAAATTTATAACCATGCAAATACAAAAAGACTTGTTAAGCAATAGCTTGGAGTTTTTGAACTTGCAAGTTAATTACATATCGAGCATTTAAGACATAAACCATGGTTTTCGCTAATGAAATATGAACACTCGTAGGTTGAAACTTGAATGACTATTGCTTACCATGGTCGATCTTCCATAAATCTTCTTCTTCTTCTTCTTCTTCTTCTTCTTTACAACTCGAGGCCTTGGCTCTGACACTGATGATGACGATGGAGATTATGAGATTTGTAAGATTGTGATAGTGGATTTGAAAGAAGAGAGGATGAAGAAGATGATCTTTCATTCACCTTTTTCTTTCCATTCAATCTTCAATTACAGCAACCTCACTATCTTTTCTTCATAATCCTAATCAACTAGTGTATATAGTAAACCACCCAAGACATTCCATAGGATTCCAAGATCTCATATCCACTTAAAATATAACAACATATGAACATTAAAAGTACTCGAGGTACAGAAGGCTCAAGCAACGATCGAGCAAACCAAGATCACCATGCTCGTCTTCTACTTGGACCAGTAGTCATGAGTTCTTTAACTTTGAATTGTATCATTAACTCAACCTAGGCACGAGGTTCCTAGTAATCAAGTTTTAGAGCCTAAAGCTTGCAATCAGAAAGCATTCAAAGATTTGGAGCTCAATCTATCCAGTGACTAGCCATACATCAGAGAACAAATGTCGATAAGAAGTTGGGAATCTGACTTCGAGCCATGGCTATCTGACAGCTTAAATTCATGCCATCAGAACAGATCCATCACTACGGCATTAATATTGTTAGATTTGAAAGAGTAGATGCACCCAACTTACCAACATAATAGAACAGTTCTGCAAATTATAAAGAGAGTCTCAGATGGTACAGATCAGAGTAGTTTTTAGCTAAATTATGTGAAACAAAAAAACCTGGCATCCCACCGCCTGCAAACAGACCCTTAGATAATACAGATCAGAATAGTTTTTAGCTAAATTATATGAAATACAAAAAGCTTCAAGCCCACGCCACCGCCTGTCGAGCACCCAGTTCTGCATCCAGACACCAAATACCAAACCTGTGAATTCAACAAGACAATGGCATGAATCGGTTCATTTCTTCTTCTGAGCTGCTTTTGTAACCTTGGCTCCGCTAGGATCCTTCTTCTCCACGCTCTTGATGACGCCCACAGCAACCGTCTGCCTCATGTCCCTAACAGCAAACCTACCCAGAGGAGGGTAGGCAGAGAAGGTCTCCACCACCATTGGCTTGGTGGGAATCATCTTCACGAAACCTGCATCACCATTCTTAAGGAACTTGGGCTCCTTCTCCAGCTCCTTACCAGATCGCCTATCGATCTTGGTTAGCAACTCAGCGAACTTGACAGCAATGTGAGAGGTGTGACAATCCAGGACTGGAGCATAACCGTTGCCGATTTGACCCGGGTGGTTCATGATGATAACCTGTGAGGTGAAACTGGCAGCTTCCTTTGCTGGGTCTTCCTTGGAATTGGAGGCAACGAACCCTCGTTTCAGATCCTTCACTGCAACGTTCTTCACGTTGAAGCCAACATTATCGCCAGGGAGAGCCTCTTGGAGTGCCTCGTGGTGCATCTCCACAGACTTGACTTCAGTTGTGAGTCCTGTAGGACCAAAGGTGACAACCATACCAGGCTTCAAGATTCCAGTTTCAACACGACCAACAGGCACAGTTCCAATGCCTCCAATCTTGTAGACATCCTGCAGAGGGAGGCGAAGAGGCTTATCCAATGGGCGCTTAGGCTCTTGAATCAAGTCAAGGGCTTCAAGTAGTGTTGGGCCCTTGTACCAGTCGAGGTTTGTGGATCTCTCAATCATGTTATCACCTTCAAAACCAGAGATTGGCACAAAAGGAATCTTCTCAGGGTTGTATCCAACTTTCTTCAAGTAGGATGATACCTCCTTAACAATTTCGTCATATCGGGCCTTTGAATACTTGGGTGTTGTGGCATCCATCTTTGAAACAAAAAAAAAAAACAACACTTCAGTTACTAAATTATTTATATTAAATGCCTCAGCATGTACCATAAAATGTAATTGCATTGCATCATTACCTTGTTGCAGCAACAAATCATCTGTTTGACACCAAGAGTAAAAGCAAGAAGCGCATGCTCACGGGTCTGTCCATCCTTTGATATACCCGCTTCGAAACCACCAGTTGTGGAATCAATAATGAGAACAGCACAGTCAGCCTGGGAAGTTCCTGTAATCATGTTCTTGATAAAATCACGATGGCCAGGGGCATCAATGACTGTGCAATAGTACTTTGTTGTCTCAAATTTCCAGAGAGCAATATCAATAGTGATACCCCGCTCTCGCTCAGCCTTCAGCTTGTCAAGCACCCAGGCATATTTAAATGATCGCTTGTTCATTTCAGCAGCTTCCTTCTCAAATCTCTCAATAACACGCTTGTCAATACCTCCAAGTTTGTAGATGAGATGCCCAGTTGTTGTAGATTTTCCAGAATCCACATGGCCAATGACCACAATGTTGATGTGAAACTTCTCCTTTCCCATGACTAATTTATAGCTAAACTAAAAGATGCAAAAAGTCAATCTGAGGTACTAACTTCCATTTTAATTTCAAATTTAAAGATTGACACCTACGCCTGAATGCAATATTCATTCCAAAAAAGACCAAACACAGAACATCATTTCCTTCAGCAAACTCCCGAATAACTGAACAAGAACAAAAGTGAAAGCCACAGCATTGATATGAAAGCACCATTAAACAAAATCTTAGCCTTAGCTATTTAGGTTTATATAAATTGCTATTACCTTTCAGTTAAACTTGTGGAGGCAGTTAAAAATATATATTAAAATTTACATAGTAGAGTACCAACTGTCAAGTCGACCATTGTCACACTGTGCTTTGCACAATCTGAATTCTTAGATAAATCAACCCTCAAAATCTAACTTGCAAATTGCATATCATAACAAAGAAAATAGAAAAAAGAAAAATAAGAAATTGTAAAACATTAAGAAGAACCTTAAGTTGAAAGTTCAAGTTACTCATCAAACAATTGACAGAAATGTATTAAAGCAAACATTGCACAGACACATTCCATATCACAAATTTTGACATCCAGCTATGATGAACATATATTATTCTATACATCGAATCATTAGCACGCAATACTTGCAAATATCCTGCTGATGCCTGATGTTCATATGGGAGAATAAGGGAGGAAGAAGGCGAAATCACAATGAAAGATGAATAGGAAGTTACAGAATTTCGGTACAAGAACAAGAGGAAGACAGCAGTTGACCATGATTGTTTGACCATTTATTTTAAAAACACTTCCTCACCAAATGATTTTAAAAGACCGCGTTGAAAACACAGATGTATACATACAGTTGATAAAACAAGATTTCTAAAAGCAAGAGAATCATTACAGGATTTCATCCAATACCATTTAATCAGCATAATAAATTAATTCCACCAATTGAACAACATAACACTAAACACGCATTAACAGAATGCGGATAATGTCGGCAGCAATCCCATGTATAAAAGTAATATAAAAAATTTCTCCATAATATTCCAAAAGACAAACCATATGGCCACTTCTGCACAAGGGTTTGATATCAACAGATCAAGCAAATATATACCGTAAAAATGTTTTGACACTCGAGAACAACATGCACGCACAAAAGAAGTGAGAATCCATACAAGACTCATTTGACGTTCAAGAATCATCATAAAAGATAAAAGAAAGTACTTTTATCCATTGAAAAAAAATTGTTGCTTTAATTTATTCCTGATCTCATAGAAATGGTTAAAAAATAAGCAATCAATCGTAAAACTTCAAATCGCGAAACTAGAGTAACGCTATCAAAAATGTAAAATGACACCATAAAAAAATAGCAATAGCAAGAAAAAAGACTCGTCAGAAGCCACGTAGAACAAAAATGAACTCGTTCATATAATCATCAGATCACGCGTGATCCAAGGCTCGCCAGCAAAATCAGACAAAGCCGTAATACTTCACATCGATCTACTCATCAAAGCACCGAGAAATTTCACCAAGCACATCAACTATGTCGGGAGACTAATTAACAGACGGTAACACAACAATAACAGAGCATTTGTCGACAAAGCACTCCACGACACACATGGAAAATTCTGCTAAAATCAAGTGTAAGGACCTGATTTCTACCAAGGAAAACTGAATATACGGGCACCGCCAAACCAAAAACGAAGGGATTGCCACAAAACAATGGGAGGATGAGATCGAGGAGGAGAAATCTCACCCCAGAAGAGGAGAGAGAACTCGAAGAGATCAGCTGCGCTTAGTAGTTTCCGAGGCCGCGAACGGGAAGGCGAGAACCCTAGCGCGAGTACTTATCGAGAACTAAATTATCATTATACCCTTGGGGTTCATTAGGCTGGCCGGGACATACGAGCCATTTTTTCGGACATATGAGACATTTCAATGGACATATGAGGACGTATAGAGGACACTATCGCTACCCATTTGTTCCACTTACCGGGGTCCTAATAGTCCTGTAAGCACGGTGGAGCCCACGTTAAAGGCTGGTGGTGGCGGACTTGGGTGAGTGTTTTCTCTAAGATGTTATGCAGCGTGTATGTGAAATTTTCACCGCTGGACTTGTATTGGATCCCATTAAGCAAGAGATGGCCCCGTGAATGATTCATCTGATGAACAAATCATGATAAATTTTAAATTATCAAGGTTTTTCTTACCGAAATGTAAGGCTAGTACCGTCCGATATATATGAGTCTGACAGTTAATCGATACATGGATCGATCGCTATCGGATGGAACCGTTAAAATCGATCGTCGACGATCGATTTCGATTATCGACGATCGATTACGACTGTTACCGATTGATTGACGGAGAAATCAATCGTCGACAGTCAATTGAAGAAGAAAAAGGGAAAAGAAGAATAGAAAAAATATTTGGCCGGCGTCCTCGCCTGCGCGCTGCCCGCATGCCCTCGTCGCCTACGGGTCGATCGTGAGCCATCGCCGCCCTCGTCGCCCACGGGTCACCCACAAGACATTGCAGCATCGTGCCCGCGTTGGGAGAAAGACTGAGACGACGTCGCTCATTTATTTATTTTTTTAAATTTTTTAAATATTTATATAATATAAATATTATAATAATTTAATAATACCGGGTCAATACATACTGTGCATACCACCATGATACTGGTACCGTATCGATACCAATAAAATGTCGATGTACCGGTATGGACCGGTAAGTAAAACATTGGTTTAAACAAACTATACCCAACTTAAATTGATTTATGAACTTAGAGTTTTATTAGAGTTTTGATAGATATGTCATCCATCTGTCTAAGAGTACTCATTAGGATATAATAAACCCATGATACCTAAAGGATGTATTTAGTGTGTTTCATGACTCAAATCTTGATATCTAGGATCGTAAAAAGAACATTCTTATCATTGTATCAAGACTCGCCCTCAAATGAGTGACACCTCTATACATAATTTGTGTACAGTCATCAGATTGATATGCTGTAGAAGAAATATGTGGAACTTAGTATTTGGTAAACCATGGAGATCATATAGGATGAACCAAATATTTCTGGATGCATTTAAGCACTTGAATGGAGATGTTCACAATAAAGAAAAAAATCAGTACAAAAATATTCAGAGATTTACTCTGAATTAATTCATAGATTAGAGTTCAGAATATTCTGAACTCTTATCACAGCAAAGATTTCCAGAGAGAGAGAGAAGGCTGCTTGTATCAGCATTTAGAAAGCTTTAGTTGGGTGCTTAATAGATGCTGCATTTCTAAAGTTGTCATTCCAACACAAACCAGATGCAGTATATTCAGGACCATATTAATTTACTTCTGCATATGGAATTTAGTCAAAAAAATTTATTGTTTGTTGACAAGAACTATACTAAATTCAAATAGAAAAAGATTAATAAATCTAAGCTAAGTAATTAAAACTTTTCTGGTGCATCTCTCCTAGTGAAGACCAGAACTTGTTCATGACTCAGGACTTCACAATTGGCTGCAATTCTCCTAATTCAGGGAACACTAGGAGTTTAACATTTGCCTCAAAGCTCATCTCTTCCTCCTAGAGTTGTGTTCTCAATATTTTAAGGAATGTCCATCATCGATCTCAAAGAAATCAAATTGTGTATAATGAGATAGCATTATCAATTCCCACAGTCTTGCATTTAGTTTATGACAAGAACTCTCCAGGAAACATTTGAAAGAACTGGAAGATGTAGTTAGAGAGGGTCATGAAATTATTATTTGAACCAACTTAAATTGAAGATAATGAAGTCCAAATGAAAGCATGGTTATTAACATCCAGTCAGTAAGGCAGACAAAATGAACCATCAATCTGAAAATGCTACAGAAATACTGTTAGTCTGAGAGGCTGGATGTAATTAATGCTTTCAGATGCTTCCCACCTAAAACATTTCTCAATCACAAAAGTAGAGATGATGCATAAATCAGTTCACTTGCTGGAACTTAATATACATAAGAAGATTATATATATATACATATATACATATATATTCCTCTAAAGTCAGTGCTTTACTTATTGATCCCTATAAAATTATGTTTATCATGTATTTCTTCCCAAAACCTAAAGACCTGCATACATACTATTCTTATTGTTCTTCATTACTCACCATAACTAATTCGATAACTAAGTTACAGTAACACCAACGCCAAAAGTCATTCTGATACTAAAAGTATTTGAAGTATCTAGGTATTTTATATTTTTATGCATATTTTTTTATTAAAAAATAATGTTAACCAGAGTGAGAGAAGTTTAATCTGTGTATTCTAGATGAATACTTATGAGAACCACATATGTGAGTAATCTTAATATTTGGAAGGATCTATATTATGTACATTTGAATAACAAGGCAGTTTGTGTTCTGCCACTCCTCATGATACAGATATGAACACAACAAGGGTTTTGGTTCTCATTACATGCTACTTTTACCAAGTGTTTCACAATGGAACATAGTGGAACTAGATTTTTGGAAGAAAATAAATAGCGGAATTAAATTTGATGAGCTTCTGTATTATTTTATAGTCAACTTCATCATCAAGCAATATTCTAACCCGTAAGCACAGTAGTTTGGATGCTCAAAGTAGAGAAGAAAGAATATAGTAAAAGATTTATGCTCTTGAACAAGGATTTGTGTGGCCAAACATGTGGGATGTGATCCACAGAAACCTAAAATGTTCTCATAGAGTAGTGTCTGAATCAACCTGGTACTATGGAGAGTAATCTCACATTCCTTGATTTGACACAAATCTAAAGTTACTATGTAAAGAGATCTCATTTCGCTTGATTTGATTGTCTTCCATCCTATAAATAGGCTGTGATGTACACAATAATGATATAAATTTCCTCCTCCTTTCAATCCAACCCAAAGGAAATCCATAACCACCAATATGGAATGGAATACTCGCAATAAATGTGAGCATCAAAGCTACAGAAAGTTAACACCTTTACACATGCTCATGCAAGAGCCAAGAATGTTAACCTGCTGCAGTTAACATCCACAGTTCAGGGATCTTCTTCCATCCCCATGCTGTAGCTCTCTCTATATCTCTCTGGTGCCACAGTCATGGAGTATTCCAGGAAGAATCACATCAAGGTTCATGATAAAGTCGACACTGCATGCATGTCTTACATATGCAGAACTACAAGTCTCTCTGAAAAAAAAAAACAAGAACTTGGAGAATTAGGAGTCAAGTTTCTATTGATTTGAGGTACTAGAATGAAGAACTTGAATAGGTTAACCACGGTTAGGCATGCAGGAATCATGGAAGGTGGCCTGCTGTAGGAGGGCATCTGCATTGGACTGTCGAAAGAAGAAGCTACCACCTTTTTAATTGTTACTTTAGAACTTATCGCGGTTGCCTTTTCTTTGGAATCTAATATTTGAATCTTTCTACATGACCCCAAGCTTTTGACGGTTTAATTTGACCTACCCAATGAGAAATATATATATATATATATATATATTATGCTTTTCGGTTCGTCTTCTACGTGATTTATTCGTTAGAAATAAATGGATATCATCTGTAATATTATTTTCTCGTAAGATAGATAACTAATATCGGTTATTTAATAGCGAAAAATCCGAGTTCTTGTTTCATTCAGTAGCAGAATTGTTGCTACACTACCCTTAGGAGAGAGCCAAGAAGCCACTAACTTCGAAATCTCATAACTCAGCACCTCAACCTCCTTGAAAGATGATACAACCTTTATGCCACTTGCCTCCCAAGTTTATCTTCTTATCAAATGCACAGTTTCTGACAGCATTAGCTTTCACTTCTGGCCCTGCTTATTGGCCAAGACCTCCATCTTGGGCATATATGCATTGCTTCTTTATCCAGGGATGGGTGTGGAGGAAATTTAAAGGATCAAATCATTCCCCACTCCAGTGCCTTCCACTGTGGTTCCTCGTAGGATTTGTCTCCTGAGATAGAAGGACAAGCAGATTCTAGTGTCACTGGATATGTATGGTGTTCAGGCAATTGATGTACTTGTTGCCTTGCTGAAAGGAACTCCACATTGAGGTGGTTAAATGACCACAACTTGTGTCTTCTCCGAGGATGGTTTCTATTTTCCATAATAATGATTTTACAGAAGAAAAAGAAAGCAGTAATGAACCAACTGTTCACAGGTCTTACAAGGTTTCAGCCCTCCTGTCGAATCTATCAGATAGTGCTAAACAAGGAAGAAGAACACATGAGATGTTGATTGATGCCTCCGAATCCCTGTATGTCCAATGAATCAAGAAAAAATAATTGTCATCCTTTTGTTGTTTGCTGCAAACTCCTTGTTATTTTTATGAGCAGTATCAGAAGAAAGGAGAATTAGATGATACAACAGATGAGCCATAAAACCTCAAGATGTTATGTGCTTGACATGAGGATGAGATGTTGCTAAGCAGGTTAAAGCTTTTTTTTTCCTTATGTATAGGTATTTAATATGATCATATATCCAAATAAATCATAAGAGTGGATCTAGAACTTTTGCTAGGATAAATAATGTACTAAAGTAAAAGTAATATTAACATGAATTAAACTATGACAAACTAAACTAAGGCAAACTTAAGGTCACAATGCAACCTTAAAATAGCTTCCGAGAAAGAGAGGATATAATTGGGTGTCGACATGAAAGAATTCTCCCATATTCTCTTTGGTTGAATTAGGATTTGAATTAGGCCATTAATTTATTTTAATAAATATTAAAGTATAATTGATTTGATGACTTGTAAGTCATTGATAGATATATTGGATGACATGTAAGAAATTTACATGTTATAAGTATTTTTTTCTTAGTATCACTTTACATGTTATAAGTATTTTTTTTCTTAGTATCACTTTCATTCGCCTCAAGAAACTATTACAAGAGGATTAGACTATACCATAAATCTATCTCATCAAAATCTTACTTATGAAAAAAAAAAAAAGAGAACATGTTAGTTCTCCCAAGATTTGACTAAGCAATGAGCCATATGATTAAGATCCATATGACTAATCAATCAAGATTTAATTATTTTTTTATTAATTTGAGTGATAACTTGATAAATCTAGTTAAATAAGTGTAAAATAATTCAGTAAAGAAAAAAAAAAAGAGGGGTTAGAGGGATTCACTTTTGGTGAAGGAATCAAAACAAAATATGTCAAGAGATAATTCTCCCGGTGCTTGTATGACAAGGAATCAAAACAAAGTCTATTAATCATATTTCGAAGTTAATACATCGTTTAATATTAAAGGGCAAGAAAAATTTCCCAGTGCTTGAAACAATAAAGTCTCTATAGCTCCTATTGATTGTGCTGATGGTGGCTTTTGCTGCTTGCTTCATCAATGGTGTG
Source organism: Ensete ventricosum (assembly GCA_029747655.1). NCBI lineage: Eukaryota > Viridiplantae > Streptophyta > Magnoliopsida > Zingiberales > Musaceae > Ensete > Ensete ventricosum. The sequence continues at coordinate 7,411,197 of JAQQAF010000005.1, read as the reverse complement.
GGACGGTGATGGGAAGGTGAAGTACAAGAGAAGTGGGAGGAAGAAGGAAAAGGCAAAAAAATAGAAGAAGGGTTACAGCCTCTCATTCATAATGGTTATTTTTTCACTTAGTATCTTAGTTAGTTTCAGAATGACTATAAGCTTTCGAATTCTATTCATGAGTTATCAAATTTAGAGTTTACAATATTTTTAAATGGATGCCCTTTGGATGAGCAGTATTACGTATCCCTTATAAAAAAAAAGATAAAAAGATATGTGTCCACTCTAAATACTATATTGTGTATAGTTTATACATGACATACTTTTGATAATTATTATATAAGGTTAAGTCCAAAATCTAATATAATGTGTCTTACATCTAAATTCTATTATAATCTAATAAAAAACATACTTTAACATAACGATTTGTATCTCTTCATGTTTCTTTAGATTATAGTTTAATTTCATCCAAGGTATTGCTTGTTGTTCTGCTAAAACATCAGACAAATCGAAAAAAATCATCATACACTATGGTAACTTGGCTTACCCATGAACTTGGCTTGTCTTCTGTAGGGAAGAAGAGAGAGGAAGGAAGTCATGATGAACCAAACAATAAGTTTTATCAAACTCTTATTATTATTTGATCTTATGAGCTTAGACATGCAGCTTTGGAGTCTAGTAATATTCCCGTGTGAAGAACTTAATATTTAAGGAACATATATTGAGTTTATAGGGTGTGGAGTATGCTATTTCTTAACTTTGTAGGCATAGATACGTAAAAACACCTTTTAAATAATACAAACTTAATATATTTTATCCTATCCTATGGCTGGCTGACATCCTTAAATTTTATACAAAATTATAGAAAATGAAGGAGAGAACAAAGGAAAAAAAAAAAATAGTAGCTTGAAGGATCTCTCTTTCCTTAGGTGTTCTATTACCTCTCTTATGGAGGCAACGAAGGGGCCCGCTGAGCTGGAGGAATAGTGTTCCAACAAAGAGTAGGCCCCTGCATGCGTGGCGAAGCAACACAAGGAATCGAGCATATATATTTTTGTTATATGGTGGGCCTATATTTTTGGCCCCTCCATTATTATCTTCCTTCAACATGATCTTTGGGCTAATATGCTAAGGAAAAGGCATTTTGTCCCCTTGCCCACTTGATTTTTTTTTTTTTCAATAACACTTGTGTATTAGGTTTTAGAAGATGAAAGGGTATATGTAGCATGATAAAAGGATAATGAACACACAAAATACCATTATCAAAATTTAAAATCTCAGCTTATAAACATCTCGAATACATATAATCAAACTAAGCGATTGATATCACTTAAATCAAATCTAAGCTGGTCATCCATACTAATTTTTAGGCTAATTATAGAATATCTTCTGTAATTAATTATCTTTAGTATCTTTATTTTTATATTTTCAAAAATTATATTGAGTTTTCTATACTTACAAAAGTAAAATATTTGACTCATTACTCTAACAAAATCTAATTTTCTCTCTCTTAATTTTTAACCATGTGAAATTATCTTTTCAATCTTATATAAGGATCTTAATGTTTTACTTTCGAAAAAGGATAGAACTCCCCATATAATTTTTGAAAGTATATAGAACAAGATGCTAAAATTAACTAATTATAGGAGATAATCTATAATTAGCCTCTAATACTTTTTAGTTAATATTTTGGTGTTTCATTTAAATTGGTATCCAGGATTAGGCTATGTTCTTAGTATATATTGATCATATTATACAATACTCATTTCATATAACAACTTATGCACCAAGCATCCCAATTGCTATTCCCAAGATTATATATATATATATATATATATATATATATATATATATATATATATATATATATATATATATATTATTGAGTATATATTTATGCTAATGTTCCAGTGCACCATCGGAACAACTTAACGACTTCGTACCAGCAATAAAGTGGCCAATGCGGTGACGAAAAGTGGGCACTAATTGTAAAGTAGGGAACTATAAAGGATTCGGTAATCACCGAGAAGAATGTAGGGTGAGAAGGCATTCCAAAGATACCGTGGAATGGGCATATATATATATATATTTCATGTCTCATGCGAGAAGAATCCCCGTGTCGTCTTTAGAGTCTAATTGAGAGCGTTTCTATTCTGTGACCGTACCTTTACAGTGAGAAAAATAAACATATATTTTCCAATTGAAACAGTTCCAATACACAGCAGTGCCAAAATAATAATATATTTATATAAAGATAAAAGACAAGAATCACTCCCTATTTTGCATGACGTATGGTGCTTTAGAAGATCCTGTTTGCAATTTTTTTCGAATACATTGATATTTTTTGCGTCTATTTCTTCCTGACAGATGGAGCGTAATGCTTGGATAGTGAACGCTGGACCCACAGCTTCCGGATGCTGATCCCTGGTGGGTCCAGTTGCTAAATCAATCACCTTCGGTATGACTCACGATCCGATCCGAACCCAATCTTTATCCCCGCACGTCAATCGCCCCAATCTTGATTTCGACTTTTGACTCTGTGCACGGAGACAGACACTCGAGAAGCAATGGGAGCCCGACACGTCATATATCGGATCCAACGTGGCTCTCCGTCGGGGTTGTCTCGTTGGAACAATTTATGATCCATGCAATAATGAAATCGGATTCGTCAATTAAGATAAATGATATATATTTTGCAGTTTCGGCTGTTGCCTATTTTGACGTAATAAAGGAACTATCTTTCCTTTATAATATAAAAGAATTCATCATAAGTAATATAATTTTTGAAGTACGTGATGCTTGATCGTACGTGGCCAAGCCAGGTGGCACGTGACGTCAACCATACGCATACCTTCAGAAATCGTGCTTACACCTCGCGTCTTGTCCACCAACCTCGGTCCGCCCTTTCTACAGGAGAGAAGGTACGTAGCGTTAAACCCTAACGCAAGTCTCTCCCTCTAGCTCTCAAGTCCCCTTCCCTTGTCTTCTTTACTTCTTCTACCACTCGCAGGTTGGAAGAAGTACTGCTGCTATTCTAGCTATCTGGAGAACCCTAGCTGGGAATTGCATGCACAGCAAAGTAGGACACTCGATGAAGTTGAAGAGTGAAGGAACTCCCAGCACACGCTGTCTCACTGCAATCAGAAAGAGAGAGAGAGAGAGAGAGAGAGAGATGAAACCATGGACATGGATGGAGAGTGAATGAATGAGAGGATAGGGAGGATGGGAAACAGTGGAGCCATTGCGTTTTATCTGGTAAGGACAGTAGTGCTGCTGTCATCTGCAACCAAACAAAACCCTGCAGATGAATGAGGTTTCCTTCATCTTTAGATCTCCATATATCTTCATTTTTTTATCATACGCAGTACATTGCTAATCAGATAATGTACATTCGCTATAAGATATGCTTTAACATAATTAGGTCAAACACCAAATTGAATGAGGCTTATAAACATAGGAGCAGCATTGGTTACAATAAAGGAGAAAAAAAATATGCCTTCTAAGGCAAAAAGTGAAGTTCTAGACATATGTAAAAAAAAAAAAATTCTACGTCGTATATAATAACACTAACAACGTTAGTTTTTCAATCCTAAATTTTAGCTCCTTAGTATACTCCGATCATTTATCATCATCTATCCCTTAAGTTCGTAGAATCCATGTCAAGAAATAAAAAAATTAAAATTGTTTTGTACAAAATACTTAAGTGCACATACAGGTCTCATTTGAGCTGAGATTATACCCTTATGCCTCTATAAAAAATAATGCAACATAATGATAAAAATAGCTAATTCTATCATTCGATTTTGGTAGAATAGGCTATTTTATTGGTTAGACCAATTGTTCAGATTAGTATATTCTCTTGATTAGTCAAATAAACACAAAAGATAAAGATTCTTAGTTATCATGTAGCCCTTATTCCGCACTTATTCTATAAGCAAATGGTTTATAAGAACATATATAGAGAACAATGGAGAGGAGCTTAGGAATTGTGTTTGGTCAGTCTTAGCAGAGACCTTTTCTAATGGAAGTGATGGTGGTGTGGTGAAATGGTTAAAGAGTCCTTCGCGTACTGAAGTCAACGCCGTTGTCCATTAGCTTCCTCGTATGGTTCAAAGGCGGAAGAACCAAGCAAATACAACTTAATTAGGGATGTTAACCTTAATCTTAGATGGCTAGTTGATCAATTCAAATAACCGACGCTACAGCTATATAATAAAAAAAAAAGCTTAGGTTGATAGACAATGTGTGAACAAATCTGACATATATTAAGTCGAGCACCAATTTTATACTAAATTTATACATGCAACATAACTCCTTCAATTCTTAATGATATGAAATTATCCTTTCATTCGTCACTTTTCTTTATCTTTATTTTATTCTTACGGGTTCAAATTTAATCCAAAACTTTTTAGGCATTGTAGAGTGGTTGACTCATTTGCGCTATTTATTGTGGTATGATTCATTTTCAATTAGTCAAATTATGGTTTGACTATTTATGATGGTTCACTATGAGCTCATTTTTTGTTTTCAATTTTTTATCCTTCAAGTCTCTCTTCTTGAAGAATAACTAGTATATTTTGATGACCTATATGAAATTGATTTTAGATAAAAAGAACATATTTGTTGAATAACCTTGATTGCTCTTTCATCACTTTGAGATGGATTTTAATGGCCACTATATTCATGTGAATATTTTGGTTGATGCTCCACTAAAATCTTAAACCTCTACTGCAATAAAGAATCATGTTACTTAAAAAAATACAAAATAAATTAAGGATATTTTTTAACCATTAAATATTTTTAGTCAATTGTTAGAAATGTCGAAATTAATAAATAATAATAATAATAATAATAATACAATGATATCTGACGCCTCGGAACAAGGAAACAGGAACGTTGGAGCTCCGAGGATTGACACGTGAGCAACGCGACGTGGGTCCCATCAGGCGGCTTGTCTAGCAGAGGGGAGGGCCCCACGCGGGCCATCGGAATACCCTACGCGGGGCCCGGCAAGAATTCCTCCCGCTCGTCTTCCCTCCACCTATAAAAATCCCCACCCTCCCCCTCGCCAACTCCACATCTCGGCCTTCGGAGCCTTAAAAATCCGACTTTTAGACGACGAGTCTTTCCTCCGATCCCTTATCTCGCCTTAGGCATCGAGCTTTTCTCTTGGTACGAGAGCGTTGCGGGCGCCCGTGATGACGAAGCAGAATGTTGTGCCGGCGGAGGTCGTGGCGGCCATCGCGGTGGCGAGCTCGTATCCCCTGTTTCCCTACCCTCCACCGCGCGCCCGAGGCCGTAAGAAGTACCTCTCCCGGCTAGAGCTCGGCGGTGGCAGGATCAGCGCGTGGGTGGATTCCATGAAGGCCTCTTCGCCCACCCACGACAAAGGGGACGTCGCCTTGTCTGCCGCGCCGCCTTCCGTGGAGGCCTGCCTCGACGAGCAGTCCGCGTGGGTCGTGAGTGCCATTCCGATTTGTTCTCCGCTTCTGTTTGACTAAAGTTATGCAATCTTGTGGCTAAACTCTGTTTTCACAGATACGGTATCCTTCGGCTTTAAGCAAGTTCGAGCATATCGTGAGCGCCTCCAAGGGGAAGCAGATCGTGATGTTCTTAGACTACGATGGCACGCTCTCGCCCATCGTCGACGACCCCGATTCCGCCTTCATGTCCGACGCGGTGAGGCCTTCGTGCGTCCTTCTTCTATTTTTTCCTTCACCGCGATGGCAATCATTCTTGTTCCCGAGGGATATCAGATGAGGGCGGCAGTCAGGGACGTCGCGAGGTGCTTCCCCACCGCGATCGTTAGCGGGCGATGCCTGGACAAGGTACATTCTCTTTGCGGCTCACCATTCTCGGAAGCGCATCGCTTGCATCCTCTGATCTCCCCCCCTTAACTCGGTGGCTCTAATGGCGTACAGGTGATCAACTTCGTGAGACTGGCAAACCTATACTACGCTGGTAGCCACGGCATGGACATCAAAGGTCCCGAGAAGCCCCGACGCACCAAGGCCAGAGTCTCGCAAAATCTCAAAAGAATCAAACTCTCACATCCTTTTCTCGGAGAATTTTCTTCTGCAAGTTTATTTTCCCCTCTGGTTTTATGCGGTGCAGGCCAAACCGGTTGTGTTTCAAGCAGCGAGCGAGTTCCTCCCCATGATTCAAGAGGTCGGTTTGCCTTCTTATCTCCTCGCTCCCAATTTTTTTTATTTTGTCATTTACTTGCTGAGGGCACTCCCCTTCAGGCTTATAAAGCGTTGTTGGAGCGGACCAAATCCACAGCTGGTGTCAAGGTAGAGGACAACAAGTTCTGCGTATCTGTCCATTTCAGATGTGTGGATGAAAAGGTTAGATTTCATTCCATATTTGAGGACCAGCTTCTATCTTTCATGTCAGAAATGGAAACTAAAGTCTGCTAAGCAATGATGATTAAGTTCGTGAATCAACTTTGGGCAGAGTTGGAGCTTGTTGTTCGAGCAGGTGAGGTCCGTGCTGAAGGAGTACCCCGAACTGTGGCTCACGCAAGGAAGAAAGGTGAGATCCAGTGGCCGCCAATAATACGCATACCACTGTCTGCTCCAAAACATGATTGTGACATCCTTTGTTTGGTGCCTGGAACTGTAGGTGCTAGAGATTCGTCCCACCATCAACTGGGACAAGGGGAAGGCATTGGAGTTCCTGTTGGAATCACTCGGTAAGCTCATGAAGAGCCCGAGCTTGTGTTACATCACATCCTTTTCAACAATGCAGCTTAGTTTCTGTCCTCTCTAGGATTTGCGGACTGCAAAAACGTGATGCCGGTTTACATTGGAGATGATCGCACCGATGAAGACGCATTCAAGGTAGATAACGAGTGCAACAACTGGTCGACATGCCCATCTTTTATCTTTGCTGCTCTCTTCAGTAGCTGGTGTTTAATGCAACAGGTTTTGCGAGACAGGGGACAAGGCTTTGGCATACTTGTCTCAAGGTTTCCGAAGGAGACAAACGCCAGTTATTCCCTGAAAGAGCCATCTGAGGCAAGTGTTCATGGCCCCTCCCTGAGCAATCTCTTCAGGAATCAGGGACCACTGTGAAGGCAACAAACGTGATTTTATTTTTTATTTTATTGCAGGTGAAGGACTTTTTAGTTCGCCTAGTGGAGTGGAATCGCCGGTGGATGAAGAAGGCACAACGCTCGAAGGTGTAGCTTGGACACAAGTTGTCCCACCGCCCCTTCGAGAGCTGTAGGTGTGAGTTGGGACTGTAACACCGAGAGTTTTGTGCTAATCCCTTTGTTGAAGGAGCAAAAAGCACCTCATAAAGAGGTAGGCATCGGTGTTATCCTTTATTCTTCTTCCTGGGCTTGAAAGCACCACAGTTCAAGCTTTCTTCCCTCTACACAAGCAGCTGTAATATTACAATTGGATCTGCGTACAATTAGACGAAGAAGAAACAGCAAATAGTTTCTTTCTGCAGAGATTGAAGGGCGCATCATACCTATGGACGTTGGATACTCTTTTATTACAGAATGTAATGATCATGAAGAACATGTGAAATTTTACTGTGATCAATGGGATCTCTGCTTTCTTGAATCAGTAAACATACCGTAGTTCCAGACTTTCTCACTCCTTGAACTCTCCATGTTGATAGTTTTCAAGTTGGAGCAGTCCATATCTTGGTTTTGGCTTGATCACAGAGTTGTTTGTGTTATTGGATTTTTAGAGTGATGATCATTAATGCTCGAGTAGCAATTAATTCTCAGGAAGCCTTTCCTATTTTTTTGTGTCTGCCCTACATATGCTTTGTTCATGTTGCATTAAATTTGACAAATGCTATGAAAGTGCTTCAGCATTGACTACATTTTCTCAAGTCTGATGATATAAAATCAGAACCTGAGTGAAATAAAAGATCCAAATTATGAAACATCGTAAGTAATGGGACAAAGACTACTGAATTGTGGCATATGTAGTTTTCAGGTGGGCCTGCCATGTTTAGCATCTATGAATGACACACAATCTTCCACCTGTAAGATTTTAATTTCCATATCAAAGGCTTTAAGTACCAAATCAATCATCTGATTTTTTTTTTTTTTTTTTTTTAACATAGAAGTGATACTTGCTTAGCACATCTAAAAGTTTGATTACTTTTTTTTAGAGATAATTTTGGTCCCGACAACTCACCAATCACAAAAACTATCACCTAAGTAGAATTTCAAGCTTTCAGCTCTCAAATAATACCAAAGTATTTAATACTAATGATCGACAATAACCACTATATCTTATCAAGATTAGAGGCCAGAATAATCAGATTGTAATACCGATCTCATCCCGGGCCGGTCAGTAAAAAAAGCTCATAGACCAAGTATAAAAAGAATCCCTCAACTCAAACTGGAAGGGAGGGAAAAGAATCCCTATATATTCATTCTTTATTTATGACTTACCCCATTGTATTTTCCCTTCTGCTGGCTTAAGCATTGGAAGGGTCACGCTGGACAATCCTTGACGTCGGCTTGGTATGCAGGGTCACTCGCTAGTCATCTAAGAATGCCCAAATGATCTAGCTTTCAGAGGAGGGATCCTACAGCTTAGAGGATAACAGCTCATTCCTTAATCACCCAAGCCAGATGCCTAACAGTTAAAGGGCCTCTGGCTATATTGCCTACGCCACCTCACCCCCACCAAGCTCCTGCGTTAACCAGGGAGAAGCATTGGGATGGGCTTGCATCTTCGGTAGAGAACCGATTGGGCCGACTCATCAATTGACGGTACTCATAACACCATCATTCTGACGCTAGAAGGAGGGCTGAACGTTGTGGGCACAACCTTCTAGTCTTCCTAGTGGACCTCTTAAGGCAAAGAGAGGGTTCTCTTCTCTGTCCCAAGGAGCAGGGGTAAGCCTCATAGTTACCTCGGTAGGAGTGCTCTTCCGGCCTTAGGCCCATAACCCATAGGTCTTAGGATCATAACCTAGCTCTGATACCATGTTGGAAAATCTTGGGGAGCATCATATGCATAGCGAAAAATAAAAATAAAATGGATTTTCTAAAAGAACAATATCGGATCTTTCTGTGATGATTAGGAGCGAAAAACTCGAGAAATCAAAAACTGCATGGAGAAGTGAGACGATCCCTCTTAGGGAAACTTGTATATCCCAAAAAAATATATATCTAAGTCTATGGATGAAGGGTCTCTCGCTAACTTCTCTCTAGCGGTCATCTACGTGATTGATGAATCAGCGACACATCCTTTTCCTGCACGTGCTTTTCCTTGCTTTTGCTCACCATAAGACAGTAACAATTCAAGAAGGGGTCGACCCTTCTTATTATCCTCACGCCCTAAATAGGGCTGACGCCAGGAGAGGAAAGAGAGGGAGGAGAATAGGAGGTGGGCAGCCAAAGGAGTCTTACCTATGACCCTTTGGCTCCTCTCCTATTTATGGAGAGCCCTCGCAACTTAACCCTAATGGATCATGTCTTATTGAGAATTAGATCTCTATCTAATTACCCCACCATAATGGATATTAGATCTCCATCCAATCATTCCAAGCTTAATGAAAATTGAATCTATATCCAATATAAGTCCTTATTAGGTTTCACCTAATGGGTCCAATAAAATAAGGGTTTATTGGATATCTCATATCAAATCCTCTATTCGTCGTGTTATCCATTATATATTTGTGACTCTCTAGGCGCTATACCGAGTTGACCGTGAGTTGCACCTATCGGAACTCCTTCTAACTCATAACTCTTTCGAACTCAATGAATTATTATCCTTATAATAATTCACTCAACTCATCGACTATAGACGTACTATGCCACTATGATATAGTCTCCAGATGATACAATATGATATAATCCATTGGACCTATCTATCATCAGTTACCGTGTGTCTATAGTCTATCATCTATCTAATATTTCAAATATTGTATATATGACATGATACTATTAGGCCTATATAAAATCCATCTAAGTCTTATTTTAATTGAATTCTCCCAAGGAACTCATCCTCTCTCAATCCGAATGACTCTAGTCAAAGATTTGCCTAAAAACACACAAGATATTTCTCTCGTGATACCAAGTAGATAATTTTTTATTGATATTCAATTGTCTTCATAAGGTTGGTTATTATTTCCAATAACCAATTATACCATATATGAAACTTCTAGACCCATAAGTCTAGTATAAAAAAATGGAGTACTCAAACAAAACATCCTTGGTGTTTCAATTCTAAAGATCAAATACACAACTAGGATTACGAATTTGCTATCTCACGATGAGATATTGTTTAACCATCTAGCATTCCATAAGCGGATCATGAACTCATATTCCAATGAGCACATGCACTATATCTCTAGTGTCCTCAGACAAGCACCTAAGAGACCAACTACCTTCATTATATGGATGAGTATATAACACACTAGTCTATCTAGTTATCTCGATATCCCTCTCGAGTAACCTACAACCAGAAATATTTAAGATCTATCTTTAAAGGCGAATTGGTCTCAGTATCATGATTTCATCATGATCCAATTCTCATTCCACAAATCCAAGGACATAACAACATATTTATAATTTAATATAAAGTAAATAATAATAATAATAATTATAACAAAAATGTGCAACATGTCACACGTGTTTTCACTCACGTGATTGCTTGTAGGGCACATATAATTAGCATGCTCGAGACACATGAGTCAAAAAACCCAACTTGCATGTGGAGAAATCTACCATGGTGAATATATAAGATAAAATATGTCCGAGACATGTGAGTCACGAAAACCCAACATATGCAGGAAGAAATCTACCATGATGAAGGCACAAGACAAAATGTGTTTAAGGTGCATGAGTCGAAAAAACTTAACTCGCATAAGAAAAAACACATCACAACGGAATGCACAAGAGAAAATATACCCGAGGTGCGTGTGTTGAGAAAATTTGGCCCACATAATAAGAAGTACGCTACGTTGAGGGCACAAGACAAAATGTGTCTTAGACACTTGAGTCAAAAAACCCCACCCATATAAGAAGAAACCCATCACAACAGAAGACATAAGACAAAATGTGTCTAATGTGCATGTGTTGGGAAAACCCAACCCACATAAGAAAATCCATCATGGTGGGAGGTACAAGATGAAAAGTGTCCGAGGTGCATGAGTCAGAAAGACTTGACCCACATAAGAAGAAACTTACCACGGTAGGATGTACAAGACAAAATATACCCGAGATACATGTGTCAGAAAATTCGACCCATGTAAGAAGAAATTCACCATGGCGGAGGGATAAGGCAAAGCGTGCACGAGGTGCGTGAGTCAAAAAAACCCAACATATGTAAGGAAAAAATTACCACGGCAGAGGCATAAGGTAAACCATGCTTGAGATATATAAATCAAGAAAACTTGACTCATATGGGGCGAAATTCGTTATGACAAAGACACAAGGCAAAATTTGCCTTGGTGTGTGTGTCGGGAAAACCCGACCCACGTAAGAAGAAACCCGCCATGGCAGAAGACACAAGTTAAGATATGTTCGAGGTACAGAGTTAGAAAATCTCGACCCGTATAATAAAAAAACCCGTCATAGTTGGAAGCACAAGACAAAATGTGCCTGAGGCACGTGTGTTGGGAAAACCTAATCTGCATAGAAAGAAACCTATTACGGTAGGTGATACAAGATAAAATATGCTTGAGATGCGTGAGTTAGGAAAACCCGACCCACATAAAAAGAAACTCGTCACGACGGGAGGTACAAGGCAAAATTTGCTTGAGATGCATTTGTTAGGAAAACCTAACCCACATAAGAAGAAATCTGTCACGGTGAAGGCACAAGGCAAAGCACGCTCGAAGTGTGTGAGTCTAAAAAACTTGACCTATGTGAGGAGAAATCTACCACAACAAAGACACAAAGTAAAATATGCTCGAGGCACATGAGTTGGGAAAACCCAACCCGTGAGGGTAAAAATTCACTATGGTGGAGGCACAAGATAAAATGTGCTTGAGGGAGTAAAAAAAATCTGACCTGCATAAGATAAAACCCACCACGATAAGAAGCACAAGATAAAATATGCCCAAGGTGCATGTGTCGACAAAACCCAACCCATGTAAGAAATAAGTCTACCACCATGAGAGACACAAGACAAAATGTATTCGAGGTACATGAGTTAAAAAAACCTAACCCATATAAGAAGAAACTCGTTATGATAGGAGACATAAGACAAAATGTGTCTGAGGTATGTATGTTAGAAAAACCCAACTTACATCAGAAAAAACTTGGCACGGTGGGACGCACAAGAAAATATGTGTCTGAGATGTATGAGTCGAGAAAACCAAACTCGTATAAGAAAAACCTCGCTATGTTGGGAGGCACAAGACAAAATATGTAGGGGCGCATGAGTCGATAAAACTTGACCCACATAAGAAGAAACTCATCATGGTGGGAGGCACAAGACAATGTACTCGAAGCGTGTGTCAAGAAAACCTAACCCATGTAAGAAGAAACCTATCATGACGAGAGGCACAAGACAAAATATGCCCAAGTCACATGTGTTGGAAAAACTTGACCCTTGTAAGAAAAAATCTATTACAACGAAAGGCACAAGATAGAATGTGCCTGAGGCACATGAGTTAAGAAAACTTGACCCACTTGTGAGTAAATTCATCACGAAGAAAGAATCGCTAAACAAGGAGGTCAAGTGTTGACCCATTCTTTGTGAGGTGGGTAGACCACTACCCTAGGTAGTCGATTGGCCTCGAGGCTCATTAGTAAATTATTTTAGAAGAAAAAAAGGAAGAAGAAGATGAAAAGAAAAGGGAAACGGGCACCTTAGGCAGAGATGAGCCCTCACCACCTAAGGTGGGTCACTCGTGGACGAGAAAAGGAAGAACCCACCTTTCCACCACCTCCATAGCCCACCTTGGCTACTCTTGCAACTCGCCTCAATGACAAGCAGCAAAAGAGGGGCAGGTCAGTGACATAGCTTCCCTATTGTGGATTTGTTGCCTGATGTGGGTCCCTCGAGATCGAGCAGAGGAGGAACACAACTCTGCATTGCCTACAGCATTCCTCAGCTCCTCTTGCAGTCCGCCTCAACAATGAGCATAAGAAGCGGGATAGGTTGGCGATTGACTGTCACCAGTAACAATCTTCTCCTTGCATGCGACCATTATCGCACTAGGGAGGTCGGGAAGCCTGACCCTCTCCTCGCCTGTGACCATTATTGCATCGTAGAGGTCGAGAAGCCTGACCCCTGCCTATGCCAGAGGCATGGAGGTTTGGAGGCATGACCCCCACCATTGCCCAAGCCATGGAGGTTCGGAAGCCGAACCCTCGTCTCCGCCCGAGGTGTGGAGGTTAAGCTCGACACCGCCTCCATCCAAGTTGTGGAGGTCAAGATTGCCTCCGCCCAAGACAAGGCGTTGGGAAGCCTGATCCTCATCTCTGCCTTAGACATGGAGGTCGAGATCACCTCTGCTCGAGATGTGGTAGGTAGGGAAGCATGATCCCCACCTTTGCTTGAAGACAAGGAGGTCGAAAAAAATATGATCCCGTCCGACCAATGTGCATCCCTTGACGATACAAGGGATAGGTCAGTAGTGAAGTGCCACTAGCAGCATCAGGGGAAAGTGATCTCAGATGAACGTGCGAACAAACTCGTGCAACATGAGCTAAACATGTCACCAAGTTGACAATGGATTAAAGAAGTATAAGTTTACCGTGCCCAGTTAGACAAAAGGCTAAGGGGAGGTTGTTGAGCCGGCCTCCCACAAAATATTACATTGAATATTTTACCCCTTTATGACCAGATATAAAAGCTCACCTTTAATACAAAAAACGAGAGCTTGACATTTTTTTACCACTCGCATCTAAACTCTCAGACTTCGGGTTGCTAACATGGGCATCAGAGGGATCAAGTCGAGAAATCTTTTTCGACCTCGATCTTCGTGCAAATGATTTCTCGGGAGCTCAATATTTTCACCCTGGAGTCACTTTGGACAATCCTACGCATAGGTGAGTACATCAAGCTGATTAAGACATGAACACTTTTTTCCCCAAACACATAACATTAATTTGAGGAGAACCTATCTCCTAATCGTTGTTGGTTGAGCTCCAGGTTTCTGAAACTTTAGAATTAAATGTGGTTCCCCTCCGTTTAGTTGATGAGCAGCAGAGATCTGATTTGTGATCTTTTTCTTCTGTTCATCGTTGGCTCTGTTCCAAAGTTAGAAAGAGGAAACTTTAAGCGCAACAAAACGAAAAAGAACATGCAAACGGCTCTTTTATTTAGTAGCAGCAAACCTAAAAAGAAAAAACACAGCAACGAAGAAAGAAAGAAAGAAACACATACGACTCCGTTGGGATAGAACACACACACAATCTATGGTTCCGTAAACCAACGCCTGATCCGTTGGGCGATGGAGTCGTTAACTAAAACCTCAAAATGGCCATAATATAACATACAAATACAGATCTATCTTCCAAGTCTCTCCATCATGTCATTTAGAAGTTCCAACAAAATAAAGACGTATCCCTTCTCCACATGTAAGAAGTTAGATCCCAGTGGCATTTAAAGTTTTTTACTTTAGATTGATCACAATGTTACAGTATACCCTGACTTAAGGGTAACAAGAGATCGAGAGCCTACGCACAGTCTCGGTGCCCAACAGGATCAATCCCATGACCCAAAAAATGACCAATTACACACAGCAATTGCCACCAATCCTAACCAATATGCCAAAACTCTCCGACACTACGGGATGACTCGCACTTGTTGCGACAGGTCACAAAGTCATCAAACTCGGGTAGAACAATTTGCAAGAGATCCACCATACAAAAAGCCAGCAGTCATATAGCAACCAAATAATGCCTCTCAAATTTCCATCATCTGCAGAACAGAGGATTTCTCATCTTTTTCCTTCCAGTCTAGCATTATGCTTCTTACAAGATCACAATCTAAGTCTTCCAGTAACATATATTATGTGAGGTGGCGTTTATACAGGTGGTCAAGAAGGTTGTATACGTATGTACAGCACACTCTACATGCAGTCATTGATATGAACCAACGATCTCTTCAGCAGTGGTGTCTAACCAAGGAACAAATGGGTTCATCGCGAAGAACTCACCATCTGCAAATCCCAGGCTTTTCCACCCGACACAAATCCAACATCTCATTGTAATTGGAAGCATAGACAAAACCCCACAACTGCAGAAGTTTTTGTGTGTTTAGCACCGAGTTCTCATCAAAAACTGCAGGCGACGACTACTCTGTCCACATAAGAGGAGAGAAGAAAGAATATTCACCTCGACCTCCTTTACTTGAAAATCCTCGGAGTGGGCAAGACAGGCATTGCCAAAAGTTTCTGAGGAAGAGCTTGATCCTGTCAACCTTACAGGAAAAGTCAAGCAGGTTTAAAATCTGAAATACCTTGGAGCCTGATATGTAGATAAACATTACATGCATGACAACAAATAAGTCGTAGATGGCACAACTTACAGATCACCATCTAAGTATAGTGCAAAGTGACCTCCCCCACCCAGGGCCAAGAACTCAGATGAACACAAAGTGAAATAATGATTTGTACCTGCAGAATTCAAGCAGTCAAGTAATAAATATTTGATCTATATTGAATATTGAACTCAATCCAATGATTACATCCTTGCTGCAGCAGTTTAAAAAGAACAACAATCTTAGAACAGATAATGGTAGGCTATTCAATATAGGTCCTCCACGTGAGATCTAGTCCCTAACTGTAAGAGAGATAGATACTGGTAAAACTAGACATCATTGTCAGTCTGCTAATCACTTGCGTGGAGGCATGCTGATGTATGCACACACATCCACAAACACATGAAGACATACACATGCATGCAACACACCTGATCATACATGCATGCACACAAGCATGTGTGTCCATTCTGTAAGGGTTTAAACTTTAAATTGTTTGAAGGATTTTAATTTCTAGAAAATATAACTAATGACAGTAACAAAATATAGTGACAAATATTTAGAAATTTTGTAAAATTAACTTTGTAGCGAAATAATGTGCACCAAAGCTACATCCTATCCAGTGGTCTACATCCGTACTCTGCCCAGGGTCATCTAGGCTACTTAAAATTGTGCCATTGAATAAATAGACATTTAGGAACAATTGTTATATGGGAAAACAAAGGATAAATATTAGACAGAATGGAGAATTCATTCCATTGTAGCTGACATTCAGTTTTAGATAGCACAATTACTAGCTGAAAAAGGATACTACAGTTTAGCCCTATAAATTGTTTCCAACACATAAATCCTAATCACCCATATCATAAAGCGACAATTTTCCTGTTGAACGTGTATTAGTTCTTGATGCTTAAATTCCCGGTACATAATAAAAGGTTTTGCACATGCATGTAGCGGGAAACAATGTAATGAATTACTAAATAAATAATTAGAGGTCGAATGACACAAGAAAACTTGCAAAATTAAGCAGAAATTTCTAGAGAATGGGTCCAAAATATGCATCAAGATGGACTTCCTGAACTGCAAAGTTAAGACGTGTACGTGCACAGTATTTACTATGTGCATGTTCAATCAAATAAAAGTTGACAAACATATTACCACTATTCCACTTTGCAGAACTGCTACAAAGGCTAGTTCCACAAACATGGGTTAACAGGGGCTTAAATTAGTGTAATAGTTTACCACTCACTTCAACTACTTTTTTTAAGCTTTAAATGTTTAACAGTGTAACTGCGGTTGCAAAGACAAAATTGCTCTTCTGTGCCCAACCAAATAGGAAGCCCCTTGTATGCAGTGAGGAAGCAATACTAAAGCTCATGCTTGGCATAGCCAGGTGGATTATGGGTTACATTTGATAAGTTGAGTGAGCAAGTTTAAGCATTGAGAGTGTTGATAGCCTAGCAAATGATCAAAGTATAACTGTGCATGAATTCTTGAAAGACTTTCTATTTCCAAAACATTATCAAGTTTAAGATGATAGTCACCTTGATCCATTTGTATAATCAAGCATGCTCTTCGAAATGAGAGCAAGTTTCAGCAATGAGTGTCTATATCCTACCAAACTATCAAAGTATAACCATGCATCAATTTTTGAATGGCTGATTAAATCCAAAACTACATTATCAGGTTTAAGATGCTAGATACATCAAGCCATTTGAATAATCAAACATGTTTCTCGAAAAAAAGTTATCTATTCATCATCATTATGATATAGGTCAAGAAATAAATGCATGTTGCAATATACCTATTTTTCTATCTCAAATTCCACTATATATATGTAATTATAAAAATGAACAATGCAATTAACTAAATGACCATACTTTCCTCCTATAGACTCATTATCATTGCTTACTTATAGACTCATTATCATTGCATATTTTATCACGTCATATTGTAAAAGTTAACAAGACAATGGAATTTAACTTGAACTGAACCTAAAAACAATAACAAGTTCGTTGGTCTGAAACAAATTATATGAAACTTCGGTAAAGACCTACATAAAGACACTGATGCAACCAAAAGAAGGAAAATGGGATTACAACCTTCCTTCTGAACTTTTGTTATGAAAATACTGATGCATATGATGCACTTGTCAACTTGATTCAAAAAATAGAGATAAGTGCAAAAGGTATTGCATCAGAAAAGGTGATAATGCAATTCAGACTTAGAGCTGTGAAATATGACTAAGAAAGAAAGTCGGAATAAGGTTAGCAAGACCATCCTCGAATATGAAGGAGAATGGAGACGTGGAACTGAGAAAACATCTAAGGTTCTTGAATTAAATTTAAGCTCGAGATTAGGGGTTGAGATAGACTTTTATACCGATGTTATTTAACAGGTGAAGCAAACCATTTTGAGCCAACAACAACAGTAACATTAAGCCATAATGTCCCAACCAATTAGGTCAATTACATAAGTAGGTTCTCTTTATTGTTCATAGCAAAGTCTTCTTTATGGTTAGGGTCCCGAGCAGTTAGAACTCTGTCTAATGCAATATCTCTAAATAAATCAAGAATATTTAATATTCTCTTTTTTGTTCATAGTAAAGTCTTCTTAATTCTCCCTAATAATAATCGAATCACTCCACCTAACAAAAATATCTATAGATACCCTTTGAATATGTTTTATCATCCTAGATGAGTTTTCCTTGTTTTATATGCTATTTGGCTACACCTAAAGCTCGAAAATATTTATCTTTTCAAAAAACTTGCAGATTCATCTTCATATTTTCATCTCAGCTACATTAACATTTTTGTCCATATTGTTTATAAACCAGTCAGTACATCAACCATAAATCATGGCTAACCTAATAATGGTCTTATAAAGCAATATCGACAGTTTCAGTTCTACACGATTATCTTTTAGTTCTTTAAGTGCACTTTCCAGACAATACTGTTAGATGTAACAGATGAACGATTCTAGCCACCTGTAGTCCGAAATATCACAGGATTTCCAGATAGATCGCTGAAAACAAAATTGTTGTTTGTTCCCTGAAACAATCCAAAACAGAGAAAAATGATAAGAAAACATTATACTTATGCTTATACATAGAGAAAACATTATTCATACATGTAACTGGCAAAATAATGAAGATCATACACTCGAGCTTCTGTACCTGATACTTCCTTTGATTTGTTGGTTGCAATGGTGCTTCAACTAAGCCACCAAAAACAGCACCTTTTTTATCCCCAACGACCTGACAGGGCAGATAGAAATTAATAGGGAGTTTGATCCTCCAAGGTAATCAATATTAACATGAAGAGGAAATAATCAATATTTACCAAAAATTTTGCCAGACAGATTTGACCAGACTAAAGACAGAAATTATTAATTATATTCTATAGAATAGTGTTAGTCTTGTATGGATATCTTAGATACAGATATCACAAAGATAAAGATCCTTGTAAAAGATTTTCTTATATTAGTATTTTAGCAACAAAAATCATGGAAGTCATAGAATCATGGACCACAGAATACCAAACAATATACATAGAACAAGTTTTATAGTTCAGATTACTTTAAAAGAGTGGCACGCTATGCAAAGAATGAGTCCATATTGTTGCTATAAAAAAATCCATCTCATCCATATTTCTAATTTTCTATAAATTACTCTCTTCTGGAAGAAAGAAAAACATAATGAGAACTAGTAATGCCTACTACGATAAGAAATGGGTGGTACCAGTGTTTTTAAAAGTGCTAGGCGTCAAAAAATGCCGAGATCCCAAAACACCTATGGCTCTAGGCGCTCACTTCGGCCGATCGAGCGAAGTAAGGGGCTCATGAATATTAAAACTTAAAAAATATCATATTACCTATAAAATTCAATGGTGCACAACCTCCTAAGTTCTAATAGTGCACCACCTCAATACGATGTAGCAAGTTAATCTAACGAAAGAATCAAATGTAAAATGATCGACTGTGGAGGAAGGTGGAAACCGACAGCGGAGGAAGCTGCAATGGTGAACGAACAAAGCTGCAGTGGTGAACGAAGCAGACGAGGTTGCTGACGACAGCGAGCGGAGCTACAGCAACGAATGGATAGTACGAAGGCTGAAATGGCTAATAGAGCATGCAAAGGCAGCAGACAAGTGGTAGGGTTTGGCTTCTGGTTTCTTTCACTAGGTCGGGCACACGAGAGGGTGTTAGGGAAAGTGACATTAGTTGGTTCCATAAACCAACTTACTCACCCAACCGAACCCAGGCTTGAAGTTGACCAAATTTGGCTTGGGTGCTCACTTGAGGTGCCCAGTGATTGGGCTCGGACACGTGCTCGGTATGCGTAGCCTCACTCGAGCGCTTGAGCGCCTTTTGAAAACACTGGATCAACGTTCGCCCTGATTGACACTAAGATTCAATATGTGCACTACAATATGCGTGTAAGGCTACAAGCAATGATATGTCAAGCTCCACAATGAACCAGAGGAGCTAGAGATTGATCCCTTTAACCCCTAGTCCGAAGATTCTCAACTGATGCTGTGATGGATCTAATGCAGTAGAGAACCTAGGGGATCCTTTGCTTGATGAGGCAAAACACCCCACCTCCATCTCGTTTTATCACAAAGGCTATAGAAAAAGAGGAACAGTATCCTAACAAGAGGAGGATCCCCCTCAATCCAAACGTGGTGGTCGGACAACCTCAAGTCAATCTAGTCAAGACTATGGAACCTAATAATCATAGTTGTTTGCCCAGCATGTGAAGGGGAAAGGGAAGGCAATAACATCAACTGATTCGAGGGAGCAATTTACAAATACACTATGTCATATGAGCAGTTTCAAGACTGGGGAAATGAACCATATTGATATACAAATTCATAAGATCAAGACCTTGATCCAACGGTTGTAGAGTCTGACATTCATTTTCGTGGTAGAAGCATGTACAAGTTGCTTCCTTTTATTACTTAATTTGCTAAAATCGTAAAGTTACGACAAATAATCTATCTCGACTGAATCTTTATAGATAATTCAAGTCAATAGAAGCAACGAAGGACCATGCGACACAGTTGCTCCTAAACAACCCAAAAAGATAAATTCACTATCTCATCATAAAAGCCTACAATTACTAACCATTTATAACTCATTTGCACTTTATTCTCATTGAAATTGAATTGAAACTACACTAAATTAGGATAAAAGAGGTTTAAAAGAAAATTTTGAATTTTTAGTCATTTTATAGCTATTTTATGGCCAATTTTTCATAAACTGGTATGTATCGACGTACAGATCATTGGTACGTCGATATTGACCAATACATACTCACCTGGGGTTGGACCGACACTACTAATAGACACGAGACAATGATCCTTCATAAGAACAACAATACACAAATATATTGGTTCAATAGAAAAATAATATGGGAATTGGGAACATCATTAAGAAAGAATTACAACTATATAATATCTCTCTATAATTTTTTCATTTCCAACCAAAACCATTAAATATATGAAGGCCCAACTGTATTCTATTGGATCTAATTTATTATGGTGATTGGAGTCTGAAGCATCCAACTACACAGAGAGTTTTAGTTTGAACCTCACAACACTCTAACAAAAAAAAAAAAAATGTTTTGACACGTGATACTTCACAAGCCACAATAAAGTTTGGCCAACACATGTCTCGTGTCTGCCCATGAATTCATTATTACCTTGTTCTAACCTTCTTAGTGAGGTTAAACAAACACTTATGCCAGATGATGCAGTGGTCAATGCTACTTCTAGCATCAAATATTTATCAAATTATTTTCCTTTTAAAAAGTTATATAGAATAAAATTACATAATCTTTGTTGGTCCCTAGTTGTCTTCCTTAATAAGACCAACATAACAATCGCACTGTGGAATAGATCAACATAAGTTCATTTTATCCATTAAAGAGGAAAAAAATGTTATAAAAAATATAAGCATTAAGATAATGGTAAGATTTCAGATTTAGCGACAAAAGACTCAAGAATATATAGTGGATGGCCTTTCCTTGATAGCTTAACAATTTTCCAAACAAATGAGCACTGAGACAGGCTCAACAAATTGGCCTTCTGCTGCACAAACTGATATCTTGAAACTAAAACGAGATAGTATCTATATCTACTGTGAACATATATATATTAAATCATTGTTGTTAAAGCTAAACATCATCAGTTGAAGAAAGATCATTAAATTTTACTTGATTGCATCTAACATAGAACTACATTCTCTAATGTCTGGAATAGCTTGCACTGCCCCTACAAGCAACTAAGGTCTTCTAAAAATCTATGAACTTGTCATACCAAGAGAGTGTAACCAGGACAAAGTGCACTTCTTCTGTAAAGAGTTGATAAAGATATCCCATGTCTCCATGTGCTGCATCAAGAGATGGGAGTGACTAAGCAAAGTAAAAGGTCTGCAAAAATCAGATAATAAAACTAAATGAATTTTTCAGCACCTGTAAAGCAGAAGCCAATTCCTTCCTTTAACTAATGCTGGCAGTGAAAAATAAAGAGCAGCACGCATATTTTCTGAAAGAAGTAATGATGGTTCAGACATATTTGGCAGATCAAAGTGTGTAGCAGAATCCTTTGTAACAGTAACTGATCTCGAATCACATCCAGTCAACTCTGGTTCATTTATTATGCTGTGATCAATTTTAGGCTCTGAATTCTGTCTAAATCCACTTATCTTAGCTGCCTTGTGAATAGCTTTTCCAAATGTTCTCTTGCCTCTTGCAAGTAGAGACATCCTCCCACTATTTTCATTAGGTGCAGAGTTTGATGTCCTCTCTCCAGCTTCAGCATGATGCTCATTTAGATCTTCCATAGGATGATTACTTGGGTTTGAAGATGATAAAAGGGAGATGAGAAATGCAGTAAACGAAGATGTATCAGGGCCATCTGGAACTTCAGAATCTTCCTGAGAATCTTCCTTCTCTATACTTCTTGTCTCCAGATCCTCTTCCTAACCAAGAGAAAGATGTTTGTAAGCATTCAAAATGGTATACATCCCAAAAGTCACTAAATTTTATTTACATACGGAAGAAACTTGTAGGACCAGAAATATCTGAAAACTTGGTATCAGGACTAGGATTGGCTCCTCAAAACCATTAGGTTTTGGATAAGGATCAACTAAACGGGTAATAATACAAATTGAAGGATACGATAATCGTGAAAAATTGAAAAGAAAACAATATGGAATAACTATAAATAGAAACAGTAAAAGAATAATAACCCTGAGCACTGTACATCATGAGTTTTTACATTTCATAACTAATGAAAAGATCGTCTAAGCCCAGCCTTCAGCAGTTATCCTTGAAAAAGATATAATTCATTGTAAGCAGCAGTTCTTTAAGAGCCTCAGGGCATGATCCTCCACAAAGTAGGGAGTTTAAACAGAAGAAAGACAACAAATCCAGCCACTGGTTCTCCAGTGATCAAAAGTATAGAAGTTAAAAGCTAAATTGGTCAATCATATACCAACCATGGATTAGTTCGAACTTAAAACTGAAGATCCATTTTCAGAGACCTTGCTTGACAAATTTCAAGAAAGAACTATCTAATGCAAATAAGAAGCCTGCTTCTCAGGAATTATTTTTTATTTACATAACTCTCATATCTAATAATCAGTTTGATGCCAGATTTTCAAAATGAGAGCTTGTGAATCATATATTATGAGCATTACTTTACAGTGGTATTTGAAACAAAAATTTTGAAATGTTATAAAAGAGTCAAACGACCAACAACTCGTTTTTGCTATAATAAAGCCATATTCTGATCATATAAGCCATACAACCAATTAAATAAAGCATATACAGCTCCTATCTCGCTCCATTTTCATCTTGATTTCCTACACAAAAGCCACCAACAACCTTGATCAAAGAAGTAGAACAGGCCACTGTCACCTTTAAGAACTTCTAGTTGGTATATGATCCCACAAGATTTACTACCAAGTTCTATAAATTAGAAAACTAACACCAACATGCCTCTGGACTTCCAGTTCGCCAAGAACAAATGACTAAAGCCTTGCAGTAAGATAATGGAATGTATAGCGAACTTCTATTGGTCACTGGCAAACTCCCTTGTTTGGACCACCAATCAATAAATTCACATTCGCACAATGATATCCACGACAACTATGACTTAACTTAAGCATATGAACTTTCCGTGAGACAACTTCCATTGAAAGTAAATTCCACGCACAATATCATCCTGTATACACAGCAGCAAACATCCAAACCAACATTGACTAGCCTCAGTAATTTGAAACGATCCACTACTAAGAACTAAGTTCAGAAACGCGCTTGTGATTCTGTGACCATTAGTAGAGCCAGATGATAAGGAAAAACACCAAAAACCTCAAAAGAGGCAAAAGATTACCCCTAAGATAAGAAGTACCAGAACCAGCATCCCAAATCGGATAGAAGAAAAAGTCAAACACAAGTGAAATCCGGGACTAATTTCAACAAGAAGAACCAAATATCGTATCTTTAGCCTCAAGAACGCCGTTGCTGATCAATTAACCAGATTTCTGACAATGGCAAACGAAATTAAAAGAGACGGGAGAGGGAGAGGGAGGGCGACTACCACTTACACGGGGTTTAGAGGGCTCATCGGAGATGGGATTCAGGAGAACGGTGGTGATGTCGGAGACTAAGTGCGCCGCTTTGCTGCCGAGAGAAGGCAGGTAACCCATCGGCCGATGCGATTCGACGAGCTAGAAGGAGATGGAAGGCGGCGGTTTGCTGCTTTGGGGTCGCGGAAGAGAGATCGGAGTCGATTTATGTATCTATATCTACGTGTCCTTTCCTTCAGACCTCTTTTGCCCAAATCGAAATGTCTACCCATTGCTTTGTTTGTGGAAATTTCATTCGTACCCCCTACGGTGCATATATAATAATATCATATATATATAACTCCAATTTTATGATTATTTTAAATATTTTTAAAAGATTATGGTACTTAATAATTATGTCATGTGATGAGTGAAGTAGGTTTTTAACTTGGATATGAGATCATGTTGGGTACTCTTTATTGTCAAGCTTTAGGGGTTTGAATATTTTAATTGGAGAATCCGAACTTGAATAGGAATTTGATAATTATGGGACTAGAATGAATTAGTCTAATAATGATTTTTTTTTTCGAACAAGATCCATCGGTGGAGTCATCAGCCATCTTAGATTGTTTAGCTCGGAATAATCCAGTATTTTATTTATAGAAAGAAGGCGATAAAATTAGCCTCAAATATCCACCTCCAATCCATCCTCATGTATCCTTTTAGTCAATTCCTGTATTATTTTTTAATTGATTATAAGAACATAAAAACATGAAAGATTTTATATTTTTAATATTTAGGATTGATAATAAACATAGTAAGGACTGATTAGTTAGTATTAGTGTATAGTTATATTAGGAGCCTACTATTAGAACTGTTTTTTAGTATTGACAACTCTTTTACTATTCATATTTTAAAAAAACATATTTTTTATGATCTCTCTTATTTCAATTATTTTTTTTCTCTTCCTAATATTTCTATGATTATCATCCATGCAATCATCAATTATGCTTCCCAGTGCTCCTTGTCACCACTTGTTGCTCCCCCAGCTCGTGCTCATTATCGATCATCATTCTTATGTGTTCCTCATCGATTATCGTCCCCACGTTTATGCTTGTCATTTGGACTCCTAACCATCGCTCATCACCTCCTCAATATTATACTATGAGGAGGAGGAAGAAGAATAAGGGAAAGACTAAAAATAAAAAGGAGAAATAAAAAAAGAAGAAGATGAGGCTTGGAGGAAAAATAAGAGTATGATATTCAAAAATAATTTTAAAATATTTTTTTAATTTTAAAATAAGATTGTAAATAGTAAAGAGGCGATTATAAATAATAATCTCCTTATATTAAAATGGATAATTTCTTTGAAATAGTCACATCTAACTTTACATCAACCTTTCATACTATATATTGAACCTTAAATCATCTACACGTAATATTCGATATGTAAAATCAATAAGAGAAACATCACATTAGAATTTGAAGTTTATTATTTATAGCTTCCTCTTTACTTTTGACAATCCTTTGCTATTGATAATATTTAAATAATAATAATAAATATTATTTAATTATTTGTAGCCTTAACATTTCTAATTTTATCTTTATATTTATCCTTTTTCTTCTTCATGATCTCTTATTTGATCCTTGCCATCGATGTTGCTCATTGTTACTGTCATCGATGTTGCTTATTGCTCGATGTTTTTTGACCTCGCTCGTCAACCCCTCGATATCATCCTCTAACGAGGAAGAAGAAGAAGAGAAGGGGGATAAAGAAGAGAGAAAAAGAAGAAAAGGAGGAAGAAGGAGAAGAAGAAAGAGAGAAATAGAAAGAAGAAAAGAATATTTATGTTTATTTGTAAAAGAGATACTTTAAAAATATTAAAAAATTTAAAATATGATTACAAATAATAATCTATACTTAAATATATATTTATCATACAAACGTAGGAGACATAGCAACGCTGTGTTGAAGGTAATCAGCACGTATGACCATTTGGAAGAAACGAGTTTAGAGACATAAGGAAATGAGTCGCTCAGAGGAGCGAGCATCTAAGATTCACATTTAGTGGAATGGATAATCCGTCATGCAAGAGGCACTATGAGGATAAGCAAGTTGGGAATAATGTATAGTGCACAAAGGTTGGGATAACTAAGTTTAAATTATGACTCGACATTAACAATCAAACTTGACGATGCTCAAGGTAAGTGGAGCGCTTGACAAAGAATGAGACTATGCAAGATAGGATGGGTTGTTCAGTGACCAAAGGAGTTATGTAAAACCCATAGAAATAAGAGGAATTGTTAATTTGAAGAATGTAATACTCATGCAACAAGCAACATCCCAAGATGATCGAAACTTAGTGTTATAGAACGTTAAAACTTTTTCTTTGGCATTAAAAAAATACACCTATAGGAGGTTGAAGTGTGGAGTAAGTTTAACATGTTGCTAGATCTTGAGGGATGTAGCAGGGGGTTATATTGGTAAAAAATCATAATCTAGCAACTGTGTTCACAAGGATTGAATAATGCACAGTTTATTTAATAAAGCATAATAGTCCAAAGAGATGATTATCTTCAAAACTTTCAAAAGAAATGATGCAAAAAAGAAAAGCTATACCAAAGGGACAGATACCTAGGAGAAATAAATCTAATTCTCCAAAGGAAGAATCATATACGATGGACTACATATGTTGAAGAGAGATACATGAAGATAACAACTCTATAAAGCTCAAAGGACTGAGCGAGCGATGAAGAGTCATCATACAATCTTATATGAGATACGTTAGTACATATATTATGAGATCAAGAGGGGGAGCAACCTAAGGCAATACTAAATAAAGAAAGACTTAAAGTTGATGTATAGATCAGATTCAATGGAGGGCTGACCCATGAAATGGTGGTACGAAGGGCACTATCAACTCAATGTAAATTGATGAGCGAAGCAACTTAGCGAAGTACCTAAGTCGCATAAAGGGAGTCAACATAGAAGATGAAATGTGGAGCGAAGGCACAAAGCTTTACTTAAATAGAGGTCAAGAATATGAACTTTTGTAGAGGTAAGAACAATATCATGTCATTCCATGGGTCCCTTATTCTGATGGAGTGAACTCAACTTGTATAGTGCCAAAATTAAAACAATTTTCGAGGCACATGCCCCTTAGCTTAACAAATCATTTAATGGAGGAATTAAGGTGACTCAACTCATAAAATTAAAGTTGGGGTCAAAAGGCCTTAACACAATGCAAGAGAATACGAAGGTGAGTACTCTTGAAAAATATATCGTAGTGTTATCATTTGAGTTACCGTGAAGGAAGCGATATACAATGGAGATTGTGTTGGGGTGCAAAAGCAAATGATCCATACAATGGTGCATCAATTTTAGCAAAGTCAATATACTTTGAGAGCTGCTAAGGAATAAACTATCATAGAGTTATGCTTCGTCCAAGGATAACCCGAGAGCTGATGGACGAAGGTAAATTACCGAAGGAGCAAACACAACTAAAGGTGGTGAAGGCCATACAATGTACTTGCAGATGCTACACATGATGATATCATAGTATGAGTTTATTCCACAAAGATCAAAATATATAGAGATATTACTGGGAGGGGACATTCTGTAACAGGATATGGTGGAATAGTTTGAGGCAATGCAATATACATGGGAGAAGTCTCATGAGGGGCTATTTCATAAGGGGGTATAATTAGGAGTTATTGAGAGCTCTACTTCATTTAACAATACAATGGCAAGAAGAGCTATGAATTCAAGGAGTGAATGTCATGATATTGCAAAGGTGTCTTCCATGAGTGTATCGAATAAAAGCTTTGGTTATTAGCATATGAGGATTATATACCACCAAGGAGACTTAATCATATAACCGTTGGACTACTCTAATACTCTTATTCACTTAAGATAGCTCAATAAGTCAAAGGACAAGGTCAAGTAACGAATATTACTGCCAAGAAAACAAAAGAGAATAGAATTGGCACGAGCCCTACAACATGATGACGAAAGTCATACATAGTAGTTCTAGTCTATCTTTCGATCAACCAAAGAGAATTGCTCAAAGAACACAAAGGAGTTGAGGCAGGTAGTCAAAATGGCAAGGAAGCAATGACAAATAAAAAAAGACTTAGCTACTCAAAACCAAGCATCAACTAGAATAGTGATGGACTTGGAGGAGTACTATGATGTCATAGAGGCAGATCTATTGATTGTAAAAAAAAAAAATGTAAATGTGATATGAATAATAGTAGTGTCATGGGTTTGACAACACTATGGTATCGCAGTGACGAGACTTTTGTGGAGCCATTGGTCTCTTGCTCTCATTGAGGGAGAGTACATGGTCATAAAAGGGGTCAAGGAGGTGAAGAATGCAGAGGCAAACATCAAGCACTGAAATAAGACTAAAGAGCTTTTGCTAAAGAACTTGTAACATTGATTTCAATAAGCTTCTCATTAAAATAACTAAAAGTGGGGGACTTAGAGTCGATGCAAGACCAATGAACAAAATAGGTAATATGTGGTGTTATATTTTTTCTACTTAGAGAAGTAGGCAACATAAATGATAAAGAAGACTATTGGGAAGGATAAAAAAAAAAATATGTTTCTCACGTAGATCAAATCATTATGCAAAAGATTGAGTATGAGAAAGCCGCAAAAAATAAAAAAAACCACATCGTGTGATAGATTGATTATCACATATCCCTGTTTTTTCTAAGATCCAAATGAAGAGGATGAAGAAGGTCAAACACCCTCCTCTCTAATGGTATCCACATGATGGATCTCTATAGCAAAACTCTTCTAATCAGATCTCGCACTCTTGCGTAGAGGGAGAGAGGAGAATAGGAGGGGGTGGCCAAAGCTGTAGCCTATCAACCATGAATCTCCCTTTTATTTATAGGGAGCCACCAAAAACCCTAGGGTTCCTGCCTTATTGAGTAGCATTGCACAAAAGGAAGGTAAGAGTATGAGGAGGCGACGAGCAATGAGGAAGGGGGAGTAATGAGAGAGGAGGGTGGAGGAGTTAATGGGCGATATCACTCATGATGGGGGTGATGACAATAGCGATAGAGTCGATGGCAATCAACGTGGCCATAATAAAGGTAAGGGTGATTGATGGAGGACGAAGTGATATTTTCATCAAATTGATAAAATAAGATATTCTTAGTTAAAATCTAATTAGGAGGTGATATTTGATAAAATCCTAATAGTAGGACTTTTTTAGATAAAAATATCTAAATATTAAAATTAAATTTATATTTTTATAATCCAAGATAAAAATTAATCCTCCTTCATAACTATTACTTGAACCATGGCATTCTAATTAAAAAAAATATTCAAATTTATATTTCACAATACTAACATTTAAATTAAGGTGAAAACAGTCATTAAATAATACAAAGGATAACATATAAGCATATTTTTAATTCAATATTGTTTTTATAGAAAATATCTACGCTCTCAAAGATCTTTTAAAAACATGTTTTTAACAAGCAGGTTATATTATTATATTTTTTAACTTAAACAAACTTATATTGAATTGATTAAAAATAATTAACCTGGATTTTCTGGATATATGGTAATAAGAGTAACACCTGAATAATCTTAATATCCAGAGGTTATATGTGCCATAAAAAAAAAATCTGTACTGATAAATATGATATTTGTATAAAAGGATATATATGTTAAACCTGTTATAGCACACAAACCAGTTAAAACCCTAGCCCCTTCGCTATCAACAAAACCTTCCGTGCTGGCTTCGGATCCCGAAATCCCCAATTCCGATGTGAGTTTCCGTCAAAACAAAATAAAAAACTCTTTTTTTTATGGTTTATTATCAAGATATCGTCGTCTCCAATACCTGTGTTTTCCCTTTTTTTCCTTTGTGTTGTTGTTCTTTCTGTTCGATGCCTCGTGTGTTGTTCTAGATTCTTGGGTTAGTTTTTCTCTTTTTCTTACCGTTTCAGATAAGGTTTTCTTCATAGGCCTGTTTAGGTGTTCATCTAAAGATGCGATTTTGACGATTCAATCTTTCGATCGAATCGTAATTTCGTGACGTTCGGCCTCCTAATTCTGTAAACGAATTTTAAAAGCGTTCTTCTTTTTGTTGTTTTCTGTATGCGATTCATCAAGATATTTGTAGTTATTAGTCGGTTACATTCCTATTCCTTCAGATCAAGAAGTTCTTTAACATTGACACGGTTTCGTGGGTTGTTCCTGTCAGAAGTTTATTTCGCTTTCTTTTTTCTGTCTTTTCCTACGGATGCATCTGCTAATGTAGCTTCAATTTTTTGGCATGGAGCAATGTGAAATTAGTCGTAGCTTTTCATGTTTCACCAAAAATAGAGATTGATTTCATGCCTTTTAACCACAAATTCTCTGATAATGTTGATGCATATTTATTGACTTGCCTTGATATTGTCTCCAATTTATTGCCTTGGACGCACTGAGAATGAGAAGGTCAAGATTTCACTTTTACTGTTATTGTGTTTGTTGTACTCCTCAAGTGGGGAGAAGTCAACAGCTCAAGAATTGTGATTGCAGTGGCAGACATATGGTGGTGCTTATTAGGACCTGCAGTTCCAGAAGTCAACAGCTCAAGAATTGTGATTGCAATGGCAGACATATGGTGGTCCTTATTAGGGGCTGCAGTTCCGGCGATCATAGCAGCTCATACCGTTAGAGTTAAACGAAGACGTGCGGAGGAGCAAAGACTCCAAAAAGCACGAGGGCGTGAAAAGCACTCGGACGAGATCTTTGTCTGCATGAGAGTCTGTACTTCGAAGAGAATGCTGAAGAAGGTTGGTGCATTTTCGAAGGATCCAATTCTCGATACATGTGTTACAGTATGTGGTGTTTCCGAGCTTGATGCGTGTGCTGATGCTTGTGCAAGGACCGTTTGTGTTAATCAACACCAAGTGCCCAATTGGAATGACATTTGCCTGAAAAGGTGCCAAAGCGAATGCCTTAGGCTTTCTTCGTCTTTGGCTTAATAGGAAACTTTTGACTTGTAATGTGAAACTTGCTACTTGTTCTCCCGCTGTTGAATTTAGTATTTTGTGATTAATGCTTGCAATTCTTAGTCTTACCTCTGTTTTGGTTGGTTTTGGTATTCCATGCAGTTTTATCAGTTGGCCACTATATATTCTGTTCTCATTTTCCTTGATTCATATGTGAGAAAAGTAGGTTTCTTATGTGGTTGGTTGATATATTCGATAGTCTGCTATATCAGAAAATATTATTGAACTTAAGCTTGATAAGAAGTTCTTTGTGCCAGACATTGGGTATAGAAACATTTGTTTGAGGTATCGGCCAATTATAATGGTATATTGCATTGTGTTTCTTTTGTATGTATTCTCAATTTTCTTAGATCTTAGTTACTGGGATAATGTTTTTACACTAGCGCATCGAACCGAAGTCGACTCTTATGCTGTTTTATTTGGTTTTTCTCTCATGAGAGAAATATTAGGTTCCTACTTACCAGTTTTCACTTTTCTTTCGGTATACAATCCATTTTAGTTGATGAGAAGGTAATTCACAAATTTATAAATGGAACTCATGATTTGACAATTGTAATTCCCTTTGTTATCTTTTTATATTGAGCATCATAACTTTGTTGTAAACATAGAGTTGGTTACTGTTCATCGTGTGCCGGTTGCATCCATAATTTGCATTGTAGAGGTGGAGTGCTCTCTTCTTTAGGACCAAGATGCTCTTGTGGATTGTAACATTTGCAGTGATTTGAGTTTGTCATATTGGCTTCTCCGAATTGTTGCGCTTGTCGGGCTAGTTCTATATCATCTTATTGGTTGCTTACGGATGTAGCTTTGTGATTGTTTTGAAAAATATTTATGATTAACTCAGGCTCTTCATATTTTTGCAACTCATCATACTTACTAATGTTTTTATGCTTGACAAGTAGAAGCTGCTGCCACTCATCGTATTCATTTTTTAAATGCTAAGCCTTTTAGATTGGCTTTTGTCATCATAAACCTACATGTTATTTCAGCTAATAAACTTGTAAACCTACAATTTGCAAATGCAAAAAACCACTATAATTTAGTATTAAATGTTGATGCACGGACAATGATTTGGACTCGAGACGCAAGCAAGTCAATGCAAAGATGCATTAGCTTATCCTTCACTATTCGATGTTAACCACCAATACACTTAATCAAACATTGAGATGGAGAACTCTCACCACCCTGATTAGCTTTTGGGCAGACTCAATGACAACTGAGTTCCCATATCAAACTCTCACCACCATTTCTTACTTGCAGCAGAGCAGGACTAGATAACATTGCTGAATTCATGAACTCTACATGGTTTAATTGCATTTCCGTCTTTAATCTAAACCATGAAATCGTCGTAAATCCTTTAGTTCATGTGCTTATCAGAAAATTGGAAAAGTAAAAAATCCAAAAAAAAAAGATATAAAATAAGTGTTGTCTTTCTTTATTTTATAATTAAATAAGATATATTATGAGATTAATTGGATTATGATAAGAGATATTAGTTACTATTAAATAAAATTTATATTATATTGAGATATTTTAGGGGATACCCTTGAAGGAACTCTCCTAATAATTTACTCTAAACTTTTTGCTCTCGTCTATAAATAGATAGGACCTCCTCTAAACCTAAGGGTGAGCCGCAGCGAGCCGCAATACGCTGCATAACAGCACTAGAGAGAGATTACCGGTTATTCTCTCAATCTCCCCAAAAATCATTAATAACAGTGGTCTTATGAAGTGATAGAAAGAGAGGAGAAGGAGTCTAAAATCTATTCTAGTTCTCTTTGCACATCTTAGTGATATTCAGATCCGAAAAATGATGCTATTGAAGATATAAAGAGATCTTATTCGGATGATATCTAAAGGTACATATCGTAAACAGATATAATACTATTTGATTTCAATCCTGACATAATAATTTATATACCTATAATTTTTATGCTTACATTCAGTACTAAAATTTGAGAGCTTGAGACATCTAGGGTGAGCATATGTTGTAAAGGTAGATATGGATTTAAGTCACATAAATAATCTCTTAAATCGCTACCTAATGACCAACAACACTAAACACAATCCTTTAAGCATTACCAATGTTGGACGAACTGGGCATTACAAAAGTGCCAAAAATAGTGGGGAGATGGAACAATCAAAGAACTTTTATCATCGAATATTTGATGTAAACCAAAGCAATAAACTAAAGACCAGCGATGTGTTTATTCGCATGTGAATGAATGAGAAACCATTGGGCTCCATGCAAAAGAAAAAGGGGTACCTTTTCCTACATATGGTATACTTTATTTAATGACACAACAATATAATTAATTACATTTGTGACTTTATTAGTTAATCCTTTAAAATGTATTCATAAGAAAAAGGCTATTTAAGGTCGAGACAAGCACGTTAGAATCTTAATGATGCTATGAGTCGAACATGAATAATACATTACATTAAACACCAAAAGGACAACAATAAAGAAAAATAAGAGAGGGTTTACATGACTAATATTGAAGGTATGAAAACATCGAGGTTATAATAGTTCTAATATTTTATGAAGGATATAAAAGAAATTTATTAATTGCTACGCGAGAATTACCAAGACAGTCATACATAGAACTTCCAAGCATTTGACATGAGATAATAGCTGTTTTACTTGAAAGATGAGTAATTAAGGATAGCATCATACATATTTACAGTTAATTGCATCGGCTCAGCCAAAACAAATAATAGTGAAATAAGACCTGATAGGATTGATATTGGGCCGACCAAGTCACACTGTCATGCGTTCGAGATAAAATGTCACGTCGACGGCCCATCTGACACAGTAGAATCCGACCTCACACACCCAAATCCGACCTGACGCAGAAAAGTCCGAGCTAGCACAAGGAAGCCCGACCCGGCTTAGCATAATCCGAGCTGGCACGGTGAGGTCCGACCTGGACGAAAACGACCGTGGAGTGTGGAGCACGACAACATCTAATGCAGACTCGACGCTCAAATACCTCGGAACCACGCGAGACCATACGCTAACTCAGCAAATGACGTCAACGACAATAAAGGTCGAGGTACGACTGACCCTTGGTCGGCATGTATAAAAACCACCACTGGGCACAAGTAAAGGGGAGGAAAAACCTCATACTTTTTACATACAACATTCAGATTTTACCTCGGTCGGAGCACTGACTTGATTGTCGGAGGGGCCATATCGGACACCCCGTCCCGACGAGACATTTTTGCAGGAACATTCGATCAACCCGAAACGAATCCTCGAGCGAACGTCACCGACCTCTTCCGAGCTCCTCACCCTTCCCAACCACCATAGACTCACTTGCGCATATGGGCAAAACCGAACCGTGGTAACTTATCGATCACGGTATCAAGGTCCACAACAGACCAAAACTAAAGAGCAAACAAAAAAAAAACAACAACAGAAGTACATTGATACAACTATCATTCTGTCCACAAACTGATATAAATCAGATCCATGTCACTAGAAAAAAGACATCTCAATGTAACATCTTTGTTACACTGGCTTTAACAAAAATTCACCAGCCTCGAACCCATGCAAGTCAAACTGATCACTTAATGCTGGATTCTGGTATTAGGTTGCCACCATAAATGGCATATCTGCACTCCTCTAAGAATTTGACCAACATCTTGGCATGCAAAGTAAGAACTAAAAGATACTACTTTTAGGAAGATCAAACTGCAGTTTAAAAAGTCTGTAACAACAATACACCAGAAGGATATAGACACCAATTGCATGTAATAAGGGAATCACACTACATGTATCCCTTGCTGCTATTGACCCCTATATAAAACAATATCCTTAATTAAATTAAAATATTTAAATCTTTGTTCATAAACTAAAGTGTTCTTGTTTGGCCTTTCCTAATCGCTTTCATACACACATCAACTTCTTTTATCTCAACAACACACCCGTTATATATATTATATCTCAACACTCAGCATTCATAAAGTATAATATTTCTTTTCACTTTAACCATTCAGTTTTTATTTTATAAATAATATCCTTATCAATCTCTTCATCTTGTTGAGTGATCAATTCAAAATACTTGAAGCTTTTGATAACTGAAATTTCTTGTCCATCTAAGTTCCATTACCATTACTATAATTACATATATTTTACAAAGGCAGACTTCACCCTTTCTTTTGCAATACAATTAATCACCAACACAACTAGAAATTGTAATAATTAGGATACAATATGAGCCATCACCCCAGGTAAATTCCTGTCTCAAGCTTATCTACTAAAGAGAACCATGGTGACTAGAAGACTTGAAGCACGAGAGACACACCACAAAATGGTTGTCATGAACTAGTATGATGCCATGTCTGGTTTTTGCAGTGGTCAAGCTAGAATCTTAAAGAAGCTACTGTTGTCAAGAGAGCTATTTAAATAGATCAAATCCTATCTATCCTACAACCTGCTGAAATCAGCCTCCAAGAGCTTGCATTTCCT
The DNA here is from genome assembly GCA_029747655.1 of Ensete ventricosum. Classification (NCBI taxonomy): domain Eukaryota; kingdom Viridiplantae; phylum Streptophyta; class Magnoliopsida; order Zingiberales; family Musaceae; genus Ensete; species Ensete ventricosum. The sequence continues at coordinate 7,375,731 of JAQQAF010000005.1, read as the reverse complement.
TCCCTATCATGGTAATTAATGTATGGCTAAACAGTAGAAGCCCTTTTACGTGTTCCTAGACTCACCTTTGACGTCTCAAGCTAATGTTTCCAAAGATTCACAATCTGGTGCCTTGGGAGCTGCATTTAGAAGCAACTTTGCTGATGTTTCAGATTCTCGTGACCTCATCTTCCGCCGCTCAGAATCAGTGTTCCTTGTTGAATTCATCGCCAGCTTTTGGAGTGATGGTGCCCTTCAATTTCTGGCCTGTCAATGGACTGTCTTCACTCAACTTACTTTTTGAAGCATCCTTCCTCACCTTACTGCCAACAACACCATTATCTTTGCTGACAGCAGATGTAGGAGAGCTAACCATGGAGTTTCTACTTGACTTGAGGGAATTATCCTCCGTCTCACTTCCAGTTGTGGAACTAAACTTGTCCGCCTTAGAGATGTCATCATCAGATTTGACATCAGCCTTAAGTTTATTGCTAGATTTGAAACTATAAAATTTGGATATACTTGGTACCTTCTCGTTTGATTTACTAGAAGATCTGGGGCTTTCCGTGGTCTATCTACCTTTACGATGACTGCCGGATGCTGTGCCACTGAGCAATAAATGACATAAATGCCAAGTAATAGAAACCATACAAATATTAGAAAAGCACAATTACTATAACTTACCTTTTTGTAGGTGTATCTGTATTTGTTTCCTTTGTGATAGAACTAGAACTCGATTCCGCTCTTTTAATCTTTGGCCTGGTTCACATGGCAATATTGAACATCAAACACCAAAAGATTTGAGACTATGTAAAATAATCAATCTTTTGTTCAAAGAAACTTTGACTCATAGGTAAGCAATGTTAACCAACCTAGTAGATAACTAAATTTGGAACATTGTCATGTGGAAAAAGCATCATAACAATTCTAACCAATTCAACCTTATCAGAAAGTACAAACATGCATAAACATGAGTATAATTTGACGAAAACCATTTTGTTTCATCCGTGCTTGTTGATAGGTACCATACAAAGAGTTACTCACAAAAGCATATTTGACAATATGCACTGCATCTGAAATAACATGGTTTCATATAGTTTATATAAGAACATGTCATTAGGACAACTTCATTGTTCTCTTGGAAACATGCTCAAACTTCAAAAAGTACCAAGAAATACTGATTTATCACAACTCCATGTGATCATCTGTGAAGCTCATGGGAGGTAAGGAGGGGGGAAACTTTGATAAATGGCATGCATTTGACAATTTTAATATGAAAAACATGCCACATCAAATCAGTCATTAGCAGGTAACGATAACAAGCCATGAATGGAAGAAGAAACATAAGATGGAAGAGCTACATAATGCATCTAAAGCAAACAACACAGTGAATGAGCATAAGCTTTTACACTTCAGTGACTGTTCAAAGAACCTCTTGCCACTTCCAGCAGTACAGGTAACACCTTGAGCAGAAAAAGTTGCAATCCATTTGATAAAATAGCTTGAATAGCGCATCAATGGCTGATGATAAATGCTTAAGCAACAATTTGGGAAGAAAAGCACTTGTATAACCAAGGAGCAGCTGCATCTATAACCCAATACAAGACCTTACCAAGAGAAGGCACGCATGCAACCATTGTACCTAAGAATAACCATACCCTCACACACGTAACAAACAGACTCTAACTTTTGGATCGACAAATTAAGAGAAAAGGAACCAAAATTTGGCAGCAGATCGCTGACGAACCCAACAAATGTTATCATTCAGGGAAACCTATCGAGAGGAAACAAAAACAACAAAGACGGCAAGAGCTCACATCAAGAAGAGGCAGGAGGAGCTCATCAACAGCAGAGGGAGGATACGCAAGCCTGCTCCCGACTTCCAGAAGCCGATCCTCCAGCTCCTTCTCCTTGGTCGCCATTGCTCTACACTTCACACCCAAACTTCCTCCATCCCTCCAACGCCTTCCCTCGGCAATGGATGGCGAGTTCGGCGACAGTTTTTACCCCCATTTTTTGCCACCAACTTCACTAAATTAACAAAATTACCCTCTCTTCTGAATTTGCACTATTTCTTAGCCAAAACAAAAAAAAAAAAACCCTCTTTTATTGCCTCACGTTATATTCATAAAACGTCAACTCGTCTCGAGAGTACTGACCTTAAAAAAAAAAAAAAAACGTCAACATAAATTAATCATCTTATCATAATATTCCAGCCATTTTGCCCATATTCTATTCATATCTTGATGCTATATTAGCATGGGATATCACGAGACATTATAATTGGTAGCGTGTTAAATCCATGCTATATGCATTCTCCATATTGTACATATCAAAATAACTTTTTATCTTTTCACATAGTAAGTAAGAGTGATGTGTAAAGAAACTCTTATAAAAGAGTTCTTTTATTAAAATTCTACTTTAAGGTCACATCAAATTCTACCTAAGGCTATTTTAGGAATTTCAAATTAAATCCTGCTTGAAGTTAAAGTATTGATCGAGTAATAGTGGCTCATCCGAGCAACAAGCCTGTAAACACCGACCCCAATCTATTACTCTCGTAGCAAATATCTAAGAATAAAAGAACTTTACTTGTATTTATTTCGGTGATTTAGTCGGACATAAGTCCACATATGACAGACAGATGAAGGGTGTGAGTCTACAAGAATATAAAAAACCTGGTCTTACAAATCATGTTGTTGTATCTTTAACACAAATCAAAATATTTTATAGATCCAAAATATCTTTTGAGAATATTTATGATGAATTTTTATTAAATTTTTAATAATATACATGAAATCTAAGTATTTTTGAATTAATCGATAAATTGATATTTTAATTATAAAATATCCTTAAGAATATTTTGATTTCTTTTTGACTTTATATTCTTTTATTCTATAACCGGAGATCATAATATTATTTATATTTATAAATAGGTATCCACAGTTATGTCTCAAGATATTTCATATTCTTAACTTATCTCATCACCAAGTTAGAAATATGATCGATAATATTCACACAATTAATTTTCATGATAATTATATCCCTAAATTAAATAATTTTATTTTAGTTAGATGATTTTAATTTTAGTTGGATCATGATAATTATACCACTACAATGTGGAAGAAGAACATAGCCAAAGTACATCAAATGTCAAATAAAAAAGAAAAAAAAACAGATCACATGCCAGAATGTAACAAACCCACTACACCCAGCACACGCTCGAAATCTTCGGATAACAAATCTCACTATATTTGTGAAACAGTAGCAGAATCCCATGCAGAGGAACAGAATATTCTGTTCGTCTGCGACGGCAAATAACTCCTCCGTCTCCTTCTCCCTAATCCTCGTTCCTCCACTTCTCTCTCGGTGGGTGTTCCATTCCTCCGTCTCCTTGTCCCTAATCCTCATTTCTCTCCTTCTCTCTCGGTGGGTGTTCGAGCTCTTCGCCATGCCCGGGGAGCAATTGCAGGTCCTGAACGCCCTCGACGTCGCCAAGACGCAATGGTACCATTTCACGGCCATCATCATCGCCGGCATGGGCTTCTTCACCGACGCCTACGACCTCTTCTCCATCTCTCTCGTCACCAAGCTGCTAGGTCGCGTCTACTACCACGTCGATGGCTCCCCCACCCCGGGTACACTCCCTCCTAACGTCTCCTCTGCCGTCAACGGCGTCGCCTTCGTCGGCACCCTCTCCGGCCAGCTCTTCTTCGGCTGGCTCGGAGACAAGCTCGGCCGCAAGCGCGTCTACGGCATGACGCTCGTGCTCATGATCGTCGCGTCCATCGGATCCGGCCTCTCCTTTGGCCACACCTCCAAGGGCGTCATTGCCACCCTCTGCTTCTTCCGATTCTGGCTCGGCTTCGGCATCGGCGGCGACTACCCCCTCTCCGCTACCATCATGTCCGAGTACTCCAACAAGAGGACCCGCGGCGCGTTCATCGCAGCCGTTTTTGCGATGCAGGGCTTCGGCATTCTCGCAGGCGGTATGGTCGCCATCGTCGTCTCCGTCATCTTCAAGAACCGGTTCCCTGCGCCTGCGTACTCCGTCGACCCGATCGGATCCACGGTGCCTCAGGCCGACTACGTGTGGCGCATCGTTCTCATGTTCGGAGCCGTGCCGGCGGTGATGACTTTGTACTCGCGGTTGAAGATGCCGGAGACCGTCCGCTACACCGCACTCGTGGCCAGGGACGCGAAGCAAGCAGCGGCGGACTTGTCGAAGGTCCTCCAGGTAGAGCTGGAGAACGAGGCGGCGAAGGTGCAGCAGATCACCACCGCCCAATCCAACAACTACGGGCTCTTCTCCAAGGCTTTCCTCCGCCGCCACGGCGCCCACCTGCTAGGCACCACTACCACCTGGTTCCTCCTCGACATCGCGTACTACAGCCAGAACCTATTCCAGAAGGACATCTTCAGCGCGATCGGATGGATTCCGAAGAACACCACCATGAACGCGATCGAGGAACTCTACCGCATCGCCCGGTCGCAGACGCTGATCGCCCTCTGCGGCACCGTGCCGGGCTACTGGTTCACGGTGGCCTTCATCGACGTCCTCGGCCGCTTCACTATCCAACTCCTCGGCTTCTTCATGATGACCGCCTTCATGCTCGGCCTCGCCATCCCCTACCACCACTGGACCACCCCGGGCAACCAGATCGGTTTCATCGTCATGTACGGCTTCACCTTCTTCTTCGCCAACTTCGGGCCCAACAGCACCACCTTCATTGTGCCGGCGGAGATCTTCCCCGCGCGAGTGCGGTCCACCTGCCACGGCATCTCGGCGGCGTCAGGCAAACTGGGGGCGATCGTCGGCTCTTTCGGGTTCCTCTACCTGGCGCAAAGCCAGGACCCGGCAAAGGTGGACGCTGGCTACTCGACCGGCATCGGAGTGAGGAACTCGCTGTTCGTGCTCGCCGGATGCAACATCGTGGGCTTGTTATTCACCTTCCTGCTGCCGGAGTCTAAAGGCAAGTCACTGGAGGAGATGTCCGGCGAGAAGGAAGAGCAGGTGCAGGTGGGCAGCTACGGCAGCATTCTCCCAGTTTAGTCTTCCATTCCTGCCATGTTTGTTCTTATTGTAGCCTTGATAAGTTGGAGATAATCTCAGCATCAACAGACTTAGAGAAGAATAAGATTTAGAGAAGCTTCAATTTATGTTAGTGAACAGTGATTTTACTCATTTTGGTTCTCACTACAAAATTTAATAACAATTAGTCTTCTAATGGCGCAAGTTCTTTTTTACATTCGAATGAAGGAAACTAAAGTTTGTCTAAAATGTGTATGCAATATGATTGTAACAGAAGAAAAAAAAATCATCATATCAATTATTATGAGATTATAATTTATTAGCACAAAAATAAATGAAGATATCAACAGTGTTATTTTTCATTCTTTAATGTTCTTAAAATATCTCTGATATCTTAATAAATTAGATTACCCTGTTATTTTTAGTATTTCGGTTCTTACATTTTTTAAAATTATATTAGGATCCTTTTACTTATAAAATAAAATATTAAAATCTTTATACAAGAATTAAAAAATAAGTTCACAAGATTAAAAATTAAGTAACTAGGCAAAATGTTTCACTTAAGTAAATATAAAATATTGATATAATTTCTGAAAGTATAAATATCAAAATATTAAAGATAATTAATTACAGAAGATATTATATAATTAACCCATAATATAAAATTAGTTTTAATTTAATAAAAAAATTAATTTATTAAATATAATTAAATTTTTACCGCCTAATTCATATGAAATATAATTAAATTTTAGTTTCTCATCAATAAAATAATTTTAAATTCTAAAATAATAATTTCAATAATAATTTCTCATTAATAAAATAATTTTAAATTCTAAATTAATATGATCTACATATCAAATAATTTTGAACTACCTAACATAATAAATTATTAATGGATTGTGAAATAAATTTTTTAGTCGGAGTTAACAAATGTTATAATCTAATTACATAACATACTGACTCATAATAAATTTATTAATATAATGATACGTATAATTTAAGTTCGAGTCTATTTTAACATTTATGATTTTGGTCATGAACCACTTAAGCCCTTATGATTTTAATCGTGTTTAAAATAATTCATAATAAATTATTAATATAATGATACGTATAATTTAAAGTAAAAAAAATATATATTATCGAGAAAGATGAAGTAGTAGAGGCCATAGCAATAGACAAAGGTATAGCAGAGGTAAGAGAGAGCTAGACCACCACATTATAGGCACGATGAGTTAGGACAGAAGAGAGGAAGCAATGGGGAGGAGGAAGAGGGACTAAAAGATCATTGCATGTCTAGTGTCAGATTAATCAACACACATCTACTTGAGACAGGACCAGAAGCTCCTAAGCTTGTTGTCTGCATAAGAAAGGTTGCATGTGTACGACCTCGTGCTAGGCAGCAGCGGTAAGGTGCTGCTGCTAGTAGTTGGTTCCACAGTGACGCTTACTTCCGCCATTTATGGTGATCTCAAAATTTTTAATATAAATTACATGTGTTATTATATTAATAATTTATTATAATTCAACATGTCACATAAACTGACTCTAATATTTGTTAACTCAGACTTGATAAAAGGACTTATATGTTATATTTTTTAAAATATATGGATTATCTTAAACACGAGCAAAACTATAAGGGCTTAAGTGGTCCATGACCAAAATCACAAGGGCTAAAATGGATATTTTTCTAAAATTTAAATTATACATGTCATTATATTAATAGTTTCTTATGAGTCAGTATGTCACACAAGTAGACTCTAACATCTGTTAACTCAGACTTAATGTGAGAGATTTATATGCTATATTTTTTAAAATATAAAAATTATTTTATACATAAGTAAATCATAAGGGCTTAAGTGGTCCATGGTCAAATCACAAGGGCTAAAATAGATCTAAACTCATTAAATTATATAATAAAAAATTAGGTTAAGATTTATTTTAACCTCTATCATTTTGGCCATGGACCACTTAAGCCCTTATGATTTCTTGTGTTTGAAATAACCTATATACTTTAAAAAACGTAGCATATAGGCCCCTCATGTCAAGTCTAAGTTGATAGATGTTATAATATACTTACATGATATGTTGACTCATAAAAAATTATTAATATAATAACACGTATAATCTAAGTTTAAAAAGGGTTTGATTTAGGCTTGTGATTTTGGTTCATGAATCACTTAACCCTTATGGTTTTGCTTGTGTCTAAAATAACTCTTATATTTTCAAATACGTTATATAAGCCTCTCGTGTAAAGTCTGAGTTAACAGACATTAGAGTCTGCATACATAGTATGTTGACTCATAATAAATAATTAATATAATAATATATATAATTTAAATTAAAAAAATAAAACCACCATCAATGGCGAGAAGATGCATTGTCATAGAAGCGACCACCAACAACAGTACCGAGTCGCTGCTGCCTAGCAGGGTATCGTATGCACACAACCTCAAGCTCAGTAGCTTCCGATCCTACCTTAGGTGGATGTGCCTTGACCATTACGACATTAGACACACAATGATCTCATGGTCCCTCTTCCTCCTAGGTGTTTTCGTCCCCACCGCCTTTTACTTCGCCCTCTCATAGGTCCTCACCCATCGTACCAACGACGTGGTGGTCTAGCTCTCCCTCACCTTCGCTTCTAGCTTCTCCTACCTCTGCCTCTCTGCCTTTGTCCACCGCTTCTAGCTTCACCTTGCTTCCTTTTTCTTGATAAAATAGATTTTTTAAACTTAAATTATATATATCATTATATTTATTAATTATTTATTTTGAATTAGTATATCACGTAAGAATACTTTAATGTTTATCAACATGAGAGAAACTTATATGTTATGTTTTCAAAGATACAGGATTATCTTAGACACAAACAACACCATAATGATTTAAATGATCTATCACCAAAACTACAAAGATTAAAATAAATATTTTAAATAAATTTAAATTATATATATTATTTTATTAATAATTTATTATAAATTAGCATTTCAGATAAGCAAACTCTAAATTCGGTTGCAATATCAATCACCAACGAGATAAGTACAGCACAAATGCAAATGTAACTAAAGGTAAAGAACCAAATGAATCTAGTAAAAAACGTTTGCTTCATCATAAGCTCATATGAAGTTTAGTGGAAGCAAAAAAGTAGTAAAATATGCGCACAAAGCAATGTGTAATAACTACATTCTTAGACCTATCTGGAGGTCATTAGTAGACTATATTAACTAATATGTTCTGTTGTTGACTGTCATATAATAAAGAAAGAACAATAAGTAATTACTAAGAAATCAATCTTTACTTCTCAATACTGTCAAACTGGGGAAAAAAAAAGGATGATATTGAAAGGTGATAAGACCAGAGAAAAATATACAAATAAATCAAGTGCATTAAAAACCATAGTATTGTTGAGCTTCAGGATTGAGTGAAAACATTCAAATCTTAGCTAAATTCTCACAGATGAATAAAGAAACAACTGTTTCTGATATAAATACAACTAGCCACAATAGAGTTTACATCTGAACAAATCAACTTCTTAACCAAGAAGATAAGTTACTGGGGAGCCTCGATTGTACAGATTTCAAGAACATAACAACATGTTGCAATATACAATGATTTAAAAAATATAATCCTTCTGAAAGGTGTTAGACTGTTACCAGAGTTTGGAAAAATGGAACCGAGATTGATCAATCAGTGTCTTCAGATTGAAGTTAATTAATGCATTTAAAGCCAAGCCAAGTCAAGTCAACCATCGGCCTTAATTCCAACAGCTTAGAAAGAGAATCTTCAGCCTATTTAACTTCATCCCGAGCAAATTCAAGCTTGTTTTGAGCTCAGACAGCACTATTTTCATGCTTGATTTTGTCATAAGTTTCAAAGCATGATCAAATTTGATTTATGGTTACAACTTTCAATTTTTTTTTTTAAAGGCCATACACATTATTTCTCAACACACCCAAAGGATACTTTCCATTTGTAGTAGGAAAATTTTGGTTGCACTCACCATCTAAAAACCAAATGATCAAGTGCAATAAATAATTGCACAAAAACAAAGGAGAATTAGACCCTATTTGGTTAGATGTTCAAGGTTAGATTGAATTTGTTTAATTTAGGTTTATTGCTGAAGCATGACTAATTTATATTCAATCCATGCTTAATAAACTAAAAACTGAACGAATTTATGGATGACCAGAAAGCAGACAGACATAATGGAGAAGTGAAGAAAGTAGCACCCTGTTTCGAAAGAGAAAGATCGAATTAAGGAAATATGATATAATCTAGATAAGCAAAGGGATCAAAAAGAGACTTAGGAGTTGAAACCACACTAGGGCAGAGTGATGGATTGGTGTTGATGTCAAGATCTTCACTCCGACAGTACAAAATTACTTACACATTGCATCAGGTGGTGATGACTTCACAATGGTTACCGGTCAATTGGCACCAAGAGACATTCTTTTGCCTAATTTTGAGGGAAGACTGCTAATTTGATTTCTTGAAAAAGGATGCCTAACCTATCTACAAAGATCGTTATTTTTTAGTTTGCCTCCCATGAATCACTTGCCTTTTGCCCCCAATTTGGCGAACGCATGCTTGCATTTCATGAGAAATACACAAGGCAAGAAGAAGAAGACGAAGACGAAGAGGGGAGGGAAATGAGTACCAGGACGTAATTGCGAGAGGGCTGGCCGATGATGGCGTACTGGTAGTTGTCGTTGAGGTAAGAGCACCAAGTAGTCGCTGACGGGGAAATGACCTTCAGCTTGGCCTCGTCGTTGCCGGGGTCGGCCCTGTAGGAGGAGCCTTCGATCTAGCTGCGGTCCATGTCTCGTTAAGGACGTGGACGGTGCCGTCGGGGCGCGCGTGTGCTGGAAGCGGGACGGGAAGGAGGCGATCTCGTACCACCGCCCCATGTACCGCTCCAGATCCAACCGCTTCACCACCGTCAATCTCCGCCCCTGGCGTCTCCATCGCCGCTGCCGCAAAGCTTCATGGCCTCGGGCGAAAGAAAGATGACGCTTTTATAGTGCAAGGAGAGAGAGAGGCCACTCGTGCTCGATCCACCGTCCATTTTCCTCCTCACATCGTTCGCTGATTTATTATTATTTTATTATAAAACGTAAATGAGGAAGACGATCTTTGTGTTCAAAATCTTACGATATATCATAAAAATCTTTACTAATTAAATTGATTAATATTTTTAAAAATATATTAAATAAGATATAAAAATAAATAAGTATGATGTATCATCATTAGATTAAGATTTCAAACTCTTAAGTTTTGGTAAACGAACTTAATATACTATTAAACCAATGTTAATTGGATTAAGTTGACTTATAATGCATGTGTAATATTATGTGATCTTTTATTAATTCAATAAGATATATTATAGATTATTTAGATTCTAATAAAAGATATTAGTTAATATTAAATAAAGTCTATATTATATTGAGATATTTTAATTTATCCTAGACCCTATGCTCTCGTCTATAAATAGACAAAATTTACTATAAACCCAATGCACGAAAATGCACGGCACAACAAAGAACGACAAAGGGGTGAATAGAGCAAGATATTACGGTTATTCTCTTGATCTCCCAAAACCATCAATTAAGGTGGTCCTGTAAAAGTATACGAAGAGAGAAGAGGTTTAGATCTATTCTAATTCCTCTTGTATATCGGTATCTTGGCGTTATTCAGATCCGACAAGTAGTGCTCTTGAAGATCTAGTTGGATCTCAATCAGATAGCATCTAAAGGTACGCATCGTAAATATTAGATCTAATATTATTTGATTTTAATCCTGGCATAATAGTTTTTTTCGCATAATAGTTTGCATGATTATAGTTTTTTATGCCAACAATTGGTATCAGAGCCTAGGTTTTGAGATCAAAAATATTAGATCTATTATTTTTGTTTACGGTGCATAGATCTGAATATTTGATCGATTTGTTTCCTATCAATTAATTTTAATCGTTTGATTGCGAACGATTCTCGATGGTTGTTGTGCACTGAATGTGCGTACAGATTAGCAGCGTCAACGCTGCCGACGGCCCAGTCGATTGCGCATAGGCGGCAGCCGCATCAAGCGACGGTCACACGCGGAGGCAGCCGCGTGCAGTAAGGGTCGCGCACGGGTTTGCCACAAAGCGGCTGACCGCACCCGCGGTGACATCAACCGCGCGGGCAAAGCGACAGCGGCGGCAGCCTCGCATGCCAGCGGCCGTGTACCAACGGTCGACGGCATGCAGACCGCCGCGCAGGCCGTAGCCGCGTCGGCGGCCACACAGCAGAAGAGGTTAGGGGTTTTTTCCTTAAGAAATTACAGTTTTCCCATTGAATGAAAAAAATTACAATTTACCATTAAGTGGAAAATTACAGTTTTGCCATTAGGCTTAAATTACAGTTTTACCATTTACGAAATTACAATTTTACCCTTGTGATTTATTAATCCTATAATCTTTTAAAAAAATTTGTAATTCTTTTATATTTTTTAGAATTACAGTTCTGTCATTATAAAATTAAGAAATTATGGTTTATTTTTTCAATTATAAAATTGATCAATATATAATCTAATAAAATTTAATTATGATTATATTTTAATTATTCATTGATTATATTTTATTTTGATCAATTTATTTAATTGGACTTATGGACTTCTCTAATTAAATAAAAGTAATTAGTTTAATAATAATTATTATTATAAATTATTATTTATTTATAGTTTTCTCATATGAATTATTAATTTCATGTGTTAAATCCAATTATTAGTTTTTGGATATTTATTCAGTTATTCATATACAAATATTAGGAATTATAAAATAATATTTATTTTTTCATATAAATGCATGATTTATGTATTATCATAATTACAGTTATCATATGAGTTTTTTTTCTACTGATTAAGTGTTCAATAATTATTATGATTGTTATCCTATTATTGAAATATCTCAGCATAAATTAGTTCAAATGAACTTGATGAATATTATTTGTAGTTCATCTCCTTAAGTTATGTCTGACCGGTAGCTGCCAAAGTAGCCTGGGATGGTAGACTTATATGATATGAAATACAATTAAAGTCTTATCATTCATAGGATAATTTAATTTATATTTTATATTACTGCATTAGTCTTATAGTCACCAAAGTGGCTTAGATCAATGATTTATAAAATTACTTTAAGGAACAAGTCCTCAATGACATTAATGAAATAATATTCAAAATTACATACATAATTAGGAGATTTAGATAATCCCAAAGGATAATCTATTTCAAACAATTATGTGATTGGGTAGGATGATACTATTTTGGATATCCTTGCAGTTTAGAATTGTATATTTAAAGGTAGTAAAACTATTCTACAATGATGGTATGAGTCCTCCATAAATGATTTTATGTGAACACTAGATATGTTAATATTTTTATCCAAAGGTTAAATATTGATGATATCAATAGTCCATCATATTTTGCTAAAATTCAAAGCATTAATGTTATTTTATATTCTGTAGTGGTATTCTCGTCCATCCATTCTCATGCTTTTAGTGTCCCTATATTCTCTAGATCAAATTATTCAAAATGGTTAGAGCATGTGCAATTTACATCATGCGTATTAGATCTCGATTTGGCATTGCTTGTTGAAAAGCCCACAGAATTAACTGATAAAAGTACTATGAAATAAGTCAATGAAATGAAGGCTTAGAAAAGATCTGATAGGCTCAGTTTAATGTTCATAAGGATGACAATTGTAAATAATATAAAGACTTCATTACCGATTGCATCTAGCGCACGTGAATATTTAAAGGTTATTGAAGATAGATTTAAATCCGGTAATAAGTCATTGGTTGACACATTAATGAAAGAACTAGCTACAGCTCAATATGATGGTACTCGAGGAATTCAGGATCACATCCTCAATATGACTGACAAAGCTGCAAAACTTAAGGCGTTGGGAATGAATGTTGATGAATCTTCTTTGTGCAGTTCATTCTTAATTCTCTTCCTTCTCAGTTTCGCCCATTCAAGATTCACTACAATACAAATAAGGATAAGTGAGACTTGAATGAGTTAACTAGTATGTGTGTTCAGGAAGAATTAAGATTAAAGCAGGAAAGTTCATATAATGTACTGACAATTACTCAATGAGTTGGTAACAAGAAAATAAAATCGAAGCATCATCCATCAAAGAAATTTGTCCGGTCTGGAAGTGTTAGACAGACTATTGAAAAGAAAGCTATTATAGTAAAATGCTTCTTTTGTGGCAAGAAATGACATGTAAAGAAGGATTGCATTAAACGTAGGACTTGGTTCGAAAAAAAAGGTATAAAGTCAACCTTTGTATGTTTTGAATCAAACATTGCAGAAGTTCCTTCTAATACATGGTGGATTGATTCTAGCGCTTCAACTCATGTTACTAATAATATACAGGGATTCATTTCAATCCGAAAACCAAAAGAACATGAAAGATTCATAATTATGAGAAATTGTCTCAAAGCAAAAGTGGTATCAGTAGGGACTTATCGCTTACGCCTAGAGACGAGTCATTTGATAGATCTGAAAGACATATTTTGTTCCTACAATTTTTAAAAATTTAATTTCTCTGTCTAGAATTGATGTGTTAGGATACTACTGTGTTTCTTTTGGTAATGATAAACTCAGCATATTTTATGATTCAATAAAAGTTGGTTCTGAAATTCTGTGTGATGGTTTGTACAGAATTAATTTGAATCTTGAGTTTGCAAATACATTATTGACCCTGCAATAAGTATTGGAATAAAATGTAATTCCAATAATGATAGATCTTCTATATTGTGGCATAGACTTTTGGGGCATATCTCCAAGAAAAGAATTGAAAGATTAGTGAAGGATAATATTTTGAAAAATTTAGACTTCATTGATTTTGATGTTTGCATAGATTACATTAAAGGAAATCAAACTAAGCATATAAATAAAAATATCACAAGAAGTAAAGAACTTCTTGAAATTATTCATACTGATATCTGCGGACCACTCTATATTCTCTGTTTTAGTGGAGAAAGATATTTAATCATATTTATAGATTATCTATCCAGTTATGACTATGTTTATCTAATACATGAAAAGTCTCAGGCCATTGACATTCTTGAAGTGTACATAAATGAGGTCGAGAGACAATTAGATAGAAAAGTTAAAATTGTCAGATCTGACAAGGGTGGTGAATTTTATGACAGATATGATGAACCCCGTCAGAATATTGGTCCTTTTGCTAGATTCCTAGAATAGTAGGGTATTTGTACTCAATGTGCATTACCAGGTATGTCATAGTAGAACGGTATTACTGAAAGGCGAAATCGTACTCTTATAGATATGGTTAGGAGCATGATGAGTTATTCCTCTATACCTGAGTCAATATGGGGTGATGCTCTTAGGACAACTATGTATATCATGAACAGGGTTCCTAGTAAATCAGTTTCATCAACTCTATTTGAGTTATGGACTGGTAGGAAATCCAATTTGAGATATTTACATATTTGGGGTTGTCCTGCAGAGATAAGAGTATTCAATCCATATGAAAATAAATGGGATCCAAGAATAATTTCTGGATATTTTATTGGTTACCCAGAAAGATCCAAGGGATGTAGATTTTATTGCCCTAATCATAATATGAGGATAGTAGAATATGGTAATGCAAAATTCTTAAAAAATGGTGAAATCAATGGGAGTCAAAAGTCTCGAAGGATTAATTTTGATATTGAGGAGATTCAGGCTTCTTCTCTTATATTATCCCCTATTCGAGAAATTATTGTTCCTCAAATCAATGAGAGAATTGATGAGGGTGAACAACAAAATAATATTGATGAATTCTCACATGATGTTGATGTCGCCACTGATAGTCTTGTAGAACAATCACAATTGACAGATTTGAGAAGGTCTCAAAGAAAAAGAATACATGTCATTTCTGATGATTACGTGGTATATCTGCAAGAATCAGATTTTGATATAGGAATGAAAAGAGACCCCTTATCATTTTCACAAGCCATAGAAAGTAATGATTCTGAAAAATGATATGATACAATGAAAGATGAGTTAAAATCAATGGACCAGAATAGTGTCTGGGAACTCGTTGAATTTCTCAATAATTGTAAAAGAGTCGATTGTAAATGAGTCTTTAAGATTAAACACGGCTCGATGGGCAATATCGAACGATATAAAGCCAGACTTGTGGTCAAAGGTTTTTCTCAGAAAGAGGGCATTGACTACGATGAGACATTTTCTCCAGTTTCTCAAAAGGACTCATTGAGAATCATCATAGCATTAGTAGCTCATTATGATCTTGAGTTAGATCAAATGGATGTGAAAATAACATTTCTGAATGGGAATCTAGATGAGGAAATCTATATGAAACAACCTGAAGGATTCATAGAAAAGGGAAAGGAAAGTTAGGCTTGCAAACTTAAGAAATCCATTTATGGCCTTAAACAAGCTTCCAAACAATGGTATATAAAGTTTCATGATACCATTACTTCCTTCGGATTTAAGAAAAATACTATTGATTAGTGTATATATCTGAAGGTTAGTGAGAGTAAGTTTATTATATTGGTCTTATATGTGGATGATATATTGTTTGCCAGTAGTGATCTTAGTTTGTTGCACGAAACCAAGATATTTCTCAACAAGAACTTTAAGATAGTTGATATGAATGAGGCATCCTATGTTATTGGCATTGAGATATTAAGGGACAGATCTCAAGGTTTATTAGGATTGTCTTAGAAATGTTATATTAATCGTATCTTGGAAAGATTTAATATGCAGCTTTGTAAAGCCAATGATACACCTATTACTAGAGATGAAAAATTCAACCAAACCCGTGCCCGAAGAATGATTTAGAAAGGGATCAAATAAAGAATATTTCTTATGAGAGCGCAATTGGAAGTCTATTATATGCTCAAACCTGTACAAGGCTAGATATCAGTTTTGCAATGGCAATGCTGGGTAGATACCAGAGTAACCTAGGAATGGAATATTGGAAAGCTGCAAAGAAAGTAATGAGATATCTGTAAATGACAAAAGATTATATGCTCACATATAGGAAGTCAGATCAGCTTGAAGTGAAGTGATATTCATATGCTGATTTTGTAAATTACCTCGATAGCAGGAAATCCACTTCAGGATTTGTGTTCATGCAGGCTGGCGGGGCAATTTCTTGGAAAAGTGTAAAACAATCACTTATTACATCATCTACAATGGAAGCTAAATTTGTGGCATACTTTGAGGCCACAAATCTTTATGGCTGCGAAATTTTATCTCAGGACTTGGTGTGGTTGACTCAATTGCCAAGTCGCTGAAGATATTTTGTGATAATACTACAGCAGTTTTCTTCTCTAAGAATGACAAGTACTCTAGTGGTTCCAAGTATATTGAGATAAAGTACTTGGTGGTTAGAGAAAGAGTCCAGAAACAACAAGTGTCAATTGAAAATTTAAGCACCATTATGATGATTGCTGATCCATTTACTAAAGTTTTTCAGTGTAAAACATTTAAAGAACATGTTCTTAGAATGAGGCTTGTGAGCAAGCCATAAATGATATGGTAATGTATGTTTAAGTGGATGTTATTATTGACATTTCAATTGTATAATTAAAGTTATTTGTTTCTGCTATCTTATTTATGTTTATGATTATGCATATTGTGGTTGAATGCAAGAAACAAGATTGTCTTGATAAGACAAATTACATGGGTCATTATAGACTATATAAGGAAAGACTAACAGTGTTGTAGTACATAGAAGGAAGTGTGGCATTGATGACATACAACCGCTATGACTCACATTGATAGTTGGACTGAATATAGTATTATCATGCTTATTGGACTTATTAGCTTAATTTTAAAATCATGGCCATGTATAAAATGATTTTCAAAATTTTCAGAATCCAATTATATAAAATTATTTTTAAATAAATTTTGTTTTGTTTATTTTGAATTGAGATATTTTTTATATCTTATCAATTAATGGGCTAAGTGGGAGAATGTAAGATTATGTGGCCCTTTATTAATTGAATAAGATATATTATTGATTATTTAGATTATAATAAAAGATATTAGTCAATATTAAATAAAGTCTATATTATATTGGGATATTTTAGGGGATGTCCTTGATGGAAGGAACTCTCATAATAACTTACCTTAGACCCTCTGCTCTCGCCTATAAATAGACAGGACCTACTATAAACCCAATGCACGAAAATACACCGCAGAACAAAGAATGGCAAAGGGGTGAATATAATAAGATATTACGGTTATTCTCTTGATCTTCCAAAACCATCAATTAAGGTGGTAGGAAAAGATAAGAAGAGGTCTAGATCTATTCTAGTTCTTTGTGCAGATTGATATCTTGGCGTTATTTAGATTCGACAGACGGTGCTCTTGAAGATCTAGTTGGATCTCAATCAGATGACATCTAAAGGTACACATCATAAACAGATCTAATATTATTTGATTTCAATCATGATATAATAGTTTTTTTCGTATAATAATTTACATAATTATAATTTTTATGTCAACACCATGACATTTATCTCAGTTTTTCTTTAGAAGAACATTGGTTGTTCCTATCAGCATTTCAAATACTGTGAGATTTCAACTTATTGCTCTTGATTCATGATTCTACATTAGATAAACAAAATATATAATTTTTAGATCTGTTTGTCGATCACAATTTGGCACGAATACATAATAAATACAATATGATCAAACTTTTTATTTGTTCACTAATTTATTGATAAGAAGAAAATTAACATGAGAAAATATAACTTGATAATAGCAGGTGTTTTCCATGTTAAGGGAGTCTTCTGATAAATAAGCTCGCAAAGTAAGTTGAATATTACCGGCTGTCAATCCAAGTAATTAAAGCAAGCTAAACATAAAATTCTCATCTTAGTTTGAGAACCTGTTTTTTACATTATTCCTACAATTTGCAAGAAAACTGTGCATAAACTATTTTCACATCCACCCATTGTGTCAATAATAAGAATAATCGATAAAGTCATATATGATTTTTTTTTTGGTGTATATTCAAATTCTATATCTTAACGCTGTATACCAAACAAAATTTGGTGTAGAAGTTTGTGATATGAGTTGTGCCATTCATTATTTAGGTAGAAGGTTGGTTCCTAACAAGTTTTTTATATCTAATTTACAAGTTAACGTTATTTGATATTTTCATTTTTGATAGGTTTTAAAAGTTGATAAGTAACTAGCGAAAAATTATATTATACTACATTATATTTAAGAGTTTCAAATTTTATTTCAAATTAACCGGTCAAATTTTATACTCCATTATAGGATTTTGAAGTATTGGATTATTCCAATTACACTAAGTGAAATACCAAATAAGAAAAACATATTTTCCTTATGTTTGTAGCGGTCATTAATAATTATATAAAAATAACTTATTAATGTTGATAACTTTTTTTTGTATTTTTATTATTTTAGCTTATTAAATCTATTTTTTTATGTATATACCTAAGTTCCAATCCAATAATCGTGATATATTTAATTTCACATATCATATCATGTAATGGTTATCTTATCAGTTTGTACATATCATAATTGGCACAAGACTTTTAGGTGGGCGAACAATGAGAAACAATGGGAAAACCCAATGTCTAAATATTACTCATATTTAAATTACATATAAATGGGATACATTAGTTTAGTTTTTTTTACATACATATCTGATTTGTAAAACTCGAGAGTTTAGGTTAATGCTTGTTGAATTGTAGTAGAAAGAACTGTTTTTTTTTTTTCAGTCACACAGGTTACATGTATACAAGTTCAAAGGGATTGGCTACCGGTGGATGAATCAAAGAAATTGATGTTTAAATTAAGTGAATTGATTGAAGATAATGATATATGATATGTAGGGTATATAATTATTTACTTTTTATATCCTTATTTGTTTGTATCAATGATCTTTGATTTTTTTAGTTAATAATTTTTTATTATGCCCACAAGATTGAACTTCCATCATCCATGTGAATCTTGAAATAATATAATTAAAATATTTTTTAAGCAAATGATTGTGTGAGAGAGTATGTTAGTTGGTCCAAAGTATGAAATACACACAGTTGATGTTTGATAGCTTGATCTCTAACGAATTAAAAGTCGACGATAATATAATTTTTATGAGAATTGGAGTATAGAAAAGTTACACCAATAATTTTACAATATATCATTAAGTGGATTAAGAGTTGATACTATGTTCTTAGAGTAAGTTAGTGACTCGGATGAGTTCTAAAGTAACGATGGTGATGGCATGATACTTAGCTTTTGTGATAAATCTTATAATAGATTTTTATTTCTTAGAGTTTCAACTGATAGAATTTAGTCCGAGAAAGATAATATATGTTGATACGAAAGTTTTGTCATCATTATTGTCTACTTAATTAGCATCAACAAAGACATGAAGATTAATGGTCAAGTATTTTTGAAGAAAAATTTCATGATTCAATATTCCTTTGAGATATCGAATAATGCACTTTAGTGCAGACCAATGAGTGGCGAAGGATCGATGCATAAATTATAATAGTTTATTGAAGGCAAAAGAAATGGCTAGACTAATAAGGGATAAGTATGATGAAGAATCAAATACTTGTTGATATTGTGTATAATCTATAGTAGGATTACCATCATATAATTTTTTGGCATATGCTCGCATGAATCCAGTGATTGATAATTGCAGTTTAGTTTCTAGATGTAGGAGCATTCCTTAGTTATAGAGCACTAGTAAGTTTATAATTGGATCTGTGAGTGAACTATGCCAAAGATATTATGTTTTAGGGAGTACATCATAAGATACATGATTTGGATTTCGATGCCAACTTATGCGAAGAATATGGGTGAAGCTATAGATAACATAAACAACCGAATACTCATAATTTGCATAGGTTTAAGGATTTTAAAAGGTCACTCAAATAATGAGTAATGTTGTAGGGCTAGGTTGAGTACCTAATTAATTAGGTAAACTATAGTTTGAAAAGTAGTTGACTAGAAGGAGAGTAGCGTAGAGGCTTAGTATATAAGGGTGAAACGGGTTTCTACCTA
This sequence comes from Ensete ventricosum, assembly GCA_029747655.1. Classification (NCBI taxonomy): domain Eukaryota; kingdom Viridiplantae; phylum Streptophyta; class Magnoliopsida; order Zingiberales; family Musaceae; genus Ensete; species Ensete ventricosum. The sequence continues at coordinate 7,355,651 of JAQQAF010000005.1, read as the reverse complement.
GTGTTGATGCTTTAGTTTGACGATACTAACAAGTTGGGGTGTGTGCATAGTAGTGACTTATGATATTATATATCATAAGTTGAGAGATCAATTGTTAAGACTTGATATTCATTGTCTCAATTAGAGTATATTGTCTTAATAGTGGACTAAAAAAAATTTTCAACTATCTTTCTAAAATGATCAAAGACAGATGTAAGGGATAAATCTAGATATATTTAGTAAAATAATCTGAAAGTAATATAAAATATAAAATTATCAAAGGAAATAATTGAGCTAAGACTCCAAAATCTCAGTTTAAATGATTTTTAGTGACGTTAACATTCCAAAAAATAGTCTATTACTTTTATTGGTAATACAAGAGTCATAATGAATAACAACTTTTATTGACTTAAAAATTGAAAGAGAATAACGAGAGAGAAATTATATTGAATGAAAGATGATGGATGACCAAGATAACGATATTATACATTAGTTAGAGTAGCAATAAAGACTAAGGTCATTGGTTTGGTGAGTTGTGAATTTACTAGTGATGACACTCGTAACTATTATCTTTATTTTGGTCTTAGACCAAGAATGTCCTTGTGCTAAGATTTTTTTATAGAAAATAAGTTGAGAAAGAACTCAATTGAAATATTATTTTATTGTGGACATGTGTGAGTTATGTATCATGAAATCATGTGAGTGAAAGGAATTTTTTTATAATGCTATCTCCATTACCACAATAGTTAGAACAAATAAAAAATATATACAAGTATGAGGTAATATAGCGTCAAGCACCTACGTTAATAATCCAATTATGTGGGTGAGTATCTAGATTGGTCGTGATATTTGCTTAAGGCAAATTGGTGCTATATTAGGCTTCAACCAAGATCGATAAACTTTTATTGTATGCTCTACTTTATCATAAGATTGACATATAACTTTTCGCTAATTATTGTTATGTAGCTAGAACTTGTGGTAGTGGTTATTGGGATTAAAATTATTTTTTGAGTTGTTTGGATTAGAGCTATCACCGTGGAGAGTTGATAGTACAAAATAGGATAGTAGCTTTGTGAATTACCTATGTATTCTTTTGTTATTGTGATTGTGTTATCCTTCTAATTTTTTTGTTGAGTTGAATTATAATTGTTAGTGGTGTTTTTATTTCTTTGTATTTTAGATATATTTTATGATCAAGTAGCTTGTTATATAGTATTCAAATGACATTAGTGAATTGTATGCTCGAATTTAGATTGTCAACTTCTTGTGTTCGTCACTAATGCTATCTCAAGTGTACACGATGACTTCTTCATCACTAATGACTTATTAAGGTTAAATTATTTATAATAATCTTTAAATTTTTTATACATAATTAGCAATAATACTTTTTTTTTGTTGAGTTGTCATCATCAATCATTGACAGAGAAAAGACTTATCGATATAATCCAATACATCATATCCAAAATAGGAGGTTACTGAATGATGCTCCTCAAGATGTATAGTTAGTCTGGATGAAATAATAATTAAAGCTTCAGAATTTGAGGAGGAGGACATGATAGGTTGTATGGGCTTTTGGCTTTGGGTTTAGGTCTTGGAGAATGAGAGTAGTGGGAAGATTGGGGACCAGAGATATGGTAGTAGTGATGGTGAGACCTTGGTGCTCTTGTAGTGGGTGGTCACAGAAGACAATGCCACTAAAGAAGCCAACGGAAGGTAGTCGAGAGGTTGGATATGGTGGGGAATGATCTTTAATGTTGAGAGATGACCACTTGGAAGTGGGTTGAATGATGAAGAAAGACTCCGACGAGAGGACATTGTTGTTGGCGCAACTACGATAACGATAGTCGACAAAGGGATTAAGAGCAAGTAAGAAGATCGATCAACCAAAGTCGACGGTGATTGTGCTTAGCGATAGTGAGGCAGAGAAGATTCATCGATCGATATCAGTGTATAGAGAAGATCTATGATACCATGTTGAATTGTATTAAAAAGAACTATGTTTTTATTGGTTGTATATTTATACATGCTCAAGAGGGATTGATTCGCGTAGATAGGGTGCATGAATGAATTGATTCTTAAATCATAAATTTATTAGGATCATGATATATAGAGAATATAATTTGTTTTATTTTTTTATTCTTATTTACTTCTATTATCATTGATCCTTTGATTTCCTCCTTTCAGCGATTCTTTACTACATTTACTATTTCTTCCAAAAACAATACATATTTTATTATTTATATATTCTTATTACAACAATATTCGATAACTAAATAAATTACCAAATAGCAAATGAAAAGAAATTCCATAAAATATTATGCTCTAGCAATTCTCCTTGCATCACATAATATTCTTTTGTCATTGCTTCACGAGATATAACAAAGATAAATACAAATTGGATCCTCTTATTACAATATTCTATTAGAAGTGCGATAATTGAAGGATCTTATTGTAAGAGTACATGAATGGGAGGTATCCATTTGCTAACAAGTGAAGACGAGCAATCCATTGCTCACTTGTTCTTCCATGCACGCCAAGCTGCCAAGTGAAAGGCCAAATCAACTCTAATAAGTATGCTTGAATTGTATTTTGAACTGTGGTTTCTTATGTTTACTTTATACCCAAACTTGCTTTTTATACATGTAGAGCCAACACAACCTTAATATGTATTAACTAGTAAACTTATCGAAAGGATTTTTTTTTTTAATTTGAATCATCTATATTGTTTTAATATTTTGATTTGATGGATGATTATGATTAACAGGGTGTGACGTAAAGGGTTTTGAAGGAACTTAATAACTTTATTACGTATAAATCGATCCAAATTCTCAATTACAGTGTTTTGAATAGACATAAAGTATTTTTAAAAAAATTATAAGTCTATTTAAAAATATTATAACTTAGATTGAAATATTCCTATCGATTTGTTTTTGTTCCTAAACCAATAAGAATATGTATTTAAAATCCTAATTTTTTATATGAACTAGATTCTATTAGTTTTGAGCCATTTTATATTAGTTATAATATTTTTGAATAGATTTATAATATTTCGATGGAGATACCAAACATATTATGAAAATATTATAACTAACATAGATGTCTCTCTATTTTATTATTTTTATTGCTAAATCAATAAAAAATATTATTTGAAATCCTATTTTTACATGTAAAATATTTCTATTGTGTTTTTAGTTAATTTACCTAAATTATAATATTTTTTAATATACTTATAGTGTTTTGATAGAGGCATAAAAAAACATTGTAAGTATATTAAAAAATAATTTAACTGAGAGTATTTTTGAATTGGTGTTTGGATGGAAAATATGGGGTGTTTTTGAAAATTATGAAAAGGTGGGAAGCCCATTTAGAAATTAAAAAAGAAAAAAAAAAGGATTATTCTGTCAAAAAAAATCGACCTTTTTTTGTTATAAAAAAATATCATTTCTTTGTTTAAAATGGTGGTGAAATTTTTATTTACCTGTTCCGGAGATACTCCAATCTTTGTCGTAGCCGATTGCCCAAAAGAAGTAGCCGCCGAGGCCGAGCCGCTGGGCATAGTTTATCTTCCTCGTCACCGACCACGGATCGTCGTAGCCGATCCAGCTCGTCCCGGCGTAGGAGTAAGCCGCCGTCGTTACCTCGTCGTGCACCACCGTCGCGCTATTGTTCCTGTTGAACTCCACCACCTGGGAATACACGAGCACCCCGTCTTCGCCGGGGCCGACTCCCACCGCCGGCGCGCCGATGCCGTTCTGGCTCGGGTCTTTGAGCTTCCACGTCCTCCCGTATAGCGGCATGCCCATCGCCACCTTCAACTTCGGCATTCCGGCGTCGACCCACGACTCGAGCCCGTAGCTCGCGCTTATGTTGCTACTCGGGTCGTACAGCGCCGCGTGCTCGCCGGTGGCCGTCGTGTCCCACGAGCCGTGAAAGTCGTAGCACATCGCGTTGATCCAGTCGAGCGCCGTGGCCATTTGCTCGATCGGGTACGACCTCTGGTCGTCGCTGAGGAAGAAGCGCGGAGCGAAGTAGACGGCCGCCGTAAGGAGGAGGCGCGGGCGGCCGGTGGCCGCTGCCTCGGACACTACCGCGGCGCGCCACTCGAGAAGGAGCGCGCTGAAGTCGGCCATCTCCTTGGCGTCCTTTGGGAACTCCCAGTCGAGATCGAGGCCGTCGAGGCCGTACTCGCGGGCGGCGGTGATGGTGGAGTTGATGAAGGCGGAGCGGGAGGCGGGATCGGCGGCGAGCGCCGCGAAGGCGGAATTGCTGTCGCCGCCGCCTATCGAGAGTAGGCTTTTGACGGGTGGGTTAGCGTGGATGGCGGCGGTGAAGTTCCTGAGCATGCTATCGTCGTCGGCGGTGATGGCGAGCCCAAAGGTGGCGGAATCCACCTGGACGAAGGCGTAGAAGACGTGGGTGAAGTAGGAGAACTGAACGGAGGAGGGTGGAGAATAAGAGAACGTCCATGTCGGCCAATAGCCTGCTTTGATCGCAGGTTGCGCCATGAGCTTTCGGTTTGCTGCAACCGCACAATTTGACAGAGAGAAGATGGAAGGGAAGAAGAGGGTGATGAGGAGGAGGAAGGCGGTGTGTTCTCTCCACGCCATGGTTAACGACTTGTGAGAAGAAGAGCACCACCGGGAAGCCATTAAATATGCACTTGGTAACGCTGGATAGGCGGCTACAAAGTCAACTTTTGTTGGCGTAAAGCAGTAATCATCAAACGCAGGACACCCATAAGCGATTTTGACGGAGCAATACCAACCTTTCCCCTGTGATTGGTTGACCAATGTGGGACCCCCTTGATCCACCAAGATGTTCAAGGAATATAAATATATTTTTTAATCAAAATATTCTAGATAACCGACGGAAGATTTCCCGGCCTGCGACCTTTCCTGGTTTGACTTTTTTACCGCTGACTTTTTCTGAATTGGCTTCAACCCGGTACCCAAGGAAAGGACTTTTAAGTGAGAACAAAGTTATATACCAAAAAATAATATCTATATATTATTTACAATGAGGGTCAATATTTCTCAATCATTATAGGTGTAACATGACGACTATGCAACATCCAGTCTCGAACGAACAAGGTCAAAATTTAACTTCTAGATTAATTGACTGATGACACCAATTATAGTTGGATCGATTTGTTGTCTTGTACAAGTACACTATAATAAAATGTTTGAAAGGCTGGTACAACTACAAGTCCTGTGGATTGAGCTAACAATTTAATAAAAGATTGTATTGGTCAAAAGTCAACTTTACATGGCAGGATAAGGATTGCATGTTAGAGTCGGCCGGCAAGTCTTGGACGACATGCATTGATATCAACAAAAAAAAAATATAATAATAATACGAGATTAGTGCGTGAATAATGGGACGGCATTTGCATCATCTTTCAGCAGCCACACTACGGTATTAGTGGGTGCACGTGCGTGGTATGGTAGGAAGCCGGCGTTTGTTGATTAAGAATGGTGTTGTGGTCGTTTACGTGGTGTTGTCGGTGTTGGTATGATTCAATTCGGTCTTGATCATATTGGAGGTATTTACGTAGGTGTTTTAAAAATAGAGATAAGGATGAGGACGAGCAAGAGTAGGTACCTACTAGATTGACGAATAAAGAAGTGGAGATTGCCTCCAATGTCGCATTCGTACGTGATAGGTCTAACGTCGATTTCCTCCAATGTCGCATTCCTACATGATAGGTCTAACGTCGAGAAGGGGCTTCTCGACTCGATCTCTTTGAAGCTTAAGTTAATTTTTGTGATAACATCAAATATTCGAGGTATGATCCCTTCGCGTTGGCTAGGGGGTCGATGTTTATACCTTTTTTTGGGAGTTAGTTGTATGTAGGTTATTAATGACCATTGACACTCTAAGCGATCGATTCGTATGCTTCGAACAGCACGGGCCAACTCTTTCGATTCTACATCGTGTGAGGTCGTTTTGTAAAATCCTGAGTGACACATTACGGTTGTGCATCGTTTCGAGTCCGTTGCGTCGATTCGTGGTCGATTTTGAGTGTCACTCGATTTCGAGATAGTTACTGGTTGTTGCTACGAGGGTGATACCGAAATTTTTCCTCTCAAATTGTACTTTTAAAAAAATAAATTTATGAGAAAATGGGAAAACATATGTAACCATCCATCCATCGGTGTTCGTTTTCATAGTCATTCCTACGAATATGAAATTACATATATATCGTTGTAGTTAACGTGACAACAATGATGTTGAAATCCTGATGGACAACAATACCCATCGGATTACGTGGCTCCATTATAGGATCCAAATCTCTTGTGTTATGTTTACCAATATAATTAAAGAAACACTTGATGATGAAGTAAACAAAAGGAAAGTGATTGATGAGACTAATAAGAATAATATTTTAGATATTTAACATTTTTATATTTTTCATCATGGATAATTAGATATGATTAACTAGCTATTTTCACACTAACGAGAGTAAAGTGCTTGGATGATTTAAATACGGGGAAGGAATATGTATTTTGTTATGTCAAAATTTTCAAAGCATATATACATAAATCCTCCAAATGTTTCCAAAAATATACACTGTTTTCGTAAATTGTGTAACTGATCCAATCGAACTAATTATAGATTATTTTTTATAATTAATTATCCATCTCGTTGTTTATATTTTTAAAAGTTATATGAGAGTGAAATATTAATATTTCTATAAAGATTAAAAATATAATTTATAAGAATCTCTATATAATTTTTGAAAGTATAATGATCAAAATACTAAGGATAACTAATTAGATAAATAATCTATAATTAGTTTGATCCAATCTTCCTAATCCATAATTGCACTCATCCAAAACTTAGAACATCTTTTTTAAATGTTATCATGTGATGTGACATATCTTAGTCTTACATTCCGATCTTGGATTGTCACGGTAGAACTAGCTCAATATGTCAAGTTGCTTCAAGACAAGACAACTATCGTCTCCTCTAGCAACCCCCTACACTAACTCCACCTAAGGATGTACGAGACGGCCACACACCCGATTACATAGGAAGTAAGGAACAACGCTGAATAATCTATGCGACATCTGCTCATGATGTACAGACCGACCATCTAAGACGCCTTCAAACATTAAACACCTGCATATACTAACATCAGGATCATAAAACTATCATATACATCACATCTAGACAATAGGTATAAAAGCTACCCCTAGCAACATTACAGGGGTTGGATCTTTGTATCTTTTCTAATTCTAATATTTACTGATTTAATCATAGGAGGGGTCGAGTCGAGAAACCTCTCCCATCCGATTCTGACCTTTATGTAAGTTTTTGACAATTAAGAGAAAGAAATGACTTTGAGCCATGTCTAAAAAAAAATAGGTTACCTCTAAAAAAGCAACGACACCACCATGCAAAGTTTTTATCCGAATTGGCTTCTTACGGGTTGAGACTTTTATATTTTATACTGTTGCACGAGACCTATTGGCTTCTTACGCCATCAACAAGTAGTTAATGAGACTTTCTCATCCTAACTGTCCACAATCACCCTTTGATACCCAACTACTAAATAAAACATAAAACATGGGATTCACCATTTAAACTCCATCTAAATTGACCTCATATAGATTAAATTGTACTAAGTTGATAAAATTTCATTACAAATCAAAACCCCAATTTCATCTGGATGTTCGAATCTAGATCGAATTCTAGAAGTTTTCCGAATCCGAAAACCTAAAGTTTCGGATCCGACACAATTCGGATTCGGGTCCACATATAAACGGGTATTACCCATCCCATTTCCCAATTTCCACCTGTCCGTAGTAATAAAATATTGCCGTCGAGAGATACGGTAAGCGTTGGCGCTCTCATCGCATCCTCCGTTGCTTCGGTCTCTCCTCTTCGATTACACTCTTTCGATTGGCTTTGGGTTTCAGATCCAATCTTCTTCCTTTCTTCCTTTTTCTCAACTGCGTATTGTTGATTCGGATTTCGATTCATCTCTCTCTTCCCTTTCTTTTTGTTTCTGAACAGATCGAATGGCCTCGGCGCTAGCTTCAGTCGCTCTCTCCGCGCCCTTCGCCAGGGGGGTGCCCCTTCCAGAAAACCCTATGGTCCAGGTTTTTTATTCTTGGTTTCGTTGTTCTTTTTCGGATCTAAGTTGTTCTTTTGAGATCAAAAGTTATAGAGGTCAATGAACCGTTCCTTTGATTGAGCAGCGCATTGGAGCTGGGAAGATACACGACAATCGCCTTTTCAAGGGGAAGGTATAGGATATTAATTATTAATGAGACTTGATTCTATGAGTTCGAGTTACATCTAGCTATTGTTCTGTACCCATGTTAGGTGATTTAGGAGATTCTAGAGCGATCTCAAGTCCATAAAAGAAAATACCTGCTAAGGATCTTGTGATTTTATAGACGGTAGAAGTGGAAGTTAACATGCCTGTACTGCGATCTCCCTTATGATGTTCGGGTCAACCACATGGAGCCTATCCTGACGTTTTCTACAGTGATATCCTTAATCAGCATAATGATATCATGTCTCTTGTCATTGTTCCCGACCTGAGACTTTCGACTAGTCTTACCTCATCTTCAATTTGAATTGATTCAATGACCCTCTGTAATGTGGTCCATGTCTTTGTTAGATTTGTAGAAACAACCTTAATTGGTTAGGCTACCATCTAGGACATATGTGTTGAAGATGTTAACATTCATGTTATTTCACTCTTTATTTAGGAACATCAGCAAACCTTAAAGATTTTTTTATTGTTTAAAGACCAAGTTAGGCTTATTTCCTATCTGACTAGTTTGTATATATGGCAATTTGATTATGCATATCAGATATTTTTCTCAGCTTGCCAACATATCCAACATCGGTAAGCAAAGAAACATACATATGTAGTCCTTGTGGCTCACTCCTGGCCCCCTATATGCTTAGTTCCACTCATTTTTGCTTATGTTCATGCCTAGGATCGTTGTCATCCCTATTAGAGTATGCCATGTAAGTGAAGTACCTAGCTTTTTATGCGAGTTGATCAAATATGCAATCACATGGAAGCTTTTCAGAATACTGAAAGCATGCAGCAGATGCAAGGGAGCTAAGAGACATAAATTATTGGTAAAAATATATGAACATAAATAGCTCATGAGGACTAGTGAACTTTAGTTGCCACCAGTGGTTGCATAAAACTAACATGCTGAACTTTCATTCTAGGGGTTAGATGTGACATTATGCATCTTATTTACTGTGCAATTGTCTGATCGGTGTCCGTTTGTATGGATTTGTAAAAACATAGATCAAATCATGTGACCAGGCTTGTAGATAAGGGGTTGTTATCGACACTATCAATAGATATGTTTTCCTTTTAGCACCACATGGGCTATAATTACATTATTGGTCATTTCTCTTAATTTTGTTATCCATTTCAACTTGTTTCAGCTATGAACGTTCAACGTTTGTATGGAAAAAAACAGATCATGTTAGTTCGTACTGTAGGATTATCTACTTTGAAATATGGCCATCAAACTGATACAGGTATGTTGAAACCAGAAAACCTTAGATATTAGCATATTCAGCAAAACTGGACTAGCTAAACCAAGCATGTAGCTGTCTAATATCCTCCGATCTTGTTTATCCAAACTGGAGGATTGCATTGATCTGTTTTTTGGCAACAATTATAGTCCACATATGACAAAAGAAAATAAACTCAGGTATAAAAGCAGATAAATGCTTCATTTTATTTGTATGTCTTGATCTTTTCGTCGCCAACAGATGTCCAATAAGGTCAAATTGTTTGCTATTTTAAGCTTTACTTATAGTATTTTTATAACGATCCGTTTTGATGGGATATCTGAGCCAATAATTTTGTTGAGCATGAATCAATAGCCTAAGATGCTTAAATCCAAATTTATGGTAATGGATCTACATTCATCTCTTCTTCCCCTTCCGATGTGGTAATAGTTCCATATTGTGATGTACCCTCTAGCCCTATTTATTGATTGTCCTTTCCTATTTGAGTCCCATCATATTCAATGCTAGATTGGTTTTGATATCATTTGTTATGATTTGACCTGATATGATAATTCATACATTAATTTATTGAGTTTAATCATTAATTCAAATTACTTAATCTCATGCTTATGGTACTAGAACCATCTAGCCCTTATAAGTCCATTTAAGTCTTCTCCTACTTCCGATGTGGGATTAAACCAAGATATTATAATCTCTTTCACCTAAGGGCTTGACGTCTTTGTTAATGACCTAACAGAGTTTAGAATTTGAACCTAGCATGGTGCATGTTGGACTTAGTCTAGTAGCGAGTAGTCCTTTCCTACTTGAGCCCCTCATTTTGGCCAATTCTAGATCTGGTCTGATATCATTTGTTACGACGTGACTTGATGTGATAACTAAACAAAAAATGTTAAACTCAAGTTCATGATAGTAGACTCATCTAAGTCTTATAAGTCTATTTAAGTCTTCTCCCACTTCTAATGTTTGACTAAATAGGAGGACTACAATTTCTATTCTTTTAAAATGAAAAATCTCCATATTAACAACTGAAGACCTATTTGTTACTTTTCTTTTATACATTTGTTTTTGAATAGCGTAAATTAAAAATCTAAGATCTCAAGTGTCACTGGTAACATCATTTGTCACAATATGACCAATGAGAGAAATGACCTATTAATTTTATTAAGCCTTAGCTACTGGCTGTTTAAATCCAATTAATGGTAGTAGACTCATCTAGCCTTTAAAAGTCCACTCAGGCCTTCTCACACTTCAGATGCAGGACTAAATTGGATATTTCATCGTTTTTGTCATTTCTTATTATGTTATATGTTTTCGCTGTGTCCACATTATACAGATATTGATAGGTTGCCATAGAGAGTCTATCTGTACAAGCTTTCCCCTATCAAATTTTTTTTATTTTTTTAGTTTTGTTAGCCATCACATATTTCTCTTCTTTATTTTAGTTTCCCTCAACTTACTTTTTTTTGTGGCAAACACGCATAGTGGCATGTTCTAATGATCTGTTCTAAGAGCACATGCTTGCTTTTTTTCAATCAGCATGGGGTGTCAGGTTTCTGTAAATTTTAAATAAAATCAACCTCTAAAAATTTTAGAGATAGAACTGCAAAACCTGTGACCGCTAATATATTAATAACTTGATGGTCAAGCCTTCTTTTCTACAACAGTAAAATTGAAATTGATTTGTGATAACCAAATTAAAATGTTTCTTACATTTAGAAACATTAAAGGTAGCATGATACAGATCTTTAGTTTCTCTAGATATTGTTAACTCTTTGTATGAGTATCGACCATGCTTGGAAATAAATATTAGATTGAATTCAAATTTCAGGCGTTCAGAAGAGTTAGTATGGCTGTCTCAGTAAATGTTTCTCGTTTCGATGGTGTTACCATGGCTCCTCCGGATCCAATTCTTGGGGTTTCTGAGGCATTCAGAGCTGACACAAGTGACCTGAAACTTAATCTTGGTGTGGGAGCTTACAGGACAGAAGAACTTCAACCATATGTGCTAAATGTAGTTGAAAAGGTACAAGATGAGGCTAAACTTTTCATCTATCAGTTTCTTTGTTGTTGTGGTTAAAGCACCCAAGGATGATATCATTTAATCTTGCTGTTCATTTTTCTTTCCTATCAATCATGTATTGAAGGTGATTATAGTAATGCTTAAAACAAAACATTGCTGTTTTGTTATGTAGGCAGAAAAGCTTATGCTGGAAAGAGGAGAAAACAAGGAGGTATTTCATTGTTCAGTTTATTCAACCATATGAGTCATAGCTCCCAGTAATTCATCCTAATCCCCACGCTACATCTGATATTGCAGTATCTTCCTATTGAAGGTTTGGCTGCATTTAATAAGGTCACTGCAGAACTATTATTTGGAGCAGATAATCCTGTTATCCAGGAAGGAAGGGTATGCTCTCATATTGTTTTGTTTGTTCATGTTGGAAATTTTTTTCACCTTCAATGTTGATGTAGAGAAATGTAATCTCAGCAGCAAGGATTGCAATTTCAGTTCGTACCGATATACTGAGCCCTGCTCGGTACAGTACCTACCGAGGTGCAAAATTATAAAAAGAACTCCAAAGATATCTGAAAAATAGAAAAAAAAGTTATATTAGGGTTTTTAAGTTAGAAATAAATATAAATTTAATATAATTTTAGCAAAAATAATATAAATTAGGAAAGAATAGTGCCACATATCTTTTTCGGCCTTTGACGAGTAGCTTTGTGGTACATTCCAGATCATCATTCCGTTAATATTGAATTATCTACAAAGAAATTATTTGAATTGTTAGATTATTTTTTATATAACTTAAACTTTGAACATTTAAATGAATTAAGTAATCATTCAATGGATATACTTGGTTCTACCATAAAAAAGAATGACGGGACTCCACATGCGATGGATCGGGATCCTCGATCTTATGTATCTGTATATCAATATGATATATTTGTCGAACTCAATCCTGAAATGATCTCACAACATAGTGTACCAATACACAGTATGTATTGGTGTATCAATATGGCGATGGTCGTAGTCTAATCGTCGTGAACCACATGTATCCAAGGCAGCTCCTGAGGCAAGAACGAATATAACATGTATTGGTGTGGAGCATAGAGAATGTCAGAACTTCTACTTTTGCTACTGATCTGCTGCTCCGTATCGTAAGATCGATCATCGTACTGTTGCTCGGAGAAGTATGACCAACTATCATTGTAGTACTGTTGGTCGTAAGATTCTCCGTAATACAATGACTGTGAATAAGATGAGCTTCGCTCTGTGTCTACGTCATGTAGTCTCTTTCGCATCTACTCAAAATCATCTATTGGCTTCCCCTTCCCCTTCTGTTCATAAACTTGACTAGTATCTCATCGAGCTCCATGATTTGAATATTGGGTGTCATGTGTTAAGCACTTACTGCTCCTCTTAATCCTCCCAAATTAGCCTCCTAAATTTGATCTAATTCACAAATCATAACTTTGTTGAGTTTAGGAGACTGAAAATGTGAGAATAAGAGAGAGATGTGAGTGAAAAAGAGTTTAAGAAAGTTTAAGAGATTGAGAGAGTGAAATGAATTAAAAAGGGGGATAGTAAAAGGGTTAAAAACCCTTTTCTAAGCCTCAAACGGTCAAATTGACCTTTTGAAATAGAACAATCTCAGTTCTTGGTCGATAACGATCGAAATCCAACCGTTATCGACCGGTATAGGTTGGTAACGCTCGGATTTTGATCGTTTCCACTCGATACAAGTCAGTAATGGTCAAATCCAAGCATACCGGCTGGTATAGGTCGGTAATAGTCGGATTTCGATCATTACCGCCCGATTCAGACCCTGTATCGCTCGATACGGGGTCAAGTGATCGGTACTGCCCGGTAGAGAGTGGTCCATGTACCAGTATCCTATCGGACCGGTACATACCGCCTATACTAGACAATATGCATCGATATAGTAAACCCAGCTAGCAGTGTTCAAATATCATGGTATAAAGGTGTACCATAAGCTGGGCCCAATATTTTGGTGATTCAGGTGGCTACCATTCAAGGACTTTCAGGGACTGGTTCTCTTCGTCTTGCAGCAGCTTTTATACAACGATATTTTTCTGATGCAAAAGCTTTGATATCCTCTCCAACTTGGGGTATGCAATGATCTCAGTCAGAACATTTTATGGGATGGCAGTGGACAAATACTGAAATTGACATGTTATATCCTATTTGACTTACAGGTAATCACAAGAACATTTTCAATGATGCTAGGGTTCCCTGGTCTGAATATCGATATTATGATCCTAGGACAGTTGGGTTGGACTTTGATGGAATGGTAGCCGATATTAAGGTAATGCTGAGTCTTGGTTTATGACACTAGAGTCTGCATCATACTTCACCTCTGACCTTATTTTTTTTTTCAGAAATAAAAAGGATGTTCCGATTTGAATGAAGAAAAGAAGAGTTTCATCCTTTATTTTGGAATTTATGCAAATCACTATGTTCAAATTTTCATTTTAGTCAAAAATTCTTATGCCCCTTATTTCCTTCAGTAAGCTTTATTTTTTATTACCTCTTTTTCAGTAAGCTTTATTTAGTCAAATTTTAGTCAAAATTCATCCTAACATATTTTCAAACATTCAGCATCTAATCATGGAGCTGGTACTTTTGAACATTGCTTCTTGTGTCTCTAACTTTAACTAGATGAGGACCACAAGTAGGAACTACTGAGATAAAATATCAACCATATTATCTAAACCAGCCTGATTATTTTTACTTGGTATATCGTATAGTATGGGTCTTGATTGTCATGAAAATGTTGTTTTCTTTTTGTCATCTAGGGGACAAGGATTCAAGTCACAGAAATAGTTTCTTGTTTGTCCATACATTGAACTTTGCTTCTTGTCTCTTAATTTGAAGAACATCAGGACCACACGAGAGAACTACAGATAGTAACTATCGACTATATAATTTAAACTAGCTCTGAAGTGTGTTATCATAGTTACTTGACCTCTGGGAAAAGGTGGGTCTTGATGTTATGATAAGGTTGCTTTTTCTGTGTTCTAGGTGACAAGGATTTGAGTCATGGAAATAGTCTTCGTGTTTGTGCATACATAGACTCTTTCTAGACTCTCATTGACAGGAGTTTTGTACATCTGGTCCTTGTTTTTACTCATTGGGTATTTGGAATCCTTGAATCTTGGTTTGTGGTATGTGGGGTGTAAATTCTATTTTTTTCTTTTTTGGAGTCATGGTAGACGATTAGCCATGACTTGGCTTGCTTATTAGTTTTCATGACAATTATCATCTTGATAGTAAGTGCCTTTGTAATTGATTGTCAAAAAAATGATGATAAAACTTAAAAACCAATTATGCTCTCAATTGTAATGCTTTATTTTTTATCCTTTCTTGAGAATTCTGAAATCGAGATGTATTTGTTTTTCTAACTATAAAACTCAAAAGTATTTGTAAGATTGTTTCTACTGCAATTTGTGATGCAAAATTATGATGAATCCAAAATGCCATCCCAGCAACTATATTTTATCTTTATATTTCAGGTGCTCCCACCTTTTTCTTTTTTCCTTTTATTTATTGGTACAATGGTGAATGATGTATACTCCAATCAAAGTAAAGACCGTCTGGATGCTGTTTGGACCAAACATTACCTGATGACTTGGGAGGGAAGCTTTTGGAATTGGTTTATTCATAATTCTAGCATTCTGTTTAGTTTAGTTTAATTTCTTTTAGTCTGTGCATTGTTTTGATTGCGGAAGTACAACTATTGCTTACAAAACAGGAAGGATTTCATTCTTATATGCCTTATATTATGCTAATAAGTTACAATAATGTTTTTTTTTTACAATAATGCCTTATATTATGCTTTTAGGCGGCACCAGATGGATCTTTTGTCCTGTTACATGGATGTGCACACAATCCGACAGGAATTGATCCAACTCCTGATCAGTGGGAAAAGATTGCTGATGTCATTCAAGAGAAGAATCACATCCCTTTCTTTGATGTTGCATACCAGGTGACAGTTTCTAATACAAATGTTGTTACTATTGCAATATGACTTGTACCTGAATCTTGATACAACTTTCAGGGTTTTGCTAGTGGGAGCCTTGATGCAGATGCATACTCTGTTAGGCTGTTTGTCAGACGTGGTTTCGAGCTTCTGGTTGCTCAGTCTTACAGTAAAAATTTAGGTTTGTATGCAGAAAGGATTGGAGCCATTAATGTTGTTTGCTCATCTCCAGATGCTGGTACAAGGTATGCCGTGAAATCTACATAGGAAACATTTTTTATGATCTGTATCTTGTTTCTTGTTTTATTTATTACCTCTTCCTCTTGTAATCAGGGTGAAAAGCCAACTGAAAAGGCTAGCCCGGCCTATGTATTCAAATCCTCCTGTTCATGGTGCTAGAATAGTTGCCAATGTTGTTGGAGACCCAAATCTTTTTAATGAATGGAAACAAGAGATGGAACTAATGGCTGGTCGAATAAAGAATGTAAGGCAGAGACTCTACGAGAATCTTTCTCAGAAAGATGAAAGCGGGAAGGATTGGTCTTTTGTCCTCAAGCAAATTGGCATGTTCTCGTATACTGGTTTGAACAAAGTACAGGTACAATGACTGCTCACATCTCATATAATATCGAGAATTAGGTTTACGTCTTCTTTACCATTCATTTTATGCATGCAGTGTTCACAGCATGAAATAATTGAATCACACATTTTTTATGTTGTGAATTCATTTTATGATGTATTTGTCTTGTTAGAGCGAACATATGATGGACAAATGGCACATTTACATGACAAAGGATGGAAGAATATCTTTGGCTGGACTCTCCCTGTCCAAATGTGAATACCTTGCAGATGCCATAATCGATTCATTCCACAACGTCAACTAGAGAGGTTAGCATTGATTCATGGTTATCTATGGATGGTGTGATTCTGATTCTGAAACTTTTTGGCATTGTTCAGCTGTTCACTGCAGCTCTTCTAGTGTCAAAATTAGTTCGTCCATCCAAAGTCAACGTGTAGCTAAATAATACAGAGCGCAAATTTTTTGTTGACGTCAAATTTCAACTGTGATAAATAAAGCTTAGTTCTCTTTTTCCGAGGCGAAAAAGGGGTTTCAGTGCTGACAGATACACTTTTTTTGTGGGTTTTTATCAGCTATAAAATGTAGCTCCAGTTGTCTGTATGGGGAATTTTGATGTGCAATTAATTAATTGCTTATCTGAGACAAAAGTTAAAGTGCTACTTCTTTCTTTCATCTTGCATCTCCGATAGATAAATGAGTTCTTTGCATATTACTGCCCTAAGGTCGCTACATATTTTTGAGAAAATTCCCGTTGCTTAAGTGTCCTAAAAAGATGGTTTTCAAGATTTTAGATGAATAATCTTTGGTCGTGCTACAAAATAATGACCAAAATCCTTTATTAGTTGCTTAAAGCCCGTCTCTTAGACCTCGTTGGACCTGAGCAAGCCATCTTGATGTCTGATAGAAACATTAAATTAAATTCCCAAGTATTTGGATCGATTGGGTTAAGGGCTAATGCCATTAGGTTATTGACAACCGGCATGACACCATATCAGAACTTATGAGAATATATTTTTATCATTTTAAAAATAATAAAAAATATTTGAATTGCTCTTAATTTAATTAGACATATTTTCTTGCACCGAGGATTTTAGTAGGACCCTAGGGTTCTATCGTGGAGGAATAGAGTGGAAAAGGGGGATAAACGATCTATTTGAGGGGATCGGGTCTCCTAGATCACTTCGAGGGGATCGAGCATCTTAGATCACTTCGAGGGGATCTGCCTCCTAGGGTTTCTGTCCATTGGCTAAAACTAAGATTCTTCATTCATTGATTGTGGAAAAGAGTTTACAAATTTATTTATAAGGCTTTACCAAGAGTGTCACTAATCTTTGACTCTTTATAGACTCCTAACTGAAAATAATAACGAACTACATTCTAACTGAAGATAAAAACCACTCAATCTACTCATAACCGACTCGATAAGATTCATCAGACCCATAACTGACTCTGGCTAACATGACTCAACCTGAATAAATGGACCCGACTTAGCTAGGGTCCTAACAGACCCGCTTTCTTCAAATCAACCTTGTCCTCAAGGCTGAGCAGCATCGGGCTTCGGGGGTACTTCGGTCTAGAATATTTGCCATGCGCCATAATCTTTTGATCAATCAAATAAGGTCTCCACTTTGTGTAAGCAATAGGTCGACCTTTTGGTGTAGTCGTCATTGAAGTCTTATGAGGAAGCCTCTCCATTCGATGGTTACTAGCGGTTGTGATCTTGCTTCCACGTCTTCCTTTGAGGATCACCTGCTTTTCATTAATAAAGAACTTCATAATTAGTTTAGAAAGATTCCAAGTGACATCACCCATGGCTGACAACCATTCAATTCCAAGTACTACTTCAATGTCTTCCAGTGGTATCAGAAAGAAATTCACCCGTAGTTCTTGGCCCTATACCATTAATTTGATTCTTGAGCACTTACTATTACAAATTAGAATTCGACCATCAACAACCTTAACTTCAAATCTGTCACAATCTTCAATTTGATAGGCCAATCGGTCAGCAAGCCTTCTTTCCATAAAATTGTGAGTGCTACTAGTATAAATTAAAACATTAACAGGCTGTTGTTTCAAAATTCCCTCGATTTTCATGGTTTGCGGGTTAAGAGTAGCCTACTATTGCATGTACCGTATGTACGAAAGGTCCAATAGCATTATTAGAATCCGTATCTTCTCGATCAGGGTCCACATCATCATTCTCCGGTTCCTCTTTAATTGGTTATAGCATCAGAAGATGACCGTGTTTGCATGATGTCCTCTACTCTATTTTTCATCACAATGCCAGCATAACCCTTTTGCTGATCTTTCCTGGAGCTTTTCTTTGGTAAGTCTTCGAGGGGTAGGAGTGGAGGGAGGTGAGGCTGTAGGCTTGCTTACTACTGGTTGATTTATGCTTTTATTTCTGCGATGGTCCCTACTAAGCTTTTCTTCTTGTATTCGAGCGAATGATATGACAGCCATCATGGTACGAGGTTATCGAGCCTTAACTTCGCACCAAATCTCTGAATTGAGCCCTTCAATAAATGTTCCCAGTAGTTGTTTTTCAGATCAGTCTTGGGTTTGGTTTGAGAGGCGCTCAAATATGCTTTGGTACTCTTGTACGGTAGAGGTCTGACGGATTTTGGCGAGTTGTCCATCCATGTTTTCATACTCTGATGGTCCGAAGCGAATCAAAAGTTTGCTTTTGAATTGTTCCCATGATGGTTCTCCATGAGTATACTGGTACCAATCGTACCACTGGATCACGTTTCCTTCAAGTTGAACGGAGGCGATCTCCACCTTGGATTCCTCCGGAGTCCTGTGAAAATGAAAAAATCTTTCAGCACGTGAAATCTAACCAATCAGGTTTTCATCTTCCTATCTGGGAAATTTCACCCTCATGCGTGTGTATCCTGTGTCCTGCCCCTGATCATACTTTTCTGATCGACTCCCTTTGAAACTTTCACCGTGTTAAGTTTTCTTGGGACTCTCTGATCGACTTCTTCTAATTTCGAGGAGTTCTTGAAATTTGTATTCCATGCGAGCCATGCAAGCCTCGAAGACTTTAAACCTTGCATCAAGTGTATCATCTGTAGTAATCGTGTAGGATTGTAGATCGATGATATTCAATTTTTTTTCTGTTGTCGAGTCAAGGGCATGAGTTTGCGGCGTAGGGGAGGGGCAATGATTATGGAGATGCTGACAACAAGGAGGGACAGCAAGTTCCGACGAGCAACAGGGTCTGGCGAGGAAGAGAAGTGGGAGCCCGGCAAGCAGCGAGGTCCGGCGAGGGGTGGCTGCGGCTGAGGTGGCTGCAAAGGGAAGAAGATGAGGAGGGCACGGTTGGAGGCAACTGCGGCAGCAAGGGGGTGGCGACAGCAACGACAGAGGCACAGATGCGCTGCGGCAACAAGAAGCGGAGGCGACGCTATTGTGCATCGACGGGGAAGAAGGAGTTGGCGACAGCAGCAAAGCAGAGGAGGCAGCGGGGAAGCAGCGGCAGAGAGAGGAGAGGAAGATCGCGACAGAGGGCGACGCCGGCCGACGGCAGGTAGGTGGGGAAGAAGGGAGAAGGTGCGGGGAGCCTCCTAGATCACTTCTTGATAGACTCCTAACAGAAAATAATAATGAACTTTATCCTAACTGAAGATAAAAATCACTCAATCTACTTATAACCCACTCGATAAGATTCACCCGATCCATAACTGACTTTGGCTAACATGACTCAACCTGAATAAATTGACCGGACTTAGCTAGGGTCCTAACAAATTTATATAGACAATGACTTGCTCTCCTTGGTTAGGTTAGGGGCATGCATTTGCACAACAGATATGCATGTAGACATATGTTAAGTGATAAACCTAAATAAAACATAGTGTATTTAGTGATAAATCTTACGATATTTTTATCTACAAAATCAATGATGTGATGAAAAATCAAGATTAAATATTTCATTTTTATAAATACAAGAAACATAATATAATTTTAAAAATATAAATACCAAAACATCACTTCTTTTTCCTTAAAAACCCATGAACTTGGTCACCATCAATTCTCCAGCTTGATTCACAATCTAAACCAGTCTCATTATATGCATAATGAGGAGTCTTACTTTTATTACTGCATCTACATTTGATCACATCTATCATCGATGGTTGCCTTTATCATTACCAAAATCTCAACAGATAATATCACAGTCTCTCTGGGGAGTTTTCCTTGTGCTTATGATCTGAAAACACACTTGTATGAGTCTTCTGAGTGGCTCTTCTTCATGACTTAATACATTGTTTCTGAACTTTGGGAGGAGAGGGCTTCTGAAAGTGCTACCTACACATGATTTTGTCAAGGAGAATCAAATCCCAACATAATATGGCATATCAAGTAATTAATTGTTTGCCATCAAAAGTGAGACAAAAATCAACTTGAAACAAGAGGGTTTCTGAAATTTGTGACACTTGTCAGAAATATTTCTCAAGCATATTCAGATCACTACACACCATGACATCTCAGGCTAACATCTGCAATCCAAATACAATTGGATAGCGTAAATTTAATCAACATACGACCCAAAAATACATAAGAAAAAGATGAGTTTTACGCAAAACATTCAACCTTGTAATTTCACCATGTTTTATGATGGTACGGTTCTTAAACGTAAAGGCAAACACTAGCATAGGCCATAATTATCTATATGAGATCATGTGAAGATGACAAAAAGCACAATGAATTACAATTGCATCTACAGTTCTTCAGCATTCAGAAAGTAGAATGCATTGTTACCGACAATCCAGTATAGAGCTAGATGAACTAATAGAAGAAAAGGAAGCTAAACATATAGAAAAAAGTACTAACAGTTCTGCGGAGTACATCCTATTGCATCTTACCAAGTGCCGATGCATGAAACGATAGCCATGTGAAATATTATTTCCCTGTAGTGCCTCAAATTTCAAATGATCAACCAGTTAATGAAACTTTAATCTCATTTAGTCTTGACTAAGCTTTTCTTTTGTTGAGGAAGCTTGCTCATTGAAGTCCATCAATCTAGTTTGACCGACGAAAAGAGGTAATGGACGAACCCGAATGATGAGATGAATCCGATTGTACCAGTTGCCAGCATGATTGCTATGACCATCAACAAAGAGTAGCCAAGGTAGAGGGAGGCAGAGACGGGCCCACTTAAGTTCTTAAGATCAAACACCAGATAGTTCACAGAGTATAAGAATATGTAGATAGCCACTGATCCTGATGAGAAGAAGGATTTCCACCACCACTTCCAGTCCTCAACACACAGGTGCATGTAGGTCAGGACTAAAGAAACTTCAGCACAAACGACGACAAGTAGAATCATTACGATGAAGAGAAAGCCGAAGACATAGTACACACGGCCCATCCAGATGCTTGACATTATGAAGAAGAGCTCGATGAAAAGAGTGCCGAACGGTAGGGTCCCAGCTCCAAGAACCAACAACCACGACGGGTATTTCTGCGGAGGGATCTCGCGGGGTATCTGATTAGTCCTAACTGGATACTCAATGTGGGGTGCCTTGGCACCAAGGAAGCCACCAACAAGTGTCAGTGGAACTGAGACGCAGAACCAGAGCAAAAGCAATATGATGAACAAAGAAATGGGTATTGCGCCCGTGCTATGGCTACCCCACAACAGGAAGTTCAATGTTGTCAAGATCAAGAAGGCAATACCAGGGAAGAAACAAGCAACCCGCCAAGAAACCGAAATCCAACCGGAGTGATCCCCAGTTTTGATTGTCTTCCACATCCTGACAGCAACATATCCAGCAGCGATCCCAAGAACCAGGAAGAAGAACAGCATTCCTGTGATGAGAGTTCCCCTTGATGCAGGGGACATGAATCCAAGTGCGGCGAACAAGATGGTTACGACTGCCATGCCAAGTATCTGAACTCCATCACCAACCAATACACAAAGGAGCAACGGATGACATGGAGCTCTGAAAACATCCGCAACCACAAGCTTCCATCCTGATAGCTCCTCATTCATCTGAGCCTGTGCCTCCTTGTCGAGCTCCTCATACCGAGTCAGATCCCTTCGAACAGTCCTCAACAGGATCACGAGAACAATACCAGCAAGGAAAGCGATCACCATTAGTGAATTCAGGATCGAGAACCAGTGAACCTTCGCCCCCTCCATCTTCAAATAGGCATCCCAGCGAGACGGCCACTTGATGTCACTCTCGACGAATGCAACCTCATAAGTGAAGACAATAGGTTGGTTTTCCTTCACTTTCATGGCCACTGTCCGGGGATCGCACTGGATCTTCACCGGGTACTTATCGTACATCTTCAGAGTCTTGACCAACTCCGCATCATGCCAAAAGCTACATGGCACGACCTCGAAACCAACCACCATCCACCCCGGAGACCCTGAACCTGCCTTGTCCACCGTCGGGATCGCCTCGGCTGCGTCCCCTGTGCCCATCACCCTCGCCACATTCGTCTCCTCATACTTGTGTACCAAAACTGTGAACTTTAGGTGGTTGAACACATAGTAGACGTCGGCGACCACGATCCCAACCGGGTACCCCGTCCACCGAAGGACGTAATCGTCCTTCTTGTTGTAGCGGATCGCGGGTAGGTTTTCGAGGATCAGGTTGACCTGATACATCTCGTCGATCCTCTTCTTGAGGAGGCGGAAGTCCTGCGCCGAAAGCGGGTCGGTCCGGCAGAGGAAGACGTCGGACTCGTTGGTGAACATCTTGAAGCGGTATGGGGAGTTCTCGATGCGGTCGCCCATGAGGAGCTCGCCGAGGTTCTCGGCGCTGTCCTTGATCCCCTCCGCCGGGCGGCAGAAGGGGAGGCTGTAGTAGCTGAAGGGAATCTCGGTGTCGATGGAGGTGAGGGAGTTCACCTTGACCGGGAGAGCGCCGCCGGCGGGGTACTGGTGAGGGTAGCTGCCGGGGAGGTAGAACCCATCGCCGGATCGGATGGCGAGGCAGGAGATCAAGATCCAGAGGGCGGGCCTACGAAAATATCCCATCTTGGCGCCGGATTCCGCGGCGAAACCCATAGTAGATGGGTTCTTCACACAGATCCGAAGAAGAAAAGAGAGAATTAGCGGGCTTGGAGAGATGGAACAACGGATCTATTCAGCAAAGACTACAATATTTCAAGAAATCGCAGAACTACAGAAATTTGCGAGATGCCGAGATCAAAGAAAAGATCGAACCTAGTCGCCGAGATCTGCCGGCGATAGAGGCAAGAAGAAGGTGGTGGCGGAGGAGAACAAGGCTTAATTAATAGCTGCTTCGCTTTGGGTCAGGAGGCTGCGATACTTTTTTGGCTGCCGAAAATACCCCGACTGGGCTCCTTATCCTTCGTGCATGACTTTTCTTCTTATTTAAGATAAATATCATTTTAATTTTTTTTATTAAGTTTTACTTGAAAATTCAAAGGTCTAAATTCGTTACCCTAATAATATTACTAAAAATCAAAATTACATCTCATCTCGTACATTAATATTCATATAATTAATTTATATACTATGATTCAAAAATAAAATCATATTTATACTTTAAAACTCGTATAAATGATCTTCATACTATACCTCAAAATCAAAGTTACCCACGAATTCGTATAATTGATCTCTCGTACTATGCTCAAAATCAAAATTACCCTCATACTTTAGAACTCATATAATTTACTTTTCGTATAACGATTTTATATCGAAATGACTCCTCATACTATGCTCAAAATCAAAATCACCCTCGTACTTTAAAACTCATATAATATGTAGATTATTACGATTATTTACTTCTTTTAAGTGTGACTAAAATTTGACAACATCTCCCCTAAGACTCGAACATATCACATTTACAATCAATCATAAAACCTACAAAAAAAAATATATAACAAATTAATTGAACTACTACGAAGTAATAAATCTTGCCAATTAAACATGTTATATAAACATCTTATATACCCAACTACTAGTGATCCAACAACCAAGTATAATGTACATCAATATTAATCCATCTTATGTACTCTTATTTATAACAAAAGGAACTACTTTGATACGAAATTATAATACAGAGGGTCACTTACACGAGTTTTAAAATACGAAGGTTAACTTTGATTTTTTGATACATAATATGGGAAATCAATTATAATAGTTTTAAAGTATAGGGGTGACTTCGATACGAAATCATAGTACAGAAGGGTTAATAAGAATTTCGACCAAAATTTAAATTATACTTGCATAATATTGATAATAAACATCTTAATAATTTCTAAGCCTAATTAATTCTTTTGAATTAGCCTGATCTTATCCGATTTAAGTTTTGTATCTTGATTTGGTACATAATACAATTTCTGATATTTATTGGAGCATATTTGAGAGAAAATCATAACAAATTAAGATCATGGCAAGAAATAAAATTAAAGATCTCATGATATACACAAAAATATGTTTATAATTAGGATTATGCTTAATTATTTTACAATAAAAATAAGAAAACCACACAATAGAATCAGTAATATTTTTGCTAAAGTCTAAATTAAATTAAAATAAGGTGATTTCCCTAGTTTTGTTTTTTCGGTGAAGAGTGCTCAGTATTGTCTTTTAATTGGATAGAGTTTTGTAAAATGGTAAAAGTAATCCAACTGTTCTTCTATATTTTTCTTTCTTTTATCGTCTCTTCAAACTCATTCAATTAATCCGGTTAAACCAGAATTGAACATAAATCATATTAAATATAATATTAATATATATCAATTCATATTGATAACAATGTTAACTAATTATTTAAATTTTCTTAAAATTATATATGAAATATCCTAAGAGCTTCTGCAAAATGAATCAGAAAAACCAAGTAGTTTATCTTGTCTTAAAGTTTGCAATTACTTGTATAATGATGCTCCAAAAAATGTGTTCTTTAAGATCTATCATATGTTGTTCTTGTTGTTGCAGTAGGTGATGGAAAAATAATCGCATAAAATGAATCAGAATATAACATGTTGCAAAAAGCACTTACAGATATATACCATGTCATTGTACGGAATTCAACCGTCGGATTTTTCATTAAATTAAGTGGACCACTGAAATTGACTAGAGAATTTGCATTTGGAAGGATCACAAAACATCTCTTCCATGCCTTGCACAACTACAATTCAAATGTCAAATGTGCAGTAAAGTTTAGGATTCCAATCTTACCGCCCAGAAAGATGCAAAACGTTCCTTCAACATTCAGTTGCTCATCATAAGAGATTGAGTCTTCTCCATTGATGTGTGCATTGCTGAGGACATCAAGGAAATATGTGCAAAAATAAAAGTGGGAACAGAACCATTTAGGATTTGCTACATGGGCAGTACAGTCACGATTTCATTGTACACATGATATTTACGAGTTCGAGATAGAGCTCTACCAGTGACACCTTCACTAACATCATACTACCCACGATGTTTATGAGTTTGAGAGAGTGATGCGAGTGAGACCTTCACTAACATTGTGACGGCACAGAGGACATACCCTGTAACCAACAGTAACAAAGAAATTAAGTCAAGGGCACATACAAACATTTGAAACACAAAAATCAGAGAGAAAATAAATACCCGTGAATTTCTTTAAGCCATTTATCAACACAAGACTTGTGGTATTCATGGTGGCAGGGAAGGACTCTTATGATGTCTCCATCATTGTAATCAGCCAAGCAGATGTAACATCTGGTCAATGACAAATAGTTTACATGTGAAGTATGACTGGAACTGAAAACATGCTGGTTAGGAATCAGGAACAAGGATGGTGCCAAGTGTCAGAAGAGCAATTGGGTTTAGAAGGAATTTTTAGAGGAATAGTGAACATAAGAAAGCTTACTTGATATGTAGAAAGGAGAACAAGAAGAAACATCAGTTGATAAACCAGTGATGTGAGATTGCAGATGAACATTCTATACATATTTGATATGTAATTGAAATCACCTTGTGCATTAGTAAACAAATGAAACTATCTAGTGAAATAGCTGGAGCTTTATCTCATACTAGATAATTTTGAGGAAAGAAAGGTTCGTATATTTAAGATCTTAATGACATCCTGGCCTCTTAATTGCCACTGATTTTCTTGTGTGCATGGTTGGAAATATATATAGTTTTGGATTTTATAGGCAAAATGAATTTGAAAAAAACGATACTACTATTAAATCGTAAATAAAGATCAAATTTCAGTTGAGACAGAAAATATGAAGACAATGACAGTTGGGGAAATGTCTTCTTTCTTCTTCTCCTCTTCTTCTTCTTTCTTCTTTTTCTCTTCTTCTTCTTCTTCCCTTTTTCTCCTTCAATCGACCACCGATGGCCGATTTTGGCGGTACCGCCCGGTAGCAGGCGGTCCGCATATTGGTAACCTGACGGACCGATATGTACTGCCCATATTAGGCGGTACAAATCGAAATTGCAAACCTTGCTTCACTATGTGCACAATTCCCCACGAGGCGAGAGGTAGGACTAGCAGTGTTTAAAATAACAGCAAGCCAGAAGAAATCTGATTAGCAATCAAACATAGAGACATTAGAATATTTTTTGAAAGGTATTTTCCAGTTACAAAATTGAAACACCAGGTGGGATCCATAACCAAATCGTTTCTGATCCTCCCTATATCTACCTCTGAAAGATGTCACCATGTCCGATGGATATCATATAATTAGATGTTATATATGCAACAAAAAAAAGTCCTCATTAATATCTATAACCTAATGTAATTAAATAAATACATTATAGGACGAACATATCAGGTTTGCACTTGTAAGATAGTTTAATTTATAAGAAAATGAGTCTTCTCTGTCTGATACATGACTGTAAAAGTTTCCTTTTAACATCATTTGAACAAAAGATCCACAGTCTATCCAATGAAAAAATGGATTTACAATCCTAAGTTTTAATTGACTGCTAAAATCTCATGCATAATCATAGAAGAGATTGGTTTTGTTTCCGTATATCTGATACCAGATTTAATTGACCCTTTTGTTTGTTTCTTTTCTTGGTTGGAATATTTAAATTGCAATTAATGGGCTGGAGAATAACATGGATTTAGTGGTAAATATGGTAAGGTGGCAATTCTGGTTTCCCAAGGACAACAAGATCTATAGATGAAAAAGCTTACTGTTCCACGCCATCAGTGCCCAAGGCAGTGTCAGGTTTTCTGTGGATCTTTGAAGGCAAGGAATTGACAATAGATTCTGGTGCTGGGACTGAAACCACGGAAAGCGAAAGTGATCCAGGTTGGTGATGAATTTCATCCAGGACCTGCATTGTAATCATGTCTACATAAGGTATAAAGTCAATAAAAGAACATGAACTATGACACTTAGTAATATGTTTCTTCATGTGCTTTTAGAGATCTTTTATCATCATCACCTAACATACTTGAAAGAACTTTAGCACCAATGATGAACTTAATTACACAACTCATTCAGTTTCTTTATCTATGAATGTTGAGTACCTTTTGAGCTTAATGAAGATTAGCAGCAATATAAAAAAGATAAATTTATGAATTAGAGAACAGCCTAAAGAAATGTTTCAAAAGAAAAGTCAGCAAGTGTAACCAGTGGCATTATCAGGAATATAACCACCATAATGATAGATAAATTAACTGTGGCCATTATTTGTTTTTATTAAACAGCAAAGAAAGAAGAGGATTCTGGTCCGAGTCTCCTAAAATCAGGAAAAAGAAAACAGAGCAAACAATCTAAAATAAAGAAAAACTTACATTGTATTCTATTACCATCTCGATAAATATCACTTCATCTCAAGTAATGAATTAAATATTTAAATAAATAAAGCAAAGAAAAAGGAATAACTATGAATTGATATTCTCTTATTATTGGCTGAACCCTCCTATATAAAGAAGTCAAATGTCAATAAGGGGATAATGCAAAAGAGAGAAGGCAAATGCGAAAAACTGAAAATAGCAGAGATTGACAGATGATTTTGACCAATTCCTTTCCTCTTCATCTTCCACCTAGTCTTACTGTTTTCTCTCTCAAACTGATAGTAGCTGCAGGTGCACTCATATGCATCAAAACTTTTAAGTAATAATTATTATTTTCTCTTCTTTTCTATTCTAAGACAGACATATTGCATTTTCATCTTCATAGTAAACATGAGAATTCAGGATGACTGATATGACAGTTGAACATCTTAGCCACATCCTTATATGGAGACTGATATGTTTACATGTATTTCATCATATCCAGCACTGTACAGAGCTGATAGCATGGATCAAATCAGAAATGAGTACGTGTCCTTTGAGTGCCAAGCAATGGCTCCCACAAAAAGCACAGATATGTTCAAGATATCATGCAACCATTATAAGGAAAAAAAAGCTTCTAGATAAAGTATGGTTAAATCTTAATGATTAACCATTGTTATATAAAATGGATTTGTTGAATACATCTTTAGGACAATGTCCAAACAAGATTCAGGTCAGGCAGCGGATACCTGATTTATCAACAATATTGTTTGTCTTTATTAAACTGTAAACAGAAGAGAAGATTTCTTGAAGTACTAGAGCTTAATCAGCACATATCATGGTTTATCATGATAACATGGAAGATTAATCTCTTACAATAACAACAATAGGAAGAAGCCATAATGTCATAACTATTTAGTGTTAGCTACATTGATTTTCCCACTAGCTGGGTTTGTTGAACACAATACCACTGGTCAAATTAAGAGAAATCATTATTTTTATGATTTCTAACAAAATTTATTTAGGTCTTTCTCTACTTCTGTCACACCACTCACAGTGCTGTACTGGATCCAATCCTGTGGTACATCATGAAGCAACAATCTTTATGTGATTGACTTTTCCAATATTTAGTTTGATTTGATTGCGATATTTATTTATATGGATACATTTTTATTAAATAATATTCAGTTTGGACTTTAAAATTTATGAAATGGACAAAAAGTTGAATGGTTGGTTAGCACACCCCACTCTCCAACTCCAATGAATGTTAGCTCTCTCCAGTATTTTATCACATAATAAAATGATGGTGGTTTAGTAATCTTTAAACCAAGGAATGTTGTATCATGCCAACTGAGTTTACAGATTAATGGGCAGCTATGTCAGACAAATATGTACTATTCAGTACTGATGTACCATCAGTTGATACGTCAGTCGGTAATGAACAATACCTACCAATGTACCAACTGGCGAATAGATTAATGGGCAGGTATGGCAGACCAGTACGTACCGATTAGTATCAATGTACATATCACTTCTCAGAAGAAAAATCAGAAAATGATATAAATTAAAAAGAAAATCATATTTAGGGTTTTCTCCTAATTATAGGCATATAAATTATATTTAGAAAAGAATAAAGTGTATCTAAGCCATAAATGAATAGAAAATCTAGGTTATGAGGAGGCAATATTGAATTTATTTTTAGATTAGGAACTTTAATCACTAATCTAGAGCTTGATTACCATTAATCGCCGAGTAGAAACTTCAATCATAAGTGAGCCTAACTTTAATCACAACTCATGCCGTGCAATAACAACACTGCACCATAATTCTACTGAAGGAATTGTTTCTGTAAGGGATTAAACTCTAAATCTTACCAGTGATTGAAAGGTACAGGGATCAAACAGTTTCACCTGGTCCAGTCTGAAACCTAACTTACTGACCACACACCAAACTTATCAGGCAGCTGGTACTAAATTGTACTGAGTGGTATGCTTACTGCACAGTACTTGTACGGTTTTTCTCACTTCTTTTATTATTTATACTTCTCTGGTTCTTTTCTGCTACTGTTGATACTTCTCCTTTCTGCGCCATGTCGCCGACTCCACTGCTCATCTGTGCCATCACTTCATGGCCTCTCCTTCACTGCAGGATACTGCTTTTCCACGTCTCTCCCTATGTGCCTATAGTGGTGGTCTGGATGATACCAACCCATTTCGACCCCATTTGATACTCATACCCTGTAACTGACTGCCGACCAATATCGTGATCAGATTGAAATTTTTACCCTTGGTTCTTATCCTAAATGCATATTATCAACTACAAACTGCAAAGTACCAATAATCTATGAAAGATAGGTAGAATAATTCTCAAGAATCAACTTCTCAAATATCTGAACTTAATGGTTTACTAGCAAGTTTAAACTCATAGGAAAGGCAAAAGATTCAGCTTTTTCAGCAGCTAATAAGAGATACATATATCACATAGGTCATTAACCTACACCTAGAAAGCTTAGTGGCAATCTAACTAGTGCAATCAAATAAAAGAATTGGTAGCAGTTATTCCAAAAACAACATAATTTATTATACTAAAGCTGCTATTTTCAAATGTGGATTATCATCAGTAAATTCAACTAAACAATTTAATTTGATGCTTCTGACTTCCAGGTTGAGTGTATCATCAGTCCAAACAAAAATTTACTAACTAAAATATTTGTAACACCTGTCAACCATATACAGCTACATCCAAGAAGGTACTCACCAAAAAAACCTTAATATCAACAGGATAAATACTCTAGCATTCATGATCCATCAAACTTCAAGATGTTTAATAGAATGTACTTATCATGGAGCTAACTGCTTGAACAGAGAGGAATATAACTGATGCAAAAATATTTACCTCAAATAATGCCTCGGCTAAATCAAAAATTCGTGCAATACTGGCTCGCGTACTTGACACATCAGTCATTAGCAGTGTGCAAGAGCATGTGCCACCTTGGTGGATACCTGATGGGCAGGAAGATGCTTGCCCATAATTATTATTAAAGCCAGCATGAAGACGCTCCCTTATCTGCACCAAGGAAATTTCGAAGTCCAAATAACTCAAGATATGTTCTATTGTTCTTAACTAGTGATGAAGAACTACAAAAAAGAAAAGCATCAAGGTTCTTAGGTAAAACCACAATACTCGAAGGTAGAATATTGTCAGCTGTATGTTTGAAAAAAATGTGAAGTTTATGTATAAATCTATTGCAAGAGAAAAAAATGTACATATTAATTGATAAACAAGTAAAAATGCAAATGTTGGTCAATGACAAGACAAGAGATTCTGCAAAGAAAAAAAAAATCAGCAAATCGTACTGAATCACTGAACAATATCAATAACATTAAGCACACATGAAGTCATTAAAAAGGGACCATGGAAACAAGGTTCGCCGTACCGGTCCATACCAGCGTACCGAGATTTAGTCAGTACGGTATGGTATGTCGGTACAGCTCAGTATGCTTGGGCATACCGAGCGGTACAAATAAATAATATTTTAATGATTAAAAAATATTTTTTTAATACCTGAAAAATTAGAAAAAAAAAGTTGGGTTAGGATTTGTAAGATAGAAATTGGTATAGATTCAACAAAATCAATGTAATTAAGCAAAAATATTATTACATATCTTTTTCGAGCTTTGAGGAACCATTTTGAGAAAGTGAGAGAATTTGAGAAAGAGTGAGTGTGTGAAGTGAAATGGGAGAAGAGTGAGTTTAAATAGAGTTAGAAAGGGTTTTTTCGACCGTTACAGAGTCTGTAACGGTCAATTTTGACGTTTTACAAGGTCACTAACGGTTGAGTTCGACTGTTACAGGATCTATAACAGTTGAGTTCGACTGTTACAGGGTCTGTAACGGTTGAGTTCGACCGTTACAGGGTCTGTAACGGTTGAGTTCGACCGTTACAGGGTCTGTAACGGTCGATTTTGACCGTCATCGACCATTAACGGTCGGTAACGGTAAAAAATTTGACCGTTACCGAGTGGTATCGGTCAATTTCGCCCGTTATATTTCTGTAACGATCGATTCCGGCCGTTATATACTATGTAATGATTGGTACCACCCGGTACAAGACGGTCCGCATACCGATAAACCATCAGACCGGTACGTACCGCCCATACCGGGAAATACAAGGCGGTACAGAAAACCTTGCATGGTAATGTTGAAAAGCATATAAGTTTAAACTTTAAAGAACAGAAACTTACCATAAGATAAATAAACTAACATGTGATAACTTGAGAAATAGAACTGGATAAAAGGATCACCTCGGATCTCGAATGCCAACTAACGCCATTTAAACCATGGCGTCTCCGCCGCAAGTAAAAGGAATCGTCTTCAGCCGAATCTCCATAAGTGTGATCACCAATGTCTAATAGCCACCTGTCCTGATATCCTACACCATTATTATCTACAGACGAATGTATCAATGCTGAGTCAACAGTCCTAGAACTGTGTCTGGAAAAGGTATCCCAGAAAGGTCTTCTAGTATTCCTTCGTGACACACTACTACTTGTCTCCTCAGAGCCATTGGGAACATCTGAAGAGATGCTGACTAAATCAACATGAAGTACACTTCCATTTCTCTGTTCACCTGATCCAGTTGATCTTTGAGCATCTGAACCAGAAGAAGTTGCACCTAGAGGTTCTTCACTTGAAAAATGGGAAGTTGAGGATACACTTGGAATAACAGAAACATATTCTGTATTGGTACTAGGGAGGCTCACGACCTCATCTGAAGGATCAACAATGGACAAAATCTCATGTGTATGTAGATCTATAAGTTCAAGTTGATGCATGCCACTTGAGAAGCTTGGTAAACTATGAGAATTATGTCCATTTGTGGAATTAGCTACTTCCATTGTTGGAGCTAAAGTAGTGTCGACAATTTCCACTGGTTTCCCTAACATACTTGGTACTCTGGAAGTCCTCTCAGAACGAGACATCTCAATGCAAGAATTTTCCAAGTGATCCCCATTGACACAATTATTGCTTTGAGTAGACCTCATTTGTTCACTGGTGGAGCTAGAAGGCCTATTTTCTTGGGAAAAGCTTAGAGAAGACCCCTTGACTGAGATCTGGATATTAGAATTCAATACAGAACCATCGAGTCTTGCATGGATGACTGATTTCTCTGCTAGCTTATCTTCAATCTGCCAATAAGAATTTCATTAAGATAGGCTCTAAGTAGTAGAAAAAGTCTTAGTAATGCCCTTGTGATGATTGTGATCCTTGCAATAACCATAAAAGAGTGATTCAGTAGATACATAAAGTTAATTAGAGTTTGAGAATAAAAAACTTATTAAGACAACTATGCTCAGATCTAGAATACAACAGATAAATTTCTGCTCATACTACACGCATTTTTTTACTTCTTAATTAAAATGGATAACTAGATAACCATGAAGAGGACATAACTTTTTAATATTGCTATGCATAAAACATCCATTTCCAGAATACATAAACCACTTTTAAGTCACTGGAAATAAGATTTGAGGACTAACTAGAATTCATATATTTTAAGTTGACATTAATCGTTTTTTTGCACAACATAATTCGTTTAAGCAAAGAATGGTTGCAATCATATAAAGGCGATGACTATACATGTATATACCAGCAAAACAAATAAAGTGATCATCTACTGAAGATTAATACAAGACTGCACATGTTCAATATCTTTCTTCATTTGGGTTTTGACCAGACATCTAGTAGCTTTTTAAAAAATAGTATAGTATCGGGACAAACTGTTGAGTTTGTTATAAGTATTGTCATTGGATTATGACCATGCAGTTTCACTCTAATAAGAAGAAAACAACAGTCTTCAAAAGTTACTTAGAGCAAATGCATCTATCAATATTAGTGGCAAATCAGAATTCCCAAAGTTCAACAGGTGTAACATTTGAGCATATGCAATTCTATATGAAGAACAAACTATGTGACATAACAGCCATATAAACATAATCTCTAGAGAATGTTAAATAGCATTTTCATATGTTAAATACCAAAATTATCAAAATATATTGCATTTTGAACATCAAAAGTTAAGTTTATGCATATTTCTGCATAAACATATAGTCATAGTGGATAAAAGAAATGGTTAAGATTCATGACAAGCCAGATTCGAGATATAAGAATTTATGCAAAATCTGCAAGCAAAGAGTAAACAAATTGGCATTTGTTAACTATTCTTATATTTGAGTTTTTAGCAATTTATCATAGCATTAGTAACTGCACTCAATTTTTCTTTAAGACCTTCACTTGCCATAATCCTTTCCTCTATAAATTAAGTTTGGCATGTTTTTGCAACTTGGATGCTAGATATTAATGAAATCTTCTCAAAAGGATAAAAAATAGATCTCAAAACCCCCAAACATGATCATATCCATCAAAATGAGTGAACATGTCATCCATCAAAATCCTGCATATGAAGTCAATGGTGAAATTTCAATGCCTAGAATTGTTGACATCCCTTGATCAAACTTAATAAGGTTCCAAGAGAAAAACATTAGAAATTACATAGACCATATCACTCTGTTTATTACATTGACCTTGGGAGCATGAGTCTTTGCTGAAATCATTTTATGGAGTTATGAGGATGCAAGAACATGGCTTTGTAGGATACCTTAAGCCTAGGGTCTCGATAGTACAATGTAATTAAGCCAGAGGAGGACATGTAAACATCAAGACTTAAGGTACCGTTTAATATCAAAGAATGGTATTGATTTCAGATTTGGTTCCTCTGCAGGAGTTTATTTCACTAATTTTGATTATTTGATATCTTAAAAATTTTGGTGGCTTAAGATATTCTTTCACTACCAAAGCTTCGGAGTTTGATTCCTTCTTGTGCATTGTATCTTCCAATGGAAAGTTAGCACCATTCACTTTCAAATGCTCTGCGCACTATTCGTTGATGCTACAAATGCCATAAGACTTGCTAAGGAAGATATGATTTGGAAGAGAGCTCATAAGTAAGAAGCTTTACCCTTCTATTCCCACTACGGCTTCCTCCGTCTCAGTCCGTTTAGCTATTGGTGCCGATAGCTAAAGTCAGAGAAGGAGCTGCAAGTGCAAGGAAGGCTCTAACTCTTTCAATAATCCTCTATGAAAAAGGTGTGTTAAGACTTGAAAAGATGTGATGTTCCTTTACAAGCACCCATAGTTTCGACAATTCATATCAAGATACTTAACGTTAAGAGAAGTATTCATTTTACAAAGATGTTGAAGTAAAAAAATTATGGGACTACTGTTGGTTCTAGTGGTTTTAGGCAGCTTTGATGGTTTTAGAGGGTTATGGTAACTTGATAAATCTGTATTTATTTTTTCAGTGGTTTCTATCATAACTATCATCCTGACCAAGATCAGAGTTCGGAGAGGCTCAATCCAAGATCCACCCTACCCATTTTAAAATGGAGATCTATGATTTGCATCCCAATTCATGATATCCTTGCATTCTGGACAGGTATGATATGTAAATCAGAACATGAAAATTGAAGCTCATCAAAATCATTCAGTTCTATAGATGCAAGCTAAAGATACCATAAATTCATACACATTCCAACTCTACGATGCATTCAGAAAGAGCTTCAAAATGGACACTATTGAACTAAAATGAATCAATGAATTCATTACTTTCAAGCATTCCAACACTATTGTTTAGCAAGAAATGTCACAAGCAAATTTAAGTAACTGATATAATAGTTACCTTGACCTAAACAAGTAAATCAACCCATCCATATCAACTAAGTTAAACGGTGTACCCCACACTAACAACCATACCACAAATAAGAAGACCAAAGAAGATGCTGATTTAACATGGATAGAAGTGAATAATACTCAGAAAATTGCATAGAAATGCATCATTGGAAAACCAATTTTATGATGACTATTTCATCATTTCTTTCTTTATAATTTTATATGAAACTAACTCACAAAATTATTAAAAGGCGTCTATGTTTCAAAATAAAGTGTAACTTAAATCTAGCTTTGTTCAGCACTTATAATTTTAATGATCCAGAATCTCTTGATTCATCCTAGAAAATCAAGAAAACCTACTATATGGCTAGTTGATGTGACATGAAATATAAATAATAAAAAACGACAAAGAAAGAACCAACATAAGTTTAGCTTACACTACTAAGGCAACTTCTGCTATCTACTCTAAGGTTGTAGTTATCAATGAGGAAGTCAAGGAGGTTAGCATAAGGTTCAGTAACTGATAGCTGAGGAGGACTTCAGAGACATGACACTTTTGAAAGGAGCACAATGTACCTTGGTATTTTGAATACCTTGTTAATTATTAATCTTTTTTACTATTGTGAGTGTGGATATTGTGCATACTTGTACAAAAGGCTAGCACATGCCACAAGACTTGGGATGCATTAAGATTCATATGAACCAGGCAAGTTGATCAAATTTAAATTTAAAACCTCCAACGAATGCTTCCTATGCCAGAGCTGATACCATAGCTCAATGCAAATTAAGGTTAGCACATGCCAAAACCTTGGGATTCATCAAAACATATCTGAAATATTTAAGCTGAGCAAACATTTAAAATTTCAAATTCTTTGTAAAGGCTTCCCTTCCCAGAGCTAATACACCACATTGAATACTACCGTTCCAACTTATGTATGACCTTTGATCTATGTATCAGTCCACAATCACCAAGACCTCAAGAATGTTAGGAGATAGCTCCATAGCATACATGATAGGAAATGAGTGCTCAAAATGTGTCAATTCTGTTGAAATTAGCAGTGAGATTCTCTAGAATCAGAATTTTTGTTTTTTAAGCTTCCACCACCTTTGTATTGGAATCCAAAACTTCTCTAAATCAAAGTAATAGAATAACTGTTTAGTAAAATAAATGTCTCATGATTTTGATAAGCTTCAGAAAATGTGATGGTCAGGAGTGAAGGAACCCAGAAATATCATCTTTGAAATAGATCTTTTAAGAGTAAAAGAGCTGTCATTTCCCAGAACTTCAGCAACTCAAGTCTTAATTAAAACAAACCTGTCTTCCTCAACATGACTCTCATATTCAAATTTCCACATGTTCCATGACTACTTGCATGATTAACTGAGATTCCCTGATCCTACAGAAGCAAAAATTTTGTACTCTGGAGATGACGTTAAGTGCCTCCTCAGTCCAATATAGATAATTACCTGAGTAGGGTGTTTCTGTTCTTATAACCTCAAAAGTCTTCTTTTTATATCAAAGAAAAAAGCAAATAGCTTGCCTGAGTATATAACAACTTGTTTGATTATTATGGCCAAGGTGCTTATTATCATTCGCTGTATTTGTTTAGCCACCTTAGGTCACCAACTCTTTCACGCTCATACATAGACCTTATCCAAGAGAATTTCCAGATTACTACCGAATGTTAAATGAATATGTTATGCAAAAAGATTGTCATAGCTGAAAAGAAGGATTGCAGACCATAAGCCCCCATAAGACATAATCAAAACAGCGATCCTTGCAGACCCAATCGATATTTGATCCAATTTCCTAGAGAATGTCCTAATTTTGTAGATTCAAAGAACGTGTGTTGCTAACATCATGTCATATCATTTCGCCGATCACACAACAAAAAAACAATCAACATCCAAAAGTAAACCAACACGGATACCACAACAAGAAAAAAGAAAAGAACAAATGAATAAACAAGCATCGTCAAGAAAGTTCACAACGAAACCTGGAAAGCTAAGCAACCATCTTCCAGATCAAGAAACAAGGCATGCACTATGGCTAACAGCTATCAAGACAAACAACCAAAGGTCGAGAACTGGCTCTTCAAGAGCTCTGCTTGATGTCGAATCAAGACCTGGGGGAAATCGGCGGAGGCAGCGGCCTCGGCGGCGGCGCCGCCGCCGCATAGGAAGGCCCCGAGCCCGAGCCTCGGCCGGGCTTGCGACCGGCGGCGCGGAGACCGCGGGGCCATGCGGCTGCTTCCCGAACCCATTTCTTGATTCAGGGCGGAAGGCAGAAGGAGGAGGAGGAGGGAAGACGGCGGGCCGGCGACGGACGCGGCCTTGATTCTTTTTTGTCCACAAACTAAAATAACTAAATACTAAAAAAAAACTACAAATAAAACGGAAAAAACAGCGCCAAGAAATATTTTGGAAAAGAATGCAGCCATAAAAAAGGGCTCATTGTCTGAGAGTTTGGAGGCAGCACTTTGCTAAGGTGCCACAATTTGATAGCAGCCCCAAAATTTTGGTATTCAAATTTTACGGGCACCGTCAACTTTTTTTTGGGGGACAAATTCTCTGAAAACCCTCTTTTTTTTTTTTACTATTTCCCACAGAATGTTTCTGTTTTGATATTTTCGTAAATAGAGCCCTTATTTTTTCAATTGGATAAAAATATCCTCAGTTACTCATTTTGTCTTTTTTTTTCTCCTGTCCTTCCATTCTAAACCGAGCCCAAATGAATAATATATTGCACCGGTCTAACTATATTAGACCGGTCCTAAATTAATCACAGTTAATAAAATAAAATAAATTTAAAATATATTATTATGAAAACAAAAAATAAAACATTATAAACTTTAAGAAAAAAAGATGATGATATTATTTGTGTATTTTAAATGAACAACATTAAAGTCATTAAATAAAATCAATAGATGATAAGTGTTGATTTCCAAAAATTCTCAAAATTTTCAAGAAACATTGCAAACAACTTATAAAGACCTAACTGATTATTTTTTTATTTTTAATCCATTAAAATAGATAGTTTTATTCATTTTAGATCTTTAAATATATAAAGTGAGGGTTTTTTATTTTACCCAATTAAAGGTGAATGCACCATAATTTTGATCTAAAAATCACGAATATAATTATAAAAGTTTTTTTACTATTTTAAAGACATTAAAAAGACCTGACTTACATTATTTTTGAATGAGGTACCTTTAAAACGAGTGTAATTCACATCCAACCTATTCCAAAAAAAATTCAGATTTGTAGAAAACAATGCAAATAACTTACAAAGGCCTAAATGATCACTTTTCTTAAATTTTAGTAATTAAAAAATATTATTTATTTTATTCATTTAAAGATATGAAATTATGCTTTTTTTTATCCGATTTAAGTTGAATTTACCAAAACTTTGGTCCAAAAACCACTTTAATGGAAGGTTTTTTTGAGGTTCTAAAGACACCAAAAAGTATTTCAAGAAATAAGCTATATTTGTCTTTTAATTAGCTTATAATATTATTACATTGGTTTTTTGGGCCCAGTAAAAAAATAATATAAACTCATTCAAAAAATAGTGTAACTCACATCCAAAAATTTTAATTTTTTATAAAACCTTGTAAATAAATTAGAAATGCCTAAATTATCTTTTTTTTTCTATTTTTGAGCCATTAAAATAGTTATTTTTTAGCCCTTTAAAATATAAAATTACTCTCTTTGGTCCATAAACCACTTGAATATAATTATAAAAGGGTTTTTAAGGTTTTAAATACTTCAAAGAAATTTAAATCTTAATATATATATATATATATATATATATATATATATATATATATATATATATATATATATATATATATCGTTTTTGAATGAAACGGGTTAGTGACAAATTTGGTGCTCGCCCAGTAGATGCGGTCTGCCTCCGTGTCTGCCGAGTAAGCACTGCTGGTTCGGGCTCGTGTGCGCTAGCTCACCCGCGGTCGTCTCGGTGCGGAGTTGGAGCTTGATCAGATGGGTGGAAACTCGGGGTCCAGCTTTGGTGGTCGACTGTTGGAGTGGTAGAGCTCGGGTTGAGTGGAAGCGTCTCGGCTCGGGGCGGTCGCTGACTCCTGCAAGAAGGTCGAGTCGGGTAGGTTCCCGACGTGACCCCTCTGACGGTCAAGTTAGTTCAGTGGTTGGTTTTGCGATCCCCCTGCTCCCGTAGAGGTGCAGGAGGTTTTATAGTGAGTGTTGTAGGTCATTCGTACCTGATATCCTTACTGCCTTTATTGCTTATCATGTCGTCGTACCTCTCTACCACGCCCACAGTCCTTGCAATGAGACGTGCGCCTGCAGGTGAGGGGTGTCGACCTTACCTGTGCCAGGTCGGCTGTACAACCACTGACACCCCCATACCTGCGCCAGACCGACTTCTCACGTCGAGTCGGCCACGTTGGCGGGCCAGTTGTCCGAGGGCACGAGGACGTGACGACCAGGTCAACATCTGCCATATCATTCTTTCCCCCCTTGGAAGACCTTCTCAAAGTGCCCGATTAGGATACTGGAGATGAGATCTTGTGCCGAGTTGCTGGCTTGTGCTGACGTCGGACTAGTCCCGAGCGGGGGCTCCAGAACTGATCGGATCGAGCGACGCTCGAGTGAGGAGCTGGTCGGGCTTCGTATCCGAGAGTTGATCCAACCGAGTCGGGGCTCAGGAATTGATCCGACCGAGCAGGGGATTGAGAACTGATCAGAGCTGGAGCTGATCAGACCGAGCAAGAGCTCGGGAATTGATCCGACCGAGTAGGGGCTCGAGAATTGATCCGACCGAGCAGGGGCTCGGGAACTGATCGGAGCGGGAGCTGATCCGACCGAGCAGGGGCTCAGGAACTGATCGGAGTGGGAGCTGATCCGACCGAGTAGGAGCTCGGGAATTGATCCGACCGAGCAGGGGCTCGGGAACTGATTGGAGCTGGAGCTGATCCGACTGAGCAAGAGCTCGGGAATTGATCCGACCGAGCAGGGGCTCGGGAACTGATCGGAGCGGGAGCTGATCCGACCGAGCAAGAGCTCGGAAATTGATCCAACCGAGCAGGAGCTCGAAAATTGATCCGACCGAGCAGGGGCTCAGGAACTGAGCTTGGGATTTGGCCAAGAGGGTGAACTCGGGCACAAATCCTGGAGATTTGGCCGAGAGGGTGAACTCGGGCACAAATCCCGAGGATTTGGCCGAGAGGGCTAACTTGGGCACAAATCCTGAGATTCGATTGCTGCACATGACCCTTTTTTTTTTTTGCCCTCAGCGTAGAGTTTCGGTCGAAGTAGAGGTGCATTTAATGCGCTGGGTAGTTTTTGGGGCGGCGGCGCTTCGTTTTACCTCAGGAAGCTGAAACGACAACCTTGGGCACTATAAGTTTCTTTTGGCCAGGTTGAGACATCACTTGTTCATTTGGCTCCTCTTCTGCTTCTCCCTCGAACCCTCCTAGCCACTCAATGTCCCTTCAATCGGTAGTTTTTTGAACAGGTCGGGATGACCTCCTCGGACTCCTCGAGTAGCGTCAGGGTCGTCTCTTCCCCGGGGTCGGGGGAGGCTAGTCGGTGTGATCCCGAGGTCGGTTCATCGAGAGCGTCTTCAGGGCCCCCGTCGCCAGTCGACGTGAGGGTCCTAAGGGATCTGGAGGTCATGAAGGCGGATCATGACCTAGATACGGCAGTGACCGAGGGGTCACTTGCTGTGATTAGGGAGCGGTACAGCATCCCAGTCGAATACGAGTTGCATGTTCCGCAGCCTGGGCAGCGCCCCTAGAGTTCAAACACTCCCGGCATGTGCATCTCGGTGGATGCTCTGGAGGCCGATCTCTGGTTTCCTCTGCATCCGCTCATAGAAGAGTGCTTGAGGTGGTGGAGGATCTCCCCCAGTCAGGTAGCGCCCAACTCGTGGTGCTACCTTATCGTCTTCCTGGGCGAGTGCTGAGGAGCCGGGATTATCCCGACTCGGGACTTGTTCATGGCGTGTTTTCGCCTTTGCAAGAGTCGGGGCGGCTACTATCTCACCGCCCAAGTCGATTTTCGAGTCAGCGGGGCACCTTCCAACAACAAAGGTTGGAAGTCCCGCTACCTTTTTATGAGCGGTCCAGTTTGGGGGTTCAAGCTCGACTGGTCGGCACACCCGATCGGTAATGCCTCCCCATACTTATCCGAGGAGGAATCCGTCCTGGTCGATAGACTGAAGGAAATTCTTTCCTCTTCACGTACGATCAAAGAGATGATTGAGCTCTGGCTGGTCGAGGTGGGTCTCAGCCCGGCCTCTAGGGTTATTGTTATTTTGCCCTATTTTAGCTTTTCTAGTTACTTACTGACCTGTAAGTCAGGATGCAGATCGGATGGATCTCGGCGAGCTGCGTGGGATGCCTAAGGTTTCCAGTGGCAAGGCTCCTCCGACTCGCGCTGCTACCCGGGAGGTCAGCTCCTATCCCGTAAGGGAAGCCCCAAAGGCTTCATCAAAGAGGCCAGTTGACGTACCGGCCGAGCAAGCCGCCGATGCGACTAAGCGACACAAGAAAATCAAAGTGCTGACGAGGAGGCACAAGTCTCGTCTCGGCGAGGAGGGGTCTTGCTCCCGATCCAAAGGCAAGGAGCCCGCAGCACCCTCGGAGGAGCCCGACTCGCCTGCCAAGTCCGAGGAGGGGGGCGCTTCACCGGTCCACCGCCGCCTGAGGTCGATGAAGGACCTCTTCAAGACAAAGGTCGAAAAGGACGACGCAGAGTATTATACCTTGCTAATGTTCAACCTGGGGCATCAAGACCCCGAGAAAGAGATGAAGGCCAGATGGAAGGGGCGGAAGAACTCGACGAAGGTTTGGAACAACTCATCGACAGCGGAGGAGTTCGAGAG
Organism: Ensete ventricosum; assembly: GCA_029747655.1. Classification (NCBI taxonomy): domain Eukaryota; kingdom Viridiplantae; phylum Streptophyta; class Magnoliopsida; order Zingiberales; family Musaceae; genus Ensete; species Ensete ventricosum. The sequence goes on along the minus strand of JAQQAF010000005.1, from coordinate 7,313,279 downwards.
GGGACTTCTCCATCCCCAACTGGCGCGGGAGCTCTACACGCTCCCCTCGGAGGTCCTGCTCGCCCGAGCCACCAAGGAGATGGTCTTGGTAATCTCCCGACCTATGCCTTGGTAGCGCAGGTTTTCCTTTTACCGAGCTCATAACAGTTACTGTTTCGTGCCGAGCCAACACTTCCAGATGGTGCTCTTCGACCGAGTCCATGACGCGGGTTGGCTGATCACATTCATGAACTACCGGATCAAGCAGCTTCAAGAAGAACTCGATGCTCTGAAATCTGACGGAGGTCCAGAGGCGGTTGCCAAGGCTGAGGGGCGTGCATCCGAGCTGCAAGAGGAGCTCGAGAAGACCAGGCGGGAGAGAGATGAGGCACTCCGAAGGCACGAGGCCTTGGAAAAGGAGTTGCATGAGGAATTGCACGAGGTTCGGAGCAACCTGGCCGAGGCCCATCGGTTGCTGAAAGAGGCGCGAGTCAGGGCTCGGAAGATGGACGACGAGCTACTGCAGGCCGTGAAGGCTCTGGAGAGCGCCCGAGCCAAGCTGCCCAGGCAAACGATCGTCCAATACAAAGAGTCGCTCTGCTTCAAAGAAGGCTTGAAGAGGATGGGTCGGGTGACTTATGAGTACGGGTATCGGGTGGCGTTAGCCCGCTTTCACGCCCGACACTCAGACGCTGAGGTTGAAAAAGACCCCTTCACCATCCATCCCGAGGATGACCTGGTGTCGATGGAGAGGCAGCAGGCATTTGACAACTCGGTCCCGCTTGAGCCTTGACTTGTAACTTTCTGTTTATCACACTGTAATTCGGGTCGGGAAAAGCCTCATTTTGTTCCCGACATCTTTTGTACTTACCTTTTCATCAATACAACTCGGAACGCGTTTTTGCACATTGTGTAAAATTTTTGTAGGTTTGATATGTGCCAAGTCCTCGACATCACTCGCCCCTCAATTGTTGCTAGTGTATAAGTCTCATCTCGGACAACTACGATGATTCGGTAAGGGCCCTCCTAGTTCGGAGCCAGCTTCCCACGGGACCGAGTCGGGTCACTGACCTCGGCTTTCTGAAGCACCAGATCACCCATCTTGACGTGCCGAGGATGCATTCGACAGTTGTAGAGCCTGGTGACGGCCCTTCTATAGGCTAGTGTTCGTAGATGGGCGTTGGTACGCTTTTCTTCCAGTAGGTCGAGGTTCTCGCGCAGCTGTTGGTTGGATGCCTCTTCACCGTGGGTCTGGACTCGGAGGGTCGGGAAAACCACCTTCGGAGGTAGTACAGCCTCGGTCCCGAAAGCCAGGCTATAAGGGGACTCGCCCGTTGGGGTTTTTGGAGTCGTCCGAGACGCCCAAAGAATGCTCGAGAGTTCCTCAACCCAGGAGGTCGTGGTGCCGAAGATCCTTTTCTTCAGCCCTTTAAGGATGGCTCGGTTCGTCACCTCGGCAAGTCCATTGGCTTGGGGGTGGGCGACCGAGCTTAACTTCAGTTGGATCCGATAGCTTTGACAAAATGCCTTGAACTTCACATTATTGAACTACGTGCTGTTGTCTGTGATTATGACCCTGGGAAGGTCGAACCTGGTTATGATGTTCTTCCACATAAATCCTTCAACTTGCCTCTCGGTAATGGAAGCCAATGGCTCGGCCTCGAGCCATTTGGTGAAATAATCGACTCCGACTATTAAGAACTTTCTTTGTCCCGAGGCTGGGGGTGCGCGCTTCGGTCGGGTACAAACACCGAAGCAGTGGTCGGCTAAAACCTCGCCGATAGAGATGACCATCAATAACACAATACCACGACTCTGTCCTCCTGATTCTTCGGGCAGCCGCCTTGTCCTCAGGGAGGGCTCCTGTTTGCTTGAAACGAAGGATTTCGTTGATCCAGCTTCCATCTTCCTCGTCGACGACTAGCAACCCCAAATTGACAGAGGGCCCGGTGGTGTTTATCGTTCCTCCTAACAGCGTGTCGGTCGCGCAGGAGGAGGCTAGCCTGGCCAAGGTGTCCACTTGTGAGTTCTCGGCGCGAGGCACTTTGGTGATGGTGCACCTCCGATACCGACCCGTCATCCGTCGCGCCTCGGCCAGGAACTTGATCATTGCTGCTTCTCGGGTCTCGAACTCCCCATTGACTTGTCCCGTAATGAGCTGGGAGTCAGTAAATATTTCAATTTCCGCGCCCAGTTCGGCTGCGACTTTTAGACCGAACAGGAGCGCCTCATATTCTGCTTCATTGTTCGTGGCTTTGAACCCTAGCCGGAGTGCATGTTCGTAGATGTGGCCGGAGGGGTCTTTGAGCACCAAGCCGATGCCTCCTCTTTCCGAGTTGGCGGAGTCGTCAATGTATAGTATCCATTCGAGGTTCGGGTTCGTCGGGGTCTCTGGGGGGGTGAGTTCTGAGAGGAAGTCTGCCAGCACCTGACCTTTGATTATCTTTCTTGCCTCGTACTCGATGTTAAACTCCCCCAATTCTACCGATCATTTAAGCATCCGACCTGTAACGTCAAACTTCGAAAGGATCTGGTGCAAGGGCTGGTCGGTTATCACCTTGATAGGGTGTGTTTGGAAGTACGGTCTTAGCTTTCTGGATGCCAGTATCAGCGACAAGGCTAGCCTTTCTATGGGAGGGTAACGGAGCTCGGGACCCGTCAGGATGTGGCTGGTGTAGTAGATCAGCTTTTGCCCAGCTTTGTCGAGCATCACCAAGACCGAGCTAACTGCCAAGTCGGATGTCGCGAGGTACAAGCCGAGAGGCTCCCCGTCCTTTACCGACGCCAACTGTGGCAGGTGTTCGATGTGGCTCCTTATCTGGCGGAATGCTTCCTCGCATTTGCGGGTCCACCTGAAATCTTTTGCCAACTTTAGGGCTCGGAAGAAGGTCGAACTCTTGTCCCCGGCTCGGGAGATAAAGCGGCTCAAGGCCGCTAGTCTGCCTGTAAGTCGTTAGACCTCCTTTATCATTCTGGGGGGTTGCATTTCCTGTATCGCCTTTATCTTATCGGGATTGGCGTCTATCCCTCGTTGATGCATAATGAAGCCAAGGAACTTTCCGGATGTGATGCCGAAGGTACATTTCGCTGGGTTGAGACACATCTTATATTTTCTTAGCATGTGGAATGTTTCTGCTAAATCGGAGAGGTGAGTCTCGGTCCTTCGGCTCTTGACCATCATGTCATCCACGTAAATCTCCATGTTCCTCCCGACCTGGTCCTTAAACATACGATTTATCAGCCGCTGGTATGTTGCGCCAGCATTCTTCAGCCCAAACGATATTACCTTATAACAGTAGGTGCCGTTGTGAGTGATGAAGGCTATGTTTTCTTTGTCTCTCGGGCCATCCGGATTTGGTTATACCCCAAGAATGCATCCATGAAGGAGAGTAGCTGATGTCCCGACGTGGCATCTACCAGTTGGTCGATCCGAGAAAGTGGATAGCAGTCCTTCGGGCAAGCCCGATTGAGATCAGTATAATCAACGCACATCCGCCATTTTCCATTAGCTTTCTTGATAAGTACAACATTGGATAACCAGGTCGGGTATTTTACTTCCTCGATAAGCTTCGCATCCAATAGGCGAACGACCTCGTCTTCTATGGCCTTCTGTCTGTCGGGACCGAACCTGCACGGATGCTGCTTCACGGGTCGAGTGCTGGGGGTGATGTTTAGGTGGTGCTGGGGGATCTCTGGGTCGACCCCTGGCATATCATTTGGAAACCGCGAAGACATCCTCATTCTTTCGCATGAACTCGACCAGTTGAACTTGTTGGCTCTCTGTGAGCTCCGACCCGACCTTCACCAGCCTGTCCGGGTGGCTTGGGTCGAGGGGCAACTCTATAACTTTCTCTGCCGGGTGGGGATCCCGAGCGCTATCCTTCAGGTCTTGTGGAGCCACAGTGACTGGTTGAGTCCTCAGCTTCTTGGATAGTGTTGTTGCTGTTAAGTAGCACTGCCTAGATTATCTTGGGTCGCTCCTGACCTCACCGACCCCTGCTCGGGTCGGGAACTTCAAGATCCGGTGATAGGTCGAAACGACCGCCTTGAGCCCGTTGAGGGTCGGGCGCCCGATGATGCGTTGTATGCTGATGGGAGCTTTACCACCATGAACGACACCACAAGAGTCTTCGACCTTGGCTCTCCTCCGAACGTGACAGGGATCGTGGTTGCCCCCAAGGGAGAGACGAAATCCCCGGTGAACCTTGTCAAAGTAGATGTTAGAGTGACGAGATCTCGGTCGGTCAACCCCAAATTTTGAAAGGCGTCGAAATAAAAATGTCGGCCGAACTTCCCGTATCGATTATAACTCTCTTGACATAGGCGTTAGTCATGCAGATTGAGATTACTAACGCATCATCATGGCATGGATACTCCTCGCCTCCTGACTTGAATGTGACGTCGAGGTCTTCGTCATGCAGCGACCTCTTCCTGACCTCTGATCGCGTATAAACTTTTCGTGCCGAGGAGCTATTACCGCCCTAGGCTGGCCCACCGAAGATGACGTTGATTTGCTTCTCGACCGGGCCTTTGGGCCGAGGTGATGAGCCTCGTGGGGGTCGGCTGTCGGGGAGGGAGGATTGGTCACGGACATACCGGCATAAGTGGCCGCGCCGGATGAGGTCTTTAATTTGACATTACAGGTCGTGGCATTCCTCGGTGTCATGTCCATACTTCCGGTGAAAGCGACAATACCTTCTTTTGTCGCACCGCTCGAGGTGTGACTTCATTGGGTTCGGGGCCTTCAAGAGACCCCTCTCCTGAATCTGAAAGAAGATCTCTGTTCGGGTTGAGTTGAGGGGAATCAGGGGAGGTCTGGTCGGCAACATGTCCGACCTGTTTTCCCTCCTCTTTGGCGGTGGGGGATGTCCACGGGGCTGCTCCACCCGGGGGCGCTTTGTCTCGTCCCGCTTGCCTGCCACCAGTGTCTCGGCAGCCATGTACTAATGTGCCCGTTGTAGCATCTCGGGCAGGGTCGCAGGCGGTCACTCGATCAGCGACCAGAAAAACCTCGATGGCCTCAGTCCCGTCAAGAACGCTTGGATGGCTAGGGACAGATGGAGGTCTGAAATTCCCTAGACCTGCGATGTGAACTGCCCCACAAACTGGGAGAGGGGCTCATCGCTCCCTTGGGCCATCCCCAGGAGGGAGGCGGTGGTCGGTTTTGGGCGTGCACTCGCCAAAAAATTTAGCTCGAACTCTTTCGCCAATAAATCGAACGAAGATATAGACGCGGGTTTGAGGCAAGAATACCATATTCTGGCTGGTCCTCTAAGGGTGGTCGGGAAAGCCCGACACATCAGTGCGTCAGAAGTATCATAAAGGGCCATCTGGGTGCGGAATGCAGCAATATGCTTCGTCGGGTCACCGCTGACATCGTAAGGCTCGAGGGTCGGGAGTCTGAAGGTGGCCGGGAGGGGCTTGGCTTGTATCTCGGGAGTGAATGGAGAACTACCTTTAGAGCTTTCTCCAACCTCCCCTCTTGATTTAAGGACCTCCTTCTGGATCTTGTCGAGCCGCTGATGGACTCGGCGGACTTGTTCTCTCAGGGAATCAGCGGTGTCAGATGATAGGGTGTCGAAGTCGGGTCCGGTCTGAACCAGGTCATAGGAGCGACTTTGTGACCGGGTTGGCATCAGAGTCGGGGAAGCTGCGCGGGCTTCGGCAACCTAGCGCTGTGGTGGCTCCACCTCGGGCGGGGCCCCCGGTTTGGGGCTACTGGTGACTCCGTTTGCGGGGGTGCTGTCGGGGGAGTCGATTGGTGAGCTGTCGAATGCATGAGCTGGGGTAGGTACGGGACTATGGTCTGCACCATACCCGTTAGTGCTTGGACTTGGGTGGTGAGGCCGAGGAAAGCCTCGATCGTGACCACGAACGGCGCGGGGTTGGATGCGGGTGAAGGAAACCCCGGGTCGGTCATCATTCTCCAAAAACAATTTGGAGTCGGCACAGATGCCGCGACCTCCTCGGTTGGTTGAGGGTGGTTAGGTTCTGGGTGGTGCTCCGCACCCGAGTTCCCAAACGGGCATTCTTGCGACATGGGCTCTCCTTCTAGCGCCAACATGTTAGTGACAAATTTGGTGCTCGCCCAGTAGATGCGGTCTGCCTCCATGTCTGCCGAGTAAGCACTGCTGGTTCGGACCCGTGTGCGCTAGCTCGCCCGCGGTCGTCTCGGTGTGGAGTTGGAGCTTGATCAGATGGGTGGAAACCCGGGGTCCAGCTTTGGTGGTCGGCTGTTGGAGCGGTGGAGCTCGGGTCGGATGGAAGCGTCTCGGCTCGGGTCGGTCGTTGACTCCTGCAAGAAGGTCGGGTCGGGTAGGTTCCCGACGTGACCCCTCCGACAGTCAAGTTAGTTCAGTGGTTGGTTTTGCGATCCCCCTGCTCCGTAGAGGTGCAGGAGGTTTTATAGTGAGTGCTGTAGGTTATTCTTACCTGATATCCTTACTACCTTTATTGCTTACCATGTCGTCGTACCTCTCCACCACGCCCATCGTCCTTGCGGTGAGACGTGCGCCTGCAGGTGAGGGGTGTCGACCTTACCTGTGCCAGGTCGGCTGTACGACCACTGACGCCATCATACCTGCGCCAGACTGACTTCTCGCGTCGGGTCGGTCACGTCGGCGAGCCAGTTGTCCGAGGGCCCGAGGACGTGGCGGTCAGATCAACATCTGTCATATCAAAACGATTCTATTTTGGGGAGCCTATTCAATAACAATATAACCTCATTAGAAAACAATATAACTCAAAGCTTTGACAATTAGCTTATAAACTACATTGCATAAGATAATAGTTGTGAAATCTTTTATACCAATGGAAAGTTTATTAGAGATATAAGCAAGGAATGTTTTCCCTAAGCTAATAGGTATACCAGCTTGGAATGAAAATTTTGAAAAGATGAAAGATTAAAAACTATCCATAAGTTAAGAAAGAATACGATGGTTTGTTTAATCATGAAATAGTTTTTGTTTGAGCCCACATAGATTTGAAAGGACTTGAGTATCTTATCTTCTGGAAAATTGCAAGAAAAATGAGATACAAGAAATGAGGCAAGAATCTCAGTTCAGCCTAGGGAGGGAAGAGGCCAAAGTCTTGCTTTTGGATAAGCTCTTAGATTTGGTACACCACTAAACATGAATTGTATATTAAGAGTCAGGAACTTACTGTAGTAAATTAGATACTTTAAGGCATTACTGTCAATTAGTAAAGTTCTTTCCTCCCCTTTACTAGTAGCCACAATAGTTTTTTTTTTTTTTGCAAGCTATCCACTTTAGATCAACTCAAAACCAAAAAATATCAGTGTCATATCTTAGTCTCTTATTCTAGGGGGCCTCTAAACCACGACGGTAGAGTTAATAGAACATCCTAAGCTAACTCAGTCCTATGACCTCGGGGTTTAGGATAAAGCATTTACATCCTATAAGGGAAGGAAAGAAACCTCTCATATTACATCCTAAGACTAGCAAATGTATATAATACGTAGTCTGAGAGACCGCATGAAATAGAGAATGTCATATCGTAATCTAAAACTTACAAATATATATAATCATCGACCATTATCATCAATATTCTTACTCTTATTGCTTATTTTTATACACATGTTTTTGTTGTCATAAGTAAATGTATGAAATTATCAAAAATATTTATGTGTGTGAGATTAAAAAATAAACTGAAAGAATAATCTTATAACGTTGAAGATTAAAATATATTGGGTTATATAAATATATATATATATTGTATTATATTTTACCAGTAATTTAGTAATTTAAGTTTGTAGATTAAATTATTATCTGACCTTATATATATTAATTTTGATTGATTTAACTCAGACACGTCAACAAAAACTCTCTGAATAAGACAGCCTTAAAAGAGGGCAGAGCTAAAATGCCACCACAATAAGGCTAAAAAATAGCAAAGCATAATATGTTATAAATTCATAATTGAATAATAGAATTTAATCTTCTTCAATTTTATTGTTTTGGTGTACTTTTTCAATTCTTTATGGCACTTTATATCTTGTTTATGGTTCCCAGACCATAAATTAATTCAATCAATCAAATAGATTTGCAACAATTTTGTTTCACTACTTCGGAGAGGGAAAATGAAGATCGATGATGATGATGTTTTATTATATTTTTGTTACTACGTTGGATTAATTCTTCAGATTTTAGAAGGCTTCTCCTATCTAATTTGTTATATTCAAAATTTTCACCCAACTTTATCTTTTCAACTCTATAGGAATATACTTATAATTTTTGTTTGTGGCTTTCTTTTGGTAAACCCTTATTATTTGTGTTCTTGTTGTCGCTTAAGGGGTAGAAACTCAAGATTGAGTGCTTATAGTTTTTATAATTCAATGAAAAAAAAAAAAGATTGAGAAATCTCCATTATGCTCATTTTAAACTGACTTATATTTATTTGGAAATCGAGTGTAATCTAATTAAATATGAAACAGTGATTTTGTAACATATTAATTACGTCACATAATTTTTCACATAATTTAGAATGAGAGTAACGTGAATATTTCTTTTCACAATTGTTTCTAGATCACAGTTCAAGGATGATCAGATTTTGATGGACGGTTGCAATTTTTCTTTTTTTCAAGTTATAAGACAAATAATGGGCTCATCTGGTCACCTAGGACACATTAGCATTATAAGGCCATGTTAACACTCGGGGTCTAGGTCACCTCGACCACGTTGACCTCCCCGAGCACCTCGAGATCACCAGACCACATCGGTGCTTGGCACATCACCATCGACCTGGCACAATATCAACCTAACTAACATAATATTAGCATGCTGAACGTAGATCATGTCGACCGAGGCTTTGGGAATCGACATCAATAGCACCCGACACAGGGTTGTACCTCCAAGCCAATCGAAGGCATCGTATGCATTAATGGTCTGGTACGATTATCTCTCGATCCGCAAGTATAAAACCCTTTAACTGTAGCCTGTACAGGAGGCTCTCTCTTTGGCTCTTGACACTCAAACTCCCCGCTTTGGTTACTAACTTAATCATTGGAGGAATCACGTCGGACGCACACCTTCCGACCGAGGCCTTTGTGCAAGGCCCACCAGCAACCCCAAGGAGAGCTCGACCCGAGGCGCTCATATGAGAATACTTTCACCGGGCTCGACCGAGCACTCTCCCTCCTTCCGACTGACGTGGATGATCTTACACACATAGGTACAACCAAGCCGTGCTGACTCCTCGATCATGGTACAAAGTTTCACGACACAAGAATTTGTCCTCAATAAAATATTATCTAAATTATAGTTACACATCTTATTTTCCTGATAGAATGAAACATGACATCACAAAGTCTTTTTCTTGATTTCAATTGAAGTTTTTTTTCTTCCGGTATAAACATTATAATAATCATACGTGCCGAACACTCACAACAATGTTCGTCCAACGCTTCAGTTCCTTCAGCTTTACATATTACACTAATAATTGGATATGTGGAGAGGGCATTTGAAACTACGGACATCAACAGTAAACGCTAATTATATCGATTTAGATAATAAGATAAACTCAAAATTTTGAATTATACTGGAGACGCATCAAATTAATTTTCCTCGTGTCTTCCACCTACAGAACACCAGTATCGCTTGGTGTATTATTATACACAGCAAAGGAGAACACCAGAAAGAGCCCCCCATCTTCTCGCGAAAGAGGAGAGGAAGAGTGGATAGAGCATGGGGTCTGGCGGGAGGTTTCTCTACTACCTCCTCCTCACCCTGGCCGTCGCCCTCATCACCTACAACGCCATCATCTCATCTACTGCTATACTCCTCAATCCCGGCTTCCCCGGCCGCCGGGGTGCTCCTCCGTCCCGCTCCTCCTCCGATCCAGTGGTGCAGATGCCGTTCGACCGCCGCCGGGCCGTGGGGCGGCGGCCGTTTCACACCGCTGTGACGGCGTCGGACTCGGTCTACAACGCCTGGCAGTGCCGGGTGATGTACTACTGGTTCAAGAAGGTCCGGGACGCCACGCCGGAATCGGAGATGGGCGGATTCACCAGGATCTTGCACTCTGGCCGGCCCGACAAGTTAGTGGACGAGATCCCTACGTTCGTCGCCGATCCCCTACCGGCTGGAACGGATCAGGTGATTGAGCTTCGTGCGCCTTGATCTCGTTGGTTTCTCCCCTTCCTGGGTTTCAGGGTTTGGGCGATTGGCGTTTAGCTCTCCGAGGGGCGCATGCTAACTTGTTTGCAGCGGAAAAAATAATTATTCGATAGTTCGCTTGGATGTACGAGAGAGTAATGCAACCAGGTGCCGTCGCTCCATTAGGTTTCTATCCGAATGATCTAATTTTTTCTTTGAGAAATAGTAATAAGAATTGAGAAAAATACGATGACGTTCAACAGAGAATTCCGTGCTTGAATGAAGTCGATAATGGCTAGCAGTAGGTGAGAAATTGCAGCTGAGGGCAACAATTTTCAGAGAGGAGCTATATCAAGATATGTAGTCAATTTTCTGGACTAAATTAGAGCTGAGAGTTGGGTAAACTTAGCAAGAAGCAACTCGATTCTCTACTTTTGTCTTCATATCGAGTATCTTTTATGTAAAACTTGGAATTTGGTGACACGTACTCAAGATTTCATATTACGTAGTATTGCATGGTTCTCTTTTGATCATCGTTAGTGTCTCTTTGGTGGATGAGTACATTTCAACAAGTGGATTAGGTTAATGATGTTCTTACCTAGAAGATATCATACAGTATATGAGAATGAAACAAATGAATGAGGATGTTAAATACCAATTAGAAGAAAAAACCCTCTCTGAAAATACTAAACCTAAAGAATGAGGTATCTTTTTATTTTTGTGACAGACCATTAATTTGGTACGAGTGTATTTTCTTGACAAGATTCCACCTTCTGACCTCAGGGATATATTGTTCTCAATAGGCCTTGGGCATTCGTCCAGTGGCTTCAGAAGGCTGATATCCAGGAAGAGTAAGGCTAACACTACAACTGTATACAAAATTTTGATGTGTTATTAGTGGATCATCAGTCAAATGACCATCTCCTTCTTTTATATGTTGTTTGTAATTCCTATGCAGATATATTTTAATGGCAGAGCCCGATCATATTATTGTTAAACCTATACCAAACCTGGCTAAAGCTGGACTTGGAGCTGCTTTTCCTTTCTTCTATATTGAACCCAAAAAGTTTGAATCTGTTCTTCGTAAATACTACCCAGAGGACAGGGGGCAAATCGCAGATATTGATCCTATAGGAAATTCTCCCGTAATCATCGAGAAGGTAATTTCACACTTTACTAGTTTCTTACTGATTTCATACTTCAATTTTTCTTTTCACTAGAGCATTGCATGTGGCTTTAGGCATCTCTTCTGAAAATTGCTCCGACATGGATGAACCTCTCTTTGGCAATGAAGAAAAATCCTGAGGCAGACAAAGCATTTGGTTGGGTGCTTGAAATGTAATTTCTCATTGTCTTTCTTCAGGCTGATTCTCAGGGCCTGATCTATTTAAAAGTTTCAGTAACCATTTCTTTCTACACTTACGTCATCCTTTCTGTTTAACTGTGTTTCAATTTTGTTGGTTGTATGTTTAGCACTGATTTTTGTTTGTCTGCTAAATAGCTTGTACCGGATTCAAATATTAATTTCATAACATTTGTTGCCAGGTATGCATATGCTGTTGCATCTGCTCTTAATGGGGTGGGGAACATCTTACATAAGGATTTCATGATTCAGGTATGACAAGTCTATCATGCACATTATGGCATTTTTATGATTTATAGTGTGACTAACTCGTTTGTATCTTCGTATATCTAAGCCTCCTTGGGACTTAGAAGTCGGTGATAAATACATTATCCATTATACCTATGGATGTGACTACAATATGAAGGTATTTCGTGGTTAGCTTTTCTGCTAATTATTTTTACAAATTCCAATGGTATGCCAAGTTTTCCATCATCAGATACATACACTTGAGTTTTTTACCTTAAGCATTATATTGCCTTTTCTTTTTATTCCTTTGGTTACAATCCTCAGGGAGAGTTAACATATGGGAAAATTGGAGAATGGAGGTTTGACAAAAGATCATTTGGTCAAAAGCCTCCTCCCAGGAACCTTCCTTTACCACCGGATGGAGTTCCACAAAGTGTGGTATGATTTTACATTACTCATGCTTAACTGGTTAGCCTGTGGTTCTGGCTCTTTAATGTGTGAGAAGGTGTTAATCTTTTTCATTGATTATTGTTTGTAATCTTTTCGTTGACTGTTATGTGTATTTGCTAAGATCAATTGATATCTAGATGGATTTTTTTCTGTTTACACAGGAAATTATAGTTGATGTTCATAAATATTTGAGCTATTGACTCAGGATACCTTTGCATACTTGCACTCCTTTCATTACACTAACATTGGCGCTATATTGGTCCACAGTCAGGAGGTTGTATCATGGTGGATGAGGGTTGGCCAAGGAGATCAGAACAATAATTAATGCTAATTGGGATTTGAAGTAGACACTAGAGAACAAAGGCCTGAAATTTAACTGAAAACAGAATCAAAATATTTATTATAGTTCCAAGTGAAACTGGTATTAGATAAATCATCAGATACAATGCCAATGAATTTTTTTGGATAAATAGAAAGCTCATATGTCCATTGAAATTTCTTTTGACATGAAAGCTCATATGTCAAAAGAAAGAAATGAAAAGGCATTTAACCTGTGCTTAGAAATACAAATAAAGAACATGTTTTCTTGTGTCAATTCAATCAACTTTGTACTTCAAGATGTATTTGAAAATTTGAAATTCACTTGTCCAAATAAAAGTACAACTGGATCTGGATCCATGTATGTAGTTATGTACTCTTATTCAGAATATTCTGGATAGCAGATGTTCGTGTACTTAAATACTAAGAACATTATAGCTTCTTGTTGTAGTAGATGTTTGGATGCATATTTTGATATATGGTGAACACAACATTTTGTGGTTCTATTCGGATCTGAAAAAGCAACTTAAATGGATTTTGTCCTACTAGTTGCACTGTTCTTGCAGGAACTTCCTTCGGAACAAATAAGATGGGGATGTGCTCCCAAAACCTTTTTGTATATATAACAAAAAAATCTACGTTCAAACACCAATAATGCAAATGCTGGTCCAAAGTTCGGATGGAAAAGATCGAAGGTTATGTTAGGCCATCGACAAACATCTTGGCTTTAGGTATCTTAGATCGTTTATAAAATAATATGAATAGATTGATGAGTAATCACGGAAATAAATTTGGATGGTTAAGATAAAGAGGAGCCTCATAATATTTTTGTGTTTATGGAATACTCTTTAGGGTAAAAGAAAAAATTTATAAATATATTATTAGACCAACAATGCCTTATGGATCTGAATATTAGATGATTAAGAAGAACATATGCAAAATATTTGTATCGGTGGAGTTGCTATGAAGGATAGAAAAAGAAATATTTTTAGTCATGAACAATTAGATGGACCTCCAAAAAGAGAAAAATGAGGAAGAATCGTTTAAATGCTATAATGAGAAGAAATGAGTTAATTTGTATTAGTGGTACGAGGAGAGATAGAGGAAGACCTAAGAATATTTTACTAAAAAATATATATAAATATTTCAGTAGTCTTAATTTAATTAAAATTGTTACTCTTATAGTGCTCAGCAACAAAAGATTCATGTAGCAAACTCTAAATAGTTAGGATATTACAGCTTGTTGTTGTTATTGTTAGAAATAATCTATGAGCAAAAAGATTGATCACATCAAATTTTATTAGAGGTAAACAAGAATTATGTGTTTTCTTGGATGAGTTAAAACAATATCTGGAATACGAATGCTGTAATAGCATGTAAAGAAAGCAGAATTGTAGTTTAGGGTCGTGGACTTTCAAAAAGGTAGAACATCTGCCTTTCCATTTGACATGAGATGTTATGAGGAGTACAAGTTTTGTCCATTAAGTCTGCTTAATTGAATCAAGAATATGCTGGTGCATATATCAAATCTCAGCAGTTGTAACTGATGACATTTTGTCATGATTAAGAATGTAAATCTGTATCAGCAAGGACTGGAAAAAAGTTTTTAAGGCAATGTGAAATGAGACAGAAGCGCAAACCATATTCTTGTTCAGTTCCAAAGTTGATTGGTAGTGATTTCTTCCCAAATGGTCAAGTTGATGGCATGGGATCTCTGAAAGAAATTGAAACTGGATTGAGATGGGAAGCTATAGGAAACCTGTTCTTGAAAGAGTATAATGTTCGTAGTGATTGAAGTGCAAATTGATTTTTGTCTCATATACATATTTGGACAAGTCTATACTGGGAAAGACCAAGATATTGCTGTTTATGAAGCTTTGTGCTTGAAGGGTGACATTGAGGTTTCTATTATTATATGGTGTCTTGGCCACCAATTTGGATCTAAATTTTTCAGAATTGCATTGTGTGTAATTCTGAATCAAGGGAAAATCCAGTTGTTATAGCAAGCTGTGATTCCAAATCTTGGTAATGGGGTCCATTGATAAAATTAATGGACTCACTGTAGTCAACTAACTGGAGATTGAACTAAAAAAATGCTTGTCTTTATTTTTAAAGTTGCTGGAGCTAGACTAAAAAATCCTTCTTTTGTCAGTGGCCTATAATTCTGGAACCATTCACAATGGAGAGACAGAAAATAAGTCCTCTATTTCTGCATAGATTAGTTTCCCAATCCCAGATTATATTTGTCTCTCAAATATACCAAGCAAATTTGTGAGTTTGCTGGGAAGACCTATATTCACTGATGTCTATACTGCTAGAAATGCAACTATATTTTTGTGCCGGATTAATGCAGATTGTCCTGAATTTATACATATTGAGGAACCAGATGGTCAACTGGGTTATTTGTGAACTGATTCATCCAAAATGTTATATGTTATTCGGATTTTAATTGTTGGAAGAGAAAGCAGGTGGAACAGGTTTCAAAACCAAAAGTATTAGATAATATAAAAAACCCTGAAGGGTGGTGGATCTGGAGTAGATACAGTTGTGGAAATCAATAGTATATCTTGTTTAGCACAGAATGTTTGCCTCACCTGATAAAAGGAAAAGGGAAAATGTGTAAATCAAGATATTGGAAATATTGCTGCGATCTTATAAACAATAGTGTGTCGCATCATGATGATGATGGAAGACAATGTGCTAGTAGTGGAAGTCTTAGACATAGCACAAACATATCTAAGTCGGTATAAGTCAACACCAACAGTGAAGGGACTATGAAGAGCAATGAAGACAGTGAACTTCTTGAATCAAACTGAGCGTGAATTGTGCAAGAAATATGTGCTACGTTTTCAATATTGAATGTATTCCTATGTTCAAATTTGGACTTTGGAGGACTTGTTAGATATTGCTGTTAAAAACAAAGAATATAGGTAAATTCTCTGAGAAACGGAAATGAAGATGTTTTAGAGGTCCCTGAGTAACTATAAGAAAAAGAGGAAAAAGGTCTTGAGTAGGAAGAAAGGAGATGCCTCTCCACAGAAGAACTAGCCATGCAACTCTATTGTAAATGCTAATGGAAACTATATTGCTTCTGTTAGTGATAAATATCTGCTCCATTTAAAATGTTGTTCATAGTCGCCTTATACTTTAGATCATGATAAGTGGATTGTGTTACTCTTTAGATGTTCAATGTACTCCAAAGAAAAGAAAAAGCATGATAACCTTTTGTTTTCTATATATATATATATATATATATATCCATTTTCTGAATATTAATTTCTTGGTTTTGGAACATTCGGTCAGGTGACTCTTGTCAAGATGGTAAATGAGGCAAGTGCCAATATTCCTAACTGGGATATCTTTTGAGACTTCCCAACTTAATGTAAAGATCGTTGTTGCTGCTAATGTGAGGGGCCAATACGCTTTTGACGATACACCGAAAACTGTAAACTTCATAAAACTTGTTAACAAGGAGATGCTTTTGGGGAGCCTGCCGGCATTTTCAGCACACTCCAACCACAGTATAAGGTGCAGGATAGAGTAGGTCCATTAGGGTTAATCTTCAAATATGTGTATTCAGGGAGTTGTAGTTGTTTTTGTGTGAATGCCTAATTCTCTTTAGTTTGGAGGTTTCCAACCCCAGCTGACTGCTGGAGAGGATGGTGTAGGGCATGCCACTTGATTTATATTGCAAATGGTTCTGGAGCTGATTTATTTATTGCTTAAGTCAAAATGCCACCGACACTACAACCCCTTTGTTACGGATCGGATCGTCTGCGTGCCAAATTTTTGTGCTGTCAGTGCTGTTATCATCTTCATCTTTGGCGTTGCACTTATTATAATTGCTATTATTAATTTTTTCCTTATGGAATGGAGTCCATTTCAGATGAATTAGTGCTGCTGTGCCGTCACAATTTTTGCCATTATAATTTTGTGCTTCAGGGACTAAATAGAATTTTTTGATTTGATTTCATAAAAATTCCTATTTATTTTTTCTATTAGTAGTGTGGCTGATCCAGTTGGTGAGCTATATAATTAACTTCAAAGATGACATAATTGGCAGACATGATTGATGGCCAGGGATGGTAACCAATAAATGATATTTATTGTCATATTAATTTTAAAAAAAATATTAACTAACAAATATTTAGTCTACTTTTACATGTTAGAGAGAAATCTATTATTGCATCATTCCTTAATTGCTAGTTATTTAAATTATATGGACTGCTGATAATGTGATTTAGGATCAACTCCGGTCTTAAGAAAAAAAGATAAATAAGTTATTCCAAATATCAGTTTGCTAAATAAATATTTTCTTACGTATACAAAGTAGATAACAATTCTTAAGGTTGACGATGGCATGGAGTCCATTATAATATGACAATATTAGTCTTTTGACTTATTTATTTTGGAATATTGATTTTGACACCATCATCCAAATCTCATGACGATTTAAATCGGTCAACATTAAGATCAACTATTAAATTGTAAACCAAATTTAATATATATAATATAATTTTTTAAAATTTATAGAGATTATTCTATTAGTCTTCTCTCAATATCGGAGCTGCCGTGCAAATTAGTTTAATTTCCATAGGGGTCCCACTCTTTTACTACCTAAATATGTTTCCTAGCTTTGTGAGATCACCGACACTGAGACAATAATAATATAACAGCATATATAGTGAGGTTGACGAAGTTTGCAGCCACAAGTGTCTTAAAAGTCAATGTCTCTTAGCTCCTACCCCATCTCGAAGCTTCCGCCGCCGATGAGCACGAACATGGTGGCCATGAGGCTGTCGTCCTTGGAGCATCTGTAGAAAGCCGCCAAGTCGTCGTGGCCATCACATCTTGAGGCGTCAAAGCACGAAAATTACTGACGAGATGAGGAGATGGCATATGTTTCGTGGCATTTTGCAGTGGTCAATTAAAACTTTGACGCCCTTTCTTTAAGCTTTCCAAACACTATGATGATCCCTTCTCTATATTTATCAAAGAAAAATCCTTCAATCATTGTTTTTTCTTCTATATTACATAATAATAAATTCATCATTTTTCTTCAAGCTAGAGGTCTTTGGATTCCTTTTCCTCTAAATAATTTATTCATCATTTTTATTGCATGTGGAATGCTGATCACCAGCGGCAAGTGTAAGATTCTAAAGGTTGTAGTAATGTAAACAAACACATGTTTCATTCTTATATTTGCAATAATTAGCAGGTCGGCTTGCCTTTTGCCATCATCACCAAAAGAATAAAGAAGTCATTGCTTAAGTTTCTAAATATGAGACTCTCGCTTTGTTTACATGCAAAGCAATAATATCACTAACATTAGGACTCCATTACCTGCCACAGATGATAAATAGAGCAACAGAGGTGGAACGGAACGAAGCTGAAGTTTTAACTCACAATTATTTTGTTCATTAAGATCCACCTTTCTTATGTACACCCCTTTCAACCACACATTACAACTGTATCAGATAGTTCTTCTACATTTGACCAGCAAAATCTTTGTGCTTTTAGAGTGGAGAAGAAAAAAAAAAGATACAAAGAAAAATAAGATGAAGTGTGTGTGTGTGTGTGTGTGTGTTCGGGTCGGGTCGGATCAGGAGTCGTCGATGGCGAAGGGGCGGAGGAGGAGGTCATACGGCGCCCAGATGGCGTCCAACGGGCACGGTCGCCCGGCGTCGAGGCGCGCCCAAGGCTTCCCCTTGCCGCTCCAATGCAGCAAACTGACCGGCCCCAGGTGGAGGTCGCGGCACAGCCCCCGGTAGTTGTCGCCGCCAAGGCCGTGCTGGTTCCATCGGTGTTCCACAGCCGCGATCCGACCCGCGAAGACGAGAAGGAAAGGTGGCAGCGAACCCAGCTCGTAGATCCGTATCCGTTTCTGGAGCTCCATCCATTCCTCGATTTGCTCCGTGTACTCGCCGTCTCGCCACCGGCCGAGCTCCATGACCATGACGCCGGTGTTGAAGTAGCAGGGCTGCCGCCCCTCAAAAACCACCGAGAGCGCCGGGTTGGTCCAGAAGGCGTCTGTGAAGTAGGACGTGAAGTTGGCGTTGCAGTACTCCGGGGCGGCGAGCGCGACGCCATCGGGGAGCGGGATGGAAGCGAGGATGGCGACGTCGTCGACGAGGACGAGATCAGAATCGAGGTAGACAACACGGCGGACGCATTCCGGGAGGACGCGGGCGAGGTAGGAGCGCGCGTAGTTGAGGGGCCGGTCGAGCGCGGCCCGGATGGAGGTGGAGATTAGACCCGCGACACGGGGCTCGTCGGCGAAGGGATAGATCTGGAATGCGAGGGAGGGGAAGGATCCACCGACGGTGGCGCGGAGGTACTCCGCGGCGGAGGAGGCCACGAAGTGGAAGAAGACAGACTGCGGGCAGCCGGTGTGCTGGAGGACGGAGCGGACGGCCGCCATGGAGCCGCGGAGGTAAGCCACGTCGAGGGTCATGGCGACGTGTACCAGCGCGTGGGGGGAGCAGGCGGCACCACGCCCCTTCGGCAGCGGCGGTGAGCACGAGGGGGCGTTGTAGAATTGCGGCGCCTCCCGGAAGCTCGGCATGCGAGACGCGGCGCCATCGCTCTCTGCAGCGGCGGCGGTGGCGCGATAGGATGACGACAATAAGATGGCGAGCAGGAGCAGGAGGGTCGAGGAGAGCCATAACGGAGGCATTTGGAGTTTGGAATTCGAGCGGTCGCACTCACACGTCGAAGGGAGGCGAGGGAAGGAGACGGGGGGGGTGTTTATTATTTATGGAGGACTCTCGTAACCTTACGGTAAACTGTCAAGATCTTTACCAACTAATCTTTACCAACTAATCTTTGAGTTATGGTTCTATCATAGATCTTGATAGTATCACCAATTATATCGTAAGTAGCATCGATGATAAAAGAGTGGGTGCTACTACCTAATTCTTTTCCATCTCGATCTATAATTTTCATTTAATTATCGATCGATGGGAGGAACGAGAAAAGGGTGGTAAACAATATGACAAATACTGATATTATAATTCTATCCTCCCAAAGTATAAGTACGGCCACATTGTAGGCGGTGGGAGGGGGCACAATTGTCAATGAGATTTCATATGAATCGTAATGGAAATAAATACATCAAATAGTAGAATGATATTCATATATTGTCATCCTTTCCCGATATCTTTTAGGGTATCTTAGACTTACAAAAAAAGAAAACGGATCAGAATAAATAATTTTAATGAGATCCACAAGCAACTGTTCAAGTAAACACTTTATAAAGTCGTGCGACACTCATGCGTATTCATCCGTAAAGATTAACCTTCCATGAGATCTTATAGGGCCCCTTAAACTTACAAAATAGAAAACGGGTCAGAAGAAACAATTCCAACGGGATCCACAAGCAACTGTTCAAGCAAACACTTTATAAAGCTAGATACAAATTACACCCATGGATAATACAAAATCAGAAAGATTACACACAAAGGATAATGGTCCGTTACAGACCGACTCCCCATAAGTATTTATAAGACACACTCGTATTTACAAGTCAAAATCGATCATAAAGCAAATCAAATTAGGGTTTCTAAGCCTACTGTAAGCCCGCTACTTACTGTACAAAGTATGTATACAAACCGAAGGACACGAACAAATATAATAATTTCATCGAAGACCTTATTTACATTATTGTTCGTGACAATATAGACTTGAAGAATGATAAAGGAATAGACGATACTAGGGAGACATGATATTATAGTTTCATCGTCACATTAAAAGCATGCGTGTGTAATTTATTGTACGCATTGAGAGGGTAAAATTGCCTATGAGATCCTATGCTGATTTAGGATGAAAAATGATGGATAATATGATGGAATTGTGATATTATAATTCTACCCTCCCAAATGTGTATACTGTATTATACGTGGTGGGAGGACACAATCCTCAATGAGATCGCATGTGAATGTAATGAAAAAAAATAATTTATTACATCGAAACACTCATAAGTAGATTCAAAAGACTGATAAAAGGGTGAATAATATAATTGATACGTGATATTATAATTCTACCCTCCCATAAAGAGTTAGTGTGTGACAATGAGGTCCCATATGATTTTTATTACAGTAAATAGTATAACAATGCCCACATATCAACTCGAAGATGTGATATTATAATTCTACCCTTCCATAAAGTACAAGTGTGTACTACATTATACATGCGACGGGAGGGCACAGTTGTCAACAATGTTCCATGCGAACATAACGGGAAGAAAAATTTTAATACATCAAATAAAACATAATGACGCTCGAATTTAAGTGGACTCAAACTTAAGACCTATTATTTATACAATAATACACTAATCAAGTCAGATGTCTCTAAACAAAGATACAAATGACCATTTTGAGTTATAGGTTTGATCAAGCCAAAAAAAAAAAAAAGATAAAAAATCTTTTATCTTATTTATAATAAAAAAATATCTGTATTATTCTAGGTATGTTTGCGTTGACAAATTATAGTATCATTTTTTGTTACTCGTTCATCCTCCAATTTGTCGATTCTTATTCCAATTGCTCTCTATTAAGATATTATGAGATTTTTTTAAAAAATAGTATTTATTTATTTTCCGGAAAACATTAAGTTTATTTTCCGAAAAATCCATGTAATCTGAAACCAGACCGGATTAATGCCGTATCTAATCCTAACCACAATGATCATCTATCTAATTACTGCCTCCAACTATTTCTCAAAGTTACCACCAAGCTATAGATGCTGTGGGATCAACGCAAGAAGGAAATAAGTTGGTGTGTGTTCTCTTAAGTGGTCATCTTCCATCCTCTCTTTCACCCACTGACGAACATGAGGTTGCTACAACATCACCATCATCATCTGAAACCAGAGAAAGACCCACTCTTTGCTTGCAATCTTTTTAGTTTAGGCCTATTGTCACTGTCTCTCGTATGTTGTTGTTGGATCGTCTTCTCCAATGCGATCTAATTCCTTGCATTTGGGCTACTGCTGTTTGTGTGGATGAGTTGCTTGGCTTGGGAGATGCTCTCTCTCTCTCTCTCTCTCTGGGCAAATAGGTATGGAGTTGTCTTCAAGGTGGGATTTGGCTGTTGATCCCCTCAGTGATGCAGACTGTTCTTGGGGATGCATCAAACGGTGATGGTGGTGGTGGTGGTGGTGGTGGTAGAGTAGCCATGCATTAGCACCAACCCCCTTACATAGTTTTGGCCAGGAAGAGGCATCTGCAAGTAATCTGTGATGCTCCCCTCCTCCTGAAGGTATCATTGGAATTCTCTTCAAGTCGGGATTTGGTTGCTGGTAGTCATATTTGATTATGACATCTTAGAGAAATAATCATATCATTGTCGAGGGATGTTTTATGATTGACTTCGAGTGGTATCGTTATAAAAGAACACTTGATGGTCGGATTTGGTTGCATTGCGATAATGAGATTTCTTATCGTTGGATTTGATCATGTTGTCATCCTAAAAGAACACTTCATTGTGGGATTCAGTAGTATTATTATAGAAGGATGAATCGGAATGATGCTTCATGGTTTTAGATCACTTCCAACAAATTGATTGCATTTGATGAAGCCGAAGACCTAAACAATCCTCAACATGCATAGGTACATCACAAAGAAGATGAAAGCCTTCTTAAAAAAAAAAAAAGTTTTCATCACAAAAAATGAAAATTGCAATAAGCAAATCAAAGGAAAAAGATCGATGGATCGATTAAGATAAGTATACGCTTTTGTAATCTTCTAAGACTGAGTTAACTAACTTCTCTAAGACTTCCTATCCTTATAATGAGCCACTTGAAGCCTTTCATACATCAAAAAGGATTAACAAAAATTATGGTTCACCAACAAAAGATTTTTTTAAAAAAATTCAAATTAACTTTGATACTAAAGCATTGATCATGATGAACTAATTGCAGAGCAGTAAATTTCGATCCACAAACACTGAAAAGTTTAAAAAAGTTTTCACATCACTCTCGCTAAACAAATTATTATTTTTACCAAGTCACAACACAAATTGTGAATGGACCACCTTTTCACGCTCACTCATCTTTTACAAGAATATTTTTTTATAAAAAAATGATCGCTATGGTTGCTTTTTTAGAAAGAATATTGAATTCACATGCAAAATTTATTCCCAAAAGAACCATCTTAAATTTAAAAATCTAATGACAAGAATTTTTTTTTTTTTTTTGCATTTGAAAAGCAATGCTAGTAGGGACAAATGGTCTTAGACATCATTGAATTCATATTCTCGTTGTTGGATAACAATAGCAAAAAAGTGATCCATGGGTTTAAGTTGTTAGTATTATAACTTTTGTAATTAAGCATATATATATATATATACCCCAAAGTGTTTTCGTACTCAAGATTGTGTTGGAAATTCATATGCTCGATCTTAGAAAAATTATGATTGTAAAAGAGATTTTTCATTTTTTTTAAAATACTATTTTCTCATTGCCTAAAAAGTATTTTGATGATGAAATAAATGACAATTATAACATAGAGAAGTTATCGTTTACTATCAATGTCTGACACACCATGATGATCATTTTATCTATTTTTCTTTTTGTAAGTGATAAAGAAAAAAGGAAAATCTTGATGGTTTTTATCATGGATGGCCTACTCCTTCATGTCTTACTTGATTGGGTTACTTACAATTGTTAAATCTATTTGATCAAATTGTTAATTACTTCAAAAAGATCAATATCAAACTCATGAAAACAACCTATTACATTTTTGGATCATTTATATGGTCTTGTTTTTGCTAATGACAAGGGGAAAGTATCAAGACTTCTAACTTATGTTGTGTCTCTCTTAGTCTAAAAAGGGGTTTACAACTCATCATCATAGCTTCAAGCAGGTAATAAACAGAAGTAACAAACAAGGGAAAGGTAAAGACAGTGCAATTTGACCTAAACAAAACCTTCTTTCAACAATTTTAGACCTGTGAATCGATGAGGATGAAGTGGGAGTGTGTAAAAGGATCAAACATTTACATAAAAATCCGTGATATTGTATTAGCAACCACCAGCGCCACAAACAACAAGAACAGCATGTTGCAGATGACATTAACCTGTTGTCTATGATTTGTGTGTCGCCAGAACCCAGGAGCATGATGTCCGTGGCCATGGTAGAACCGATGAGAGAGCTGGCCATGGCCATTCCAACAGTGGAACACATTGGTATGCCAACCATGGTGCAAAGAAGCAGCCACACCACCGGCAGCTGCTTCCGGAATTGAGAAGTCACCATGCCTCACGGCAGCCACCTGATTCCAGCCCATCGACCACGGGTTTTGGATGTTGTGGTGATGGAAACTGTTCATGTCAGGTTGTGGTTGTTGGGCTCTCGCCGACCTCCGACAAGCCGCCGGTCGGCTGGGAATGTCCGGACCATCGATCGACCTGGACCGGGGGTCGGTGGAGCCGTTTCCTCCACTGTAGAGTGGAACGATATCCTCCTCCTCGACAGTGGCCTTGCAGACGGGGCACTCAGAAGAGCTGGAGTGGCCATGAAGCCATTCATACAGGCAGGGCCAGCAGAAGAGGTGACCGCAGAGGGTGACGACCGGCTCTCGAGCGGGATCCAAGCATATGTTGCACTGGAAGCTACTGGTATTCCTGTTGCTACTACCACCAAAAACCGATGGACTCTGTGGGTCTCCGGCGGACGACTCCTCAGATCTACTTCCCATGTATGTATTCACCTAGTTCGTAGTAAACAGATCGTCATCTTAAAATGGAGGTCTTAATTAGCGGCAAAACCAAAACTCTCATCTTCTCGATGGTATGGCATTACTCCCAAATTTTGTGCAATCTAGCTACATAACCCAATTAAACCTAGCATTTTGTACTGCAATTAGACCAATTTGACGGCAAAGGACGGTTTTTTGAGATCGAAACAAGAACCCTAAGACAGAAAAGCGAAAAATCAGTAGCAGAGATGCGAAGAAGCCACAGATCACACACCAAAACGCGGAGCAGTCGATCCGCCGGAAAAGAAAAAAAAACCATGAATTGTCGATCGGATCACGGAGAATCCGAAAAAGACTCTCTTCATAGATCAGAACATCCCAACAATAACAGAACTTTATGAACTCCAAGACCGATTCAACCAAAAAGGGAGGCAGGCGAGCATAAAAAATTGAGGGTCCATTTTGAGATTATTCTCCGAGATAGAAGGTAACCCCAAATGGTCGCAAAATTTGCTACCAGAGAAACCAAGAAAAGCCGTGGATCACACATAAAGCACCAAACAGTAGATCCACCAGCAAAACAACCATGAATTGTCGATCGAGAGAGATCATCAACTTCAAAATTACAGTCAAGAAAACGAAGTACGAGGGGGCATATTTGCACAAATAAACACCGCAAGGAAGTAGGGGAAGAGAACTACCGAGTCCGAGGAGGAGAACGAAAGAGGCGACGGAGGAAAGACTTCGTGCAGTCTTCGCCTCTCTCCATCGCTTATCTCAATTGCCGTCTACTTTTAAACACGACGAAAGGAGCAGGTGTGCTCCTATTGGTGAACTCCACATCCTTTCCTCATCAGCATCTTATTTTAAAAATATCAAAATTACTTATATATATATATATATATATATATATATATATATATATATATATATATATATATATATATATATATATATATATATATATATATATATATATATATATATATAAGTAGATTTTATATTTACACTTTTATATTTGAGTTTTTGATAAAAGTATTGACTTTTATTTTTAAATATTTTAAAGTTTATTTATTAAAAAATTATGAAAAAGGTGTGTCTAAGACCTTTGGATTTATTGGTTGTGAGCGAAAAATATTTGTAAGTTGTTTAAGAGCTCAATTTTATTTCAGTGAGTTCAAAATTAAGAGATACTTGATGTGGTTATTTTACATGCAAATGTTGGCTTAACAAGGCAATATTTTCATTACATATTATTTTAACATAAAGTGGCTGCTTTATCATATCTCAAAGTTGATGTCTTACTAATGTTAGACTTTGGTCATGTCAAATACGTATTTTTTTTATATTAAGATTAGTGCAAGTGTGTTTGGAGACCATTTTAAAAAACAAAGTAAAGATGTAAGACTAACAAGCAAAAAAAAAAAAAAAAAAAACCAAAGTATTCAAATAAGTAAGAATACAAGTAAGATAAGAATACATCCTTTCACCCTAATGTGTAGAGTTTTTACTGTTGCTTATACTATATTAACCATTGCTATTCCTGAGGGAAATCAGAGGAAACAAGAAATTTCTATCAAATGGATCCCTGAACTGTGATAGATCTTTGGGACTAGAAGGATTTAGGGGGGAATAGGATTTATTACTAGGGATCCTAATGTATGACTTGTAATTTATGGATGCATGCATCTTGTGAGAAATAAATAATCTATACTACAAGACTTGGGCAATCAAGGAAGCTATTCAAGCAGTGAGATTCAAATATTATTAATTGAGACAGATTCTCTTATAATCATCAATCTAAATTCCAAACAGGTCCACCCCTCATAGGGAGTTTTAAATATAATTAAGGATATATTTTTTTAATGTACTTAATTTTTGAAATGAAAGATTATCCATATCTATGGGGAGGAAAATTAACCCTTGCAACTCATACAAAAATACAAGTTGACACTATTATTTGGCAAGACACTATTACTTAGTAGGTTAAACTGCCTTATGTCTTAGAGATATTGGTTCCTAATGTTACCAACCACAGTGGCTATATTAGGCTTGCTTAAGTTTAATATATTTTAAATTTTCTTTAGTAAATAAAAAAAAGATGCACAAAATCTTCATAATACCTATATTAACTTTTGATTCCTTTTAGATGTTATTGACTTTCACTATTAATCTTGTCTTCAATGGGTAATAAGCTACTTGTCATTTATTTTATTCAAGGCTTATGAGTAAAATTTTAACTTGAAACACTTCTCTCAAACTTAATAACAAGTCTTATAATTTAAGAAATAGCTTCCTATTTAAAAAAAGTTTAAGAAAACTTAGGAGTTTTCTTACCTCGATTCTAGTTAGTTGTTTAGAAAGACGGAGCAAATAGATAATAGGTCCCTAAAAATAAGAGTATTGAAGTACTATAATCATTCTAAGCGATCAACCTTGGTTGTTGGTAGCTATTCGACTATGTCAGGATCGGTAATAACACTAATATTGAATCTTATATTTTAATAACTAGATGATAGTAAAATTAATTAATGATAAAATCAATTGATGACTTTAAAGACCTAATCCTATGATAAGCTAAAATGTTACAAGTATACTTAGAGTAAGAGTGTGGACCACCAAAAGGTCAAATGTATCATTCAAAGATCAAAAGTCATACTAAATGATTTAACATTATAGTCAAAGATTGAATGTTATGTTAGAGGATCAAACATTGTTACAAGTATACTAAAATCAATTAATGACAAAATCAATTGATGACTTTGAAGACTTAGTCCTATGATAAGCTAAAATGTTACAAGTATACTTAAAGTAAGAGTGTGGACCACCAGAAGGTCAAATGTATCATTCAAAGATAAAAAATTATATTAATAATTTAATATTATAATCAAAGATTGAATGTTATGTTAGAGGATCAACATGCCAAAAGATAAGATACTTTGTCAAAGTTCATATAACATGCTAGAAGAATAGACATGTTGCAAAAATGAACAATACATGAGAGATTCTTATAAAACCTTGAGAGTTTTAATTGTAAGATTTTCTTATAAGTCTTACAAAAAAAGAAAGCATAAAGAACAGTTGATTTCATCTATTTAAGAAAAGATTTACAGAGAAATGGAGATAGATTGGAAGATCAAACCATTAGAAAATTAGTTTACCTCTTAATCTTATACTTGTGTTCTCATTTATGTTTGTTTATTTATTCGATTGAATTAATTTTAATATTCACCTTTTTTCTTGAACAAAATTTTATAATTTCTTATTGAACCAACACAAATCCATAGCTCTCTCTCTCTCAATGTCATTAAAATATTAACAACTAATCATCTTTCATACATTATCTATTATACCAACACACTGTTTAATTTTTTGACATATCTACTTATACTCCTCTAATACGACTTCGATCTTTCAGTAAAATATCAAATCTTTCGATATGATATCTAATCTTTTTTCATAATGTTTGATCCTTTAGCATCACTTTATATGGCCTAGCATGACGTCCAAACTCTCACCTATGACGCCTGTAGCATTTATTTTATCATAAAATAGTTTTAAAATTTATCAAGTGATTTTATTGTTAAATTTGAGATTAAACTCTCTTTTCTTAATTGATGATAACAACCAACTGATAAAGAGGTTTAAAATATTTTGTTCATCCATCAATACAATAAATTACTTTGCTTTCATTTTTTATCAATTATTATTTAAATCTTTAATCTAGTTTAAGGATAAGAAAAAATAGTGAATTTTCTTTTTTTTTTTGTTTGATTTTGTGAAAAGGTATATACTATGTAGTATGTATGAGTCATATAATAATTAAGGGTTCAAATACTTATTTATTTTATATAATATAAATTATAAAATAAGGATAAGATTAAGCATAAAGAATAATAATCAAATCGAGTGTAAAGGAAAATAATTCATTTAGGATAGTGACTCTCTTCCAATTGTTTTAAATAAATTAGCAATATGAAATAAATCAGAACTATTTAGTATCTATTTATAGTTAAATGTAAGAAAAACAAATTATGAAAAGCCATTTGAACTCTTAATTAACTAACTATAACAGTCCATATTAGAGAAACACAATAAAACCTTACATCTCAAAGAAACTGACAACACTCCCAAAGGTTTAATTGAGACGCCACCATTAATGATCAAACCACTTGAAGCCTTCTTTATTCTACTTTTCCCTACCAAACCAACATGAGTTCGGGACACACCACTCAATACACGCACACGTACAAAACATACCGATATATAGAGGGAGGATTAGTGGATGGCCTCAGCAGTAGGCGACGCAATACTTCTTACAGTCGATGGTGCAGCCTCCGCCGCCGCCGCCGCCGCCGTAGCCCCTGCCGTAGCGGCTGTAGGATGTGAAACAGTTGGCGGGACACGTCAGCTTCTTATTGTAGCAGGGCCCCCAGTCGGAGCACACGACCGACGGCACAGCCACTCCGTCGCGACCGTACCCGCCGCCGAACCCGCCGTAGCCCGCGCCCCACCCGCTGTAGCCCGCGCCCCACCCGCCGCCGAATCCGGGCATGTTGAACCCGCCACCCGGTCCGAAGAACCCCCCGGGGTCGGCCCCAAAGCCCGGGATGTAGGCAGCGGCGTCCACTCCGCCCTTTGCGGACTTGCCCCTCTTATCGTCGAGCTCGCGGGCCGCGACGGCGGCTGCGAGCAGTAGGGAGAAAAGGAGGAGAGCGGTTTTCATGGCTCCGCTTGCTTCCTTCACTCTGTCGTTGGATTCTTCTCCCGTTTGGATACTCTTTTTGTGTTTGGACGAGGACCGACGAAGAAGGGTCCATTATATCAAGCAAAGTGGTGGAGAGAGAGAGAGAGAGAGAGAGAGAGAGAGAGAGAGAGTAACGAATCAAAAAGTAGGTATGATGTAATAAAGGGGCGGTGACTTCTGTGACTGCAAACGCGCGTTCAGGAAAAGCTACTTCTAAATATGGCGTTTAGGAAGCTTTATCTCACTACAGATATCAGAAATTTATCCTTTTTATATCTCAGAAGAATTAAAATTTGTTAGATAAAAAACTTTACATCTTTAACTTATCAATGTAACATGTATCTCTTCTTAACGTGGTCTTTAAACAGTTTATATTGTTCTGATGCATTTACAGTTCATAGGATTGACCAAGATTCATCTGCAATTTTGAGAGGGTATTTATCTACTTCTAATATATATATATATGCTAAGGGCTTGTCTTTGTCCCGTATTTTTACTTGGGTAACATGGTGAGGGTTAAGTTGCAGACAAAGTATGACAAAGTTAGGTTAAAATAGTGAGACCACCTCAGGAGTTATGGAGCAGGCACTCCAATGGCATGTAACAGATGAATGCACCCTATGGCACAAATCTAACACTTGTTGGACAACACATAGTGGCACCTTTGGATGATACATGCGGCAGGCTTTAGCGGACACCATTTCTCCTACTGCAATCTAGAAGCAGCCATGGGTAGCTGACGCTTCAGTTCCTAGCTCTCACAACGAGGAAGAAGAAAAATAGATTAAGCCAATCTATCTTGGCCATGTGTGTCATAGGAATCAGAAGTCCTTCCAGCTTTCGTCTCAGGAGTTAAAACTTAACCTGCTACTTGTAGACTTGTGTGGCACTGCTGGATGAATTCTCCTCACATCTATACTTCACTTCCATCAAACCTACGTTAAAGTTCAACTCTGAACCTTATTTGATTCCTTTCCTTCTCATCCTCATCTGTTTCAGATGGAAGATGCGTTCTCAAAGTACCAGAAGGTTGGATTAAAACATTGCACTGTTATGAATTCACACAAGTTAGGGTTCTCTCATTGCAAAGAAGACACGTAATACGTATATAGGAATGTGGTGCATGATAGGAAGAATCCTGCCGTCCAGAATTCTAACTTGATTAACCTGACAAAATATTAAGAAGATTTCGAGTATTGTAGGAATATAGACGCTAAACTACGTAAACTCGAGAAATAAAAGAAGCAGGCACAGGATGCCATATTTTAGCTGTCTGTCTTAGGGATACACTTATATTTCTTCTATCTTTGTTCCTTATCTTTGATGAAGGAAGGAGCCGAGAGATGAAGGAGAAGTCGCCGACAAGGGGACACCGGAAGGAATATAGTGCAGGGAATTGTTGAGTAAATGACATCCCTCTTGGACTTCTTGATGCCCACAAGCTGTATGTAATTATTTTGCTGTAGCACAAGAAGAGATGACTCTTCCCCTGCATCATCCATCAATATTCCTTTGATGTCGATGTATAACCTTTATCAGTCATATCATTTTGTAGAATTCACTCATTTTTTTTAGATATGATAAATATTGACCTGGCTGTCACGTCCCTGCGCCCTTGGACGACTAGATCGCCAGCATGATCGACTCGATACAACGGAGCCTACCTGACACAGGCATGGAGGAGTCAGTGATTGTACAGCTGACCTGACATGGGTAAGGTTGACACACCATAACTGCAGCAAGCAAAACGCACGTCTCACTGCGAGAACCACGGATGGTATGGAGAAGTACGATGACATGATAAGCAATAGAGGCAGTAAAGATCTCAGGTATGAACGACCTATAGCACTCACTATAAAAGCTTCTGCACCTCTACGGAGCAGGAGGTATCGCAAGCCGACAACTAAACTAACTTAACCATTGGGAACCCTACCCAACCCGACCTTCTTGCAGGAATCCATGGCCGACCCGAGCTGAGGCATCTCCTCCCGACCCGAGTTCCAACATATCCGTAGCCAACCTATCCAGTTAGACCCAAGGGCTCATACCATCCGACCGTGCTCCATCTCCTCTCTGTCCAAGATGATTGCGGGCGTGCTAGCGCACACGAGCCAGAATCAGCAGTGCCTACTTAGCAGACATGGTGGCATATACCGCACCTACGAGGCAGGTACGAAGATTTTCTACTATCATTTTGGTGTTAGAAGGAGGGCTCATGTCGTAAGAACGCCCGTCTGGTAACTCGAATGCGGAGCACCGCACGGAGCCGAACCATCCTCAACAAGTGGAAGAGATCATCACAGCAGGACCGACTCCAAACCGTTTCTGGAGGCTGATGACCGACCCGGGGTTCCCACCACCGGTGTCCAACCCCGCACCATTCGTCATCACGGCTGAGGCCTTTCTCGGCCTCACCAACCAAGTTCAGGCGCTGGCTGGCATGATGCAGACCATCGTACCCTATTTGCCCCAGCTTATACATTTGGTAACCCCACAATCGGCTCCTCCGACAATATTCCCCCAGATGGAGTCACCCGTGGCCCCGAATCGAGAAATTCAACTCGAAAGGGAAGTGCTATGCCGCCGGGCTGCGGAAGTTCACGCGGGCTCCCCGACTGCTGCACCTGCTTGGTCACGAAGCCGCTCTTGCGATCCAGTCCAAGCCAGTCTCGACCTCGACACCCTCTCATCTGATTCCGCTGATTCATTGAGGGAACAAGTCCGCTAAGTCCATCAGCGGTTGGACGAGGTTCGGAAGAAGGTCCTCAAATCAAAGGGCGAGGTCGGAGAGAGCTCGAAAGGTGGCTCCCCGTTCACCCCTGAGATATAAGATAAACCCTTACCAACCAACTTCAAACTCCCAGCCCTCAAACTCTATGATGGCAGCTGTGACCCAACAGAACACGTCGCAACATTTTGCGCTCAAATGGCTCTGTACGACACGTCTGATGCATTGATGTGTCGAGCATTCCCGACCACTCTAAGAGGACTGATCAGGACATGATATTGTCGTCTAAAACCCGCCTCTATATCTTCATTTGATTTATTGGCAAAAGAGTTTGAACTAAACTTTTTGGCGAGTGCACGCCCAAAACCGACCGCCGCCTCCCTTCTAGGGTTGGCCCAAGGAAATGACGAGTCTCTTTCCCAATTTGTGGGACAATTCGTCTCACAAGTTCGAGGAGTCCCTGACATCCATCATTCCCTAACCATCAAGGCATTTTTAATGGGACTTAAGCCATCAATGTTTTTCTGATCGTCGATCGAGTGATCGCCCACAATGGTACCCGAAATGCTACAGCGGGCGCACCAATACATAGCCGTCGAGACACTAGTGGCAGACAAGCAAGACGAGTCGAAGCGCCCCCGAGCAGAACAGCCCCGAGGACACCCCTCGGGACCACTAAAGAGAAGGGATGACAGGTCGGACATGTTGTCATCCAGACCTCCCCCAATACCCCTCAACTCAACTCGAACATATATCTTCTTTCAGATTCGGGAGAAGGGGCTCCTGAAGGCTCCCAATCCAATAAAGATACGCTTCGAAAGATGTGACAAAAGAAGGTATTGCTATTTTCACAGGGAACATGGCCACGACACGGAGGAATGACGTGACTTGTAAAATCAAATTGAAGACTTCATCTAGCATGGGCACCTGCATCGCTATATTTGCGACCAATCTTCACTCCCCGACAATCGACCCCCACGAGACCTATCGCTATCGAGGGGCCGGCCTCGGGCAGCAACAGCTCCTCGACGCGCAAGGCTTATGCATGCACTAAGGTTGGAAAGAGGCCTGTGCATGAAGAAGACCTCGACATCACCTTCGGATAGGGAAAAAAGAGTACCCCTGCAATGACAACGCTTTGGTGATCTCAATTCGAATGGCAAACGCCCGCGTCAAAAGGGTTATGATCGACACGGGAAGTTCAGCTGACATTCTATATTTTGATGCCTTTCAAAAACTATTAGGATTGATTGACAGAGACCTTGTTTCCCTGACATCTGCTTCGACAGGGTTCACCAGAGACTCCGTCTCCCCTATGGGGGCGGTCACGATTCCCGTCACGTTTGGAGAAGAACCAAGGTCGAAGACTCTCATGGTGTCGTTCATGGTGGTGAAACTTCCATTAGCATACAACGCCATCATCAAACGATCACCCTCAACCGACTCAAGGCGGTCATTTCAACTTACCACAGACTCATGAAGTTCCCAACTTGGGTTGAGATGGGCGAAGTCAGGAGTGACCCAAGAGAATCTAGGCAATGTTATTTGATAGCAACAATGCTGCCTAAAAGGCCGAAAGTCCAAACGACCGCTACGGCCCCCCGAAGCCCTGAAGATAACGCTCGCGATCCCAACCTGGTAGAGCAAGTTTTAGAGGTGCCTCTCGATCCAAGTCGCCCAGACAAATTGGTGAAGATCGACTCGGGACTCTCGGAAGACTAGCGAGCACAACTAGTTGAGTTCTCGGGAAAGAATACGGATGTCTTCGCGTGGTCCCCAAAAGACATGCTAGGGGTCGACCCAGAGGTCGCTCAACACCATTTGAACATCACACCCGGCACCCGACCTGTCAAGCAGCGCCCACGGAAGTTTGCTCGTGAGTGACAGAAAGCTATAGAAAATGAGGTTGCTCATTTGTTAGATGCGGAGTTCATCGAGGAAGTGAAGTACCCGACATGGTTATCCAACGTTATACTTGTCAAAAAAGCTAATGGAAATTGGCGGATGTGTGTTGATTATATCGATCTCAATCGAGCTTGCCCGAAGGACTATTAACCCCTTCCCCGCATTGATCAGCTGTTGGATGCCACGTCGGGAATTCGACATAGAGTACGTGGCAAGAACGACGATTAAAGGCCAAGTGATAGCGGACTTCCTCTCAAAACTCGCACCTTCGGAGATCCCAGCGAGCTCGGACCTTGTGTGGACACTACACATCGACGGTTATGCCAACTCGAAGAGAGGAGGTGTCAGTGTGGTGCTCAAAGATCCCTCTGGGCACATCTACGAGCACGCTCTTCGGATGGAATTCAAAGCCACGAATAATGAAGCGGAATATGAAGCACTGATGTTCGGTTTAAAAGTTGCTGTAGAACTTGGCACGAAAAATATAGAAATATTTACTGACTCTCAGCTTGTCACAGGTTAGGTTAATGGAGATTTCGAGACCCGAGAAGAGGCGATAGTCAAGTACATGGCCGAGGCGTGCTGGATGATGAATCAATTTCGGAGATGCGTCATCACCAAAGTGCCCCGATCCGAGAATTCACAAGCTGACGTCCTGGCCAGGCTTGTATCTTCCTACGTGACCAGCGCACAACCGGGGGGGATCCCCAGATCTTCCATCAATCCAGGCGTGATATCTATCGCCAAAGAAGAAGGAAGTTGGATCAGCGAAATCATCTTTTTCAAGGAAATAAGAGCCCTCCTCGAGGACAAAGCGACTGCCCAACGGATCATGAGGACGGGATCGTGGTACTGCATCATTAATGGCCGGCTCTATCGGTGAGGCTTTAGCCGACCCCTTCTTCGGTGTTTACACCACTATAGCTAAGACCCACTAGGACATATGCGGAGACCATATTGGCGCGCGAACCTTGTCGCATAAGATTCTCAAGCAAGGTTACTATTGGCCCATCATGCATAAAGATGCTCATACTTATGTGCAAAATTACGAGCAATGCCAGAAGCATGCCCGGATCCAACATCAACCGATGGTACCGCTCGCAACCGCCGACTGCGCTTGGCCTTTTGCTCAATGGGGAATGGACCTCCTCGGTCCTTTTCCCCCGGCTTCAGGGCAACAGAAGTTCCCGGTAGTAGGAGTTGATTATTTCACGAAGTGGCTCGAGGTCGAGCCTTTGGCCTCTATTACCGAAAGGCAAGTTGAAGGATTTGTGTGAAAAAATATTATAACCAGGTTCGGTCTTCCTCAGGTCATAATCACAGACAACAGGACGCAATTCAACAATGCAAAATTTAAAGCATTTTGCCAAAGCTATCACATTCAACTGAAATTCAGCTCGATCGCCCACCCACAAGCCAACGGACTTGCCGAGGTGACGAACCGGGTCATCCTTGAAGGGTTGAAGAAGAGGATTATCGGGCCGCAACAACTTGGGTGGAGGAGCTTCCGAGCATACTTTGGGCATCTCGGACAACTCCAAAAACCCCAACAAGGGAATCTCCCTATATCCTGACTTTCAGAACCGAGGCTGTACTACCTCCCGAGGTAGTTTTCCTGACACTCCGAATTCAAACGCATGACGAGGAGGCATCCAACCAACTGCTGTGTAAAAATCTCGATCTGCTGGAGGAGAAGTGAGCCGACGTCCATCTACGGACGTTAGCTTACAAAAAGGTCGTCGCCAGACTTTACGACTACCGAGTGCGACCTCGGTTCATCAAGGTGGGCGACCTGGTGCTGCGAAAGGCCAGAGTCAGCGACCCAACCCGATTCCGTGGAAAGTTGGCGCCGAATTGGGAAGGACCCTACCGAGTTATGGATGTTGTCCGAGAAGAGACCTACACATTGGCAACTGCAGAAGGGCGAGTGTTACCGAGAACATGGCGCATTTCAAACATTCAAAAATTTTATACATAATGTGGAAGAAAGTGCTATAATTTGTATTGATGAAATGTGCTTACAAAAGATGTCGGGAGCAAAATGGGACTCTCCTTGACCCCGGTTACAAAATGTTTTGTATGCAAGAAGAGGTTGGGAAATTACAAGTTATGACTCGAGCGGGTCCGAGTCGTCGAAGGCCTGTTGCCTCTCTATGGGCACCGAGTCATCCTCGGGCCTGATGGCAAAAGGATCTTCCTCAACCTCCGAGTCTGGGTGCAAAGAGCGAAAACGGGCCAGAGCGACCCGATAGCCATATTCGTATGTAACTCAGCCCATCCTCTTTAAACCTTCCTTGAAGCCGGCCGACTCCTTGTAGTCATCGACTGCTTGTCTCGGCAACTCGACCCGGGTGCTCTCCAGGGCCTTCATCGATTGCAATAGCTCGTCATCCATCTTTCGAGTCCTGACCCGTGCCTCCTTCAATAGCTTCTGAACCTCAGATAAGTCATCTCGGGCTTCGTTTAATTCTTTATTGGAGGCTTCGAGTCATTGGAGCGCCTCATCTCACTCACGCTTCGTCTTCTCAAGCTCCTTTTCCAACTCGAAAGCATGCTCTTCGGCCGCGACGATCGCCTCCGAACCCCCTCCAGATTTCTAGGCGTCGATCTGTTGCCGGAGGCTGGTGATGCGATAGTCCATAAATGTTATCAACCGATCTGTATCATGGACTCGATCGAATAACGCCATCTGAACATGCTGGTTATGCACAAAACAACAATCGTTAGGACAAAATCGAAGGAAAGCCCGAGACATAGAGATGAGGGTCGGAAGGTTACCAGAACCATCTCTTTGGTGGCTCGGGACAGCAGCACCTCCGATGGGAACGTATATAGCTCCCGCGTCAACTGCAGGTGTAGGAGTCCCCTTTCAAACTCCTACGTGGCCGACGGGTTGTTCCAGACCTTCGTCGAGTTCTTCAGCTTCCCCCATCTAGCCTGCATCTCCTTGTCGGGGTCCTAATGAGCCGGTCGGACATGTATAGGGCATAATGTCCTGCATCATCTTTTTGGACCTTCGTTTTAAAGAGATCTTTCATAGACCTCGGGCGGTGGAAGACTGGCGATGCGTCCTCCTCGGCGGACTCCACGAGCGTCTCGGGCTCTTCGATCGGCACTATCGGCTCCTTGCCCTTGGAGTGGGATCGTGACCCCCCTTCGCCATGGCGAGACTTGTGCCTCCTGGACAGTATCTTCACCTTCTTGTGTCGTCGAGCGAGATCATCGATCTGTTCAGTCGATGTATCGGTCGACCTCTTGAAAGAAGTCTTCAGGACTTCTCTCGCTAGGGAGGCCGATTTCCCGAGCCAGCACTGCAGCACGAACCGAAGGGGTTTTCCCTCCGAACACCTTCGGCATTCCACGCAGATCGTCGAGATCCATCCGATCTGCACCCCGACCCACAGGTTAGAAAAAACAACCCAGGAAGTCGAAATAGTGAAAATATAATAGTACCCGTAGAGGCCGGGCTGAGACCCGCCTCAGCCAGCCAAAGCTCGGTCATTTCCTTAATCGCGCATGAAGAGAAAAGAATTCCCTTCAGCCTACCGACCAGGACAGACTCCTCGGATATATATGGGGGGACGTTACCGATCCGATGTGTCGATCAGTCGAGTTTGAACCCCCAGTTCGAACCACTCACAAAAAGATAGCGAGACTTCCAACCTTTGTTGTTGGAAGGAGCCCCGTTAACCCTAAAATCGACACGGGCGGTGAGATAGTAACCGCCCGACTCTTGCAAAGGCGAAAACATGCCATGAACAAGTCCCGAGTCGGGATAATCCCAGCTCCTCGGCATTCGCCTAAAAACACAAGGTAGCGCCACAAGTTGGGTGCTACTTGACTTAGGGAGATCCTTCACCATATGATACATTCCTCTATGATGGGATGAAGCGGAAATCGAAGATCGGCTTCCAAAGCATCCATTGAGATGCACACCCCAGGCGCCTCTGAACCATAAGGACGCTGCCGAGATCGCAAAACGTGCAACCCGTACTCTGTCGGGATGCTGCACCGCTCCCTAATGGCAGCAAGTGACCCCTTGGTCACTGTCGTGTCCAGGTCATGACCCGCTTTCATGACCTCCAAATCCCTCAAAACCCTCGTGTTGACCGGCGACGGGGGCCCCGAAGACGCTCCCGAGGAACTTTCTTCGAGCTCTCCCAGACCTGTTCCCCTCGACCACAAGGAAGGAACAATCTTAATGCTACTCGAAGAGTCTAAGGAGGTCATTCCGACCTGTTCAGAAAACATCGATTGAAGGGGGCTAGGAGGAGATCCGAGGGAGGAACGAAAGAAGGCAAAACAAAGAAGTGAGGTCCCAACCTGGTCGTAGCGAACTTATAGGATCCAAGGGCGTCGTTTTAGTCTCCCGAGACAAAGCAAGGGACCACCCCAAAACAACCCGGTGCATTAAATGCATAACCGCATTGAATGCACAGCCGCACTAAGTGTGCTGCGATGTAGAAAAAATAATAATAAAAATGAATAAAAAATAGTAACATGATAAAATAAGATAAATTTCATAAGTTTGCCCTCGGCCAAATCATAAAGATTTGTGCCCGAGTTCGCTCTCTTGACCAAATCTCATAGATTCGTGCCCGAGTTCGCCCTCTCGGCCAAATCACGAAAATTTGTGCCCGAGTTCGCCCTCTCGGTCAAATCACAAAGACTTGTGCCCAAGTTCGCACTTTCGACCAGATCACAAAGATTTGTGCCCGAGTTCGCCCTTTCGGCCAAATCACAAAGATTTATGCCCGAGTTCGCCCTCTCGGCCAAATCATGAAGATTTGTACCCGAGTTCGCCCTCTCGCCCAAATCACAAGGACTTGTGCCCGAGTTCGCCCTCTCGGCCAGATCACATAGATTTGTGCTCGAGTTCACCCTCTCGGTCAAATCCCAAATACTTGTGCCCGAGTTCGCCCTCTCGACCAAATCACATAGATTTACGCCTGAGTTCGCTCTCTTGGCCAAATCACATAGATTTGGCCCTCTTGGCCAAATCACAAAGACTTGTGCCCGAGTTCGCCCTCTCGGCAAAATCACATAGATTTCTGCCTGAGTTCGTCGTCTCGGCCAAATCACAGATTTGTGCTCGAGTTTATTTCTCGAGCCCCAACTCGGTCGGATCAGCCTCCGGGTACTTAAACCCAACCAGTTCATTTCCCAAGCCCCAGCTTGGTCGGATCGACCTTTGGGTACTTAAACCCGACCAGTTCATTTCCCGAGCCCCAGCTCGGTCGGATCGACCTCCGGGTACTTAAACCCGACCAGTTCATTTCCCGAGCCCCAGCTCGGTCGGATTAGCCTCTAGGTACTTAAACCCGACCAGTTCATTTCCCGAGCCCCAGCTCGGTAGGATCGGCCTTCGGGTACTTAAACCCGACCAGTTCATTTCCCGAGCCTCAGTTCGATCAGATTAGCCTCCGAGTACTTAAACCCGACCAGTCCATTTCCCGAGTCCCAGCTCGGTCAGATCAACCACCGAGTACTAAAATCTGGCCAGTTTATTTCTCGAGCCCCTGCTCAGTCAGATCAGCTTCCGGGTATTTAAACCCGACTAGTTTATTTCCCGAGCCCCTGCTCAGTCGGATCAGCTTCTGGGTACTTAAACCCGACCAGTTAATTTCTCGAGCCCCTGCTCGGTCGGATCAGCTTCCGAGTACTTAAACCCGACCAATTCATTTCCCTAGCCTCTACTCGGTCAGATCAACTTTCGAGACTAATTTGACTCCACTATAAACCCACGGCTCGACACAAGACCTCATCTTCAGCACCCTAATTGGGCACCTCGAGAAGGTCTTCTCGACGGGGGGGGGGGAATGATATGACAAATATTGACCTGGTTGTCACGTCCCCGCGCCCTTGGATGACTAGATCGCCAGCGTGGCCAACCCAACATAGCAGAGCCGACCTAACACAAGCATGGAGTTAGCGATTGTACGATCGACTTGACATGGGTAAGGTCGACACGCCACAACTGCAGCAGGCAAAACGAGTGCCTCACTGCGAGGACCACTGATGGTGTGGAGAAGTACGATGACATGGTAAGCAATAGAGGCAGTAAAGATCTCAGGTATAAACGACCTGTAGCACTCATTATAAAAGCTCATGCACCTTTACGGAGCAGGGGGATCGCAAATCGACAACTAAACTAACTTAACCATCAGAGGGGTCACATCGGGAACCCCACCCGACCCAACCTTCTTGTAGGAATCCAAGGTCGATCCGAGCTGAGGCATCTCCTCCCGACCCAAGTTCCAACATATCCGTAGCCGACCTATCCAATTGGACCCGAGGGCTCCTTCCATCCAATCGTGCTTCATCTCCTCTCTATCCAAGATGATTACGGGCATGCTAGCGCACACGAGCTAGAACCAGCAGTGCCTACTCAGCAGACACTGTGGCATAGACCGCACATAAGGGCACGAAGATTTTCCACTATCATTCTCCATCGGTTCATGTCATTTGCTTGTTTTAGCATATTCTAATCCAAGTCCTCATGCTAATTATCATTATCATCCTTTATTAGAAAATATTGGAGATATTGTTCTATTTTCAAATGAAAAAAATAAGACGATAGTTTCATCAAATTATTGGAAATGAAGGAATTAATTTCATGAACATTCATTATTATTGAAGGAGACGAGAGAAAAGAAAATTGAAATAAGATATAAGTATCTTTTGCTTAGCCTGTACTCCCTTTTAGTAGTTTTGTCAATTTTAGCTTTTGAATAATTTATTATTTGAATTTAAATGAATATTGGAATAAAATATATGATAGTCCCATAAGTTATTGCCAATGCATCTTGAGAATGTTTTGGATATGTTTCACCAATAAAATTTAGGTGTTTTTTTATATATATAGCATATGAATATCTTCATCAAGACAATACCACCAAAATCTATAAAATAACCCTTTACTTCAAGAAATGGCAAGTTTTGTAACTTCAACAACACTTCAGACAGCATGGAAACAACAACAATGACTTTGTCTCTGTATTAGAACTTTTTTTGGTTGCTGGCTTTAAATCTCATTGTTAGTGCCAATATTTCTTTGGAATTTCACAGAACTTACAATTAGAATGTTAGTTTTTTAATATCTGATATGGGAACAATCAAAATAAACTGTTTTACTACAAGTGAAATAGACTCTGAACAAAAGAATAAGACCTGAAAGAATGAAACATGTAGCAGGCTGCAATTGTGACCATCTGACACCTCTGCAAAAGGATCTTGGGATGTCATTAAACTGATAAATCCTTCCCATAATTATGATCATGTTCAGTAGCACCCAGTTCTCATGTATATTCTCCTCTTTACGTTTTCACTCAATCTGCTCGCCGATCAGGTCAAGACCTACCAAGAGGAATGAGATACCCTGAAAGAGGAGGAAGTAGAAGTGTATACCCTGGGCCGAGAGCAAACTCCGAAGTGAAGCAGTCAGCAGAAGAAATGCGAGTGCAAGCTCCTTCCGGTAGATTCTGTTATGCTTCTGCTTAGACTCCTTTTTCAGCTGGGACTCCACCTTTGCAACAGTTTCAAGATCAGGCACTGAGGCCACTCTTTGCTGCTTAGGCTCCTTCTTGACTAGAGAAAAGAGATCGCCCTCAGATGATCGGCCTGATTTCTTAGTGACAACCCATTCATAGGCACTCCCGAGCTGGAATAGGCCTGAGATCATGGCACTGAACTTGGTCACAGACATGGTGTTCTCGAAGAGGAGATATGGGACGATGAATGGGAAAGATCTCGGTGCAGGCAGGATGCTGAGGAAGGACATGGTCGCGGGAACATAGCACACCACCCATGCAGGGAGCTCAGCCTCTGGGATGAACATGGTCATGGGGAGGATGATGCAGAACAAGGTGAAAGAGTAGAAAGGCAGTATTAGTTTGCGGAGAAGGAAGAACAGAAGTATCAAGTTTGATTTCTTCCAAAACCCAATCTGCAACAAGAAATTAAATAGATTAACACAAGGAATTATGTAAAATAACGTTTTGGAAAGAAACATTCGATACAAATCTAATGAGAACAAATAAATGCTGAAACTTCAACAAATTTGGAGAATGACTAAATTTCGAGACGAAGTGTTATGAATAACCAAGAAATTTGCTCCTGCAGTTGGTGCGTTTTGATTATGCTGAAAGGAAAACGACGTCGGGGAATAAAAGATTGCTCTGAACAAATTGTAATAGACTATACCCATGTTTAGCATTTCTTGCAACCATGAAAGATAGAGAAGAACAGAGGATAAGAAGAGCAGAGATAGTATCAGATTGAGTCTACCTAAATCAAGGAAAGCAAGATTATTTATGTTTTATCAGCTAACATGAGCCTTAGTGCATTAAGCCATCTTTTTCTTTTGTTTCAATTTTTGCATGAGAGTAACCAAAATCAAAAATCTTTTTGCACTCAACACACCAGTATCATTGTAGGTAGAAGAAAGAGATCACACTACAAGGCATGAAATTTACAAAAGACCATGTAAAATTTTGATAGGATAGGCTTCTTAAATTGGCTAACTTTGATGTGTTCCTAAAAAGAATTGTTCTTAATATGTGTAAAATGCAGTAGAAGCAGAAAACTCTAACATTGCGTTCTTGCTAAGGTGATACAATCAAATATTTGTTTGGATTATTGATGCGGTCTTTGCTGTGATTCTGATGTATGTTAATAACAGGAAATTTGTCATTTTTAGGAAAAGTATAAGTGGATTTTTTTTTTTGGGAAAGGATAAGTGAAGAAGACGGAATTAGAAAAGTATAAGTTGTCCAGTAAAAGTTTAACTTGCATTTCTTATATAGCTTATCATCATTAGGATAGGCTTTAAAAGTTGGCTAAATCTGATGTCTTCCTGTAAAACAAAAAAAATAGTACCCTAATACGATGTAAAATGCATTAGTTGAAAACTTCAGCATATCATAGTGATACAATCATATAGATCAATTCTGTTTTTAATTATTGAAGTGATCTCAGTTTTATGTATGCCAATAACTGGAAAATTTGACTCAGATAAATTTTAGAAAAGTATTAACTTACAAGCATCAAAAGAATATTCTGTTTCCTTTCTGCTAGAAACTGAAGCTGTGGATTATACCTTGGATCGTACAATGTCGGGCATGCAGAGTCTAAATAACTGCATTGGACCAGAATGCCACCGATGTTGCTGCTTCCTGTAAGCTTCATATGACTCAGGCAATTCGCACAGGCACTGTAAAAATAAAAATTTGAATGAAATATCAGCATTAGTATATCTTAATGTAATCAAATCTTTGAAATGATCATAAATTCAAAGGTCTTCTGGTACCTCCACATCATTGAGGAAAATGAACTTCCATCCCTTCAGGTGAGCTCGGACTGCAATGTCCATATCCTCCACCGTCGTTCTCTCCAGCCACCCTCCGGCATCCTCAAGTGCCTTGATTCTCCAGACTCCAGCCGTCCCATTAAAGCCGAAGAAGTTGAGGTACACTCCGTTCACCTGCTGTTCCACCTCGAAGTGGAAGCACAAGTTGATGTTCTGCAGCCGGGTCAGCAAGTTCTCGCCTTTGTTCACAAAAGCCCATCTCGCCTGCACCAGCCCCAGCTCATCATTCTCCTGCAAGTCCCACCATGGATAGAGTTCATTACCAGAACTCGAGCTTGCATTGCTTCTCAGGTCAGTTTGAACAAACCTTGAAGTGAGGAATAGTCCGCTTCAAGAAGTCCGGCGACGGCTGGAAATCTGCATCGAAGATGGCGACGAACTCGTAATCCTTCACGTAGCCACAATTCATGGCCGACTTGAGATTTCCAGCCTTGTAACCTTCTCGGAGCACCCTGTGGCGGTACACGATGCGGGCGCCATTCAGCTGCCAATTCTCCACCTCCTCCTCGATCATTGTTCGTGCCGTCGGGTCATCAGAATCATCCAATACCTGAATTAGAATGTTGGATCTCGGCCAATCCAAATTACACACTGCGGCAATCGATTGCTGGTACACCTGTAAAATTCCAAAGCCAGCAATCACCACGATTATAGTGTCGGAGTCCTAAAATCCAGCTCGCAAAAATCAAGTCTTTCCGAAGGTTACCTCCTTCTCGTTGCACATGGGAATCTGGACCAATACCATGGGGAAGTCCTCGCCGCCGGACTCGGGATCCTTCACGACGGCCTGCATTGGCACGGGTTGGATCTTCTTGAAGCGGATCCAGAAGCAGCCGAGGCAGAGGATGAGGCGGTCGGCGCTTTGAATGAGGAAGAGGATGACGCAGGTGTTGGCCAGGAACTGGAGAGGCGGCGCGATGTACTCCGACCGCAGTTGCACCCATTCGGCATACAACGTCTCAAAGAGACCCCAAGCGCCGAAGGAAGCAGGCATAACCAACAGACGCTGCAGCTCGGCGGTGCCCAAATGCCAGCCTTTCAAGTAGGCGGCAACCTCGAACCCCAGCAGAAGCACCGAGAGCCAGAGGAAGAGCTTGATGCAAGAGTAGAACCGGGTGCGCAGAA
Source organism: Ensete ventricosum (assembly GCA_029747655.1). NCBI lineage: Eukaryota > Viridiplantae > Streptophyta > Magnoliopsida > Zingiberales > Musaceae > Ensete > Ensete ventricosum. The sequence continues at coordinate 7,269,261 of JAQQAF010000005.1, read as the reverse complement.
CAGGGTTCTCCCCGGGAGGCGAGGAGGCCGCATCGGAGTCGGTCCGCCCGGCGGCCACGCGGCGGCGCACGGCAGACGCGAGGCCGACGGCGGCGGTGGCGAGGGAGGTGAGACACCCGGCGGCACGATGGGCCTTGAGGAGCAGCACCCAGGTGATCTGCTTCGCGTTCTTCCCGCGGCCGCTCTTCCTCGCCCCCACTCCCGCGAACTCTCGCCCACCGCCGCCATCGACATCATACTCGTTGCTGTCGCCGTCGGGGGAGGACATCTCTGAGATGGACCAGTTGGGGTTCTCCATCTTCACGATCACCGACGTCCCACGGTAGTCGTCCTTCCCCCACCAGTGAAACGACGGCGCCATTACTCCTAGATTCGATCAAGATCTCACCTTTCCTACGAATCTGGCTCCGGAATCAGCTTTTCGTCACATATCAGACATCAAAACTAAAAATTGGAAGCGCAATGCCTCTCCCAAGGCAAAAGAGACTAAAAAGATGAGACTTCTATGAGAAGACGAGCCCTGCGGTGCACTCTTATCCCCCCCATCAGTTACAGCTTGAGGACGAGCTGCCGCTGCTCCGCCTCTCCAGCAATAAGAACGGCACGACGACAGAAAAGACCACCAAATCGAATCAAAAACAGCTCACCGCGTCTCCCGACGATCTGACGAAGAAAAAAAAACAGAGACAGAAGAGGGGAATCAAAAGGGAATTCTCATCTCCTTGCTACGATTAATGCAACGGATTCCCAAGCCTGGGCGGGGGCTGGAGTTTAACTTGCTGCGAGACGCTGGAAGAAAGCGGGATTACAGCTGGAGAAGGCGACACCGATGCAATCAATAGTCCTCCTCCGACGCTTCAAAAAAGTGATACTTTTTCCGCTACGCGGCTTCAGGAATGTTGAAGAAGAAGAGGAAGAATGGAAACCATGATTGCTGGGGAAACCCAGCTGCTATTTAGTGAAGGATGATTCATTCCTCTTTACCTTCTTCGATTAGTCTAAGCAAGTCTGTTGGGGATCGCGACGCTGCAACGGCCAGTCCACGGTACATCCATCTACCTACATCATCTACGTTCATCACACGTTGAGATTGGTACAGAAGGACTGATGAATGCTTTTAGGTTCACGCCCGTGCACAATAGAGCCCAAAGCGATTTGAACAAAAAGAGGACCACCACTTCCGGGAGGGGGCAACAATGTTCCATTAAAGTGTTGCCATCGAAGTGTCTTTTTATCTCCCACTTGGGACAATTTTGTTGTCATTAAAGTGTTTTTTTATCAATAAAGGAAAAAGCCTATTGCTCAGTGCCATTTCCATAAAGAATATTTATATTTAAAATATTTATTTAATCAATACTTTTTTATTTTATTTTTAAATAATATTTTAATTTAAAAATATTTAAATTATTTTCTGAAAATTTGGCTGTTATAGTATTTTTAGCTTGTTATAATATTTTGACCATCATAATAAAAAATACTGTAAGACCTACTTAAAAATATTATAAGTGATTTCAATAAATTTTTAACTTTCATCAAACTAACTAGGAACCTAAAAATATAATTTTATAATGATCTATGATGTTATTAGACCATCACACAGTGTTTTCCAATAATATTTATAATGTTCTTAGTACATCAAAAAGTACTATAAATGTTATTTAAAATGATGTAAATGAGATAAATAAAAAATACTATAACAATTTAAAACTAGTAAGAAAATAAAAACATTTTATCAGTATTTTTCAATCACATTTATAAAGTTCTTAGTACATTAGTAAAGTACTATAACTGCTATTAAAAATGATATAAACGAGTCAAATAAAAATACTATAACAGTTTAAAATTAATAAAAATAGGATAAAAATTAAAAAAAAAGTATTTTTTAAATTATAGATACATTTGTAAAAAATAAATAAAAGAGTGGCATCTTTTAGGAAATATCTAAATAATAATAAGGAAAAAATCATACTAATAGCTAAAATAGTTATTATAAAAACAAATCGCCTAAATAAAATATTTTTTTGTTTGTTGATCGATAGTTGGATCATATTCATTATATAAATAATAAGACATAAGAAAATATTTCTTGGTTTTTTTTTTAATTTTCTTTTCTTTTCTCCCTTTTTCTTCTTTTTTTCCATTTTACTATTTGTGTTTACTGTTCTCACACGCATTGCAGATGTGCTAAAATCAGTAAGATTAAAATAAATGTTAATAATATAAGTGAGAGAGTGAAAATCTCTTGCCCATTTGTCCATGCTTGGCTTAGTCCCCAATTTTTATAGTGTGGATGAATACTCGTGATGACCTCCTTATCCTGCATGATAGAGGCATTTAATAAGGGGGGACCCACTTACGTGTGCCCCCAATGGTGTAAATTGTGTTAGATTGACGGGTTGACTCCTCTAGTCTGATTCCCTTGCTCTTTTAGGTCACGGTGGTTCCTCTGTCGATTGTACGGAAGGGAAGGCCCCCCTTACCCTGCATGGTGGAGGCATTTTATGAGACTACCTGTTGGCATGTGCCCCCAGAGGTATCGCTTAAGGCGTACCGTCAAGGTGGCTCTTCCGATATGATCTCCTTGCACTTATGGGTCAGGCATCATGTGATTCCTCTAATGACCATATGGAAAGAAAAGACCGATAAAGTTAGACTATGTCATTGATCATTAGACTTGTCATCGAGGCATCTAATGAGGCTACCTGTTGGCATGTGCCCCCAGAGGTGTCGCTTAAGGCGTACCGTCAAGATCGCTCTTCCGATCTGATCTCCTTGCACTTTTGGGTCAGGCATCATGTGATTCCTCTAGTGACCATATGAAAAGAAAAGACTGATAAAGTTAGACTATGTCATCGATCATTAGTGCAGAAGCATAGCTTCTGCTGATGTATCAATCAAGAATAGATCGTCTGAACTCATTTTTAGAAGTCTAGGCAAGCGATATGACCTCGTGCTGGCGATAGTAGAAAATAGATGGTTCTCAAGTTTTTATGTGATGGAGGGGTGGAAAGCGTCAAAATTATCCTTATTAATAGTCTATCTCCCATTGGTTTATGTGGAAAGTTAGGCGTGTCAATATAAGTTCCTAAGCTTTGCACTCATCCCATGTCATACATACATACTCCAAAAACTTACTCATCTCTGTTCATAGTTTATCTCATTTTCCTTAGCTGCAGAGTTAGAGAGAGGAAACTTCAAATAAAATTGACCCAATATTTCCATATAGAGAGGGACTTACGTTGATCCACGTCATCATGCCATATTAACAACATATTTTGTTAGTAACTCAAGTTGAGATGTGGGTCGCATGTCTCTTATAGAGATGGTTTGTCTCATATCACTAGCTTCTCGTGTATAATATTAGAGTTTAACTACTCAATATTAGAGGCTATAGAGAACATCCTTTCCCACTCTATATCATCATATCATATTAGCATTTTAGTAGCAAGAAATATTTATCATGTTGGTTTTGTATGAGATATTGATATGATTTGTTACCTCGTAGATCTCTATATCGTATCACAGATCACTACCCACCAAATAATGTTTTATCCGATCGGATCACTACACTAAGATCGATATTAATAAGGAGAATTTTCTAACTCAATCTCTTATTAGTGACCGAAGTCTCTTAATAGGTATAGGTTTTCTTGAAAAGAGTATCTCCCGACATAATATTGGGGATTAACTTTTATACATGACGTTGGGGGGTTGACAATTTGTAACCATCTCAATGTCATTCTCTTGACATTTTGTTCATGTTGATGATGGGAGAGACAGTTTCGAATGATGTATCTTGGATTTTTATTATACAGGTCGATTAAGTAGAGGTTGACTTTTACTTTTTTTTTTCTTTTATGATAATTTTCAGATTATATATCGGATGACAATTGATAGTTAATGTATTCTCAATAACTAGTTGTATACGTAACTAATAATGACATGGCAAAATGTTGTTTTGGTCCATTAAAATAGCCCCAATCTACGGCTCTTGGGAGGCTGCAGATGGCCTAAAGCACTTCGACAAAATTTGATCCTATGACATGAAAACTACACTTCGACAAAATTTTTAGGACAAGAAGAAGTATTGTTCTGATGACATGAAAACTACACTTCGACAAAATTGATCCTATAATGCAAATAAGATACCGTAGTTCTATACAACTACTACATTAATGAATAAATAAAAGCAGAAGTTTTAGTATGTTCTGTGGGAATAATTTCATTAATTAGATAAATTTATCTTTTATCAGAAATGATACAATAGGAATCCATGTCATTATCTTATGAGTTTGAGATGGGTGGATTAATCATTTTAAGTTTATTTATCTTATTTTATCTCTATAAAATTAGATGATATGATATGGTTATGTCACTTCTATTTTGAACCATTTAAATTTTGATAGATTAATAATCGTGCACCAGATATATTTATTTTCTAACAATTTTATTAAAAAATATAATACAACAATTAGACTTTTATACTTTGAATATTTATTATAATTTTTGTGGATCATGTTTCGTTAACAAATAAGCTAATCAAGAAACTTTCAAGGGGGATACATGTAAGTCCTCACCACCTCTTCTTGCTCCTTTGGAGGAGAGACAATATTTTTGGACTTTAGTTTTAGTGAGCCCAATTATAACTAAGTTTATATATTTAGGATATTATTGATACAAAGATAAAAAATCTAATCGTGTTGACCTTAATAGTGAAATTATTTTCAAGTATTATGGGCTTTGTATCTCTTAGAATTTTTTAGAATGACGAGAGCATATTGAGATTGTTCATCCGAAATAGATGATCAAAGTCAAACGGGGTAAATTTGAATATGTCTATTGAGTATATTAAATCGGAGAATTTGCAAGAAAACAGTAAATTTATATTGAGTATAGTAAACAGTTTCTTGTTTACTGTGAATTTATAATGAGAGTTCATAATCTAATGCTCAAGTTAGTTAGAACACTTAAAATATAAAGATTAGATTTAAAGTTACAGAGAGGAGTCTTAGAGTATCGAACGTTGATTTGTCTCATGATAGAGGTGTGTGTTATTATTCTCTTTATGTTTAAGTATTTATACTTATATCATATAGTTTGCTCTCCTAAGAATACCAAAAAGTATACATACAAATATATTTTTTATTGTCCTTCATGCCAACCTTCTAACAAGAAAGCTCACTGAAACTTCACTCTAAGACATCTGTTTCTGACATGGTTGCGATTTTTCTTTCAATGCAGATCACATTACAGATGGTGGTCATGACAACGATAAAACTCTCCCCCATGATAATGATTTATTTATGTATGTGAAGCTTGCCTCATATGTTTCACAAAGCACTATACTTTTCAGATTGGCCTAAGGAAATGGGGCTTTATGTCTCCATCTTTAAGAGCGTCACTTCGTGTCTTGGTGACGCGATAAAGAATATAAATGCCACCACTTAGACTTTGATATGAGCTCATTTCTTCCCTATGAATGTGTCTGATGGAGACTACAACAATGGCGGAGGGCGAGCGAAGAAGAAAACTTTAAGGCAAGCTCAAAGTGGTCGGCTACGCTATGTCAAAGTGTTTCTTATCCATACGATTGTTCTATTTATCTTCTCTTTCTCTGTCCCTCTAAATCAGTCCCCTTTTCCTTTTAGTTTTCTAACCATGTCATTTCAATGAATCAAAATTTGTTAAATCTTTATTTAATTGAATAAGATATATTATAGGTGTGATTATATTTTTATTATCAGTTAATAAAAAGAAAGTTTAATTATGACATAATTCTTTTAGGAGCTGATTCTTATAAATGTTTTATCATTTTCTCTTACTAATTATTCAATCCTATAAAAAGAGAACAAAATAAAAAGATAAATCTAATTTTTTTATCATATCTAAATTTTGATATGTAATTATTTGATTTCAGTTCTTGATATTAAAATTATATATTATAAATATATATATATATTTTATTTACAAATATGACATCTGAATTAGGTACGCATGATATGTCTAATCTAGTGGTGAGGACGACAAGAACAAACTAAGGGAAAAGAGAAGTATTAAATGCTTCGGAAATTAACTGCACTTGACATAATAATATTTGGCAAATATTAGGTAAAAAAGGAATGTGTTTTTGGTTGTGTGCTTAATCAACTGCATAAGTCGCATGAAGAGCGAAAGATAGACACACTTAGACCAAGTTTTTTTTCCCCCCTCTTTTAAAGAAGAACTACATAGAGAAGAATGAAAACTAATAAAAATAATAATAATTAATAATTAAATATGGTTCGATAACTTCTTATCTGTATCCACGAATAAAATTAAATTCTTCATTATACTTATATATAAGTATAAATATATACATGTGAATGTGAAGATTGGGTAAAGATTCACAAACACGAAACTGAGACTAATTTAAGAGTGACACTTGAGAAAAGCTTTATATAAAATTTTTCCTTTGGTGTCTTTGTGCAGAAGAGAAGGAGGAGGATTAAGATTAAAGACCAGGGGAGCAACGGGTCAAAGAAAAAGAAGAGACCGAACCTTATAGTTTCATACGATGACAAATATTTGCTAAGGAAAGTGATGATAATGATGCTTGAAGGAACCTCCACCGACCTTTAATTAGTGTTATTTGACTCATTTGTCACATCGAGACAAGTTTCTTGCTTTCCTTGCTGGTTGTTAAGTTAATTTTGTGACGATGTCAGTGGATCTCCACATACCTAAACTAAGATTATTTCAATCTTACCATACCAATGACAAATATTTCCTAGTGGTTGTCACTTCTGGAGAACATCTTGTGAGTCCATAAAGTTCGGCATCATAATCCTATAAGATTTAGTATCTTAGGCCGTAATCACAACAGTGACGAGATGTATGACACTTTGGAAGTCCCTCTCTTCTTCGAGACCTACAAGATGATGTCACTTGGTAGCTCAGTGATGCCAAATCCTATTGCATTAAGAAGAAGAGTTAGATCATGTATCAGAGGAAAAAAAAAAAAAAAAATTTATCTACACCTTCTGCTCAACCATCTTTGATCGGAGAGGACTAAATGAGCTACAACTACTTTTTCCTATGGCAATATGCAACATCAGTAGAATAAATGCCTTTGTGAACTGAGTTTTATCTGTGTCACTTAAAAGCAACCAGTATTCTTCAACATTGTTTGGCAGATTAGCTGGATGTTCTTGTCGATCATGGAGGCCATCGAGCTGCATCGGTGGCATGTCATGAAACCTCCCTATGAACTTTTGTAAGTCGAAGAAGACACACATAATTAATATGGGGCTTGTTGGTTACTGCAGAGGATGAATAGGGTTTACAGGAACAATGCACAGTGGATGAGAGAGGAACAGCTGAAGTCATTGTTGTTGTTGAGTGCATGGGTAGGCATTCCAATGTGATTCACATGTAAGTCCACGTAGCAAATCGGACATACCTCTCCTCCTCCTCCTGGTTTTCTTCTTCTTACGCCGCCGTGGTTTTTGAGGCTTCACTCTCCTTTCTTTTTCTTCTGACTCGTTCAATGTCAGCATGTGTCATGCTGCCACAAACCCCCAACATCCTTCCGCCCAGGCCATGGCTCAAATACATCGTGCAGCCCCTCTTTCTTTCTTTCCGTCGCTTCCTTTTGTTAGCTGACGCCCTCTCTTCCTTTGTCTCATAGCAGCGTATCCCCATTAGCCTGGCCATGGATGCCTGTAAGGTTGATATGTGCAGCAGTGGTCTTTCTCTCTCTCTTGTACTGAATTGTTATGGGAAAAGTACTGAGTCCTCGGTCGGTAATCGGCCCCTGCCAAGCTCCGGTCTAGAGTTGGAAATATCTTCCTCCACTGCTGCGGCTCTCGAGCCCTCTCTCACCCTTGGAGTCCCCGGAGATGGAAGAAAGGCTTGTTCGGTGGGTAGGGTCGTCGGCAGGCAATCTTCTCCTCCTCATAGTGTGATATCGTCGTTTCCCGGTGGCCATCCATCGAAGATTAATGGGGAGAACGATGAGGCGGACAAGGTCTGGCCGCGGATCGGTTATGAGGAGGAATACGGCACTGCTAGGAAGAAGATGAGGCTGACCAAGGGGCAAGCTGCCGTTTTGGAAGACAAGTTCTTGGAGTATGGAACTCTTAATCCGGTTTGTGCATGTCCTCCCTTGAAATCTTCACGTCTATATCTATCCTTCGTTGGGAAATCAAGATTCTGATCTGGTTTGTGTCTTGTCGTTTCTACAATCAGAAACAAAAGCGGGACTTGGCTCAGCAATTGAACCTTCGGCCTCGGCAGGTTGAAGTGTGGTTCCAGAACAGGAGAGCGAGGTTAGATCTCCGCGAAGGAAATGAAGTTTGAGTTCACTCTGTAACATCATATATGATTTTGCGTACGTCTTCATCGTGTTGCAGGACTAAGCTCAAGAAAACGGAGGTGGAGCTCGACTTCCTCAGGAACTGCTGTGGCAGGCTGACGGAGGAGAACTGGAGGCTGCAGAAGGAGCTGCAGGAGCTCAAGTCGCAAAATTCTTCCGATCTAAGGTACACGCAGCACCACGAGGCGGCGGTCGCCTTCGCGATGTGCCCATCTTGCAACAAGGTCACTGGCGCCAGCGACGGCTCCGGAAGCGGGTTTCTCGCCGCGACCTCGAAGCGTCACTTCTCCGACCCCTTCGCTCGCTCCGCCGCACGCTAAAGGTAAGACGTAAACCTACTTGTGTCCAAAAGCATAACCCACCCCCTTCCTTTTAACCAGGGTTGGGAGATGTAATCTGATACATGCTTCCTCTGACTGATACCACTACTTACATACTATCATCTACTTCTCCCGGAGAAGGATCGATCTCTCCTTCTCTTGCTTCTGTCGGAAACTAGTTAGCTTATGGCCAATTTTGTTTTTGTACCTCTCTCTCTCTCTCTCTGTGCTGTGTTTACCTTTGGAGGAGAGAGATTAAAATAGTCATGCCATTAAAGGAGGATTCAACTATCCACTGGAGGGTGTAACTTGAACTGATTCAAATATATGAACGCACTACTCTACGTGGTTTGCAGCGTCTATGATTCTTGACTTTTAGCAGTCAGGCTTTTTGCTCATTAGGTTTCTTTCAAGAAAAAATATTTCTTGATAAATTATTTCTGATGGCAAACATCACCACATTCTCTTCTTTTTTGTTCCCTAATATAAATAATATCATGGATTTGCGCAAAAGAGACATACCTCTGTAATGATCTACTACTGTGACTCAGTCCAAGACATTGAATTATATTCTGCCATGAACAAGTATGTGAAGTTGGGGTAGAAGTGCCTCCTCGATCAATTGATGCACGAATGCAACCTTTATAACCCCTTTGTTTGAGATAGGGATGAGAAACAAAAAGGGATACTTTATTCATTGTTACAATACCTATTTATACAAGGATGAGGGAGGATTTTCCTCAATTGAAACGAGATCTTCTCATTCAGTTACAGAAGTAAAGTTGTTCAGCTAACATACCCTCGCAAGATCGAGCTTTTGTCAATGATGTCGATCTTGAATCGATGCAAGAGAAAGAGCTTGCAAGTCAGAGCCTTCGTGAGGGAGTCTGCAAGTTGATCGATCGTGTGGACATGAGAAACACGAAGCTGCTAGCGGATGACTTGATCGCGCACAAAGTGAAAATCAATAGCAATATGCTTTATGTGGAAGTGGAAGACTGGATTAGCACAAAGATAGGTAGCACCAATGTTGTCATAATAAATAACAGGCGTAGAAGCAAAGTGAATATGAAGCTCTGTAAGTAAGTTAGTAATCCAATTAAATTTGATAATAACACGATATTCCGCTTCAGTAGTAGACCGAGCAACTATCTTTTATTTCTTAGAACTCTAGCTAATTGGATTAGCACCAAGAAAAATAATATACCATGATATATAAGTTCTATCATCAATGTTACCAAGCTAGTCTACATCGGCAAAGGCATGAAGCCGAGAGGGAAAGTGCTTGTGAAGGAAAATGCCATGATCGATGGTCCCCTTAAGATAACGTAAAATACGTCTGACAGCAGTCCAGTGTAGAGTAGACGGTTGGTGCATAAACTGGGATAACTTATTAACTGCAAAGGAGATATCTGGACGGGTAAGAGTGAGATATTGTAAGGAGCCAACTACTTGTCGATACTGAGTAGGATCTATAGCAGGAGTGCCATCACATAATTTCAGTGATTCATTAGCAGATAGAGGAATAGTGACCTCGTTTGCATCTTGTATGTTCGTCTTTAATAGCAAATCCTGGATGTACTTTATCTGAGAAAGGAAGAGGTCATAGGATGTAAACATAGATTCGACACTGAGAAAATAACTCAGGTTACCGAGATCTTTAAGAGAGAATCAGACAGCCAATTACGTGATAAATGCCTGAACTTCTATAGGATTGTCACATGTGACAATAATATCATCGACATAGACTAGAAGATAGATGGTGTCCCTATGTTGATGACGTAAAATTAGGAAGACATCAGACTTGGAGTTGATGAAGTCCATTGAGGATAAGTAGTGACCAAGCTCAGTATATCAAGCTCGTGGAGATAAATGATATTGTGAAGTTTGCACATATCGTAAATATTAAGGATATATAAATTATTGAGATTGCTCCGTGAAGACATCATAAATGTTTGGACATGACATTGTGATCTTTTCTCCGATGAGTGTGACATGCTGAATGACCCTTCAGCTTGAGCTCTCTACTCCTTAATGTCCAGTTTTGCGGAAAGAAAAGAATCAGGTAAATATGACCAATAAAAGATGGCATTCTGTGATGGAACAGCCAGGAGAGGGCCATAAGATCATATGATATGATGAACCTTAGAAATGTTGTGATCCCATAAAAAGTTGAAGTGACAGTCTCTTAAAATTTTGAGTTACACCATCTCATCTAGAAGTTTAAGTATGTGGATAAGATATGAACCAATAGATTTAAGTTTTTTATTTATTTTTGATACTCCTTTATGTGGGATGACATATTGCTCCTCCATCCAATACGAGGAGTCTGAAAAAATTATCATATTAAATAACATAATATTTAAGATGGATTCAAACCTGGGAGCAATATATAAATCAATCCGGATATCTCGACAAAAACAATTGAACATATATTATCTTAAATTTTAAGTGGGGCAGATGGAAAGACAATACAGTAATTTATAATAGTAACAGAGTTGAGAATATTAAATTATAAATAGATCTACTACAGTTTGCATGAAATATATTGTGCATCATTCAACAGAATTTTCACACTAAACAGTAGGTTTCAGTTGAGGCTGATAACAACAACACTGACCATTGATGGATTGCAAGGCGGGTAGAGTACCTCATGACATTGAATGCTGTCCTCCCAAACTTTTCTGAACAGTAGTAGTTCTAAAAAGTGATGTAGATTGGATTGGAAAATGCAGGAAAGCCAAGAATATACATAGCCAGCAACTTGATTTTGTGTTGAAGAAATAACCAATAATCGTGGATCAAAATCAAGGAACAGTAAGCCACATCACCTTGGCATGTATTTCATTTCGATGATGATTCAAGGTGCACACTCAAACTCATGTGAATCTAATTATTTGGGTTGATGTTGATTTTAACTCATGCGATTTTAGCCACTCAAACTCATGTGATTCACTTGTATTAAAAATAACATATACATTTTTAAAATATAGCATATGAATTTTTTTCATCAAGTTTGAGTTAAGATACATTAGAGTCTACTTATATGACATGTTGATTTATAATAAAATATTAATATAATAATATAGAATTTAGTTTAAATAAAAAAGATTCATTTTAGCCCATGTAGTTTTGATCATTTAAGATCTTATAGTTTTATTTGTATCTAAAATAACCCCTATATCTATAAAAACATAACATATAAGTCTCGTCCGTCAAGTATGAGTTGACATATATTAGAGTATATTTTTATGGTATGTTGACTCACGTTAAATCATAATATAATAATACATGTAATTTAAGTTTTAAAAAAGGTCTATCTCGTCGAGGAAGAGGAAGCGATGGAGGCCATAGCGGTGGACGAAGACAGAGAGATAAAGGTAGAAGAGGGCGTAGGCAAAGGTGAGGGAGAGCTAGACCATCATATCGTAGGCACGATGAGTGAAAGCATAGGAGACGACAAAGTGAGAGTTGGTGAGGATGAAAACGCCAAGATGAAGAGGGACTAGGAGACTACTGCGTGCATAGCGTCGGATTTTTCAACGCACATCCACCAAAGGTAGGATCAAAAGCTTCTAAGCTTATCGCCAACATGGGAGAAGCTACGTGCGTATGACACCCTACTAAGTAGTAGTAGCTTGGTGCTACCGGTGGTGGTCACTTCCATAACGATGCATCCTTCCACCATTGAAAGTAGTTTTAATTTTTTAAATTTAAATTATATAATTATTATATTAATTATTTATTATGAGTCAGCATGCCACGTAAGCAGACTCTAACATTTGTTAATTCAAACTTGATACGAATAACTTATATGTATGTGTTTTAAAGCGTAAAGTTTATTTTAGATACGATCAAAATCATAAGAACTTAAGTGATCCATAATCAAAATCACAAGGGGTAAAACAGATCACTTTTTAAGCTTAAATAAAATATATATATCATTATATTAATAGTTTATTATGAGTCAATATGTGATGTAATTAGACCTTAACGTATATTAACTCATACTTGACGGAAAGAGATTATATGTTACGTTTTTTAAAATATAAAGATTATTTTATATACAAGTAAATCATAAAAATTTAAAAAATTTATAATCAAAATTACATGTAAAGTGAACCTTAACCCTAATTATTTTGAGAGGTTGACTTTGGTGCAGGATAATTATTCAAGTAATTAGGATTTATTGAATTCGCATGATTTGACAATGATGGGCTAGGATTGATATATATATATATATATATATATATATATATATATATATATATATATATATATATAAACTTAATTAGAACCTATGAGTTTTAGAATCTATCAATCGAAGAAGTGGTAGATTAAGTTTTATGGTTCGCCCGCTGTGGAGTGGGCTTAAATTAAGCCCAAAACGGAAAAGCCTATGTATGTATTTGGATTGAGGTTGGATTAGGTTGAGGCCAATCTGCTCAATTTGGAATTGGAGTTACCAAATCGAACCAATCATGTTTCATACAAAGGTTCAGTTAGCTGGATTATTGGATGAATAAATATGATATTTAAAGTGCAGTGCTTGAAACAAATTCTATACAGAGTTGACCGACGATAAAAGATTCATATATAGTCGATCGATCTCAAAAGAAATTAAGATAATTATAATTTGTTGTTTGTGTTGCTCGGGACAAATCATGCTATTATCACATTGCGAATATATATATATATATATATATATATATATATATATATATATATATATATATATATCTGACTGGCAATTTTGGTGGGAGGATCTTAAATAAAACTGCATCAACATCTCAAGAACATTAATCTCGATTTTTTAGAATTTTGAGACATAGTATATATATATATATAAGCTGCTGCATAAATGAGATATTAATGAGTCGTGCTTTTGTGCCTCTGCACAACACAGCACATTATTTTTTTATTTTTCATTGGGACATTCAAATTATCGTGGCTGTTCCTCTTATGGATTTATGTTCACGACAAGAGCAGAATCCCCCGCTGCAACCGTGAACGTCTGAGAGAGCTTCTTCTTGTTTGGGGTTATGATTTCAACTCTGTAAGTGCCATGGAATCCCCTGAACTTGAACTCTCCTTGATCGTCCGCTCTCCCCCGGGCATGAGACAGCCACTCCTGCTTCAGCATCAGGAACCTCTTCCCAGCTTCGTTGAGCTCACCTTCGGCGTTCACCAAGTGCGCATTGCCCCGGAACATGAACAGCTCCCAGAATCCCCACAGCATGATCCCCTCCACCGAGGGGTGCGCGAAGGCCTCGCGAAGCATCACCTCCAGGTCGTCAGCTCGAACGTACTCGTTCGACGCCGGTGCGTCCAGTTCGGTGAACCAGATCGGAAGCCCGAGCACGCTCAGCTTGTCCAGCGCAGAAGACACAACTGGGCCGACTGGAGCGGTAACATGTCCCTGTAATCCGATTCCTCCGACCGGTGCATCTTGTTCTTGGAGGCCGAGGATTTGCTTCATGTACATCTCCGGGGACGCTCTGGTATCGACAGCTCCCTCCACGTTGTAGTCGTTCACGAACAGCGTAGCAGAGGGATCCAGTTGGTTTGCAGTCTTGAACATGTACGATCCGATGTCTTCTCCCAGCCGGTCTCGGTAGAAGGAGCCATGAAGCATCTCGTTGTTGACATCATAGTGCCGGAACTGGTCTTTGTACCTGGTAAGGAGGCCATTGATCCGGTTCTGAACGGCCATGGAGAGGTCCTCCTTGTTCAGGGACCGAACCCAGTTCTGCACCGCGCTCTCCACCTCCCAGAAGATGCAGTGTCCCCTGGCCTCCATGCCGTTCTTCCTGCACAGCTCCAACAGCTCGTCGGCGTCGGCGTAGTTCAGACTCCCCTTCTGCGGCTCCGTCCAGTACCACTTGAGCTCGTTCCCGAACACCGCCCAGTTGAAGTTCTTGACGAAGAAGTCGACGAAGTCCTCGTTGTCCATGTTGGTGCGCATGATACATGATCCCAAAGGGAAGCTGTTCTTGATTTGTGTCACTCGTACGGATGATCCAGCCGCAGCATCATCGCCGGAGCCCGAGATCTTCACGACCACGTCCCTCTTTCTTACCTGAGCAGACAAATGCAAACTGAATGATCGAAGGGATTCAGATTCATGAACTAACATCGTTTGTGGAATAATTACCTTGTCAGTCAATTTCTTGAGACCCTTGAATCTTTTCGTCCTGTCGACAGGAAAGATCTGTAGCCCTGCAACCATTAGATCGACTCCGGAAGCTGGGCCTTGAACAGAGACTATGACTTTTGATGGCTGCTTCTCGATTCTGAATGATCCTCCGACTTCATACCATCTCCCATCTTTAGCCTCGACTTGGCCTCCGCTGATCCACTTGCCATCGACGCCGAGGGAGACACCGATGTTCTGAGGGCCACTCCGTTGAGGGCCGACGCGAACCCAGGCCGAAACTTGATATGTCGCGTGCAGATGCAGCTTGTCATCGATGGCTTGAGCTGCACCCATCCATGTCTGCGTGCGGCTCGTGACGAGAATGTATCGACCATTCAAAGGCTCCCATGTTCCGAGTGACTCCTTTGCCATGGGAGGAAGCACATGAGGCGCGCCATTGCTGGTGACGGTCAGTTTACAGGAACCGAGAGGAAACCACCCATTTAGGCCATCGGAACCATCCACCAGATTGCTGTTCTGGATTATGTTTACTCCGTGAACGACACTCTGCAGAAACAGTGACGAAAGGCTGAATGCACTCGATCGTCTCAAGACTCGGTGAGCTTATAATGCGAGCAGTGGAGATTCTACGAACCTGGAAATCTGGAGGAGATGGTGGCGGGTTCTTCGCTGCATGCTTAACTACTAAGCTGTTGAGAAGAAGATCAACACCCGCCGGTGGTCCGTCGATGAATACGACAGCTCTGGAGGCAGCACCGTTGAATAGAAACTTGCCTTGCAATTGCACCCAATCCTTATCTGACGCTTGCGATCTGACACCAAATCACATCATTAGCTTCTGCTCTCAGGAAGAACTGCTGCAACTCTATGAAGCTTATCGAGCAATGAGAACTACTCACTTGGCAACGCCGATGTACTGATCGCGGCCGTTCGCCCCTTGAACGTAGAGATTCACCGTCACGTCGGCCGTAGTAGTCGAACCACCGAGGACTCTGACGGTGGCGGCGACCTCGTAAGCGAGCTTCCGCTCCACCCTGCCGGTGATTTCCTGCTGAATCCCGTTCCAGCTTTGAGTGCGTCCGGTGGCCGAGGCGAAGTACTTCCCACCATTCAGCGGCAGAATTGTGCCGTCGCTCGTCGAGTCATGCAACGCGATCTGGCATCCTCTTCCGGACCAGTTGTTCAGGCCATCGTCGAAGGCAGGATTGAGTATGATGTTCTCATCATCTCCTCCTCCTCCCAAACTCATGTTCGACACCTACAAAAGCAATAGAACAGCAGCCACAATGCTGTGTAGCCTTAGAATTCGATTGAATGATGAGCAGACCTGGATCTAAACCATGAGAAAACACTCATCACCTCGGAGTACAGTTCACTGCGGGAATCAGCCATGAAATGGGTGCTCTACCACCATGGATTGGAGCCACCTCCTATATATAAGCCTCATACATTCCCATCAGCAACCTGGGATCGAAAGCTAAATCAAAAACATTGCTTTGCGTTGGAGTATCTAAGGCGGATGAGTAAGATTATTACGTCCAAAATGCTCATGAAGATCCTTTTTCTTGAAGTGTTAGGTTGCTTTAGCTTTTGTCTTTGCTTCTTGATGGACTTTTTCTTTGGCATCCAACCATTCTTGCGCTGCAATATTTCTTTTTTTGCTGAGAGACTCTTGCACTAGCCACCATTTCTTGTGAATTAATTACTTTCTGATGGGATGAAGTATACTCAGCCTTCAAAGTCAAGAGAGATGGTCTGTAGTCGCCTTTTCCAAATATGAATCTTCAAGAACAAGCATTTGTTGGATTACTGCTTGTCTACTTTGAATTTACCAAACAGCAACATCCCCAAACCAACTAGGGTTAAGATTAATGCTGCAGGCGATGCAGAACTGCTAACAACACTTGTCAACAATTTCTTTAATGGAAATTCTATACCAACTCTGGATTAAAATACTAAAAAAATCCCATGAAACCATCATTTTTTCTGTCTGATCAAACTTCTTCTAACACAATCTTATGTTAAACTGTCAGTCTCTACCAACAAAGTTAGTTATCACCTATGCTGATGATAGATATAGATATCATAGGTAAAGAGAGAAAAGTTGTGTGTTCATACATATTTGAAATTAATCCATTATTATTTTTTTATATTTATTGTCTCAACCTTTACATTTGATCTGCAATGGAGGTAATTGATTTAAATCTTTGACATAGGTCAAAAGCATCAAGTAGATTTGATATTTGATTAAAGGCAAATTAAACATACAACAGAATTATACTCCAGTAAGAGTTTATAGCTGAACTCGTCTTTATTACTTGAGCAATAAAAAATAATCTTAAAAATTTAGAGCTACAGCCAAAACAAATATATCTGGGAAATGTCAGCAGGAGAACAAGAATTAATCCCTGGACACATACATGTCTGCAGCTTTGAGATGAGAGCATGCGCAGAGAAAGATTACTATATCACTCGCCAGAGATTTCCATTCAAAATGCCAAAGCTCATCATAAATCATGTCCATCATTCCGAGATGCAAAACATCAGCACAACACAAAGAAAAGATTATAATTTTTTTTGTGTAACACCAATCACTGAATTAGCTACAGGGAGACACACGAAAACACCAGTAATGCTAATTCATGTGTAACTCAGAAATGTAGGATCAATCTGAACCTGTGGTTCTCTTACAGAACACCACTCACTAAATGTTCAGATTCTGTCACTTGCTCAGAAAATTTTTCATTCAGCTCTCACAATGGCTCATATTTCCTTTGGTAAAAGAAATTTTGGTGGTGACAGACAATAAATATATCTACTGGCTCCATGCACCTCATCTTTAGCTTAGCTATCCCACAAATAATAGGGACTATGTTACCTTAATCTGTATCTGTATGTAATCTACTTACCTTGTTACTAGAATTTTTTTTTCTTTTCCTTTGCAATCTGAGTTGCATATTACAAACTAAGGTTCGTCCACTTTGTCAGAGTTATTTTTAAAATATTAAAATTCCATAAAAGAGTTTTTTATTTTTTTATTTTATGGTATTGATAATGACTATCATGAAAGGACATGTCCGATACCCTTTTAAAGTAACACTTGAGTAATTTTTGGGCTCTTAAATAGAATCCTAAGTATCATCGATTAATTTATTTAGAAATAAATATTTTTTTAATATTCTAATTAAATGATATTTATATATATTTTTAGTTTGTTGAAGAAGGTTAGTCAAGTCATTCAATGATCACTCCCGTTTCTCATACATATATAATTTTAAAAATAAATTAGGATGATCACATATCTTTATTTTAGGGTTTGATATTTTAGTCAAGGATCAGCATAATTTAAATTAAAATTTATCACAGATAATCCTTTTTTTACTTGAGCTCTCTTATCATGCTAAAATACGATCCATATCTAATGAGTTAATTAGTCTATAGATTTATTTTGACTTAAATCATTGATCAAAATATTTAAGATAAGATTTGATGATAGTACACTCAAGTTAATTTTAACTTTATTCACTTTCGATATGAAATTAATTAAAATATTACAACATATGATTTGGTGCCTAAAACAAATCTTCGATCACGGTGATTAGTGCAATCGATCACGCTGTCAAAAAGCCAACGCAATTGTTCCTAAGAAACTGGCCATGGTCATCTCATTTAAATACAGTTCTTGCCTAATAGTTGACTGAAATAGAGAGAACATGTAGTTGTTTGGTGAAGTAATTTAAATCCAAACTGATATGAGTGGCAACAAGTTTGATGTTCAGAGTGTTAAAAGTTTCATTAGTGCGTTGTTTGGTCAAATAATAAATATTCAAACCGGTGTGAGTGACAAAAGTTTGAGGAGATTCTTTCCAGCTTCACTATCAACCTATTCATTGCGTGGCCCACTAATAATAATCTAAACTGACTTGAACGAAAACAAGTTTAATGTTTGTATCGTTTCAACCGATGTAAGTGTCTGATGGGACTGGTTTAAGTTAAATTTAGGGTTAAAATTCAATTTAATCTATGTCATTTTTATCATCTGTCACTTAAGTTTCATAGTTTAATTATGTCTAAAATAATTTTTATATTTCAAAAATATAAAATATAAGTATTTGATATGTTGACTCATTATAAATTTTTAAAGTAATAATATATATATATATAATTTAAGTTTTAAAAAAAATTCATTTTAGCCCCTATATTTTTAGTTATAGATCACTGAAACTTTTATTATTTTGTTTGTATCTAAAATAATACCTATATTTTTAAAGATATAACATATAAGTCCCTCTCATCAAGTATTAGTTGACAGATATTAGAATATACTTAAATTATATATTGACTCATAATAAATCATTAATATAATGACACATATAATTTATATTTTAAAAAAATATTATCTTATCGAGAAAGAGGAAGGGGCGGAGACCATAGCAATGGATGAAGGCAGAGAGAGAGAGATATAGAAGAGACCGGAGACAGAGGTGAGGGAGAGTTGGACCACCACGTCGTTGGCACGATATGTGATGACGTAGGAGAGGACGAAATGAGAGGCGGTGCGGATAAAAATGCCTAAGAGGAGAAAGAGGACTAGGATACCATTGTATGCCTAGTATTAGACTGGTCGATACATATCCACCTGAGGCAGGACCGAAAACTCCTAAGCTCGTTGTCAGCGTGGGAGAGACTACGTGTGTACGACGGCCTGCTAGGCAGCAACGACTCAGCAGAGTTGTTGGTGGTCACTTCCACGATGATGCCCCATTTTGTCACTGACGGTGATAATTTTTTTTAATTTAAATTATATATATTATTATATTAATAGGTTATTGTGAGTCAATATGTCACATAAGTAAATTCTAATATCTGTTAACTTAGACTTGATAAGAGAGACTTATATGCTATATTTTTTAAAAATGTAAAAGTTATCTTAACACAAGTAAGGCTTAAGGATCCATCACCAAAATTATATGACTAAAAATTAAATTATATGACTAAAATTAATTTTTTTTAAAACTTAAATTATATGTATCATTATATTAATAATTTATTATATGTTTCTTAATGAGAGAAGCTTATACGTTATATTCTTCAAAATAATAAATATTATTTTAAATATAAAATAAATTATAAAAATTTTAGATGATGTATATTCGAAATCAATGGAGTAAAATGGATCTTAACCTTTAAATTTATATCTATTAATCTTTAGAAAAAAAGAGAAAAATGAAAAATAATATCAGACGAATGGATGTTGATGGCATGTCAACAATTAGAGAGATATCTGGACTCAAACATGACTATGGTGGATCACAGAATTTTCTGAACAGCCATCCTTAAAAGTGCATCGATCAAGCTTGGTTGAAAAAAGATCGAAGCATGTCAAGCAAATGACAGAGAGAACACTATCAACCTGTGCGTTGTTTGGTCAAATAATAAGTATTCAAACTGGTGTGCATGTACAAAGTTTGATGTTTCAGATTCTTTCCAGCTTCACTATCAACCTATTCATTGCGTTGCCAAATAATAAAAATCCAAACTGATATGAACGACAACAAATTTGATGTTTATATCGTTTCAATCGTTGTAGGACCTTGATCAGACTGGTACAAGTTACATTTATGTCAATAAATATTTTTTATCCTAAGAAAAAAAAGAGAAGACAAGAAAAAAAAAATCTCGGACCAGCGGATATCGATGACATGTCAACAGCAAGAGGATTGGGACTCGCGGCTATCAACAGATAGAGATTCATCTGGACTTGAACATGAGTAGGCTGGATCACAGCTTTTTCCAAAGAACCTGTTCATCATCCTTGAAAAAGGATCGAAGCATGTCAAACAAATACCTTCCAACTGAATTTTGTTAATCATTTTTCATCATATCTATGGCAATTAAACAAAAAAAAGAACCTGTATTCAAACTACCAGCAGTAGCAATTAGAATGAGGTGTGGAGGTGTTTCTAAATTGGAGCTTTATTGACTAAAAAGAAATCCTCCTACTTTACAAGATTGAACCATAAACAATAAGGCTCGAGCACTTGATCATTTTGGTTTTAGATTTTGACACGCTAACAGTTGAGTAAAAATGTGGTTCTTAGAAGGAGCCTTTGACAAAAGTTTCCCCTTTCTAGATCATAATGATCAGAGGGACATCTTGTAGAATTCTTCTCTGTTAAGTATTATGGCTAATTTAGAATGCCAACCTCAAATCTTAAAAACAAATTTGTTTCAGCTTAACTACTCCTCTTCAAGCAAACAAATTTGCTTGATTTGAATGGCAATAAGCAAACAAACATATTACTAGTTGTATCTAGCAAAATAATAATCTAGGAATAGCCCACAATTCATCAAACCTTCACACACACCCTACCATTCCAAGCATTCAACTAATCAGCAGAAGAGACCTCAATAACACCAAATATACTCAAGGCAAACCTATGTTTTATGAGAAGAGTTTGTACATCCAGCCCATCGCCTGTGCCCCATGTTGATAGACATACCAGCAATTATTAATCACAATCAATGTGCAATGGGATATTGGACTAAATTCACTGGAGAAAATCCTCGTGGTAGCTATCGCTAATCACAGATACAAACCTCTCGAGCCAAGGGAGCTGATGAAGGTCTTTCATGGTATCCATGTACGAGTCAGAACATGGAGGGGGTGACCGGGAAGGGGGAATGTGGTGGTCGCTCGGGCCAAAGAATCCTCCAGCAAGAAACCTTTGTATCATAGCCAGTTCTGCACTTTCTTGCTCAGAATACTCATCCATAATGGCCGGCAGAGATTCAAAAGACTCCCGTGTCCACTGTTCTGATACTTGATCAGAAGGTGTTACAGCGGGTTCCAAGCTGTTCTCACCCCAAAGGGCACAATGACATGTCTGAATCCCATTCCTATATTCAGCACCACAGGAGTAGCAGAATTCATGCCCACACCTGTAATATGAACACAAAAATGATGTTAAGCAAATAAGACTTCGGGTTTATCTAGCTACTGTTTCATCCTGGAAAAGGAAGGGCCTAAAGAAGTTTGGACCCCATATATTTGACTCTGAAAATTGAAAGGAGGCAAAGTCTTAAAATAGCAAGTCAACACAGCATTAGTTTGGTCATGATATAAATAATAAGCATAGATCCAGCTGAGGTAAGGCACTATTACGTAGTTGCATTAATGCAGAGATCTGGACGAATATTTCATGATATTCAACCAAGCTTCAAAAACAGTATTACCAGTCGAAAAAGTCAATTTTACCCGCTAGAAAATTTTGAGGTTTATTAAGGATAAACTCAAAGTAAGCTTCTTCTACTACCAAGATATCCTTCACCGAAAACCATTAGATGCTATGCATATTAGGATGCTGACATATTTAAAAAATTGGTCAAAATAACAAATATTTTTTTTAAGAAACAAAATCAAACAGCAGTGGCCAATGGAAATTGAACAACATAAATTCATTTCTCCATTACTCAAGACAAAACCATTTTTATTCATAGCTCCTATGCATTTACCATGGTATTCGATTGTGCAAGAAAGGATGGTGGTCTGCATTGTTGATAAATGATCTGCCTAAAACCAATGTTAACATTCTTTTAGTGAAATGAATATTGGGTAAAAAGGGAAGTTCACAAATCACGTTTACTAAAGAGGTATCATTTTGATGGCATACCTCATGTTGGTGACTCCCAAATGCTACAGTATGCGATGGAATCTGTTCTGAATGGCAGAAGTCCAGTGCACAGAAAAAGTTCTGGCCGAACAGCCTTGTGATCACACATTAATTAAGGCATTGATTAAAGCAGTGACGAGGAACTGAACTAGATGACATGCATGCTCAATACAAGTTATAAGTGAATAAAGGATACTTGACGATAGAAACTGGATAAGCCAAAATGACAAGAGCGAAAATTTGAGCAAGAACTTTCTGGAGCTGTTTGTTTCACCAATGTGAAAACCAGCTCCAAAGTGAAATTTTTCAAAAGAGAGGTCCCATGGAATTTGATTTAGGTATGAACAGTTTGTTATCTGAAAGATGCTGAAGTGGAGTTTCCCAAAGTCAAATCAGAATTTGGTATTCACTTTTCTCATAAATGGCCATAAAGCTTTCTGCATTGAGTCTACTTTCTCCAAATTTATGACTTTCCGATACTCTAGAGTTCCAGTCCACTTCTTGTAAACTAAACACAGAAACTTAGCCAACTTTCACCAGAACTCCACATCAGCACTTCAACTTTTACATATAGTACAAAAGATCAGTGAGACTAACCCCCACCATCATGTTGATATGTAATATTGTCATTAGCTTTATTAAGATTATTTCACATTTTTGGTAAGAAAATATAATAAACAAAAAGATAAACCAGAGTCATAATATTAATATATAATTATGTTATTAGAATGATCCAAAGTCTTTAACAATTTTGGTAATAAGAAACTGGAAGATGTATTATTCCCATGGCTTCCATTACAAAATTTTGGTTAATTATCACAAAAGGAATAAATGCATAGACAGGACATGGCATGTTTTTATCTCCTCATCAGAAATAGGTTCTTTAGGCAAAAGCTTAAATCCACAACTCATACAATCATATAGAAAGAGAGATCAAGAAAATATAATAAATGAAAAAAGCCTAGCCATAAGCATTTATTCTGATTACGAAGGTGGGTCTTGGAACAATGGAAAGCTTCTTACTATGCAATGATGGTAACCCGGAGTTCAGTCATGGAAACCTCTCTCTTTACAAAGGTACATTGTGTCCATTGACTTCCCAACCCTTGCATTGGCAGGGGCTTCTCGGTTCTTTATTCCCAACAATTTGGGAATAAAAAAAGGAAAAGAAAACGCAAATGCTGTTGGCAATACAAAAGAAATCACTAATGGTAATTGACACTGAAAAAGAAATGTTTAGAACAAAAAAATTGTGAACTAGAAAACTGATGTATAAGATCCAACTGTTAGTGGTACATAAAGTTTGCATCATGAAGCTAAAGAACCAAACTAACGCCTGGTTGAACTTAACCTACATCATCAATGTTTTTAATTGACAATCTAAACCTGCTCGAAGGTCAACCAACATGATTCAACGAGAGTAGCTAACCTCCCATTGCAAGTCCTGTCACTAGTAGCTCCACCATTATGATGCAATACAGTAGTCAAACTCTCTTTGATATGAATTTTTACTATTTATATGAATGGTTGTTATGTTTCTTAAAACCCGTATAGGTTGCAAGCATTGATTGTTGCAAGTATTGATTCTTAAATCATACAAAGTACAATGCTACAATAAAATATAAAAGAATATACATCATCTTTGTGACTCATCTTGTTTTACTTATAAAAGATTTGCAGTGTCAGCAAGTCCACAAGTCCTGTGTCATATCTATGCTTTTCAAAGATGATATCAGATTCTTCTACAAGTATCTATGATTAATATGTTAAAAATATATTGGAGAGCAAAGTAACACATTGTCCCAACTTACAAAGAGCCACAACCAAACGACATATGATGATGATCAAGGATCATTGTTTTAGGTACCGGACACATTTCGATGATCTATCAGACTAGTGCATACCGATTAGTGACAGTATACTATGTGTCGATGCATTGGTATTCTCTGGTGTTTCGGTGAGGAAGAAAAAGAGGGAGAAGTGGAATGCATGGTGTAGGATCAAGGTGGTGGAGAAGGAAGAAGAGGTGGGAGCATAACTGAGAAGAACAAGGAACGCAATGACAATGGCGTTGGCAGCTATTGTCAAATTTATGAATATTTACAATTGTCAAAGTTATGGATATTTACAATTGTGGATATATACACTCCATGTTTCAAAGTTACGGATATTTACAATTGTCAAATTTCTCAACAGACCAAGGATGAAGCTGGATACTTTTCCTCTTGTTACATAATCAGGGACCCAGTGATGGACATAATGAATCTCCTCCCAATCTATCACCACATTTTACAGAAAGCCTCTCTTGTTAATTTATGGAGGGAATGATGCCAAATATAGTTTTTGCAGTATTGCAGAATTTTGATTCACAAAGCTGACTCAAAAATACAGGCAATTTAGCAACCTGACATATACAGAAAAATCATATCAAATAACATTTTAATCTTCATTTTCACATGTTGCAAATATCACAACATAATGAGAAATTGGCTAAGAAGAATGATTGAAGATGTTCAATTTCATGAGAAGGGCACAAGTATCTTTTTGACATAAAGAGTGCTTTCTCATAGGGACCGTCCAATGATTTTAGATAGAGAAGATAGATCATTGTTAGTGAACAAGAAAATCCATGTTTCATAAAGACTAAAACTTGTGACTCTGACTTAAAGAGTGCTTTCTGTAGGAACAATCCAATGAGTTTAGATAGAGAGGATATACCATTCTTAGCAAACAAAAAATCATGTTCCATAAAGTCTAAACTTATATAACGAGGCAATTTGGTTATGGTATTTTAAAGAAAAAAAAAATATATGTTATGCCATGTGTGAAAGAAGGATAGGTGTACTGGTGTATCAGAAACACAGAGCAAAGAGAGGTCACAACTTATGTCCAACTAATATGTATCTCTGATTTATAAATCTACAAATCAATTTTCTAACACAACCAAAAATAAAAAATATTAGCATTCATCCAACGATAATAAACTATTCTCAGTAATGACATATCAAAAATCATATTTGACGTACCACCAAGTCATGTGGGAGCCCCCATGAGTGACAACAAGCATTCGACTGCACTGCCGGCAGCGTCTACGCCTAGCATTTTGTTCCAAGTGATGTAACCTGTTATTCTCTGCATCTCTCTCTGCTGCAGGTAGGTTTTGATACTCTACACATGTCATGAAATAATGCCATGGTACTTGACAGCCAATACATATATCTCTGTGACATTCTGGGCACTCAATTTGGTTGAAATCTGACTGTGCTGATGAGCTTTCTCTGAAGGACAAATAATAGACAGGATTCAGCAACCCCGAACAGTAACGGAAAGGGCAAAAGATTCTATCTCCATTATCAGTATCAGCCTCCATTGAAAATCTCTCTAGCAATACATAAGTGGCAACTGGAAGAAAGGACTTGCATTCACTAGTTGAAATAATATTTTTGCACATAACTTGTGGGCACCTTATAGGGACCTGTGAGGTCCTTAATTTGTGTTCCACATATATGACCATGCAATCAGAACAAACTTTGTGGAAACAATTCATCTTTATCATTTTGGAACTTAGCTTCTCCTCACCACAAATAGGACAATTGTCAACTGACCAGTCACCAATTGCTTCCTTGGCCAAGCACAATGGCTTCTCTAGTTCAAAACTAGAAACAAGTTGCAAATCGAAGTCTTCTAGCTTATCAGCAAGTTCTAAAATTCTATGCCCTAGAGCTACCAAAAGCTGGTCATCAAGTATTTCTGTTTCTGCAATCTGTCAAAGCAATGAAACCATCAACATCATTATCACTCCAAAAAGGAGAGAAATTATATAGTTAAAGTACAATAAAAAAAAGAGGGGAACAAAAGTTGTATGAATCGTAAAAGCAGAAAAAAAAGCTTAAGGATGTTCAAAGACATGAAGGAGGTTACAACAAAATAAGGAGAGGAACATGATTCTCTGAACATGCAACACCAAATCTATATGGAGCTTGGTTCGTCTTACCAGCCGGTATCGGTGTACCAACCAACCATTGGAATGGTACTTACCAAACCATACCAACGTACCTACACATAGTATAGTAGGGCATACCAACAAACCAGTATGTGTCACTCATACCAACCATATATCGGATTGGTACATACTGTCCGTACCGAACAGTAAGCCATGGTACGACAAACCTTATATGAGGATCAAGTAATTGAACACAGAAAAACAAATCATTATTATGTAAAGAACTTGTCATACTATGAGGTAACATAATCATTTGATGCATGTTTGAGCAAACACAACCTAATAATATACTATCTAAATTGCACCAAATGACAATATCCAATACAACTATAAGATACAGTCAACATATTCTTCAACTTTCTTGGTTAGTCTATTCCTTACTTGATAATAGAGGTCCTCTGAATCCGTGAATGCATAGAGCATTCGAGCACCATTCTGCAAAGCTGTCAAAAGACCATCCATTAATGCCAAGTGCTCCGCCACCAATTCATCTACATGAAAATCGAGCTTCTTCTGCACTTGAATCAAGGGAACCCCAGGAGACCTTTCCATTACTACCCCAATTCCAGAAACCCCAGATCCTTTACCATAACCCTCTGAGGCAGATACACCCTTGAAGAACATTCTTAACGAGAATTCATCAAGATCATCTTTAGACCCTTCGGCCAAAGATTCCTCCGAGTCCTGCCACTCATCTTCTGTGCAACAGCTTTGGAATTCATCTTCTACATCAGAATCATCAAACAATCCACCTTCAAATCCATTCATGCTCCCCGCACTCAATTTCAGAGGCATCTGAACCCTTCTAAAACACACAAAAGAACAACAAAGGGATGCCTTTTCTTTCTACCAAAAACGTATTATTACTGTGTCCACCCGGGTAGAATCAAAGAATTAAGAGTTTTAATTTTTCAGCCCCTCCTCCCAAATCAAAACTCACCCTAAGATTTTTATAAGAGAAACCGCAATTCTCGCCCGTCCACTTAGATCCAAGCAATGAACAATCCAAATACTCGATTACAAACCAGTTTCAAAAACAGCAACCAACAGAACACGACTTAGCAAAAGGAATAGAAGGGTCTCGTCTGTTCACCGGCAAGCAGCGCAACAATCGTCACCCTAAATCGCCCCACCACCACCAGACACAAATGGGGCTCTCATAGCCTCTAAAACCCATCAAAATGGTGCCAAATGTCACCAAGAAGCCCCGCTTTGGAACCCCCGACCATCGCTTCCGGATTCCTCCTTCCCATCCTGGGAAAATCCGGTGATCCAGAACAAGGGGGCTTTAATGATTCCGTCGGTTTCCTCTGAAAAGGGAGGGAAGCGTCACCGCGAAGGTAACCGAAGGCAGAGCTGACAAGGAAGCAAGCAGCGGCCGCAAAAAGAGCAAAGAAAGGATTCCTTCACAGACAGGGTAGTGGTGGGCGTCGAAGGCCGCAGCTTTATTAATTAATTGGTCACCGCTGGCGTCGAAGGGAAGACGAGGTAGCAATTCCTTTGACACGTCACCGTGTCACACCCTTATCCACCGTCCATTTGGTCTGATCCCTTTGTCTTTGTGATCTAACGCCCGGTGCCACCTTGAAAGCTTTCCATTTCATTTGCATATTAATTTACTACTATCATTATTATTAAAGAGATTAAATGAAAGTTTGTACACATTCAGATTGAGGACATTGGAGATTACCTGACCCGATTTCTTTGTGTAAAATAAGTCACAATTTTAATTTTATAGAATGCCCTAATGAGGTCTAATTGAAGAATATACAAAAAGAAAAAGGGTGACACAAATGTAGTCCACAATATTCTCCTCATATTGTTTTTGATTTTTTTTAAATTATGAACCAAAATTAAACCACCCAAGATCGATTCCGGTTCAGTCTGGAACTGATGAACCACGATTCTGATTTCAATCGAACTACGATCAGGCCAAGTCAATAGTAATAGCAAAAAAAAAAAAAAAAAGGTTGCCAATATAATTCTTCATAGGAAAAAAAAATTAGGAGCAGTAAAGAAACAGACATTAGGAAAACACTCAAATATTTTTATTTTCTTTAATTTTATTTTTACAGCAAGATTTACTCCGCTTATAAATGATCACGGATATCAATAATCGCTCGCGTCCATAAGAGGCTTTGTCAATAAGCGATCGAAACAGAGATGGGTGTCGTAGTTACAAGAACCATGAAACCGGATGATGATGCTCTCACCCTTTTCCTCGATTGTTCCGATGAAGGAGAAGATGGCGACGACTTCGATGACTACTTCGCCTTCATCAAGTCATGTCCCTCTGTTGGGCAGATAGTCCAAATTCAGCCCATAATGTACTTTAATGAAGCCCACAACCCAGGACCTCATTTATATTAACATAAACCCTAGATTAGGTGAAAAGGGTTGAGACTAAGAGGGTAGCAGCGGCTGAAAACGTGGGAAAGAGGAAGTAGACTGCAGATTGACAATAGAGGCCAGAAAATAAGAGATCTAGGAAAGGGAAGAAACAAGGACAGGAAAAGACTATTCTCAATAATTCATATCTCAGGTTAGACCAGTTTGCAGTGAATTATTACTGTGATCTCTTGAGAAAGTTTTGGATATTGTGCTTAGTATCCTTGTATTCCTGTAATTCTCTTGTGGTTGTTGCTTTGGGCTTGGGTAAAAAGCCTTTATATCTGTATATTCATTATTTTGATAGTGAATTTTCTTTTGCTTGTCCCATGATTTTTACCCTTCGAGTTGAGGGGGTTTTCCACGTAAATCTTGGTGTTCATCTGATTGTGATTTCTGTTTGATTCTGCAATGTGTGACGGTCTGCTAGTATTTGTTCATATACAAAGTTTATTTCTGTTTTATTCCCATCAACTGGTATCAGAGCGGGGTTTTGGTGGTATTTAACTTTTATATTTGAACATGGAGGCCGGTAATATTTCTCGCATGATTAGTTTAAACAGAAACAATTGGATGATATGGAAACCAAGAATAGAAGATCTCTTGTATTGCAAAGATTTGTATGGACCTTTGCAAGGGGATAGTGCAAAGCCCACAACTATGATAGATGATGAGTGGAATAGGTTAGATCAAAAAATTGTTGGCTTTATTCGTCAGTGGCTGGATGATAGTGTCTTTCACAATGTTTCTACTGAAAGTTCTGATTACTTTTTTTGGAAAAAGTTAGAAGGCCTTTATGAAAGAAAATTGGTTGGCAACAAAGATTTTCTAATCAGAAAACTTGTGAACTTGAAATATAAAGAATGTACTTCTATTTATGAGCATTTGAATAAAATACAGAGTATTACTAACCAGTTATCCTCTATGAAAATATCTCTTGATGATGAGTTGCAGGCATTGTTACTTCTCAGTTCTTTGCTAGAAAGTTAGGAGACACTGGTAGTTTCCTTAAGTAATTCTGCACTAGATGGTATTATCACCATAAATCAAGTAACAAGCAGTTTATTGAATGAGAAGTTAAGGAGAAAGAATTCAGTAACTTCTCAGATAGATTCACAAGCACCTGTCTCAGAGAACAGAGGAATGTCAAAATCAAAGGATAGAAGTGGTTCACATATATGTAGAAGTAAGTCAAGATCAAGGAAAGATATTGTTTGCTACAATTGTGGTGAGAAAAGACATTATAAGCATCAACGCAAGCAACCTAATAAGAATAAGAAAAAGGGGAAAAAAGTGGAGCATACATAGTCAAAAGAGAATATCATAACTACGGTGTAATGTAGTAATTATTTGATTTTGTTTACTTCTAATGATATTTTTTCTTATGTGTGTGCCAGGATCTCGAGTGGATAATTGAGACAGGTGATTCTTATCATGCTACACCACGGAGGGAGTTCTTTGCTACTTACAGGTCTGAAAATTTTGGTGTTGTCAAGATGGGCAATTATGACACAGTAGACATCATTGGTATGGGTGATATCCATATAAAGACCAACCGTGGCTGCAAGTTGGTGCTTAAAGATGTGAGGTATGTGGTTGACTTAAGACTGAATTTAATTTCAGTTGGAAGGCTGGATGATGAAGACTTTGATGTCAGATTTCACAAAAGGCAATGAAAGTTCAGTAATGGTTCTTTAATTGTAGCTAATGGGAAGAAATGTCATACATTGTATAGATTGCAAGCTAAAGCTTATGGTGAGCAGTTGAATGCTATAAAGAAAGACTTCAGCATGAAGTTGTGGCATAGGTGATTGGGACACATGAGTGAGAAGGGGCTGCAAGAACTTTCCAAGAGAGAGGTATTATCAGACCTCAGAGGTACATGTTTGAACCTTTGTATTGATTGTTTGGCTGGTAAACAATATAGAGTTTCCTTTGTTACTTCTGCCTTATCTAGAAAAATGCATACATTGGACCGTATCTATACAAATGTGTGTGGTCCTTTGAGGACAAAAACTCCTGGTGGATCTGTTAATGTTCCTAGTATCAGTGGTGCACTTTATTTTATTACTTTTATAGATGACTTTTCTAGGAAAGTTTGGGCCTATGCTTTGAAGACCACAGATCAGGTTATTAATGTCTTCAAGGAGTTTTATGCCAGAGTTGAAAGGGAGACAGAAAGACAATTGAAATACATAAGATCATATAATGGTGGTGAGTACATAGGATTGTTTAATGATTATTGCAGGTCACATGACATCTAGCATGAGTTGACAATTCCTGGTATGCCTCAACATAATGCAATTACAAAGAGGATGAACCACACCATCATGGAAAAGATCAGATGTATGCTTTCACAGGCCAAGCTACCCAAAAGGTTTTGGGATGATGCTTTGAGGACTGCGGTTGATGTAATCAACTTATCACCATATACAGCTTTAGATGGTGATGTTGCAGAGCATGTATGGTCAGGGAAAGATGTCTCATATATGCATTTAAGAGTATTTGGTTGTCGTGCATTTGCACATGTTCTAGACAATGAGAGGTTCAAGCTAGATGGTAAGACAAAAGAGTATATTTTTCTTGGTTACTCACATGATCAGTTTGGTTACAGACTTTGGGATCCAGAAAAGCAGAAGGTGTTCAAAAGCAAAGATGTTATCTTCTTTGAGGATCAAACTATTGAAGATTTGAAGGAGGCACCAGCTAAGACTTCTACAGAGAGATTTGTAGATTGTGACCCAGTTATTCCTCCAATATATCAGGGTGATGGGGGAGATATGCAGGAAAATGGTGCAGAGCCAGATATTGATCTACCTGCAGGACATGTTGAGCAGGAAGAAGAAAGAGAGCAAGTTCCCATAGAACCTCAGTTAAGAAGATCTTCTAGACCATGTTAACCTTCCAGAAGATACTCTATAGATGAGTATGTGATGCTTACTGATACAGGTGAACTAGAGAATTACCAGGAAGCAGTTGAAAGTGAGCAGAAAAAAAGTGGTTTATTGCTATGCAAGAAGAGATGAATTCTCTACAGAAGAACCACACATATGATTTGGTACAATTACCAGAGGGAAGTAAAGCCTTGAAGAATAAGTGAGTTTTCAGGTTTAAGACTCAAGAATATTGTTCTCAACCAAAGTACAAAGCCAGATTGGTTGTGAAAGGCTTTGGTCAAAAGAAAGGTATTGACTTTGAAGAGATTTTTTCTTCTGTTGTTAAAATGTCTTCTATCTGTGTTGCTCTTGGTATTGCTGCTAACCTGGACTTGGAGATTGAGCAGTTAGATGTGAAAATAGTTTTCCTTCATGGTAATTTGGAGGAGAAAATTTATTTGGAGCAATCGGTAGGCTTCAAAGTCAAAGGTAAAGAAAATCTTGTCTGCAAGTTAAAAAAGAGCTTGTATGAGTTGAAGCAAGCTCCAAGACAATGATATAAAAAGTTTGATTCATTTATGATTTAAAATAAATATAAAAAATAGCTTCAGATCATTGTGTGTACATCAAACGGTTTGGTGAGGATTTTATTATTCTCTTACTTTATGTTGATGACATGCTTATCTTTGAAAAGATATGTCTATGATTGACAGGTTGAAGAAGGAACTGAGTGAGTCTTTTACAATGAAAGACATAGGGCCAGCAAAATAAATACCGGGCATGCATATTTCTCATGACAGAAGAAATAGGAAGATTTGATCGTCATAGGAGAAATACATTGAGAATGTATTAGATAGGTTCAGTATGAGTAATGCAAAGCCAGTTGATTCTCCTCTTGCAGATCACTTCAAGCTGTGCTCAGAGCATAGTCCGTCAAGTGATGAGGAGAAGGAGAAAATGTAAAAGGTTCCTTATGCTTCAACAGTTGGAAGTTTAATGTACGCAATGATATGTACGAAGCCAGACATCACACATGCAGTGGGTGTTGCTAGCAGATTTCTTACAAATCTAGGCAAAGAGCATTGGACAGCAGTGAAGTGGATTTTTAGATATCTCAAAGGAAGTTCTAAAGTTTATTTAAGCTTTGGAGGTGGACCGCCTATGTTGACAAGTTACACAGATGCAGATATGGCAAGAGATATTGACACAAGAAAGTCCACATCAGGTTTTGTACTTACTTTTATAGGGGGAGTTGTATCATGACAGTCCATATTGTAAAGGTGTATTACTCTCTCCACCACAGAGGCAGAATATATGGCTGCTATAGAGATTTGCAAAGAAATGTTATGGATGAAAGGATTCTTTCAAGAATTGGGGCTGAAACAGAAAAACTATGTGGTGTATTGTGAAAGCCAGAGTGTCATCCATTTATGCAAGAATCCAACATTTTATTCCAAGTCAAAGCATATCAATGTCAGATATCACTAGATCAGAAATGTGCTTGAAGAGAAATAGTTACAACTTCAGAAAATTCACACAGATGATAATGAGGCATACATGTTGACAAAGGCTTTACCGAAAGAGAGACATGAGATGTATCGACAGTTGGTCGGCATGACTTCACATTGAGGAGTCATGATACAACCTCCCTTATGGGTTGAAGGGGGACGTTGTTGGGTAGATGGCCCAGATTCAACCCATAATGAGTTTCAGTGAAGCCCACAACCCAGAACCCCATTTATATTAATCTAAACCCTAGATTAGGTGGAAAATGTTGAGATTAAGAGGGCAACGATGATTGAAAATGTGAGAGAGAGGAAGTAGACTGCATATTGACAGTAGAGATCATAAAACAAGAGATCCAGGAAAGGGAAGCAGATAAGGATAAGATTCTTACTGTGATATCTTGAGAAGGTTATGAATATTGTACTTAGTATTATAGTCCTTGTATCCCTGTGATTCTCTTGTGGCTGTTGCTTTGGGCTTAGGCAAGAAGCCTTGAAATTTGTATATTCATTATTTTGATAGTGAATTTTCTATGGCTTGTCTCGTTATTTTTACCTTTCGAGTTGAGATGGTTTTTCACGTAAATCTTGGGTTCATCTAATTGTGATTTCTGTTTGATTCTGTTGTGTGTGACAATCTGTTAGTATTTGTTCATATACAAAGTTTATTCCTATTTTATTTCCATCACCTCCGTCGCCTATGGCGTCCAGGAACTCATCCGAGGCCACGCCCTCTACTATCTCCCGTTCTGCGCCGGGTCGGGGGTCTTCGGGTGCCAGACCTTCTTGTCGGAGTCCGGAGAATGGTGGATCTTCAACGAGGTTTGCGAGGTGGAGCGCCTGCATCCTGATTCTGGTGTCTCCGCCAGCGGAGTGGCATACTGGCTGACGACTATGCTCATGGTGATCGGGTATGACCTGGCGGCATTGTTGGAATTAAACTTGTGCAATTATCATGAAGAGATTAATTTCATCAGAAGAAAGGTTCATTTCGTCAAGAGAAAGTATTTATGGAAGGACAAGTCAAATTGGCTATTGATTCTTGAAATAGTTTATTGAAAGAAAGATTCATTCTTACTGCATAAATGTAATGTATCTTGGGGAACTATATAAACCTCATATGTTGAGTCATGAAAAATATAGAGTTTGTGAAATTATAAAAATATTGAGAGAAATACAGAAGATTTAGCCTTATCCTATTCTTCCTTAGTGTGCTAACTCTATCCTTTCTTCTTATCAACTTCAACAATTGGTATCAGAGCTATGACTTCATCCTCAAGCACCTTCCAACTCCAAATCCCTAGATTAACAAAAGAAAATTATGATATATGGTGCATCCAAATGAAAGTTATTCTAGGCTCCCAAGATGAATTTGATGAACCAAGTCCAGCAGAAGGAGCGATGAATGCAAAAGCAAAAGAGCAACTCAAAGATAGAAGAAATAAGAAGAAAAATGCTTTATTCACAATCTACCAAGGGCTTGATGATACGATGTTCGAGATCATCGCTCCAGCAAATACTTCAAAAGAGGCTTGGGAAATGCTTCAAAAAGCATTTGGTGGTGTTGATAAGGTAAAAAAACTCCGTCTACAAGTTTTACGAGTTGATTTTAAAAAATTACAACAAGGTACTTCTGAAACTATTTATGATTATTTCATAAAAGTTATTTCTATTGTTCATCAAATGAGAAGAAATGGTGAACAAATAAGTGATCAAAGAGTGATAGAAAAGATACTAAGATCACTAGATTCAAAATTTGATTTTATTGCTGTTGTGATTGAAGAGTCTAAATATTTGGAAGAAATATCTTTAGAACAACTTATGAGTTCCCTTCAAGTTCATGAACAAAGGATTACAAAAAGAGCAGAAGAAAAAACTATGGAACAAGCACTACATACCAAACTTACTCTTGAAAATAAAGGTGAATCAAATTTTCAAAGAGGAAGAGGTCGTGGATAAAAAGGAAGAGGTGATAGAAATCAGACCTATTAAGAATCTCCAAACAATGAAGGAGGTAGAGAAAATTCTAGCCAAAGAGGCTGAGGTTATGGTCGAGGACGTAGCAGAATTTCTAAAAGGTCTGAAATATAATGCTATATTTGCAAAAGGTATGGGCATTACTCCTTTGAATGCTATTATAATCCTAACAATCAAGGTGATAAGATAAATTTTATTGAAAAAGAAGAGAAGAATGAAAATCAAATTTTACTAATGACTTATGATAATTTGAAGGAAGATCAGTCTATGACATGGTATTTAGATACAGGAGCTTCAAATCACATGTGTGGCATTAAAGAATTATTTTCAGAAATGGATACAAAATATTCTGGAAATATTATATTTGGTGATCTGTCTCAAAGACCAGTAAGAGGCAAAGGTAAAATTATTCTTGGACTCAATAATGACAAAGAGTTATGCATTTTAGATGTTTATTATGTGCCTGATATGAAAATTAATATTCTTAGCTTGGGACAATTACTTGAAAAAGGTTATAATATTGAGATGAAAGATATGACTCTTTCAATTTATGATAAGACTAAGACATTAATCTCACATGTGAAAATGACGAAGAATAGAATGTTTCCTCTATATTTATGTATTTTTGATCAATCAAATTATTTTAAGACTGATATTGAGGACATTTCTACATTATGACATCTTAGATATTCACACAAACTTCTAGCGAAGTTTAATATGGTGACAGGAATTCCAAGAATTGATCGCCCATCAAAATTATGTGAAGTATGTGTTATGGGTAAGCAAGAAAGAAAGCCTTTCAAAATCAGCAGAACAAGAAGAGCATGACATCGACTTGATCTGGTACACTGTTTGTGGCCCTATCAGCCCAGTATCACTTGGAGGAAGCAGGTATTTTCTTACATTCAATGATGATCATAGTGGCAAAACTTGGGTCTATATTTTAAAGAAAAAGAAAGAAGTGTTAAACAAATTCAAAGAATTTAAAGATTTGGTTGAAAGACAAAGTGGTTGCAAGATTAAATGTTTACGAACAGATAGAGGTGGTGAATATATATCAAATGAATTTAGAAGTTTTTGTAGAAATAATGGAATTTTACATCAATTTACTATGCCATACACACCTCAACAAAATGGTGTTTCAGAAAGGAAAAATAAGACTATACTTAATATGGTCTGATGCATATTAAAAGAAAGAAAGATTCCTAAATAATTTTGGGAGGATGTTGTTGCTTGTGCAGTTTATTGCTTAACAGGTTTCCAACAAAGAGAATTGATAATTCTACACCAGAAGAAGTATGGAGCCTGCACAAACCAAGAGTTGATCATTTAAGAATTTTTTGAAGTGTTGCATTTGCCAAGATACCAGAAGAAAAGAGGACAAAACTTGAAGATAAAAGCCAAAAATATATTTTATTAGGTTATGCTGAGAATTCTAGTGGATACAAACTCTACAATCCTATCACAAATAAAGTTGTGATGTCAAGAGATGGTGAGTTTAATGAACAATATATTTGGGACTGGAAAAGTAATGAACAACATATGAAAGCTATATCATCAGAAGAGAATGATATAATAAGAAGGACAAGACCGATCCAGGAGCTATATGATGTGACTCAAAGAATTGATACTAACAATGATGAACTTTCTCTATTTTATCTTTTTGCAGGATATGATCCATTAACTTTTGAAGAAGCTTGCAAAAAAGAAAAATGGAGACACTCTATGAAGAAGGAGTTTGAGATGACTGACTTGGGCTTAATATCTTATTTCCTTGGTATCGAAATTATACAAAACAATGAAGAAATTTTTATTTCACAAGGAAATTATGCAAAAGAGGTTCTAAAGAAGTTTTCCATGGAAGATTATTATCCTACAGATACACCTATTGAGTATGACACCAAGTTGACCAAAGAAGGCGAAGGTAAATATATTAATCCAACTTATTACAAAATCTAGTTGGATGTTTAAGGTATTTGACATGCACTCGGCCTGATATATTATTTGGAGTTGATTTAATAAGTAGATACATGGAATCTCCCAAGACTTCTCATTTAAATATCGCTAAAAGAATTTTTGTGATATATTAAAAGATCAATTAAGTATGGAATATTCTATTCATCATCAAAATGACTAGATCTTATTGAATATAGTGACAGTGATTGGGCTGGAAGCTACGATGATTGAAAGAGTACAACTCAATTTATATTTTATTTTGGTGGAGCTACATTTACTTGGTCTTAAAGAAAAACAACATATAGTTGCTCTATCAAGTTGTGAAACAAAATACATAGCAGCATCTTCTTATATTTGTCATGCAATATGGCTAGGAAGATTAGTTCAGGAACTTCATATGCCACATGAGAAGTTAACCAAAATTTATGTTGATAATAAATCAACGATTGCGTTAGCCAAGAATCCAGTCTACCATGAAAGATCAAAATATATCTGTAGTGCTTGTTCTATAGTTTTTTTTTCTATTCTTTTTGTAATCCTTTATTCATGAACTTGAAGGGAACCCATAAGTTGTTCTAAAGATATTTCTTCCAAATCTTTAGACTCTTCAATCGCAACAGCAATAAAATCAAATTTTGAATCTAGTGATCTTAGTATCTTTTCTATCACTCTTTGATCACTTATTTGTTCATCATTTTTTCTCATTTGATGAACAATAGAAATAAATTTTGTGAAATAATCAGAAATAGTTTCAGAAGTACCTTGTTATAATTTTTCAAAATCGACTCGTAAAACATGTAGATATTTATTTTAATATTAGTTTAAGATTAGTGTTCATGACGGATGCCAATCTTACCGCAGCATATAAAGAAATAATCTTTAGATTGTTATGATCACATGAT
The DNA here is from genome assembly GCA_029747655.1 of Ensete ventricosum. NCBI lineage: Eukaryota > Viridiplantae > Streptophyta > Magnoliopsida > Zingiberales > Musaceae > Ensete > Ensete ventricosum. The sequence continues at coordinate 7,231,151 of JAQQAF010000005.1, read as the reverse complement.
CTAGGAAAAAAATTCCTAAATAATCACTGACCTATTGGTTTCACATCTAGTTAAGAGATTGATTAATTATGATCCCCCTTCGTTTAGGGTCTTGACAAGTTTTGTAAACTTACGTAAATAATATTATACATCAAGGGAATAGAGCAACCAACAATACATTCTCCTCTATCAAGCCTTTCTTCTCTCCCATTACCCTTTTTTAAATACACCATGAGATTATGACATAGACCATAAGATCATCGTAGACCACAAGTAGAGGCCGAGAAAAGATGGCAACTTGGATTCTCTCTCTATCACACGAGAATTTTGATAAGATGTGTATAAAATATTTTGGGTCCAAGGATATTGTTGATGAACATATTTTTAGGTGAAACACAGTTTTCATATCATCCGCTAGAGATGGGAAAGCGAATGACAACTCATTCATCCTATCCTTCTCTCACAACCAGAAGAGGTTGACTCATCAGTAGCATCCTCATTGGATGCATTCCTTGGGCACTGTCGAGTGCGCTGCTGCGGAATCCATGGAGGATCTTTCCCCCTGCTGCGCTGCTGCTTCGAAAGCTCGGCATGTTCCTGTACATCCTGATGAGTACATACTTTTGAGACGGCAGGCTGAATCATGGCGTCGAGGATACACGGGCAATGTGCATCTCATGCTGATGCTGATGGCGTTTCCCCACTGTCCGGACGTACTTTTCCAGGGTTTGGTTTCTTGTCCACTCACGTACGCACGACAGAGCTGGGGGAACAGCGTTTTGATCACCGGAGGGGATTCCATGGCTGCCACACGTGTCAGTGCTTTCAACAGTTTCGACTGTTAACCTTCTCGCTGTCTTTCTCCCCTCCTTTTCTTTGTCTTGTTTTCTCTGCAGCTCACCTGCAAGAACAAGAGATTTCATAGCCTATATAGATAGGTCGGTTAATGCATGTCTTGCTCATGTGTGTACTCGTTTGATCCATCTGAGCTGATATTAATACTGGGTTTTGGTTTTTTTTTTATTGCAGACGGGGAAGAAGAAAGCCAAGAAAAAGTCAACCTCAAAGATTAACTGCTGCGGAATCATCACAGCTCCGCAACAGGGTCCAATAAAGCCAGGCAGGCCTCTTAAAGTGGCAGTAGTGGAACAGCTGAAAGAAGAACAAGTGTCGAAGGAGGAAGAAGAAGCGGAATCCAAGAAGAAAAAAGTTAGTACTGGAGTTAAGGAAGAAGAGAAGAGAACGAAGAACATGAGCAAGACCAATGAGAAGAACAAGGAGGAAGAGTCACCGGCCTCGTAGGAGCGCTTGAATCCAATTCAGTCCACCATTGTGTTATGTTATCCTCTTATTTGCGTCTGTTTCCGTTCATCTTCTGTCTGTTCTTACTTGGATAAGTACTCCAAGTCCTTCTGTCTCCCTCTTGTTTCCTCTCCACTGGCATCTCCATTTTGGAGCAGTAGACGTCTGTTTCTCATGAACTTTAATTGTACTTTATGGCTTTTGGATTGTTGTTAGAGAACGGTAAGTCAAGATCTTTGGTCCATCAGTACTGTAGCATGTCCCATGTCACTCTGAAGCTTATTTTATTTGGAGTGGTTGCTGTAAACTGTGATCAATTGATGAGTTACCTTATTGTTTCATTCTGTCGTAAGAGTTCGCTTCAAATAGGACTTGTGAGACGACCCAGTGCTTATGGCTTACTGCATACTGCATCATCATTCCATGTCTTCCTCAAGATTGAGATATCTGATGATATCATCAGCGTCCAAGAAACGCATCGGCAACACACGAGTTCGTGGAACAAAGTAGAAGCTTCGACTATGTATTTAGAAACAAGATAAAATATATATAATAGAGCACTACGATTCACGTAACAGCGCCTGTAGCTCAGTGGATAGAGCGTCTGTTTCCTAAGCAGAAAGTCGTAGGTTCGACCCCTACCTGGCGCGCTAATAATGTTTTTGAATTGACAAATGCAATAAAATATAAAACTGTTATCCTTAAAAAAATGCAAAATAAATGTTTCAAAAATCATTACTGAAGACCATTCATCCAAAATTTTTAAGTTATATGGAAAATATAAATGTTGTTATATTTTATAATGAAAATATAACATAGTTTGGCATGGGCAGATCACAAAGACGTGACTCGCGGCCCGAAACAGACCATAGTTCGCACAAAACCCTACTCGGTCCGAACCGGCGAGAGACCCCAAAAGGGCAGCCGCGGCAACGATGGAGGACGGCGACGACTGGTTGGCCGCCGACAAGCTCGAGCACCTGCTCGCCTGCTTCTGCATCGCAATCCTCGTCGCCGCCCTCGCTGGTCGTAGCCGCCACGCCTTCCTCCGCCGGCGCAGCGTCGCTCTTGGCTCCATCGCGGCACTTGTCGCCGGGGCTGGCAAGGAGGCCGGAGACGAGATCAGACTCTGGCGATCCGCCGGCGCCTCCTCCAAGGACGCTGCGGCTGACGTCCTGGGTGTGCTTCTGGCCGCCGTCTTCCTCTCCGTCCCCAGGAGGTTCTGGCGCTCCTCCCCAGGAGGTTTTTGAATTGACAAATGCAATAAAATATAAAACTGTTATCCTTAAAAAAATGCAAAATAAATGTTTCAAAAATCATTACTGAAGACCATTCATCCAAAAATTTTAAGTTATATGGAAAATATAAATGTTGTTATATTTTATAATGAAAATATAACATAGTTTGGCATGGGCAGATCACAAAGACGTGACTCGCGGCCCGAAACAGACCATAGTTCGCACAAAACCCTACTCGGTCCGAACCGGCGAGAGACCCCAAAAGGGCAGCCGCGGCAACGATGGAGGACGGCGACGACTGGTTGGCCGCCGACAAGCTCGACCACCTGCTCGCCTGCTTCTGCATCGCCATCCTCGTCGCCGCCCTCGCTGGTCGTAGCCGCCACGCCTTCCTCCGCCGGCGCAGCGTCGCTCTTGGCTCCATCGCGGCACTTGTCGCCGGGGCTGGCAAGGAGGCCGGAGACGAGATCGGACTCTGGCGATCCGCCGGCGCCTCCTCCAAGGACGCTGCGGCTGACGTCCTGGGTGTGCTTCCGGCCGCCGTCTTCCTCTCCGTCCCCAGGAGGTTCTGGCGCTCCTCCCCAGGAGGTTTTTGAATTGACAAATGCAATAAAATATAAAACTGTTATCCTTAAAAAAATGCAAAATAAATGTTTCAAAAATCATTACTGAAGACCATTCATCCAAAAATTTTAAGTTATATGGAAAATATAAATGTTGTTATATTTTATAATGAAAATATAACATAGTTTGGCATGGGCAGATCACAAAGACGTGACTCGCGGCCCGAAACAGACCATAGTTCGCACAAAACCCTACTCGGTCCGAACCGGCGAGAGACCCCAAAAGGGCAGCCGCGGCAACGATGGAGGACGGCGACGACTGGTTGGCCGCCGACAAGCTCGACCACCTGCTCGCCTGCTTCTGCATCGCCATCCTCGTCGCCGCCCTCGCTGGTCGTAGCCGCCACGCCTTCCTCCGCCGGCGCAGCGTCGCTCTTGGCTCCATCGCGGCACTTGTCGCCGGGGCTGGCAAGGAGGCCGGAGACGAGATCGGACTCTGGCGATCCGCCGGCGCCTCCTCCAAGGACGCTGCGGCTGACGTCCTGGGTGTGCTTCCGGCCGCCGTCTTCCTCTCCGTCCCCAGGAGGTTCTGGCGCTCCTCCCCAGGAGGTTTTTGAATTGACAAATGCAATAAAATATAAAACTGTTATCCTTAAAAAAATGCAAAATAAATGTTTCAAAAATCATTACTGAAGACCATTCATCCAAAAATTTTAAGTTATATGGAAAATATAAATGTTGTTATATTTTATAATGAAAATATAACATAGTTTGGCATGGGCAGATCACAAAGACGTGACTCGCGGCCCGAAACAGACCATAGTTCGCACAAAACCCTACTCGGTCCGAACCGGCGAGAGACCCCAAAAGGGCAGCCGCGGCAACGATGGAGGACGGCGACGACTGGTTGGCCGCCGACAAGCTCGACCACCTGCTCGCCTGCTTCTGCATCGCCATCCTCGTCGCCGCCCTCGCTGGTCGTAGCCGCCACGCCTTCCTCCGCCGGCGCAGCGTCGCTCTTGGCTCCATCGCGGCACTTGTCGCCGGGGCTGGCAAGGAGGCCGGAGACGAGATCGGACTCTGGCGATCCGCCGGCGCCTCCTCCAAGGACGCTGCGGCTGACGTCCTGGGCGTGCTTCTGGCCGCCGTCTTCCTCTCCGTCCCCAGGAGGTTCTGGCCCTCCTCCCGACGCGAGATCGAAGTGGTTGCAGAGGATTCGATTGTCTAGATCCGACCAGACTTCTACAAACCCTAAACATTTCGACATATTTCACGAGGATATCTGGCGACTACCTTCTCTCCTCTCTAAGGTAAAGTTCTTCTGTTAATATCATTATTGACCGCCTTCTTTCTCTGCTTTATACAGTTTCTTCTTATATATATTTTAATTTTCTTGATCTATAACAATGTTTCTTGAACATGGAACTGGTAGAAGAAATCTTTAGAACGATTTAGCAAAATGGAGGGGCTGTTAATATATTTCATATGATCGTTGAGGGTTTCAATGTTTCCAAAATCAAATATGATTGATTGATAAATAAAGCTAGAGGCGTTTTGGTGGTGGAGGCAGGAAAAGGAGTGGTGGTTAGGGACTTCTCAGTTTCATAGTTGGAAGCACTGCTATGTCACTGAACTTAGTTTATATCAAACATCTTGCTAAGTCATTTATCAATGAGAAGGATTCCTAGTTTAAATTACTCCTTGGAATCCATGATGAAGGAAAATAAGGATTAAAGCAAATAAAGAAAAAAGGGGGTAAGTTTTTTAATCTCTATTTGCCATTGTGGTGCATAATAAACATATGGACAAGCTGAGATAATAGAGAGAGTAATATTTTGAGAGTAGAAAACGTTAAGTCATATTGGGTTTTAGTTGAGTCTTATTTCATTGGTATTCAAATGGTTTTCATTCTTGCTATCATTAGTGTTTTTTTTTTTCTGAAAAAAATATTAACTAAACATATGAGGTAAAAAAGAGCTCCATAGGTCAGAGCACAAAACCTTACTCTAGCATGCTTGGCTAACCAATTAGCAGATTCATTTCATTTTCTATATACATGAGTGATTAAGAAGGAATAAAAAAAATTCAGTTATGTCATATCCTCAATCAAGTTCCACAATACCCAAGGATTTCTGCGAACCCGAATCAGATTCTACATGTATCAACTTGACACCATCTTGTACTGCAATCTTAAGTTCGTCCTGCACCGCACAGTTTTATTGTAGCGAATGCTCATTTCTTCAACGCACCTGCATGCATCCAACAAACAAGGGATCACCAGTATCACTTCTTAGAAGAAAACCAAAACCCCCTAACTCTATCTCTTTACAGAATCTATCACAGTTAAGCTTGACCCAACCTGTTTGTGGTCTATGCAAAGACATCCATTGATGATCTCACCCTTGCTCACAGCCATTAGGCTGCTTGGCCATGTCATAAGCCAACATCAAAACAACAACATTATAGAAAATCTCATTCATTGAAGTAACCTTATTCTGGAATAGATTCTCATTCCTTGCCCTCCACAACCTCCACAAGGCAGTAGCCATAATAGCACCAAATAACAACCCAGTAAAACTCCCAGTCTACACATGCTCATTAATCCATTCCCCCACATGCCAAGCTTGAAAGGAAACAAAATGAACACCTAGTCTCTGTTCAATCAGGTTCCACAGCACACATGCAAATGAACACTAAAAAAAAAAAGAAAAAAAAAAGTGTGAGATCAGCTCATATATCTGCTTACAAAAAGGACATAATAAAATATCGAGTACATCAAGCCTGGTAAGTCTATCAGACACGGGGAGGTGGTGGTGAAAAAGTTTCTGCCAGAATACGCTTACCCTAGGTAAAACTGAAGCTTCCACAACCCATGCCACCAATCCTCAGTGGACAGAGAGTTGCCTTTCTGACAATGCAGATACATATATGCAAACTTACAAGAAATCTAACCTTTCTCATCAGGCTTTGATAGCCAAAGTCATCATGTGGCACAAAGGCGAGATCCACCTGATAACTAATCTTGGTAATGACACTCCTAATCATAGATTGTAGCCTAGACACATCCCAAAATCCATTACAAATAAAATCCAAAACCAAACAGCGACTCTGTAGTTCAGAAACATTATAAAAAATCTGCTTTAAACAGATAGACACATCCAAAATTCAAGGATCCAAGATAGTGTTAATTGAAGAACCATTATCCACAAACATAGAGAATCAATCACGTAACATTTCAAAAGTAGATAAGAACAGTCTCCAAGATTAACTATTCTTAGAAGAGTAATGAATGGTCCCAAGGGTCAACATTCTCATATTTAGCTTTGACCACCTCAGACCACAAACTATCAGATTTGTTCAAATATTGCAAGATCCTTCTCCCCTGCAAAGCAAACTTCATGATATGCAAATCTTTAATGCCTAATCCTCTCTTATACTTAGGAAGGGTGACAGTCTCCCAAGGTAAGAGATACAAACCACGAGAGGACTCACCACTACTCCAAAGGAACTTTTTAATCAACTTCGTTAACCATTACGAATCATATTCGACGTCCAAGAGACACTCAAAAAGTGAATAGGAATAAAGTTCAATACAAACTTAATCAATACAATCCTATCTGCTTGTGATAGAAACTTCCCCTGCCAACGACCAATCTGACCTAGCACAGGTTGAATTATACCAGAAAGTGGGTTTTAACTCATGCTTCTAGGGGCAATGAGGGTTCCCAAATACTTAAAAGGGAAATTCCCCTCCCTAAACTAGAAATGATTATAGATATCCCTTTTAATGCTTCTAGGGGTGTTCCTAGGGAAGAAAACCTTAGACAAACCAGTCTTCCAATTTGTGAGAATCTAATAGGTGTGAAAAAATTTCTAATAGTGTCACATGACCTTTTGTTAGCCCTAAAACAAAGGAGGATATCATCCACATACATAAGATGGCAGATCTTGAACTTGCCTTTGAAAGTAAAAGGTGTAATGAGTTTCTCATCACAAACAGCATTAAGCATCACAGTCAGGATTTGGGCAACAAGGATATACGTAAGAAGGGATCGGATCCCCCTGTCTAATCCCAAGCTGACCCTTGAAATAAGAAGATAGTTGGCCATTGATAAGACAAGCAAACGACGGGGAAGAAATACATGATCCATTGTATGAATTGATTAGGAAAATTAGTCATTTGAAGGACCATACGAATGGCAACCCCAAGAGATTCTATCATAAGTTTTTTCAAGCTCCAACTCAGCCATGATAAGAAGGGATTTACCTTTAGAATTTTACATCGAAAGAACCACTTCTTGGACTACCAAGATATTGTCATGAATAGATCTACTCGAAATGAAAGCTAATTGCTCACACAGAATCTAAACAAGCTTTGAGTTGATTAGCAAGGACCTTAGAAAGGATTCTATACTATAGTTCACATTACAATGACAAATCGATTGAAAGTCTTTAACCTCCGTAGGCCGGTTAATCTTGAGAATAAAAATAAGGTCTTGGTCCACTCAGGAGGAAGCACAACATGTTTAAAGAAGTGATGAAAGGACTGAACTATGAAATCATCACAATGTCCAATAAAATCTATAGAACTCAATCGTAAAATCATCAGGCCCAGAGCTTTTACCCAAGTCCAGGGAGCTCACATATTTGTTGAATAATAACACAAACATCCTCATATTCAACTCAAAACCGATGTTATCATTAGTAGTTAGTATTGGCTACTCACATATTTTGTTTTATCAGTTGCATGTTCATATTGTTTTGAACATATTCCTAGGAATGCTAATATCTTTGACTCACAATATAGCAGATGTACACAGGATGTAAATGCTTAGGCTATTTAATGTGATATTCTTTTAACTTCAAAATACTTTTTGTGATATTCTTGATGCACATGCTTAGGCTATTTGGTGTGCAACTTAATTACCAAATCTGTGATGGTCTAAACTTGCACTGAGGACTTTTAGTAGCAAAAATTTAGGTGTCTTGGATAAATAAATCCAGTCTGATCACTTACCATCCCCCTTTGTTTTGGGTCATTAAATATGAGGAATAGAATCATCAATTTTTGCCCATGTTTGTAGCAAAAATTTGGATATCGTGAATAAATAAATCGAGCCTGGTCACTTGACCATGCCTGCTATAGAAGAATCTTTGATACTTAGTCCAAACAAAGCCAATTGAACACTATTTAATATTTAGTCTGAAGAGGTCACATTGAGTAAGTCTTATCCTTAAGTAGCTTGAGTTTGAGAAGGGAGTCCTCATCTAATTCTTCAAAAGGGATGCCAGTTGTTGACTCGAAGGTTGGGAGAGATCTTCTATTCATGAGGGTTCTATGACTAGGATTCTTGTATCATTCATGAGTTCCTAGAGCGCTTGCGCCTTAGGTTCTTTATTCATCCCTAGTGCCAAGTGCTTGTACCTCGGTTCGGAATTTGACCTTATGAGCTGATGTGTATGCCTTTGTATATAATTCTTCGAAAGGGATGCCGGTTGACGACTCAAAGGTTGAGAGAGACCTTCTATTCATGAGGGTTCTATGACTAGGATTCTTGTGTCATTCATGAGTTCCTAGAGTGCTTGCACCTTAGGTTCTTTATTCATCCCTAGTACCAAATGCTTGTACCTTGGTTCAGAATTTGACCTTATGAGCTGATGTGTATGCCTTTGTATATACTATGATGCATTGGAAGTTGGGCTCTGCTTCCCACTCCATCCATTCTTCTTGGTGTGGCTCAAGTGATGGCGGATATCACCATCTTAAATGACACCCAACTTGTGGTGCTATCTCATTGCATTCATCGAAGAGTATTGTCATATCGGCATAGCCACAACCATTAATCTATTTCATGCATGCTCTCAAGTGGGGTTTAAGATTAAGGGTGCCCCAAGCTCCAACAATGGGTGGAAGGGATGCTTTTCTTTGTTGGAATGGGACAGTTTCAATCTTATGTGGTCGACTCACTTTGTCCTGAATCCTTCCTCGACACTATCGTTAGAGGAAAAGAGTTGAGTTCTTCAATTGGTAGAGACCTTATCATCTTCCTTAGCCGTCAGAAGGATGGAAGAAAGGTGGCTCCTTGAAGTTGGTTTGAGCCCATTTCCTTTTGGGTATGCCTCTGTAGTTTGCATCATCGATTGGAAGATCGCCGCATGTCTGGCACTTGTTTCCTGAATAGATCTCTTAGTAAGACACGATAAGAGGACATAAGAAGAAGACCACAACTAGAGAGTCCACTCCTCTGGTCAAGATGGAGACGCTAAGTGATCAGAATTCCTGAGGGCGTTGCGTCGTGCCTGCTGAGGTGGTGACTAAGAGACGCATCCCAAGAAGCTCAAGGTCAAGCAGATCTGTAGCATGTCTACCTTGAGGCAAAGCTTTATCACCACTTCGGGAAGCCACCGTCAATCTGACACCCTAGTGCCTGAGAGTGAGTCAGCCCGAAATAATACCTGATGCCAATACGTGTGGCATTTGTGCAAACACAAGACTATACCTTTCATGGCATTCAGATATCTAATTTGCTTGATTCGGTACTTGGGGAGCCACTGTAATCGCAATGGGATCTCAGTCCAATGACATCCTATGGAAGAATGGGAAAATGATGAGCCATTACCTATGGGGTGTGCTTATCCCCCCATTGGCCAAACAGACATATTGCCCTCAAAATTGCTGATAGCTGAGGAGGGTAAGCGCACAAGCTTGTTTCCTTCTCTCTATATAACAAGTCTCATGTTAGTTTTTTTCCTCATTGTTAACAATTTGTTTTTGTGCAGTAAAACCACTATATGATGGGCCTAATCGATCAGGTTCGCTATTCTGGATCCATAATTTCCATATTGAACGAAGAGGTGGATAAACTTTAGGAGCAGGTTGTCGAGCTAGAGGTGCGACTCAACCCGTGAAAAGTTGCCAACATAAAGGCAAAGTTGGTCGAGGCATAGGATCTCGTTGAATCCTTGCAGCAGAATAATGCTAAGGATAGATAGACCCTAAAGAGACTTTGAGGGAACAACTATCAAATTGATAATGAATTATTGAAGTTTCAAAGCCAAATCCATACCTCGGAGACTCAAGTGGCTAAGTTGATAGACCACACGCTAGGCCGAGATGAGGCTATAACCCTGAGACAGGCGATGGAGTCGTCATCGCCTATAAGGAGTCTATTGACTTTAAGAAGGGGCTACTTCGGGCGAGAGATGCCCCGTAGAAATATACATACATCTTGGCCATCACTCCGATGTGGACTGAGTGCCCAGATTTTATAATTCGAGGACCCTTACAGCGAGCAGTCCAAACATGGGTGTCAAGATGGATATGAATCAAGGCTTTAATGACAATTCTGAGTCATCATTTGAAGCCATCTTTGTTCGAGAAAGATGTTCGGCGTCGAGGGTGAATAAGCTATCGGCTTACGACGGAGAGAAGAGATATTGGGTCTGGATGTTTGTACTTATAATACCTCCATCAACCCTCTACCTCTATATGTACTGCCTTTTGAACTATGAATGAAACGCATTTCTTTTGCAAAGTTTCTGTTTTGTCTGTAAGATGAGAGTTGGGAACACATCGACCAATAAAATGAATAACAACACAATTCAATTACCGACGAACATGCTTTTCTCTTTGGATCTACAATAATTATCTCCAGCCAGCAAACTGTCCTGACGCCACCGTAGGAAAGATCCCGCTAAAAAGATAAAAAATAAAAATAGAAGCTTTACTAAAACGACAAAAGATTTACCATCTCTCGCTTGATAATTATCTTCCATATTTGCGAATTTGACAGGTAAGAAACCTCTAATAGTGTGACGTTTAAAAAGAAAATGATCAGACTATAATATACCATTTGATACAAGCCATACATACCAATCTAATAAGAAATCGATATTATCAATACACCTTCTATACACTCGAAACAATTCAAACAATTCAGTAAACAAATTTTGGATTGATAAGACGAACCATGCTTTTATATATCTTTACATGGATACAAAATTTTGGAGTTATAGGCACAAGAAATTGCTAGTGAAAACTCTAAACAATTCAGTAAATAAAAAAGCAAAGATGACTAGCATACATCAAACACTGACCTGTACGCAGGATTTATAACCAGTTAGTTACTAGCTCAGTTGGGGGTTTAGCTGTGAGAAAAATCCCCCAAAAATAATTGCATGATTCATCTCTGATTACCTCATAAGCACAGTGTCCGTACCCCTTCCTTAGCTAATAATATACAACTAACACATTCAGGTTAAGCATTGATCAGGCATCAACAAAACCAGCAGGCGCAACTGATCGAGTACAGGTCACTATGGCTGTTTATATAGACACAACTGATGATAAAAAATAAATATAATTGCATCTATCTTAACATCCATAGCTCAGGCATGGAAACCTTTAACACAAAATAATCTTGAGTACATAAACAAAGATATCAAAGATGTTTCTCAACAAGGGAAAAAGAGACTCACATAAACATGGGAAAGAGGTACCACCATATCCTCTTTATAGTTCACCCACAAGAAGAACACATGGAAAGTGATGACCTCAAGAGACAAGTTTCTCCACAGAACTAACCACTCCCTTGACCCATGAACAGGAATAAATATTTTACAACAGTAAGAGGAAATCCAGGCCAGAAAAATGGCATGTCTCCCGGGTTTACAACAACATAAGGTCTTGAACCAGGGCTGTTAACATTTATGGATATGTAAAGAAACTTCAATAAATATTCCAGTAAAATTAGATTAACACTCGGATGTTTCTGGTCGTTGCCATGGTTCTCCCTTAACTAAGCAATCCATTAAGCCACATTCTCTCCACAGCCTTACCCTAAAACACATCAGGGATTTGTGAAGTTTAAACATTTGCAGTGCAGGTTCACTGCATTAATTTACCTGAAGAATTATTATTTTGAGTTCTCCAACATGCCCACAAGCACCACACAGATAATTTCGCTAAACTGCAGCAGCATGATGCAAAACCATAATTGGGCGAACGATCCTCTGAGGAGCTTGTTTCGGGAAAGAACAAGATTGATGAAGTATCTCTTCTAGCAACCATTCCTGCACATCATACCTGATTTTCCTGTCTGAGCTTCTTATGATCCCTATCAGCACGTTCAAATCTTCCTGACGGACGAAAATCATCATAAGTCTCCTGGCTCTTCGAGGAAGACGCATGATGATGTGGTAAGTCATACACATCCTTTGCACTGAAATGTCTACCTGGGGGACTAACTGCTTTTCTTTTCTGGTTGCCAGTCTCCAGCGACTGAATATCCTGACTATCCACTGATAGCTCCCCTTCTTCGGCATTCTCCATTGCCTTCTCAGACCCATGATAGCCATTCTCAATTATATGGTCCGGTTCCTGTCGGTAAGTAGGTTTGGACCAGCTATGACTCTTCAGTTTGTTTCTCTCATCCTCGACTGCCAATTCAACACCATGTTCCAACTCCCTCTCAATGAGGTCATCTTCATCCAATAGATCCACTTTTTTGGCAATATCAGCTCGAGATTTTCTCCTTTTCTCCAAAGCAGCCTTCACCTTGTCCTTGTCGATCTTTTTCATAGCAGCCATCATGGGAGAGTGAACTTTAGAACCTTCATTATAGACGGGATTCCTTTCTTTTGGTTCAGCCATGCCATCTGTTGCAGGAATTGCAAGCTCTTCTACTTCTTGTTCGGGCCCATAATGTGATCTACTGCCGGTGGTTTCTGGATTGTTCACTGATTCATGATGCCACCGATCCTTTCCTTCCACTTTATTATCAGAACCTCCAGGTCTAGGCTCATGCCTTGCATGTTCATTACCATCAGCATGCAAAACACCGTGGTTCCCACTAAGCTTATCCAAGTGAAATTGTTCAGGCAGAGAAATAGTTGATGAGCTTGCTGGGCCAGTACTTTGCAGAGTAGCATTTTTGGACACCTGAGAATACCCACTTTGTGTGGTAGGCTCCTCGAGCTCAACAGGAGCTTTTGCAGGAGCTCGGTGATTGGCTCCACTGGCAGAACTACCTTCAGTTTCATTTCCATGGGCTGTTGGCGCTGGACGGTTTTGCTCATAAAGTTCCAACATTTGGTTGCTAATCTCTGAAAGAAGACATCTGAAAGTTAAGGCAATATTGAGAAAATATATAAAAGAAAATCAGGAAAAAGAACTAATTCATCGCAGTAGACAATGCAAACAATAAATTAAAACGGGAAAAGGCAGAATGTGGTCAGACTGGTTCATACCGGTTCAACTAATGAGCCAGCTAGTTCTCACAAACTAGAACAAAAAAGAACTGGTCAGACTGGTTCATACCACCTGGTATGTACCAGTCTGAGTGTACCAGTTCCGTTCAAAACCAAGTCTAGATTTTTTTTTCCTTCTGTTGATTTGACATAGACAGCTTTTCTTTTAGATTATTTTCCCCCCATGCTCCTCTCCTGATTCTCTCTTCATGCACCACAAGCTGCTTTGCCACTGTTGCCCATTTCCTCACTTTGCCACTTGTTCCTCCATCTCCATTAATTCTCTTCCTCCTGTCTTCACTTCTTTCTCTTTGATCCGTGTCAACCAGTACGCCAATGTACCATGTAGTAAGCGAGTATGTACTGGACCCAAACTAGTCAGGCCAAGGACCAATACAATTCTCCAACAAAAACTTAAATCCTTGGTAAATGGCATCAGTCAATGCAAAAAAAAGAAAAAAAGGATAGAAGCTAACTTCTGCAAAAAAGCAGCCTGACATTTTACTAGTCAAACAAAACAAGGCACCCAATGCAAACAAGAGACTATTGAAGAACAGACGCATATACACACACAAAGATGTAGAACCTGCACAAGAAAAAAATAGACAAAAAAGGGGAATATCATCTTATAAAAACACACGAAGAAAAGATGTACGAACAAGCACCTTATTTCATGCGTTTGTTCAAATGGTGTTTTCGCGTTGGCTACTCTATCCATACGATGTCATAGTCAAAAAAAAAAAAAAAAAAGCCGAGGCCTTTGGTTGAGATGGAGGAGCTGAAAACAAGCTTTTTATGCCAATTGGACATATATCTAGAAAATAATGCTGCAACAAACAACATAGTACTAGGAGCAGGCCCTCTTGATACATATAGTAACTGCATTAAAGCAAATTGATCTCAAACTACACTAGATTTTCAACAGTCAAGAACAAGTAGCTAGCCCTAAAATACCAAACAATGAATTCTTGAATACTTATTTAATTAGCACAGTAGTAGCTTCGATCCAAATACACAAGCCTCTATGAGGATAATGCTACAGCCAAAAATCTCATCTTATAATTGGACAGGAAAGGAGCAAAGATGTCATTATCAAAACCTAACACTCTGGCAATCCTATCTATAGAAAATCTAATCAGACAAAATACCTTCCAACTGTCGAGGAGTAACATCAAATTCCTGCCACCATACCTTCTCACCATCTGAAGGAAGCTTTACTTTTAGAAACTTGGCAGCCAGGAAGATGGCACCAGCTGCTATATGATGGGGCTTAAATTGCAGGCACAGTGAAGTACGGAGCCTGCATGGCCTTTTCCAGTGTGTAGTAAATACACATTACTGAAAGTAAGACTGGAAAGCAGAAAAAATGGTAGTTTTTCATACCCATCATTGACAAAATTCCAAGCAACTTGTGCAAGGGCATTTTGAGCTATCTTAAACTTCTTTATTGCTTCAACAAGAGGTTTGTATGGATGCTGCACATTTAAGTCAAAACCAAGAGTTGCAAGTACCAACCGTTCCCCAAGTAAAATCAGTTCTTTCTGCTGTTCGTATACTTCCTGCATATGATAATATTGGATGAAGTTAGAATACAAGTTATCATGAGAATCCTTGTAAAGTGTAAGAGGAAAAATGACAACACATACATACATACATACATACATACATACATACATACATACATGCATACATATTGTAAAGCCATGTTGATATGCAACGTAATTCTATATGTTATTCTCTAACTACAAATGCTTCAACAAGAGGTTTGTATGGATGCTGCACATTTAAGTCAAAACCAAGAGTTGCAAGTACCAACCGTTCCCCAAGTAAAATCAGTTCTTTCTGCTGTTCATATACTTTCTCTAAAAAAAAAAGAGAAATCGACATGCCCCAATAAAATAACTGGTCAATTTGGGCCAAATTATCTATCAAAATAGAATCAAAACTCAGCCACTGCACGGACAAGCCTCGAATTAACCTCTCATGAATGTAGTCTCTAAGATTTTCTAAGATCTTAAATACTTTATATGCATTAAAGTTCAATAAAGATATTTTTTTCCCTAAATAAACTGCCATGATAGTCAGCCTTAGTGGAGAACAAATTGCAAAATTGGAAGTTTTCCCGTCTTATCATTAGTTCTCTTCTATAAGATAAATACTTATTTTTCTTTGGTAAAAACACATCATTTTTAAGTATTCTAAATTTCTTACAGTAAAAAATATAACTATCAGATATCTATAACTTCCAATAATAAGAACTGAGTGGAGGAAAACACACAAGAAGTGTGTTATCAAAATATTGGAAGGCTACTTTCTTATAACTTCAAGAAGTTGATGTTAATTGACATACAAGAGGTAAAAGCCTTTAAAATTTTAAATTTTAAAAGCCAAGCCAATTGAATAAAAAAAATGTCTTAAAGAACTTATGAATTGTTGAGTTATGCATAATTAATCCAAGAAGACCAGATATCAATTTACTGATGTAGAATCTCAAAAGTTGATAATTTGATATTTACAAGAAAAACAACAAATATTTCATGTACAGAAAACAATCTGCAGAGAGTGAACATGCCAATAATGGGCACCTAACACATCTATAAGGAATAACAATTAACAAAATGAAATGGAGGAGTTAATTTTAAGTACTATAAATCACCAGTCTTACCCTCTGTTTGATTCTTTGGACTGCAGCAGGATCCTTCTTATGTATAATCTCATAAGAAACGAGAATGACATCCTTCAATGGTCGAGGAGTTTCTTCTACCTTTCCCGCCAAAAACATGCAAACAGTAGCAATGGTCTGAAAAACATTATGAGCATCAAAGATTCAGAAAGATAGATGACCCAAAGTTCACCACTAACAAGAAGTGGAAGCAAAGGTGCATTTATTTGGTAAAA
Organism: Ensete ventricosum; assembly: GCA_029747655.1. Taxonomy (NCBI): domain Eukaryota; kingdom Viridiplantae; phylum Streptophyta; class Magnoliopsida; order Zingiberales; family Musaceae; genus Ensete; species Ensete ventricosum. The sequence continues at coordinate 7,214,923 of JAQQAF010000005.1, read as the reverse complement.
AGTTTGTACTAACAAATAACTATAAGTTAAAAATAAGAATGATTCCCCAACAAGGTACAAGAAACGAAAAAGAATCAACCAGCTTAAAATCTACTGATTGCATAGACAAGAACCAACACAGTTGGTTTAAGGCAAGAATTGATTTTCATTACAAGTGCACATGCCATACAGCAGCTACGACAGTAATCGTCACACTGATTCATGCTCTTTTACTTCGGATGTCAATTGGTTTTTGTATATTGTGGGGAGGGCCAGAGTGACATTGGTAGTGAATAAGTATCAAGAGACTGTTCAAATCATTTAATGACATGCTGGTGTAATACAAAATATTTGACGTATGAGATCCACTGTTTTGTTCATGTGATCGAAGCTTAGCATCTCTCAATCATAGAGGAATCTGATAGAATGTCTCGATTCCAATACGCATGTGAAGTGCGAACATGGATCATCGTGTTGTATTGACAAGATAATAAAGTGCAGCCCAGCACAAAGAGGCACCAACCAGCATAGGGTTTCGGATGGATCTACAGAATTTTACCTCTCTACAAATGAAGAAACAATTTTCATAAGTCAAGGTCAGCTAGGTTGTAAAGGAGAGCTGTACAGTAGCTCCAAATTTGTCCTCTTAGTTATAATAAAATATACAAGGATATGATGAAGAGAGTCTAGATTCAGTACAAGTGTCTGGGATTAAATTAAAATATAAAACGTTAATATATTTAAAGATCATATATTTTTAATGATTTAATTATAAAATTTGTTTTATACTGTGAGGAAAATTAAATTACTTTCAAGATTATTTAAAGCTGACAATATTTTAATTTCCGTAGGATCTTTGTTTCTCCTCTTTCTTTTCCACCTCTTCTACCAAGTTCTTCTCCTCTTCTTCTACTCATCTTTTTTTTGTCTCTCTTTGATTAAGTTATGACAGAGATGCTACAAATGTGGTATTAGTACATCCTCCCTCCATGGGTTTCAACTTCTATTAAACAATGTCCAGATTTATTGCACTCATCACCATTCTCTCACCTCTACAAAATCTCTAATCCTTCTCTTGCTCTATCTATTTCAAAGCTGGACAGCATAGGAGTGGCAATAACACAAAATGATGACAGCAGTGGCTATGAAAAGCAACACTGGTGGTGGCACAATAGAGGTCTGAGTTAGTACTATTATCCTCTTTTCCTTCTTCGTTTGAACCCAGAGAACCTAGGTGAGAACCCGTGCATCTCAATGGACATTGGCTGAGGCATTGTGTAGGCTAGCAAATCAGTTGAGTGCTAATCACTCGAGGCAACTGCCAGACCTGAGTAGGGTTATCCAAACCCAACTCCAAAACCCAATTGCGATCTATTCATTTCCCATTCACAGATGCTTTGTCACTGACCCACCCTCTTTTTCTCTCCCCCTTTTCCTCTGTGTGCAGCTAGCATCCCTACCATTGTGCTTCCTTCCCTCTTCTTCTCTGAGTAGCCTCTCACTGCAGCAAACACCTATTGCATCCTCATCTCTCACCTCTCCTCTTCTCCCTCTGCTGCATCTATTATTCTCTCTCTCCCATTTTCTCTTGCCTTCTGTCTTCTCCTCTCCACATGGCTTAATTAATCAATTTAACAAAAACAATTCAAACTACATTCCCGATATAACGATAATTGTAGGTATATGTCAGAGGAATCATCATCAAGAAGCATTAACAAGGATCTTAAATGGAAGTACAACCCTAATGTTATAACTTACATATTTTGCCACAAAACTCCAGAAGGTAAAATATTTTTTTTAAACGGCAACAATCTCGTACTCTGATACAATGATATAAAACTCATATTTTGATTGAAGTTGTTATTTTATAATTACCTTATATTATTTTTTTCTTTTGGAATATAAGTTTATCATTTTGCACAATGAACTCCTAAAGCCTCAAGCGATAAGAATTCTTGGTGTTTTATAACACCTAGCCTCTTAACAACATTCATACCAAGGGCCAGCTATTGTATTTGCTTATTGCTCAATTTTGTTGTTAAGGATCAGTTGTTTTTGGCCTGGAATAGATGAATACTGCCAATTATTAAATGAGACAGGGTGACTCTCATTCTTTGTCAGTAAAGGATTAACCAATTTTGGCCCAAATTAGTTGAATCCAGCCAGTTCTCGAACAAGGCAAGCTGACACTCGATCGAATCCAAATAATTCCAATCACAGCTGAGGCAGATTTATAGTTTTATACCATCAAAAATTGTGTGTTCACATGGGCATAGTGGAGGATAGTGAGTCTAAGCATCAAAGGTAACCTCACAGTGAAGCATCATTCAATAAAAGAGAGTCCAAAATAAAAAAGAAATATTCAAGAATCAATGGCAGACTGAATAATGAGGCAATCCAGTTTGCACAAGTTCAATCACAAATATAGGATAAGAAAACATAAAGATTTATTTTCCACTATTGCTCAAGTGTATCACCTAAAATTAACATGTCAACCCACTATTTTGCCACAAAACTCCAGAAGGTAAAATTTTTTTTTTAAACGGCAACAATCTCCTACTCTGATACAATGATATAAAACTCATATTTTGATTGAAGTTGTTATTTTATAATTACCTTATATTATTTTTTTCTTTTGGAATATAAGTTTATCATTTTGCACAATGAACTCCTAAAGCCTCAAGCGATAAGAATTCTTGGTGTTTTATAACACCTAGCCTCTTAACAACATTCATACCAAGGGCCAGCTATTGTATTTGCTTATTGCTCAATTTTGTTGTTAAGGATCAGTTGTTTTTGGCCTGGAATAGATGAATACTGCCAATTATTAAATGAGACAGGGTGACTCTCATTCTTTGTCAGTAAAGGATTAACCAATTTTGGCCCAAATTAGTTGAATCCAGCCAGTTCTCGAACAAGGCAAGCTGACACTCAATCGAATCCAAATAATTCCAATCACAGCTGAGGCAGATTTATAGTTTTATACCATCAAAAATTTTGTGTTCACATGGGCATAGTGGAGGATAGTGAGTCTAAGCATCAAAGGTAACCACACAGTGAAGCATCATTCAACAAAAGAGAGTCCAAAATAAAAAAGAAATATTCAAGAATCAATGGCAGACTGAATAATGAGGCAATCCAGTTTGCACAAGTTCAATCACAAATATAGGATAAGAAAACATAAAGATTTATTTTCCACTATTGCTCAAGTGTATCACCTAAAATTAACATGTCAACCCATTAAGAAATCTCGAAACAGGGGTCTTGGTACAGTTAGACTCAATACCAGAAGAATCCCATTTGTACTTTAGCTATTAACCTAAAGCGTGCTATCGATTAAGTTATTAGCCCAAATTGAGCTACCCATTAAGTTATAAGCCCAAATTGAGCTATTCATTAAGTTATTAGCCCAAACACCATTCAGCACTCAATGTCCTGAGGTTAGGACTTCGAAAATGGATTGAAGCCTGATGAGTTGGAGTTTGAACCTACTGCAATATATCAGAAAGATTACAACTGCTGGAGGAGTGAAGTTACCCAATTCTTGTCAAAGAGAGTACTAAGAAAGGTAAATCCTTTGGTTGTACCTCAATGGTCAATTGTTTGAAACACCAAAACAATGAAGACTATCAAAGTAGTAGTAGCAATAGTTGATGTCGATTCGATTGTTTTATATAGTTTTCATTTTTCCGTTCTTTGTGGATATTACATGAGTCCCATGTAAGGATCAAGATATTCCAGAGTTTTAAATGGCTGGCAAAGGCACAAACAGCGCCAGCCATCAACAGAATATGAAGTGTCAGGCTGTGCAGGGTTTTTGGTTCAAAGCTCCAGTATATATCCTATATGATCTGGCAGCACTTAAAACCTTGGGATGCCATATAAAAGTAGCTACATTAATACTTTATGACTAGTATGGTAAATAAAAAGTATCTACTACTAATCACATAAAGTTGGTTACAAAGATGTGTATATGAAACCCAGAAGAATCTCAGGCTCAGTGTGGGAAACAAGTATACTCTGGAGCATCCAGTCACAATCTTGCCCCCATAAAGGGGAGAAAAAAAAAGACCTGCATCTTCAATTCAACTATTTTTTTTGGACAACAGGTTAAATTCTGTTTATATCTGGTCAACATATCCTTGATCATCCCAATTTCATTTTCTAGTTAGTGGCTGTGAACTGAAGCATCACATTTCACAATGGGACATAGCATTGTAGCAAATATAAACATGCTCTTGTACTAAGTTACTAAAATATCTATGCAGAAGTAGACATATCTATGAGCTTGCAATAAGAATAAACATTTCTGACATAAATAGAATGGACTAAAAGCAGTTACAAGTACCAGCAGATAAATTTATTATATATAAGCAATCTCTAGGACTGGCAACTTTCACTATTTTTACAAAATAGAGTAACTTCTCTACAAACAAAATTGTATATTACTGACTGACTAAAGAAAAAAAAGAGATAACTATTAGTTCTGCATTTAGATAAAAGAAGTTCTGAAGTCAATGCAGTCTGAATTTATGATCATGTACAGCACAAAGTATGAAAAGTTCACGAGTTGATAGTCTACCACAAATGAAAGAAAAAAATGATCCACCAGTTACTATTTTAAATATTAAAAGCATATATAATGATAAGTCCAAATAAGGCAAGTAATACTTACTCTCCTATCATTTTTTGCATGTGATTGGCGAAGAAAAAAACGGTGACAGAATACAATTGCAGTAGCTATTGTTACTTGTGGTCTGCACAGAAATGTTTAAGCTCAATTCTCAATTCTAACGACAAGCATAAGACAGAAAAATACTGCAATAAAAGCTAAAAACTTTTTATCAAAGTTTTCCCACAAGACCCTAAAAGATACATGTAAAAAAGAACAAGCAGGAACTGTTTCCAAGATATATAGGAATGTTTACATGGCTCCATATCCATCACTGAGCCTACGATTTCTTTGTCATTAGATAAATTGTATTAATATCTTATTATTGTTTCTAAACTAGCTCTTTCTATTGTCTGCTTCTCTCTCTCAAAATTCCTCAATATCAAGGAATGAAACTTTGGATAACGGACCCATAACAGTTGATGGCCCATTCAAACATATCAACTTATGGTACAATAGCATGTACTGTGGTTCATTCCACAGTGAGAGGAGCAGAGGCAACAGAAGGAAGAAGTGCAAGAAGAAAAAAGAAGAAAGAAGGAAGGTGGCAGTGGACAAGGAAGATGAGGAGGATAAGATTAAGTACTGGAGAGGAGGCATGCAGCAGACAGCTGTAGAGCGACGCTGCAGAGAGGGAGATGGCCTTGTGAGTCACAAGACCTAAAAGGCATGGGACCTTTTAAACAAAAAGCACTCAAAACCATCCAATTGCTTGCTAAAAAAGAAAAAAAAAGAAACAATCCAGACTACATTAAAAGAGGTGGTCCATGTCTAGATTTATGCCTGACCGGTAGATACTGGTTGGTGTGAAACAGTCCAACAAAAACTGAATTCCCTGCTCCAAATTAAAATCAACCCACTCCATATTACAATTGCATTTAAATACTTGTTTTGCATGTTCACACAACCTTCATTAACTCCTTCATTTATTCCTATAGTAGTGACCAAATGCTTGGGGATATAATCGTCTGTCATTTGATCTTTTTAACGGCAACTCCTTATATTCAGCTTTCTAGCCCATAAATTAGTGATGACATTATGGTTGTCCGGATTCCTTGTAATATGAGTACTCAGCATTCAGAGAACACCCAAAGATTTCTCTCCATTTTATCCATCCCAGTTTTATGAGTAACACATCATTTGATCCCTGCATTCTGTTGCACAACATATTCAAGATACCACAAATTGTGTATAAAAAAGTACCTATTACATCTTTCCAACTATTAACTAAAACTTGACTTCAAATACTGAGTCTTAATTCCAGTTGATAGAACACTTGTAGGCACTAAAGTTAAATTCTACTGTCATCAATCAATAATATTAAACAAATAAGTTCTATAATTGAAACTTTCACATTAAGGAAAAATGCCTTGCATTAAAACATCTTAATCAATAACTTTCTACATAGTAATATACTTGCTTCATAATCCATATCCTCATTATTTTTGAAACTTCATTTAACTGCTTTTACTTTCTATATAATATTACCAAAATATTTTCCCTTCATTTATCAATCATTTTCTTGATTGCATTTGCCATATAAACTCCTTGTCCATGTTAGCTTTAGTCTTTCATACACTTGCATATGACTATGGGGATAACTTCAGGCATGGCACTCATTCCACCCAGTCAATGGCACAGACCGGGGCATCTGCCTCCAGAACACCATGTATATTCAACTCTTAAAAAGAGGTCTTGCAATATGTACCAGTACACACACATGCTGAACCAGTTAATTCCTAGTCTTAACATAATGACTCTATACTCAAAAACATTTTTCATTAAGTTACTTGTAAAAATAACTCTTCTATAAAGGGCAGCTCAGTGCACACCCTTCCTCCTCCTCCTCTTTCTTTCCATTTCCATGTGGTGCAGTCTACAAAAGCAGTAGAATGGATTTGATGTTTTTCAGGGCTGTTCAGCTCCAACAGCACTCCAGAAGATCACAGCATGTCAGAGGCAGCATTTTTTAGTCAAATGGTGAGACAACCAAATAGATATGATGCAAGTAGTCTTCATCTGCGATCAAACTCTTGCAATGTTCAGAACTAAGAGATCCATCTTCTAGCAACTTCGGGGGAGGGTTGGGGGGGTGGTGTTTGGTGGGGACTGCTATTGTTCACCTTATCGTAACAGGAAATTTTGGCACAAGGTTAAATCTATGCTGATTTGTGTTAAAAATAAATTTAGAACTGAAAGAAAGAATTAGAGGAAACAAAGAGAAAGGAGAATAAAGGAGAGAAAACAAAAGACAAATAGTGGCATCCGGACTTAAGAAGTCACAACTTTGTTTCTTATTCAAAGAAACTAATTGATTTTCTCTCAACAGCAATTCTTACTATAATAATATTTTTTTTTTCAACCAGAGTCTATACTGGTAAGAATTCCTATCAGGTAAGAATATATCAACTACATAAAGCTTAACCTGAACCAGCTTAACACATCTAATTCAGCCACAAGTCTATATACAATGTAATTAAAACAACCTAAAAACTAATGACTATTATGTAATAACATGAGCTTCCTCAACCCAATCCTAGTCAAGTTCAGAAAGGAGAACACTGGATCTCAGTAGGTCCTAGTGGTAATTAGTATAGAATTTCCTTTTTTATTTTCTAATGTATTTTCGTCAGTCTTTTTAGGATACTTTAATAATTCATTAGAGTCCCACTTGGATCCTATTTGGTAATGAAGAGCATATTATTTTTATGAAATTTAAATATCATCAGGAAAAAAAAATCTACCACAAGTCCTCTTATAATATGAGTGGTTGTAAGCCCATGGGGTATGCTTAAAATTTTTTAATACTAATAGAAAGGTATATCATATCAACTAGTAAAACTAAAAGCAAATCTGTCACACAAAAGCTTGATCAACAAGATATTATACGAGATATGATTATAAAGATTAAGCAGAAATATCATGTGTAGAACTAGCTTGATTAACTAGACATGAATGAATCAGACGGTGAATGGAAGTAAGTATTCCCACAATATTCCACAATATGTCCAAGCTGTGTGATGCCATAATGGTGTGATTCGTGCAGAGGTGTAAGACCTTCATTCTTGAGAATCAATCTTTAAGCCATTATTATCTTTCCCTTCTTCTCTCTTTTCCTTCATCTATTCCAAAAAGATATCTATTGTCTATGCTAGTTATGAACTCGTCTGACATCATCAATCTTAGTAAAAGATGACACCATTAATGAAATAACTTTCACCATTTTAAGATACAAGATGCAATATATGAAACCTCATTCTTTAAAGATCTATATAAGCCCGTCTTATTCTATGACTTACTGCTTATTAAGAATTTAAAATTTTCACCAGATTTTACAAAGACTGACAGCCACCACATTTGTCTTTATAATGAAGACATGATTTCATATTCTTGAAGCATTATTTAGTTATCAATGTCACCTTCGTCTAATATTTCTTTTCCTTTTAACTCCGTATGACAAAAACAAAGTGGCATAAAAATATATGTGCTTTTAGTTCAAATTAAAGGAACACTTAAGATAGCTAGACAACTGAAAAAAAAATTAAAAGCAGAAGCATAATTCTTACACGAGAGGTATAGCAAATAAATCAGAGATTTATTAAAGCACACTTTATGAAAACTAAGTAACAATATAACAGATAAAGAAGAAATCCACTTTTTAATAAATTATATTAGGTAATTTGAATATACTGTAAGAGGCACACAATGGTTTTACAAGACAGATCCAGACATGTAATTACATAAAATGAATGAGTAAATAAAACTTACACTTTTAGTCTCATGCCTAGATCTTGCAAAAATGTGCAATAAGACTTCCGGAGATAAGTTTCTTTCTTGAGATCAATGCCATCGCTCCTAGATGGAGAGTTCTCTTCAATATCCCGACGACTTAAATACCAAGTAGCTCCAGGCAATGTAACTTCTTCATGCCTGTCATGGGAGAACCTGTAGGGACTAATCTCCACTAATTCATGATGTGAAGGATCCCCAGCCATGTGAATTATGGTATCCAAGGAAGTCACTCTAAAAGTTGACCTGCTTCCGGATTAAATATATCTGACAAAGCTGACTATATGAACAAATGCAACAGCAGATTCTGCACAATCAAAAACAGTGTCAAAAAAATCAAAGAGTACAACAATTTCTTGAGCAACATTTGCATAATAAAGAAATTTAAGTTCCAGCATATGAATCTATGCATATTTATATGGCCTTCAATGGTTCCACATCCATGTTAAAAGTTTAGAGAAGCAATTGCATCCAACATAGGATGCCAACTCAGACCACTAAGAGCAACCAGGAACATCCAACGTAAAGCCACACACTACATCATATGATATGTTGTAGTAACTTTTTCTAGATAATATCGCACCAATTTCTCACAGATACCATCCTAAGCTTGAAAACCACATGATGGTCATATTCAGCTGATTCCAAGCCAGTTGAATACAGTGTCATCAAAAGGAGCTCAGGCCTTGCCTCAAAAGTGCCGTGCAAGGCACCATTTGATGGAGGACATCTTTAGATTTTTATTTTTTATTTTTTTAATTTTATTTCCAATATTAATTATAAAGATAAAATAAAATGAAGAAAAAGAGGAAAAGAATTATCCAACTACAAGAAACAAAGACTATTAAGAACCAACAACAAAGTTATGCCAAGTCGAATCTGAAAATTAATCTTTCTACAAAGAAAGGTTCATCATCACATATCGTACCGACAAACCAAGTATATATATATATATATATATATATATATATATATATATATATATATATATATATATATATTAAAGTTAAAAAATAAAAAAGGGGGCGTCGTCGCCTCATTTCTTCTTCCCGCGCCTACGCAGATGAGAAGTTGTCGACGACACCGATGCCTCGTCGCCTCAGACGAGGAAAAGGTGGCATCTCATATGTGGTGTCTGGCGAGGGAGGGCGGTGACGGATCGGGATCATCAAGGGAGAGCGACATTGGATCTCCAGGTTCTCCCTTTTCTTCTCCTCCTTCTCCCTCTTCTTCCTTCTCCCTCGGCTGATATCGCCCGGTAACAGGCGACGGCGATCGAAGTCGATCGTTACCGACCAATTTCGGGTGGTAATAGACAGCCCCAGTCGACGATACCATCCAATACAGGCAATATCATTCAGTATTGCAGGCCTTGCTACAAAGAATTCAAAATCTAATTTATTTGATTATGTTTTCTTCCTTATTATTTTTTTCTTTCCTTCTTGTACTTAGGCCTATACAAAGAGGCCACAAGATTGTAATAAGCTCATTAGAGATGAATCAAAAAATTAAATTAAGTTCTTTTACCATATATTGTAATGATATTGATATAGATTAATGGTATTAGATATTTGTTGTAAAAAATAAAAAAAAGATTATAGAAAATTTTAATAGGATAGATGGTAGAATTTTAAAGATAATAATGTAAGGATTTCTAAGAATAGAATTGAAAGAGAGACGATTTGGAACTTAGAGGAGGATAATAATAATATTATATGGAGTATGATAACTAACAAAATTAGGTGTTTAACGGTGGAGATTCTTGGTAAGACTAAAGGTAGAGGTGTTAAGTCAATAGAAAGTTATTGTTCAGAAAGAAATTATTAATAAAAAGATCATACCTTAAAGATTGATAAAATTGCAAAAATAGGAGAAATTTAAAAGATATATAAAATCTAAATAAGAGACTAAAAGAACCATTATATTGAAAAAACATGGGAAAAAAATATGTTGAATTGTGAAAGCTAAAAAAAGAAAGTGTAAAAACTTAGGTAACATTAGATGTATTAAAAATGATGATCAAAGAATACTGGTTAATGATAACAAATTTAAGGAAAGATGAAGAAATTATTTTTATAAATTATTTAATTAACATTCCACAAATAACAACTTTAATGATGAATAATAGCGATAGATTTAATAATCATGCATTGTTCATAAAATTAGAGTTAGTGAAGTAAATACCTTAGAGTGCCGGACATGATGGTATTTCTATCGAGGTTTGAAAAGTTTAGGAGATGTGATGTAAAACAAAGACAAATACTTGCTAGGACTTGTAGCAATACATCTACGACGAGTCCAATACCCGAGATTAACGTCATTGTATTGCTCCCACCAACAAAATAAATAACATGAGTCAACGACCGCTAGATCAAAGATCAATGACCATCTATTGTTATAGATCATAATTAGCAGAAGATGACATAATTTTTTTATTTCTACAACTTCAACCATCTATTGTTATAGATCACAATTAATAGAAGATGACATAAATTATAATAACAGACATAAAAGAAATGTGATAGGAACAACTCTTCATGAAAAATTTCCTCCAGAAGATAACAGGAGAGAGAACAAAGACTACTAATTTAATTGACATCAATATTAAGCAGTATAAAGGGATAATATCCAGAACCACATCCTCGTGCTCACAATGTCATACCTATAGCTAATTAAAGGTTTTGTGAAAAAAAAAAGAATACATTTAGGATGCCGCACTTAGATATTTCAAAACAAAATTCCTACTAACTCAAAATAGAACTCTTTATCATTTATAAGACACAAAATTAGACGAAAACACCATAAAAGAAAAAGTTACAATAACGATGAAAACCTTAAAACAATCACTAGAAATAGAAATATCAAATGAACTTTTATTTTAACTATTAAGTATAGCTAGCTTCTTAATGTCATAAAAATCTGAATATTATCCTATGAATCCAATTGGCACTACCATTCAGCAGAAGATAGAGATACCCTAACCATAATCTTTTGGGTTTAGAATAAGTCATATATATCGAGCTCATTAAAAGGTTTGGTAAGAAAAACCTCCTACATAGCAAAACTGATCACCCCAAAATTCCAATTTAAATATTTGAGAACAAAACTCCTAATAACCCAAGAACTTATCTAACCTTATATATATCCAAATAGAGCCTTTTAGCATCTGAGAATACAAAAAATAAGACTCTAAAACACCCTAAAAAATAAGGATAGATAAAATAATGAAGAAACCCTGAATAGAAATCACTAGAGAAAGAAACTTAATACTCCCATACTAACTAGAAATACAACTCGCCTCTCACTACGCTCATTTAAATTGGTGTCTTTTGAACATCATCTGAGCCAGCGCCTTGTTTGGACCAACCCTTTTATGAACAATCCAACCTTTATCGAGACCAACCAACTAATCAACTACTGTAGAAAGCTGAGCAGACTTTAGGTAGGGCTAAAACTCCTATTGATGGCCCAAAAACCTTTGTCTAGGGCTCGACAAGGATGAGGCCCTCGGAGGGAATGCTTTAGGGCCTAACTGCTTCACAACAAAATAAGAACAGATAATAAAGAAATTTTCTTCAATTTACAAAAGCTAGATCAAAGGAAAAAAAAAAGGTTCTTGGCCGTCGCACTCCATAAGTATTTTCTAAAATGTAAAATAAAGAATTAGCAGATTTTCAAACCCTAAATTTTATGAGATAACCCGAAAAAGGGAAGAATGGGAGCAGCGAAGGAATAGAGAGAGGCAATACGGTGCTGTCTATGTAGGCAGGCGGAGGAGGCAGAGAGACGGCAAAGAACCGGCGACAAGAGCAGATTCGGCGACGAGCCCGGCGGAGAGCAGACGCCGGTGGTTCGGTTCCGTCGCCGTATCTGTGGCGGGAGGCGGAGGAGAGCTGAGGCAGGCGAAGGAGAGCTGAGGCTGGGTCGATCGATCGGTCGGGGCGGACAGTCCGTCGGTCAGCCGGCGGCGGAGAGCAAATGCGACGGAGATTTAGGGCTCGATCGATCGGGCTCGCTCAGTTCGGAAGTGCGGGGGCTATATATGCAATCATTAGTTGACTGAATCAAACCAAGGTTCCCGTAGTAAGGCGCAACTCGAGCCCGGTTCAATCTCGGTTCGGGTGCCGGTCTGCGCGAGATCTAAAGCATCGACCGGGAATCAACCCGCCCAAGTAAGTTATTCGATCGTGGTTCAAACCGGCAGCTCGGCAACTGGTTTGGCTGCAAGGCACGTGATTTGATCGACAAAACGACGATTCGTGATCTCTGACTCAGACTGGTTATGAAGGCTGCGGCCTCAGCTTCCCAATCACCTATCACTCCACCTCGCTCGCTCTCAGACACCGGCCCCCTAATGACTCCCACGGCGACGGCCGCTACCGCATCCGCCACCCGCTTCACCGTCGCGGCCGGCGGCGCTTTCCATGGATTACGGTGGCGGTGCTCTGCTCCGGCCTACCAGGCCGCCTTCCTCTCAGCCAGGCCGAGGGCCGTCTCCCTCACGCCCCAACGGCGCTTCGTAGCCCCCTCCGCCCTCTACAAGGCCGACATCCAGACCACGGGGGAGGGCCTCCCGGAGACACTCGATTACCGAGTCTTCTTCCTCGACGGCTCCGGCAAGAAGGTCTCACCGTGGCACGATGTGCCCTTGCATGTGGGAGACGGGGTCTTCAACTTCGTTGTGGAGATCCCCAAGGTGTCGAGCGCGAAGATGGAGGTGGCCACCGATGAGCCATTCACGCCTATAAAGCAGGACACAAAGAAGGGGAAGCTTCGATACTACCCGTGAGATCCTTTGCACCTCAATCACTTCTTTTCTTTTCTTTCCATTTCACTCAGTTTGTTTGGTATTTTCTTTAACTGTTAAATTCTGAGACTGAACGCTTCATGGGTTCAGTTCTTGGACAGCCTGGAGTAATGCTGTGAATATGGTTTTCTCATCAAAGGGTTTGTCCTTGAAGACAGATCAAATAGTTGCACTGCATGAACTTGAATTATCAGTCTCTTTTGGTGCACCCACTTACTTTCAGAATTGATAGCAAATCGCAGCATTTACTATGGAGTTTTATGGACCATGTATACAATCTTAAATATGGCTATTCCCTTTTTTTTTTTTTGTCCTAACATATTTCCAAGTAACATGACAATAATCTCTGATGTAATCTAGATGGAAATCATGTTGAGTTTACCATCTCGGATTGAATTTTAGTTTTTCAAGGGTGAAAATTTTGACAAGGTCAAATGGTCAACATTGTTTGAGTCAACATACATCTGTGAGATAATTTCTGTTGCTTACATATTATGAGAAGTTAAAATTCGTGTGTCTTCAGATGGCTTGTTCACTATCACAGGCCAGTTACTGCATAGTGATAAGGTGCTTTCTTGAAAAAATATTCCCAAAGTGCAATGGCAACATCAAACGTTGATCAGTATTAAATCTGCATGCAATTAAGAATTCAAGCAACTTATCATCAGATCAAGGATCCAACATGCAATTGAGTTAAATTCTCTTGGTTTAACATCCTAATATTATGATTTATCTTTAAGAATGTATTAAGTTGCTTACTATAGCTCTTTGTCTATCTTTCTATTATTTATTTGATTTTTAAAAAAAATTCATTACATTGAATAGTGTATATGACACTCACACATGGGACTCGAACTTGAAACCTATCACTTGCACAACAATGCACTAACCAATCCAGGTGTCTCAATGGATACTATTCGTAAGATTTCTCAACCAACTATATCTATATTTGAAGGTATATTGTTTATCTCAAACGTTGCATATCAGTACTTTTAAATTATCTTGGTTTAGTACAATGGATGAATCCTGTTCTTTTTACTATCAAATTACTGTGGCTTTCTAGTGCCATTGAAAAAGTTTTTTATGAAACTTTGACGACTTGTGTACTTTAGATGGATGAGATGCACATAGATGAGGAAACCAGACACCTAAATGCCTCACTTGAATATAACAGAAACAATGGGTTAATGGGATTAATCATAGCCGTTGCATTAATATGAGATATTTTGTTTGATAACCATGGCCATGTCACCTGTTACAGAAACATGAGGAATCTTGGCAAAATGAGAGTCAAATTTTGTCGCTGGACTGCAGAAATAAGTTGAAAGTGCCAAATCATGCAAAAAGATTAATTGGACATGATAGGAGAATACGCCCCACCATAAAAGTTCATTTAATTATGTAAATTTGACTGATTGTTTGTTTTTTTAATTTCAGGTACAACATAAACTGGAATTATGGATTACTTCCTCAAACATGGGAAGACCCATCTTTTGCTAATGCAGAAGTTGAAGGGGCTTTTGGGGATAATGATCCAGGTTTATTAGAACCATCCCCTACTTTATGAGATACATTAATTGATTTAGATAGTCTGGCAAGAGCACTGGTTCTGTCGACACGACGACCTGATATTCTCCATGTTCCAGTTGACATTGTTGAGATAGGTGAAAGACGGGCTAAGATTGGTGATATCCTTAAGGTGAAACCCTTAGCAGCTTTAGCCATGATTGACGAAGGGGAGCTAGACTGGAAGATTGTTGCTATTTCATTGGATGATCCTCGAGCTTCACTTGTAAATGATGTCGATGATGTTGAGAAGCATTTTCCAGTATGTTTTTTTCACATCTATGTGCATCAAAAACTCTTCCATATGTGGTTTGTTGCCATGACCTAGTTTTTACATGTTAACTTCATTGCACTGTAATAGACTCAGTAATATAGATAGGTCTGAGATTTGGATTTTTTTATCTATTGCCTCAATGCCCCTCAGGTTACTTAGTTTGAAACGTCAAGATACAAGGCCTTAAATATCCTTGGCTGCGTTTAATTAACTGGTTGGGCATCTGAAGTCCATTGACCATGCATGCACCAACTCTAACCCCACTGGCTATCCTATGCATGCCAATGAAGAACAATTTGATGTACTAAAAATTTAATAATTTTTTTCATTATATGTCTATATTTGATGCATTTGTAGATAGAAATTTGTCATTCTATGATTTTAAACTACAGCAATCAGTGTGCATATTCACAAATATCTGCACCTTTTTGTTAATGAAGTAAAAAATCAGACTGAATTGGTTTTCCTGTTTGCATAAAATGTGTTGGAGACCCTTTAGATAGAGATACAAATCTAAACAGTTGTTATCTTGCATTTGTTTTGCATTAAGATTTTCTGCTAGTCTGGAATTAAATATTACTTGTAGAGGTACCTAGTTGTTTGTCACTTGTAAGGGTTTGTATATTAAGTTCTTAAAATTGTTATATTGAACTAAAGAGTAGTATTAGCATGAACATCAGACTTAATTGGGGTTCCAGAGTTTTCCAGTGTCATTTGATAGACAGTCTGCATTGTCCATTGGTAAAAAAGGGCAATCATTGGGCAGATTCCAGTGTCATTTGGGGAGAGCCCCAATGTGTACAGCCTTTACCCTTGCAAACAAAGGGGTTGTTTTCATGACTCAAACACTGGGCACTAAATTCACAACAGAGCATCTTTATTGTAGTGCAAAGGCTTATTTTATCCGGACCACAGTGTCTGTTATGCTGTCTGAATATGCAAACCAACAGAAAAAAATTTTGGCACATATTCTGTCTTTCACATAGGGCCACCTATTGTGCACTTCCAACTGCTTGGTGCTTTATGCATATTATGTTTGTGTGTTTTCCAAGTCAGTACAAGCAATCAAAAGTGTTCTGTCATGCTAAACCTTCTGAACTGATATTTGCCATAAACTGGTTGGATTCTTTTTGTTGTTTTATGATATCTGCACTCTAGAACAGGGTAAAACTAGGAAAAGAGGTGTCTATAATTTCTCAATGTTGTTCAGTTGAACATGACTGTCACATTTAAAAAGATTGATACATTGAGAAAGCAATGTTCTAACCTTGATTTTAAAGTATCATTAAGTTTGAAGGAATCTAATTCAGCCTTTTTCTTTAGATAATTGTAATTTTGTGAATTCTATTAATAAATTTCATTTCTTTCCTTCTATTGATCTTTCAGTGGATGAGTTGATAGTGAAGTACAACAAACAACTGATGTTTTTGTTGTGCTTATTCATATTCTTTGTGGTTGATTATTTGTTGCCCACTGGCTTGCCGTTGCTGTAGGGAACTCTTACTGCTATAAGAGACTGGTTCAGAGACTACAAGATTCCAGATGGAAAGCCTGCTAATAAATTTGGTCTTGGCAACAAAGCTGCAAACAAGGTAATTCTCTTATTGTTCTCTTTATGGTCTCTATATTGTAGTATTAGAATCTTTTATCTATATGTTGCTTGAGACAGTATTTTCTTATTTGAATTTATAAATTGGAAGATGTTATTCATGGAAATTGCCGTTTTGCATGTTCAGTTTTTGTGTAGTGATTCTTGAGTGGTTCCCATTTCAAATAGTGTTGTGGTTCATAGACTTTGTTGATTATTTCAATTTTAAAGAGATTTAAGTATTATAAAATGATACTATTTTACATTGTATGGTGATGCTTACTACTCATATCTGGTCTGGATATTCTAGCCTTTTTTTTATTAAATCTGAAAGCCTCGACAAATACTTGAAATATAATAGAGGAGAATGTACCAGTTTGGAACTGCACTCTGAAAAGGCATTGCAGAATAACAATATAAAATTATTTTATTTTTTGAATGCAAGAATTTATTATGATATCAAACAAAAATTCTTTAAACAACATCAGTTGATTGTTAAGCATGATATGATTTGTTTGTCTTCTTCCAAATCAATATCCATTGAAAATTTACCAGGATGAGATTTTTTTTAGCCCTTCATATTCTATGTTTTAACCTGACTAAGCCTTGATGCACAAGTAGGGTTGTTCCTTTTTGACCTAGGTTTCATGGGTGTGAACCTCAGAAACCACCTATCCACATGTTGGGGTAAGTTATGAATATACGGCTCTCCTTATATCCTGAACTAGCAGAGCCTTCCATACTGATCGTTCCTTATAGAGTTACAATTTCAGCTATTTTTTGGCTGTCTGATTTAAATGATGCCCTAATGCAGATCAGCTCTAATCTGATTCTTTAACAGTTTTTAACCAGCTTTTATTAAAATCAGTCTAATTTTCATTGAAACTGGTAGAAAAATATTGATTGTATTGGACAGGGTGGTTTGCTTAAAAACAGTTGGCACTCGGTAGACTTGTGCATCAAGGCTTACTCATGAGTGTTAGTTTCGTCCAATATGCATCTCCATAATGGCCCAGCTCTTGTATCATCGGTATGAGCTATTAGAACTGTATGATTTTTATATAGAAAGCCCATACATCAACAATTATCATTGGCCAGTATCTAAATAAATAAAATGCATATTTCAGCTTATTAGCTTATAAGTTAGAGTCTTATGTCTTCTAAAATACAATAATCAAAGGTGTTATAAGAGAAGAAAACAGAAATGATAGTCAAAAGTAAAGGTCATAAAGGTAAGGAGAGAATTATAGAAAGAAATGATAGTCAAAACCTAATTGTTTTGTTATTCTCCTTCCCAGTGAAAGAAAAAAATTTAGTGATCGATCTTTTATTCCCTTGAAGAATTAATTTATACACCTTTGCGTTGAAGCTAAGGAAATCCATCATTGAACCGTACTAGCAATTTCAGAAAGTAGCATCTGTTTAGTATACAGTTTGTTCCTGATGCATGCATCTTTATCAGCTCACTGTTATGACATGCTTCTTTTCTGTCTGCACATAGTGCCTCTACTTGCAAACTTTTGGTTAACATGTGCACTTTCAATTGTAAATGTAAAACATGGTATATACTCAGTTTTATTGAATTCTTTTGTTCTTTTTGGTATATAGGACTATGCTTTGAAAGTTATTACTGAGACAAACGAGTCATGGACAAAATTGATGAGAAGATCAATTCCCGCTGGGGATCTTTCACTGGTATGACTTCTATTCTGGTGAAGTAACAAGAAGACTGCTAGATTTTTTTAATGTTCTCAGAGGGTTTAAATATGCACATACAGATTTAATATTCAAATAATGAACGATTGGCATGATATTTATCATCATCCGTATGCGTGGTCAACTGTTAGACAAACATTATGTTTTGATCACCACAATGCTAGTCAACTCAATCATCTCATGGAAGATTTGCTTGTCTTTGCCGCAAGCAGGTAGTAGATATGATATCTTCTGTTCGGTAGTAAAAGATAATTTAGCTTTGTGCACTTGTGAAAAGTTCATGGACAACCAATGTGATATATTAGTCCTTTTTTAGGTCCAAAAGATAAATAATTCTTTTAGCATGATAATGTACATATTCTAGGATTTGATTTATGATAGTTGTGTCGAAGTTGATACTAATGAGTTTAAAGCTAATTTGGACATGTACTATCTAATCCCTATGATCATTCATCCAGTTAATAATATTGATAACCCAGTAAAGATATTTTTACATTATTAGATTAATTCTTTGCCTATCATATACAACCAAACCTAATATCTCATTTGTTATGTTCGGTAGATACACTTGTAACCCCTTTTATAACTGTTTGATTTGTCATTAAATATTTTTTATTTAGATGAATGATTTAAATTTAGAATATCCTTATTGGATTTTTTATAAATTAGATATCAAATCTATATTAAAATCATATATGGCTATTGTTTACTCTTGTTAGTAATGATATATACTAGCAAATTAATTGATAGGAATACAATAGAAACTGAGTTATAGCACTTTATATCATTTGTACTGAAGTTGAATGGTTTAAAATTTTGATTGTCTTTTTTGGTGATCTCTAATCCTATTTCAAAATTTTGATTACAAAGTTGTAATATATTTTTTTTAATAAAAAGAGTAAACATATAAGAAATAGATAATAAATGATTAGATTGTCATTCTGTTATTTTTATTTTTTATAATAAAATTGAGAATAATCTAATTGATTGTCTTACTAAAGACTTAAAATATGATCTCCATGATGGGATATTGTTGATGGATGTTCAATATAGTAATAATAAACTAATTAATTGGATAATGGGCATATTGGTTAACACTTTAATAAAATTAAATATAAAGTTTATCTCTAGCCCTACTCCTATAGTGATTAGTGATATTATATAAAGATATATATATAAAGGTATAGAAAGAGTATTACTATAAAAGAGATATAACAACATTTCTTTTTTACGAGATGTAATTATGCACACATCTTGGTAGGAGCTCTCTTGTACAACAAAGTTTGTGGACATTCGTGATTGATGATCTGAAAAATTTTAAAATCTCTCATGAGTAAATAAAATACCTATGTATGATCCTTAATGCATAAACTCGTTAAGATGTGCTACATATTGTGTGTGAGTTAGTTAAAGTTTGGATCAGAGAAACATAAACGAGATGCAATTATACACACATCTTGGTGATTGATGATTTGAAAAAATTTTAGAGTCTCTCATGAGTAAATAAAATACCTATGTATGGTCCTTAATGCATAAGGTAGTTAAAGTCTAAATTCATTAGATGAAAGATTATTTTATAAAATAAAATAAAATATATTATAGTAAATGTGCCAACAGTAAGTTTTATTATTATTATTATTTAGATAATTTTATATTCTGTGAAAGATTATAAGAGTTTTAAAAATAATATCGTAAAAAAGCATCTCCATTTCCCGTGTGACGTGATCTTTGCACACGTCACGACGCTCTCGGTAAACCCAAAGCTTTTTGCTATACACTTTGTTGAGCGCTGTCGATAGACGCAGAAAAAACATGTCACATGGCAATTCCTGATTGGTCGAAAAAATCTATTTATTTTTTTGAGTATTTAATTTAGCTGATTAAAAATGTATTTAAACCCTATTTTCTCAAACATTTGTTATAGTTGATTCAATATCTCATGTTCCTTCGATCCAAACTCCACTTTTGGAATTTATGATTCTAACCACTACGGTGAACTGTTCGTTCAATTCCACACTATTCGTTCAATCCTCCATGAAAGTACGCGTAAGAAAATGAAACCTCAATTGTCTCTTAAAAGGATACTCTAATAAACACCAATATGAAGCCAAAGCAATTTGCTTTTAGGACAACCATTTCTATTCCTCCATATTCTAATTTTTAACTCCCTATTTAGTTTATTTGACCTTCTTAACCTATTTGAGTTGGTTCTAATTGGAGGATTAAATTCTATTTCTGCTCTGACAGATTCAACCATAACAACAACTCACCCAAATATATATATATCTAGATTCAACCGTCCATAACAACAACAAGAAACCCCCCCAAAATGACATAATTTAGATTCAACCATGAGTCGATAGTTAACCATAAGAAACTCATGCCATCAATTTAAATATGTAGATACAAAGCAAAGAAAACCATGAATTCCAACAGAGCAGTGAGAATGCTAAAATTGATACTTGTAAGCATATGATTAGATCTTTTAAAAGAGTAGTAGCATTCAAATGAAAACGAAAGACTCACCTCATCAGGTTACAGTAACAGAAGCTGACATTAGATTGATTATATAATGAAAGATGCTTTAACCACCACCTGTAAAGTCAGAGTTGTAGGTCAACATGGTTTAATTTAGTTCTTTAAGTAACAGGAAGAACCCTGAGGAGGGCATTCACAACCATTAGACTAGAGAATCAACAGATAGTAGCTTAAGCAAAACTTTCTCCTGCTAAGAGTAGTAAAAGGGAATAACATAATATGATCATGGCAATGTCTGCATCAAATGGAAATTTGATTTATTCTTTCTTTGAGGCACTCTGAGGTTGATGTGCATTCCACTGTAGGAGCATCCACACAATTGATGTCCCTGAGAATATACCGAGTGTTAAGCCAACAAAATCTTGCTTCATCACAAAAAAAAAAGTATCAAATGGTCTTACATTTTGGTACTTCAGTTATATTACAAGTTTAAGATTGAATTAATGAAAGCAACATAAGAAGAGAGAAGCCTATCAGCAAACTTCAATTCGATAGTCTACTGTGATCGATCAGTCAAACTTTTGCAATTTTTCGTGCACAATTTGCTTCAGACTCTAATACCTGGGTGTCTGAGACTCTTAAGAGGACACCACGTACATAACTGAAGTAATTTGGATATCCATTCAATTCCAAGTACATGAACTCGAGATGTCCAACACCATAGGAAAGCTGACACACACATCACAAGTTCACGAGGAACAGACAAGAAGCCTAGGCGGACCAATATGTACTACAAGCACTATTGACCAGGGAACATCATTGGATATGCCTTTTCTATCAAAAAATTTATTTTCTAGGAATAGTACCTACCTACAAGAATCATAAACATAGCTTCCTCGGCATGTCACCTAGAACACAAAAGATATAACCCAAAACTCTGTATACTACATCTCAAATAATCAGAACGTTCATATTGAGGTCCCGAGTGATTAAAATTCTAGTTATATCACAAAGTCTAGCCAAATGCTATTGTTCCCCCTTCATCTAGATAATTGCAAATTAAGTTATTGGTTCACTTCTAAATCCATGAGCCTATTAACCAATGATATTTGTTCTCCCACCTACCAATTAGCTTCAATGTTTAATAGTAATTCCCTCGTTTGCCTAAACTTCCCTTGTTTAGAAAGTGCATCAACATTTTTTTATCAGAACTCGAAAGAGCTTCCTTATTTGCAGCAGCGTAGTCAAAGGTGCTAGACACTAAAAGTCACCAAAAAGCCAAACGAAGCAAGACGCTCATGAATATTATAATTTAAAAAAATAATTAAGGAGAAGTAGCAGGAGAAAGAGAGAAGGGATAGAGAGAGAAAAGGAGACGAGGAAGAAGTAGACAGAAGAGGGAGGAGAAATCAAGTAGCAAAAGGAGAGAGAGGGCAATGAACATAAACATAGCTTATGTTTATTTTCTATCAAAAAATTTATTTTCTAGGAATAGTACCTACCTACAAGAATCATAAACATAGCTTCCTCGGCATGTCACCTAGAACACAAAAGATATAACCCAAAACTCTGTATACTACATCTCAAATAATCAGAACGTTCATATTGAGGTCCCGAGTGATTAAAATTCTAGTTATATCACAAAGTCTAGCCAAATGCTATTGTTCCCCCTTCATCTAGATAATTGCAAATTAAGTTATTGGTTCACTTCTAAATCCATGAGCCTATTAACCAATGATATTTGTTCTCCCACCTACCAATTAGCTTCAATGTTTAATAGTAATTCCCTCGTTTGCCTAAACTTCCCTTGTTTAGAAAGTGCATCAACATTTTTTTATCAGAACTCGAAAGAGCTTCCTTATTTGCAGCAGCGTAGTCAAAGGTGCTAGACACTAAAAGTCACCAAAAAGCCAAACGAAGCAAGACGCTCATGAATATTATAATTTAAAAAAATAATTAAGGAGAAGTAGCAGGAGAAAGAGAGAAGGGATAGAGAGAGAAAAGGAGACGAGGAAGAAGTAGACAGAAGAGGGAGGAGAAATCAAGTAGCAAGAGGAGAGAGAGGGCAATGATTGAGGTTCAGGAAGGCTCAACGATTGGAAGTTGGGAAGCGTAGCCCAATGGTGGCTCCAACGTCGTGATGAGTCTCCTGACTCCATCCACGGGTAGCCCTTTTCTACTCGAGCCCCCTCACCATACCCAAATATTAGGTCAACTCTGATACCATATCATGACCCAGGTCTGATGCGCTAATTGGCCTATCAATCTCGTTTGGCCCAAACCACTGGCTAAAATGCTTAAGCTGAAGTTGATAGTATACACTCATCAAACCTTATATGTCAATCTTAATCTTGCCCACTTCTGATGTGGGACTAATCAGAGTGTTATAACACTTAGGTCACACCCAATTACAAGTGACCACCCGGAACCAAATCGAGCCGCTTGGACTTCACCTCGCCTTGCTCGGGTGCCTAGGTGAGTGCCTAATGACATCGTTGGTTTGCAAATAACTCTTTGTTCGAGAAAAATTTTCATTAATAATGATTATCTTTAAAGCAATTTTTTAGAGGTTTATTGCACTTGAATATCACAATCAAGGATTGCCAAACCGGTCCGTACCGACGTATCGAGCTTTGCTCGGTATGGTACGGTACGGTATCCGATACCGAATGGTATGCACAGGCCATACCGCTTGGTATAATATAATATAAGTAAAAAGAAAATAAAAGGGCGATTTCGCCTCGTTTGTTCTCCCCACGCGGGGAGAAGAAATTGTCCGCTGGCGACGGATCAAGCGACGAGGGAGATCGAGCGACGGATCAAGCGATGCAGGAAGAAATCCAGGTTCTCCTCTTCTTCTCCCTCTTCTTCTTTCTCCCGCCCTCGACTGAGATTGCTCCTCTTCTTCTTTCTCCCTCAATCGGCTGACGACGGTCGAAATCGATCGTTACCGATAGATTTCGCGTGGTAACGAACGGAAACAACCGTTACCTGGTGGTACTACCCGGTAAGGCAAACCTTGATCACAATTATATATGCTCAAGAAAAGTAAAAGCATAGTTATCAGAATCAGATTGAACCGAGTGGTTGAACCAAAAAAACCAGGGAACCAGATCATTAATCAATCTGATTCAATTATTGGATTGGATGTATTGAAAAACCAGAATGAACCGACGACCCAACTAGTTTTTTGATAACTTGCATGAACGGATCAAGTTACATAAAACCGATTTGATTTTGTAATGTAACGAAGGATTACTTAAATACTCATAACTTAAACCTTTTTTATTATTTCTTTGGAAGTGTATTTAGGTTAATGAGAGAAATAAATTAAAATTGATCCGATTTAGTGTATTTACCACCAATGTTTATGTTTATAATATTGGTTGATATTATCATTTTTATCATTTTCTATACAACTTTTCTAGTTTAATTAGTTTTAATATTTTACATTTTTTACTATACATAATTTTAAATTATTTAATATATTTAAAAAAATTTATTAAACATGCAATTTGACCAGTTACCCATCGATTCAACTAGTGACCCAAGGCTTGATCAGGTAGCTTCCCGGTTTGGTTTTGATAACTATATATAGAAGTATAAGATACACCTAGTGCATGGCACATGGCTATTCACATATATCAATTGAAGAACAAAGCATGATAGGTATGAACAAGCTCTATTCCATGTATTGCTAAGTGAAGGTCAGTAGTTCTTATTTAAAGGCAGTTGTTTTGCAATCACCAAATGTTTGAATACAAATTGAAAACAAAAAACTTAAAAGAAGGAAAATTTTGAGACTGGTACTTCAATTTTAACATATATAAATTCCATCATCCCAAACATTGAACTTTGATTAAGGTTTCTGCACTTCGGGTAAAAGTCAATTGGGCTCCAATTTTAGGATCTTTAGAACCTCATTTTTACACCATAACTGTCTTATATGAGGCTTTTGTTGCAGATTAAATTATAAGTTAATTTGTGTTTTTATGTTTCAAGTGCTAGTTCAGCTCCAATTAAGTTTTTGCCGTTTTATTTTTTGGACAACTATTTGAAAAGTCAATTGGGCTCCAAATTTAGGGTCTTTAGAATCTAGTTAGATGTTAAATTTCTATTTCAGAATTAATGAAGGAACTAGTTTTAGAAAAAGAAGTGGCTGCCTCTGGTCCCTTTCCTATTAGGCAGCCTATATTGTTAAACAGATAAGGTACAGAAAGGCCTTATCACAAGCAAAATTCCAGAAGGTTTCAGTTTCATACAAACAAGTGTATGGGGAACATTTTAGAATAATTACTGACATCTTAATTTTAAATTGACTGCCCAAATTGTTTCTTAATAAATGGAATAGCAGATGCAATGAAGTATGGACTTTATTCTTGCTGTCTATGTATAAAACTGACACTTGGATACTTCTGAGATGTGTTTCATGCTTCAGAATGCGTAAATTATGATTTCTTCACTTGAATTATATGACACATCAACAATTGTCTCATCTGCGTAGAGCTTCTAGACCTATTGAGTACGAGCAATACAAATGTGTTTTGGATTTTTCAATTGAATAAGCCTCCAACATATGCATTGAAGTATCTTTGTGAATAGTATTATGGTTATCATAAGTTACATACGAATCAATGATTATTAAAATTGTGCAAACATATTTTTCCATTTGTGGTGTTGACATGTTTATATCATGTCATTCACCTACATGTCCAACCTTCATATAATTGAAATTTGGTCTCTTACTTGAGAGGTAGTTTCGGATTTTTTTAAATAAGAAAATTGATTAAATTTATCTTCATTTGAGCTATCCTGGAGATTCAAAATAGGGTTAAGATATCATAGAACATATTTGGAACATAAAGATTGTTTTACTAATTCAACTGTTCTCTAATTTTCACCTTTAAATTTATTTCTGTACCTTCTTACATGTGTTCCACTCTTTTTACTCAATCATCTGGTATGCTTATATTCTATAGAAATTACTACTGACATCTGTAATATATTCAATTTCCTTTCTTGGGTATAACCTCTTGAGTGTTAGGTTATATCAGTGCGCTAAGGATGGATTTGACATTTTCTGAAACAAAAATTTCTTTGAAAAAGTAAGAGATCACAACTTAAGTATTAGAGGAAAGAAGAAAAAGATGATATCTGCTGAAGATTTCTGACTCAAAATTTAAGACATGCTAATATGATGCATTAAGAAATTCTTTTGTAGAATATATTAAAATAATCACCAAGTAATGACCAATAAAAATGATAACCATACATGTAACATCATTTTGTGAACCTGCAACTCTTTAGCATCAGATCTCAATAACTTCAGTTATGAAATAAGCAAGCACAGTTAATATAGGTTGCAGCAAACTAATTGTATCGAATAATTGTAAAGAGATGACAATGACTTACCAGCAAAGATGCCAACAGTTGTCAGATTTGATGCAACCATTGTATGGTATATTAGATATTCAGTAAGAAAATGTCCAAAGGCATAGATGAAAGATAAAAAGGTCGCAACATAAAGAGCCCTATTCTCAAGGTTGAATGCACAAAGAAAGCAGAGTGTGCATGTCAAAAGCGTCCAAGTTCCAAATGTCCGCCCATGAACATCGGTCACTACATGTAAAATCCATAATGGTTTTAGAAACAATCATAACGGAGTTGTTATTAATGTAGCAAAGAATCAATTCCACATTATACAGATTTTCAAGTTAGATGCATATAAAATTTTCACAATTACGTATCTTTAGCAGAGAACTGCAAGAAAATTTCAATTGCAGACAATGATAGTTGAAAATCTAATGAGCTAAAATCTTTATGGATAACAAATTTTCTTTTACTCCACTGTAGCTGACCATTTGCTATGCTCCAGTGGTTGTCTAAATTTTTTCATGAGAACTAGTGGCACTTCATAAGATGGAAACAGCAAACTTTTAGTTTTAGTCATCACATAAGATGTAAACCACACTGTCTGAATATATGTAATTTGACAAGTTTCGGCCTCCAAACAACTAACTTCTGAACCAGTCCTATTAAATAGGCATTAGATACTTGTTTACGAATTGCTTCTAGAAATAAAGCCATTTACAAAGTCATTTTGCTTGAAATAACAGAATTATAACAAAACATTAACCATTATTTAGTAATGTCCATCTTTGAGCTAGATAAGGCATGAAAAAGCAACCATCACTTGTCAAAAGTCTCAGTGTACCACATATCTTTAAGATGATCTGACATTCACTCACTAACCTCAAAAGCGTGAAAGAGCATGTAAACTTGATGAAGCAAGCACAGGTGTACTCTTGCCACGCCACCAGAGCTCAAGCTCTGGTCATATTTGTCGACTTTACTAAATGCTCCTAACCTCCAATTGGTGAATGATATTTATCTTTGGAATCAAACACAAGACAATGCATCTTTCCTTTATAATTTTATTTTTGTACATGCACAAATGCAATATCAACCTTGATATTTTATCATCATGGCAGTATAGTTGAAGCATGTAAATAGAAAGCCATGGATACAACTAAAGAAAAAGCAAAGCTGTCAGGACGGATTGCTCTCTGCCCAATGTGCCCAAACCTTGTCATCTGACATTCTTTTTATGACTCAAGCAACCAGGTAGAAACTCATGGATACAACTAAAGGAACTTTCTGGACATTCTAATTGAATCTTGCAAGTAAAAATATTTAAGGAGGTCTTGCTCTCTTCCAATGCACCCAAACTTTGCCATTCTTTATGACTCCTACTTCAACATCCATACTCCTGGTGGAACAAGCAAGAGACTCAACGCACAGCAGTTTTGGTTAAAGCCCATGAAGGAGCAATTTACATCCAACAATATAAGATCCAAATACAAGTACCCAAGATCATTGGGTATTACAAGATTCAATGTAATCGATCCTTCCTATATTATAGGCCCGCACCCCGCTCAAAGATCAAACTCAACCCACCCGAAAGACTACCCATTGCAATTTTTCAAACGCCATATGCTTAGTCAGATCTAATGCCTCATTCGGAATATGCATTAGCAATTGAACCACTTAAACTCGCCGACTTGATATTTACTAATAATGCAAAAAACCTACAAGTAAAATAATAATAATAACAAAAAAGACTCTTTGTGAGCTCTATAGCCTCATGAACCTCATTTTCAACAGAAAGAGATCCAAAACAAGGTTTTCTCTACATAATGCGAGCAATATAGCATGTAGATCTGATCCCTGTAACAGATCGTGATGAACAATAGCTGCTCCGAGAATACCTAGATGAAGGTCTACGGAAACAGATCAGCAACATTGAGGGAGAGAGGAAGGGGGATATGTAGTTAGTACTTTGTGTCTGCGAAAAGACGGCCATGCGCAATGCCCAGATGTCGAAGAAGCCGAACCAGACGGAGGCGAGGCGGAGCGCACCTACCATCATCAGCCACCAACCCAGTACCTTCATCGCTCTCTCTCTCTCTCTCTCTCTCTGGCTCTCGCTCTCTGAAGCGAGTTATATAAAAGCCAAAATGAGCCTTAAGCACATGCACTATATATATATATATATATATATATATATATATATAACCCTTTAAATGTTCATTTAGCATATTAAATAAAAAAAGTTATATGTATATGTATGTATACATACATATCGTATGACAGATGTAAAGAATTAAATTAGCATATCGTATGACAGATGCATGGAAAATTGATTCTTTGTGAAGGTCATAAAAAAGCACCCTTTTAGATAAGGGTAAAATAATAGATAACCCACTTCAAAAAAAAAATTTCCATTGCCGGGATTTGAACCCGGGTCGCCTGGGTGAAAGCCAGGTATCCTAACCGGACTAGACGACAATGGACTGATGTTAAGTTGAACTACATATTTTATATATTCTGTTAATTTTCCCTATAAGTGATCTATATTTAGAAATCCGCAGAATAAAACTTTATTCATTAGATTTTAAATATGATTTCATAGGGTTTATACATAATTAGGATCGTGTACAATTTTTTATGTAGAGTTTTATATATAGTTAGTAGGCATATTGCATGTAGCAAGAACGACTTTTTTATAATTAGCAATGATTCAATATAAAGAAATGGAAGTTTGATGCATAATTATAAACATCGTTACACATACTATATATAGCATATATTTTACATGATAAAGATACATATTTTACATAACTGACAATTATCAAAAAAAAATTTGTACACAGTAATTCTATATAACATTAGCAGTGATTCGACAAAGGTTTCACACAAACATACAGAACAAATTTCAATTTGGAAAACCTTGCTATTTACATAGAACTCTCTGTGGTATTTGCTATAAAAAAATTCTAATATTAATCATTGAAAATATACATGCACGCCTCTTCTAATAAGTAGAGAGGATCCACATTTACATCATGGCTTACAATTTTTTTGTGTACAAGGCAAGCAATTGATGGGATTGAGATGAGATGCTGCAATTCATGTAGTTTCTCACCAGCAGAAAAAAAGAATAATCTGGGAAAGTACCATCACTTCAAATCCAGGAACGCAGAAAATTCTTCATGGAGATTGAAATTAAACAAGTGTACAGAGAGAAGTTTGATTGTTCCCTCAAAAAATAATATCTGGATTGTTCTAAGATGCTGCTGTATCACTTAGTTCATCCTCAAACTCTACTCGCTTTCCATGTACAGACTTCCTGTTTTCAGAAGCAAATTAGTGTCAATAAAATAAGTAATAGAGGAAGAACAGCATCGGTGAACTAAGCATGTGCAGCTTTGCAGTAGAGCTCTTGCCACTATACAAGCCAAAGATTGTATTGCTAAAGTTATTGTAAGCTAACATTGGACAAGCTCTACTAAAGTAATTATGGGCCTTTCTGTTTAATTTCCCAATGAAACAATCACCATAGAATTTTTTACAAAATGTTCTGTAACAGGGAAGGAATGTTTTTACAAATGTAGTAAAGATCATCTATTTTTTTAGACAATCAACTGTACACAAAACAGGAATCCTGAGAAGGCAAGATTAAGCTAAAGATATTCATATTCTAGAAAACTGAAGAACATAATTATGAAACCTCAGAAAAACGAGTGCAAGCATCAGCAAGGAAAAGAATTTGTGGCCACAAACTGACCCATGAATTACATAGTCAACCGGGTTCAGGTAGATATATACATCTCAGATCCAATAACAAGAAAAAGATGGTAGGAGACCTTTTTGGCAAGGAATTTTCATCAGAGAGTGCCTTCTCGAGTCTTTCTTCAAATGGTGTTGCATGCCAGCTCACTTTCTGATCCTGCTGCACAGAAAGCTTCTTAGTAATAATGGTAGAAGCAATGGATTGAATGTATACGGATGTAGGGAAGTTACAAATGTCACCTCTTTGTACTTGTTTGTTGAGTTTGGAATTCCATTTCCATCCCATTGTTTTGGTGATTTATGTCCAGGTTCTTCCTCTTTCCAGTGTGCTGCAACCATGCCAAGGATAGGCCTGTCGGCATAAGAACTCTTTCCTGAGTGAGATTTTTCCTTAATCTCATCGTGTTCATCTTTAACAATAGGAGGTTTCAACCATTGAGATAAGCTTGTAGTTACTAAATCTGGGTACTCTGGCCTCGATAGTGTCTTATTTCTGGGTGTCTCCAATCTGCTTGGAGATGTGGACCTCAGGGCGCCAGACAATTCAGCTTCCTCAGGATCTGTTACAAGTGATATCTGTTGAATCTTCTCTCCAGCATCAGGTATATTATATGTTTTATGATCAGAACTGTCATATGATTGTAATGGTTCTGATGAATCTTCATTCAATAATTTCTGCCTGGAAAGATTTTCCACAGGATTGAGAATTGGAAATATAAATTCTGTTCCAATCCTAGTATTTTTCTCATTTTTAGTGTCCTCTAGAGTGGTCAGATAAACAGTTGCAGAAGTCTCCATCTCATCAGTCACTTCCACTGGAGTAGGAAAAGGTAAATTTTTTGAAGCAAATGGCTGATTACATGGCTCGTGCTGAGACAGAAGGACATCTGTGGTATGACCGTCCAATTTTGGTTCAACAGTATATTCATTATGTACACTTTCTAAATTCTGATTCACTGAAGGTAAAGAATATTCGCAGCACTGTGGAGTTTGGTGGCCCTTGAATGTAAAGCTAAAGTAGAAATCAATCAGAAACATGCTTGACAATTGATTTCAGATAAAACAGCATAATGACATAAGTATTAACCATAAAAAGGCCAAAAGAGGACACTCTTACCACTCAGTATTGCTTTGTGAAATACCAGCATTCTCTTGCTCCTGTAATGGACATCTGGAAACCTTATAATTTTCATCATAGAGAAGTTCCTTACAAGAAGTACCGGGAAGTTTTGAGACATGATTGGAAGATAGACCTTCCTTAGCAGGAGCTTGAACGGTTTCAATTCGTGATGCTTTTCGAATTTTTTCTGGAGTTTGCAGAAGAGCACCAGAAGCCTTTAAAATATCAGGCTGTTCAAAATTTTGAAGTATTGGGTTCAGACGTAACAATCTTCACAAGCACAAGGACCCAACAAAAAAATGCAACACTTCAAATAGCATTTGCTAAAGAAGGTTTCATTAAAAAAATTTAAGAAACACTTTACAGAGATCCGACATTTCAAATTTTGCAATAAGAATAAAAACTAAAATATGCAAATCAAGTATGTAAACACCAGCCCATATTGATCGTTAGTAATTAGCTAGATCAGTGCAATGAGTTTATAGTTGTTAAGTGCGAAGATGATAACTGAAGGGGACTCATTTGATTGATTTTACAAAATTTTTTGCAGTTATTTATTTGTTAGGCTCACTTAACCATATGGCCTATGTTGACCCATGCTTGACAAGGATTGGGTTTAGAATTAAATTTGTACTAGGCATGCTCGAGCAATGAAAAGGAATATTTCAGTTGACCATAAATGTTTGTTCTCTTAAACGGTCACTTCTCTTGTTGGACTAGGGAGCCATGAAATATTAGAACATAAACAAGGGTCAAATCTTTGTATGGATAATAGCAGCTGGAGAATCAATCAGGATTCCGTCACTCATGCGCTCCAGTTCAGTGTCTTAACAAGAATACTGACTTGATTTATAAAATTGGGCACATGGTATGTAATCCCCAACAAATTTAAATTTAAATAAAAAAAACTTTATATCAATTAGGGTAATATATTTCCCTTTTGAATAGATTTTGATGATAAGATAACTTTCAAGGGAAGTTTGAATCATAATCAAACTCTATAAATTGAGAAACATATAAATTTGATTATTTAATTTTGATGAGACTTCTAACTCTAGTAGAAACCTTTCAGTAGAGCTTCCTCCTTATTCATCAATAAAGGATCAGGACTGTCCAAGAGGAGATGTCCGAGGCGGTCTTCGAAAGAGATAGGTTCAGACTCTCTGCAATATTTAATTATCATATCTATAATTTAGCATTTAGAAACTATATAATCTGATCTACCTTAATTGTAATTTTTCTAAAAATTAGATTAATTATTTTGCTATTTTTAGATTGAAATATAGGAAATCAATGATATGTTAATTGGTTAAAAACATAGATTTAAATTTTGATTTTGATTATATGTGGCCTCACTGACATGAAATTTATTCTGATGATTTTATCTGAAATATTTGTGATTTATTGAATTTTTAGATTCAAAAAATACTAGTTCATTAATATTTTAATTCATTAAAAAGTTCTTGAATTGTATTGATTATATATCAGTTTTGGATCATATAATCATGTATTCTTGAAATTTGACATGTATTATGGTATGTTTTGTATAATTAAAATCGTTATTCTAGAATTATAAAAATTTCTAAAGAGGACTCAATTTGAATTTGGGTCCGAACCAAATTAGATCAAGGTCAAATCAGCCCAAACCAGCTTGGACCCAGACATGACTTGGGTTTGACCCAGATCTTGGCCCGTAGACTAGCCCAACATGGTTTAGCTCAAGGCCGGACGAAGGTCTAACGAGCCGGCTAGGCAATTAAAGAGACCGATGCAGCCTACTAGCCCAACATGGTTTAGCTCAAGCTCTGTGGCTCAAGGCCCGACGAAGGTCTAACGAGCCGGCTAGGCAATTAAAGAGACCGATGCAGCCTACTAGCTACGGCTGAAGCGGGTTGGCACAACCCAACGCTTGAGGCCTAAGCAAGAATTAGCCATAGCCCAGCCTACAATTAGACCGAACACGTGTAAAGCACGTGACTCAACCTAGCTGCAACCCCTCTTGTGATCAGCATGTATGATGCGTGTGCACCAATTTCAACCCTTTATTGGGTAGGCCAGGATCGGCCCAGCACTGTGCTGAGCCCAGAATTTAGGCCATTGGCACCGTTTAAGCCTAGCCCAGTACTGTATGGAACCCAATTGACCTCTACTTGAGGCTGAATCAAACCGATTAGATTGATTTTGATCGATCCAAGCCTATTTAACCAAGATTGGACCCAACCAAGTCCAATTTAGACCAGTTTAGGGTAATTTCAGACTAGTTCTATTACGATTTCAGGTCGGTTCAATTAGGTTATAGTTGAATTGAGTTCAATTCGAGTCAATTGGACTAATTCAAGCAAGGTATAGGTCAATAAAGGATTGCTTAGGATATGACTTCTTATGTTATTAACGATGAATGGGTATTTATTAGTCTACATGGTACCGTTATATCTGAGACGAACATATTATGAAGATATATGAATATGATATGATATAAGGACAGACCCTGCTATAGGTAGGAAGGCCAATATACTAGTAGGGCGATTCCCTTAGGTGATCTAACAAAGTGTTAGACCTGATAGCTAAATGTTCCTCTATCCATTGTTGGGAGGAACATGTTATCATTGGTGATGAATACTACTTCATCCATTAATGAGAGTACGATATGAATTCTCTTTATTCATTATTGAAAAATAATAAAATTCATCCCATGAGACAAAGCATCTTCATCCACTGTTGGGAAAGTGCTCCAATGGGTATTTGCTCTACACCAAATGTTCATAAAATCTAAGACTTAGAAATGTTCATGCTATCGAGACCGGTTACTAAGACTTATGACTTGTTTTAATTACTTATTATGACTTATTGATATTTATTCATAATATATTATTGATTTTGTTATATATTTTGTGAGGATATTTAGAAGATTCCTACTCAATATTATTGATTTCTATTATTTATATTTTTTAGAACAGCTTTGAGATTCTAATATTGACTCTGACACACTGGGAGGAAAATCATCTATCGCTAGTTGCATGAAGACTTTTAATTCTTGCACTTCTAGTATGAGCAAATAGGGCTTGATTTTATTCAGTGTCAAATTTGTAATATTTAAAATTTAAATTGAATAAAATTAGTTAGTTTATATACTGTTCTGAGATGTTATACATGGAAAGTATGTCATGTTTTGTGTACATGTTGTAAAAGAAAAAATAAATTTAAGCACAAGATGAGATATGGTAACCCTAGTTTTGATTCATGTACATGGAACTTCTTTAAGCTCCATCAATCTTGATCTTGGTTTAATGTTTTCAGACTAAATTAAATTTTCCTACCAAACATCTTTTTCCTTTGGAACATAATTCCCTATTTAATGACCTTATATGCAGATATTATATAAAGCTTACTAATTTTTTTATGCCGATAGAATATAGAACTTACTAGTGTTCATTGAACATGGTCAGCAAGACAAAACATGCATGATTTGTAAATTCAAAATAGGTTTAATCAAGTAGCCACCAAAATAATTGCTTGATGACTTGTTACCAATTTTTATCAAATAGAAACTAGAAACAAGCAATTGAGGGTTTTGAAACTCTTGGAAGTGACATCACATAACAAACACTAGAGCAATAGTGATTACTTAAATGGATATATGTATTGTATGATCATAATTAGTCGATAAATAACAAAATATGATTTGAAGATGTGTACAAGCATCTCTAACAGGTAGATTAAATACAACACTTTAAGCAATTTGTCATTATATCCAAAACAAATGCCACATTGCAGTAGGAGAAAAAGGCTCATTCATTTAAAAGTGAAAATGTGTGGAACTTGTGATTTTATCCGAAACAAATGCCTCGCTGAAAAGGGAGAAAAAAGCTCATTCATTTCAAAGTGAAACTTAATATGTGGGACCTCTTGTCATTTTATCCAAAACAAATGCCTTGCAGAAGGAGACAGAAACCCATTCTTTTGAAAGGGAAAGGAAACTCAAGATGACGGACATCTATGACTTTAGGGCTTCTTAAGTCTCAGACTTATGCAGCTTTGCGTGGATTTAAGAATGTTTTTCAATTAAAAAGGCCCCACAATGCACAAAGCCTCAAATCACAGTGATTCGACTTCATAGTTGCATTAGGGGCCACCATCAGCCACCTACTTTTCATCTAGCTTTTGTCCATAAAAGTTCTCTTGCTAAAATTTTTATCTTCAGTGTTATCCTGATGTGATTTTTCTTGAGGAGACTGTAAAAGATCAGTCTTCTTTAACATGAATGCCAGGGTTGATAATGTTCTCAGCACATAATGCAATGATATTGACCCAAGGCAAATTTGGTTGTGAGAATGCAAATATTACACTTAAAATTCCAGACATGATAGATAATCTTATAGTATACGATCCAGAATTTAAAACAAAATTAAACGATCGTGTCTTGGTATTACAATACTCGATCCATTTCATTGGTTCAGTCATGTTTATATGATGCAGGTGATAGAGATCAAACAAAAAAGACAAAACCACGAAACTAATCATCATAGGATCATAGTTATAGAAAAATGCAATGCATCACATACCTCGTGTTTAGGTTCCCTGTATGAGCCATCTTTATTGACGTTGTCATTTGCACTTAACTTGGAGACTTGCTTGGAAAGAGAACCATGATCTGCAAGATGGGTTACGGAAAAATTCAGAAGAGACGAGCTCCATGAATACGATCCGATTAAAGGACAACGTCCCGTACCCTCATTTACGAAAACGGACCCAAGCTGCCTCTTCGACACCAAAGATCCCTGATTAATCTACGGAAACCACGCGCATTTGGTGGGTCAATCGGCACAGAGCAAGAAGCATCGCCCAATTCCGCGAAAAGAAAACAATCTGACGACAACCACAAGAGGAGAAATGGCGCATCATCAAGCCGATGCCATACCTTGCTTGTAGAAGGACCCGACCTGGGAACCGGCCGATCCCTTCTTCGTCTGTTACTTCCTTGGGGTCGAAAGCATCGAAATAGGCAGCCCATTCCCGAAGGACGCCCCTCGGGAGAACCCAAAATTTCCTCTCCCGACGACGCAGAGGTTCGATGGAATTAAATGAATCAACAATCGAAGAGAGAGAAGAGAGAGAGATGTGTGGTGGATCGATGGAGAGCTGTGGATGTCCCAAACTCGGAGGAGAGAGAAGGAGAGATGGCGAGGAGAGACAGGCGGAGAACAGCTTCGTGGGCGTGTTTGTTTTCTATTTATTTTTTCGAAATTTAAATTGGGGACGAGGAGGGAAGGCAGCCCAAAATGGAAACATTGAGCCGTTTCTCTTGTGAACCTGGTCCTGTTATTTATTTTTGGAAGGCCTTCTCTTGGGTTGGCTCCTTCCCTTACTGTATCTAAAGATTATTTTTATTTTTATTTTTGGCAAAGAGTATATATTTTATATTTCGTAGTTGATTCAGATGACCAAAATCCATGATATGTTTATCTTTAAAAAAAAAATATAGTAAGAATGAATCCAATTGAGACATGTATTTTCTTTTAAGAATTAACTTATATTAAACAAACTAAAACATACACACCTATCTCCTATATTGATTTATCCTACCAAAATTTTTGAACTTTTATAAAAATGTGTATTCTCATATATTTAGTGAGATTGTGCAGCAATCCAAAAAAACATCCAAGGATGTTAATGATGACACTCAATGTTTTCTTGGTTTTTCATAGCATGGATTCATTGTCATTATCACTTGCAGCCAATTGAGACACACTTGAAATAGAAAGATAATGAGAGAGAAAAAATTATGAGTGTATATAGGTTGTGTTGCCACTTATTTAAATAATATTATTTTTTATAAAATGTAAGTGGTAATTCTGATGATAAATTATTATTAAGGTATTTATTATATGTGTCAACTAGTAAAGATCACGATAGTTTATTATAAGATCTTGAGTTGAAATCTCATCTTTATTACTTGGTAATATTACATTGTGTATGGTAACATTTGACTCAGTTTTTTACTGTGACTTGAATTCCTCGAGCTTATCTACCATGGAACAGCTTGTTGTTGTTGAGTTGTACGAAATTGAATGAAAAAATTAACTGCGAAGGATGTAAGGTAGTAAAAAGAGAAACATCTATTGTCTGATAGCTTGGTAAAGAATGATAAGACTTCACTGAGAGCTGAATCAAACAAACTCGGCAGCATTCAAGAAATGGATCATATCAGAATGAGTTGAATCCTGCCGCTGTGAGTGCAACGGATGGCTCGATGCTGCTGCTGCTGCTGCTGCTGCCATTTCAACTAGTGCTCGACAGAAGAAACAGCGGGCGCGACAAGGAAGAAAGTTATCTTCAAGCTGATGCACGCACCATGCCCTGTGTTTTTGCCGTGAGCTGTTGTGCACAGTTCCAAAGCCACTTGTGGGTTTCCTTTCGTGGATTGCTGATGGAAGATCCACTTGTCCTTAACCTCTCTCCTCCACGGAAACAAGAGAGAGAGTAATCGTCCAGAATAGCTGATGTACTGGGAAGAGAACAGTGGGAATGGAGTGTGAAACAAGTACTGAGAAGTATGTGTTTGTTGTTTACCAAAGCGACGAGGCCATATATAGTAGCCGTCACTGGCATGACCAATTCCATCACCGGCAGGCAAAAAAAAGAAAACCACATTCAATGCCCTCTTCCTTTTCAATCCCAACAAAAGATCTTTCTTTCATGTAAGCTTCTTACATACTACAGAGAGATAATTGTGTGGATGGAGTTCCTTCACCGACTTAGGAGATAGAACAGAGATGATGGTGATGAGGATGTAGCCAAGTAACGGCGGAGGAACAGCGTGTCGCCAGCCACAGAAAACGTAGACAACGATGACGACGATGCTGCGGAGACGGAAGGGAGATTAAGGCATGGCAACGAGGAGGCGATGCATGGCCACGTACACCGACGAACCACGACGAGCAGGCACGCAGCTATACCATAGTAGTCACAAGATTCCAGTGCACTGCATCCGACATCCCCTCTCTTTAATGCGTTTCGTTGAGCAGCAAATGACAAAGACATCGCGTTGTGACTGTTCATGGCCTCGGCCTTCCCAAATCCTTTGTTTTGCCGATTTATGTTGAGTGTTCTAAGTAGAATACAAAGATTATATAGCCTTGAATGCTGGAATTTAACTTCGTTTAGACTATTCCTATGTTCAAAGTACGGCGACTCGTTTTCTATGAGAATAGTTTGATCGCTGACATAGTTTATTGCTGTGATCCAGTTGATCTCCCGAAGATAAAAGCTTCAAAAATGGCGTGTGGTGTGTAATATGATGTGATAATGATGTCACGCTCTCTTCCAAGCTCCCCAATCCGGCCGTGGTTATAAGAGAGAGAGAGAGTTGTGATTGTTTGATCAAAGATTGCAGAGGCGAAGTGGAAGACCACTGGAGGTGTGGAAAAGGTCAGCTGTTTGCAATTTTATGCCTAAGTTGAGTTGGATTTCTTGTGTTCTTGGCAATTTTATGCCTTTTCTTCTTCCTTTCTCTACTTGTTGTTCAGCAATTTTATCATTAGATCTTTCTGTTGTCTTTCTTTTTCGTATCATTGTTTCTAAATATTGTTAATCTTCTTCATGAGAAGTGATCTCACAAGTTTGAGAGTACAATTACCATCGGAGATGTTACTTCAGATAGTTCTTCTCTAAGCAGCAACATTCTTGTATGCCCTGTGTTTTCTGAATTGTAGTCAGAAAGAAACCTATGGGGTCAGTCTCCTCCTTCCTCTTCTCTCTTACATCCTGTAGGTTTAACATGGGAAATCAACTTCGATTAACCTTACAAAGTTCTTGCTCCTCCCCCTTCTCTCTTTCTCGTTCTTGCAGGCTGGACAGTGAGCTTGTGGAACTGCTGTGGCAAGATGGGCATGTCGTCATGCATACCCAGAGCAATCACAGAGCCTCTGCCATCAACGACGAATCCAAACCAGATCAAGAACCACAATGCGAGCGGTCACTTGCTAGATCCGCCGGCCTGATCCAGGACGACGAAACCGTGTCATGGTTGCAGTACCCTCTCGACGACCCGCCAGCCAAAGAATTCTGCTCCGACTTCTTCTCCGAAATGGCGGGCATCGATGTCATCGGTGTGCCGCCCACTGAGAGCACTGCTTTCGCAGCAACGCGTCCTCCCAGGCCACCACAGGGTTGTAAGCCGCAGGCTTCTTCGTTCGGTGATGGGGACGCAAGCATCTGTGGAAGTAATCAGATCCACGCACAGGCTGATCTGAGCAGGGATTCTGCTGCGGCTGCTGCTAAAGGATCGCCATCAGAAACTGAGGCATATGAAACGACTCTTACTTCATCCTCAGGAGGTTCTGATTGCAGCGTCAGAAGAACGAGAAAGCAGAGTTTTGGAAGCAATCGGAGTCAAAAGAGAAGGAAAAGAGATGCGGATGATCGAGAATATCAAAGCGAAGTAATATTTTCCTCTCCGTCTATCGATCTTGCTTTGTGTCACAGATACTTGTTGCGCAATCTCCAAAACCAATTCCACCGGCATTTGCAGGAGGCTGAGATCGAGTGGACGGAGGCGAAGAAGCTGGCTCGGCGATCGACGTCTACTCGTAGAAGCCGAGCTGCTGAGGTCCACAACCTCTCCGAGAGGGTAAGAACTGATGAAGAACTATTAGAATGAACGAAGCTGAGTCATGGAGGAGCTCACTGTCATGCGCAATCTTGTGCAGAGAAGAAGAGACAGAATCAATGAGAAGATGAAGGCACTGCAACAGCTGATACCTCGTTGCAACAAGGTGATCTGACTTTAGAAAATTCTATCTTTTCCTCTCCTCTTGATGCATTTTATACAGCTATGGAATAAAAAAAGCTTACAGTTCTTGGTAGCAGCAGCAAACTTTTCATGTAATAGTTTTGAGAAAGTAGGATCAGCATCAAATGCAAATTAATGTTTCAAATATAGTCTGTGAATGTAAAGTTCTGATCATGTTGCACACTCCATATGCTCAGACAGACAAAGCATCAATGCTGGATGAGGCCATTGGATATATGAAGTCACTTCAACTGCAAGTTCAGGTCTGAAAAAAAATTGATGGCTTAGCATTCAGTATTCTCCATATGTCAGTAATGAGAAATTTCTCACATAATTATTGTCATACATTTGGCAGATGATGTGGATGGGAAGTGCCATGGCACAAATGATGTTCCCAGGTGTCCAACAAGACATGTCTCATGCTTCTGTTCCTTGGATGCATCATGCAGTTCAAGTACCAAGTGTGCCAATTATGCACCACACAAACCATTTATGCCTTTCTCCAGCCCTGCATGCAGCCAATTTCCAGAATCAGATGCAGGGCTTCCATCCCCAAGAATCACCATATGTCCCCTGTCATGGCTTTCATCATCTTCAACCTCATTCTCAGGCTTGTAGCTAGCTCCTTCATCTTTGCACCTCTTCACCTATGTCTATTTGCTGAGATAACTCCCATGTAATCTAATGCAGGAGGCCAATCCATGCAGCCATGGATCACTCACAGAGCAGCAGAATCAGCCAGCAGCTATACCTTGTAGCAGCATCCTCCCTTGTGCTGGACCAGCTTCTTGTGAGAACACCAATGACAGCATATCTGGTAAGATGGACATGTTTGATATGCTTTCCATGGTATGATTCTCTCAGAAGTAGGTCAGTGTCTGCCATGGACATATACTTTAATGTCCCTTTGTGATA
Source organism: Ensete ventricosum (assembly GCA_029747655.1). Taxonomy (NCBI): domain Eukaryota; kingdom Viridiplantae; phylum Streptophyta; class Magnoliopsida; order Zingiberales; family Musaceae; genus Ensete; species Ensete ventricosum. The sequence continues at coordinate 7,174,096 of JAQQAF010000005.1, read as the reverse complement.
GCTTTTGATGAGATTTATGGATCCACTTGGGCTGGTGGGACAATGGAGATAGACTTTTCCATGTGCACTATTTGATGAGATTTCAGTGTTTACTATGTGCCATTCAGTTGAAAATATACTCTAAAATAGCTTCTTTTAGCTTTGCAATACTGCTAATATTTGATATATAGAAAAGGAGACTTTTCTGACTTTTTTTTTTTTTTTTTTTTTTTTTTTGCATCAGAGTGATTGCCAATGTCAAACCTCAACTCCATACTTGGAGAGGACCCCACCCAGGTGATTTGGCTGTTCAAGAGTCACTGTATCAATAATTTTTGTTATATGCAAAATATGAGGATAATGAGAAAACCTTTCTTCCTGTTACAAAGACACAACACAATGATGTAAATTCCATTTGGTGCACCAACAAAGTTCTGCTACCTTCAAAATGTTGAACATAATATAATATGCTTGCATTTACAACATGTGCATGCTTGGCTTCCTATGTTACAGTCATTGGTTCTCAGAAGTTAAAGAAACTTAAATACAACTTCATATTTTTATAAAAGTAATTTATTTTGACATTAACCTCAAATAAAGTTCATACTGGATACAGTCAATGCCAATGAAAACGATAAAAGGTTGTATTAGACATATTAGATAATTAATATTAATGGTTTGAGAAAAAGTAGAGGAATATTTACAAAATAAATTCCTTAATTTATAGTTGGCCTCAATATAGTGAGGATATTAGAAAGGAAAACATGGAGAAGATATCATTGGAATTTCCATCACTAATAATCACATAAAATTAGCAACTTGTCAACTGAGCTTTCTGAACCTTTAAAAGGAATCTTGCAATTTCTAAACCAAAGTCGAGGGTAAAGTCTTATAATATTTGTTTACAGAATAGGATTGCAGCTACTTTGATGATGGCATGGTATGTTTCTGATAGTACCTCATTTCTTTTTCTAATACTCAGAAGATACTACCAGATCTGTGCAGGCATTTCTTAGGATCTACTAGGTTACATTTCTAGAGATGGGAGTGTCTACTTTATAGTTACCGAGAAGAAGACAAAAAAAATATATATATATATATTAACAGTCTGCTTTCAGGCATGCAAACATGTTGATATATATATATATATATATATATATATATATATATATATATATATATATATATATATATATATATATATATATATTAACAGTGCTTTCAGGCATGCAAACATGTTGATATTGATGATCAAATGGTGGATGCAGTCAGCTATGATGTCCAGGGACAGTAAACCAGGATGAAGCAGCAAATCTTGAGAATCCAACCCCAGTGTACGTAACAAAATCCCCTCAGCAGCCACCAACTTTTGAATAGGTCTGCAGACAGACCTAATTGCACTCTTTATCTTCTCTAATATTTGATGTTGGAAGCTTGAAAGAGACTGATGGCAATGATAGGCCCTATCCAGAGCATGGCCACTGCTCATAGCTTCACTCCCTAAGTCCTTCTTACTGTAGCAACTTTTGAATAGGCCCTATCCAGAGCATGGCCACTGCTCGTAGCTTCACTCTTTATCTTATGTCACAATCCAATTTTCACTTTGAAACATAGTGCTGTTATTGTTGGCATAAAAAAATTAAAATTATGTAAAATTATTATATGAAAAAATTATTATATCAGGATTTAAATCAAATAATATTATATCTGTTTATGATGTATATCTTTAGATACCATCTGATTGAGATCCAACTAGATCTTCAAGAGTACTGCCTGTTGGATCTGAATAACGTCAAAATATCGATTTGCAAGATGAACTAGAATATATCTGGACCCCTTCTCCTCTCTTCCTATCATTTCACAGGACCACCTTAATTGATGGTTTTGGAAGATCAAGAGAATAACCATAATCTCTTGCTCTATTCACCCTTTTGTCGTTCTGTGCTTTTTCGTGCATAGGTTTATAGTAGGTCATGTCTATTTATAGGCGAGAGCAGAGGGTCTAGGATAAGTTATTATGAGAGTTCCTTCCATTAAGGACATCCCCTAAAATATCCCAATATAATATATACTTTATTTAATATTGACTAATATTTTTTATCAAAATCTAAATAATCCATAATATATCTTATTCAATTAATAAAGTGTCACATAATCTTATATTCTCCCACTTGACCATAATAAAGTGAAATTAATTTTATATAATTGGATTCTGAAAATTTTAAAAATCATTTTATACATGATCATGATTTTTTAAAATAAGCCAATAAGTCCAATAAGCATAATAATACTATATTCAGTCCAACTATCAATGTGAGTCATAACGATTGTATGTCATCAATGTCACACTTCCTTCTATATACTGTTACTTCAAGCTGATCTGACTTCCTATATGTGAGCATATAATCTTTTATCCCTTGCAAATATCTCATTACTTTCTTTGCAGCTTTCCAATATTTTATTCCTGGGTTATTTTAGTATCTACCTAGCATTACCACTACAAAATTGATATCTGGCCTTGTACAGGTTTGAGCATATAATAGACTTCCAATTGCGCACCCATAAAGAATATTCTTCATTTGATCCCTTTCTAAGTCATTCTTCGGGCACTGATATTGGCTGAATTTTTCACCTCTAGTAATAGGTGTATCATTGGTTTTACAAAGTTGCATATTAAACCTCTTCAAGATACGATTAATATAACATTTCTAAGACAATCATAACAAACCTTGAGATCCGTCCATGAATATCTCAGTGCCAATAACATAGGATGCCTCATTCATATCAACCATCTTAAAGTTATTGTTGAGAAATATCTTAGTTTCATACAACAAACCAAGATCACTACTAGCAAGCAATATATCATCCACATATAAAACCAATATAATAAACTTATTCTCACTAACCTTAAATCCGAAGGAAGTAAAGGTATTATGAAACTTTATATACCATTGTTTGGAAGCTTGTTTAAGGCCATAAATGGATTTCTTAAGTTTGCAAGCTCAACTTTCCTTTCCCTTTTCTATGAATCCTTCAGGTTGTTCCATATAGATTTCATCATCTAGATTCTCATTCAGAAATGTTATTTTCGCATCCATCTGATGTAACTCAAGATCATAATGAGCTACTAATGCCATGATGATTCTCAATGAGTCCTTTCGAGAAACTGAAGAAAATGTCTCATGGTAGTCAATGTCTTCTTTCTGAGAAAAATCTTTTGCCACAAGTCTAGCTTTATATCGTTTGATATTGCCCACCGAGTCACGTTTAGTCTTAAAGACTCATTTACAACCGACTCTTTTACAATTATTAGGCAATTCAACGAGTTCCCAAACACCATTCTGGTCCATTGATTTTAACTCATCTTTCATTGCATCATACCATTTTTCAGAATCATGACTTTCTATGGCTTGTGAAAACGATAAGGGGTCTTTTTCATTCCTATATCAAAATTTGATTCTTACAGATATACCACATAATAATTAGAAATGACATGTTTTCTTTTTCTTTGAGATCTTCTCAAATCTGCCAATTGTGATTGTTCTACAAGACTATCAACGGTGACATCAACATCATGTGAGAATTCATCAATGTTATGTTGTTATTCACCCTCATCAATTCTCTCATTGATTTGAGGAACAATAATTTCTCGAATAAGGGATAATACAGGAGAAGAAGTCTGAATCTCCTTAATATCAAAATTAATCCTTCGAGACTTTTGACTCCCACTGATTTCGCCATTTTCTAGAAATTTTGCATTACCAGATTCTACTATCCTCATATTTTGATTATTACAATAAAATTTGTATCTCTTGGATCTTTTTGGGTAATCAATAAAATATCCAAAAATTATTCTTGGATCCAATTTCTTTTCATGTTGATTGAATACTTTTATCTCTGCAGGACACCCCCAAATATGTAAATGTCTCAAACTGGGTTTCCTACCAGTCCATAACTCAAATGGAATTGATGGAACTGACTTACTAGGAACTCTATTCAGGATATACATAGCTGTCCTAAGAGCATCATCCAACATTAACTCAGGTACAGAGGAATAACTCATCATGCTCCTAACCATATCCATAAGAGTATGATTTCACCTTTCAGCAACACTGTTCTGTTGTGGCGCATCCGGTAATACATACTGAGCACAAATACCCCGTTGTTCTAGGAATCTAGCAAAAGGACTAATATTCTGACTGGATTCATCATATCTGTCATAAAATTCACCGCCCCTGTCAAATCTGACAATTTTAACTTTTCTATCTAATTGTCTCTCGACCTCATTTATGTACACTTCAAGAATGTCAACGGCTTGAGACATTTCATGTATTAGATAAACATAGTCATATCTGGACAGGTCATTAATAAATATGATGAAATATCTTTCTCCACTAAAATAAGGAATATGGAGTCGTTCGCATATATTAGTATGAATAATTTCAAGAAGTCTTTACTCCTTGTGGCATTTTTATTTGTATGCTTAGTTTGATTTCCTTTAATGTAATCTATGCAAATATCAAAATCAGTGAAGTCTAAATTTTCTAAAATATTATCCTTCACTAATCTTTCAATTCTTTACTTCGAGATATGCCTCAAACGTTTATGTCATAATATAGACGATATTTCATTATTGGAATTATGTTTCATTCCAATACTTGATTGCAGGGTCAATAATGTATTTGCAAACTTAAGATTCAAATTAATTCTGTATAAACCATCATACAGAATTTTAGAACCAACTTTTATTGAATCATAAAATATGCTGAATTTACCATTACCAAAAGAAACATAATATCCTAACTCATCAATTCTAGATAGAGAAATTAAATTTCTAGAAATTATAGGAACAAAACATGTATCTTTCAGATCCATCAGATGACCCATCTCTAGGCGTAAGCGATAAGTCCCTACTTATACCACTTTTGCTTTGAGACGATTTCCCATAATTATGAATCTTTCATGTTCTTTTGGTTTCCAGATTGAAAGGAATCCCTGCATATTATTAGTAGCATGAGTTGAAGTGCCAGAATCAATCCATCATGTATTAGAAGGAACTTCTACAATGTTTGATTCAAAACATACAAAGGTTGAGTTTATACCTTCTATACATGTCCTTTCTTGCCACAAAAGAAGCATTTTACTGTAATAGCTTTCTTTTCAATAGTCTGTCTAACACTTCCAAACCCGGTAAATTTCTTCGATGGATGATGCTTCGATTTTCTTTTCTTGTTACCAACTCCTTAAGTAGTTGTCAGTATATTATATGAACTTTCCTACTTTAATCTTAATTATTCCTGAACACACATACTTGTTAACTCATTCAAGTCTCACTTATCATTATTTATATTGTAGTGAATCTTGAATGAGCCAAACTGAGAAGGAAGAGAATTAAGAATGAACTACACAATGAAAGATTCATCAACATTCATTCACAACGTCTTAAGTTTTGCAGCTTTGTTAGCCATATTGAGGATGTGATCCTGAATTCCTCGAGTACCATCACACTGAGTTGTAGTCAGTTCTTTCATTAATTTGTCAGCCAATGACTTATCAGTAGATTTAAATCTGTCTTCAATAACTTTTAAATATTCACGTGCGCCAGATGCAATCGGTAATGAAGTCTTTATATTATTTGTAATTGTCATCCTTATGAACATTAAACTAAGCCTATCATATCTTTCCCAAGCCTTCATTTCATTGACTTATTCCATAGTACTTTTGTCAGTTAATTATGTGGGTTTTTCAACAAGCAATGTTAAATTAAGATCTAATATGCCCAATGTAAATTGCACATGCTCTAACCATTCTGAATAATTTGATCCAGAGAGTACATGGACACTAGAAGCATGGGAATGAATGGACGGAAATACCACTACAAAATATATAAAATAACATTAATGCTTTGAGTTTTATCAAAATATGATGAAATATTGATATCATCAATATTTAGCCTTTGGGTAAAAATATTGACATATCTAGTGTTCACTCAATATCATTTATGGAGGTTTTGTTATCTTTGGGTATACAATTCTAAACTGATAGAATATCCAAAACAGTATCATCCTACCCCATCACATAATTATTTGAAATAGATTATCATTTGAGATTATCTTAATCTCCTAATTATGCATGTAATTTTAAATATTATTTTATTAATGTCATTGAGGACTTGTTCCTTAATGTAATTTTATAAATCATTGATGTAGGCCACTTTGGTAACTACAAAACTAATTAAGTAATATAAAATATAAATTAAATTATCCTATGAATGACAAGACTTTAATTATATTTCATATCCTATAAGCCTACCATCCTAAGCTACTTTGACAGCTACGTCAGGAATAACTTAAGGAGATGAACTATAAATAATATCATGATAATAATAGAATTATTGAACACTTAATCAGTAGAAAAAAACTCATATGATAATTGTAATCATGATAATATATAAATCATGTATTTATGTGAAAACTAAATATTATTTCATAATTCCTAATATTTAAATATAAATAACTGAATAAATATCCAAATACGAATAATTGAATTTAACACATGCAATGAATAATTCATATAAGAAAACTATAAAGAAATAACAATTTATAATTTTTTTAACTAATTAATTTTATTTAATTGGAGAAGCCCGTAAGTCCAATTAAATAAATTGATCAAAAATAAAATATAATCATTGAATAATCAAAATATAATCATAATTAAATTTTATTAGATTATATATTGATCAATTTTATAATTGAGAAAATAAACCATAATTTCTCAATTTTATAATGACATAACTGTAATTCTAAAAATATAAAAGAATTACAAATTTTTTTAAAGGGTAAAAATATTATAGGATTAATAAAACATAAAAAGGATAAAACTGTAAATAATCCTATTCAGCCGAAGGGTAAAACTGTGATTTCGATGAATGGCAAAACTGTAATTTGAGCTTAATGGTAAAATTATAATTTTTTATTTAATGGCAAAACTGTAATTTTTCATTTAATGGTAAAACTGTAATTTTCACTTAATGGTAAAACTATAATTTTACATTAATGGAAAAAAAAAAAACCTAACCTCTTCCCTTTGTCGTCGCTGCTGCCGTCGCCTGTGCGGCCGCCAGCGCGCGGCGTGTGCGATCGCCGCTTGCGCGGCCTCTTTCTGCACGCGGTCGCTATAGCTGCGACCAACCGTTCGTGGCAGGCTAGCGTGCAATCGTCGCTTGATGCAGTTACCTTCTTCGCTCGACCAACTAGCCGTCGGCAACGTCACAGATGCTGCTGATCTGTACGCACGCTCGGTGCTGCCGCAGGCAGATCCGGCCAAAAAAACGTATATTGTTGTGTCTTTTCCACGATACACAACAACCATCAAGAATCGTTCGCAAGCAAACGATTAAAATTAATAGATAGGAAAATAGATCAATAAGATATTCAGATCAATGCATCGTAGATAAAAATAATAGATCTAATATATTTTATCTCAAAACCTAGGTTCTGTCACCAATTGTTAGCATATAAAAATTATAATTATACAAAACTATTATGCTAGATTGAAATCAAATAATATTAGATCTGTTTACGATGCATACTTTTAAATGCCATCTGATTTGAGATCCAATAGATCTTCAAGAGCATCGCGTGTCGGATCTGAATAACGCCGAATATATCGATCTGCAAGAGGAACTAGAATAAATCTAGACCTCTTCTCTTGTCTTCCTATCCTTTCACAGGACCACCTTAATTGATGGTTTTGAGAGATCAAGAGAATAACCGTAGTCTCTTGCTCTATTCATCCCTTTGTCGTTATGTCACTTTCCGTGCATGGGTTTACAGTAGGTCCTGTCTATTTATAGACGTGAGCAGCAGGTCTAGGAGAAATTATTATGAGAGTTTCTTCTATCAAGCGTTAGATATCCCCTAAAATATCTTAATATAATATAAATTTTATTTAAAATTAACTAATTATTTTTATCAAAATTTAAATAATCTATAATATATATTATTCAATTAATAAAGAACCACGTAATATTACAGTTATATGTTGTTGTAGTCACTTCCAAACACTGAGATTTAATCCAGCAACAGGTTCAGAAGATGGAACAATGAACACCAGCAGATTGAAGTGCATGGGGATTCATTGCAGGTATTAAAGACAACCATCCACAGGATCATGGACTCTCAATCCTTGAACGATTAATCTATCAAAGTTGAGAAGATCCAAGTCTAAATTTTCTCACATGATTATGATGAGGAGAACCATACAACATTTTCACCATATGGTTGAATTTTTGGGGGAAAATGTTAGCTACTGAGATCATTAAGTGATCTACTGTGATAAAACAAAAGGGGAAGACGTAAAGATTGCTTTATTTTTGCATATATATATATATATATATATCTTGAAGATGAAGATTTTTCACGACAGATTAACAAGATCTAAATCTTATTTAGACTATACTCTCATCTTATCTCATCTAAATTTAATCTAATCTTATCTGTTAACATGCTGTAAATAATGTTTCTGCGCAATCCTATCATTCTGCATTTTGCTTCCATAGGTAATCTCGGTCCTTCCCAACAAATTCTGAAGGCAGTCGACCTCATTTCCAGCATTAGCAATTTGCTTGGCATTATCAGAATCCATGTTAGAGAATTGTCAATGACTCAATGGGGGCAATAATATTTTGCAAGTGTCAATGTCAACGCTTATGAGTGATTATGTATGATTCCTGCACTTGTGTGCTCCTTTCCATTGACATTTTCCAGGTTAACCAACACAAAAATCATGCTATTAAAACAAGAGGTGTCTCACTTGATTACCACAATATGATCCGAAATATGATTACTATAAAATATTGTCACTGTATTATGATGCGAGGTCAATTATAGGATGAGAATAATTTTTGAAACATGAATTGTGTGACCACTGTCTACTGTTTTCATCCTCCTGCCTCTACATCTGTCAATAAATTGGTTTTGTTTTGAGAAAGTATTGTATCTAAGGAGTTCAAGACCACACGTTAACCTTTTCACTTGGGTTGACCATTCAACTGGATTTTAGATTTGACCACAAAATTTGGAGCCATTGGATATGCTTTTCAAGTGAAGGAGCATTATGATAGTTCAAGAACACACGTTGATCTTTGCAGAAATTCCATCACGTTGATCTTTGCAGATACCTAATTATATAATATAATATGTAATTAACCCTAATAAAACTGACATTAACAATGGTTATAAATAAATAAATAAATATATATATATCAATATAATTTTTTATTCTTTATTAATTTATATTTGTGATGATCAACGTCGGCCCATGGATAAGTCGAGTACTGCAAACGTAAGCCCAATTCTTACCTAGATATGACCCACAAGACTTACGCCAGAAACCAAAAATAGTGGCCCCACCAGTCTCTGATGGCCTGGACACAGTTTGCCACGGTGAACAGTTCCCACACGCGCGAAAAGGAGATGGTATTCTAAGGACCATTTCCACGTATATTTTGTAAGATACTATTGACCAAAAATTATAGTGGCTCACTACATCTCAAGTTATTGTTAGGGCAACCACTGCAACCAAAGAGTGGTGAGCTTCTTCTTCATCTTTGTCTATTAGCACTAATTTACAGCATGTTAAATCATCGGATTTGGCACTTACACTAACGACAAATTAAAAGAACCAAGTTGAGAGATAATTCACCAAACTTTGGAAGTTCAAAATAATAAAAACACTTGCACCGAGGGGAGTTACCTTCTCAAGGCATTGAAAAAGTATTCTTCGATTAAGCCAATTGTCTACTGAAAGTGAGACAGAATGAAACAAGTCCAATAAATCGATTTAGTGGAGATTCCCCTAGAATCCAGTGAACTCCTCCAGCTCGTTCCACTTTCCAAATATTTTTCATCATGCTAGAAGCTAACATCCATGACTAACTCAAAAGTTATTCAAATTTCTATCTATAGTTTATAGTAAAGTCTTCATAAATCCTTTTACATCACTAATACCAATCTTCATAATTATTTCAAATTTTCTACTAATTCCATCCAAACATTACATCTTAATCATTAAAACCTAAACTATTTTCACAAATTTCATAATTTTCTTTCTATTTAAAAAAATTGTAACTTAACCCTCCTAAATTGCTTAAACTCATAAAAGAAGAGCGAGGAGCCCTTTTTTCAAATTTCAATCTCTCTCTCTCTCTCTCTAACCCAGAACACAATAAATCAGTATTGACCAGAGGGAATCTTTGAGCGCAGAGGCAGGTGCTGGGCCTCTGAAAAGCCTGCCCCCGCGGCACAGAAACACTCATTTTAAATTTGGAGAAAGAGACTCATCCCTCAGACCCTGCGCCCCGAGCACACCACCCCCCCTCTTCCATCAGTCCAACTTTGACTCCCAATTTGATAACCTAAACACTTTTTCTCACATGCTTCCATCAGAACGAGGTCTGGGTTTGGGGTCAGACCGACGTCCGATATGATTCAGCAGAGCCCATCGTCGCCCAACAACCCAGCTTAACATCATCTTGGGTCTAAAATCTTATCCGATATGCACCGACGGTTCAGATTAAAAAGACGGTGAGATGGGCGGTCTCGGATGGACAGAGCAAATTTACTAACCGACGCTTTTCTTTACCAAGCGCGGGTTACCCTCACACCCACCTGCATCTGACTGGATGCGTCAGCGGGTCCCGCTACTTTTGCTTTTGCTTCTGGCCAGGTAAATCAATGGGTAACCTGAAAAGAAACGCCTAAAGGAACAAAACCGAAGCAGCCAGAGAGGCGAACAATGGATTCCGCAACTATACACGTCAAAAATTGGAAGAAATGCGAAGCAAAACTTAGCTAGATCAGTCGTTATACACACCCAACAAAATTTGCACCCAGATGCAGCAGAATCGGGGGATTACCTTGGCCATGCGGCGGTAGTTTCCTTCAGGCCTTCTCCTTGTCGATGATCTTTCTTCTGCTGCTGCCGCCGCCGTAGTGAGAATTGACGTCCCTCTCCTTCTTGATAGGCGAGAAGAGCTGGCCCAAGCCGACCCGGAGGGAGCCGACCGGGACCACGTTGAGGACCGGGGCGACTCGGACGTTGGCCGAGTACGACCGCTCCATCCCCCGGTACGGCTTTACCCGGTGGTGATGATGGTGGCCACCGCCGTGGAAGCTCCCCGGGCTACTCGAGCTTCGTTCCAGGCCCTGGAACACCACCTTCCCTGAAGCGTTCATCCGCGGGCTGTCCACCTCTGCCCCACGCCTCACCGGGCTCCGCCCCGCGTTCGGCACCCCTTCCGGTGTGGTGCCCCTCGGCCGGGAGAGCCGAACTCGGGGCGGCGCTTGGGCCGGCTTCTCGGAGTCCAGGGACAGGCGCGGGAGCTCTTCATGGTCCGCGCCGGAGGAGGATAGGGAGCGGCGGGCAGAGATGGAGGCCGGTTCCGATTCCGAGTCGCGGAGGAGCGGGATGCTAAGGGAGGAATCCGCGGAAGAGTAGGGCTTCGGTTGACGGAGAAGATTGCGGAGGGATCTGGTGCTCGAGTTCAGGCCTTTACAAGGAAGTGACGCTGTCTTCTGGGACTCCGCCTTTGGGTTCTGCAGCTTCTTGAGGCCGAGTAGATCCCTCCACCGGTTGGAGCACCGCGGCGCCTTGGGGGACTTCTCACAGGACTCTGATCCGATGACCTCCGCTTCCCCACGGGGCTTCTCCGCCTCCGGCGAGGGGATCCCCTCGGCCAGCTCCACAGCAGGCCGCACTGCGGAGATCTGGAGCGGGACCAGTTTCCCGTCCGAGAACAGCTCGTCGGCAGGCAGCATCGCGACGGGATCCTCGAGGCGGAACTCGAAGTCCGGAAGATCCTTGCCGGGGTCGTCCGCATCCGGGGTCTCCGTCACCGCAGCGGCAGCGGGCTCAGGGTCAGGCCCAGAGCCGTCAGCGAGGTCCCGGCTGAAGGAGATCCTGGGGCTGAGCCAGCCGTAGACGGGGCATGCCGGGGCAAAGTCAAGGAAGCCGGTGTCCGGCGGCGGGGCGGCATCGTTGACGCAGGCCGAGGCCATTGCTGGGGATCCAGCGGCTACTCTCTCCCGCAAGATCCGGCGACGGCAACCCGATTGGGAACAAAGAGCAAGAAAGAAGACAGTGATATTTCTGTTAGGAAGCGAGTTTGATGAAATGGTGGCGACGCGATTAGTATAAATAGTCGGCCTGAGTGGCAACCGTGCCGTGGCCGCCGTGGTTTCCTTCGGTAATAATTAGGATATATTGGAGACTTTACAGTGTGCAAACTTTAATTAGGATATTGGTAAGCTCAAAAAGTGTATCGAGAATAATAACCATTAGGTCTCATAATATGTTAGATAATGTAATTTAAAATTCATACCGTAAAATAATATATCACGTGTAAAACTTATTTTTGGGCCGAAGCTAACTTTTATATCAATTTAGTGTGTTGTGGGCCGCTCGGTCAACTCTCAATATGTGCTATCATTATCCTTTTCTCTTTTATTTTATTTTTTTTGGCTTGACGTGGTGGGACTGACATTACGAGCATTTATCCACATGGCCGTTAAGCTCGATTCGAGCGGTACTAATCGCTTGTCGCATGTGACCCCACCTTCGTGGGTTTCGACGTCGTGACGTTGACGGAGCATCGAACTCCCCGTATGCCGTTAGGTGCGCCTCGTGATTCCCACACGCCCATCCCATCCCATCTGGCCGTTCATCTTCCCCCACGGCACTGGTTACGTGCGAGGGCATTTTGATAATTCGAAGCTCGGGGCTCTTCGGCGTGGCGACAAATGTTCTCGTGTTACGACGGGTTTCGTACGTCGAACACCCGGGACCCACTGGGACCCGCCAGAAAGCGGAAGACCAAAACACCGTATTGCTCATCTCGTCGCGTGCGATTTGACGGTGTCTCGGAGGCATTTTGGTAATCTCACCGTCGGTCCTTCGCCGCAATCATTGCTCCTGTGGTATAAAGTCGGCGATGGGGTTGCTGTGGGGGGACATCTCGGGCCCAGCGCGGAAAACGTACGCCGCAAAATGACCGTATTGCTCATTTGCTTGTGGAACTTATAAAACTGCAGAAGGGCATTTTAGTAATGTGATGCGCGATCCGTTTCGGTGATAACAGCCCTCGTGGTTTGGCGCTAATATCTGGGACCCAAATGACGATGTTGCCCTGCAGCTGATAAATAGTCTTACGGACGCGTAAGACTATTTTGGTAATTTGATGCATAAAGTCGCACGGACGGATCTGATGGGCAAATAAGGACAGGTGTATGTCATTCAACTGCGGCCCAAAATGAAAGCTACGTTAATTCGCTGTCGGCTAGTGCCGTGCTACGTAATAAATATAAATTTTAAATAGAAGATGGGACATTCTGTCGAAAAAAAAAATCTTTTATTATCAGATGCTGATGTCCCCTTTTTTTTTTTCTCATTTAAACGATTTTTTTAAAAAAAACTTGTACTTCGACGATTTTTGGACTCGATATACGAATCCATTTTTTCATATGGATTATGACTTAATAAAATCATACTTAATTTGATTTGATTGAACATAAGCTAGTTTATTTTTTTTTTTTGAAAATGATCAGGAGTCTTCAGGGCTCCGATCTCGACTAACTTAAGCTTCGAATGGATCAAGTCGAGGATCCCTTTGTCCGACTCTGACCTTTATGCATAGCACAAATAGAAGAACATGTGTCACCCTATAATCGGATCCTCTGTCAGCATTCGTTAACCAACTCGATGAAACTGTTGGTGATCTTGCATACTCAGATTATACGTAGTCGTGCCAACACAATGACCACGACATATATACGATAACAACTTCTTATATCCCATAAATTATCCTGCATTACTCGATCACTAGTGAAACTAGAGATTTACCACCCATCACTTATTGCTTCATCGTCATCAAAGATAATTTATTTGATGGAAGTCTTATTCCCATGAGTGACCAACCCGATATGGTTTGAGGCTATGAGATGAAAAGCTTCATCAATCTAAAAATTCACCTAAAAGCCATGGTTTGAGGTGTTGTTTGTTTGTGTGGTTTTTTTTTTTTTACCAAATTAATGCATTATTCCCTTGTTCCTTAGAAATTGAAGCAATTAATCTTATTATCCTTGGGAAGCTTGAAATTTTTTTTAATGCTGCGTTGATTGTTATATCTTTTGGCACTATTGTTTTGAATCAATGTTTAGTGTTATATGACTACATTTTTCATTTCATGCATATTTGTCTGCTATTATAGCTATCTAATATCATTTGAATATTAAAACAAGGATGATCCTCTTTCGAATAAAAAATTTAATATTCTAGATGAGATGAATAGTGTCAATCAAACACAACCATTGTCTTGCCCTGAATCAAAAGTAGTTCTTGAAGATAGTTAGGAGATACAAATCGAACTTTAAACATTGATTTATGAAGTAATCATGATACAACTAAACTAAATTGAAAGATCTATATCTACACAACTTCAAACTTCAAACATTGTCTTGGGAAGCAATCAAGAAATCCAAGACCAAATTGAAGGATCTACTTCCGTAAAACTTCAAACTTGTAACTTTGATTTGAATGAGACATTTGTAATAGATAATAATGAGGATAGTCATGATATATTTGAATAAAAATGTGTCCAGCAAATAATAACAGAAAAAATCAAGTCTACGTATGTATAGAAACCTATCGGAGGAGAGAGTTTATGATATGAATTTGTGAAATCTATTTTTTTTTAATATGATAATGTTTAATATAGCAATCTGTTTATGATATTTGACACCTAATTTCTTCATGTTTTATGGGTATTTAAATATATTTTAGAGTTTAAAAGAGCTTGACAAAAAATATGTTATAAAGAGAAATTTTGAAAATGAAGACTGTTGCTTGTAGAAGCTGCAAGTTTAAAGCATGATGTAAGGTTGATAAAAAATTATCGATTGATAATAGTTGCTCACGAAAGTAATACATGTCAAATTATAAAGTTCATCTAAGAGCACCAATGCAATATGTCTCGAAAACATTAAGATCATCTATATTGCATTGGTAAGTTTATAGCTGAACAAATCAAAGAACAAGTTCTCACGAATAGATGATGTACTCCTATGATGATCATTGCAAATATTTTAAAAAGATTTTGAGTGATTGTTTCATATCGAATAGCATATTGACATGTCAAATCGCATTAAATGAAGTTTGTGGAACTTAGTTGGATCATACAGTAAGTTAATACCTTTCCTACAAAAATTGAAGGTTTATGACTACAGAGGATGTACATTTTGCACGTTTTGGACATTCAAAGCATGTTTGCATAGTCTTGTGCGATATATTTATCCAATTATCAACATAGATACAACACATTTATTTGAAAAATATCCAAGTAAATTATTTTCTATCTTATTGTGCAATTTTACGTCGTGGTCGAGACATCAGAACGCTCGATTCGATCTGAGTGTGTAAGGTCGTCCATGTGGCTTCTCAGGTTGAGTAGGTTGGCGTTGGGTCAAGTCGAGACGTAATTTGTTGAATCGATCTTTTCCTTCTTTCGTGTTGGGTTCCTGCACAAAGGCCGAAGTCAAGCGAGTGTCTTCTAGACTCGACTCATTCGAAGATCCAATCAAAATATGGTGGGATTGAGGGAGTTTTGAGTGTTCGAAGTCTAACCCCTGATATTGGCTAGGAGGTCGACTTTTATACCTACAGCCGAGGGGCGATCATACGTGACCTGTTAATGGACACCGATACTCCGAACGGCTAGCCCGTACACTTCGTGCAGCACAAATCAACCTACATGGTTCTGTGCCACACGGTGTCGTTTCACATGTTCTTGGGTGACTACGTGCGGTGCGACATCGTCTTATACAATTTTGAGTTGTGTGGGTATGATTCGTTGATTCGTACAAGTTTGAGGTGACATATCGACATGCACGCATCATGTCAACCCCGAGGTGCCACCTTGGCACTGACGTGGCTGCCAACTATCATGTGAGGGGTGGTGTCATAATTTATTCTATCAAGACTAGTTGGAATGAATTTTCTTTTTTATTTGAGAAAATGCATTGGTATTCATTTTAAATTTTTATGTACTATCAATGATAAAATTTCAAGAATTCTTGTAGCAATAAAAAATATATTTTCAGATATTATCACCAATTACTACATAGTCCATCTTCCAAAGAAATTAACAAGTGATATATAAGATAGAAAAGTGTCTAGGCTTTTTTGTGCTATGGCAATAGCACGTACTAAGTTCTAGTTTAATCAATATATATATATATTGATAAAAAAATATATAAAAAATTATCACTGATTTTCTAAATTAGATAGAGAGAAGTCAACCATGCATTTATTTCAAGATAATAGATGTTAATAACAAATTATTTTGAAAGCATGAATTTATTATCAAAAGATGTATATATACTTTTAATTACATGATTGAGATACAAAGTAAAGTTATCCAGTGATTTTATTTTAGTCATTAGATTTTATTTTAGTCATCAAATTGAAAGATAGAGTTCAATTCTATGTTCTAAAATAAAATTTTCAATTCACCCTCATTAGAGTAACATGTTCTAAGTCCAAACATCTATAAAGACAATTATAACAGCTATAAAAAAGAGAAATCTATCTATATCAGCATTTTGATATTTCATGCTCTCATGTAGTAGTTGTTATTGTGTTTATGAATTTTAATCTATATCATATTATAAGAATTAATTTTTAGTAGAATATTTGTAAAATACTTATAATGACACCATCTTCCCAACCAAAAGTAAGAAATATTGAATTAAAATTTTTGATAATGAGATTATCTTTCTTCAAATAGTGCAAAACAATTAGATAGAAGGAAGAAGGGTTGAATATAATCGTGACACAATAGTAAGATCCTTAGAAATTATATATGAGGTATCAATCAATCATTAGATCACAATCAATGCTTATAAAAATTTAATTATATTGTTGTACAAGTTAATATTATCAATTATAAAGCAATATGATCTCTTTAGTTTTTTTTTTTTATATAGCATCAATCCAGTGTTCCATAATACTAAAAAGAGTATCAAAATGTTAAAATATATGTTGTATGATCAAATGGAGTCCTCTTAAGTCCATTTATATGATACCACCAATGGAAAATAAGAATCATATGATCTCTACTTCTATAACTTTGGGAAGACATGAATCTCCTAAAATGATCGATGAAACTAATAATTATTAACTATAAACTCTATGATAGATAAAGTGGTCAATGATGAAATGTGGAGTGGTGAAGTAATGGGGGGGTCACGACGACATAGTCGACTTCACATCTAGCAAAAATCATAAATAATTAATTATATGTTATAATTCCATCATCGGTATTTTCATGAGCATTCTCGAAGTGGAAGATATCTATGAATAGTCCTTCTATCAATATTTAAAAATAAATGCTATCAATATGACAAGGATAAAATAATAATTCCAATATAAGGAACCAAAGTCATCAAGTAATTTCCTAACATAATATAATCCATTAGAAATTACATGAGTACTAAAAACTTAATAAAGAACAAACGGATGGTCCTAAATGGAGCAATCAAATAAACTAAGGATTAGAGTCCCATACGGCCATTGGTTGAAGAGTCTTCACTATGAATATTTTGATGTTGTCTCTAACTCAATTGCCTAAAACTGTTGGGTTATTAATAATATCACTTATATGTATATAGGTCCTGCAAGTTGTGGGCCGGTCCAGTTCATCGAAACCACTCCAGCTCGACAAGTCATGACAACACAAGTTCTAACATCAGCCCATATGGCACAGTACTCGATCGAGGTGGTACAATGTTGATCGGACTGCCACGGTCGTAGTTGATCTAGAACGCCCATAAATGAAGAATGGCGCGCATGCTCTCGCTCCACGTTGATTGAACGTACTACAATATGGGCGCTCTGAGAGATTGTACGTCAGCCTTACCCAACATGATAGCGTATCCAACGTCGACAATGTAAGGGCAGGAGTACGATCGATCAGACGTCGGATGAGTATAAAAACCCCCTCCTAAGAACATAAGAAGGGGGGATCTCTCTCTCTCTCTCTCTCTCTCTCTCTCTCTCTCTCTCGAACTCCCTCCCTATATCTTAAACTCTTAAACTCTTAAGACCGTCTCGGTCGGGGCACTGAGTTGATCATCGGAGGAGCCACATTGGGCATCTCCACCCCGACGAGGCCTTTGTGCAGGATCCCTCGACAGATCTCAAGAAGGAGGAGCCCGAGATGTATTCTCGAGCAGCTCCAGCCAATTGCTCTCGAACTTCTCGACGTATTCTTAAGCGATGTAGACGAGCTTGAGTACACATGCGGAACTAAGCTGTGCTGACTCCTCGATCACGACATCAAATCCCACAATAGGTATTTTTTCTAGATGGTCATTTGGGTTTCGATCCGTCTTTAACAAGTGATGTAAAAGGCAAGAATTACTCTTCTAGATGTGGCATAAGCTAGAGATTAGTACCATATGATTAATAAGTGTGACATAAGCTTACGATTAAATTTAACAACTCATTCACAACATCCAATATTAGTGTAAGCCTAAAAGTTATAGATATTATTATTAGCTACCAGATAAGTTGACTTTACTTAAGAATTCTTAAGTCGTTAATCGGCTAAGTCCTACTATCTACAAAAAAAATAAAAATAAAAAGATGTTTTATGCCCTTAATATAACTGGAGATGTTATCTTCTACCGTGTTCAATGGCCAAGAGGATCCATATGCCTAATCTAAACCAAATGCGATGAAACATTATGATCATGCTTAGGTGTGCATTTTAGCAACTTCTTTTGATGCTTAAATCAAAGGCTAAAACCATTGAATCAATAGATTCCATAGGAATTAGCCTAAAGATACTGCAAATGTACTATTTAACGATGCTCACATTAGGCTTGTATACAGATAAATCAATTGGTTCACTTTCAAAATATGTTAAATTTCTAATCAAACCCGAATTTTAGTGTAATTGTGGTCTTGATAGATGTTATGATAAATCAATTCTAAATTAAATTGTTTAATAAGCTAGATTCGGGCTTTATTGGCATTTGAAAAAAAAAATTATCCCCAAGTAAAAGCAAATAATGTCATCACACACACACATAGTTATTTATACCTAGTGATAGGGGTAATAATGTACCCTCTCCTCAATGGACCAACGTGGCATAAATAACTCTAACCTGGATCAAGATTAGTTGACGGGCAAGCGATGAGACATCTGATATACATGAACGACATGCTACATCTCAAGGGATCAGGTGAGATCACACGACAGCAGGACGAAAACGACAAGTCAAATGCTCGTCCATAGCGCACATAGCTAATGACAGTGCCTACGACAGTAAACACTCTGACAAAAGACTCCAGAGGAATGATGAAAAAGGAGTGACGACTGATCGCCAACGGAGAGGTATAAAAGCCACTCCTGGGGAGCTCTCAAAGAGAGGAGGATGAAAAAAAGGTGAAAACTCTCTCAGAATACATACAAAAGAAAGCTCCAACTGCGGACGGACGCTAGAGACACTCTAATATAGAAGGCTAACTTAGCCATCGGAGGGGCCTCGTTAGGAGGACCTCCCCCCGATGAAAGTATTTTCTTGCATATACCTGATCATGGGACGAGGGAGAAGCCCCTCAACGACCAGTACATCTCCAAGCCTAGTGGATGCCTCGCATCTTCCTCGAGCTCCAAATCCCACTGAGCTGTTCCTGTGCATGCAGGTCGGACCAGGTCATGTTGACTCCTTGGACGCGACGGATCATCCAACAACGCCTAGGACACTAATTTTATCATAAATATCAATTTTAGCCTCATAAAATTTTTAGATTAATTTAGGTCAAATCTCTAAACCCTTCTCTTCATCCCCTCCTTTCATCCTTCCTCCCTCTCCCCTATCTTCTTCTTTCTTCCTCCTCCCTTTTTGCCTCCAACTCTTTCTTTGTGTTCTCCTCCACTTCAAAATTCAAACTTTCAACCATATCTAACATATATGCATAGTTACACAATCCGATTAGACCAGATTGGATAATATTAAATCAAAATCTGGATTTGTTTGGCTCATCAAATATATCATTTGTACAAGTCTAAAATATCACCATCTTTTTATTTAGTCCAAAAAAGTATTTGAATTTAAGCTCTTTATCTAAGAACGAAGGAAAAAGGAAATACTATTATGTTCATTGCTCTCTCATTCAGTTATATCCTTGTCATCTTCTATCGATATGTTATATTCTATACTTCTAATATAATATAATTATATATTCTAAAAGTTAGTACATGCACAAATCAATCAATTGATCTACCAATTGATAATGACTATTACAATTATAATTGTTATGCATACAAGGTTAGATGGAGATTACTTATATAGTTAATCAAGTTTAAAGTATTCCTGTACATTTTATATTGTGAAAATATTAGAGAAAATAATAATAATTTGACAAGCTTTCTAATATGAGAGCTTTGACACATAGATAACTCGATGAGACATCACATATAAATTATTATCCTACAGGAATGACAGCTCGACATTGACGAGATGGTGACTCAACATCGACAGAACAGTCAATCCAACTAAAATGACAAACACAAATCATTACTATATAATTGATCATAATGCTCAACGATTCAATTCACAATCGCATGATGCTTGATTTAAAGTGCATAAAGGATGTTCTAAGAAGGTTAGAAATGTCTTGGAACAAGCTGCGGATTCTCTGATGGATTAAGAAACTCCACCAGCTACTTATTTTTAATGTTCTTTTGTAACAAATGTAAGAAAACTAATTGTTTTCCACCGTACTAAAAGTTCATCTTTCCTTCACAAAGTATCTATGCATCTGATAGGATATTTCATGATGCTACCTCTGTGGTGATGGACATCACGTCACGTCGATGCTAGAGATCGTACCCGAGATTATGTGAGGCAACATCGTGTCATACGAGTTGCCTGTGATCACGCGAGATGGCACCAAACCACGCAGGGCGCCAGGGATCATGCACAACAACGTCGCTCGAGATTGCACAAGACGACATCACATCACACTAGAACCTGTAGAACGATAACACGCGGTACCAAGTCGAGCGGGATGCCTCATGCCTCGTGGAGCGTATAAGCAAGCCTCCCAAAGCATGGCTATTAAAAGACTACGTACAACCAACCCCGCACGAAAAGTATAAGAGCCTACCTTTGGATCGGGGCTAGGGGTCGGGCTTCAAGCACCCAAAACTCTCAACTCTTTTAAATATTGACTTAGTCATCGGAGGGGTCAAGTTGGGAAGAGTCCCGAGCTTCAACTTTTGTACAGAAACAACCTCAAAGGAGCAGAGGAAACTCACTGTCGACCACCACGGAGCAATCTATCAGGCGGAGATTCGACCCGATCGAGTGCCAGCCATATTACGTCTCGCCCGAACGACCTTGCATATACGACTCGAACCAAGCTTTGCTAACAACTTCTAGCCACAACATAAGGTTCACCATCATTTTGACGAGTATAAATGAAGACATTTCAGCATGGTGACACAATGAATTATGAAAGATTAGTTCATTTCACGATACTAAAGGTCTTTGAAAAAGATTAATTGAAATCTGATCGGACATTGACTTCTATTTCTGTGGGAGGTGTTTTTTTTCCGGTGATAATGACTAAGGTCTATTTCTCTCTTGATGAAATGGAAGAAGAGCCTCCTACAAGAACGGGGATGGACTCTCTCTCTTCTCTCTCCCCTTCAAAAGTTGACTTGGTTTTCCTATTAGTACCACAGGCACATAATCTCCCTGGTTGATGTGATCTCTCTGTTGGCTTTTCTGCAGAACTTCAGGGAGAAAGAGAAGAGAATAGTAGAAGACACCAGGAGTACTTTCAATCAACAATCTGCAGTGCTCTGGAATGAACCAAGAGCACCTATTTATAATCATTAAAAGAGAGAATACAGATATTTTAAAATACTAAAAAATCTATCACATCTAACTAAATCTTATCCTTATCTAAACTGATCTCATCATCATCCTATCATCATCTTAACTACTTGGATTATTTCCAACACACCCCCTTAATTCAAGTAGTTATAATTTAAAATTATTTTTAAGTAATCTTTTTTTTCTCTCCAAAATTTTTGTGAAAATGTCGGTAAGCTGATCTTCGTTGCTGCAGCGGTTGTCTTATGTTTTTTCTCGGTCCACACATTTTTGAGAACTTCTGACCTGAAATATTTTATCGTTTCTCTTGACATTTTTCTCTTTGGTAGCCATCTTTGATGATATGATGGAGACTCTGCATTTGTAGGATTGAATCCCTTTGTATGCGGAAGCTTTATTTTTCTTTTCTTTCTCTTGGCTTTCTTCACATCATCAGAAACTTCTACCAACTCTGTATCTGTACTTTCATTGTTGTCCTCTGAATTTAGAGCTTCACCCCTTTTCTGTATATGTGTGTCATCAACATTACAACCTGCATCATCTGAGACAGTTTGCATAGATCCACAGAATTTTAAATGATCATAACTATTTTTCCATAATGTTGATTCTTCGGTAAGAGTAGCGAAGTCCGAAAATAATAAGACAAACATTTTGTTTTTTGTCATCCTTGCAGTTGCTATCAATTTACCAATTTTCTTATCATATATCAGACATTTTTCTTCATAAAAAATAACATAATATCCTCTTCTCATTAATTGTCCTATACTAATGAGATTTTGTTTTAAATCAGGAATAAATAACACATCATGAATAATTTTTTTACCAGACTTTGTGTTCATAGCAACTGTTCCTTTTCCTTTTACTTGAGCCTTTTTACCATTTCCCATCTGCACAGTAGATCTGACCGAATCATCAAGTTTCTGAAAGAGACTTTTATCTCCTGTCATATGATCACTACATCCACTATCCAAAAACCATACAGAACTAGAATATTCTTCATCAGATGCTATCAAACAAATATTTTCTTCATCTCTTTTGTCATCATTTTTTTCCTCATGATAGTTTGTTTGATTTTTGTTCCAACAATCTTTTTCAAAATGTCCATATTTTCCACAATAAGAACATAGAGGAACATTTGGATTTTTATTTTTGTACCAACAATCTTTTTCAATATGTCCTATTTTTTTGCAACAAAAACATTTTCGAGTTTCTTTGTTACCTTCATTTGGTCGGCCTCGTCCTCTGTCATTTTGATCTCTCCATTGAGATCTGATTTCTGAATTCTCTTTTTGATCCTTCTTCTGATCTATCTTCATTTGAAGAACATGTTCCAAAGTTTCATCTGAAGATCTGTTCACTTTTTGTTCACGGACTAAAAGAGATCTCATTAATTCATCTACAGATAATATACTTGTATCTTTAGCTTCTTCTATAACAGTAGAGATCATATCAAATTTTGAAGATAAACTTCGTAAAAAATTTTCTACTACAGTTTGATCTTTTAGATTTTCACCATAAGATCTCATTTGATTCACAATAGAAGAAACTTTTGAGAAAAAATCAGCAACAGATTCCGAATCTTTCATCATAAGTGTTTCAAATTGACGACGAAGAATTTGAAGCTTTGAAATTTTTACCTTCTCTGTGCCTCCAAACACATTTTTTAATATCTCCCAAGCTTCTGTTGATGTTGATGCCATCATGATTCGGGGAAATAGAGAATCGTCTAATGCTTGTTGTAGCATATAGAGAGCTTTTGCATCTTTCTGTATATTTTCTTTCATATGGTTTTTTTGATCTTTTGTAATACTAGGATCTTGCAGATCATACTGAATAAAACCATTTTCTACCAAATTCCACAATCCTTGTGAAACAAGGAGAGTTTTCATTTTAATAGCCCAAAACTGATAATTATCACCTTTAAGAATAGGAAGAACTTGATTAGGAACACTTACTGTAAGTCCTGCCACCTTCTCCTTTTTCTTTTTCTTTTTTCTGGATCTACTAGTCTTCCCTTCTTTTTGACCGATGTAAATCGTGATGTCTTACTATACTATAAGGGCTCATCTCGTGATGTGATGTCTTACTATATGATAATGGATACCCTTTGTCCCTCGCTTACTTTAAGCTGGGTTGCCACTGTTCTCAAATCTGTAGTTTTGATTCTATTGTGTGTTCATATAAATTCCTCTTTGTTTACAGGCTAACCTCGCTCAACCTCACCCCAGGTAAACCTCAATTTGGAATACCTTAAATTTGAAGAGAATAGTAGAAGACACCAGGAGTACTTTCAATCAACAATCTGCAGTGCTCTGGAATGAACCAAGAGCACCTATTTATAATCATTAAAAGAGAGAATACAGATATTTTAAAATACTAAAAAATCTATCACATCTAACTAAATCTTATCCTTATCTAAACTGATCTCATCATCATCCTATCATCATCTTAACTACTTGGATTATTTCCAACACTCTCAGCAACACCACCATGTTGAGCATGGTGGAGGCGAAGCTACCCCCAGGCTTCAGGTTCCACCCCAGGGACGACGAGCTCATCATCGACTACCTGGCGACGAAGGTCGGCGGCAGGAGCTTCCATGGCCGTCCCGCCATGGCGGATGTCGATCTCAACAAGTGTGAGCACTGTCACTCACCTCTTCACCACCATGCCATCATCCATAATCGTGTCTTTTTAGATTCATGTTCTCGCGTGAGCCACCGAGTCTTTGTCTTCACTGGCTGCCTGCCAAACTCCCTTTCTTCCCATTCTGTAAAAGATATGTACGACTTCCTCTTGATCTATGCATACTTGATTAGCTTCTTCTTGAGCACTTGAGATGACATGCCCTGCATGAATCCCCCTCATCTTCTACATGGAGAAGTTGGGTAGGCGCTGTATGTTTGATTTTTGTAGGCAAATCGACTCAACATCTCAATTATTTCACGAAAAGCTTTGTGAAACTAAACAACAAGAAATGTGCACTTCTCTTTCCTTGCCTTCCCTCGGTTCAGTTCTTTACCGGCGCCCCAAGCTGGTGGGTGATCCAAAGGGAGAGGTGGTGCCAAATTTGGCGGCAGCCATCAACTTGGAATCCATTTTTGAGACCAGATGAGAACAAGAAGATGCCTCCTATCTGTATCACTCATTAAGGCTGGCCACATCCATGTCCAGTTATAATTTTTCTATTTCCCTATAACGGGGAGTTCTTTTTAATGGTGGAATAAGCTTGGTGGTCGTTTCGAAACGTGCTGCCTCAGGCTAGCTCAGCTGCCGTGGAGGAGGAGGACATGTTCGGCGTTGCGTTCCCCGACGAGGACGACGGCGAGCCGTGGAGCGTTGTGAACACAACAGGTGATGCATCAGGTTCACCGGCATCCCTCTGACGTCTCACTTTGAGGTCCATGAGGTCTGTGATCAGGCCGGGTTTGGTGATCTCCATGCTCACGTTGCTTTCTCCCCTCAGCATCCTTACGACCGCCGGCATGGAGGGACGAAGCTTCGGTGCGTCTTGCGTGCACAGGAGGGCAATCTTGATGAACTTGCACGCCTCCTCAGCATCAAAATCGTCGCCTAGAGATGTGTCTACAATGCTCAACACCTCGCCGCGCTCGTAAAGCGCCCATGCCTGCAACATATATGAACCTCTCCAAATTGATTGCAAGAGCACACAAAAAAAAAAAATTAAAAAAAAATGCAGTAATGCTTATTTTGATCGAGTCACAAACACCTGTTGCTTACCCTTTCAAGGAGAAACTGATCCTCGTAAGGCAATCTTGTGTTTGTGTTACATCTGCCACTAACTATTTCCAAGAGAAGAACACCAAAGCTGTATGTATCTGCCCTCCTCGTCAACTGCCCATGTATGGCATACTCAGGTGCTAAGTAACCTCTGCAAACATAAGCAGAATTGGACACAATGGATTTAATTTGGTCTTACATCACTAAAACTCAAAGCAGAAAGGTACGAAAATGAAGGGGGACAAAGAAAAAAAAAAGGAATTAAACTGCTTGAAAAATGCAGAGACGGCAGAACAAGTGCATCAGATGTTTAGCTCACATTGTGCCAGCAACCCGAGTGCTGACATGCGTCGTATTTGATGGCAGAAGCTTCGCCAATCCGAAATCACAGATCTTTGGATTGAGATGGCTGTCAAGAAGAACATTGCTTGCCTTTATATCTCTATGAACAATACGAGGTCGAACTTGCTCGTGAAGGAAAGCAAGACCTCGAGCCACACCGACGCAGATCTTGGATCTAGTCTCCCAGCTGAATTGTGTGTTGCTGTGACCCCCACCTGATGAGAGTAGACAACGAGAAGCAGAATGATGATTAGTAGCACTCAGTGAAGATTTATCCAGCATGGTGTTTGATGTTACCAAGAAGTGTGTGTGCAAGGCTATTGTTCTCGAGATATTTGTAGACCAGAATCCTGTGATCTCCCTCCACACAGCAACCATACAGCCTCACCAGGTTTTCATGCGCTATACTGGAGACAACTTTGATCTCATTCAAGAACTCCCTGACTCCTTGTTTTGACTTCGATGAGAGCACCTTTATGGCACCAACTCTTCCATCTTTAAGCTTCCCCTACAGTTGAATCATAAATGTAACGAATGATCCAGTGAAATCATACATCTTGGTTGACTGACATCAGATTGAGAACAATACCTTGTAAACAGACCCAAAACCACCCTCACCAATTTTATTACCAGGGCTAAAATTTTCGGTAGCACTGCTCAAGTCCTTGTAAGAATATATTATCATACTTTCCATTCCAGAAATATCTGTCATCAAAATCATGCTTTTTATATTTCAGAAGAAATATTAACTTATAAATGGCATATGGCACTCAAATAACAGGACAGTCTACTCCGAAAACTATTGATAAGTCCCAACTATTAATTCGTTTACCTCCAAAATTTGTAATGGCTTGCTGCCGCGATGTATTCCTCCTTTTGAACAAGAAAGATAAGCAAGTCATGAGCATGAAATACGACCAGTGATCAATCTTTTGATTCCAGTAAGTAAGAAGTCGCTGCAAAAGCGAACCAACAATTTTCCTGGATTAGAATGGAAACCAAAAAGAAAAAGGAATCAGAACATATTATTATGCTTTATAAAATAAACTGAATGGAAAGAAAGTATTATACTCAGCAGAATTAATTCTCAGAGAAGGTTCTTAATCTTTATCTTCAAATTGCTACATCTCTCTGACCTGATCTTGTAGCACAGTTTTTTAAGCAGATGATTGTATTTTTCTCACATAGATAGATGGTACTTTCGGGGGTTTAACACCAGGGGTTAATGGTCTATCAGCCACAAAGATAACTTACTATGTCATTGTGATAGGTGATAGTAGCTGCTGGGACAAAATAACTTATGGTAGATGACAAGTTCTGCTGGCAGATTAAACATAACTTTTGACTTATGGATCTTCATTCATTTCATTCTTGTTGATGAAAAATATACTTCTCCTTTTGTTATAGATTAGAACTGCAATGAATCTTGAATGCAAAGAAGAAATGCTTGTTAACTTCTTAACTAGAATAGGGCCACATTGAGTTAGGATGAGAAGCACCCAAGAGGATACTTGTTTTCCTCCTTCCTATAGAAGAAAGGTATGGAAGACACAAGAACAATCAGGTTGCAGATTTTATGAATGCTAATGAGAGATCGAACAAAACTAATTGACCAGAAAAATACAAGCAAAGAGAAAACTGTGAGTTTCTCATGTCTTACAGTACTAGAGAATCAGGCAGTGTTTATGAGTATATCTAAATTTCCTTGTATAAACACTGGTCAAGGTAGCAACAACAGCAGAACTAGTAACCAGCAAATGAGAATAAAAAGTCAAAAAAGAACTAGTTAGATAGCTCTCTTTAACATAATACAATTACCTATATTCCATATGACAGTCTCAAGAACAAAGTATGACACAACCAGAAGCAAAGCCGCACTTCATCACTGTAACTGATTAGATGGTAGTTGTTTTCATATAGTCTCCCGACTGTTAAACATGCACTAAATGCATTTTTTTAAAAATTGGAACCTAATCTGCACTTCAACTTTTATTAGATTTCTCTCCATAGATTTTAGCTTTAGTCCTTGCTATCTTCTGGTTTCTTTCCAACACAGCCACTAGTAGAATCGAAGGGCAAGAATCCCAATACAATTCTCAAGGGGAAGACAAACAACAAAAGCTAGCTCCACTTGGTGGTGGTCACCGACGAGGAACACTACAGTTCAATAATGCCATGGAAGAGATAGCTGAGACAGCTTATAATTATGGCGGACGGAAGAGAAATAAATCTGTTGAGGCCCACTTACCGAATGAGGTGAGGTTGAGCTAATCAATGAATCATGTTGTACATGAGCAGGTTACAGTTCATATTCTTGAAATCGATACGGCTGATGGTAAATACACCATTTCTAGAGCTGTTGCAATAAGATAACAAGCAGCAACATTGACATCCACAAAGAAAACACTAAATACAAGTGGTGAGAACAACATGTTTTCCTCTGTGGCTTACTTTTTGCGGGTGTAAGTAAGAAGCATTTCTCTAAGATAGCAATCTATGAGCAAAATCCACAAACACCTTAGCTTCAATTTGTTCCTCTTCGGTTCGAACTAATTCGGTAGAGAAGATTTCTTTCTACATAAAAATTCTTAATGACTCTGTTAAAGGTACTCAAAAGAGAAAAGCAAATGCTATCCAAAACTCACTGCGAAGTAATGATTCAGCTTTAAAGCGATCGTTAACATCACAATTCTCAACCATATGATGTGCCAATCTCGTAACAAACATACTTTAAGGAATATGCCTCTAGTTTATAATTCATTACACACTAATCTTTTCGAAGAATTAACATCAATCGAAGAGAAACAAAGCTGCAACTAAATCAAGCTTGATGAGTTAACAAGTCAGAGATGAAATCAGATCCAAAAACCTACAGGCTTTTCATCTTTCTCATCAGTCCTGATCAAAACTATAGGTAAAACAGCATGGAACAGAAGAACTCGGAGCAAGTGACATGCAAGCACACACTGAACCAAACAAAAGAACCGAGGAGCTCAGTTCAGTTCATGCCGGTGAATTCCAACACAGAAAGCAACAGGAACAGAAGAAATCCAGAAGAGGCTTGTGGAAGAAGAAGGATGAAGGATATGATGCCTATGGACGTCTTGCTTGCAAGGCTGGAGACAGTGAGCGGAACACAAGCATGCTACCGCTGCGAGGCCGAGTGAGAGACTCCAAGCGTGGCTATTATTCACACGAAGGTTTATATTTCAGAAAACATAGGCAACGTTTGAAGTCAAACTTTTGACTTTGACTTTGGGGCCTGTTTCTTAAGTTGGGTTTTATGGGTTATTTACGGATGACCCTCTCTGCTACGGTCTAATTCCAGAGATGCTTCCTTCTCATCTTCCACGATAGCGATCAAAACCTCTTATTTACTCAAAACACAGAATTAGGCCTTCACATCAACTAACACAAATTGACCATTATAATAATAATTGATCTGGTTAATATTTTTAATGTTGAGCTAATATAATGTGATTTTGACCTTTTGTTTTTTTCAACCACTTGATTAAAGTTGAAACATATCCACAACGTTTCATGTATGGGTGAATTGGTGGTCAATAATAAAGATTAAATTGTCTTCTCCCACCTCGCCATTAATGGCTGCTTGTCTTTGAACACGACATTGCACTCGAACGCCCTTTTGACCTTCACGCCGCCGACTCCTCTTGTTGTTTACTCAACACCGTTTGGTTGACATTTTACACTTTTCTCGCTTGATTAAATAAAGATCACCACATGTTCTTCTCCATATGAAACGTCACCGCAAGACAGCAAAGTTTTCAATGTTTGTGAATGTAGTTTTTTTATTGTTCGATTGGAAATGATTTCAGTGTCAGTCTTAATGTAAATTTTATTTTTTCTTGATTCTAAAGGTGTCGAATTTATAAAATTAAGTTGAGAATATTTTCGACTAATATCTTTTCAGTGCTTAAGTCAAATTTAGATTTGGATTATTATTCGGACGAGCTGTTGAAGAGAGTTATGAGGAATAGTTATGTATTATTTATAAATCAAATCATGATTGTGACATTAGAATACATATTGAGGTTGACATATCAAGTTGATGTTGCCACGTGTTAAGGTGTTCATCATGTCAACAATCGAATCCAAGTTTTATTAATATGTATGATGGCGAGAACAAGAAAAAAAAAAAAAGTAAAAAAAGCAATCCATTTGATTCTATGATGACAGAAATGGCATCATATATATGGGACTAGATATAATTATTAAGGATTCTTAATTACTTTATCAACTTGGATTCAGATCAAACAAATGATATCAAGATCATCGAGATCCTTAATAAGAACATAAATTTCAAATTTAAATGTCAAAATGTGAAAAGAAAGTACTTGATGAGAGATGTCTTATCAAAATTGATCCATCAAATAGAAACTTAGATGTGAAAGTATTTACATAATTCCGCTAATATTTGTCTTCATCCGATCTTTTTTCAAAAGTATCACTTTTGAAGATACTTCCCTTTGTTTGGGTTGATATTTGAAGGACAAGAATTCTATCGAGATTTTCACATTGACAATGATTGATAAATGTGTGGATGTTCATAACATCCATATGTTATAATTTTATGTTTTTTTCAAAAATATTTGTGTCTCTAAAAAATATGGCCCTTTGTTTATGTTGATAGATAAATTGGTTCGGTAATCAATATTATTTTTATTAATATATCTCTGAATCTTCATTACATCCAGATGTATCTCTCCTTTTTGAATCGTAATTTCCCTTGAATTTTTATCAATCTAAGTAGGAGATAATATATTTTAACATTATTAATTAATTTTTCATTCAATGGGCCATCCCATCTTAATTGAAAAAGAAAATATTTTTTTTTCAGGAACAAATCTAGTTCTCTTTTTAGATTATTCTTTTAACATTTTTTTAATGTTTGATCTCGCATTATCTGCTTCAAGATATTATTACTTTTGGTTTTATTTTTGTGGACCTGATAACTCTGGATTGTCAATAGTCAATCATCATGTCAACATTAGCAAAATAAAAAAATATTCAAAGAATATTTTCTATTATGTGAAATATTCTATCAGGTCACTAGCAGCTAAATCTAAATCGACTATATTGTGATATATTAACTACAGGTAGAGCTACACATCGGACATCGTGAGCATACCGTATAGATCAAGAGACTCAGAATAAATTATTTTGACCTAAATTTCACTTTATCCACCGATCCTTTCTTCATCAATTTGGGAGAAGCCTCCACCTAGAAAATTCTCCATTCTTTTATTTGCATCTATTTATAGATAAATAGATGCAAATAAAAGAAGCCAACACTGTGCTTCCATAAGAAGAGAAGTGAATTGGGCAGTATTGACTTGGTCGCATCAACCAAGTCTTCTTAGATTTCCCAACCAAATTAAATCAGGACTGATAAAGATGTGACTGGAAATGTTTCTTCATGAAATCTTGTTTTTAACTCAACCCCCTTTAGCTCCTCTGATGCAATGATGAAGAATTGAATGTCTTTGTTGTTGTAAGCTTGAAAGCTAAGTGGATTTAGATTTACAAGCCACTTGTTTCTTGTCTTTTGCCTTGTTTTGTTTTGGAGTTTTCATATCTGTTCATTTCATAATTTGAAATTAGTGTATTTGTATCTCTTGGAGCATTTGGATCCTTCATATGTGTCCTCATAGCTAGCATTCATCTACAAAGCTTGATTTAACTACAACAACTAGTTTGAATTTGCAAAGATATTTAAAGACCTAAAATACGCCTAATATTCATGAAATCATTGTGATTCTTATAAGATATCGATTGTCTTTAGAAAATATCCCTTAACTAGCTTTCAAAAAATATTGGGCTAAGCTAACCCAAGGGATCGACACTTTTTTTATGTTTGCGTAGAGATAGGGTAAACAAGTGAAAAATTCAGAAGTCTTGCGATAATCTTCCTGAGAAATTTTCACTAACAAAAACTATTCTTAATTGGCTACCGAGAGATCCTGCACAAAAGTATTGTTGGAGTAGTGGCGCTCGATGTAACCCCTCTAACGATCAAGTCAATGCCCCGATCGAGATGATATGAAAAGTACAATATATTGAGTTAGAAAGTCAGAGAGAGAGAGAGAGAGAGAGAGATAACCCCCATGAATCATTCTCGAGGATGACTTTTATACTCGCCATACGAGAGATAACTATACCTCGACCCTTAAGTCAACAATATCCTGAGTCAAATCGGGTGTGCGACACCGCTGAGTCCCGAGACCTCGGTTGGCTGGTTGGTGTTAGACGATACCGCCTTTCGAGTGTCGAGCATACTACTGTGATGAGTCGACGGGTTATATGCCAGGTCGGATGACACTGTGACAACTCGACCGACACTATGGCAAGTCGACCTTGGCTCCGCCATCTATTCCGAGCTACCGGATGATGTGATCGATCGAGCTGACTCGTGAGAGTAGCGTAGCCCATTATGATCGAACCGACCCATTTTCTGCCTTATCAATCTGCTTCATCCTTTTTCAATGATCTTCTTCATTCCAACGTTCACAGGTGAACCATAAGCGTTGCATCTTCAGACGATTTTCCAATCATACCTACGCAAGAGGTCTGAATTACATATTAGGACAGCACGTACATACAAAAGCAGCAATGGCTCATGAAACATAGTGTCCGATCCAGATTCATGCCCCAGTGAGATATCTAGAACACACCAACCAAAGGAAAACAATCTGCAAACTGATGCA
Organism: Ensete ventricosum; assembly: GCA_029747655.1. Classification (NCBI taxonomy): domain Eukaryota; kingdom Viridiplantae; phylum Streptophyta; class Magnoliopsida; order Zingiberales; family Musaceae; genus Ensete; species Ensete ventricosum. The sequence goes on along the minus strand of JAQQAF010000005.1, from coordinate 7,141,344 downwards.
TACATAACACAACAACAGAAGCTTTGATCATAGTTCACATTATTTCCGAATCTTTACATGTCACAACTACAAAATACAGCACAAGATAATCAATTGCAAGGCTATTTGTTGACTGTTGCCGAATTATTTGTCACCATGAAAAATAATAATACATTCTTGATGCAATAAATTGAACTAAAAGACTATGATACAATAATCTTGAATTTTCGGCCAGCCATCACCTCATATTTACTATTTTCCATGTACTGTATCAACTACAAAACTAATAAGCATAATACTCCACTGAAGAAACTATGGGAAGATGGACAACTGAAGATGGGTTGGTCACTATCTGTTTACATACGTGGCTGATGCGAACAAGCAATACTTGCATCAAAGAGCAGAGATTACGTGCTATATATATACATTCTACCTTGTTGAGCTTGCACCGTGCATTCCTATTGTATCAACTTAGACGTGTAAGGCAACCAATCAGCAGCGCTCTTTTTCTTTGCAATATTTGCAGAAGATCAAGATAATAATCACAATGAAAACACCTGAAGATTCTCCAAGACATAAAAAAATTGGTCAAAGCAACCACCAGGAGTCAACTGAGTCCCTCTGCTTCATCTTTGGCAGTTCTAATTTTGTTCAAGGCAATGAATGCTTCAAGCTAACCCGATGTTCAATGGCACACAGACATCTTGTTGAAAACTAGTCGCAAAAGAGAAAGGAGAAAGGAAGTGTTCATAAGACTTATGCTTCTAAGTTGAAAAAAAGAAAAGAAAAACTATTATGTAACATAACATATATGGTATAAGACTATTTTCTATTTACCTGGTGGTTACAAGAAATTATAATCGTTTTCACCATTTAGTTCTCTTTGAACCAATTTTAGGATCTCCATTACCTGTCAGAACAAAAACGATACTTACAATCAGCATAAGAAAATGTAAAAACAAAAAACTATCATGAAGCAAATTATAAATCGTAGGCAAATAAAAGATACATCAGACTTGAAAGACATGGTGTAAACAATATGGCCCACTAGGTTTCTCAGTGCATTCAAACAGAACTTGCTGGGCAAAAATGGGCACAATAATAGTAAGTAGCAGGCAAGCCATCTTACTCCTGGATAGTGTTGCAATACTGGAGAGTAATGATCAAGTGCTAAGTATATCTTTCCAAGAAGCCCAACAAGAGCCTCAACCTCATCGCCAAGAATATCAACCTGAACCAGAATAAAAGGATCAAATAGCTAGCTGATTACATAAAATGAGGAGTGTATACATAGATTATAAGCAAAAAAAGTCTCGATTTCTAGGTACATTAGACGTTTGAATTGTGAATTAAATTATATAATTAAAAGCCTGTGATTCTGCTTGTCCTCTTAATTTCATACATCTAATGTTTGTCAGTTTTCAACATAACTCTCTTTTCCATAAGCATGCCCTTCCACCAGAAAATTTGAATGTGGAAGTAACGAACGCCAGATCAATATTCAGCGCAACCACAAACATATGGGATAGAACTCACTAATTATGGTGATTTCATCAATAAAGTTTGTCCAAAATCATTAATTGATGACACAATATGTTTGTAAAAATATACCTCGGCTTCAGCCTTCTGAAGGTCAGAGCATCTGACATCAAGCATATTTTTGTACCAGAAACACTTCTTCTTCTGTTGGCTAGCCAGTTGCACCAGTGCATTTAACTGATAACTCAAGACCTTCAACCTGTGGAGAATAAATGACATGAGGACATTTAGTGAAATTCAAAGACACAGAAAGAATATGATGTTCATAGCTGGAAGTCTAGACATCAAATTGAACAAGGATCGATTGCTTTAAAACTTTAAAATTTCCAGTAAAAGAAAGATGTTTCTGCATATATAAAATCCAAGATTTAAAGTCAAGACACCATGAAAGATGTAAACAACAGAGTTCATTCTATCAACGGCTTAAACAAGTATATTGAGGGCTAAAATTCATGCAAGGTCTATGAGCTGCAATTTGAACATGAGAACATCTTACTTGCCTATATCAAAATGTTAACATCAGAGCTGTTGATAAGTTTACATACAATTTCGACATTAGGCATTGGAGGGAGCCTCGTGCACAGGTACACCCCTTGTCTAATGTTTTCTACATTAGGCTGCTATAGAAATTGTGCCGCAATGGTTATCATGCCATAATATTGCAAGTCCATTCTAGAATAGATGTGTGTGTGTGTATATATGTATATATGTATGTGTGTGTATATATGTATATGTGTGTGTGTCTGTGTGTGTGTGTGTGTGTACATAAATGTGCAATAATATCATGCAGGTTAGGTTAGCATTCAATTGCAAATTATATGATACTTTGCACATGCATGTGCATCATTTTAAAGGCAAGAAATAAGTACATATAAGTAATATGAATAATAAAGTTTCCTAGCAACACTTTCCTTTAGAGTGAACCAGTCATCTTGATAGGTGAATGTCTGCATGCAGACAAGTGCAAAGGTTAACTGACATAAATGCAGTCATGCCAATAGTCATTCAGTTGTGCATTATATACTCAATTAGAAAAGCAAATGCATTCGTTTAAGGACAAATGTTTAGTGTTTATCACTGTCATGTGAACTTACATATAAGCCGCAAACAAAAATTTGAATCGATAGAGTTTCAGACACTAAAATTTAAATCAGATAGTAAAGTGTTGCTTGCCATGTTTGTACTGACCTGACAATGCCCTGGAACTTACTTAATTTCATGCATTCATTCAAGGACAAATGTTTAGTGTTTCTCGCCATCATGTGAACTTATATATAAGCTGCAAACAAAATTTTGGTTGCTAGTTTCAGACACTATGATTTAATTCAGGTAGTAAAGTGTTGCTTGCCATGTTTGTGCTGACCAGACATGCCTGGCACACACTGGATGTATTCTGCCACACCATATACATGCATGATAGGGCTAGCCGGCTAGCACCATAATTCTGATTTTAACATTTGAGGGATGTGCTACAGGTTTTCAACCATAGAAACTCTTGGTAGAGACTATCTTCAACAACACTTGTTAGGTACACCTCAAACATTATTCAAAACTATGTTATTTGATGTGCAAAAAAAAAAAAAAATCATTCAAAGTTATGCTTATGTGCATGGAACAACAGAAAAAAAGATAAAAAAATGATTCATCAATCTAACTAAAAATGCATCAGCCACTTGGAGAGAGAGAGAGAGAGATGGCATCCAACTTTTCAGGAAAAAGAAAGATATCTAGGTGTTTCAGTAACTGACTGCCAATGAGCATGGCAAACCAAACAGAACTCTTACATCAAAGCAAAGCTCTAATAAAATACGACCAAGGATAGAAACAGTAACACACCTAGTCTAGAGAAAAGAATTACATCACTTAAAAACAGATAAAGACATGTATCAAGAAAAACAGAATACACACCTAGATTCATTTCTATTAGTGCTCTCCATGAACTGACTACCTAAATCTGTAACACATTTAGATAATTCCAACATAGAAACAGTGATAGACTTCAACTGCTTTACTTGCTCTTTGTCCTTATCGAAGGATGATGATACTGTCCTCTGCCTATCCTCGACAACATCAAGGAGCATGAGTTTCTGCTTTTCTACTTCCCTTAATGCATCTGATGCAACTTTGAGTTTCTCTTTAAGTTTATCCATCTCCAGTTCATGATGATAAATTTTCTGTAAGGTCCCATTGAATCTACTCCTCAATAAATTTGATTCCATTTTATTATCTGAAATCTGTGCTTCTTGAATGCTTATTTGATCTCTGAGCGTGTTAAGTTCCTGATGAGCAACATCAAGCTGCTGCTTTTGTTGAATCAATGTGGATGCAACTTCTGAAGCTAACTTTTCCTTTTCTTCTATTGATGATGAAATTGATGCTACTACCTTCTTCAACTTCTGATTCTCTTCAATTTCTGACCTTAATGCCTTCTCCTTCTCTACAACCAGTGCTTCGAGAGAAATCTTTTCTTCATAACATTTTAAGATTGCAGGATTCATGCTAGATGTAGCATCATAAATCACCCCTCTGAACATATTGGTATAGAACTTTATGAAAAATTTGATCTCAATCTCAGTATCTAGCAGTGCATGTCTATGGTCATCAATCAACCCTATTAAAATAGTATTACATATTGCATCTCTAAAGTTAGCTTCTGCCTCTACATCTTCAATATCACTTTCCAGTTTTCTTACTTGTCTCAAGTAGTTTGCCTCCAGAGATGAATTGAGTGAGATCTGGCTCAGTGCATCCGAGAACTGTGCTGACAGATACTTTAGTTCATTTGTCTTCCTAATAAGCAAATTCTGGAGGCCCTTATTTTCAGAAAACAGGGAATCAATCCTCAACTTCAAGCTCTGCATCTCATCATCATGTTTATAGATTGGATGTAACATATCCCTCACGATGAGAATCTCATCCAATTTAAAAATAAATTCAGGTAACTTTTTCCTTAAATGTTCACCCTCCTTATCTTTCCTAAAAGTTGAGGAACCCTTTTCCTTGAGGAACTCCCTCTTGAGCCTGAATAATTCCTCTGTCTTCTCTTGCAATGCTGAATCATGTCTTCTCCTCATGTTGGCCATTTCAGTTTTACAATAAGCTAGCAAGTCCTCCTTGCTCATGTGTTTCAACTGGGGAAGATCAGCAATATCCAACATATGTTCTCCAGAGTCTGCAGATGTTGCCACCATATTTGTACCACTTTCCACAGATTGAGATGGAAATTTGTGATTTTCTAATACCTTCGGAGGAAAATGTTCCTTCCTTTTTGCAATGCTCCAATCTTCAAAATTTTCATGATTACTCACCTCATCAGATAAAGCATGGAGTTCGTCACGCAGTGCACTGATCTCAGAAGCCTTTTTCTTCCAGTTTTTATTTAAATACTTGATATAAAGAGTTTGGTGATACAACATAGTGTCATATTCATCCTGGAGACGTTTAACAGAATCCTGAAGCACAATAGAACTAATTTCTCCTTGAAGCTCATGCTCCCATTGAAGTTCACTTAACATAGTTTCCTTTGAGAAGATAACAGCACTAATTTGCTTGAATCCTACAGCTAAAATGTCTTTCAAAACATCGACTTTTTGATCTACTTCTAGAAAATGTTCAATAGTTTTTGCTCCATAAGGAATGTTGCACAGGCCAAGATCTTCTCGACTCATCATTTCTGAGCCCTTCAGTTGTTGAAGATCCATCTTCAGGCAGTGTATCTGATTTTCCACCATAATCCTTAACCTATTTATGTTATCATCATATTTGCAATCTCCATTAACATTTAAACAGCTCTTACGTAAGTCCGATCTTCTGTCATTGACTTCTGCCTCCATCATCAGCAAATTCTTCATAACCACTCTAAAGTTTGATCTAGACGTACAGCAAACTAACAAGTCTGCAGCTTCTCATTTTAAATCACAATCCCTGCTTGTTTCAGAGCAGTTTCCTCAGTTGCTGCCTCAGATATGGCATTTATCATTCCCTTAAATGACTGAATCAGTCACCAACCAATTTTTCATATAATGCTGAATCATCACCAATGTGATCGTTCCCTTTAAAGCAGTGACTTCATAACATGTTTTTTGTCAACTGGTATGCCCAGCTTTATCATTCAGGACCTTGGAACTTGCCATTTTGACCTGAACCCTGAAAGTAAAAACCAGTCATGCCACTCTGAAAACTCATTAAGAAATGAACTATACATCAAAGAACCCATATTGATGCAAAATATATATATATATATATAACAACACTGTTTCTTAGTGCTAATGTCAAATTTCGAAACTTTGAAACTCAATATCCCAATATCTCATCACCGAACAGAATCATTTTTATCAGATTCAGATTTGTTGAAACTAAATATCTGATTCAAAAACATGTTCGGCTGATATTTATTGTCTTCTGCTCAATTTCCAGAAATGTTTTAGCAACACAATCTGATTTCAAACGATCAAAAGTAGTAACAGATTTATGCGTAGATGGACAGCCAACACCCTTGGCAATTGTTGGAAGGATGTCAGTACTGTGTTCGGACAATACAAAATATCTAACCAATAGGCAAACTTTAGGTTGGCGATGGTAACGGTTGCATAGATGGCACTCAGACGTGCCAAAGCAAAGCGACATCAGTGACAAGGAGGTGCACCCAATGCTAGAAGAGCATGGGCCTGAGTTCGATGGTGACAAAGGGTTGACTTGGTTTTTAGAGAAAGAACACGGGAGGAGGCAAGGATTCGCTGAAAAAAATGGCTCAACAAGCATACTTTTAGCTTGCATCCAAAGGAAAAACCAAAAATCATAGCAAAAATAGATTCTAACCAATGCAGAAACAAAAAATAAAAAAAAAATAGAAACCCAACAAACGGCTCAAAAATCAAATCTTTCCGTCCTTCTTTGGGCAAACGTAAAAGAATTTTCCAAGAGTGACAGAACAAAAGATTGTCGGTGGTCTGATTACATAAACGCTTACCAAACTCAAATGAAAAAAACAAAATCTTGGAGTATAATGCCAATAAAATAGCGAAATTTAGCTCAAAACCCCGAATCAATTCCATCTTTGGTGGCAGCTCACAAGAACTAAGCGCGCACCAACATTGATGACTATAAACAAAACTTCGATGCAGAAATTTTCAACATATATAGCGAAATTTGGAAGCTAAAGATCCCAAAATAAAATCCATCTATGATGGTGATTCGCGAGAACCAAGAAATGCACAATCCTCAACAGAATAACTTCGAAAGCACCATGTCCAAACATCCCGAACATCCAAAGACATCAACTTTGCAAGCCACGAGTGGAGAACAACTCAAGGCCAAAAACTCAATCCAACAGGCTCGGCACCCCACCACAACCAACTACAGTAACAAAACATCACCACTTTCGATGACAAGCCAAACCAGTAACCAAACAAGAGGAAGAAAAAGGGCACCTGGACTTTTTGAGATTTTTTGCTACGGCTTCGGGAGCACGAAAGGAGGGGATGCGAGGCCCTTTTCGGTGTCGTACCTGCGCCCGAGACTTAGGGTAACGAAAAGGAGGAGTAGAGAAGACGAAAGGATTGGAAACGAGAGGACAAAAAAGGAAGCAGACCAACACACTAAGATAAAAGAAGCCAGAAAAGACTTCAGTCAAAGAAGGCGGCGGTCAAGCAGTCATAAGCTATGAAGCGAAGTCGTTGGAATTTTTCCTTTGACCTAATTACACTCACGTCCCTCCCCTTATTGGATATTATCAAAATACTTGTAATATTTTAGATGTATTCATATTTTAATTCAAACTAATTGGATATTAACTATCATTAACTATTCTGAGCTTTTCTTGGATGGATATATTGAAGGATCTAATATTTCAAGGGATATATGTTAAATATATAGGTTATATTGAAATTTATAATTTCTCAAAATAATATATATATATATATACATATATCAATTGATTGCTAATTGAAACTGAAAAATAATAATATTCAAGAATGCTTCAATTATTTTATATAATTATATTTTGATTCGAATTTTATGAATGTTAATGGAATATATATGGAGAGGATCTTGAAGAGCAAATAGATTATCTCTAATTAAGGAAGGATACATATAACATTTTGTTTTCTTTTTAGTATGAGATAGAAATCAAGTGGTTTTGATTCTGATAATAATAACTTATTTCGTCTTTTACTCATCTTCCTCATAAAATCATCATCACAAGAAGTAAATGACATGTTTGTGATGATTAGTAATTAATATGTTTAAATTACTAACTACTAACATTTTTTACTTAATTTTTAAAAATACATGCATTAAAAGGTGCTAGTTAATTTGACTGGTAAAAACTTTATTAGATCATCGCTATATCCTAAATCAAAATATGTCTTCATTATTCATTCTTTATAAAAAAATATTAAGAAATATACATTCTCTATCATATTCTTACTCGTTATCTTAAATTTATAATAAAATTATAAAAACATATCTTATATCTTCTACCTCTTATGTCTTCTATCGTCAAGGCAATAGATACTAACTCTAAGTAGGAAATACTATAAAGACCACTGAATCCTTGCAAATAATATGTATTATTATTTTATTTTGATAAATTACCTAGTATTGAAAGTGGAGTTAATTAACAAGTAAATCTTTATTATCGGAAAAGTAAGAAGGTGGCACATCAAAAGAGAAGGCCACAGGAACAAGACAAACCTGTTGGAGGGTCAAATGAGGTTTGGATCGTCCCATGATTGCTTCTGGTCGAGATGGAGAGAGTGTGCAGCCACGGATGAGTTCTTTGGAACTGTGCGTATGCTTTAGGTCAATGATTGGTGGCAGACAAATAGATACATCTGCATGCAAAATGGAATGCTGCTGCTTTATGGTCGTGGCTTTTTCTGACAGTAAAGTGAATAGGTTTTGCTCATCGCTTTCTTTGATCTTGAACGACAACAAAAGATAGCACTGCATGCAGAATTCCTTGACAGAAGAATCAAGTGTTTCTACGCAGTAGGAAGAACGCAGAAGAAGAGCAGGTTTCTGGCATAAGGGTTTTGTTCTTTCCGAGCTGGACGAGGCTGATATTATAATGCCATTGCAGTATAGATACTGCATATTACTGATTCATCCTTGTAGTTTGTGTACAGTATTTTGTCGTAGTACAGCTGAAAAATAATTAATGGTATTCACATAAGATACCCCAAAATAAAGAAGAAAAGCTATGGAGACTCTGAAAACGTTTATTTGATTGTGAAAAATGATGGAAATGGATCACAAATATACCTTTGTTGTTCCGTGATTTTTCTTTTTTTTTATTTGTTTGCTGGATATTAGTTTTTGCCAAGGTGCTTCATCCTTCTTCTTTTCCAGTCAAATGATGTCGACTTATAATCAAATATATTTGGTAGTGAAGAAGACTACTGATAAGTAAATTAATGTTTTATTATATAAATTAATAATCATCATCCTATAATGATGTGCAAGTGGAAGTTCACTCAGCTTGATACAACAATTGCTAGTTCTTGATATTAGCTAAATTGATATATTATTTGATGATTCAATGCATATCTTCACAACTCAATGATGATCGATGATTTCATATAATTAATGTTCGAGTTAACTTCTACTTCAATTCAACAGTAACCGATATTTGAGTTGCCCAAATTTTTATAAAAGAAACCCCAAAGTGTATCATTGGTTTTATCCAATAAATATATATATATATATATTTACTATTATGAATCCTCCATAACCTTAGTGATTTAGGTATCAGAGAGATGTTTATCAAATGTGCCTCCAACACAGTCTTTGTAGTATCACATATTGAAAATTTCTCATCTCCTTAATACCTGATATATGATGAACTCTAAGGTCAAACGTAAACTGAATCCAAGTCTACGATATATCGAATAGAGAGAAAATTTGAAGCACGTAAAATATTTAATAATTTTTTAAATTTTCGAGTGGTTCCTTTTTCATCGAAGAAAAATCTTTGTTTATCTCCAAAGAAACAAGTGAGATGCCAAGTAGAAATTTATGCTTCCTTTTGATTCAAGAAACATACATGTCACTCCATCAACAACAAGGCAAGTGGCTTGCAGCCTCACATGATGGATCTATTGGTCGCAAAACAAGAACTATATTAGCCTGTATAACAAGTCAGTCACTTGTGTGAAATGTCCATGAGAGTGACAGGTATAAATTACAAGAACTACATCACAGATGACAAGCAAGAGGACCACTCCACAGGGATCTTGATTGATGAGCAAAGAAGATGCCTTTTTCCCTGTCAATCCCTTAAAAAAAAAAAAAAAAAGATAGGACACCTTCCACCTCATTATTTTAATCATGAGGTCCCAACTGCAACTCTATTTCACATGTTCCTGTCATATGTGAACTTTCTAAAAGCAAAGCAAGCTTCCTTTTAAATTGTGTAAAAAGCTAAGGAATGGATGCTTGCTGTAAAGACATCAAGAACAAATACACAAAAAAAAAGCCTTCAAAATCTTTAGATGACAGAATTAAAACCAGGAATTCATGCATTTTTCTTTTCATTTTGAGTTGTATATATGTATATATGTATTATTATTATTATTGTTATCATCATCATTATTATATCACCTAAAGAAAGCATCAGACTAATGTTCCTTCTACACAGCTTGATTTAGATATCCCAGTAAAATTAGCAGCTACTTGGCAGCTCTACTTCCTCCTCTATGAACATGAAGGATTTCAAATTTTAGAAAAGCATGATAAATAGCAACAAATGTCTCCAATCATATAGTTAATGACTCTCCATGTAATGCTTTTGAAATGAATGTATTGAGGAAGGTAGTGAGAGGTTGACTTTGTTGGAAAGAAACAAGTCTTGCAGTTTGATCTTCTCCACTTATATCGACTTAATTTTGATGTTTCCACAAAATGTATAATTGTGGGTTTGGATTTATATGTAGTCTTGTGATATAACCATTCATGGCCCTGGATTCAATGGTGAGAAATTGAATTACCTTTAAAAATCAGAAACTATGAAAAGAGATTGGACCAATTACAAGTCTTCAACTCATGAACTGAGAGCTGGGAATGAAGAATGATGAGATTGATTTGGATCCGAAATGGACTGCATTTGGACCTGGGTGTGGACTAAGAACAGCTATAGATTGCCCAACAGACCCTGTTCATCAAAATGTTCATGAGGTAATTTTGAGTCCAACAAAGCACACACAGGTAGTGAGTAAACCCTTTCACTTCTCATGTGATAAATGCCATCTAAAGGTGCTGTGGAAAGAAAGCTCTCGAGACAGTGGAAGCAGAGTGAGTGTAATATAGTATTAAGTAGTGAATGAAGGCTAATTTGAGGAGAACTGCTATTTATTTTCATGATTTCGGCACATCACATATGCAAGTGGCCTATTTACATATTATCTATATTGAGATTCCTTTATTTTTTAAAATTAAACAAATCATTTTATTTGCATAGATGGAAAACATAATAGGTGACACCACTTGCTATATCAACATTAATGTGAGAGAAAAAAAATATTTTTAATATTTCTTTCATTTTCAGCACGTGAGATGTCGAAATTATCATTTTGCTGATAAAATTATTAAAAATAAAAAATATTAAAATTATTTTTTTGTCTATTACTTTTGTATTGATCCAGTATGTGATGTCATGTGTTATGTTTTTGAACGATGCAACTGTCAATGTTAGGACAAATAGGATTATTTATCTTATTTTCAAAACTATAAGATTCCTAATATAATTTTTTTTAAAATATGAATGATCATGGATGAACAAGATGCCAGGAAAATTTTATCTGAACAATCTGATAGAACTATAATGACAATGGCAGGAAAATGGACTGCATCAAAAAGAAAAAAAATGAAGTAAATCTTACATCAAAAAGGAAACAAGTGTAACACAACAAGAATTTGGATCATACAGACCTTTCAAAAATCTTTGATGGAATGGAGTTGTAAGAACAAACATTGTTAGCCTGTATTGAGTCGTTTGGAGGATTTCCCATAGAGTTGCTTCTGTTCTGCAAACCTGCCTTTTTCCTTGCATTTATTCATATAAGCATCAACTAGTAATGAAAGTAATCATCCAGATTGATAAAAATGGATATTAAACAAACTCTCTTTGTTCCATCTTATCAACTGCAGATCAACATGCTAATCACGAAGACAAGCTCTCATACTCACTGACATGAAAAGCAAGTTATGGATAAACTCCATTGACCTGATGCTATAAAGTGCAAAACAACATAAAACTACAACTGGAGCTGTTAGTGTAAACTAAGTTTTGGAAACCTGTGGATATTAATTGCATTATCATCATGAAATGGTGAAGAACACTTTGTGCCAAGGAACCTGAGGAGGTCAACTGTCCCACTCATGGATAAATCTTGCAGCAGGAGATTTAGCAGTGTGGACACAACTCCTAAACTGATCCAGGTGAACAGGATAAAAGAAAGTGCTGAACCATAAAAAATGGAACAAAACTGATTTACTATTTTACTCAAAAGCCAAGAATTCTGCTGTCTGACAAGCATTTGATGTATTCACAGATCTCTAAACTGGCAGATCTATCTTACCTGGTTCATTATCTAAATTAAAAGAATAGCACTGCTTATTTTCATGCCAAACTCTTTCTCAGAGATAATATACAGCAGCTATTTGTCGCCGACTTGCTGGTTGAGCTTGCATGAGATAACACACTGTAAAAGGCAGATCCAATTCAAGATCTCTACAATCTTGAACAATGAGCAGATTTATACAACGAGAAACCAAGAAGCACAAGTAAATCATAAAGATACAGATCTGTTTCAATTTGCAGATGTTGCATGTCAGTCACCAGTAGGAAGCGGATGGTTAACCCAAGAAACATATCATCTGGATTCATGCTTCCTATTTTGATGAAAAAAGAAAACTAGAGTTACAATCCCACGATACATCACAGGAAAGGTCATGAACCTGCAGATGACTGCTTCTTGTGTTTCATGAGCTTTTCTGGAAATTTCTCAGTCTTGATGTTCATTCTATTCCTGCAATGATCACCTACAGACTCCTCTTGGGCACTGCACATCTGTGACTTGATCGTAAATCCAAACCTGTTTGGGACACTACTCCACCTGCTCTTCCCGCGGCCCAACTTTTCAATCTCCTGTCTCATGCTCGTGCACTCCTTTTCAAGCTCTGACACTCTCATCCTCATGTTATCCATTCCATCCTTCAATGCACGGTTTTCCCTCATGGTGCTTGCCCGCCCACCAGCATCACCTGAACCCACCAGTCCACCCCTCAAGGGCCGTGATCCATCAAGGTTGTCAGAAACAAGCAAGCAACCAGCAATTGAGATCCTAAGTTGAAGTTGCTCAAAGAAAAGCACTTGGACAACTACCCGTAATGGGAGTCTCTCATTCTGCGCAGCATGAGTGCAGGCTTCTAGGGAGAGCTTCTGGCAGTCCATCAGCCGGCAGAGATGTTCTCTGTCAGCTTCAGTGAGCCATGGGTGTGCCTGCAATATGTATAACGACTAATAAATATATCAGCAACATTTAGACAGGATCATGACAAATTTAATTGAAAACTTGAACACTTAATATGTATCAAACTCCATATATACTGAGATTCTATAATAGAAATAGAACATCGTTTCAATTATTTGACAGCAAGTTGTTGAAGGTTACAAGACAATATATGATAATCTTGTGAGAAAAAGAAGCACAAGTTTGTGCTGGTGGAGATCCATATTACAATCATGATATTTGATGCAATGTGCCTGAACAAATACCTTTAAGTAGATGTCAATAGCACGATATAGTCCATCATCCAGTGGTCGTGCATAATCAGGTACTGCACCAGCCAGATTTTGGAACTTTGGAAGCTTCAAGTTGACATCTGGTGCAACCTCTGCTAGATACCCATCGATTAGCTTGGCAACAGTAGTAACAGGTTCCAGAGAAGGTGAACCAGTTATTTGCTCATCATCAACTATATTAAGGGATGCACAATCATCAGCTTGAACCATGGCTAAGAAGTGCTCAAGAATTTTTTGTACACAGTCAACATTGTACAGTGTCTCCATAGAAGATGAAAAGTTAGGCAACAGTAGATCCTCTAAAGTGGCCTGGTCGAGCTGCAGCCCGATTCTTTTCTCCAGGTCAGAAATGCATGATGGTTTCACTTGCAGAATCATGCCAGTGCGAAGAAGACCGAACAAGACCTTAGTTGATATCACACCCTTTTGTAAAGGTAACAAGCTTGCAATCTCTTCAAGAAGCTGTCTCTGTTCTTCTTCAGATGGTGCAGCTGTCAGAACTACAGATGCCACACAGTGACGCCTACTAATACCAGGCAGATACCTTTTGGCATAGAAAGTCATGGAGCCTGCTATTACTTCTTGCCTGATACCTCGAGATTCCATGACTGAGATCAGCTTCTTATACAAGGGAAGACTTAATGAAGAGACGTCTTCATACCACCAATCAAAACTACAATTTTGTGGTCTGGCTCCTGTGCTGATTCCATTCCACAAAACACTCCCACCAGGGCTTTGCATAGTGCCATGCTTCACCATTGGCCAACCAAACAGATTGGGATCTGTACAAGCATTAATAGCTAGAGAATCAATGCATCTCTTGATGATCTGAAGGTTTTCAGCATGTGGGAGAAGATTGTTGCACGTCATGAGTGCTTTTATCGAGTCTTTCCAGCTACGAACAACAACTTGGTTGATAAAGATCTCTGTCTGAGTGATCAAATTGCCTTCTGCTATTTCCTCTGTCATTTGAAGATGCTCAGCAGCACAACGTAGGCAAACCACATTTGATGCAGTGAGTTCAAACTTCACACCATAACAGAATCTAGCTACTAGTTCAAATGCTTTAGACCCACCAGGAATATCATCCAACTTCACTACACAACCCTCTTGTTCATCAGAGATCTCCTCAATAAGCTTTGCCAGGAGAGCGCTCTTTGACAAAAGAGGGAACTGCAAGAAAGAACATCAAACATAAGTAATGAATAATAGAATTCAGATACTTATGGAAATTTTCAGCACAAGTTCTTAGATGAAATCCCAGTTGATCTGAAAGAACCAAAAGAAAGTCAAATTGGCCTAAACAATGGGTAGGAGAAAAGCAGACCATAAAAGAAATTAATAAATCTACAATTGTCACGCAATTTACCCTCTTCAATAGTGAAGAAACAATTGATAACAAACTGTCACTGGAGGAGCAACTTGGTTGTCCAGCTTAGGTTGCAAGATTTCAATATGTCCGGTTTATTTGTCCTTTTACATTAACCTCATAAATAAACAAACCAGATAGTAAAAAAGGATTCATTTAATTTTTCATTTTTGTACTTGAGAAATAGGATACAACAAAAGTTTCTTCGACACAAATGACAGCAATGTTGTACAATGCTAGGAGCTTGACATTTTTTGTTCCCTCATGAAAGAGAATGTTGAAGCTTAAAATGGTCTCACCCAAAAAGAATTTTGCAAATGAGCCTTGAATTCAGAGCCTTATCTAATAAGACAGTAGTGAAACCATAAAAACATCAACTTATTATTGCATTAAATAGATATATAAATAAAATTGTTAAAGAAAAGGGCAGCCCGATACATGTGTACCATTGATGCAAAGTTTATGGACAGTCAATATGCAGCCTAACACCTATAATTAGAAAGATTGCTTTCATGTCTGGAGCCCTGGTCATTTATGTCAAATGGAGCAATTTTTTACCATGGTCCTGAGGGTCATCCTCTTGATGCAAGTACGATGTTGTTTAAGTAAATGACTAAATCACCTGACCTTATTCAACAAGTTAACATTGAATTAAATAGATTGCTAGGTATAAGTACGGTCCCATTCAATTTAATGACTAATCACCTCACCTTATGAAGCTGGAAGGCCATCTCTCCAACTTCAATAATAATATCACTCGGAAGCCCAGTTGTGCAAAACCTGCAAAAATTCACAAGTCAACAAGTGATCCACATGTAACTATAAGACTTTCTATTTCTATGTTATTTGGTATCATTTTATAATACAAGAAGTTGCAGAGTTCAAAGGACCAAGAAGTCTCAGTTTGGAAAGCCATATAAAGCTGCAGCATTGAATTAGTTACAAGTTCTAAGTGATTGCCTATGGCCAGATCTACTTGTGCTGATAATCCTAAGCTTGGGTAAGGCATTATTAAACATTAAAGAAAACATGTAAAACCTAAAAAGAAACATAAGCCAACAATTTGCAGTATGTGCATCCATGGAAAGTAATTCCCCTATAGTGCTTCTTTCTTTATTTTTCTTTTCTTTGAAATAATCCATATGACAAATGAATATTAAGCAGGAAGTTTAAGATTGAAGAAGAGAACAACAAAATTCAAGTTCACCATGATATCTGGATAAACTTAGACATGAAATGAACAAGATTATACCTCAGTGCACCTTAATATAATTAAATGTGTTGACTACCATGAATGTTCTTAATAGGAATCCACTGTGTAAAACTTAAATGACAACTCAAATTAATTTGAGGCTCTTACATAGCACTCGGTGTATAAGTCACCAAAGTTAATTGACAAGTATGGTTTACACTTCCGTTTGTCAGCTATTTCAAGTTGTGTATATAGGATGGCTTCCAAGTGTCTAGCTTTGAAAAATAATGTGACACTGAGACTTTCTAAATTTGAAACATGGGAACATTTATTGTAACCTGTAGCTCTACTTCCAGTTACAGATATGCATATGCTTAGTAGATGTCTTGATTGTTTAGATTATAAATTAACAAAGGCAATCGAAATTGTGCAGCGCTCTGTATTAGATGTTAGATTTGACTCTACATGAAGTTTTTTATGCAATCATACAAGCACCTTGCTATATGCCTATATTGGATGAAGGATTAAGGTGTGTCTTGAAGTCCCTGAGAGTTCAAAATATTCTTACATAGAGAAACAAAATGGAGAGTAACCGTTACTAATTATGCACTAAAAATGGCAAAAGGCCTATAAAACTTCACACTAAGCAGGGCAAGTAGTAAAATTCTAAGGTCCTGAAAATAAGCTTGGAATAGATATCCATAGGTTGGATTTACAGATTTTATTATTTGATCATTCAAGAGAAAAAAAAGTGGGTATACTTTATAGAACCTATAGATTTTCATCTGAACGAGTAATGATTTCTCCTAACAAGTTGATGATAAACAAAGAAACGTAACTTATTCAAGCCAACCACAACTGTAAGGACACTCAAGAAGAGGCTTCAGAGTTCAGAAGCATTTTTATATGCTGAGTAGATCTTAGCAATTGTTTCAAATTATTGCAAGCTATAGCAAATGCTTCTTCCACCTAGCAATTGTATTAAACACCTGAAAATACATGATATAACAAGTGATTGAGCAATTGTGGTGCCTATATTTCAGGTTTCTAATTTTTAGGATCACAAATTGATCAGAATGCCAGAAAATAAAAGTCCTTGATAAGCAGTCCTTTAAGAGGGAACATTAACATCAAAAATGGACTTTTTATCTGCCATTCCCATTGCCATTGTTGTGGAAGCAATGAACTAGAAAACTGCATATAAAATGGAAATTGTTCCTGTTCTAGAAACTGAGAGCTCTCAAGATGTTTAATCAAAAGATTATTATCTATCGTTTGTCTCAAATTCTCTGGCTCTATGTTTTGGTATAGCAGGATAAAGGTTTCAGTTTGATTTTGGTCAATACCAAGAGTTAGCATATGCTGGCTGGTCAAAGCATATACATAATATGTTGTAACTTTGCTGCGACAAGATCATACCAGTATCGGGCCCAAAAGAAAACAGTGAGGGATGCTTTGAATTAATATCAAGAGACAGATTAATTTATCACTGCAGAATATAAGAGAAACAATGAAAAGGAACCTAATTGAGCCAGAAAGAGTACCATGTACATTCCAAAAGAATGAAAAAAAACAAAGAAAAAAGATACCGACAAGAAACAATAAAGAAAAGAAACAGAATTTAGTTCATTACATGGAGAGAGAGAAGAAGAGAGGCAGAGAGAGACAATGTCATGCTTGCCGCCACCCATATTTTACTGGTCTCTAGCTGGGCAGTGGTTTGACGGTGGTCAAAATTAGACAAATCACCTAGATTTAAGTGAAACAATCATATTCCCAATTTTAAAATCATTGGGATCAGGGTGGATTGGCAGCAAAGACAATTCTGATTTCAAGAGAGATCATCAGAATGAGAGAGATCACTTGATGCAGGTGTCATTTTGTTTTCTTTAAAATAATTTTGTTAACTCGGGGTAGCGATAAATCTACACACAATCTGCTAAGATTGTCCAAAAATGAAGTATAGAAATGAATCAGAAAAAGGAAAGATAAAGTATAACATGCTTGATTGAACATAATACCGGAGAAGGAACTCAATCCCAATTCAAATCATGAAAATAAAGAAAATTATAGAAATAATATTTTTAAATTGTTTATTTTATCATAATGAAAGATAGATGATTGATCCAAATCATGATAAGCATTGAAAATTGAAGGGCTGACCCAAATCAAATCTGAATTTATTTTTAGATTCACTTTTTTTTATTACCTTCAATATCTGAGTTGTCATATATCCTAAAAAGAGGGTTATTTTCTCTCTTTTCTTATCCTATGATATATGGAGTTGTGAAGATAAATGAAAGGTCTAAATGTGTGAAATGGATGAAAGTGATAGGACTTCATCATTAAACTGTGAGTTGTGAGCTCTTCATCCTTAGGAGTCAAACCTTAAGCTAGAATGAATCTAGTGTAAGTCAAATCCTTGAGCTAGAATGAGTCTAGTATAAGTCAATCTTTTTTGTACCAGATCATCTAATATCTTCTCTCCTCCCTCACACAATTATCAAATCTTAGGAAAAAAATTTTTTTTCCAAGAGCTCCTTCATACTGTCATCCTGCATCAAATTTGGCTGCAGATTTTCTAGTTCAAGATGTCTTATCATTGAGATCAAACAGAAGGTGATCATACAATCCTGACGAGGATCTCCAAGTGTTTCACCATGCTGTTGTCCTGCATCATCATTCCAAAAAGGAGGATCTTCGCCGAATCAAAACTAGCTTTAAGTGAATTTCTACTGATCCACTACTGCTTGTTATCAAAGTTTTGGCTAGTTTGCTACAGAAACTCCACTATTTTGATCAAACAGGCTGATCTATAAATGATCAGGGCAATATCAGTATGTACTAGACAATCAGCCAGAGCCATTAGCAAAAGGACAGTCCTTGGCTGACTGGATAACAGCCATACGAGCTTGCAACCTAACTTAGCGCTACAGATTTGCTAAACATCAACTGCTTCAATGATTACAGAATTATATTTTTTATACATATGAAGTCTTTTTTGGGCAATTTCCCAGGGAAAAGCCCCAGGTTGAAGGCTTTTTTCCAGATGGTAGCCCCATTTCCACAATGCCCCAATAGAAGTATCACTTATCAAAATAATAAAATCACCCTCACTGATAGCTAAGAGTCTTAAATTTTTGAATTTCTATCGAAACCTGACTAAACCGACCAAATTGGTTCAGTACTAAACCAAAACCAGTTACAGTATTGTATTTTTATTTCAGTAACTAAAAACACTATAATCCAACTGAGTTATTTCAAATGCTCAACTGTCTTAATTATCAACCTTTTTATACATTTTAAGATTTCATAAAGTGATTTATTTGAGGGATTTTAAATGATTTTGGATGAAAATTAACAATGTTTTGACATATTTCAAAATAAAGGATGACATATTTTGACCTTTTTTTAAGTCGGTGTATTTTAAAAAAAATTACATCATTTGTTGTCATTTATTGGGAAGAATAATAAAAAAAAGTATCGCGGTCTGAGTTACAATTATTTTGAATGGACTTATAGTATTTTTAATCACTGAATCAAAACACTATAGCTCTATTCAATTTTAATTAGTTCAAATTCCCATAAACCTGTATCATCAAAAACATTGCAATTGATATTTCATAATTGATTTATATGAGCATGTTTGAATGATTTTGTATGAAAAATAAGAAGATCTTAGTATATTTCAAAACAAAGAATGACAAATCCTGGATTTTTTTTTCCACTTAACCTTAAATTTAGCTCTACAAAATTTAAAAAATGTTAAAATATCTGTATTCATTTGTTGTGAAAAATAACAATAAGAAGAAGTGAGACATTACTCAATTATTATTTTTTAAAATTATCATATTTTTGGTTATTGAACCAAAATCATTATAGTAGTATTTTAAAACATTTTAATTGAGCCTCCATTAGTTAAAATAACCACCGACCATAATTATCATGTTTATTATAGGATTGTAAATTTATAAAATGATTTATTTCAGAATTTAAGTTGTTTTGGATGCAACCTGACAATGTTCTGCTATATTTCAAAATAAAAGATGACAAATTTCTATTTTGTTTTCATTAAGCTATAAATTTAGATCTATGTATTTTGAAAAATGTTATAATATTCTTAATCATTTATTATGAAGAATGAAAATTAAAAATATGAGACATGACATAGTTATAATATTTTTTAATGACCCTACAATGGTTCATTGAACCAAAATAGTATAACTCTGCTGTAAAACATTATAACCAAGTTACAATTAATTTAAATCCCACTAACCATAATCATCAACTTTATTAAAGGTTTTTTGGTATTATAAAATAATTTATATAAGAATTTGAGTAGTTTTAGATGAAAATTATGAATGTTTTGGCATACTTCAAATAAAAGATGAAAAAAATTTCAAAGTTTTTCCCACTTAGTCTTAAATTTAGTTCCGTCTATGTATTCTGAAAAATCTTATAATATTTGTGATCATTTACTGTGAAAGAATGTTGATAAAAGGAGTGAAATGTTACCATCTTACAGTGTCTTTAGGTGAATTACAGTGATTTGGTTCACCTCCTTATAAAAACATTGTAACCAATCTGGTCTAGCACTACACCAGTTTGGCCAAAAATCTATTTCAGCCCAATTGGTTCAGTAGGAATGTCAAGGCACTCTCTTTGGGAATTATGGAAAAACCCAAAACATATGTTTTCTCTCAGAAAATCAATCTTCTTTATGTTTATTTTTTTAACGAAGAATAGTTATTGATAGGAAGCAAGGACTTGGTACTTGTACCTTCCTCGATATTTGATTCTCGTATCTCTCTCTGTCTCTCTTCCAAGTTAGGCCTAGTTGAGAACATGATGCTTTGCTTTTCCAATGCTTTCATGATTCATCATCATTTTTATCGACATTATAAGTTCATTGCGGTGCTAGGGATCTCTCGCAGTCTCGCTATGTTTGTACCTCTCAAATATAGAAGATCACAATTGTATCTAAACACTACGATTTGTGGGAGCCTCTTACAGTAAACTGCACTTTTAATAATTCAAATATATTCTTCTAATGAAACCCTTATAGACATAATTTAATTTCTAAACTCATTATTCAGTCCCTCAATAAAACTGCTGCTGCAATTATAAAGCTAATTTTCTGTGGATGTTGATTCCCTCGATCTTTGTTACTTGAAAAAAAAAACCAAGAAAATACGATACACTGTATTGGCTATCTTTGACACTGCATGCCAGAGGCAAAAGGGGAACAAAGGCAACTGAACTAATGAGATGACCGATTTTACGTTTGATTTGAAGTACTAACTCAGACAAACAACCAGACAGTTGAATTATAATCTAATTATTAATAATTAAACTCCTTGGTTCTTTTGTTTACCTCCTCTCAACATTCACGCAAGGAACCACAGATACCGAGCCACCAGCCATTATTGCCAAAGCCTTTAAAATGCTGGTTCCACTTATGCATTTGTAAAGACCAAATGTTTTGCTTTTGAAATTTGTGGAGCATTATGACATTGAGGTTGACATGTATGCTATAAAATTCACTGTATTCCATGATGAGGCAACAAGTCAAACAAACTTGCAGAAATTAATCAAGTCAGTCTCCACAAATAAGGATAGAATTAGTTGAAAAGGAAACCTCAATAGTCTATTGCAATTTTCACCTATTTCTTGATAAGGCATTTTAGTATCATCTCAAATGTAGTAAAATGAACAGCCTGTTCTGGAAGCTGTAACTTTCAGTAGTAACTAATAACCTGAAGATTTTGGAGGTTGTATATGTATACCAGTTTCAGATACATGATGATCATATCAATTACATTACCAGTATTCATCCAATCAATGAGTAAAAGATAGCTAAGACACAGATAGAACGCAAATCATATGTCATCTCAAACTGATATTAGGCACAAGAACATTCAGAACCTAGAAAAAAAAAGCCAGGTGTACAAGAACAGAGTGAAGCATACCAGGCTTGTCCTTGTCGATGAAAGGCGTCAGCTTTTGATCCCAGCTTCTCGCGGGCCATTCCAAAGAAAGCTTAAATGGAATGATCAGAACAAAGAACTTCAACACAACCTGGAAAGTTACACAGTGCACACCATGATCCTCAGAAATCAACTACCAGGCTAAATATATTAAGTCATAAGCCCTTCTCCATCAATTTGTTACCCACAGAAGCACACAACTGAGAAAACAGCAGTGACTCTATTTCACAACCAAAATCCCTACAAGTCCAGAAAACACCCAAATCCACAAAGGCCAGAATAATTTTGAGTATGACCATGCTCAAGAAATAAAAGTCTGCCAAAACATCATCATCCTTGCCAGCCTGAGAAGCCACACAAGATTGCATATACAGTGATCACTCAAGAAATTAATCTTCAGAAGAGCTCCAAGCAGAAAGAACAGGTTATACGGAGATGAAACTCACTCAACATTCAAACATTTTAGGACATTCCCACATATTGAAGCAGCGACACCAAACCCCCAAATGGTAGAAAAGCATACAAACAACCTCAAGCCAGCACCAGTTCTAGGCTACCCATACCTCACAAAACCAGACCTAACCCACCAAAGAAAAAGAACAGAAAGACTACTGCTAGTACCACCAGGTAAAACAACCTCATAAGCAGAAGAACCAACCAAAAAGAAACCAAAGCTTTAGGACAATGTAGCACTCAACAAGCTCCAAGACCCAACAAATCCCTCAACAAGATAAATCCACCCACCACCTCCCAAACAAGGAAACCCAAAATGGCAGGAGAGTATGGAATGTATCACTCCACTCCAAAAGAGCAGTTTCTATTCTGCCTTTTGCCCTGCTTGCAGCCCTCTTCCAAAATCCAAACTACACCATGTTGAGCTGGATTGGGACCAGCCCATGCATGCATAAAAAGACATTAAGGAGGAGAAAGCAGCAACTGAACAAAAGTGAGTCCTCAAGGACACTAGTCCTGAACAGCCTTAAAAGCAGTGTGGGGATTCTGACCTTCCATTGGTCCCCGTGCTGAAGAGAGAGATTCCCTGAGAAAAAGTGATGGCACTGAATGATTCTTCGTGCGACTTCAAACTTCTTTTTCAAGCTGGCATGGAAATGGAAGCCATAACGTGCACAACTGATGCCCAAGTAGGATGATGAAGCAGTTGGTCTGCTGCTGCTGCTGCTGCTGCTGGTGGTGGTGGTGGTGGTGGTGGTGGTGGCAGTGGGGAATATAATAACACAAGTGAAAGATTTCAAGGCACTACGTGCCTTTTGGCATTTCTGATCCATTCCTTGCCATTGCCAACATGTGCTGTTCAAGTTTATGGTGTGCCATCTCATGAATGTGGATGCCAACTGAAACATGAAAAGTTGGTGTGGTAGTCAAATTAAGGTAGAAATGGATCTAAGAATCTCAAAATTCTGCAGGCAAAAACTTCCAATGTTATCAATGCTTTACCAAGAGTGGGAGCCCATTAATTAAGAAAGAAGGATAAAATATTAATGAAAAATATCATTCAATCAGATATGGAGAGTCTGAACATTTCTATCCATTCACAGTTTGGAAATAGCATCTTCTGACATACAATTTCCTTTATATCATATATGTATGTATGTATCCTGCCAAATATTGAGAACTGATGTAGATCCATTCCCTAAACATTTACTGTAGTTAGTCTTGAATAGTTTGAATTAAAAAAGATATATGATGATATAAGATACCTAAAATATTTCTAGCATTCTTATAGTCATTATGATTTTTTGAAATAATATAATATAATTTATAGTTTTGGT
This sequence comes from Ensete ventricosum, assembly GCA_029747655.1. Taxonomy (NCBI): domain Eukaryota; kingdom Viridiplantae; phylum Streptophyta; class Magnoliopsida; order Zingiberales; family Musaceae; genus Ensete; species Ensete ventricosum. The sequence goes on along the minus strand of JAQQAF010000005.1, from coordinate 7,117,685 downwards.
TGACAGTCAAATGAGAATGAACTAGTGACTATTAGACACAATGACACATATGAAAGATTTTTTATCTTGTAAAAAAATATATGCTAAATTCATATTAGAGGGACACTTACAAAAATCACTTATTTTAAAGATATACCTAATGTTTTCAAAAAAAATTAATGGTTACAAAAACTTACAATTGCATCAAATGATAGAACAATTATGACTGTATGATTTTTTTGTTTCTCATTGTTGAGCTTTTTGTTATACTGCATCAATCTCAATCTCAAATAAAGAAGGGCTACATGACATAAAAAATTTCAGATCCCATGAATATCGATCTTAGTTACTCCACCAATCAAATTATTAAACCTTCATCTATTAGTGCCTAACAAAAGAAATTTAATTGAGTAATGAATGTTAGTGAAACCATGATACCATTCTAGCACTTCATAGTTTGCAAATTTGGTGTATATATAGGTCCAACTATTTATAATTCTTGCAAACAGGACTCTAATGTATTATGCCTAATTTGCTGAGAAAAAAACCTTTGCCAGAGTGAATGTTTTTTCTATGGTTAATTTTTTTGAGTGTGGACGTGAAATTTATACTTGGTAATGCATATGAATCCATTTAATTTGTGAATTGGATATGAATACTAAATTCATATCTGATTTCATATGCATTTTCATTTTGAATCTATAAGCTTATTATAAAATGTATTACATATATACTATAAGATTGCAGAGATTGTCTATTACTAGAAGAGAGAACCAAGTCACTAATAATCTTCATTAAGAATACGTTGAATTCATATCAGATTTTGCATCCAAATTTTGGATTCATAAGCTTATCATTTTGTACGTTACATAGATATAAAATGTAGTATAATTTGCCTATCATCAAAGAGAGGATTAGGTCTTAAATATAATCTTGGGTTAAGATTCATTTTTAGCTCGTGTAGTTTTAATCATGGACTACTTAAATCCTTATGGTCCACTCATATTTAAAATAACTCCTATATTTTAAAAAATATAGCATATAAATCCCTCTCATCAAACTTGAGTTAATAGACATTAGAGTCTGTTTACATGATATGCTGACTTATAATAAAATATTAATATAATAATATATAATTTAAGATTAAAAAAGTAGCCCATGTGGTTTTGGGCATAGACCATTTAAACCATTATGGTTTTGCTCGTGTCTAAAGTAACTTCTATATTTTTAAAAACATAACATATAAGTCTCTCTCGTCAAGTTTGAATTAAGATGTGTTAGAGTCTACCTACGTGGCATACAAACTTATAATAAATCATTAATATAATAACACATGTAATTTAAATTAAAAAATTATGAACACCATTAATGGCTGGAGGAGGCATCGTCGTGGAAGCGACCACCAGCAGCAGCACCGAGCTATTGCTGCCTAGCAGGACGTCATATGCACGTAGCCTCTTCTGCACATACAATGAGCTCAAGAGCTTCCGCTCCTACCTCAGGTGGATGTGCGTCAACTAGTCTGACGTTTGGCACACGATGGTCTATTAGTCTCTCTTTCTCCTCCTAAGCATCTTCTTCCATGTCGTCTCTCACTTCGTCCTCTCCTGCGCTCTCTGTTGGGAAACCTCAGCAGGTGCATCACATACGCAGCGGAAATCAAAACAAAAAAATTGGTTTCCCATGCATATCAAGTCATCGTGTAAAAGAATGGGGTCACGAGAAAAATCACAAAAATTGATAAAACTGTGATGTGTGAGAGATTGATTTTACTTAGGAAAATCGTATATCTCTGTATTTCCAAATCGGGATGGAGAGGATGAAGGAGGTCAAGCGTCCTCTTCTCTAGCGGTATCCACACGATGGATCTCTACAGCGAAACTCCTCCAATCTGATCTCGCAACTCTTGCACAGAGGGAGGGAGAAGAATAGGAGGTTGTGGCTAAAATTGTAGCCTATCAACCATGAGTCTCCCCTCCTATTTATAAAGATCCACCAAAACCCTAGGGTCGCTTCCTTAGTGGGTATTGGATCTCCATCCACTAACCTTGCATTATTTGATCTCTATCCAATAATCTCCTTAGGCCTCTAACTGGACCTTAATCAAGGAGTCCATTAGCTTAGGGTCTCATCTAATGAGAATAGTGGTTAATTGGATCTCCATCTAATCCTTTATTCGCTTAAGCATCCACCATATGTGTGTGACCCTCTAGGCCCGATATCAAGCTGACCGTGAATCACTCCCATCAGAACTCCTTCTGATATATTGAATTATTATCTCCATAATAATTTACTCGACTCATCGACTATGGACGTACTAGGCCACTATACTATAATCCCTAGACGGTATAGGGCGTGATCAAATCCATCAGACCTGTCTGTCCACAGTTACCGTGTATCTATAATCCCTCATTCAACTAATGTCCCAGAGATCGTATATTGGACATGGTACTGTCAGATCACATACGGAATCCATCGTAGTCTCGCTCTAATCGAATTATCCAGGAGAACTCTTTCTCTCTCAATCTGAATGACCCTGGCTAGGGATTTGTTTGAGCAAGTACATATAGGATATTTCTCTCATGTGGATGATCCTCTATTGACACTCAATTATCTTCGTAAGGTTGGCTACCAATCCCGATAACCGATCGTACCAGATCTGGAACTTTTCAAACCTGTAAGTCTGGCATCAAAGAAAGGAGTACTCATACAAGGCATCCTTGGTGTCTCAAATCTAAGGATCAGATACACAATTGGGACATGGAATCGCTGTCTGATATTAAGTATCATTAACCATACAGCATTACATAAGTTGATCAATCAGTAAACTAATTCTCCAATGAGCACCTGTACTATATCCTTAATGTCTCCACACAAATGGCTATGAGACCAACTGCCTCCTTCATATGGATGGGTATATAGTACACCGGTCTGTCCGGTTATCTCGATATCCCTCTCAAGTAACCTATGACTGAGATTATTTAGGATTTATGTTTAAAGGTGAATCAATCTCATTATTGTGATCTCATCACAATCTGATTCTCATTGTACAGAACTAAGGACATCACTATATATATATATATATATATATATATATGCAATAGATAATATAATGTGAGAATATGTCAATATTAATTATAAGCAAAAAAAATCACACTGCGTGTTACACGTGTCATCACTCACGTGATTAGCTTGCAGGGCACCTATAACCAGCACCCTCACCCACTATGCCTATAATATGATGGTCCAACTCTCCCTCATCTCCGCCTTCGGTGTCTCCTACCTTTGTCTCTTCACCTTCATCTATTGCTACACCCTCTGTCACTCCCTCTTCCTCAATAAAATGGATCTTTTTTAACCTAAATTATTTATGTCATTATATTAATGGTTTATTATGAGTCAACAAGTCATGTAATCAGACTCTAACGTCTATTAACTTAGATTTGACAAAAGGGGCTTATATGTTATATTTTTTAAAATATATGGGTTATTTAGACATAAGCAAAATCAGGCTTAAGTGGCCTATAACCAAATCATAAGGGCTAAAATAAATATGTTTTAAATTTAAATTACATATGTCATTAAAGTTAATAGTTTATTGTGAGTCAGCATGTCATGTATGTACTCTATAATATCCATTAACTCAAACTTAATGAGAGAGGCTTATATGCTACGTTTTTTAAAATATATAGATTATTTTAGAAATTATTATAATTATAATAACACTAAGAGGAGAGGTGAACTAGTGCTATGATAAAAAAAATTCGATTTTAAAAGCTTGATTGATAAAATTTGTATCAAAAGTGTGTTTAACTAAATGTGTAAGTAAAGACATTGAGTAAGTAAATCAATATGCAATGCAAAGCAAAAAACAAGAGAAAGCAAACCGATTTATAGTAGTTCAATCTTCCCGACCTACATCAGCTCCTGATTCCTCCTCCCTCAAAACCACCGGCTTTCACTACTGATCTTATTTTCTTACTCTTGTTAAAACTCATGTCCTTTTAACAGGTTTAAGAGAGAACCTTTACACCTCTCTTTTATAAGAGATCTCACACCTTCTATAATTGAAGATCACTTCTACACTCAAGGAGGAATAAACTCAATCAATGCTCAAAGAGAGTTTACAACACTTTTTTCCTCTAGAATTCTTACTCCATCAAGCAAGCATAAGTGATGTATTTATAAATCTCCAAAGGCTTCAAAAACGGAGCCAAAAATTCAAATTCCCTTAAATCGATGCTAGGCGGTACTACCATCGAACAGAGCCTAGGCTCTAGCGATACCACTGTCACCTGGCGCTAGGCGGTACTACCACCGAGAATTTAGGCTCTAGTGGTACCACCGTCGCCTGGGTGGTACCACCGTCGCCTGGGTGGTACCACCGTCGGAATCCCTGGAAAAATAGAAACGGTGCTTTTTGGCTCTTTAGACGATGCCACCGCTTGGGTTTGGCGATACCACCACTCAGGCCTTCTAAAAGTCATTGAATTGGCCTTTCAACAGGCCTAATTAAGCCTTGGTTCAGGCCCAACATGCTCCTAATTAGGTTGACATGATTTCGACCCAATATTAACTCAATTTGACCCCAAATAATCTCGATCAAGACGTAACCTGAATATGGTGTCAATTATTTCATGGAACAACATTTCCATGCCAAATCCATGACTAAATGTTATTATTTCTTATTTAGAAAAGAAAACACTACAGTTCCTACAGATTTGCCAGAAAATTGATTCTACAATTATGAATATTAATTAAAGAAGTGCCAAGGAAACATTCTTGTTATGGTTTGGACCATTGCAACTTGCCTCTTGCTCACCTTCAAATCTAGAGAGTAATGGGATTAAACACACTGTTGGAAGGAACACTACATCTGTAACTCCATAGTTGATTGGTAGACATTTGAATCCATCACACGTCATAATGACTGGGCAAGAGGAACAAAGGCATCTTGACATTTCTCCAAACATTTTATTTTGGCACAAATTCCATTTCCATCATTTACAAGAACCTTTGAATTATAACAAGCTCTGGGGCATCATGTTCTCTTTGAATCATGATCTCACATACCGGCCATTTGCTGCATTGCAATTGGCTGGCCAAGTGGCTTCTCAAGTAGCTTGAATTTGAATGGTGATGAAGGACTGCTTATTATAATTTAGTGCTATAGTCAAATGGGAAGTTCTACAACTAAGATTTGCATAAAGGAACCTGAACAGAGAACATTAGACAAAAGCAAATACACACACACATATATATATATATATATATATATATATATATATATATGATGTCATTTTTTTCCACAGATACAATCTCATGAACAAATGGTGACTGACTCAAGAATATGTGTTCATCTTGCTTACAGTCGAGCATCTGCACATTCGTCAAAATCCAAGCAGCAATTTTTATTTCGATCTGAAATTTCAGATCTCCAACACCCCACTTGCTCTTCTGTTAGCAAATTGTTTGATGCGATGACAATGCCGTGGCTGAACAGCTTCCAAGATTTGTCGTGAACCAAGCAAGATTTCCAAGGGTCACCATCATTTTGAAATTATGCAAAACATGACAAGCATAACCATATATCCTCCAAAAAAAACTGTAAAACTGAAAAAACAGCATATCTGGTAGAGTTGTATCTGGAAAACCAGTTCAAGAGCTGAGAGAATTTCCCTCAAACTTGGACCATCTGCACAAAAAGGCAATTGATTACTATAAGATAAAATTATAATAAAACAGGATAATATAGTATTGGAATTTATTTTCATAGACTAATGACCTCATATTAGTTCTCTTTTACAGTCACAACATTTATTTTCCTGTCACTTCAATTAATTAGAGTATTAGCCAACCCTATGCCTTCAGAAAACTTCAAAGGTTTCTTTCATTTCATCATATCAATAACTGCAATGCATGTGATCTAAGACAGACTTCCCTAATCAAATACCACCTTTATTTCAATACTGTTCAAATATTCTTTGCTTATAAATACACACCCCAATTGAATTGAGCTAGGTGACAAAGATGCTGTGTCATCCAAAGGTTTGCTTTACCCAAGTGCAAACCAAGCCCAACCACCCTGTGTGGCTTCCTTCAGTGGAGCACATTCAACGTAATATATCAAAAAAATACTATATGAAGAACTGATTGCTTGAACATGTTCTCAGAAACCAAAAGTTAGGTGGTTAAAGCAAAGAGAGGCATCAGGAATTTTCTATGATCATCCTTAATTTATGAGGTAGTTGTTAGGTCAGCAATGCTTTGGAAACTCAGCCATTAGAAAACATGCACCAGTGCAGCTAGATGAGAATGTTAAAAGTCCACATGTACAAATGTTATCTGTTAACAAATGAGTATAAACCAGATAGAGAATAAAATGAGAAAAATAATATGGATATGTCAAAAGGAGACCTATGGAAGTCATGATTAAATAAGGTGGATTGATTAAAATTGGAAATAATAATGAGATTTAAATGTTCTTAATTTAACTAGAGAGCCCATGCTGGATTAATCATATTCTGGGCCGGGGCAGGAGAAGAAGCGGCAGAAATTGGAATAGAAATATCATTTCCGACTCCTCAAAATTTTTTAACCTCAACTTAAACCTACACAAAGGTCAATGGCAGAAGAAAAACATAGGCAAGTGATCCCAAGAAATTGGCACATAACGTCCCATTGTAGTAGTCTATGCTATGTGTTAAGACATGGATATGAAAAGTGGTTAACATTTGCACATGGTCCATTGATATAAAAAGTTCAATAATCAAAAGCAAATTTTATTACTTAAACTTTACTACAAAACCAAGTTACAAGTGCCAACTCTATATTTTAGACCATACAAAAGCTTTCATCATACACTGACGTAGAAAGAAAATAGGAAAAATCCTCTCCAATTTACAAATATGGAGCCATAATAGTACAAAGAAGTTGAAGCTTGAAGTTCAGTCTTGAACATCATGCAGAAAAATGGAAACAGAAATAAAAAGAAAGAAAATCAATGAGGCCAAAAATATAGAATTAGGTCTAAATTGTTCCAACTTCAATTGCTGAACCAGATTCATCACTCCATCTAATCATTAAATGTCTCACCTGCAGGGTACACTCACAACCACCTAGCAACGTGAGACCTATGCATGACCAAATGGCACCACTACATGAGAATCCAACACATTTGTCCAATTAGAAAGAGCAATAAATAAAGCAGAATCATTTTGTCGCTATAAACAATGTGTCAGGCTCTAAATGGTTCCTCACTTAAAGGGCTATCTAATTTATCTTCATGATACATGAGAGTACGAGTAACTAAGTAAAGAACTGCTTACAAGAAAACAAAAACCAAAGATTCTAAATCTTCAAGGAGAGAGCAGGAAGACCCGTTTCCACTTGGAAATAACCACCCAAGCTATCTCATATAAACAAATAGATAAATGGGTAACAAAAAAATTATTAAAACATGTTGGACCACTTAAAAATGAGATGGCTTAATTGTGTAAAACCTAGAATGATTCCTAGCTATATAACATTATGAAAATAGTCATTGAAAATTGCAACAAATTTCAGGGTCCTTCATCTCACAGTCCAAAACCATGCATCAAACATCCTTCACCAAACCTAAAAAACCGATGCATCTAATATCTTGTAGAATCTGATGACATTGAAGATGATCACAATATATTTACAGATATGACATAAAACCATCAATTCAAGTCCTAAGATTCCACCTCTTCTCAACTTCTGAAACAAGATGAGTAACATGTCCCAACAAAAAATGGGATGCACACTATATTTATAATAAAAATTCTGATGGGGTGAATTGGGAAAACTGGACATTTCTTCAATCTTCAAGCTTAATATTATTTCAAGTACAAGCAAATGCCATATGCTTGAGATACAGAATCATGAAGTCAGGGTTCCTAAGAGACACAAAACCTGATGTTTAATTTGTTCAGAACCAATCTAGACACAGATATCATTGATGAAAAAATTTCAAAAGTAAGAAGCAAATTAGTAGATCCATTTATAATCCTATGTCAATTCAACATCTGAAATGTTTTACCACATTTCTTACTGAAAAATAAAAATACAAGTACTGCGGATGATGCCAGGATGTATCCTAACCATGAAATATAGTTCCAAGAAAAATGGCATAGAAATTTTGTAAAATGTTGATGAAAATGAGAATATTATAACAAGAAGCCATGTATTAAATGCAATTCAATAGGCTGGATAAGCTTTCTCGTCATCGTACTCCAAATAAAGTTATCCAGAAATAAAAAGCCCCTAAATTTCTCTATGGAATACAGAATAGTTTATAGACAACAAATTGAATCATTCTAAATGTTGTGAGCACACATGGTTATCCGTAATGTCTACCAAAGGGAAAAGAGAAACAAAAAGTTGTATAGATTGCACAACTATGAAAGATGGTTTTGATCAATCATTTGGAACAAAAGCTTAACAACTGCAACAATTCTTACTTGACAAAAGGCATACGGATGTAGTAATGGTGATACTTATGGCCAAAAAGGGTTTACCGCATTAGATTATTTCTGTTTTTCATAGTCAACATTGCTGCCTCTGCGAAAGCCTGTGCTGCTTCTGCATCAGCTTCTGCAGTCTCTGCCTCTCTTGCCGCTTCTTCAGCTTTCGCCATGGCTGCTTCTGCCTCAGCAACAGCTTGTGCAGCAGCAGATGCAGCCTCCTGTGAAGTCATATTTCTCATCTGTGCTAATTCAGCATCTACTTGACATCTTAAGACAGGTCTAAAATCATCCCTCATTATTTTGTACTGCTCATTTTGTCTACCCTCATGATGCAAAAGTTTAGATGTTTTCCCATTTGAAAAAGCTGAAGTTGGTGCAATCCTATAGTTGCGCTTCACCTAAAAGGACAAAAGCAAGAAAGACAAAAGTTTTAACCAACCATTTAAACAAAAAGATTATTATCTGCATGGTACAATCTGTCACTTGGAAAGCACCATCCTGAAGGGACACTACTGATTTACGACTTTTCAGCAGTCCACCGAATTAATAATAATGATCATGTGATACTTATAGAAAATACAAAAAACCAGTAATCTGTAAAGTTCCTCCCTTAAAAAATTTACTGTGACAGAATTATAAGTCCACAACTGTTATAGGACGAGTCTGTAGAAAGATTCTTCCCTAAGTTCAGATTCTATACTACAAAGTGCAAAGTACACTAAAACCAGTAGTTGTTCACAACAATGACTAAAACCAAGCCATAATGTCCTTACAAAAATATAATGGAACCTGTAGTCGTTAATTGGAAAATAATAATATAATATATTATATATATGTGATATTGCTTCATAGAATATATATCAAGACAGCAACGCCAACAGAGGCCTGCTATGGGAAAAGGAATCTTCAGATACATCAAACATGTTTCTGTGCAGCTTGCTAGCCACTGGATCACCATCATTCACCAAGATATAATGTAGAAAATCACTGAACAAATTGTGCATAATGAAAAATACTTGTAGCATTAATCAAAAACTCCTGGGGTAATTTAGCAAGTTCTTAGCACCCTATCCAAAACATACCACAAAAAGGAAACAAATTAAGGTAAACTATTAAGGAAAAAATTTGTTTTCAGAGATAAACCGGTAGTTTTAAAGTAATCATATTAAAATTATAAAGAAAAATTAAAGCTGTCATCTGCATTAATATTGACATATGTAATCTTGATCCCATGACTGGCTTTCTTAGAAGATTCATCCTGACCAATGTAATGAAGATAGCCAAGTAATTATTTTCCATACCTCTCAACTTGTTTTAGCACTTTAAGGCATCAATAAATCAAGGAAAACTATTAAGGAAAAAAATCATGTTCAGAGATAAACCGGTAGTTTTTAAAGTAATCATATTAAAATTAAAAAGAAAAATTAAAGACGTCATCTGCATTAACATTCACAAATGTAATCTCAATCCCATGACTGGCTTTCTTAGAAGAGAAATTCATACTGACCAAAGTAACCAAGTTAGTTAATTAATTATTTTCCAAGTCCTCTCAACTGGTTTTAGCACTTTGAAGGCATGCACATATACACTAATAAGAATCAATGATTTTTCTACTGCCTAATACATATGAAAAGGGCAAATACATACCAATCTGCCCGATGATCGGTACGTGGACTAGCCCATTTAGTTTTGGATGGTACAAAGGAAGCGCCCTTGTATCACTCAATATGATTGAAACTCAATTGTCACCGACCTATACTGGTCAGTAACTATTGCATTTCGACCATACCGGTTAATTGTGTCAAATCAAGGGGGTTGGAGGGAACCAACAGTCAAATTGACTGTTGGACCTCTAGTTCCCTTCTTTCAAAAGCCCCTCCCCCCCTTATTTCACTCCTCACTCGCTCAGTCTCCCTCTCTTTCTCACTCACTTAGTCTTTCTAGTTCTCTTTCTCAATTAAACATCCTAATCAATTATCAGAGCTCATCAAAACTTGAAAAGATTTAATTGTAGGGATTCAGGCACACGATTTGATAGAAATTCTTATTTATGCTCTTTCTATGTTTTAATTATCATTTGACATAATCAAATGCTTATTATTTTAAAATTATGAATACTTAGGATTGATAGCATATTTCTCGTAATATCAGGCTCAAATAGTTCCATTATCATATTTTTAGGCCCAAATCTAGGCTAATTTTGTCTAATCACAATTAGTTAATGGCAATTAGTGGCTTTCTCTCAAGTTGAGGTACAATTAGGGCCATTAGCTTATTTTTAGACTGAAAATGAGGGTAATTATGCCTAATCATAGCATGTTAATGGTGACTAGTGTATCTCTATTAATAATCTTAATTATGTTCATTATCTATATTTTATGCCAAATTAAGGATAATTAAGCCTAATCACAGCTTGCTAAGGGTGATTACTGTTTTTCTCTTAACTGTAGACACAATTAGGGCCATTAGTTAACTTTTATTATTGATTTATGACTCATTTGCACCTATTCTTATTAAATTAGAATTGAAATAGTGTTAAATTAGCATGAAACCCCTAAAAAGGGATTTTTGATTTTTTGGATATTTTTTGGTCATTCACTAATCATTTTTTCAAAGATAGGTACATACCAGCATATCGACATGCGATGCGCTAGTACCAATTGGTACATACCGATCCGTGCTGGGATTGGCATCGCCGGTTGGCACAAGAAGGTGATCCATGACAAGAATCACAATTTTTCATTCAATAGCATGACAACATAAGGTGCCCATTTTCCAGAAATCAATTTGACAACCTTGCAAATGATGCATAAATTTAAATAGGGAAAGAAAAACTACTACCTTAATTAATCTCCCACTTGCAGTTAGCGCCTTCAGCTTAGCTGATAACAATTGAGTGAAATCTGGAGGAGGCCAATATTGATCCTACATGAAGCCAGATTGTTAATGGACCATTTCAACCTTTTAATAGCTGACTTAATTAAAAATAGGTTTTTAATTGTTCGAAAATAAAAAAAATTAGTTAATTAAGCTTCATTAATATTGCTAATGTTTTCAAAAATTTTGATATTTTTGAAAAAAATAGACCTGAGTTACACTATTTTTTAATAGGTTTATAATTTTTTATTTATAATCCTAAAAATAGTGCAACTGGGAGGTCAAAATTTTTTTGAATGGGCTTATATTTTCTTGTATATAACCCCTAACAATATAAGCCCATTTGAAAACAATGTAACTCAAAGGTCAAAAACAAATTTACTGAGAAAATTAAAAAATATTCAGCTTTTAAATTGGCTAAAAAAAATTACAAAAGATTTTTAAGTGCTTAATTAACTAAAAAATAGTTAGCCAAAAATAGAAAAAATAATAATCTTTTAAGGCTTTCCTAAAGGGAGGTTACAAGGTTTTATAAAAACTTTGACCAAAAAACCTTGTAATTTTAGCTTAAATTGGTCAAATAAATAAATAAATAAATAATTTTAACTTTTGAAGAGCCAAATTAACTGAAAATAGGTCTTTTAATAGCCCAAAAATAGGAAAATTGGCCAATTGAACCTTTGTTTGATAATCCCATTGTTGCACAGAAATTTGATAACACCAATGTTCCATAAATATTTTTGATATTTTTGCTAAAAATAAACCTGAGTTATATTATTTTTTGATGGGGTTACACTGTTTCAATATATACCCTTCAAAATAAGATCTCTCACTCAAAAATAGTGTAATTTAGACGCCAAAAAATTATTTCAATCTCAAGTTCAAAACTTCAATAAATTTCTCCAATGAAATAAAGTGATTTTATAGTCAAATTTGTTCAAAACTCACATAAATTGTCCAAAATAGACAATATAAAAAATTAAAAAATAGCATTTTAAGGATTGAATTTTCTGAAAATAGATAAAAATAGAAAAAGTGATTATTAAGGCTTTCGCAAGAGATTTTTAAGGTTTCATGAAACTTTTGATGGAAAAAGTCTAGTAATTTCAGGTTAAATTGACCAAAAATAAAAAAATTAAGTGATTAATTAACTAAAAATAGATACTTTAAAGGCCCAAAAATTAAAAAAATGGTTATTACAATGTTTCATAAAAATTTTGGCCAGAAAACTCTAAAATTGGACAAAAATAAAAAAAATAAATTCAGCATTTGAAGAGCTGAATTATATGTAACTTAAGTCTCCAAAAATATTTGTTTCTTAAAATTTCAGGAAAACCTTCTTTGATGATCTTCAACTAATTTTTGGCCAAAACTGATTTTTTTAATTCACCTTGAATTTTGCAAAATTAAAATATAACTGAACTAACTTTTAACACTGAAATCAGTAAAATGCCTATTTTAAAGACATAAAATGGGAAAAAAATGGTCATTTAAGCCTTTGTCAATTAATTCCAAAGTTTCATGTAAATTTGAGAATTCTTAAAATTTATATTTATTATTTATTGGTTTATTGAATGACTTCAAAAGCTTTTTATTTAAAACAAATGAATAATATTATTATACTTTTTTTCATAATATGTATTTTAATGTTTTTCATACTCTTATCATTTTTATGATAATGTTTTTTATTTTAAGATTAGTTTTATAATTATTTTGTATGTTTTATTAATAGAAAAATCATTAATATTATTTGATTTTATTGACTATTATCTATTTAGGTGATTGTTTCATTTGTATTTGGCTTAAAAGGGAGGAAAAAAAAGTAAAGACAAATGCATAGTTGACGGCATTTTTGTCTAAGTCAAAGGATAGGGGCTCTCTAGAAATAAGGATGCCATGTGAGAAATAATCAAAAGTAAAATATGAGCTTTTCTAGGGAATTTACCCGAATTGCATTTACATGTGTTGGATGAATGTTGAAAAATGCAAGGTTCTATGTGACACATCAACTTCCATAAGCTTCCTAAGCTCCCAGTAATTATGAATTATGAATTCAGAATGTAATAAATAACAACAAACTCACATATAAGCTATGGCCTGCCCAGAGATAAAATTTTAGAAAAAAGGCTAACTATAAGTTTGTACCAGATTTTCTTTCGAGTAAACTAACAGAAGAAATTCAACCTCTATATACATGGCAATAGTTGTCTTGTTAGACCCAGTGGGCTCCTTCAAGTTTGTTATAGCTTCCAATATCAGATTGTCTAACCTACATAAACAAAAATGAAATCCAATAGAGAAATCATAATCCAGTTAAAAGAAAAACTCTGTATATCAGTAATAAAGGTCTTAACTAGAAACAGCAGCAAAGAACCAAGTTGTATTTCTAATAGAGCTCCAAAATATGTTTCATCACCATTAAATCAATCATGAAAACTTAACAATTTATAAGTTCCAACGGGACATAGAAGTCCCTTATTTTGCCTCAAAACTTCACATTCTTTAAACCTGGAAGCCATGGTACTATGGAAACAGATCTAAGGAGGAAGGCCATATCATTAAGTATAGCATAGTTTGCACTGTTTCCAGCTAGCAACTTTCATCAGTCTTGTGATGTGCTACTGGACTCTTTACTTCTAAACAATAACTTTCCGTTTTTAAATATTGAGATAATGATTGTGGCAAATCACAATTTAAAAAAAAAGGGTTAGATCCATAAAGCTTCATAATTGTGGCAAAATACAATTATAGAAAACATGTGAATTGCATGGTTCACATAGGAAGCAATTGCTAACCTAGATGACAACAGACGAACACTAACTTTCAAACAAGAAATAGAGAAACACCAACCTTGAGAATGATTTCTTTTGACCAGTAACATGAAGATTTTCACTAGTCACAGCAAGAGGCTTGGCATCAACAATTTGAGCATCAATATCTTCAGTTACTCTGTTGAAAGCCTTTGGGTTATAATCATGATTGGAAATTTGTCGACTCCTTTTCAAGGCCAATCTGGCCTTCTCTCGTGATCCCCAACCATTTGCAGTCACACTCAAGTTCCGCCACTTATCCTGTCCATTTATGGATCAGATTTAAAAAAATAAATCATAACTTCAGCAATTGCTCAGAAGTTGATTCAGATGGATATATACTATCTAGTGTCATTATGTGACAGGAGAACCTTCTTCAAAGTATTTTACAGCGAAAAAATGAAGAAATTGTCTATAAAAATTGGACAAGATCTAATTACACAATTTGTGAAAAAATTTACCTTGAGGTCCACATTTGACCTCAAACATAATATACTGCTAAATTCTGGATCCTTCAAAATTGTACGCCATTTTCCAGCCCCATGCTTTAGAACTCCAGCTCTGAGAGCAGACTCCTCTTCTGCAGTCCATTTCTGCTTGGGGGCTCCCATCAACAAGAGAACAAAACCTTCTGCAATAATATCTGATGGCATGCAAGCCTGATATCCACACATGACAGTGGTTGTAAAAGTCACAACTTTAAAAACAAAGAAAAAAGTAGCAAAATCTCAATCAAGTTCCACAACCAAATTGTATGATGCTTGATGAAGATCATGTGATATGCAAAGACAATAAAGATCAATTACAAAATGAGAAAAACAAGATCAACAGAACTGCATGAACTCCATGTTGATCCTGATGTCTTCAACAATTCACCACCAACATTAAGGAAACAAGAGAATACCTACTTCAACAGAATACAATGAGGTATTATTACTGTTACCAAGTCTTGGGCCTAAGAGAAATTGAAATTTATTTTAAAAGAACAACATTAGTTGAGCCAACACAAACATTGAGTCAATACTGTACACATACACTTTATGATTCCTGAATTACAAACTCTGATATTGTCCTTCTTTTATCACTTTAAGAAAGCCATAAATTTCTGCAAAATATAACCACGTAGTGATAATATACATCTCTTAAAACAAGAGAACCATAGTTATCAGGTAATCTAGACTGTGGCAGGTATTGCAAGTAAATTGGTTCAGAAACAGTAGACGGAGAAAAAAAGTGGCCAAAATGCCACATCAAGCCCAGGAGTCAAATTCTTCCAAGTAGAGTACAGAATAAGCTAGAATTCAAAAAGGTATAAAGAAGGTAGGTTCGAGACCAAAGGCAAAAAGATCAGCTATTATTGAAACATAACCTGTCATCAGAGGCCCAATCCAAAGACGGAAACAGGCCAAATTTCCACAAGATCGTCTGTCCAAGAAGTCAATAATCCAAATCCTCCACAAAAAGGAACGATGAGCACAAAGAATCCGGCAGAAAATGGCCCAATTAAATTGAAGCAGGATGAAACCTAGCTGAAAGCCGTAATTCTCCAAAGGGCCAAAAATGAGGATCAAGACTCAGGTAACTCAACGAAAATCCAAATAATGAAAACAAAGCATAGCTAAAAGAAGCGACCTGTGCAAAACAAACAATACAATAATAACTTCAAACGAAAACATACCGCACGTGATTCAATATTCGATCAAAATGGAAGAATTAGGAGAGGGAGGTAAAAGGAGATCAACTAAGGAGCAGAGGACTACCTCCGATGTTGGAAATTGGCCATCGAGGGGGCTCAGGTATTAATTGGCAGAAAAGATCGATGATAAAAAGAGGATTTTTGCCTTAACCCTATATTAAAGACCTTACACGTTCGGATCCTCATTGTGCATCTGAGAATACTCCCACTTCAAAGAAACCGAATGCCACCGGTCGGGAAGACGAAGCCCAGCCAAGAATAATTAACAAAAGACCAAGTTTAACCTAACCCCAACCCAGATTGAGTCACATATTTCCCTTCGACACCTCTCTCGCTCTCTCTCTCTCTCTCTCTCTCTCTCCCCCATACATAAATAAATATTATATACATATATAATAATTGTTTCTGTAAGAGCGAATAGCAGAAATAAAAAAATTTTACCATTCGACCATATCCGCATTTTCTTGATACACATATATGATATATATATTATATGTTATATTTGCATCTGGATCATATGTAATATTCAGATGCAAGAATAAAATGTCTTTTTTTTTTTTGGAACCGGGACTGCACAGATAGAATGGCATAGCATAGTTACAAAAATATTAGAGGTAATTTATTTATTAAATATTTTGTTAACTTAAATCATCAAGATATTTCATCAGAGACATTATTTGAATTATTGAAAAAGGATGAGAAAATGTAAGATTACCTGTAAAAAGATAAAAGTAGGAAGATTATTAGGGGCGACAATTTTAAGAGATAAGTAATGAAGGGAACAAGAGTTAAGAAAACAGATGAAGCTGCAAGGCATTCTCAAGAAGCACCAAAACTGATACAGCCGGCAAAACTTGATATAATGGTTACTGCTGTTAAACAAAAGCTAACTCCAGCTTTTAACAAAACCAAATCTATATAGAAGTTCCTTGAAGGTTATTGATGCATTCAAGAATTGCATAAGCATCATCTTAGTGGATGTTCTCAAGATAGAGGTTGCAACTTGCAGGCAGCAATGGAGTCGATGATCCATGTACTGCCGGCCAATGTACCTCCTGAGGCATCAGCTAGAGATTGAGCTTCAGACCTCCTGTGATAGGTAACAGTATCACTGTTGCAGTTGTGCTTCTCAGGGTGCTCGATGCTGAAAACGATTAAGGTTCTGCAAGTAGATGTATCACCCAACAGCCTCTTGTTGTCCCTTGAGATGGGTTTCCTTTGTAAGACAGATCCTCCGGCTGCTATCACAAGATCTTGCAGGTATCCTTTGTAAGATGGTGTGTAGTCCCCGCTGAAGTAAAATTTAAATCCGTTGAAGAGCTTTGGTTGCTGCGCTCAAGAGCAAAAAAGTTAGATGCATAGCATATCCATTTAACTGGGACAAACCAAGAAAAGAAACAAAATCGTTCTAGCAAAACAATCAAATTATCTAAGAGAAATTATCTTCTCAAATTGCAATCACAACAATTTGCTGGAGCAAAATGAAACTATGTACAATCAATGTGCTTTCTATCTTCTAACTCTATCAGATCAAGCACTAAATATACTTGTTTCTGCTGGATTAAACTGTTTTTGAATTGCTTTGACATTCTTGTTTTATGTACAGCATGCTAACACATTATAAGATGTTTTGACATTCTTATTTTATGTCCAGCATGCTAACACGTCACGAGATGCTAGAGGCAGTGACTACCTTGTTTATAGCCCTCAGTCTTCCTAGGCGAGGACCATCACTGATTCCATGGATATCAACAGTGACTTCAAATTTCTCCTCGTCTATTGGTTCCATGGCATCCATGCATGTGTTAATCCCTGCGTTAGAGAAAAGATGTGAGATACAAGTGCCTCTAAGTTCGTTGTAAAAGTAGCCATAATGATTCTGGAAAGCTGCCTGATAGGTCTCTTACAATCAACTTTTAGTATCCATTTTCCATCAATGATGCCCTTCAAAATCTTGAGAGTCCTCCTATAGGCACCATTGTGATCCGTTGACGCAATGATATGAGTGATTTCTGGGTTCCAAGTATTTGATATGGGAACACCAGTCACCTTTGCAAATTTAGAAACTGCTGCCTGAACAAAAATTTCATGTTATAATCCCTATCCATACTGGTTTTCAACTAAGATTGCCACAATTTTCAGTTTACCTTCTCTGCAGCAGAAAGTGCTGAGCAACAGAGCATCCATTTGCAAGGTGAACCAGAAGGCCATTTCCACTTCTGACTAGGATGATCACAAGTATTTATCGATGAAGCCTGAGATGATCTGATTTTTTTCAACCATTTCAAAAGTAAGACACAAATTTGAGATCTATGGAATTGATTAATTCACTTAAGCAAATTACAAAACCATGAAAAGAGTACTTCAAATCATCTTACCCTTTTTGAGTAGATTTTTTTCTGCATTGTCTTTGGGACTCGGACGCTTCATTAGGTAACACCATTGATGAATGGAGTGGACATAACATCACAAAATTTTGCTACATACCAAGTTGAATAGTGAACTTGATGTCAATTTGTTTTGAATCCATCAAGGATATTTGGAACCATGGCTGTGCAAGAACATAATGAGTATAAACAATTTACTTACAGTGTCCCATTTGCATTCCTGCATTAGTTTAGCACAAGTGAAGTGGAAGCTCTTTCGGCAACTTCGCTCGTAGCAACCTAGGGCCGCACCATTGACACCACAGCAGCTGCACTTTATTCTCCTACTTCTGGATACCTCAGCTGCAAGATTGATGGCCATTTCATCTTCAAAGTAAACATCAGGGGCCCTTCAATTACAAGAAGATATTGTTTTAGTGATGCCTTAACTCCAAGCTATACTATTGAAAAGTATCTTTTGTTGAATAACATCTTAGTAGGAAAAAAAATCCAACCATTCAGTGCAATGCTTATGAGAATGTATAACATTACTGCCTCCATTAAAATCTGCAGCTACAGGCTTTCCATTGAAATAGTGCATCATGTCTCCAGAATCCTGTGAAAAGGCCTTCTTTGTCAGTTTAGTTAATTTCCCTAACAAAACCAACTAGCCTTTTTATAATTTGTAACAATAACAAGAACTTTTCAATGAGATTACCTTTGTATCAGTGGAAGAGTGACAGAAAACACATCTAATTGGAGGATGACTTTCTTGGCATTTTCTCATGATAATGTTCTCAGTACCTTGGATTCGGTTCTTTCTTGTGTTTTTCACAGCCAAACTCCGTTTATACTCCTTAAGGGCAATACAAGAAATTTTATTGCTTTCACATGCAGCAGTGCCCATTGGAGTAGCAGGCACCTTAACTGCACTGGTAACCTTCAGCTCAGATGCCTGATCTTTTGCTATACACTTATTCTGATGGATATGTTTACCTCTTTTGTCTAGCATATCACTGGAAAGCTTCTTAGACTCCCTTTGCTGATGAGTTGATGCTGGCAATTCTGGAAGTTTTATGTTACTTCCATCTTGAATTTCAGCATTATTAGTCAAACTTAGTATTGCTTCAGGTACCTCAACCTGCACATCAATATTAGATCGTTTCAAGTGCTTCCTCTGCAGTTCAGAGTCAGTAGCTTTAATCTTTCTGTCCGATCTGTTAGCTGTACCTCCACTGCCTTTTATCACACTTGAATATTTTGCTTTGACAGATATATCTGGAGACTGCTCAGATGCCTCAACTGCAGCATTACTAAATTGTTTTTTAAGACTCCTTAGACTCATTGAACAATTGGTTTGGTAATGGGTAGCTGATTTCTGGCATCCCTTGACTCTCATCCTCTTTGGTTTTGGATAACTTCTGTCAACTACGCCTTCAGAATTACAAGGAACTTCTTCATTGACATCATGCAATCGAAAATCTTGGTCTTCTTTGATTAATGATTTTCTGCTCTTTAAAAGAGTGTTACTATTACACCTTCTCTTATGAAGAATTTTTTTGCTGATGCTAGCAGTTCCAACTTTAGCATCTTCATGGTGAACCACAGCATCAATGTTTCCCTGGCATTCTTTCGCTGGGATCTTAAGAAGCTTATGCCTCTCCACAGTCTGCATTCAGCAAACTTCGCTATAAGAATTAACTTCATCTAGTTATGCATAAAACAATTAAAAAAAGCATACAGAAGAAAGCAAAGGAAGACACCCCAAGTGTAGCATGACCTGAGTTCTTTGAGGTGTCGAGAATAGCTCTGGAGAGTAACCTCTTTGAGTCCACTCAAACATCTCACTATCAAAATCTTCTGCAATATTCAACTTATTCTGCAATTAAGTCACAATAAGTAACATCATAGAAACTGGAGGCTCCATAGACCCAAAGGAGGGAGGTACTCACAGTAGGAGTGGGTAAAGTAGGTTTTTCGTCATCAGAATCTTTCATGTCACTAAAACAAGGAGCACTCTGAGGTGAAGGTGTTTCCATTATCTGCTGATCACTGGGTTTTTGAGGACTTTCATCAATATCATCATTACCTCTCAGCCAGAAAAATGGTGAAAGCGAAGGATCTTCTGTATTATTAGCAAACAGTTTTTTATTGTCATCCAATTCTGTGTCACCTATCAACTCAATTCTTGCATCTTCTAATTTGTGGATCTTTTGAGGCCTCAATGGAGTCTCAGAGGCAGAATATGGGGTCACATGTATTCGCTTCTTGGCAGGAAAAGAAGGTGTTTTCGGCTTATAATGAGGGGAACGTCCGGCATTGGTTTTTTCTTTGGCATTTTTCATCTGGGAGCATTCCTTTCTCTTTGATTTCTTTTGGCATTCCCCCATTGTACCTGTAGTGATAGCATGCTCCTCTTCATTGCCTAAAGCAAATCCATTTGTTGGTATGATTAGCAATAACAAGAATCATCAAGTAAGACAGTAAAAACCAGAGAAATGCAGTAAAAGGTGAATTTTCTTATTCTATCTAAAATCATGTTAGAAGCAAAGATTTGCAGATAGTACTCACCTGAATTTTGAGATCCTATTTGTGTCGAAAAGATGTTGGTTCCAGTCATAACTTCCATGCTTTTGAAAATGCCTACCAAGTTGTCCATATGAGAAGCAGCACGAACTTCTGGGATAGAAAAAAGTTGAAATTATTAGCAAAAGAAGGTTGCCATAAAATCTGGCCAAATCAAGATGACGAGCAACATCAAGCACAGCAGAATAATAGAACAAAAAACCATCTACAAAATAAACAAGGAGCGATTATCTAGGATCTTCATATGATTTGACCATACATTAAAAATAGTCTTCAAAGCAAAATGAACATTGTGGAGCTCTTAGAACTTCATCTGTGAGATGCCAATTTGATCCAAGATCTGCACAATGGGCCTATTGACATCTCTCCACCGAGGACACAAGGACAATATTAAACATATGCTACATGAATCTAACACTCAGTATGAGGAAAATCCATGCTCGGATGTCATCACTGCGGTGTAATGAAACACCAAATTTATACTCATATCTACGTTAATAACATCATGGATTTAGACAAAACCAATGTTATGTAGCTCAGCATGTTTTTCCTCCAGCAGACACAAAAGCTCGTTGTATACATTCTTGTTTTCATTAGTAAACTAACTGCAGAAGATATCATGGTGCATGAAATGACAAGCTAGCTTCTAGGAAACAGCAGACAGAAGCTAAATTAACAGCACAAATTTCTTCTATAGAAAAAAATAAATTCTTTTAAAAAAAATAAAATTGTATGGAATCTGGCCAAATCAAAATTGCAGAACAATATCAAACACGGGAAGTAATAGCGGGCAACCAGCTATAAGATAAACAAGGATCAATTTTTGTTGGATCTTCATGTAATTTGACCAAGCATCATATCATAGTGTATGTAGTCAAAAGCTATTTTATGGAGCTTTAAGAGACTCGTCTGTGAGACCTCAATTTGATGATAGTCTTTCACAAGGTAGACTCAGAATTTTGCAGCAAGCTTGGTGCAGATAGATAAACCAATACAGATATGAGAAGAAAATGGTGAATTGGAACCAGGAAAATATGTGTCCAAAGAAACAATAAAATGGCAGTGAAATTTGTTAAATAGTATATGTATCCTTTGTCTTATGCTTTAAGAAAACAAGAACTTTAAACTTGCGCCACATGAATGTAGCACTCCGCACAATAAAATTCCACGCTCAAAATATCATGGATTTAGACATAACTAGTGTTATGTAGCTACACATGTTCTTAATAGTGAACCTAATTGCACGATATATACAAAACTCCATCGCCAGTAAACCTAATATCAGATCATTGCCTCTGCTCACAACCATTAATGATTCTTCAACTTCACTGAGAGATTTTTAGGTAGAGAAGCTACTGTGAACTGACCTCTTCGACGAAATGGCACTTTGCAGACCGGGCAATCCGACGCCGACTTTTTCATGGATTCCGCAATGCATGAACTAAGTTCAAAGAGAAACGGATTATATAAGCGCGCAACAGCTTGCAGAAACTGAACAGGAAGGAAGACAATTTCGGCAATACCGAACGAGAACTCACTTGCAGAAAACGTGATTGCAGGAAAGCGACGCCGCAGATTTCAGGAGGCTCCGACTGCACAAATTAACGATAGAATATGGAAAGAACTGTGGAGACAAACAATATATCATAGGAAACGGACGAGATCTCATAATTAAGGTCCTTTATTTATTTTTTACATCGAAAACTAATCAAACGCATGAGAACAGTACGGAAGAACAAGAGCCTGGTAGAGAAGGGGCATTTGGTACCAGATAGGGCACATGAGCTCTCTGCCCATCTTCTCCAGATTGGCCAAATCTGCCATGGCTACCGCCGGCGGGGGCTCCTCAACTTTGGAGCAGCGATGGATTCGAACCAGGGACGACGAGAGCGGAAGGGGAAGGGCGAGCGAAGTGGGGGGGGGCAGAGGGGTTTCGTGTGATCGCGCCTTTGTTATTGGCATTTCCGCGCCTTTATTTTTCCGGTGTTCAAGTTGTGGCGGCAACTTCCGGTCCCGCCACTTTTTCCCCTCACAAATATTAATAACCTTATTATATATATCAAGGTTTCATAAATATTTTATTTGAGAGTTCTTAAGTGATTTTAAATGAAAATTAAAATATTTTAAAATGCTTCGAAATAAAATATGATTAGTTAAGATTTAAGCTTATAATTTTTAATTTATTTATTAAAATAAATATGATAGGTTAAGATTGAAGCCTATTTTTATAAACTGATAACAAAAAACCATGATTGGTGAAATTCTAAAAAAACTATACATTTGAAAATTTGTTGTAGGGTGTTCATATCTTGAAAAAATCTTGTAGAGTGTTACTCATTGCATAAGAAAAAAATTTATCTGTTGTTTTTGTAAAAGCCACTATTGCCTCTTTCATATACCACCACCCGTAACTCTCGTATGCTATATCTCTCGTGCGAGTCGCGGAGGCAACAATGGGTTTAAGTTAAGGGTCGACAATATCTATGGAGGTAGCAGCGGCCCTCGCATCACATCTTTCCTCGTGCAAGTGCTATGAGTGATGTCGCATAGATGGTAGTAATTCTCATGGTCCCTCTTTCCTCTTACTTAGTGTTGTAGGCAAAGCACTCAATCGCGAGTTCAATAGGGTCCACAAAGGGGCGTGACGGTCCTCACACCCCCTCCTTCCTCATGAAGGGTTATGGGTGTTGGGTCTAACGAGGCGAAGTCGACGATGACCCTTATGCCCCCTTCTTCCTTGCGCGAGAGCTACAACCGAGCATGACGAGAGTGGTGCAAAAGTAGTGCAGGGCAATGACATAAGACGAAGGTGATGACGAGTCTAGTGGTGCTGAGGGTAAAATGATCATTTAGAAAATTGATGCTATGTGAGAATTTATCAAATTAGGGTGCTTTGTAAAAAAAATTCAAGAGGGGCTTTTCCAAGAATTCACCAATTACGAAAGTCTTTACATATTTTAAAATAAGCCATAATAAAAAATTTACTATTTTACTTTGTCTTAAATTTAGGTCTAAACATTTTAAAAACCTCATAATATTTCTAATCATTTATTGAATGAATAATAATAGAATAATGGCAAAATATCCCCCTTATAATATTTTTCAACGAATTTATAATATTTTTACCTGAGTAATCAAAGTATTATAACTCTATTCAAAAAAATTATAAATAAAAAATACAGTAACTTTATTCAGATATACTATAAAAACATGTAACTCTATTCAAAAACACCATAGATAAAAATATATATAATTCTATTGAAAAAACACTAAAATAATAGACCAAATTTATTTTTTATAAGACCCACTTTTACAAAGATACTGGCCCCTTCACGAAGGGAAAGGGAAAGAGCTTTCTTTGGAAAATATAGAAACGATGGGCTCTCTCGAAAACTAATATATTTTTATTATGTTCAATTAGAGATTGATGCTTACTCTAATTATCTACCACGGCACGTAGTCAATGCGAACATCATGTTTATTATTATGACCAGTACATATAGTTTTACCAATGAAAATAAATACCGATGAAATTAAAAGTACCATTAGTTCACCTCTCTTCTATATTACATTGGAAGTATCTTTGACATTATTTTCATATACCAATGTATCTATTCATTTGTCACTTGTCCCAAGGATCACTATCCTATATAAACACGTTTAAGTTGAACTTTGAAGTTTTATGGGATCTCATGCATCAATGATAAGTTTAGTTTTGAGTTCGGACTCATTAAATAGTTTAGTTTTGTGTTAGGAATGATGCTAGGGGGTCCCTTTTATAAGTGACCCCACGTTTGTTATGTTTGGAATCATTGACGGATGCAAGAGATAGAACATACAAGATTCTAGGGTTGAATCATGGTGTTATGTCAGTTGACTTTGACTCTCAATGGCTTAATCTAGTTTAATCATGTGGACTCATCATGGGGCTCGGATTGTCAATGGGCGTTGGTGTGTCACTTGATCCAACTATCTATCACTTGTAAGTCATGTGTGACTATTGTAGCTACGTGGAGCCTACGTGTCTACCTTACTGTTCGTGTCACATATGACTATCATAGCCTCATGCGATCTACGTGTTAGACTAAAAGGTCGAACATCATCATCATCATCAGACGATCGGTCTTTCAGCTACACATCGTTGAAATATGTGTTTGACATTTTGGTTATGCGTTGTTGAAATGTGCATACGATCTTTCGATTGTGTGCTAACAAAGTTCACATTTAGCCTTTACGATCGTGCATCATTGAAATACTTGTTTAACATTTTCACTGCACATAATCGAAGTGCATCATCTCGTTCAGTTAGGAAAATCTAAAATCTGTTCAATATTCATCAAACTGTTAGATTATATATCATATTTAATTATGTAATATATATTATGGACATGATTGAATTCTACGTTTGGTTATTGGCCAAGAATTATAATTATGATAGAATTTGTTATGAGATGAGCTTTCTTAATTACTTATTCTTCTTTCGTCTATATAAAAGGATATGATTTTATAAAGTTAAAAAAAAACATAATAATTAGCGTACGAATATACGAATGAATATATATATATATATGACATAATTGAAAGATTATAGGTTTTCTCTCAAATATGACCGAAGAAAAACACATCTTATTATTTCGTTTAATAATAATATATGATTGTTTTAGGCTAACACAAACTCCATCGTCGTCTCCATCTACTGTTGGCATGCCCTGATATAAATGTCGTCGTCTTCTTTCGTGCATGTCCCCACATCGACGACACACGTGGTACGGAGGTCCACCGTCAGCCGCATCACGGCGGCCGGCCGGCGAACGAGACGAGCTCCACGTCTCTCTCGAAGGCCACTATTTTGCATGGCTAACAAAAACTCTACTGTGGAAAGCAATCGGCTGACACATACAAACCACAACTCGCATATCTTTCTTTCAAAGGGATGCCCCTGCAACATCACCACACATTATATTTGCCGGACTTGGATTATTTTTCCAAGCTGGATGCTCGGTATCAGGGGAAATGTCAACGATAGCTAGATTTATTTGACTTAGTTGGAGTTCGTATGTTAAAATAGTCATCAAGAGCGATCGATAGGGTCTCTAAAGGATATCGACCTACATAAAAGATCGACATGGAATGAAGTGATGTTTAAATTAGTAATAATGTGAAAAAAAAATATGATATAAATAAAATATTTTGGGAGTATTTTATATTGGATTGAAATTTTACATCATGACTCAGATCTGCGATGATTAACTTGTAATAGGAGAGGCATCTTTATAGTCGATTTTTCTTTTTATATTAAAGATCATCATCATCATCATCATCATCATATAAATATGCAATTTTTAAAGACAAGACCACGTGTTTGCATGGCGGCGAGGCATTTAGCGCGCTCACGTCCAACTCAAGTGGCGCTGCGTCCGGGCAACGTGGCCCCAACAGCACCCTTGGATGTCGGCCATGATGTTTGGGTGGCTCTCCACGCGTCCTCTCTGCATCGCTCCGGCGGCTCCTCCCACAGCACGACCTTTTTAGCAGCTTCCTCAATCATGTCTTGTAAAATAATCCCAATAATAAATAATAATAGTAATAATAATAATAATAATACTAATTACAAGAGAATAAATATAATTAATCATGTCTCTATCGCGTTGGGGGGAAGAAGAAGACGAAGACTTCGGATGCATGGTCCAAAGACGGTCCCTTTTGTGCTTGTCCTCATATCCCTATATGTAAGCAACAAGAGACCTCGATAACATGCAACTTTGGAAGCATTCATTGTCTTGAGTTGCTCTTATATGTGTTTCATAGAAGCTTCTCATCGAGTGTAGCGGCAGCTGTCGATAAGGTGGATTAATTATTCCATGTAATCAATGAGAAAAATGTATCATCCCAAGTCAAGTCGAATTAATTTCGAAAATAATAATCAACATCATCCATAAGAAAATATAATTTTTTTGAAGATGTCAACTAATAAATACCTTGATAATTTACCGTGAGGTTATAAGCTCAAATCTTATATTCATTATTTATCTTTTATAAAAAATATATATATTTGAGAACAAGTAATAAATTTATTGTAGCAGCTACACTACCCTAACATAAATGCATCAATACATGAAATGCATTGCATTTATTGTTGAGAAATCATTTAATGTTGTCCATGACATGTTATTTTAGTGGTTAGAATAGAGCATATGGTGTTCTCTAAGTCTCATTATCGAACCTTTTAAGTGCTAATTGCAACATAGATATCCAACGATCATGCATTTAATGCAATAGTACGTGACATACTGTTTCATATAATAAATGCATTCCACCACTTATGAATTCCGAGGCCCTAAAAGATTTATTAGAGGAAAGAACAAAAGAAACGGGTTAGCTGAATTAAATAAAAAGATCATAAACACTTGGCAGCTTTGGTAGCAACTCTACCGAATATTAATATTACCTGACATGACACTCCTTCCACTGTCCATCTCCATCTTTATATCTCTCCTATTATAATGTGCAATATTAAAGTGGGTGATGTATGCATGGAGACTTCGTGGCCCTCATCCCCAAATCGAAGTCATCCTTAGGGATCGATTGCTATCCAATTTGAGTATTTTTTTAATTGAATTTTTAGACTATTTTTAGTTATATGTGATGAAGACGATATTCGAATAATGTTGTAATATATCGAAAAAATTCTTTCTACTTCCAACCATATATATATATACACTATGATACCACTTAATCCGATTCTTGAATCGGTTCGAAGACTTGATAGTTAATAAAATTAGTATCGATTTCCATCCCCATTGTCAATGTATCTTGTCAAATACATCACATTTGTAGATAATATAGAAAAATATGATTAAGAAAGAGAGGAAAACAAAAAAAAGAAAGGAAAAAAGAAGATAAGATTCATTACACTCCCCATATCACCTAGTGGTTCTTTGTTATGTGGATATGATTGAAGCATGGGGCACATTATTATGTTGGATTTAGATATTACTTATTCTGAGAAGATTAAATTCTATTGAAAAGATGAATGCTCAAGAGATTCGTATTACCTGAATCATGGATGATGAGAAGGAGAAAAGTTTAGGTCTTTGAGCTTTTAGTTTCCTCCTATTATATTGACTTCGACACACATAATTTGATACACATATCGTTCACGGTACTAATATGTCACTCATTAATTTAAGAAGATAAAGGACTCCTAAATCTATCTATCGTTGATGTCGATCTCAATGACAACAAAAGATCCACGTAAGTAGCACACACCGAATGGTTGGAACTCGACAGCTCCTACTTAATGACGATAGTTTATCGATGAGCCAATTGCTACTTGGCACTAATCCTATGATGATCACATTAATTCAATCTTGGTCAATGTAAACTTGGCAATAACCAGCTCTCAAACATCATATGGGACAACCTCATTTTACACACCTGATGCTAGACTTTTCACCTGCTTCAAAGACATATGATAAGCACAATAATTGGTGAGGACCCTAAACCAGCCACTGAGCGATGGACACAGGAGTGTTTCTTGCATGAATTCTATCTCTATTTTATTG
The DNA here is from genome assembly GCA_029747655.1 of Ensete ventricosum. Lineage (NCBI taxonomy): Eukaryota > Viridiplantae > Streptophyta > Magnoliopsida > Zingiberales > Musaceae > Ensete > Ensete ventricosum. Next base: position 7,089,317 of record JAQQAF010000005.1, on the reverse strand, counting down.
GGAGAGCACAAGTCTATATGAGCAAGTTTAGCAGTCGTGGTAGGCAAAAGGAAGCAGCAAAAGATAAGAGAGAGAAGAAGTTGATAAGAAGAGTACAAAAGTGCGTGAGAAGAGGAAGGTAGAAGGGAGAAAAGGGGGAAAAGAAAAATCTGAGAGAGAAAAGGGAACAAAGTCAACCTCCTTTGACGAACGACAGCACTCCATGGGCGAGGAAGAGCCCAACTTAGAAAGCAACGAAGGAGTACAGCTAACGTACTTCGCAGGGAATCGGAGATGTTTAATTCTTGTAGGGTGTAATGTTGTTGTTTTACTCCATTAAACAAATACAACACTGAAGAAGATGGTGATGATGATTCATTCAGGAGGGGGGGAAGTAACGATTTTTAAGTTTATTTTGCTTGAAGTGAAGTTAAATTCATTATAGTCTAATATAATGAATTAAATGATTTTTTTCATCATTAAATTTCACATGAAAGATGGAAGATTTGGACTAGAACCCCTCCTCTCTCTCTCTCTCTCTCTAACTTCAATAAGATTAGCAGAGGATCTTTGGAAGAATCTGTCAGGTCTAATCGATGAGTCACAGAAATGAAGTGAGGATTGTTGCAGTGCCTCAGATTGCTCATGCCGTGTTCTGCATTGGTGTTTAGTTTTGCTGCGGAGTGATGGATGCAAAGGGTGAATGGATTTGATGTCTACTAAAAAGTACAAGTTTTTGGTAAAGAAAAAGAAGGAACACAAATTTTGTCAACCGAGAAGACTTTTAATTCTGCTGTGATGAACACACAGACTACACCTAATACATCATCACCGGAACACAGATCCCATGACATCAGAGATCTATCAATTTCTTGGCTGAAGCCTCATCTCCCTGTTAAATCTTCTAATGAACTCTTCCACTCTCTTGTTGAGCTCCTCATTCGACATGCTCGAATACTCGCTTTCCGCCACTCTGGATTCCTTTATCTTCTCATCGACCTCTTCTAATGGCGGAAGTGAATTCTGATGCAAAACCATACCCTTCTCGTCGCCTATATCCGACCGCGGCTTGGAACTCTCTCTCGGCTCCCGGTTTGCTGATTTCTCATGCAGAATTATGCTCTTCTCGACGACCACCTCCGACTGGCTGTGAGCGTCATCTCGCTCTTTGTGGTTCTCTTTATCGGTGATATCAGGCGGCGGCGACGACGACTGCTGCTTCTTCGCCGGGAGGGAAGCATTCGCCGACCTGCGATGCGCGGCGGGGTTCTCATGCAGGACAACAAGCTCCGACGGGCTTCGAGCATCATCTTGCTCTTTCTGGTTCTCTTTAACGGTGACGTCAGGGAACGGCTTCTTGGCGGCGGGGAAAGCGCTCCTCGACCTGCGGTGCTCGACGTACGCATCGTAGAGATCCCCCGCGTCGTGGGTGGAGGAGGAGAACACGCCGGAATCAGCTGCGACGATGATGATGATGGAGTTGGACATGAGGAACCAGAAGGTGGTGTCCTTGAAGAGGGTGGAGGGTGGGATGTGGAGGAGGGAGACGTAGAGGAGAGGGAGGGAGATGACCAGAATGGAGATGGACAGCTTCTTTGCCTTGTGAGGGAGTCGACCGCTGGTGGTGCTGCTGCTGATGATGATGGAGTTCGGCTTGGCCATCTGTGGGAGGCGGATGGGTTTGTCATGGGGGCTTTGTGTGGGGAGATTGAGGGGGGCTTTATACCGCAGAGAGGGCGAGCGATGGGAATCTAGAGAGAGGGAGAGAGAGAGAGAGAGAGAGGAAGGAGAGAGAGAGAGTGAAGTGTCCTTGTCTCGGTGGAGGACACTGAGCACGATGACCTGAGCTCAAGGGATGTGGATTAATGCTTCTGCCACTGTGTGGGCGGTGAGTAAAGACGGCCTTTTCCTTTGTCTTCTATGTGAACCAGACTTATTGAAAGACTTGTCTATGCTTATTAGCCATCATATAACTTATATGAAGAAGAATCCAGATTATAGGGATCCATGTTTATGGTATACCAATTATATCATATTTTTACTTATAAAATTATTTATTTATTAATTGATTCAAGGATCTAAAAAATTTCTAGTTTTTTTCTCAACTAAAGGAGATTGATGCTAAATAAGTAGTAAGAGTTATTTTTTAAAAAAAAATACTAAAATTTTTTATTTATCATTTATATTTTTTTAGTTAAAATTTTTGTTAACCCTTGTACTATGTCTCAAAATCAAAATCATCTTTGTAATTTAAAACTCGTAAAAGTGACCCCCTACTATGATTTCGTATGAAATTGACTCCTCTGCTAGAAATAAAATTATGTCATTAGATAAAATAATGGTCGAGATTATTGTTGATCCCGTACTCTACCTCAAAATAAAAATCACCATCCGTACTATGATTTTGTATCAAAATGATCCCCTTTGTTAGAAATAATATTACACTGTTAGGTAAACTAATTTGAGAGGTTATTTTTTATTTAGAGATTAAAATTAAATAGTTTCAAAGCCCTAATTTGATAGCTTATTTAAGATTAGTATAAAGTATTAAATGGTATGATTTTTTATAACATTTTAGGACACTTAAAAATGCTTATATATTCAAGTAATTAATCAAATTACATATTTATTTCACATATATAAAAGTTGATAGAAATTTTATGTTATTTGATACTCATTACATGAGAAGAAATTTTTTTTTTTTAAAATAAATATTAAAAATTCATATTTAACTAATGTGGACTTTTCTTAATCATTTCTAAATCTATTATAGAAGATTTCAATAGATCCCAATTCACTAAGTGCTCGTCTTACTACTTAAATCCCTAATCTTAATTCTAAAAACAAAATTGAATCTAACTAGAATTTCTAAAATAAAAAAAATGTTTGTAGCTTTTTTAAAATGAATCAATGTAAATACTATTTAAATATCTTGCATATTATCGTCAAATTACAAATATTTGTCTGATTTAGATGGAAAATAAATATCAAAACATGAATTATAAATTATAGCACTAAGATAAATTTGTTATGAGAAAATCGAAATAAAAAAATAAATTTATAATATTAAGATTTTTAGGCTACCATTATAGTCGAAAAAAATATTCATGATAATATGATAACTTCGTGACATTAATTCTTTCGCATAAGTTTAATTTCATGTCAATCTTATGTCACCATTGAGATTTTTAACAAATAATATATTTAGTAAAATTTAAAATATTTAAAATATTTTATATTAAAATATATTTTTAGATCTGTCTCTACTCGTATCATATAATTCGACCCGGATATAATCCCAACCCAATCTGTTGAAATATATGTTGCGTGGTACATTATATGCATGAATAAATAATAAATATAGTAGGTGAAAAATAATTAATATAAATTGAATCGATCGGATTCTAGTCAACCCAAGTGGACTTTGTTACCCCGAATGTTACCTGTCCTATTATGTTTCAAAAAAATTCTGTTCACACCTACATCAATTAAGCTCGGCTCAAATGTCTTGGTGAGAATTATAATGAATGATATGAGGCTAGCAATAAGAGGACACTAAGCTTATATTAGGTTTGGGAAATCTAAAGTTAATGTTACTCTCTCACCTTCTTTGTCATACATTTATTTATTCTATCGTGCACGTACCAAATCCAAACTCACTAGCTTATTTATACCATTAATTACTACTATTATAATTTGCTCATCGGAGCACAAATTATGATTATATAATTTAAAACACATATACTAAAGTTTACATAAAAAATAATTTAATAATATTTCTACACCTATTTTTTTTTACTTTACACACATCAATATTTATCATCACGTGATCTGTATTCACCTTAAATCAAGCCCACGTGGCGTCTTTAAATGAAACCCGTAGGTGAGATTAGAAATGATGATGAGTAAAGCATTACGTACTCGGATCCAATAATGTAATGGATCCGAATGGAATCCGATCCGGTCGAGGTAGGATGAATCGGCGGAATCAAGTGGATGGGAGAGCATCTCCTCCCTACTGGGCTTTTACGATGGCAAATAATGGGCCGAAATGGCGGCCCGGGTAACGGATGGACTAACTTTCTTCAACGCTGGGGAAGGCGGCGTTCTCGCGTTGTGGCCGGCGGCGTCAGTCGATCGACGAGGGCGTCGAGGCCGAGAGATGGTTGGTCGGAGGCGCTCAGCCTCCTCGATCGCAAAGCGAGGTCAATGCCTGAGAGGAAAATCCCAACGGTTTCTTAGTATCATCCCTCGCAATAACAAGAAATGAGGCGAGGAAGAAATGGAGAAGGAAGGACCGGAGGAGGAGGAGGAGGAGGGTTTCACAGAATTGGGCAACGGAGGACAATGTTGAGGAACCATCACTTGCGGAATCCATAAATAATTTACTATGTATCAAAATCAAAATTATCATCATACTTTAATCATACTTTAAAACTCGTATAATTAACTCATCGTACTATGATTTTAAGATTTCGTATCAAAGCTACCCCATATGTTAGAAATAAGGTTACGGTGTTAGGTAAAATAATGATCAAAATTCTTGTTAACACAATGTAGTATGCTTCAAAATCAAAATCACTCTCGTACTACGATTTCGCATCAAAGTGGCCCTCTTTGTTAGAAATAAGATTACATAATTAGGTAAAATAATTTGAGAGGTTATTTTTGATTTGGAGATTAAAACTAAGCAGTTCTCAAGCCCTAACCCGTCCGCTCATTTCTGTCTTTCTTCTCTAATCTTCGTTACCCCTATCTCTTTTTACTTTTGTCGACGTTGGTTTCTGTTCCTCCAATCGTCGCTCCTCTTTGCCTTTCCGCTGTGTCTCTCTTTTCCTTTGTTGTGATGGTCTCAGTTCCTCTACTACGTGTTAAGATTTTTAGGAGGTTAATTTTTTAATTATTTAAAATAATTAAGTGTATAATAAATAAAAATCATCATCAAGGTTAAAGTGTAAAATAATTTTTTATGACTTTTCTATCACTTAATATTATTATATTAATATTCAGGGATAAATTTGATAAATAATAATACTATAGGAGGTATATTTTATTAACATATTATAGTATAAGGGTGTTTTTAATTTTTTAAGTTCTATTCGTATAGTTTGACTATATTAAAAATTAAACAGACACACTCTTAATTTTAAAAATAAATAATTTTTTTAAACAAAAGAGGTTTGTTTAATATTTATAGAATAGTCCGATGAATCATTTTGATGTGAAATTATAGTACGATAGGTGACTTATATGAGTTTTAAAGTATAATGAGTGACTTTAATTTTGAGGCATAGTATAAAATATCAACAATAATTTAGGTCTAGAATTTTGAATGTCTTAGCATCAATTTATTCCCCCTTGTTTTTTTTTTATATAATTAATATCGAGCAATTCCCCATCTGTGCTTTAGCCGTGACGCTTCTATATTTGCAGGTCCCGCATGCAGCTGCCAACTTTAAAGCAGGTAATTTGGTGGGGCAAAAGCATTGCTCATATAATTGCTAAATTTATTTGCTCTTTGTTTCTCCTCTTTTGTTTGCTACCAGTGGTTTACCATTAATTTGAAAATTAATTTATGGTAACAATACAACATAAAAGAGTTAATAGCAATAGTTAACTTTTAAAACTGTCTTATTGCTTAGGGCTTCAATTGACGTGGTGATCATATTTTTTTCTCACCGGGAAACATATAAGCTTTTATTAATCTTATAACCCAATAAAAAACATTATTTTATTTAAAAATAAAAATATAATAAATCTTGTGGTGGATTGTTGCAATATTAGGCTTCATCACGGTTCGATTTGAATTGAAATCGAGCCAAAATCGAACAAACTCAATGGTTAGCTATTCTAAATCTAATCCGAATTGACCTCAGACGATTTTAAATTATTAGTTTTATAATTTTAAATTATTTTTATAATTTTAAAAATAAATTTATATATTTTTATTTTTTTAAAAAATATTTAAAAATAAATAAATTTGTGATTTAAATCGGAATTAATTGATTTTAAAACTGACTCTTGGTTCGATTTTGTCTCCTAAGTTTGGAGAATCGAAACAGTCAATTCAAAATTCATGATCAAACTTATGGAATAAAAAAATAAATAAAAATGGTTCATTTCGGATGATGATTCTGGTAGAGAATCGTTGACATATGATCTTTATAGACTAATCCAATCATAACTTTAATTTGATTTTGATTTTATATTTAGATGAATACACACAAGCAATTGGGGGATAGCTTAAGATAGCACCTTAATAAATTTTGATTAATTTAAATTTGCACATCACAAGAAGAGAAGGGTCGTTATAAAATTGTTTAGCTTTTGTAGTTTTGTGATCAACCTTTGGCTTATACCGCAAAGAAGAATTTTTGTTGTGTTTTTAATGAAGATACTCAAATTGTGAAAAAGAAAGTGGTTAAATTAACAAAAAAAAAACACTTCATTTTTCTGCATATGATGCTGACCCATTGTAATTATTATTGTGTTCAGAATTAGTAGTATTTAACAGTAATATCTAAAGTAACATCAAAGGATAATATTCGAAGAAACCAATCAATTGCATATTGAGCTTTATCAGATAAAAGACCAATAAAATAAGGACCAATCTCAAACCAAACTCTTTCATCAATATGACCCAACTCTGATTTCAGAACATACCATTTTGATGATCAGTGAGGGTTCGGAAGAACATATTATTTTTCTTTATTTAAAGTTTATTACAACCGGTCTTCACATCGATTTCAAGTTTATTACATTTTCTTACAACACGAAAATGGTTCGGCTCACGTGTGTAGGATAAGGAGACACGAGAGGCTTGGTGGACTTATTGGGTTTTGCTCATCTACGACCCCTCAGGTCGGAGAATCCATTGGGTCAGCTTCGGGAAGTGGCCGAGACCTATAAAAAGTTCTTCGTCGGAACCGAGGGGTGTGTGTGTGCCCGACAAGATCCCGATGGCTAAATTAGTTATTCAGGGGTCGAGATTGGAAGTCGAGACTTGGGGGATACCGAGAGGTTTGAGGAGAAGTAGTCAGAAAAAGTCCCCCTTATGTGGACTTTATACTTGTAGAGCAAAGAGAGATCGTACCAAAGTGTTTAATATGTGTAACACCTTCGAATGATTTACGAGTACGGGTACGACTATGCACGAAACATTGCTTTCATCGATTTTCGAGGTCTTATTCGACGGGACCGTCGACCGTGAGTACGATCCTCTGAGCAAACAACGTGGTCCTCAGACTAACGTGTCCAAGCAGGAGGTTATCGAGGTGGCTGCCAGCATAATCCTTGGGCTGACATGTCCAGACAAAGGGTTGTCGAGGTGGCTGTCAGCGTAATCCTCGGGTTGATATGTCCGTAATTTTAATTTGGTTTCTTCATCTTAAAACACAAACCAAAGTTGAACTATTTGTTTTTATCTTGAAACACCAACAATGATTATTACTCTTATTAAGTGTAAAAGAGAAAATATTGCTTGCCAAAGTAGGACTTTGAGAAGCGCATCTGTGTATAAAATTAGTATGCATCTCTTATGAGTGTTAACTCATGGGAGAGTACTCCTGATCAAGTCATGAGATATGATTAATCTCTATAAAACCTCTCAAGAAGAAGAATATATATATATAACACTAATTTTGGATGATAATTGAAATCGGAGCATTCCTATTCAATTATGAGTCTAGCTCAATCTTAAAAATATATTTTTTAATCTAAATTTATTTTTAATACATTCTATAAATATATAGAATGGATTTATGGTCTTGACAGTAATAAAATTAGGAGATAAATGATAAAAGATATTAAATTTGTCACGTTTGTGTTTTGAATGGGTTGAAATCATTGTAGAATATTATTTTTACTTTAGGGAGTTCTTAATACTCGAAAATGTCAACTAAATTTTAATAATTTTGAAAGATTTGAGATATTTTAGGTTTCAAAAGGCTAAAGTTCTATTAATTTCAAATGAGGTTACTTTTATTTTTCAATTGCTACCGAAATCAATGAAATCTCATCCAAAACTAATATCTTTATGCTCTTTTTAGCATCTTCGAACCTTTTTTCAATGGAATCTTATTCAAAACTAATGTTCTTATTCGCTTCTTAGCATTTTGGAATATTTTTTTTCAATGACTACTCCTTTAAGTATCGCCTCATACTCTCTCTTGCCTCTCTATCTTTCTATATAAACTCCTCAATTAAATTGTCTTTGTCTTAACCATTGATCTTATTTGTGACTTAGAAAGTAAGCCCCCTTTCAAAATTCATTCCAATAGATTCTATAAATATATTGAAGAGCTTTTGACCTTCAAAACTATAAAATCAGGAGGTAAACATCTAATTTAACATAATTTTATCTTTCAATGCATTAAAATCACTTTAAAACACCAATTTAAAGTTCAGAAGATGTTATAATTTAATGGATTTGATATATCTTTGACTTCAAATATGCTACTATTAATTTTAATTTTAGCATCTTGATATAGTAATTTAAGCATATCATATCTTGATAATTGATATTAGAGTCAACATAATGATAAAATGCTAAAAAAATAATAATTCTATGTGAATGGAGCTATAATCTTAACAAGGACATCAAGTCCCTAAATGAGATAGATCATATCCTCTTTTAAGTCCTTATGTGGAGAGATTACGACACCTCAATTTACTCTCATATTATAAATAGGCTAAGATTAGTATTAACTTATAAAGATCTAATATATGTATTACTAGTAATTTTATTTTGAGTCAATGACTCGGATTCAATAAAAAGTAATAAGCTAGTTATTCTATCAAATCAAATTATAATAATTGACGATCTAATAGGAGACATCACTCATGATGTACTAATCATCAAATAGTTCCAATGTGATTCATAATTAGTAATGCATTCGGCACTCATCTAACAAATAAACAGCTAAGCTCTCTCTTTCCAACGTCCTGCATACAGTCTCGAGCAGTGCCGCTTGTGCAGCTATCGTTTATTATTTATATACACTTTAATTCTCTTCCTAAGATTAAACAAAAATAAAATAAAATTGTCTATAGATTTATGTGGGATTCCATTTTGGGAACAATAAGTGTTAGATGAGTGCCATCATCCTTCCCCTATTTCAACCCAATATTTGATAATTACGCTTCAATTATGTCATGATCGGATTGATTTGATGCATATTTGGGTTCATTACGAAATTAACATATCTACCTAAGTACATACAGATACAAAAATACAAACTTATCAAATTATAATTCTATTTAATTATAATTAATTATTGTAACATAAAAACAAAATAAATTCTGTTTCCTCCATGTGATAATATGTCTTTCAATTGTGGTTGTGGATATAGATTCTTGTCTCCACCTGTAACCTATTTATTAGGTTCTGTGGCTAAACACTTGAGTCATGTATCCTTAGAAATCAATGGGAGGAAGAAAAGAAAACTATTTTGGTACCTTAGAAAGGTCGTAGGGAATCACCACGAAGGCCTACATTATAATATTTTTGTTTGAGGGCGACTGTACTCAATATAATAAGCGGAGTTGTCTTGTTTTTTGTGATAAAGCCACCCTCACCATACTGCTTAATTGAACACATTCACTTGGTTTTACTCTGTCCTTTTAATGGCCTTTCCATACCCATCCGTTTCAAATTTGGAATGACATATATATATATATATATATATATCTTTTTTATGCTTTTGATGAAGGCTGCTCATTGTTTTTGCTTTTATTTTTCTCTAGATGATATTTTTATTTTTTATAATATCTGTAATGTCTCTCGTCTTCATGGTTACTCTTATTGATAGTTGCTGTTAAGATCCTTATTTATTATTGTAAATGTACCACTAAGATTTTGTTGTAAAGCTCTCATTCTCCTTGATGTCACACAATACTACTGATAGCGATAGGGGAGGCTAATTGGATCGCCTTACTAGTGATGGAGGATGTAATCGATGGAAATAATAGAGGTAGATTGATGGCAAAGCTATCGGTCGATAATGAAGGCGTCGAGAAGAGCAAAGACCTTAATTACGTCTCAATATTGGTAAACGAGATCGATGGTGATGACGACAGATGAGGATGAGGGTATGTTTGAGGGCAAGAGATAAAGGTGAAAATGGAAGTGATCAGTAAAAACATGACGCTAACGACAAAATGACATAGAAGGCGATGGACAATGGACGATGACAATGCTTAGGTGGCGAGCGATAGTGAAAAGTCATTACAAGTATTAAGGAAAAATAAAAGATAACATTTTAAAAAAATAAAAATAAAGGTACCTATATATATATATATATATATATATATATATATATATATATATATATATATATAATTTAGATTGTACTAAGGAGATGAATACATTAAAAGAATTTTTTAATATGTAGGAGAGGGGGGACGTATGAAAAAAATGATGTTAGGATAGATATGATATTATAAATATTGTATTAAAATTTGTAAGCTCGAATAGATATGTGAAAAAAGTGCCCACTTTTTTTTGTAAAATACCACAATGTGGATAACAACACATTAGCAAGAATCAGCATTCATTGAGGTCCTTTATGCTGCGAAGATGGTGACAAACAAATCATTCCTACTGTCGTCTACCACAGGAGTGCACCATTAGATTCTTGCTTATCTCACTCACACCACTTGCCTTTCTATTCCAAGCACTTTGCTTCCTTGGAATAATATGTTATAAATACTCCCCATCCCACCTTTCTTCCAAATCCCCCATCAATAATTTTGACATCCCCCATATAGTATGATCAAAGCTAAGACTGTAGTTAACATGACATGAATATATCATCATTTAGAGTTCCAATTAATATTCCCTTGATTAATTAATAATTACATATTTATATACATTTTTAGACTTTATAAGAGCATACTTGTATATAGTTTTGGGGAGGTATGCGCATATACATACAAAGATAAATAATAATAACTAAAAAGGGAGATTAAGAGAGCATGATGGAACAGCATCCACTAAATGCAACACCCTTTACATTATGTTCAGGCCCCCACCACCCTACCACACAACGCCACCCACATCACATGCACGTGTCCTCTTCTTCTTCGTCTACTTCCCCCTCAACCCGGCCGCCTGTGCTACCTTCCGGTCCAGCTCAACAAGCCAAGAGAAGAAGACCATACACTGGCAGTGAACACAAGCGGATAAGCAAAACCAAGCAACACTACGAGCACTATAGCCTTAAGGACAGGTCGAGCTCGGTCTGGTCTTCGCCGTCGGCGGCGGAGGAGGAGAAGTCCGCGGGTGGCTCCTGCTGAGGGCGGGAGCCCCTTCGCCAGTTAAGTAAATCTATGGTCCCGTCGCCGCTGGCGGAGGGGTCTCCGGCGGCGCACATTGCTCTGCTGTTGCTCACGGTCGCCAGGAACGGGTGGTCGGCGGCGAACCGGGGGGCGCTGCGGGAGCCGAAGCTCTCGAAGCAGTTGCCGGAAGGAAGATACCTGGACGCGTGGGAGGCGATGGGGAGCGGCGGCGCGGTCAGGAGCTGAGGAGGAGGGATGGTGTTGGCGGCGGCGGTAGGCGCAAGGTAAAGGTAGGAGCTCCACCCCACGCTCCTCTCTTTCTTGTGGGCATTCTGATGGCCTCCGAGAGCTTGGGACTTGAGGAACTTCTTGTTGCAGAAGAGGCAATGGAAGAGCTTCACATCCTTTGTCTCGTGGTCGGAGGTAGGCGAGGAGGCGGCCAGGGCGAGGGAAAGATCGAGGGCCGTCGTCGTCTCTGGTGTCTCCGGAGGAGGAGATTCCATCTCCGTTCTCAAAAGCCTTCTCCACCTCCTCAGGTAGAGGGTGGACTTGCACTAGTCGCAGGCAGGGGTGGGGAGGGGGGGGGGAGTTGGGGGAAGGAATCAGTGCCTGCACATATATGGAAAGCCTAAGTGACAACAAAAGCATGTCTACATGATGTCGAGAAAGAGTTTGAAGTCAAAAGATGTTTTAGATGAATTGAAACCAATTTTTATAGAGGCAAAGGAACAAGCAATGCACAGATGGGAAGAGGACCCAGAAATAGGTTGGAACAGGAGCACAAAAGCCAAACACGAGTTGTTTCCCTATCATTGAAGCTGAAAACAAGTAAAAGGTGAATCTAAAGGACCATACCTTTTAATTTAAAAGCCTCCTGTGGACAGCCTTGGCTGGGAGAGTATCCCTGGAGTTGGGATGCGGGAGGGTACTGCCAATTAGCCCATCAAGGCAGTGAAGGACACACAGCTTCTCCCGTATCACCACCCTTTCCAACTCGCAAAGGGAAGGAGGAAGTAACCCGGCGTCTGATCACTGACAGGGCTGCCACCCACCATCCTCAAGTGCAACCTAACACTACATATATAGATAGTCCAGGTTGCAGTACGTTTCCATTTACACTCCGCATAGAAAACAAGCACAACCAGAACCCTATGAGTTAGTATATATATATATATATATATACCATTTGCAAGTGGCAGGACAAAACAGGAGTTTGGGAACAGTAATGTTCAGACTACGGCTGAATAATCCTTCAAGATAGAGAGAATGGGGCGCTGCTGCAGTTTCAGGAAGAGAAAGATGCGAAGGTGGAGCGAGCTCAGAAACAGGTGTTGTGTCGATGCAACAATTCGGAGAGATGGAACCCGCCGCCGGTGGTTACCAAGATGGAACTCAGAAAAATGCGACAGTGTTTGTGGTGATCTGCGCATCCAAGATAAACTTGATCTGCAGACATTAACAAAACTGATGAGCTCCACCAATAGCGATGCAGCAAGATGGCAAGAGACTGTGGCCACACTTTGTTCTTTGCGCTCTGCAATGACAAAATGGTCCTGCATGAATTATTGCGATGTACGATTCTGCAGTTATTGTGTTATGTCTTTGATGGGACAATCTTTGTTTGATCTGCGCATACGAACTGCTGCTATCAGACATGCCACCCACACAGACATCGACCTTCTTTATCAGCATCCATGGAGAGAACCATGCAACCTGCAGGAGCATCAGTTTACCAAAACCATGAAATATCCTCGAGTCTCGGAAGCTCCTTGATGTATGATATCTCTTTGGTGCACTGCACTTGGTCTCAAATGCAAATCTAGACAGATGACGAGTACAGATGGAAGATAGATTCTATCCGATAGGTTAATAATGTAGACGATTAATTGTTTCAGCGACTGTCAAATAATTCTGCTCATCCAACCCACGAAGAAACAATAGGTCCACACTCCCAACTATACCTGTACCAAGTGTTTGCTACGATGTACTACCCAACAGCTGCTTCGACTCGGTTGATTTGGAGATCCAAGCATGCGATTAGTAGAAACTAAGGGTTTATCTGTACCAGAAAGAAATGGTTAGTGCATCAACAGGCTGGCCAGCGTAGATACTGTAAGATAAGGCCACCAAAACCCAGCTGACGGCAACAGGACTATGCGCAAGAACTTTATGAACAAGAGGACAAATGACATGCAGATCTAACGCAAACATTACTGCCTACAAACAGCAGAAAATTGTGTCTGATTAAGAGGCTCTTCGCATGGACACAGAAACATCAGGATATCAATGTAAAGAAGGCATCAGTGATCATTGCCTGGAGCAGACTCCTCCAGCTTCATGGAGATGGCAGCTGCTGCTAGAGTTCTTCCTTTTTCTCAAGCATGACATTTCCCTCACCCATGGAACTCCTGAGGGAAGTACTATGTGGTCTGAGATTACAATGCTCTAGATATCATCATCAAGTCAATATTATTCCTTGGGGCTTTTACATCTTTGATAAGGGACATAGAAACACAAAAAGAGGCAAAGGTGATTGATTTATATATATCATTCTACTGCAAACATATGCTGCTGTGTTTTATGGTCTAAAGGAGTCAGCTAAATTTAGATTTGTTTTCATGCATACAGAGAAAGGTAACATACACTGATCTGAAAGAAGAAAAGCAACAGAATTGTGGCCAATAAGAGGTAGAGGGTTGGGTCAGCTACTTGGTCTGTGAAATTGAAACATGTATGTACTAGGAAAATGATTAAAACTTGGATAAGAACAAAGTGGCTCCAAGAGATGTAGATAGAAGTCAACAAGAATCTTGCAAATGACAGTGGAACTGATTGGACAAATCATTCATGTGGGTAGGCATGGACATGATGTTCCATAATGCATCCTATGGATGACAAGTTATATGACATGCCATATGCTTTACAACATGTGAGATTTAAGGTGTTTTGGAAGATGGTTGTTGCATCCAGGAAAACACAGATGGTTACAGTCGTGATGAAGGGAAGTCCAACAAAAAGAAAGAAAAGTAGAGAGATGTTGAGGAGGATTAAACACTGCTCAGCTGATCTCGCGGTTGCAGAACTCATGTATGAAGTTGGCATACCATTCATTGCAGCAACTCATTGTCTTTAAGTGGATGTACCAGTGGAGCAGATGAATTTATAATGATGCATGGCTCCTTAATATGCTGAAGAAGACTAATTGGACCAAAATAAATTCTTTATATCCAAATTCTTTACTAACTTAAACATAAAAAAAAATTTATCGGCCACACCTCTAACGTTGTTTTGCATGCATGATCTCCTCCCAAACTCATTATCTTCTTGACACCTCTGCGATTAGATCTGAACTTAGTTCATGTATTGTACAAGTATAATTTAAAAAGAAAAACAAGCATCATATTGACATTTGATTTTGTTGCCATGTTTCGAGGTCATAAATCATGTAAGAGGAGATAAATTCCACAGCCCTTTCTGTGGTGCTGCTTGTTATCTACTTTAGTAATAGTCTTATATCCGCTGCTGCGGATAAGGTGCATGTAGCGCATCGTTTTGCAGCCTTGGTGTTATAGTTCTCAAAGTACTTGGTAGGTATTCTTCTTTTCTTCTTTTCTTTTTTTCTTCTTTTCTTCTTTTCTTCTTTCACTTACTGCTTCCAGCAGTTTTGTTTCATATTCCAGTGCGTAAATCAATCAAAGCATGTTATATAGCAAATATTGACATGACCGTTATATTCTCGCACCCTTGGATGACTAGGTCTCCAACGTGATCGATCCGATACAGTAGAGCCGACCTGATACATACATGGTGGAATCAATGATTGTACAACCGACCTGACATATGTAAGATCGACCCGCCACAATCGTAGTAAGCAAAACGCACACCACACTGCTAGGACTACGGACGACGTGAAGGAGTACAATAGCATAGTAAGAAACAAGAGCATTAAAGATTTAAGGTACGAACGACTTTTAACGCTCATTATAAAAGCTAATGCACCTCTACGGAGCAGAGGGATCACAAATCGATAATAAAACCGACTTAATCATCGAAGGGGTCACATTAGGAACCCCACCCGACTTGAACTTCTTGTAGGAATCCGCGATCGACCCGAGCCACAAGCGTAAATTCTTGACCCGAGCTCCAAGGCATCAGCCGCCGACCTTTAGAACTGAACCCGAGGGCTCCTTCCACCCAACCGTGCTCTACCTCCTCTCCGCTCGAGGCGACTGCATCGAGCTAACGCACGCGGGCCAGAACAAACCGTGCCCACTCAGCAGACACAGAAGCATAGACCGCGTCTACTGGACAAGGACGAATATTTTTCACAAACCGTACCCGTAGACACCATGCAAGTGGTCGAGAGACAAATAACATAAATCAAAACATAACACAAGATATTGAAAGAAGAAATGAGTTCTCATTCAGATATCATGACATTTTAAAAATATTTAAAAGATTTATAAAAAAAAATACTAGAAAGTTGATATAATATTTAACTGATTCGAAATCTTCACCTATATTCACGAAAAAAAAAAATAAGAACAGTTATAAGCAACCGTTAGTTAACTTCAACTCAAGCATAAGTTTTCTTATATATTCTCTCATATAAATTTATTTTTTTTATTTTTTACAATCTCTAGATCCCGTAGACATAAATCGAAGACCTATTGAAGCATAAAGATGTATAAGGTTTTTATAGTAATAAATGAGTAATGACTCATTTTTTTACTTGAATCTCTTATTATAATCTACATCGTAATTCATCAATTAGTTTGAATCTTCTTAAGACATGAAAAATACTTATCAACTTAATACTTGGAATGCATAAGTACCTCTCATTTTACTCTTTTATTTTCTTAATCAACTTTCCTGACTCTTCTCAAAAACACTCTTTCCTAACCCTTTAGCAAGTGAAATTGAATTAGTGAGATCATAATTTTATATAATTGAAGACAAATGATATCCATTGTATACAACGAAGTACTTCCATTCTCTTCCTACTACTCAACCATCTGACCTAGGTTGATAAAATAATATTTTCTTGATCCATATATATAGAAATCGATTATTTTAATTTTTCTCAGACATGCTTTGTTTAGTTAGACATGAGAATTTAGATAATACTGTTGGTATATATTTTTTATATTTATAATAAAATAGAAAAAGATTAATGGATGAGTTATTAGAAAAAATCCATCTTATGGAAGTATTTTTTTGAGAAATTCATAAAAAAAACGTACTCAATTAGTGAGAAAAGACATGAATGCTCCCAAAGTTTTTTTTTTCTTTCTTTTTGCCTTCTACTTATGTTGTTGGAGGGCTAAATACATATTGTACTTTATAATTAGTTATATTTAATATTTCAGTTCTTATATTTTTAAAAATTATATTTAAATTTATATATATATGAAAGTAAAATATTTAATCTCATTTCTTCTTACATTGTTAACTCCATTGACGAAAATATTATAAAATTTACTATTGAGTACGTGTGATATTTTTGCTCATTCCAAAAGAAACGAGATTAAATATTTTACATTTATAAATATAAGGATCCCAATATAACTTTTGAAATTATAAGAATCAAAATACTAGAGATAGATAATTATAGACAATAACTTAAAATTAGCTCATTATTGGATTGATAAAGAAACAAACAAAAATGATCTAGGAAGCTAATAGAACTTAATAATACCTAAAATGTGTTTGATCCTTTATTTGTATGACACTATACATATATGTCAATACTATTATAGAGATCAATCTATCCACTTAAATCAAAGAATATTATGGTTTGATAATCTCTAGGATATCTCTTAGACTAGCAGACAAAATACCATTGAGGTTGATGAGAGATATTTTTTATATTATTATATATATTAATAATAATAATAATAATAATAATTTTTTTAATCTGATAACTACGTCAAACGGATAAATAATCAACGTAATTCTAATGCGTGAATTTTCTATGTAAATTTGATATCAAACCAAGCTTAAAATATCAGAATGATAAGCATTATGTAATAGTAATTTTGATTCAAATATTTATTTTCTTATACTTTTCAGATCCATGTGAAATCTGATTCAAAGATATTCGAACATAATTAAAATGGATTAATAATTTCCGATAGCTGAAAAAATGCGGTAATTTGTTATCTCTTGTTGTGCGGTTCGGATTTAATTAGGGATAGACGAAATCTCCCACGAATCCTACATTATCCACGTTTTAGGCACGTGATGAAGAAGTCGTCGCCGCGCCCATGTTTTGTGGTCATTGTCCGACGGCTTCCCACCGGTCGAGGACTCCATCCCCTCCGTCCGTATCTAATCTAACAGTCCACATGCGCTGCCAGTCCACCTTCTAGAGTCTTCTCCTCAACCGCCACTCCTCTCCGTAAACACGCACTTATCGTACTCGGCCAACCAGGCTTGACCGCGAGTCCCATTGAATACCCCCATCGGTTCCCCAGCGGATACCAATCGGGGCTTCGTTGTCCTTGGTTCTTCGATCCAGGCGACGAAATCGGAGGGGTGTGGAGTTTGAATCGCTTGGTTCGTGCGTGTCTTGGTGGGATTTTGGTTCCATCGACCGATCGAGTTAGTGTTTGGCCGCGAAGATGTTCGGAAGGGCGCCGAAAAAGAGCGACAACACGCGGTACTACGAGGTACTTGGGGTGCCCAAGAGCGCGTCGCAGAATGATCTGAAGAAGGCCTACCGGAAGGCCGCCATCAAGAACCACCCGGACAAGGGCGGCGATCCCGAGAAGGTCTGAATCAGTCTATGCCTCTCGTATAATTGATTCGTTTCCTTTGTTTTCCTTCAGATCTGATATCGGTTTTGTTTTGAATTAGATCTGCGGTAGCAGAGATCGTTCTTTCCCCCTATCGTTTTGTTTGTGTGTTTTCTGGAATTCATTTGATTTGTTCCGTTGATTTGCTTATTTATTTAGGTAGCAGATCCTAGATATTCTGGTGGCAGTGGTTGATCGACACAGGTTGTTATCATATTGGACTATTGTGGGACGCTTCGATTCGTAATTTTCATTCTACGTTTTCTATTAGCTTCGTCGGTTCGCTTTCTTGCAGCATCTATATTGAAGTTAATCAATTTTGTGCATTACCGACCCAAGAAACATGCGAATCAGCAATCGCGTTTATTCTGTAATCTAGTTCATCATTTAGGGAACACGCAAAATAATATTCTTTACTATTTTCTTGAATGCATGGATCTCTTGCCTATTCTAGGTGGTGCTATATGATTCTTGTGGATTTGTTTGATGGTTGTAATGCATGCTTTGCCTGTTGTTTATGTGATGCAATCAGTCCATCATGCTGTTCGTTGCTTTCAAGAAATGAAAGACTGTTTATTCCTCTTTCAGTTCAAGGAGTTAGCCCATGCTTATGATGTCCTGAGTGATCCTGAAAAGCGTGAGATCTATGATAAGTATGGTGAAGATGCCCTCAAGGAGGGAATGGGTGGTGGAGGTGGCCATGACCCATTCGATATTTTCTCGTCTTTCTTCGGTGGGAGTCCCTTTGGAGGTATACCTTCATGTTGCAGATTTTGTCATCTTGTAGTATATGAAATCATGCCTTCTTCTTGCCTGTTACCCTCCACTAAGCTGTGTCATTTATCTCTTCGTAACAGGAGGAAGCAGCAGGGGACGACGGCAGAGGAGAGGGGAGGATGTGATCCACCCTCTGAAGGTGTCTTTGGAAGACCTCTACAATGGAACTTCTAAGAAGCTATCACTCTCACGAAATGTCATCTGCCAGAAGTGCAAGGGGTGAGATTCCGACTTCGCCCTGTTGCTAGTTTCCATGATTTGGACAATTGGCTGCTAATTTTGGTTTACCTTTGTCCAGCAAGGGTTCAAAATCTGGTGCTTCGACGAAGTGCTTAGGCTGTCAGGGTTCTGGTATGAAGGTGACAATACGTCAGTTTGGCCCGGGCATGATTCAGCAGATGCAGCACCCGTGCAATGAGTGCAAGGGGACTGGGGAGACTATCAACGAGAAGGATCGCTGCCCGCAATGCAAAGGTGAGAAGGTTGCCCAGGAGAAGAAAGTGCTGGAGGTTGTGGTGGAGAAGGGTATGCAAAATGGTCAGAAGATCACCTTCCCTGGTGAGGCCGACGAAGCGGTATGTTCTTATGTCATTTTCCTTTGTACCTAATTTTTAAAAGACTTGCTTGTGATGAACTTTAATGTTCTTATGATGATGGATACATGATGAATGAATGCTTGCAGCCTGATACTGTCACTGGAGACATTGTGTTCATCCTTCAACAGAAGGATCACCCCAAGTTCAAGAGAAAGGGGGATGATATCTTTTATGAGCATTCGTTGTCCCTCACTGAGGCTCTCTGTGGCTTCCAGTTTGTTTTGACTCACCTTGACAACAGGCAGCTGCTTATTAAATCGAATCCTGGTGAAGTTGTTAAGCCTGGTAAGCTTTGAGCCAATCTAATCTAGTGGAGCATTCTATGGATCTTAGATTCTAAATGTGATTTGTCTGCCATCACAGATCAATTCAAGGCAATAAATGATGAGGGTATGCCAATGTACCAGCGGCCCTTCATGAGGGGGAAGCTCTACATTCACTTCACCGTTGACTTCCCCGATTCATTGACACCGGATCAGTGCAAGGCTCTCGAGGCAGTGCTCCCTCCAAGGCAGACGTCACAGATGACAGCCATGGAGCTGGATGAATGTGAGGAGACGACACTAAACAATGTTAACATCGAGGAGGAGATGCGGAGGAAACAGGCCCAATCTCAGGAGGCATACGATGAGGATGACGATGTTCATGGCGGTGCTCGAGTGCAGTGCGCGCAGCAGTAAGGAGCTCGAGTGGCGTCGTGATTGCTTGCACCAGGTCGGTTGCAGAACTTAATTTGTATCGGCATAATCATCTTTTTGATGTAAATTTACAGCAAATTGATGAAGCTACTACGAACCTGGATTATGCTGCTACTTAAATTTTTTTTTGCTATCAATGGTGAACTGCAATTCAGAATTCGTGGTTCTTTTTCTACCGAGCAAACTAGAATGTTTTTCAGTGAACATAAAATTCGTATTGAACTCTGTTTTTGCTGGCTATATAACAACGAATACTTAAGGCTTAAATATAATGTTTACCAAAAGTAATTTTCTATGAACTCAGGTTTTGCTGGCTATATAACAAAGAATATCTAAGGCATTGTTTACCGTTGACCGTGAATACCTGCAAAGATGGTGGAAAATGAACTATGGATAAGACAGGGAGGGTAGCGTTGACGTTCATCTCATGGTTTGAGGATATGAATTTAATACTTTTCCTCCGATATTTGATCCGAAATGTCTCTTCTATATGTGCTTCCCAAAGGATCAATCACCCAAGTTCACAAGGATGATACTGATCCTACTGAGATAATACATCACATGAATCCCGTTCTTGACAGTGCACGCGAACGTGTGTACGTTCGCATGTTATTGTATCGCGATCATACGTACTGCATTTTTTTATTGAGATTTAAATCAGGGTTACAATCGAAGTATTTATTTAATTATTTTACAAGAAAGAAATTTCATATGTAGTAACAGTCTCATATTGGTTTGAGATCAAAGCAAACTCCAACAGTAAGAAAGAAAATTTGATAGGTAATAATAGTCTCATAATAGTACAAGATAAAGAAAATAGAACAAAAATTTCATAAGCACCAAGAATATCATAATAGTCTAAGATAAAGAAATCGAACTATAAAAAATTCCCTTTTAAATTATTTTAATGTTTAAATATATATTGATACAAAAAATAATTCTAGTGTGAAAATCACATAACAATAATGCCTCACGTAGACACCATATGGATGAGAATATATCTCAAATCATAACACGAGTGACTGAAACATGTAACATGTACATGGGCACCATAACATCCTCAAAAAAATAAAAAATATCCTAGAAATAAGAGAAACATATTCTTATTTTGGTTCAAACCTCCGATCTACAAATTACAAGCGGAGGAAGAAGTCTCATAGTAAAATTAATAAATTACATAATTTGAGAGTCTTGAGTATGAATGATCTTGTCGAGTAGAGATCAAGCCCAATCTCAACCAATGAAGTAAGGTGTTGCACATCCAAATCACATTAAATCTCAATTGTTGAAGTAATGGATGACTTATCCATATGAGTGCAACACTTGGTGAGATGTCACAACTCCTTGTGTGTGCTTAGGAGTTATCCCATCACCTAATCTCGAAGGAGTCCCTATTACTTGAAGACTTCTCCCTTCATGACCTATACGAGAAGGAGATCATTGCCTTCTCAATGCATGAAAGATCCCAAGCAATAGCTAGAAGTCTCACGGTCAACGTAGTTCCAGCTTGTGTTGAGAGCCAAAAGAGAAAAAATAAAAAATAAAAAATAAAAAATAAAAAATAAAAAATAAATCAGAATTGAGTTCTGCCCTCCAAACCTTTTTCCTATATTCTAAAAGCTTTGCATCAAACCCTCATTCAACTATTATAAGAAGTCTTGAAACCCTGTTGTTTGATATCCAAACCTCAAAAAGGAGTTTGTAATAGTAAGTGAGAATGATCCCATATAGATATGTCCTTATTGGATATTCTAATCTACTTAACATACCTTTTTTTCAAACATTATATCTCATAGGACTAATAGTGTCCCCTAACGTTAGAACACCACACCCCCACCTCGGTCATATCACGATTCACCTACGTCTAGCATCGACCTAATATCGGGAGGGTCAATTAAAAGTCCTGCGGCCAGCCTGTAGAGCCCCTAGTAGCAAGTGACTGGCGATATGGCAGAGCAGATGTGTCGGACCGACCAACGAACAATACCCTTGACAGCCGACGAGCCCCTGATAGCAGGCGGTTGGTGACATGACAGAGCAAGCGTGTCAGGCCGACCAACGAGCAGGGCCCCTGACAGCAAGCGACTGGTGGCATTGCAGACCCAATGTGACAGGCCGACCAACCAACAATGCCCCTGACAGTGGATAGTTGGCGGCGTGTCAGGTATCGTAGCAACGACGTGGCCCACAAACGACAAGCTCGCCTATGTAGGTATATATGTCCCCAGACAACCGCTGGTCTGAGGGAGGAAAAAAATCATTCTCATTCAATCACCCCGACCCCTGACTTGTTCGTCGGAGGGACTCGATCGAGCACCAACATCTCGACTAGGGTCTTCTTACAGGGAGGATGCACCACCAATCGACGAAGGGGCTGACCAGAGATCGAGATCGAGTTGCCACATCGCCAAGCCACGGAAGCGAGCTTACGTATATGAGTGACCTCACCGGGGTGACTTATCATCTCACATTATGGGACGACCCCAACAATATCTCTCCTCATCTTAGCGTTAGAGCAAGCAAGTTTTAGTAATATAGAAATATATTAATTCCTCACGTTGATAAATTCGATATTTCTAAGGCTTTCCTAAACCTCTTGTTTTTTATTCACAAATGATAAAAATAGTCACAATTTATCAAAGAAAACTGCGGTTAAATTTGTGCTTAAAATTTATATTTTTTTTAAATGGTAAAATCTTGGATATTATTTTGAGAAAAGCTTGAATTTTGGGCTTTCCTTTTAAAATGATAAAATATTTTATTAGTCATCAAAAATTTTAATTTTTGAGTTTCTTTAAAAACCTAGCTAGACCAAATTGGCTAGATCAATTCGATGTTAAATTGAACTACTAAGTGTTTTTAAATAGTGTTAAATCGAACTGGTAACAATGGTTTTCGTTCAAGTTAATTATTAACCTTATTATTATTATTATTACTCTTAAAATTATATTTTTTCCTATTAAAATTTAAGTCTAAATATTTTTTTTAAAAAAATATTATGATGAAATTTTGAAAAAAATAATGAGCATTATTAATGGAGTCACGTTTTTTTGGTTTAGAAAGCTAAAATATTGTAATTCTTTTAAAAAAAACACTATAAACTAAAAATACAATTACTCCATTCAAAAACATTATGATACTTCCATGCTTTATTATATTTTAATAGGAAATCACTTGTTTTAAGGCATTTTGATCTTTTTACAAAGGGAAAAGAGGGGTGTAATCCAAAAAAAAACCCTACAATTGATCTATATCTACCCTTGTTTTCAACTAAGTGACATTGTAGATTAATTCAAGAAATGTGCTCAGTATCGAAGATTGACTAGACTTACATGTTCATCATGTTTCTACCATTCGAGTATGTTTAGTGGTTTACCAGCCAAGAAAATTTGAGATGGGTCAGACGAGGGATGTAAGGGTTCCCAAAACATACAAACCATCCTTGCATTTGTATTATGATAAAACTTATGATAAATATCACCTTATATAGTTCGAAGTTTGATAGGGATAAAGTCAATTGGATGGTTGACATCGAACGAATGCTTAACTAATTCGATTCAAGTTCGAGTTGACTTAATGTGGAGATCCACTTACACTCGAGACTAATATAAGGTGAGATTTCTAACGTGATTTCTCTCATACCTAAGTGATTAATATTAAATTACTAAATTTTGACATAACAAGTGATCATATTATCATCTATAGCATAAATTAAAAAGTTTTTTCCTCAATAATTATTAAATGGTAAAGCTTTACCACTCATTTCCATCACACAAGAAAAAATAAATAAATAAAGAGAGGGCCTATGTGCTCCCCCCACCCAAGCTTAAAAACACAACACCTAATTATCATTAACCACGATATTTTTACATTTAGGTAAATTACTAAAGATTAATAATCAATGTCAACTTCACGCAAAAGTGAAGGATCCAAAATAATATCATAAATATAAATTTCCACCAACCTTTCATGCGCATGTAGTTTTGTAGTATCTCACGTCCGCAGCATCCTTCAACGAGAGAAGGAGAGGCAAAAGAAGTGAGAGTTATGGAGGCAATTACCAACTTGCCCATTCGTCCGCGGGCCAACGGAATAGCGGAGCAGAGACGGAAACCGTTAAGGGTAGCGTACCGGTCGGCGTTGGGACTAGCTCCGGGACGGGCTCCGCCAGAAGCCGGTGCCTTGGAATCGGGCCAACATCTCCTTCTCCACCTCCGCCACCTCTGCTGGCGACGGCCCCGCCTCTGACACGACCAACCCGTGAAGCCCCTCCACGTCGCCGTTCAAGTCTTCGGTCGTCACGGTGGAAAGCCTGTAGCCTCCGGCATCGGCCTTGGGCCCCAACAGCCGGGCCTCCTTCCGCTTCCTAGCCCTCTCCTTCCGCTTGTCCCGGGCCTGCAGCACCCGGCGGCAGACCCCCGCCGGCAGCCGCACCGCGGTCAGCACCACGAGGTTCACCACCATGCAGGGGCAGCAGCAGCACACTGCGGCACAGTCCGCCGCTGTGCCCCCGGCCAGCTCCGCGCATCGTGGCCCGGCCCGCGTCGGCTTCTTCAGGATCATTGGCTGCCTCCGGACTTGGGCCGCTGCTACTACCGCCCCTGCAGACGGTGGCTGCGGCGTGGGCGGATGCGTCTTCTTCCGCTGCATCCGATCAAATCTCACTAAGGCTTGCGCTCATCGCAGGCGATCGCGACGGTCGGTGACCTCCTCTTTCTTTCGATCAAACTTGGAAGGTTCTGGAATCTGTGGAACGGACCGGAACTGAGCGGTGAACGTGGAATCGGCGTCGGCGTCGCGTGGCGTCACCGAGGGGATTACGGTGGCGGGTTATGGGCTCTCAGGCTTCTATAAAAGGTCGGATCCGGTCCGGTCCGCGGGATGAACGTTGCGAGCTATACGCCGCGAAACCCGCTCGGCCCCTAATCTCTTTCTTATCTTTCTTCACCTCTGGATTCGAACGGTTCCAACACACAGACAGAGAGAGATAGAGAGAGAGAGAGAACAAATAACTAAACATCTCTCTCTTTCATCAGGTTTTGAAGGAGAGAATATGGCAGACAAATCACTCCAAAGGTGCTTGAGATCTAAATCAAGATGATTAGGGGATCGAGAAGTCCAAGGTGCCGTGGACTTTCTTGCAAATGATTTGAGGATCAATTTTACTTGTTGAGATGTCATAAAATTCCTTGCCAATACATTTGTCTTCATTTGATGATAGACAATGATTCATCTTTTTTTTGTTGAACTATTAGTGTTGTTGTATCGGCTTATTAAGGTGTGGTATACCACCATTATTGGATATTCTCGATCTCTTAGTTTTATTGAGAACCATCAACGCGCATGTGGATGTCCAACGTGACATATTTGGTTATTTCTATGCTAATGCAACTAAGTACCCTATGGGGATAGAACTACAAGCGTAAGATTCCAAACCACGATGAGCATCCTAGTCTTTATATTTTTAAAATATCATTTTATTCTTATGAAATTGAAATAGTTAACCTCAATTCTCCTTACGTCGTTAATCTCGTCAAAAAAAAAAAAAAAAAAACGCACATGCTATCACGTGCAAAAAAAGACACGAATTTTAATCGATTTCCTTGTATTCTCCTCTTTCCAACATGCTCGCCCACTTCTCACCGCACTATCTCTCTCACCCGCCGCACTTGCTCATCCACCGATAAGTCCATCGCCACCTATAACTCCTTCATGAAGTCCACTGCTCACCGCTCCATCACGTCTAGGTGCAGACTATCACTCTAAGATGAGAACACATGGACCAGGATCCCCAGTATTCCATCGTAGGGCTCACCCTTACTGTGGTCACCACTGTAAAACCCCACCTTGACTTTTGCCATTGGCTCCACAAACCACACCACCTCTCCTCCTCTACTTATTTGTCGCTTACCGCACTTGCTCACCCCCTTGCCTGCTTACCTGTCGCTTGCCACTGGAGGTGCAATAGGCAACGAATGAGTAGGTTGGAAAGTGAAGAGGAGGAGGGAATCAATCCAAGAAGCATATATAAATTTAATAATTTTAAAAATATTAAAAATATATTTTATATTTTTTATTCATATCTTTTTTAATATGATAACACGTGTAATTTTGTTTTTTCATGAACGAAGTTAATAATATTAGAAGAATTAAAATTAAATATTTTACCTTCATAAATATAATAACCCTAATATTATTTTTAAAAATATAAGGATCAGAATGTCACTTATAATTAATTACGAGGATAATCTGAAAAGTGCAAGATTTCAAATTTCAAAGTGAAAAAAGGGGGGTTTGAACTATGTTAATAACACTCCCAACCAACTTGACGAGTCACATTTCTCATCAGATTTCTTCAGGCAATGCTAATGATGCATTTAATAAAGCTTCAGATTCCTGTGGCAGTGGTTGAGCTGATCGAGTTCGTGCCATCGTCGAGTTCCCCATTGTTTGGGCGAACGTGTGCCGGCTCATGACTTCACCACTCGTGTCGCTAACTCACACGTGTGGAGCCGAGCCGTGGCGTCGATCTTTTTGGGATAAAGAGAAAAGGCCTCTTTCCATTTTTACTCTCAGAATCCTTATCCTCTTTGCCTTATCCTTAGCCTTTCTTTTATCACCGCTTCACACGTGTGACTCTCCTCTTTCCACACGCAACCAATCCCTGCAGTTTACCCCGCCGAGCACCGAACCCCCACGAAATATCTCGCACCCTCATTTGTACCTGCCTCGTAGACTGCGAATGGGACCCGCACTTGGTCCAATCATAAGACGGGTACATTCGAACAAAAGAGCATTTACGGTTGGCGTAAGCTGAATCGATGTGTTGATGTGTACGCTTCACACGTGTTAGAATAGCTTGCGATCCATCCACCGCAAATGGTGAGCATAGGTGACGTATGGCCACTATCTATTCTGTATTAACATAACCCATATATTTTAGAAAAAGAAGAAATAAATAAAAAGACAATTATCATATTTTAGAGATAAATAAAATTTTGCTTTGTTTAAGAAATTGATTTGGAAGATATTTAAAGGGAAAAAAAAAACATTCTATTTCTTCAAGAGGTTTCATTGTAATTTGTAATCAAGCAGTTGCCATCTTTAAGTTGTATAGAATGTATGGTGGTGGCAACCTAAACTTCCATCTCACCTTCTCAAAACCCGAAAGCGGTAGCGGTAACCTCACTAACGGTGACCAAATCCCAGGTCACCGATAAATACCCCGAGCCCCGTCCTCAACCCTCCCTCTCTCTCTCTGCGTTATAAGAATGGGTCTTCGGTTGGCGTATGGCCTGGTGTTCCTCTCGGTCTCCGTCGTTTTCTTCAAGGTGCTCCATCTCTTCCTGAACCCCGTGTTCTACTTCACCTCATAGAATGATGAGGTTGGGATGATTAATTATCATCCGGTGACCTCCGCTGCTGGGCTCGTGTGGCGGCGAGTCGGAATGGTGGTGGAAGATAGACGATGAGTCTATTTAGTTTTGCTGTTCTTCTCTTTGGTCAGTAACAGAAGTCAGTTACTTAGGGGAGTAGTAGTGTCTCGAGTTGCTTTAGAACACCTTGCACTTGGATTGTAATCCGTGTTGAGGTTTGCAAGAATTGTATCAGCCAGTAAAGGCTTTGATCTTTTATATAGACTGTGTTCTGAGTCGGTCAAACTTTGCTACTGTGGACAGAAAACCTGAACAAGTTCCACATCGATTTCCATTTACGATCGGAATCCTGGAATCGAGTAAGCCCGGGTTGGATCTTTCTGACTACCATTCGCTCATATAACTGGAGAGAGAGAGAGAGAGAGAGAGAGAGAGGAATATTAGGAGCCTTTACTTGCATCAGAAAGCTCTCGCTGACTGTGGCTATGTGTACGTATCTGCAAGAAAGTCAAAATAAAGAGGGTTGGTTTACTGTGGATTGGATTAGCTCCTGATATCTTGGGTGGTGGGACTGTTCTCTTAGAGTTGGGAGATAACCTCACAGCCAATATGTTCATGCACTAAAATGTGTAGATTCTGTACGTTGTAATACAAAAAAAAAATAAAAAAACAATGAATCAGACATTAGGACACTTGACGACGCACAGGCATTCAACTGCAGCAAGAAAAGATATCAATCAACATTAACAAGATGAGTGTTGCCTCAGTCGAAACGTATGGTGTGAGAGAGCAGTCCAAGTTAGGAAGGGACGTACCGTCTAGCGAACAGCTTGTGTGCAGTGTGAATCACCGCCGACTAAAGAACATTAGGCTAACAGCACATAGGAAAGCAATATGACGAACAGATGATGTGCACTGGATCAACATAAAGAGAGGAGAAGGGATTCTGTGAGACGCGTCCACAGCCAAACTTACAAACAACTTATGTGCGTTACATTAACAGTTGCTGCGAAGGTGGGTCAGAAACTATTAGCGCCTTAAAGGTCAACAAAAAAAAAAAAAATTCCGTTGCCGGGACTTGAACCCGGGTCTCTCGGGTGAGAGCCGAGTATCCTAACCAACTAGACTACAACGGAAGTTGAATTAATAGTATATAAATTATGTAATATTATAAAATAATAAATTTACACACACACACATGAATTATCTCAACATCTTATCATATTCAAATGTGTTGATCGTCTTCCCTTTATTTTTAAGGGCTCAAAACTAATCTGCATTCTCTCTAATGTTATGGGGTGATTCACTCATTTACATCTGTTGGCGTAAATGGATTCATTGATAATTGTTTTTTTTTTAAGTTGTGCATTAACCTTAGAAATGGTAACCATACATAGCAATATATCCATGTATATTTTTTCAATGAAAGATTTCATAAAATAATGTGATTTTCGTATTAATAGGGTATTTTTTCTTTGAAGTATCTGCCAAATATGTTTTTGTAATTTAGGTCTTTTATCATGATAGGCTAGAACTATTTTTTTCTTGTCTTTTGTGATTCCTTCTATTTGATTCCTTATTGTGATTGTCTTATCAGCAAGATCTTTCATTTTTTTTTCTTTTTCTATGAGTAAATAATTTGTCCAATTCATAGATCGAATTTGAATGGTAGATTCGTGAATAATCTGATTATTATTTTTTGAATCTTTTGCATTTTCATTTGGTTCATGTACTTTGAGTCATTGTCATTCAATTAAATTAAATTGCAGAATGACTAGCTCAATTTGTTTGTTTGTTTTTTTTTTTTGAATTTTGATTCATTCAGATCGAAATTTATCCACCTAACTAATTCTATACAATGTTAAAAATCTAACCGGTCATGATTTACATATATCATGTCAAACAACAATTTCAATCCAACAGCTTAAGTTGTGTTTGATTATGCGTCAAACTTAATAGGGTAAATATTCAGTCGACCACGTTAGTCCGAGGGCCACATCGACTATCCGGGAAAAGGTCACACTGGCATTCACCTCGACAAGTGCATGTGGTCTTTATGCATCGTCGTTTGCTCAAAAGATCGTACTGACAATCAATGGCCTTATCGAACGAAACCCCGGGAATCGGCAAGAGCAGCGTCCTGCGTAGAATCGTACCCACAGGACTCTCGAAGGCATCGTGCCCATTAAACACCTCGGTATGACCTCCCTCCGCTCTACATGTATAAATACCCCAATTATAGCCCATGACAAAATGAGACTTTTTCGGATAACTTCTCATCAAAACCTTTGGAATCTTCTGAATCTCGACTTCCAATCTCCACCCTTGAAAAGCTAACTTAGTCATCGGAGAGGTCACATTGGGCACACATCCCCTCGAAGAAGGACTTATTGTAGGTCTCGGTCGCTTCTTGAAGTTGACCCAGCAACTCTCCAATCCAGAGGTCGCAACTGAGCGAAACTTGGCAAGTCCACCAAGTCTCCCGAGTTTCCTAATCCAACTTGGATGATCCTGCTCATTCATACAGGTTGAACCGTGATGTTCTGACTTCTCGTCCACGACACAAAATCCAACAATAAAACATAATATATATAATTTGATACTAATATGAGACTATTCACTTAGTCAATCCCTCTTAATCTCACACACATTTATATTCCTCTCTCTCTATATATAAACAACTCGATGGTTGTTTGATTAGAATCAGAACTTAATCGGAACCGAGTTCAGCGATTTTGTACTAAAAGCAGAATAAGATTTCGATTTGATTCTGACCTGATGAGGAAAAAAAAACCAAATGGTCAAATGACAATTGGCTGCTAACAATCAAATGAAAAAAAATTGTCATTTCCCACAACTCAATATACGGCTGATTCAAGGAACATATTAGAAAAAAAAAATAAAAAAAAAGATAGATTACCCTTCCAAGAGCTAAATAACAATTAGTTGAAGTTATATTTTTAAATAAATTCTTAAAAATCTATAGATATCATCCTACATTTCATTCTTATAATTGAGACATCCAAGCATGGGAGCTAATAAGAGATCATCCGCCAAGATGACAAAGATTCGCTTGATCAATCAACTGAAGGAATAATTGAAACATCACAATTGTTAAAATTTTTAAATAAAACCCAATTGTTATGCTGATAAAATTATCTTTTTATCGGGTCCAAACCCGTGGGTTTCTGTTTGATCCACAATAGCAATAAGGGAACGTGGATGAGCGGTTGAGATTTGAAGAAGCGATGCGAAGTTGGCCGTACGGCGAACCCACCCTTTATGGCGGGCGGCTGTTCGGGGGACGTGAATTCTTATTTCTGTGATTTGTTCCAGCAAAATAAAGAAGGTATTTACTGGTCTAATTTATTAAAAAAGGTAAAAAAACGTTCTTTTTCTTCGATTCATTCGAATGATATATATATATATATATATATATATATATATATAATTATTTTGTCAAAAAAATTTAAAAAAATAAATGGACAGATTAACCGAACAAGATTAATCGAATTTGAATCGATTCGATTAGGTGATTCCTAATTAGTTATAGTTTGGACCACCGAATCTAAAAAAATATTTGGTTTAGTTTGACTCTTAGCGATTTGGTTTGAACACCCTTACGCTCCAATCAAACTACCTATATAAAGTTATCGACACACCTCGATCATGAAAACATAACATGTTGTAGAACCGAACCAAACTGGGTTCAAGTCGAACCATCACGATTGTCCTCCATGAACCGCTTGACGATCTACATTAGTTGATCAAAAAATTCGAACCAAGAGTCGACTGTGAAGTCGTTGCCCCCCTTAAACTCGACCAGTTCTACCAGCTTTCCCCACCCACTCTGCCTACTTCGTTGCTTGGTCTTGCAAATAGGTCATTCCTCTGCACCATAATCGGAGTCCACCTCCGTCACCTCTAGCTCCAGGATCTCTGATCCGAAGGGGTTCACTAGCGGGTGGTCTAGCGTCGTATAACGAGAAATGGATAAGTAATATAGAGAATCAAGTACTCATCATTATTGTATGGAATTCGTAACAAGACTACCATTCAGTAGAGGAGAGTGGAGTGGTCACCTTTTTAGTGTTTTACAAGTTTGTATTTGATAATAGATCTCGGATATACTACTTCTGTAAGAGAAAGAGACGAGGATGTGACTATTGCTTTTACACCTAGAAAAATAGTTTAGTGACGTTAGATCCTTGATGGAGAATCTATCTACCAATTGCTTGATAAATTGTTTGATCTCGAGAGAGTTGTTGCATGTAACTATGACATCATCAACATAAACTTTAAGCATATGATAACTCCATCTTATTGCTATTGAAATGAGCTCTAGAATTTAAAATTTGACAAAACTGATGCACATTTGGAATAAGCCAAGTTTATTGTACCAGGCTCTTGGAGCTTGGTCAAGTCCATAGTTTTCTAGAGTTTGTATATACATTATTCGAATGTTGAGGTGAAATTTTAATATTAAACTGTCATTAGCCATTGTCCTACGTAATAAATCATTATTAACATCGAACTGTCATAGGGGCCAACCTTAAGTTAATAACCAAGCTTACCATAAGTCAATTGTCATTGGTTTGACTATTTGATTAAAGGTTTCTATAAAATCAATGCTTGATCATCGGTAAAATCTTTTAACTACCGGATATGATTTACATTAAATAATGGATCCATTTGGTTATTAAATAATAACTAAGCTTACGATAAATTGAATTGACTATACAATTGATTGAAAGTTTCTATAAAATCAATACTTGATCATTGGTAAAATCTTTTAACTACCATGTATGATTTGTATTAAATAGTAGATCCATCCGAGTTCTATTTTTAAATGATTTTTTTGTAGGGGATTGGATAATACAAGGGTTCATGTGATAGTATGAAATAAAAAATTATATTTCTTACATATGGCTTAACACTAGTGAGGAAGGTTTTGAGCTTGGGTGATACTCATGATATTTTATAGGCTAACACTACTTGATAAGATCCATTAGTACTTGATGATATTTTGTATGAGATTGAATAAAACAAGAGTCTATGTAATAGTATGAAATAAAAAATCATAATTTCTCACATATGACTTAACGCTAGTATTTTTTGAGCTTGAGCGGTACTCATGGGTTCGATAGACTTTGATGGAGAGATTATGGTGGTGTAGAGATCAAAGACTTAACGTGATTTGACATATATTATTTTTAGAGCATATTATCATATGATATTCAATCATCATGGTATGACTAGTATGAACATCCAAAGGTTTAGAAATACAATAACACCCAAAGTATTTCTCATATATTTCTTTTTCTTCATCAAAATCTAAAGAAATAAATTATTTATATAAAAATTTAACTTTAATTTCTAGGTCTTCTTCCTTTACGATGACTCTCTCTTGTAGTATAATTATAATTTTTTTAAAATATTTATTAATCTCAATATAATGTGATGTGATACTTTCGACTTGGGTGAACTTCTTCCCAAGAAATATCCTTCTTATTGTTTAATATTGGTAAAGATATTTTTCATCTAATTTTTTTTATACTATGCCATTTAAGTCTTAAGGATATTTTCATACAAATTGGACAAAAAATATATATGGTTTGATAGGAAAAAACTTAGCACTACTAGCTCCCAAGCCACCTCTTGGTTGACATCTCAGCAAGAGCTATGCCTCCGGATTAATGATCGACAGCATGCCCCACCTTCCCCAATCGTCTCTTGGCTGACATCTTAGCAGAAGTCATGTCTCGCATTAATGACCGATAACATGCCCCAGCTTCCCTAGCCACCTCCTCGCTAACATCTCAACAGAAGCCATGCCTTTGCATTAATGAATAAGCAACATGCCTTAGCTTCCTCATCCGCCTCTTGGCTAACATCTCAGTACCTCCGCATAATGACTAGCAACATGCCCCAACTTCCCCAACCACCTCTTGGTTGACATCTCAGTAGAAGTCATGCCTTTGCATTAATGATTGGTAGCATGCCTTAGCTTCCCTAATCGTCTCCCGACTGACATCTCAACAAAAGCCATGTCTATACATTAATGACTGAAAGTATGTACTAGCTTCCCCAACTGCCTCATGACTGATATCTCGATAGAAACCATGCCTCTGTATTAATGAGTGATAGCATGACTCATCTTCACTAGCCTTCCCTTCTGGACAATCGGTGGAGCGACCACTGCTTGCCTAACCTAAAGCGACAAGGGAGTCAGTTGAGAGGCATCCCAACAATCTACCCAAGGTGCTAGAGGACACAAGTTAGCAAGCCGCCCTCAATAATAACTCATCATACAAGGTAAAGGGGGCTTGGGCTAACACACGTCCAAACCGCTGGACGCCCAAGTGTAAAAGCTAAGCCCCATACTAAGACGTAACCGGGTAGGCAAAAATCCTCTACTCTCTCATTCACACTTCTCATGCTATTTGTCTTCCTCTCCATCTTTCGTTGACTTAAGAATCATATGGGTTGAGCCAGGACACCCTCATTGCAAGCCTGTTGTGTAGGATTGTTGGTGCACCTGGAGCTGTAACCACGAGGCAACCTAGTAGAGCGATTACCCGACTCCCAAACCAAGTTTTGATGTCTGTAGACAACGCCTGCCCCCCACTTCAACCGAGAGGAGTCACTAGAAGGGACCTACACCTTCAATAGTGAACTAATCGAGCCGACTCACTAATCGATGATTCTCGTGTACAAACATTTTGACACTAGAAGGAGGGTCAAATGTCGCAAAAACATCCTTCTATGGCTCCTCTCGTTGAATGCTCTATCGAAGAGGTTCCCACATCCTGGCAAGTTGATATGGCGACACTAACCCTCGCATGCTATTGGCGTCTGTTTGACGACTCGGGTTTACCCCCTCCTGGACACCCACTCATCTCATCCTAAGCCTCACATGCCCAGCTCACCAAAGCATTCGAGCTCCACTTCCTCGCTAATGTGCAAGTAAAGCCCTCGACTACTATCTTGTAGGGCCAAGGCAAAGGGAAAATGAGCCCCATGCCACCTGCTATGACACTCTCTCGCTTATATAGTCGGGCCAAGGCCCGCTACGATGGACAAATACCAATTCTCTTGTCGAAGGAGTCAAGCCAAAGTTCGCTACAATGGAAGCTGCCATACCAAAACGACGGAGAGGCCAACTCCCCTCGTAGCCATGCTAGGTACAATTCCTACTATTCTCACCATCAAAACAAGGTTCACCACAACAAAAGGAGCACAATCCGCCTCGCTGAACCCCTCGCTCACAACAAGCCCGCTACGACGGAATCCCTCTGAGCCCTCGACGAATCCCTCTGCGACCCTTGATGGAATCCCTCTAACTCCTTGTACGCGATCTCCTTGGCTTGCTAGTGAGCCAACACTAGCTCCAGGGATAGCTTACGGACCTGGGCCTTAGTAGCGCTGCATCCCCACTCCCACTCCAGCAGCCGACGCATAACATCCAACCACTCGGCCTCCGTATTATGGTGTACCACCTTGTCTTTGGCAACCGTTGGTGCCTCTCGGGCCTTTGCTCGACCTCCATGGCCTGTTGATGAGTCAACGCTAGCTCCAAGGACAACTTAGTGA
The DNA here is from genome assembly GCA_029747655.1 of Ensete ventricosum. Classification (NCBI taxonomy): domain Eukaryota; kingdom Viridiplantae; phylum Streptophyta; class Magnoliopsida; order Zingiberales; family Musaceae; genus Ensete; species Ensete ventricosum. Next base: position 7,054,224 of record JAQQAF010000005.1, on the reverse strand, counting down.
CTTGAGCCTCAATAGCCCTACGTCCTCATTCCCACTCCAACTGTCGGTGTAGAACATCCAGCTGCTCCTCGACCTCCATATTGTAGTGCGTCACCTCCTCCTTGGCAACCACCGATGCCTTCCGAGCCTTCGCGAGCCATCACTTGGCCTCCCTGATCCATTGATGAGCCAACACTAGCTCCAATAATAGCTCTATGGCCCGAACCTTAGTAGCCTTGCACCCCGACATCCACCGATGGCAAAATGTCATGACAAGGAGACCATAGTGGGTCCATCCTCTCGCTTATGCTATCGAGCCAAAGCTAATCACAATGAGTCTAGCCTCCCGCTTATGCATTTGAGCCAAGACCCATAATGAGTCCAAGCTCCCGCTTACATGGTCGAGCCAAACCCCATAGTGGATCCATCCTCTCGTTTATACGGTTGAGCCAAAGCCCATCACAATGGGTCCAACCTCCCATTACGACAATGATACTCCCGCTACGATGATCGAATCAAGATCCGCTACGATGATCGAATCAAGACCCGCTACGACGATCAAATCAAGACCCGCTACGATAGAAGCTGCCACGACGAACCGATATCAATACTCACATTACGACGGTTAAATCAAGACCCGCTACGGAGGGCTGATGCCAATACTCTTGCTACGATGATAGAATCAAGACCTGCTATGGTGTAAGCTGTTATGGCGAACTCCCGACAAGTCTCAGTCATCTTCTAGCGAACCCCCGGTGCATTCCCGACAAGCTCTCGATCACCTTCGACGAGCTCCCTGTGAACTCTCAACAAACCCCTAATCACCCTTTGTGAGCTCCCAGCAAACCCCCGATATCTTCGGTGAGTTTCTGGAGAATTCCTGACAAGCCCCCGATACCTTCGGCGAGCTTCTAGCGGTCTTCCGGCGAGTTCCCATTGCATCGTCCAAAACCCGACCCGATGTCCAAACTCGACTCTAACCCAATATCTGATTATATTATATTATTGTAGTTAATCATGCATCATTCATCTCTAACACACAGATTAGATCAAACACATATCAATTGATTTCATCATTAAAATCCGAGATTCAATAACCAAAGCGACCACCTGACTCCCAAACCAAGCTTCATCGCCCGAAGACAATGTCTACCCCCAACTCAGAGGAGTCACAAAAAGGGACATGCACCTTCGGTAGTGAACCAACCAGGCTAACTCATTAGTCCACGATTCATAAGCTATACAAATATATGAAGTCATGTTTTAATAATTAAAATTTTTGGGATATCAGATTAATCGTAAAAGATTCATTAAAAGACCATCAGATATTGCCATCGACTGATCCAATTGAACAATGCAAATAAAACCCCAAATGACTTCAGGATTCTTCCTATCTTACACTCACCTTGCAAACTAACTATGTAGGTGTCGACACCCTTCGATTAAAGACTGTAAGCCATGCACGTGTAGTGTAATGAAGGTGTAGCGGATTGAGGTATTGAACCAGACCGGGTTCAGCTCGAACCGGCGCTGTTGTCCTCCATGAACCGCTTGATCGTCCCCATCAGCTGGCCGGAGGGTTCGGACCAAGGGGCGACCGTGAAGAAGCCGTGCTGCTGCCCCTCGAACTCGGCCAGCTCCACCGGCTTCCCCCACCCCCTCAGCCGCGCCGCGTACTCCGCCGCCCGGTCCCGCAGCAGATCCCGTCCCCCCACCACCACCAGCATCGGGTCCACCTCTGCCGCCTCTAGATCCGGGCTCTCCGGCCCGAAAGGATTCACCAGCGGATGGTCCAGCGTCGCCCCGGCGGGGATCGATAGTCGCCAGTACCGGTCGTTGAGCTCCCGGTTCAGGAATGCATCGTCGGGGCACTCCGCCTCCGACCGCGTCGGCTGGGTCCCGCCAAAGAACGGCATCAGGAGGACGAACCCCCGGAGTCGGAGCGGCGCCAGCGCGGCCCGGCCGGCATGGGAGCCGAACCGGAGCGCGAGGTGGTGAGCGATGTTCCCGCCGGCGGAGTCACCCGAGATAAACACCCGGGCGAGGTCGGCCGACTCGGCGAGCCAGGGGTCTGCGGCGGCCTGGGAGCGGAGCCACTCGAGGGAGGCGACAGCGTCGTGGATGGCGGCGGGAAGGCGGTGCTCGGGAGCGAGGCGGTAGTCGGGGGCGACGACGAGGGCGCGGAGGTCGGAGGCGAGGCGAAAGCAGTAGTTCTGGCAGTTGGGCCAGGTGCGGGAGCCGATGCAGAAGCCGCCGCCGTGGAAGTAGAAGAAGACGGGGAGCCTGCCCTCGCCGGGGGCTTGGCCGCGACGAGGGCGGTAGAGGCGGAGGTGGAGGGCGTGGGGGGCGGGGGAGAAGAGGGCGTCCTTCCACTCGACGGAGCCGTCGTCGACGACGGGGATGGGGAAGCCGGGGTTCTGGGACCGGACGATGGCGCCGTCGCTGAGCACGCGGAGGACGCCGCGGCAGTCGTCGACCACACGCAGAGGGGAAGAGAAGGACGATGCCATGGAACAATCGGCGATGCGAAACAAGGAATTAGGACCGCGGCGTCGCTCAGGGGTTTAAAAGCGCTAGAGAAGCGAGAGAGAGAGAGAGAGAGAGGGAGGGAGGGAGGAGACGACGGACGGTGCGTTGGCGTTTCCGTCGGAGGCGCGTGTGGTGAGAGACTCCATCGGTATCATCGTTTCGTCTTTGTTTACTTGCTGAGATGACGTGATATGGGGTTTGACGTGTCCTCTTTTATTGATATCGGTGTGATGCTATTGTATCTTAATATTTGAAAGAAAGATGCCATACCTGGATTCGGTGGGAGAAACCTAAGGTTAATTACTAGATCTCTTTATTGTTCGACTTTCCAAATTTAAAAAAATTATATTAAATTTTTATAGTTATAAAAGTAAATTATTTAATCTTATTTATTCTAATATCGTCTGTCTTTATTGATGAAAGATACACCATATGATATGTGCATGAATGGTATAAAAATAATAAATTGATGAAAGATACAATATGATATGTGCATGAATGGTATAAAAATAATAAATAAATACGATGGTTATTGTGGTGATAGTCCATGAGAATAATACAATTGTTAGTCTTGTCAATATCGATCCGAACATCTACGTGGAGGAAGAGTAAGCAAAACTATAAACTCATTTGTATCGGTGCTATATTGGTATGCACCGTCTTCCTCTTTTGATGATGCAATCGATAATCAGTGAGAACAAAGATGAGGTAGAATAATGCAGCGTTGATATTGAGGCGGTAGTATAGTGTTGCACCATGTGGTGGTCACTGAGAATGAAAATGAGGCAAGTGAATCATCTACGTTGGTGCTGCATCACCTTGCCTCCTTTTCGTTCTCATCAATTATCGCATCGTTTGGTGCGACAGTGCATTATCTCCTTCGCATCTGCGCCACACCACTCTGCCTCCTCTTTGTTCTTGTCGACCATTGCATCGTTCGGTGCGGCATCGCATTGCCTCCTCTACATCGACGCCACACCATTTTGCCTCATCTTCATTCTCGTTGACCACCGCATTGTGTAGTGCCACACCCCTTTGCCTTCTCTTCATTCTCATTGACCACCACATCATTGAAAGAGGAAGAGAAGGTAGAGTGGTGCAACACTTACGCAAATGCTTCATCGACCTCCTCTTCCTCCTTTGCTATTGTACCACTCTGCCACTTCTTCGTTATCATCGACCATCACATCAATCAGTGTGGCATGGCAGTGTCTTTGCATCAATGCTGCACTGCTCTACCTCATCTTCATTCTCACCAATCACCCCATCGTTTGGTGTGACATTGCACTGTCTCCTCTATGTCGGTGATGCAGTGATGACGTAGATGCCTCACCTGTCTTCTCTTCCTCTGGCATCCCACTGCTCTACCTCCTTTTCATTTTCGTCGACCAACGCATCGTTTCAATGTAGTACTTCACTTTGCGTCGGTGCCCACCACCGCTCTACCTCTTCTTCATTCTCGTCGACCATCGTATCTTCGAAAGACGAAGAGGAGGTAGAGCATTGCGATGCTAACGTATATGCCTCATTGTTTTGAGTCATCTTCCTCCTTGTCGTCAATGTACAGATTAACATCGGTAAGTTCAACCATTGTATTGTTCTCATCGACTACCACCAAAACAGTCATCCATAGCATCATCATCCACCACCACTATTGAAATTATCTTTTTGTTTATCATTTTCATATTATTCATGTACGTGTTGTATCTTCCGCCAATAAAGCCAATAACGTTAGGGTAAATGAAGATTAAATATTTCACTTTCATAATTATAAAGATTTTAATATAAATTTTTAGATGTAAGGACCGGAATACTTGAGAAGTTTCGGTACAAGAGATAATTCATAATTAGCCCAAGAAACCTAATAATGATTGGTTTCCATCTTGATCCGATGAACACAAAAACAACGACACTGGATTTATGATTCGTAACTCTAAGATAGTTTATACAGGGATAAAATCAAATGCAGAAAGATGTAAGGAAAGTTCGGAGCAAATTATGCAAGGCTTCAGGGAACATATGCTTAGAAATAGACTGGGACTTGATGACAACTTCTTACCTGCAATAAACCTCCTTACAACATCTTTTTTGATGCTGTAAACATACCACTTTTTGATGGAAGGAAGAGTTCTGTATTTTGAAAAAGAAAATGAAGAGCTACTGTAAAAAGGCTGGAAAAATAAAATGAAAAAAGAACACCCTTTTACAGCATAGAAATCAGCTAGCTACCACCTTACTCCGATGGGCTATTGTTTGCACATATCATTTTTATTTATTTATCCACAAGCTATATTCTATCATTAAACCAAGTCATAAACTAAAATTATCATTTATTCATGCATTGCCTAAGATTTTAAATATCTTACACATTTTATTGAAAACAGTATAGATCTCGATCTATTCTTGATCGTAAAGCTAATCAGATAGATCTAGTGTTTCCATAAACTTAAATCAAAGGGGATATATGGATCTTTTTTTTTTCAAATTATAATTATGAGGCTTGTAAATACAGAGTCATTCACTCTTACACCATCTTAAATTTTCAGTCAATGACGACACTACATCTAAAAAGCATAATCTTATAGATGAGATATGATTTATGGATTTATATTCCTAACATGACTTTATATAAATTTGGTTCAAGGAGCTTGAACTAGTCACATTGTAACCCTATGGCAATCGACTCATTCTTCACTTGCCATTTTAGAGAAATGAAAGCCTTCTGAGAGAACCATGGATTACTTTCCTACATATTAAAACACCGAAAGCAAGAATATTTACTACCTTCACAACAAGCTAAAGCTAAGAAGAAGTATTCTGTGTCGTGTCCCAAACCAAAAAAGGAGTGCAAGCCAAGAAGGGAATCCCTCAACTTTTCAGCCAATCAATTCGATCCACAATATCACAGTATAAGAGGAAGCAGCCATGGCTTCTCTCGTCATCCATCCATCCATCCATCCATAGAGAGAGTGAAGAGAGGATTCAATGGACACCAAGCCAAGAACTGCGTCCGTTGCCCGCTCCTACGAGGAATTCAAACCCACAACCGAGCTGGTTCCTGGAGAAGCATTCGACACCTTCATCATTCGTCTTCCCGGCAAGCTCTCTCTCCTTCTCTTCTTCTTCTTCTTCTTCTTCTTCATCATCATCGTCATCCACATGATCAGGTCCGAGAGAAGTCTCTCAGCGTTTGAGATTGGTGTTTGATGCTGGCAGGATTCAGGAAGGAGCATCTGAGGGTGCAGGTAGACAACCAAGGCAACCTCAGGACCAGCGGCGAGCGGCCACTGGATGCCACCCGGTGGAGCCGATTCGTCGTGGAATTCAAATTGCCGGAAAACTGCAGCTTGAGCGACGTCCGAGCTAAGTTCGAGAACGAGACGCTCCTAGTGAGGTTCCCCAAGCTGATCGCCCCCGAACCAGTAGTTCAAATAGAAGAGCGGGAGGAGGAGAAGACGAAGAAGTTGCAACCGCCCAAGGAAGAGAAGGACGTACCTGCTAAATCCAATGGCGACAAGGAAATGGTGCCAAGAACGGAGACAGGGAAGGTAAAGGAGAAGGACGTACCTGCTAAATCCAATGGCGACAAGGAAATGGTGCCAAGAACGGAGACAGGGAAGGTAAAGGAGAAGGACGTACCTGCTAAATCCAATGGCGACAAGGAAATGGTGCCAAGAACGGAGACGGAGAAGGTAAAGGAGAAGGATGAGGCTGCTAAATCCAATGGCGACAAGGAAATGGTGTCAAGAACGGAGACGGGGAAGGTAAAGGAGAAGGATGAGGCTGCTAAATCCAATGGCGACAAGAAAATGGTGCCAAGAACGGAGACAGAGAAGGTAAAGGAGAAGGACGAGGCTGCTAAATCCAATGGCGACAAGGAGGTGGTGCCAAGAACGGAGACGGAGAAGGAAGAGAGTAGCAGCAAAGAGAAGGTTGAGGATCAAAAATTAAACGGTGAGAAGACCAAAGCGAGGGGGAGAGAAGAGCCAGAGAAGGAGAAAGAAGAGGTGAAGGATGATAAAGAGAAGGTTGAGTTAAGCGGTGGTGGAGCGAGAGCAGAGCGGCCGGCGTGGCAGGAGTTGGGTGGCATCATCATGGAGCTGAGCCGGGCCGGGAAGAGTAGTGTTGTGCTATGGAAGCTGGCGGCAGCCATGCTGGTGTTGTTGGTTCTCGTGTTGTTCCTCAAGCATCAATTGACGCAGGCGGAGGAGACCCGCAGCGCTAGTCTTTGATCGATGCCTTTTGTTTCAACAACAAAAGGCATACACTATACTGTTATTGCATCACATATATTTGAAATAAAACAGAGTTGATACAACTTCAAAAAATGGCCTCCTCCAGTGAGTTCCACATTTAGATTTCCCAATTACCCACATCCAATTTGATCCTAAATATCCAGATTGATGACCTCATATCAAATAATAGTTGGTAAATAATCATTGGATCCGAAATATATCGCGATGGACATGATCAGATAATGACTTTTTTGTTTTTTACATAACATATATCAGATACTACACAATCATGACAGTAGTGTCTTAGGCCTAATTCATTAGCACTGTTCCCTGAAACACCTAACGATACCAAATCAGAGAGAGGTGTTTTCTATATTCTTGAAACCTTCTAACTTGCAGAAAGAAAACAAGCAGATGATATTTGATTGTGAAGGGAACACAGAATTTTGTCTTTTGAAACACAATATCTTCTCTATTCCTGATTTTTTAACATTCAAACTAGAGGTAATTGTTGGAACAGAAAACAAAAGTTGTGGACTGCTGAGGAAATCGACATATCTCAACCGAACAAATGCCCCAAATGCTAACTTAGGGGCATGATGATCTTCCACATCTACACCACAGAGAGGTTCAGATGTTCCAAATGACAGTCTAAAATTGGTTCCATACAACCAAATTTTGGCAAGCTACCCATCCCCGAGCATCATGTCATCACATCCAGAAACCTGTCATTTGGTGCTCTAGCTATTAGAACAGCAGACCAGCAACTACAAGATGATGCTAAAGAATAGGTTTTGAAGCCACTGTCAGCTTCCGCGGCTGTTCTGTTGTGAATTGTTAACTAATTTTTTATGGTCATCTAGAACAAAGAATGCATGCTCAACTGGTCTATATTAGAAGGATTATGAAAAACATACACTCGATCCATTGAAACAAGCTCTAATTGTGGGCATCGTAAGTTAACAGCAAGAGTATGTTTTCACAAGCATCTGTTGGTGAAAGCATAAACAAATTCATTGTTTTACAGGAGGGATTACCAAAGATGCTTTGCAAAATACTCAAGTAGTAGAACATACGATAGATAGCTTTCTGCATTGCAGGTCTTGGTGTCAGTTTCTTCTGGCCTTCTCTAGATCAGGTAGATCTGCAATCATAGAAACATATTTCAGAAACGGCAGGCTGTGCTTGAATAAATGTGCTGACTAACAAGACTCCTTTAATTTTTTTTTTTTTTTTGTCCATGACCAGGTGGATAAAAACCATCTGTATGGACCAGAATCAAGTTCCAAAAGTTACAATGGAACTTAGGGCTAGGCACCACACAAGACCTGATGGTTTGTACACACGTGGTCAACTTTCTATTCTAAATGGCCTGGAAAACAAAATGTCACTGCTATAGAGCCAAAATCTTGTTAACAAATAGAGTGCAGATATTCTTACAGAGTAATCCATCATCATCACTGCTCTCATCATTCATGCCACTTATCTAAACAACAATGGAGATTAAAAGTGGTTAAAGGCTCTATAAAACATTTAGCAACAGTAGAAAAAGTGAGGGGGCCTAGAAGAGTGATTGCACCTCATTGTTTTCATCATCAGAAGCAAGTGAGTCAGCTGTAAAGAGATGGATGTCAGTTTTGATTTGTCCAATTAAAAGTCTTCATTTGTCAAATAAAATGTTCCAATGCAAATTCTTAAAAGCCCAGAACAAGAACAAAACACAACTGTTTGTTTTTTCCTTTTTCTAACTATCTGTTGAACGGAGGTTTGTCACATTTTTTGGGAGGACAACCGTAGTGCCCATTCCCTTGCCTCTTTTACCAAACTCTCCAAATCTTATCAGGTGTGGACAGATAATTGGCACCCTTGCTCTGAGGAACAAGGTTTTGGTTGTACTAGAATCTATAGTAATACATTTGCTTCTGCTTCGGAGGTTTCTTTTTGATGTACTTGAACTTAAACAAGATGTTTTCATCTGTGAATGAAAAATCAAAATACATCCCAGACAGTTTTTGTATTTTTCATTTAACTGCTATGTCAAAATCTAAATCATTCATTCTAATTCTACAGAACATCCTTCTGGTAACTTTTCCCATGTTGGTGATGCTCCTTGACCAAAATGACAATCACTTTAGCTAGTAGTTATTTTCGAAAATTTTCTCCTAGGTCTTAATAAAATTATGTACCTAGGTCTTGGTAAAATTATATACAGTAGAATTCCACAAGCTCATGTTTGATCTATAGATTCAGATTATTGAACTCATAAATCAATTCTAATCATTTCTAATTAACATAAACTTCTAACATGATTTCTTTAGCCCTCTTTTGTTGATCAACCTGTTGATCATTGGACAGTTATGGAGCTTCAACAGCAAGCATATCCAAAACTGCTCTACATACAGAGGGCTTCATATGAGGTTTTCACCTCTTACATGTTTCAGTTATAAGTTGTATTCACGTGAATAGCAACAATATTCACAAGTATTTTCTATGAACTTCCATTTTATGTGGTGGACCATATATACTCTACATGAAATCTGATGTTTGGTGTATTCAATATTGGAGGCTGTAATTGTTAGGTAGTTTTGAGTCAGAACTTTTCACTAGAAAGAAAAATAAACTTGATTGGATGGAGCAAACATAACTAGATGCAAACATAGAAAACAGCAGATAATCTGTTGTTATGATAGAATATCAAGAAGATATAGATCAAAAGGTCCACCCGTATAAATACATCATGTGATAAAGTTAATCTCTGATATCAAACAACCGGAAGACTGCTGTACCATAAACTGAGATGAAGCAATGAAGTAAAGAAAAAGAAAGTACAAGATAGACAGAAGCCATAAGAGGGAGGCCGCGAAATGTTAAAACGAAATAAAACAGCAAACAGAATGACAAAAAACAAGGGAAGTAGCATGATGCTCCTATCAATGTGGGATATGGAGAAAGGTACTGTATGCAGTCTTACTACAAGCAAAAAGAATGTTATTATGACTCAAACCTAGGTGATCCAAATCACTTGGGTAATAAAGGAGCAACTTATAATAATGCCAAGAATCACATCAAGTGTACAAGCCTGCATCAAGTATATATTTCTAAAACAAACTAATATCATCTTAATAGTAGTGATGTTCGGGGTACAACCTACCATGAATGAAACAATAATGCAAGCATACAAACTTGTTGCAGCAGAAAATTTTGGGTGATGGTATGACGTACAATGGAGGAGTAACAATGCAAACAAACTTGTAGCAGCACTACCACAACCAAAAAAGTGATATTTCGTGAACATAGAAAGACCAGGAAGAATTTGATAAATAACAAAAATTGAAGGTTTAAGAAAAGCATGATTAATGATAACAGTCAGATGCAGCTTCCTCCCATATACTGTAAAAAGAATGGTCAAAGGACATTTGGTTGTTTCGATAACGGACAGCACCCAAAGCAGTTAAAAGGCCAAGAAAACCGCACCCCTTTTCTCTAGTAACCATCTTTAAAGGACAAATCTTTAGAAGGATTCCCTAACATGACATACTGGATGAATTAAGAAAAAAAAATTACTTTCAGTTTCTTTTCTTAGAAATATAAATCCATACAAAGATAATAAGTAGATTATAGATGATTAGCAGATACCAGAACCTGCCTATAAAGAAAAACTTCACTCCTACACATTTGAGATAAATTTATTAACTCATGTTACATAATATTAGTAATTAAAAGGAATTTCTAGTCATCCAATTCTTTCAAGGCTTGAAGTACTCCAAATGACACAAATCAAATGTGGATAGAAAAGCTCATGGACAGGACAAGAATGATAGTAAGTGACAAAGAACTTTACTAGAACAAACCTAGGTAAGATTTCGAATTGAGAATTTAGTGATTTCAGATAAAACATATGTGGCAGAACTAAAAAATTGATATCTGATAATGTTTCCAATAAAGTTACTCAGACCAGGGAAATACCATCATACTGAATAAAGCTAACTTCCTACTTCCAATTGTGGCAAGGTTTCAGCACACTTTCTTAACTTCATGCATAAACTAAAAACTATTCAGAGAGATAAAACAAAACATATCTATAGTGTACATCCACTAATAAATCCTTAGATATTTAGCTCACCAAAAGTTAAAACTTTGGTGATAAAATCCAGGTTTATATATTTGGTCATCAATATAACACATCAAGACTTCTGATGCATATATACGAGTATAGGACATGTATGAATTAGATAAGCTTGCCTAGAAGAGGCCATGACCAGTATATAAGAGACAACCCAGGGTCTAAAGGCTGTCTTTGAACCCATTTGGACAGTACAACTACCAAATAACTAAAACTGAAGTAGTAAAAAACAATTAGTTTTTTACTTCTTCAGATATATACTTACCAATGTCAGATTCTTCGTCATCTTCATCGCACCATTTATTCCAATCAACTTTGATATATGGAGCAGGTTTTTCCTCTGACTTCTGCAGCCGCTTCCACCAACCTTTTCTCTCTTTCTTGATTGAGCAGATTATGTTCCTCATCCCAATATTTGTTTTACTAGCCTGATAACACCATTAAAAGACAATAAAAATAATACCATAGAACCAAAAGGGCTCAGATGCCCCCAAATCAGGAGATGTGACAGTCCACCGAATGAACATGAGCTATATATATATATGTGTGTGTGTGTGTGTGTGTATGACATGTATATATATGTATATGTACATGTGTGTATACATATATATACAGAAACCAGAAACCCAAGTCGGCTTGGTGGAAGATTACACACACTATAATTTAAATAATGACAAACACTAAATTGTTAAAGGAAGGAACAAAAGATTATTACATCAAGAGGTATTATCTAACTGTTTTATATTAGTCACATTTTTCTTACATTAATGTTTTCACCAGTTCTTTATATGTGGAACACCAATACATTTTTTGATGAGTTACCTGTGCAGGTAGGAGAAGGTTGTAAGTATTTTAAAAAAATATCTATTAAATGGAGAGGCATCCTTCATAGTGCACATATTGAAATTACTTGTAATACATTAATAAGAAAATAACTAATGCATTTCATATAGTTAAATCAATAAGTCCAATAATAAGAAACAACTCATACTTATCATGTTCATCATATGTCCACATTTATGCGTTAATGCCTCTTCTTATTATTTTCCTCTTTTCATCTTATACTTATGTCATATATCATATATACATTTTATTCCTTTCAGAAATGTAATAACTAGACACTTAGGTGCATGCTAAATGAACTTATGGAAAGCAATCACAACTTAGGGACAACATTCTTGGTGGATTTCAGCGCCATTATACATGTTGCATCTATCACGTAAGGATACATGTAAAATAAGATGCTAAAATGTTACCCTTGAAAATCATTTAATAATATGTTTTCTCATTAATTCCCTCAAGCTACTGTCGGGTATCACTTAAACTACCTCATTGCCTCCGTCTTGGTAACTTGAATGACATTCCATTACTGATCCCAAGGTTTACATAATCCTTTGTTTATCGCCCTTGGAATCCACAATGAATTATTAAGAACTATACTGAAAATATATATGTATAATATTTGTTTATTTATATTGCATGTCAAATTGTCACAAATGTACTTTTAGAAAAACCTAAATTCATATATCAAACATCTATGAGACAAAATTTAAATAACTAACATGTTGTGACATAAGAAATACAATCATAAATATCGTTAAATAATTACAAAAAGGAAAATAAACTATCACAAGTCCTAGTATTCAATCAATATGTATGAGATATATGCTCACTTAATTTTGATATTCAAAGTACCATTTAAAACCTTACTAAATAATATAAAGCATTTTTAAAACACCTAGTTGGGTTGACAAGCCACTTACGCCGGGATTTAAGCCCTTATTGAATTAGTCCATCTTAAGTTAAATTCTTCTATGTGGCGATTAAATTAGTCAAATTAGACATAAATCACAGGGTATTTTAAATGTTACTTTAAATATCAAAACTGGATGGGCATGTATTTATATTTATTTATTGAATACCAAGATATTTCATAGTTTATTTACCTTTTTGCAATTACCTAACAATACTTACCTGTTAATAAGATTATATTGCTTGTGTGATAACATGTTAAGTTTTATCACATAGATACATATTTTATATTATGAACTTTGTGTTTTTACAAGTGCATTTAATGTAACAACTTAACATGCAGTATAAAAAAAAAATTATATATATGTATATTTTAAAGTTAGTTCTCAATAATTCGACTAGGTAGTAGCCTTAAAGAGGGAAATAGAGAGAATATATTATCATATTATTTTCAAGGGTAACAAAAAGTGAGAAATATGTCCTTAGGTGGTTAACCCATGATTAGACACATAAGATGACGTTTAGGTCCACCAAAGGTGTTGTCCACAAGGTGAAGTTGATTCCATCAGGTTTTGGTACTACTTGAGTGTCTAGTTATTATATTTTTTGAAAAGAATAAGACAAGTATATGATAATATGATATAAGTATGAAATGAAAGAAGAAAATAAAAAAGATACATCAACACATAAATACAAGCAAATGAAGAATATGATTAATATGAGTTGTTTCTTGTTGGTGTAATATTAACTTAGCTATATGAAATGCATGTGTTGTATTTTTATTGATGTATTACAAATAGATTAATGTGTTTAAAGTCATACTTACCTGCCCTTAGAGGAGGGTCATCCACTTCCTAAGTACTTTCTTTTAAATACTCACCACCATGTATTTGATTTAAGGTTGAATGTGTAGCTCAAAGTTTTACATGTGGAGTGGATTTTAGGATTGAAATCATTTATGTAAAACAGGATTTTATATTAAAGGACTATTGAAAGAATTAATGTCAAAAAAATGTGTGACTCTGAGATATAAAACGGTTAGATGATACCTCTTAATGTAATAATCTTCTATTCATTATTGTACCATGGTACTTTTTTAAATATAACATTTGTCATTATTTTAGCTATAGTATGTAAGCTTCAACCTGGGTGTGGGTGACTATAAGTTAACCTGATTTCAGAAAGAAAAAAATATATAGTCAAACTTGAATTAGTCTAGCTCATGTCTATTCGATGGACCATTGAGTCCCCTGATTTAGGAACATGACAAGAAAAAAACTTAAAGTTCCTGTAATAATAAGAGCACAACAATTATAGATTTTACACTTTCACCCACTCTTACTCAAAGATGAAAGCTACATGACAAATGGCTTCAAACAAAAATCAACTTGGAACTTGTGTATTTTAGGACATATGGTTTCAATATGTAGACAACAAAAACGAAAACAGTGCTTTATTTAATTATAAAAAAAAGACTATTGTGAAACAATGTGTCAAAGAGATAAATTTGATCCATCGACAAAGAAGACTATGGTCGGTAGGTCCTTTTTTTTTTTACTTAAGTATGTTGAATTAAGTTCATGAAAGCTTGTCAGTAAGGCTAACACCATGTAAGATGTTCAAAGTCACCTCAACTAGAGGACCAATATTGATGTGATATTCAATCTTAATTGCAGTGCATAAAATGTATCAAATTGAAGAATTGCCATTTTTTTTGTGCAAGAGCAAAATGTTTTTAACCAATGCTTTCTTCTTAAACTAAAATTAAATTAAACTTTTCACTTCCAGTCATACATAACTCTCTGATAACTCATGGAATAATGGTCATCCAACTGAGCAAAGCCATCTTGAAGTCACACCTGCTTGCACAAAAAATTCATCAACTATATCAGGATAATATAACAACTCGAGTCCCATTTTCTCCAATTTTAAGTTTCAATTGGCTCATGTTCCTCGTAAGTTGTCCAATTCAACCGAATGCAGAAAAAATAAAAAATAAAGTTTGACAAAACAACAACTAAAATTCACAAATCACACAAAATATAAGCATATTTTATAATAAGAACAGGCCTCAAGCTTTATCAAATTTTGCGCTGGTAAAGAACCTCCCCAATACCCACAATTTCATCTGTCGATCCATAGACCACAATCATCTTCAGATTGGCATAAAGATTATAAAAGCTTAGAGATAAAGATCATGCATTGTAGTATTGCACATACAACACATTGACCACATGCTCCTTCCAGCACATACAACACCTAACATGTGTATGTCTAGTCTAAGTAGGCAAATATAACTCAAAACCAGAACATAAATTACGTCATTAGGTTAAGCCGATTTGCACTTTCAAAATGTTCTGCAAAATGTGAAAGGAAGAGGAACAAAAGGGAAAGCATCTTGCCTCCGGAACAATCGAATCGTACAGCTCGAGGCTGAAGTCGAAGCGTTCGCCCTGAGCCCCGACGGCCGAGAACCTAAACGCCCCCTGCGGCTCGCTCTCCACGGAAACATCTCTCGCGTCCGGCAAAGACACGGTCAGGTAAACCTTGTCGGAGCGCTGCGCCCATAGAACTTCCGGTTGGCGGCTAAACACCCAGAAACCAAAAGAAATACATATCAAAAAAGGAAAAATATATAAATAATCAACAAAATTGAAGACGAAAATTTTAAAGCAAGAATTTCTTGGTCATCGTCGGAGAACAAAAACCAAATAGAAATTGTAAGAGAGTCACCGGTTTTGTTTACCTCATGGATGAAGAACCTCGAGGAGATGCTCCCCTCAACAAGTGTCGAAGGGGGGTTTGACGTAGTGGAAAGGAAAGGGGAAGGGAGGCGAGAGTGGGAATCAATGGGCGGGGAGGGCGGGGAAGAGAGAAGATGGGGAGCAAAGCCGTAACATTGGCAGCAGAAGCTTCAGAAAAAGAGAAACATTGGCAGCCATAACATTGACGACATGTAAAAGTGACTCTCTCTCTCTCTCTCTCTCTCTCTCCATGCGTTGTTTTTGTGCTAATTATATATATTAATTATCTTTCGCATTTCGACATTTATATTTTTAAAAATTATATTAAAAATTTTATATAATAAAAATTTAATCTCGTTTCTTTATTGAATGAAAATATCATACGATTTATCACTAAATATATATAATTTTATTCAAAAATTATTAATATGGGACTACACGAGTTAAGTGCAATTTATTTTTCCGTCACTATAAGTTGATAGACTAAAAATTTTGACCGTCCGTATAAAACGAGCCTAAAACATTAAACCCCTTGGTTATATATATATATATATATATCATATATCAGAAGAAGATAAAACATTTATAGTGTGCAACTATTTAGAGGTTTAGAGCTCACTCGTCTTGCCGTAGACAAGAAACATAGAGCTCTTGTCACAAGGACTATGGACAGTAATGGGTCTGAGTTAGGTAGGTTTTACTTAATCTGTTCTAGCAATGCTACTAAAACCATTTTACTGTCTTTAGAAGTCAAATTTAGAAATATAATATTATTCTTGGGTTATAAAAAGGCCAAAGATATGTGGTTTTTTTTTTAATTAGTCCGTCTCATCACGAATAAATTACCGTAACATACTTGATACTATTAATGTTTTAATTATATTTATTTAAGCAAATTCTAGAAGAAATACGTGGTTTTTGTTTTTTGGTTTTCCTGAGAGCGCCCATTTCTCTTTTTCCCTGTAGAGCGTTTTTAATAACTTTCGAATTTTATCCTTAAAAAAATTGAAGAATTTTTTCGCCCTTTTCAATTATTTTAATCTTTTTCTTGGTTTTGGTTTCATCCGGTTTAAGTTCGGTTCAAGAAATTTTGAATCGATTCATATAAACTCAAACTAGCTTCAAATTTTGATGTAATATTCTATATATATATATAACCAATTATTTTTTTTTAAAATATTTCTTTCTATAGGCTAACTATCATTTTAAAGACGAGGACTTGGATTATATATTTTTACGATTTCCATAATATTTTTTTAATTTTTAAAGAATTTTATCATTTCTATTTTTTCATATTATTATATTTTGGGTTCTTAATTTGGTTCGGCTGAATTCATTGGACCGGTTCTTAACGCATTGAATCAAGCCAAGAAAGAACCGATTATAAAGAGTTGGGAAGAAAATTAAGGCAAGAATATTTTTAGGATCATAAAGAGTAGAAATGCTATGGAAAAGACATAAAAATGGGACGACCACATGTCAAAACCATCGGTTTATTCACCCTATTCATAATATTATAAATATACTTATTTATGATTGTCCATGGGAGAAGACGAGACAAAAGGTTTTCAAAGGGGATAATTATAAACATTATACTTATATTATCATAAACTTGTTATTTATAAAATACCAGCACCAGGTTTATCTCTGCCTAATGTGATTAACGTACTATAATTAACGATAGTCATTTATTTTTTATCACAAAATGTTTTTTATTTAAATGCTATCTGCATCTCTAAAAGTGAAATTAAAACTCGAAAGCTCCGGTTGGTCCACTTTCTTTTCAATCTGAATCAAATCAAAAATAAGAAAAACAAGTAGACAGGACATTTGTAAGGCCGAGATATAGATTTAGTAAAAGAGAAAATCTACAGTCAAATTTCAAAATTGAAAGTTATCTTTTTTCTGGAGATAAAAATTATCCTAATAACTTCGATTAAGAATGTCACAGCAGTATGCCGAGGGTCGATAACAACAGCAGCATTTTATATGGAAAAAACCCATCCATAAAACTTTAAATTTTAAACTATAGCAGACCGCATTCAGTGGAACTGATGGTTGATAACACCATATCGCAACACTGATATACCCTAAAAAATAACTGTGTATATGATAAAACAACATTATGCTAACCCACCAATAAAACAGGAACAGTTGCACGACATCGACTGTCACTATCGCATAGTTTGTGATCGCTTAATCGCAACCAGTTATCTCGGAAGCTTGCAGGACAAGCAGTGGACTCAGAAGCTTGTGGGTGCCGCAATGGTATAATGGGAATGCAACACAAACATAATGAAGTTAGCAGCTTTCTCAAAAAACGCTCAAAAATCAGCTAGATGTAACCGTAAAATTTTTGCATGAGGTCCCAAAAATTGAAGACAATATAGCAATAATAGCTTTCAGGAGCAACAATCTCCGTAACGTATATACTGAATCCCTGGAAAATGTTTAGTAGTCTACTGATTCTTGACCTGATGTATTCTTGTCATTTGGAAAACGAGTGCATCTGACTGTCTGTGCTTCCATCGCCATTGAAAACTCATTATAACACCTAGTAGCCGAGAAGGATACATATACGAGCAACACCAGAGAAATGGCACATAACCGCAGAGAGAGAGAGACGTTGATGCTATCTGATCGGCATTCACCATATCTTTTTCCTCACCCAAAACAGAAGCATGACAACTCCAAGCACAATGGCAACAGGAGCCCATTTTCGAATCAAAGCCTGTCATCAAGCAGGATCCAATATCAGCGAGCAATCATAGCGCGCACAGACTGAATCTGAAGTTTCATGTCATGAACCGATTTGTGCAATAAAGTGTATAGATTACATGTGTAAAAATGCATGAAGTCGCAAATTGTCCTCCCTCAAATGCCCCCAACCATCTAACCATTATCCACACTTCAGTACCACATGAACAAACAATTTTAGTGACAGGATCAACTTGTGCCAGTTTACATATATACACGTGTATATGCAACAGTAAAAGAAAACACATCTGCTGACACTTAAAGATGTCATATTTCTTTGTTTACCAATGTAAATCCTAGATATAAGGTCATGTGTGGTGTAGAGGAAGCTTACTTTTACTTTATCACAAAGCAAATATTAGGGGTCACTTCCATCATTATTGCAACTTTAACAGTGCTAATAGACTTAATGATCTATGTTTACTTAACTAAGCATCCACAGATGTACCTGATACTATGAAGCTGAATTTTAAAACAAATTAGTACTGTCTACACCATTTTAACTTCGAAAGGTTTCTGTTTGCCAAAATGCTCATTTTCATGCAAATAAAGATTGGCAACATCCAACACAGTCCATAATCTCATACCATGATGTCCGTTCCAACCATTAACTCAAATCATAACATGTCTATTGCATCATTAACCTTTTCCCTAATTAGACCCACTTATATCATACATGTGTATACATTTATAAATGGCCTACTACAATTATAAATGTCATACACCGTACAATTAACATTTAGAAGTACCACACAGCTCTTATTTTAATTTTAATGATCAGATATGACAAAGTTATATTAAGTTCAAGGTTTTACTTACCGGTCCATACCGACGTACCGAGTTCATCTCGGTACTGGTACGGTACTGGTACCAGGCAGTACACAGTGCATACCATCCGATATATTAAAATATAATATAATATTTTATAATATAATATAATATTAAAATATTAAAAAAAGAGAGAAAAAGGGGCGACGTTGCCTCGATCTTTCTCCCCGCGCGGGAGAAAGAGCGCCCACGACCCGCGGGCGGCGACAGCGCGCGAGCAGCGACAGCGCACGGGCGAGGACCGCGCGCGGGCGATATGTTTTTTTTCTCCTCTTTTCTTTTTTTTTTTATTTTTCTCTTCTTCTTCTTCCTCCCTTTTTCTCGCTCAATCGACCGCCGACGGTCGATTTCTCCCTCAATCGACCGTCGACGGTCGATTGAAGGGGCCGATGACCGAAATCAACTGCCGACGGTCGATTTTTGGCGGAACCGCCAGGTAGCGGGCGGTTCGTGTACCGGCAACCTAGCGGACCGGTATGTACCGCCCGGTATTGCAAACCTTGATTAAGTTATTAACCCAACAACTCAGATTTTTTTTTTACAACTCAAATGTTACTAGCTTAAAACAACATGCCCAAAATGTAAGACCAATTTATTAGTTATTGGCTCATCTTTAGTCCAATGTGGGAGTAATTGAGGCATCACTACATCCATGCTCAAAGACACTCAAAAGTTTCATGTCATGATCAAGGTCCACCAACATGACTCCCAGAATCATTTGCTAGTGGGCAGCAAATGTTTCAACAATGACATTGTTTCTCAAGGACCTTAACTTTTGAAATTTTTGGTACTTGATTTTCTCAAATGGGTACCACCTTCTGCAAATTATCATTAATCCAGAAAGGGACAACCATGGAGGCTGCATTACAGAGTCAAGTATAAGGACAAATGGAGGTGGCAAGTGTCATCTAGAAAGCTCATATATGACATCTGGAATGGAATAATTGTAGATCTTGTTTGCATGAAATATGACATAACTAATGAGTTCTTCCAAAATTTCCACCAAAATGGAAGCCAAAAATTGGCTCAGGGTTCTAAAGATGGTATACCCACAGAAAGTCAATACCCAAGAAAATAAAGAGTTGGATATTATAGAGCTAAAGGATCATCAACGCCATGTTATGCAGAAGTCCAAAATTGAAAACAAAGTGCCTTTTCCCCCTTTTCCCTTCCTTATTTGCAGGAAAGTCATGTGATTGGAGAGGCTGCTTCAGGACCAAACGGCGGCCCCATGCTTCGTTCTGCCTCTCCAGTCACCTGGCTTTACACACAAATAAAGCAGGTAAACAGGTATAAGCAGTGTCCGTATGGAAATTTGGTCTCACTCGGCTCAGATGTCACTGACAATTTTCATAAGATTCAACTAGATGGTCTGTAAAGGCTAATATGGTCCCAAAATGGTAGACAACGTATTAACATGCTCTTGTCAACTGACCTTATTAAGATTTAACAGTGAGCACACAAATTCAATGCTTGACCCTGGATGATTGTATTAATTTTCCTAAACAAGAAATTTTCTTTAAATTCATTGAAATTGTTTTATGCAGACCCTAATTAAAAAGCTCTGGCTCTAGAAGGCAAGCAACTTCAAAAATTGTGGTCTAATCATGACCCTTCAGCCCCGTTAAATCAGGAACCTCTCAGAGAAGTCAAGGCCTCAAACTTTCAAGACCTAGTCTCCAAGATACATAATGTACATAGTACATACCAAGCCCTCACAACACCAAAGGTGTAATTTGATGCAAGGCTCAGGCTAAGCATTTGAACCTTCATTAAAATTGAGGCACAGCTTTTTAGTCTTTCCTAAGTTGAGGCACAGGTTTCAAGACTTGCCGATGCCGAATGAAGCTCATAAATGCTTCGCCAAAGGGTATACCTCACAATCATCTTTCACATGGCTGCATATGCAAGATAGAGGGGACCATGTTGTTTAGAAATCAACAAAAGAAAATTATTCTAAGAAAATGTTTTTCCAACCATATATATTTAACCAGCATAGTGTATGAATAATGGTCAGAAGATATATATTACTAAATAATGGTTAATGGTAGAAGATAAGTCAAAAGGCATGCAACTTGTACTTCAAAAGATTTTATGGTATATCTACATGAATAAACAGTAAGAAATAGAACTGGTGAACATGACATCATATGATTACCTGTCGATTTAGGTCTTTTGCTTTGTCAGCATAGATTCGAGACTCAGATGTCAACCTGCTTGACAATTCACTGACCTCTGCAGGAAACCATCAAAAGCTTTCAGGAATTACATAGCAAAATTTCTATAAGTTAATTATTTCTGAATAGCATTTTCTCTCAATGAGAAGTACATATTTATTCTTAAAAAAAATAAATTTCAAAAGTATAACTCATCAAACTGAAAAATGAGATCACAAGATCATATATTAGTCACTGGACCATAGAAATCAGAAAAGAAAGAACTTCAAATATTATTGATTGACAATAAATGCTCATGATGATTGTTGCCAATGCAAAAGGTATCTTATGAGAAATAAATCATTCCACCTGTGCTGCCTACCCTATGTTTTCAGAATAAAGGAACAAATAATTCACATGATCATTGAATGAATAGCATTCTCATTCCAGCATAAATTGTCAATTTTTGTAAAATTCTTATTCAAGTTTTTCTCACTTCAAGAGTTTGGGACTAATTTCTGCTTTAAAAGATAATAACTTGTAGAGAGAAAACGAGTCATAAAGTTAAATGCCAAATGCATATACTTATAAGAGTTCAACGTCAGCACTGCATCTTCTTCTAGAAGATAAAAAACTTGATCTGGTTGTCCAAACCAAGGTCTGCAATACCGATGGATACTGCTCGTACCGAGCGGTACCATCGATTGGAGCTGTTTCGGCCCCGTTACCGCTCGAAATCGACCAGTAACAGTCGATTTCAACCATTGCCCGCCGCTGTCAAGTGGTAACGGTCGATTTTGACCGTCGACGATCAATTTCAGGCGATATCAGCTAAGGGAGAAAGAAGAAGAGGGAGAAGAAAAGAGAGAACTTGGAGACCGGTGCTGCTCTCCCGATCCCGATCTGTCGCCCGCGGGCGATTTCTTCTCCCCGCACAGGGAGAAGAAACATATCCCCACGTGAGGAGAAGGAACAAGGTAACGTCGTCATTTTTTTTTTACTTTATTATTATTATTATTATTATTACTATATATATACACACGTACCAAGCGGACATACCAGTTCGTACTGACGTACCAAGATTATCTCGATATGGTATGATACACAGTACCGAGCGGTACACAATGCATACCACCCGATAAATTAAGATATAATATAATATTATATAATATAATATTAGA
This sequence comes from Ensete ventricosum, assembly GCA_029747655.1. Classification (NCBI taxonomy): domain Eukaryota; kingdom Viridiplantae; phylum Streptophyta; class Magnoliopsida; order Zingiberales; family Musaceae; genus Ensete; species Ensete ventricosum. The sequence continues at coordinate 7,031,940 of JAQQAF010000005.1, read as the reverse complement.
TATAATATTAAAAAATTAATATATTTAAAAAAAGAAAAAAACTAGCGACGTCGCCTCAATCTTTCTCCCCATGCAAGGAGACGTTCCGTCTCCTCGCACGGGAGAAGCATTAATTGTCCGCGTGTCACGGACAAAAATGTAAATAAGGTGCTTGATGAAATGCTCATGTTTGTCCGTGTCCTTCGGTTTGTGTACATACCTTGTACAACAAGTAACGGGTTTGCAGCAAGCTTGTCAGCCCTAGTTTGGATTGCTTTGTGGCCGATTTTGGCTTGTAAATACGAGTGTGTCTTGTAAGCACTTGTGGGGACTTCGATCTGTAATGGACCATTATCCTTTGTGCGCAACCTCTCTGAGTTTATAATGTCCATGGGTGTAATTAATATTGGCTTTATAAAGTGTTTGCTAGAGCAGTTTCTTGTGGATCCCGTTGGAATTGATTCTTCTGACCCATTTTCTCTTTTGTAAGTCCTAAGGGACCCTAGGAGATCTCGGGGAAGGCTGACCTTTACGGACGGACACGCATGGGTGCCGCACGGCTTAGGCAAAATTAGCCAAGCCCGTGACATTGTGGTATCAGAGCGGGACAAACACACGCAGAAACACTTGCCATACAAGCGTGGGGGACCTAGCTAGGTTGTGTGGAGGACAACCAGCATACGCAACCGTTTGGGGGAAACGGACATTGAGATGTAGGGAAAGGAGTCGCTCAGAGGAGCGGGCATCCAGGTTTGACATTTAGAGGAATGGCAAACCCTTTGCGCGAGAGGCACCACGAGGACAAGCAAGCGAAGAAGAATGCGTAGCGCACATAGATTGGGATGACTGAGTTCGAGCTGTAGCTCGACGTTGGCAACCAAACTTGACGGTGCTCAAGGCAAGCAGGGCGCTTAGTGAAAGATGAGACTATACAAAGTGGGAGATGGTGCGCAACGACCGAAAGAGTTGTGTAAAGCTCACAGAGGTGAGGAGAATAGCTAACTCGAAGGATTCGGTACTCATGCAAGGGCTTGTACACAGACGACGGAATGTTCATGGCCATCCCAAGGCGCGATCGGAACTCGATGCCATGAAGCATCAGAACTTTCTCTTTGGCATGGAAAGGATACGTCCGTAGGCGGCTGAAGTATGCAACAAGTTCAGCACGTTGCTAGACCTTGAAGGGTGCAATGGGGACTGTATTGGCGAAGTGTCGCAATCTAGCAAGTGCATTTGCGGGGGCAAAACATGACACAAGTTGTTTAGCAAGACGAAACAGTCCAAAGGGGATGGTGGTCTCCGAAACTTCTAGTGGGAGGAATGCAAAGAGGAAAGTTGCTCCAACATGACAGATATCCAAGAGGGATAAGTCATAGTTCTCCAAAGGGAGAATCATGTGCAACGGACCACACATATCGAGGAAGAGTTCCTTAAGGCAATATCTCCACAAAGCTCAACGGACCGAGCGAGTGACGAGGAGTCGACGCATGATCTCGAATGAGGTGCATTGGTGGATGCATTTCGAGATCAAGTGGGGGAGCAATCCAAGGCAACATCATATGAAGGCAACATCATATGAAGGCACACTTAGAGTCGATGTGAAAATCGAACTCAACGGAGAGCTGACCCGTGGAATGGTGGATGCGAGGGCCACTATCAACTCAATGCAAATCGAGAAGCGGAGCGACTTGGGTGGAACTTGGTGAAATATCCAAGCCGCATGAAGGGAGTCGACATAGAAGATGAAACATGGAGCGAAGGCACGGAACTTTCCTTGGATAGAGGTCAAGGGCATGAACTCTTGTAGAGGCAAGAGTGGGATCATGTCGTTCCATGGGTTTTTCATTCTGATAGGGCGAACTTATCTTGCATGGTGACAAAGACGAAGGGAGCTTTGAGGCACATGCACCTTACCTCTGAGATGCATTTGACGGAGTAACTAAGGTGATTCAACTTGCAAAGGCGAAGTTGGGATCAGAAGACCTTAACTCGAGGCAAGAGGACGCAGAGGTGTGTACTCTTGAAGAATATGCCACAGTGTTGCCATTCGAGTTGTCAGGAACAAGTGGTGCATAGCGGAGATTGTGCTGGTAGGGGATAGAGGCCCAGGATCCAGACAATGGTGCACCAATTCTAGCGAAGTCATGGGACTTCAGGAGCTACTAGGCGACGGACTGTCCTAGAGCTATGCTTCGTCCAAGTGTGACCTAAGAGCGGGTGGACGAAGGTGAATTGCTAAGGGAGCGAACCAAAAGTCAGAGATGGTGGAGGCCTTATGATGTGTTGACAGAGGCCACACATGGAGAAGTCGTAGTCCGAGTTCATCACATGAGAATCTGTATGCAATGGAGATATCACCAGGAGGTGACATGGTGCAGTGGATCGTGGTGGAATAGTTCGTGGCAATGCAACACATGCGGACATGTCCCGTGAGGGACATGATCATGCGGAGGTATGATCAGGAGCTACTGAGAGCTCTACTTTGGTGTACAACACAACAAGAAGAAGGGCTATGGATTCAAGGAGTGAATGTCATGGTACTGTAAAGGCGGGTCTTCGTGTATCGGAGCTTGCATTGGATGAAAGCCTTAGTCATCAGCATATGGGGGCTGTATACCACCGAGGAAGAAGTCCAAGTGCAAGTACCAGTGAGTCCCATGGAGGGGGACGAGATCATGTGAATGATCAGGAGCTGATGAGAGCTCCACTTCGGTGAACAATGCAACGGCAAGAAGGGCTGTGGATTCAAGGAGTGAATATTATGGTACCGCAGAGGTGGGTCTCCCATGTGTGCGCATCGAAGCTTGCATCAGATGAAAGTCTTGGTCATCAGCATATGGGGGCTGTGTACCACTGAGGGAGAAGTCAGATTGCAAGTACCAGTGAGTCCATGGATGGGACTTGATCATACAAAGGTATGATCGGAGCGACTGAAGAGTTAAACTGTTTTAGCGCTCACATTTGTTTAAAGGAGCCCGGGAAGTCAGAGGACGAGGACGAGGCCGAGTAAGCGAACGTTGCTACCAAGGAAGCTAAGGAGAATAGAATCGGTGCGAGCCCTGCAACAAGATGACGGAGGCCATGCATGAGAGTTGCAGTCTGTCTTTCCATCGACCAAGGAGAACTGCTAGGAGGACACAATGGTGTTGAAGCAGGTGGTCGAAAGGGGCGAGAAAGCGACGACGAGTCCGGAGGGGCTCAGCTACCCAAAAAGCAAAGTGTCGGTTAGAAAGGAGGTGGATTCGGAGGAGTGCCACAGTGTCACAGAGGCGGACCTACCGATCGCAAAGAAAGGGACACAGATATAAGGCAATAGATAGTAGGGTCGTGGGCTTGACAGCGCCATGGTACCACAGAGGCGGGACTTCCGTGGAGCCATCGATCCCTTGCTCTCATGGAGGGAGAGCATTGGTCGTAAAAGGGGCCAAGGAGGTGGAGAATGCAGAGGCAAACTCCAAGTACCAAGACAGGACGGAAGGGCAGAGGCTAAGGAGCTTCATAAGACCAGTGTCGATGGGCTTCTCATCAAGATAGCTGAAAGCGAGGGACTTTGGGTTGATGCAGGAGTGCTCGACCAAGGAACAAAATAGGCAGTACGTTGTACTATACATTTTCTACTCGGAGGAGTAGGCGGCAAAGCTGATGGAGAAGATGGTACAATCCCAGAGGCGATCAGAATTATCAAAGACTTACTCCAAGTTGGGGGACTCCAAGTTGGGGTAAACTTTTTGCTCTTTTCGAGCAAAACTTCTTGTATTACAGAAGTTCAATGGCAGTAGGAAGGCGAATCACGATAGTTAACTCAACGCAAGGAGTACAAACACTTCAAGCGCTTCAGAAGTGTGAGCAAAGAGCGAACGAATGTTAGTAACCAACTCAATGCATGATGTACTAACTCGAGGAGGTGAGCGAAGTCAAGTAACCTTGCCTTCTTAACTCCTAAGAGAATGGGTGAAGTCGAGTATCCCAGTTCTCTTAATTATCCAATAGAGGCGCTCTGCATAAGTTCAGTGACCTTTCAAAGAAAGCTTATAGAAGGCAATAGTTGTCGAATCCTCACCATTGGTGATTAGTACTACTGAGAGTAGATTGTCCGCTTCATTTCCCAATTAAATATCAATCGAAAGCGGGAGTGATGCGAACCTACCTGGAAGTGACAACTAAAAGTGGAAGAAGGATCAATGGACAAAAAAACTTCAAAGTCTGCAAGGTGATGCGCGTTAAAGTTCCAACAAGTATCCATCCAATTCAAGCAACATGAGTATACTGTGATACTGGCACATAATAAGGCAGGTCTTTTCCTTCATCAGAAGGATCCGCGAGAGTCAACAAGGATCAGCACAACTCAGCCAATCCCACACCAAAGTCAGTCATTGGTGAGTTGAAGCGACGTGGCAGATCAGAGTTCGACTACTCAACAACAACGGCGGAGAGAAGCTGGGAGCCAAAGGGGCGTGTTGCAACCAAAGCGGTAGATTGAAGATTCAACAAAATGTGAGATGCCAATGGCTTCGACGAGGACGTCGAAAGAATAAGTGGGGGAGAATGTCACGAACAAAAATGTAAACAAGGTGCTCGATGAAATGCTCATGTTTGTCTGTGTCCTTCGGTTTGTGTACATATCTTGTACAACAAGTAGCGGGCTTGCAGCAAGCTTGGCAGCCCTAGTTTGGTTTGCTTTGTGGCCGATTTTGGATTGTAAATACGAGTGTGTCTTGTAAGCACTTGTGGGGACTTCGGTTTGTAATGGATCATTATCCTTTGTGTGAAACCTCTCTGAGTTTGTAATGTCCATGGGTGTAATTAGTATTGGCTTTATAAAGTGTTTGCTTGAGCAGTTGTTTGTGGATCCCGTTGGAATTGCTTCTTCTGGCCCATTTTCTCTTTTGTAAATCCTAAGAGACCCTAGGAGATCTCGAGGAAGGCTGACCTTTGCGGACGAACACGCATGGGTGCCGCACGTCGTAGGCAAAATCAGCTAAGCCCGTGACATGCGGGCGAGGACGACGCAGGTAAAGGAGGTATTCTTCTTTCTTCCTCTCCTCTTCTTCTTTCTTCTTTTCCTCTTCTTCTTCTTCCCCTTTTCTCCCTCAATCAACCGCCGACGATTGAAATCGACCGCCGACGGTCGCGATAGCGGGCGGTCCGCAATATAACCTGGCGGACCGGTATGTGCCGCCCATACCAGGCAGTATGGATCGAAATTGCAAACATTGCCGTGTGGTACCAGTGTACCATACCATACCAAACTGAGCTCAGTATGTCGATACAGTACAGCTTGGCGAACCTTGGTCCAAACAAAAGTTTGTGTGTAATCAACAAGGTTTCAGCCCAGGGGTCAGTAACGTCTTCTTTTGCAAGAATATATTCCTATCTTAGAACCTTATAAGGTGCTTCTTGAGTATTTGGCACTGATATTAAAATGTTCTATGATGTAATTTGACACAAAATCCACTCAGGATGTGAAATTCAAGGTTAGGTTATAAGATAAATTTTGAAGGTTAAGTATGGTTTTAAACTTTGATTCTTCAATCTTGCAATGGACTTTTTGCAATATGCGTGAACATAACATAGGCTAAGAAATTTTTTACCATGATAACTTCACTATTTGTCACAAATTGCTAACAATCATCAGATGTAAAAGAGTAGGTTAACTTACGGTCTAATTTTTCACCAACACCAAGAACCTCCTGAACATTGCGAGTCATTATTTGGTGGACTTCATATAGTTCATCATTCAGCTTTGCCATATTACGCTGGGTGCGGGTGTCCAAATAAAGCTTCTTGGTCTTCTGTATGAAAGTATCTACATATGGAAACAAAAAAACACAATAGAACATCAGAATGATGGTAATGACATTAAGATGATAAAAACTGCTGTACAGGAAAATTTACCAAATTTGATAAAAGCATATGGTCTTGCAGCAGTTTCAATTTGACTCCCATTGACCCTCTCAAATTCATTCTTGAGGTCCTCCAAGTACTGGAAAGCAAGCTTCTTAGGGTAAGAACGATCACACATTGTCAGGTAACAAACACGACCCTCGATAATGTAGCTGAGCAGATGAGTCAAGGAGCAGTAAAGTAAAAAAGTACCACACTTCAAAGAGAGCAACAAGAACAAGGTTATCTTGTAGAAAGAGGGAAATCAGTTACTAGTTTAACAAAATCAAGATGTCTTCATTACCATGGAAAACTGCAGAGGGATATTGTTAAAAATTCAATATGATTCCTACAGTTATAATGATAAGTTTTAACAGTTACAAGGAGTGAAATCACTTGAAAATGATCCACGGTCAATTGGTAGTGATCTACTCGTTCACGGTATACAACAACAAGCCCTGTTCTCCCAAATATTTGCAGTTTAACTAAATCTTCAATAAATACTACTTGACAAAGATGAAATACGCTAAATAATTTCTTAAAAAGCATTTTTCATAAAAACACCTAAAGCAAGATTTTGTCAGCCCTAGTGAAGAATTTTAAATATTAATATACTAGAACCTTGTTATGTAGATGTCAAAAATGTAAACTTGAAAATCTTTGATTCATCAGTCATGTTCCATGTTTATAAATTCCATGCTGTATGACTTTCGGTCACAAGAATAAGAGTCTACATATAGAACCACTTTCTAGATGTCAGAAACATTAAGAAAAATAACCCCCATAGGATACTGGAAAAAGTATGGACCAGTCTCAATGGACATTCTAGAAGCCTCATAATGACCTTTTGAGAGGTTCTTGAATAAAAGCTTTGCTTGCTGCTTATAGAAGTCAGCATCTTTCTGGTCACGACCATCATCCAATCCTTCTGCTAAAGGTAGGCCATCAGTAACCCGTGCTATCATTGTCAACTTTACCATCTTCACCCACGAGGATAAGAAGCAAAGAATATTATGAATCAAAATGACAGTCAGAACTACCTATGCATCAAAGGGCAGAGATTAGAAATATAGAAACAATAATTAGGCACTAGACTAACATCACATGAAGAGGTACCAATGGAAAAGATTAAAACAGAAGCTATTCCTTTAGATAATCAACTTCTTGAACCAATAAATATCTCCAAGCTAAACTTCAACTATTTAGGAAATTATAAGCAAACTAAAGTAGAAGGAATAAAGAACTCCAGGGTCAACCGAACAACTCCAAATCAGCTGCAGAACTCTCAAAGAGTTCAAAGAATTCACTGCAAAAATCCAAAATATAGATGTAAAGCAGGTAACAAATTTTGTGGAATATAATCTGCAACCAGTGCAAGCTGATTTCAGAAAGAACTCAATCTACCACTTATAGGATACTTTCACTGTTTCACAGTTGCATCTACCCACTGCCTTTCTAAAGGACAACATCGGTGCACATGATGTTTATTGGTGCTTATGTTATATATTTATCAAAAGCTAATATTATAACTTCTGAAATCTAAACACTATCCTAATCAGATAACGATCAATATCATCAACAAATGTGGTTTAAGATTTTTCATTTAGATTTAAATTTTTAATATAGGCCTAGCCAAGATATTAAGAAGTGCCGAGTAAGATACAAAGTTAAATAAAGATTTTGAATCCGTAAGGCCAAGCAATTGAACCAGGAAAAGAGGAGTTAAAATTTATCTTTCAAAGCAAAAAGACTAAAAATGTGTCGTCTCCATGTCAGACATTATGATTTCTTATACTTCTTGAGATGTGCCCGAGAAAATAAAAAAATTAAGATGATTCCATTACCGTTTATGTACAATATGGTGTTGTTCTACAGAAGACATCTTGAGATGTCAGTATTGGTTACACATCTGTACTTTGGATATTTAACTTAGTATATCTTCATAATGTCTTATGCATGAATTAAATGTATTTTTTTCTAAGAATTGTTATGCTTCCCATAGGATCATATATAGTAATCAAAGAGTGTCTAAGCAATAAAAAAATTTAGTTAATTAATAAAAATTTATTTTAGTGACATTCATAATGTTTTTTGCATTAATTTAAAGCACTTCATTAATGATTTCCATGCTTCCTATAGGATACATATATAGTGATATTAGAGTGTCTATGCAGTAAAAAATATATCTTTTTGAATAAATAAATTAAAATATTTTGCAACATGATGTGTATACTACTTTGTAAGATTAGCCATGTGAGCTTGTCTGCACTTTATCGTGTCTATACTTAATAGGACCTTCCCATAGGCGCATATTTTTAAATGAGATAGCTTGGTTAGCAGAAAAATAGATGTTATGTATCTTTCCTAAGTAAAATATTAAAATAATGAATCGTTTGAAAGGCTTCGAGCAGCATCCAATAACAATCCAACATTAAGTGATCAACAAAATAAGTAAAAGATCAAATACAAACATCAAGAAAATTCCAAATATTAAAATAAAAATGTCATTGGCTTTTGAAACTACATAAGTATAACACCAAGTGAGCAGGTAATGACTAGTATGAACCGTTGGTTTGCTTGGTAACACAACTATCATACAACAACAATAACAAAGACATAAGTCCAAGAAGAAAATTATAGAAAAGATGAAACCAATGCATCTTATATTGATGATGAGCACATTTGTCCTTAGTGAGCATCATGATGTCAAATTATACAATCCGAAAGGAATAATGTATGATACAAATTGAACTTCTTACACCAAATTAGCAATCGGTTGAAATGTATGTAAATACTTCAGAAGGGTCTCTTCCACAACCAATTAATACAGCAAAGAACAAGATCCGGGGCAGCTGCATGGGGGACAATTGCTTTTCGTAATTTGTGTCCATCTTAGGTGCAATTCAGAGTGCTAAAGTATCTGAATTGTGGTAGATTGGTGTCATGACGCACGGCCCTTTTACCCATCTCCACCACCAAATCCATGTAGATCTAAGTAGTCCAATTCTTGCCTCGATCAAGAAACCCTAGCCTAAAACACGAATTTAAACCCTAGATCTGATGTCCAAAACAACAATCAAGCGAAACATATATGCCACCAAGAAAATAAAGAAACAAAGAAGGAAAGAACGTAGCAGCCGATCAACAGAACAAATCACACTACATCAGAAGACCTGAAGAATTCAAAGCACAAGATGGGGAAAAATAACGCATTTAATGGATCATTCTTGAGCAGAAAAGCAAGATCGAGATCAACTCGAGGATTACCGGAGAGCTCAACTCGAGGGATTCTCCGGAAGGACAATCGGAGAATCGATCGGCAGCCTTGAGATCCTCGTCGGGTCCCGGGAACGTCGCCGCGTACGTGGGGAGCGAAATAAGAAGGAAACAGATGCGAAACGCGTTCTTCGAATGGAACGGTGATTCCGACGGATGTGAAACTTAAAAGGCAAAATTGCATATTTACCCCTTAATTTTAGTTTAATACATAACTATCATTTGCATAATAACGATGAAACTTCAAATTATATTAATGTTCTTCCAAAAAAAAAAATAGAATTTAAATAATAGTATTTTAATTATTTTAAACGATTGTTTTCGACGAAAGTATTAAAGAATATTTTTATGTTAATGTTTTAGGACTCGTTAGTAACCATGATTAATAATAGTTAATCAGTAGCATAATAACCAAGAAAACTAAAATAATATTAATATTCTTCAAAAATACGATATATATTTTTAGATATTAGTATTTTTATTATTTTACAATATATATATAAGTTAAAAACATTTGGAGGGATACAAATGCTATATTAGATTGGACAGGAGTAAATATGTCATTTTCAAATGTTAAAAGGGAAAATTTATGTAAAAGCACCAACTTGCTCTTCCTGCCTTGCTGGTTAAGCATTACAGGTGTGTTGTTGGCTTATAATTATGACCACAATTTCTTCATATGTTTTGGGGAAATAATATATTTTATTATAGAACTTTTCTCTGTACAAATTAAATTTTATGACAAAATTTCTTTTTGCCCATTTCCCTTGCAAAGTTGCCCGTGGTGACAAGCTTTATGGTTAAATTTTAGTTTTTGCATGGTATATAGAAAACAATTACTCATTTACCAGATTGATGAAGAGCCAATGGTGTCAAGATCCAACAACTTGTATTCGTTGATGGAGGGATCAAATCTTGGTGAGGCGGAGGGGAGAACGCGTGGGGGCAGAGGCAATAAGAATGGCGACTAGGGCTTCACAACGGTGGAGGTGCGGAAGCTACATGGCATAGACGATGAGTAACATACATGCAAGGGCTTTTTAAGTCCCGACTAGTTCTAAAGGCTTCCGGTTTCGGTTAATATCCAGCAGGCTCGGTCTCGATCAGCTCCAAGGGTTTTCAGTCTTGATTAGCATCCAACGGGCTCGATCCCCACCAACTCCAAGAGCTTTCAGTCCCAACTAACAAGGGCTTTCAATCCGACTAGCATCTAGCGAGCTCGGTCCCCATAGCTCCAAGGGCTTTCAATTCCAACTAAGGGTCTTCGGTCTCAATTAAGAGTTTTTAGTTCTAACCAGTACCACTGAGTTTTTGGTCCCAACCAACTCACACCGATCTGGCCCCGATTTGACTGAAATTCGACTAGTCCACGTCAACCCCCGGGAAGAATCGACGATCCACAACGGTAAAAGCCCTCCCTAGAGCCCCTCTTCGAGCGCTTTCGTGGAGCCTTCTCGTGGGGGGGGGGGGGGGGGAGGGAGGAGAAAGAGAGAGAGAGAGAGAATGATATGACAAATATTGGGTTTATCGGTCTGGCCCTATCACAACGACCCAAAGTCAACATAGGTGGTCGTCCTGGTAGTTCGAGAACCATGCAAACGGCCACATCGTCTCGACTAGTCAGCCTTGACGTGTCAGTCTGGACAACCACCTCGATGGCCTGACAGCCCGAATGAGTCAGACCAGAGAATGCATCGATTGCTCGGGGGGTCATACTCACGGTCGTCGACCCCACCGATCGAGTCCTCGGATATCAGTGAAGGCATCGTTCGACACAGGGGCGTACCCTAGTTCAGCTTGAAGGCATCGAGCTCATTAAATGTCACGGTACGAGCCCCCTCCGTCCAATAAATATAAATATCCCCTAGTATAGTCAAAGTAGATGAGTCTCTCTCTCTCTCTTTGAAAAAAGAACTTTTGATTCCGAAAAAAAAATCATTCGGGATCTTCCAAGACCCAATCAAAATCTAAGTCAAAATGCTAACTTGACCATCAGAGGGAACTAGTCGAGCCCACACCCCCAACACAGGCCTTCTTACAGGTCTCCTTCAAATCAACATGGCTGACCCGATAACTCATGGGGTCATTACGTCGTAGATCCAATCACCTCCTTCAACTTTCCATCTGACTCGATCCTGCACATGCAGAGTGAATCGTGTCATGCTAACTCATCGGGTACCACATAAGTTCCAGCAACACCTACTCTTATTGTAGTAGTATAGGTGTGACTACCACTTTGATACATAACAGCCTATCGACCCTAAGCAGGTGACATAGTAGGGCAGCGAAAGATGCAATTAAAATATAGTAATTTTTATATCAATGAAATTATGATCGAGATATATATATAATAACTCTAATACCTATCAACTTTTTCAGAATCTCATGATCGCCCATCGTACTATAAATACTCAAATATTGATTAAGTTATAATCGATTTTTAATAGATTCATCATTTGATAAAATCCTTCAAGATCACATGCTAATTTAATCAGAAGAGTTCTGTCTCACATACTCCTGTAAAATCTTGATTCGATGACTAAACGTTCTTGATACTAATCCAACTGTGATAAATATAAAAAAACAAGGTCATAATTGCATCTAAATCATCCTCAATGGCGGACAACTCATACTAAAAGGAAAAGTTAGTAATAAAAACAGAATTAGAAAAACATATGATGCATGGTGTGTTATAAATGATCACATGTGACAACATACCGTGCCAGACCGGCACCTCCCACGTGATCCACATCTACAGCTCACACTTTTTGGTGCATGCTATTTTGTCCACGTAACTCTACATGCAGTTTTCGAACTCCTTCGTGGGTCCAAATCACGTGGCTCGATCGTGAACACAGTGTTCAACACGAGATCGCCACGTGTCCCTTCAACCTCTTGTTGCCGGCCGCGTCTCCATGGGAATGGGCTTTACGCCGCGTGGCGGGAGTCCGATCGTGACGATCACGTGGAGGGAAAAGCGTAACTGTATACGATCTCCACCTTCCATGGTGTCTCGTGCGTCCTCCGACTTCCAACGGCGGCGACACGTCACGACCGCAGATTTGATGGAAACCCGCCGTCCCCACGGCAGCAGGTGGAGGTGGGCCCCCACTTCGATCGAGTCGTGCGAGAGTTGACTCGCCTCCCTAACATGACTCGTGGAGGTCACTTGTGCGACCTCCCAACCACCAATCATCTCACGAGATCGGTTTGAAAATGGTAGATTGGACACGACATTTCTTGTCCCTGTGTCGTTTAACAACTTGAAATATATGTTTGTACATGCGGAATATTATTAAACTTCTCTTTATTATTAGTGTTCGATAAGAACAATTGGACGACTCTCATCAAATGAACTCACCATGCTGTAGTTAGTGGTACATAACTCATTTTATCGAACACAGCGAGACACGAGCAAAGTAGGACTCAATGATGTGTGACGCCAGGAAGTACCGACACGTGTGACGACAAAGCAAACAACTTGTCATACGAATGCAACGAGTCACGGAAAAGTGGTGCTGGTTTTGCGGTGCGGCGCGGCGCGACTTAACTCGAGTCGGGAACGGCAGTAGTTTCCGTGGAAAATTGCTGGATTTCCGTAGCGTTACTCGCGTCACGGGTGTTTGGGTAATTTTAAATGCAGCATTACGGATGCTTGCCGAAGCGGGACGACTCGAATCTGCGTACGGTCGCGTGAGGGGGGAAGGCTGTCTCGGGAAGGAGGGGAAGCCAACAACGCGGGCGGAATCGAGGAGAGAGGACTGCAAAACAAGCGGTATCGTTAAATCGCCTTCCCTTCCCCAAGCTCTAGGGTTATTATGTCCAATGCTCTCGCTTCATGCCGCGGAGTCCGGTTTTCTCCTTCCGATGGCCCCCGGTTTTGCTGTCTCCTTCCCACCTTTAAATGTCCACTCCCTGCCTCTCCCCTCCTGTCGCCAAAATTCTATATATTTTTTCCGCTGCGATCCTTGTTATGAGATAATCGCTCCAAATACGGCATTTGCTCGTTTTTCCTGCGATATTAGATCGTCGGAGCCGATATAGTTGGAATATTCCGGGGTCGCGGTGTCGGAGTCGAAGCGCTGAGTGCGAAAAATTGCGTCTTGGGGAGAGTTTCCGCGGTCCGGATGAAAGTGAAAGTAGAGGCGAGAAATGGGGAGGAGGAGAAGCGAGCGGCGGGAGCGAAGAGGAATGTAGGGAGATTGGTGAGGAAGCGCGGGTGCAGCAGCCGGACACGGCGGCGGGTGCAGCCCACCTCCACCGCGATCCAGCGGCTATTCTTGGCCTGCAAGGCGGTGTTCAAGGGTCCCGGCACGGTGCCCGAGCCGGCCGACGTCCAACTGCTGCAGGTTCTCTTAGGTATCCTCCTCCGAGAACCCTCCTCTTTGGATCGCTTTGAGCGGATTCGTTTAAGAATAGTCTTGTCAATATGTTGGATCTGTGAGTAATTGTTCTTTTACCAATCTGTAGTGATACCTACAGCATCTTGCCATGCTCTGTTTTGCTTACATCTGGAATAGTTTACATTCTATGAGCTGGTGTAGCAGTCCAATCTCACTGTGTGCGCCAATCCGTATTTGTTTTGGCCTAATACACAAGGCTTTATTTTTGCTTTCTTCTGAATCCAGACTCCAGATGTTCATGCATCATGTCATGGATGAGATCCATGGGGCTCGATTTTTGGTTGAATCACACTGTTCCTTGATCTAGTAATATATGCTAATTTACGGGCTTATTACGTGAAATGCATTCTTGTTACACAGCTCTCTTTCTCTTACCTGAGATCAGCTATATATACTAAGCTCGTCCCTGCTTGAAGTTTAACCTTCTGATGTTTTATCTCCAGATAAAATGAGACCGGAAGATGTCGGGCTAAGCACAGATATACTCTTCTTTAAGGCCAAAAGTTCGTCTAAAGGAGCAAGGATCGCATATTCCACGATAAACAAGTGCCGAAACTTTTCGGTAAGACTTGAGAATATAGAATTGTTACCAGTGACATGCTTTGCTTAAAAACTGTATCCTAAGCAAGAAACGTTTGTTAGAATGTTTAATTTGTAAGAACTGTGTAAAGACAAATTAAATTGTGCCTTGAGATGCTTCTTGATATGATGGTAAAATTTCTATCAGAAACCTGAGATATTAGGATTCGAGTAGTGGAAGCATTGGTTGGAGCCTATTGATAGAATGAACATAATTGCTTAACACACTCTTGTTGAAAATGTTCTTTTTCTTTGCAGATGTGTATATTCTTCTTGCCCCCATCTGCAGTGATTCCTCTTCATGACCACCCTGGGATGACTGTCTTCAGCAAACTGCTCCTGGGGTCGATGCATATAAGGTCTTATGACTGGCTTGATTCTACACCCTCAACTAAGTGTGAGCTCTCTCTCTCTGATTTCTTTCATTGCATATCTTTCAGTTCATTGGCTTATAATGTAAGCTATATGTTGCAGTGAGACCGGCAAAGTTAGTAGTGGATTCTGATTTCACCGCTCCTTGCAACACTTCAATTCTTTATCCAACAACTGGAGGTAACATCCATACCTTCACAGCCATCACACCATGCGCTGTGCTTGACATTCTAGGACCTCCTTACTCGAGAGAAGACGGTCGTGACATTACATACTATCGCGACTATGCTGGTAAGTAGTTTCGAGACCGATAGCATGCTTTAGCAATTGTTGTTTGCAATTAGATTATGATTACCTATTCTAATTGGCACTAAAAAGGACTATGTAAGAGTAGCAGGATAAGAGATATGAGCAAGTTTTTCTCCCTTGATTCCATGTTTCTTCTGATATGCTTCATAATGACTTCTTACATACATGATTAGTATTCCCAAGCAATTAGGTAGATTCATTATAGAATTTGTCGTGTGTTAGCTGCCGCCTATAATGAAACTTCATCCTGGAGAGACATTTATGAATTTAGTAGTTGTCTCTATGTAGCCCATTGAATCCCTTCCTTTTGCATCAGTCCATTATATTAGATAGGATACCAGATAGCTTCTCTATGAAATACCGAAAACCATGTGCTACTTTGGCTGCATGGTTCCGTAATACTGACTGCATTCAGAGCTAATCATTTGTTATCGATGTATTATTATCTTGGACTTCAAGATTTATTCAGTATGAACCTTCTTGGTGAAGACGAGTGGCATCGATACTGCTGGATTAGCAGTTTGAATATGTTAGAACCATTTACTTTAACAGAAACTACATATAAAAGTAGTTCCTAGTTTGATGTTTCACGAGCCGATAATTTCTGTTCATTCACTGACCAAGTTTGGTGAACATTTTTCAGATGGTTCTACTGATGAAAATGGAGGTGAACATTTTTCAGATGGTACGACTGATGAAAATGGAGGCAAGGATCATTGTTTGGGATGGTTGGAAGAAATCGATATTTCAGAGGATTTGAAGATGGATGGTGTGGAATATCTCGGCCCACAAGTCATCGATCGTCGACACCAGTTCTAACAAGTTTTAGGTCAATAATCCCGGACCGATGAAAATGGAGGCAAGGATGGTTAGAAGAAATCGATATTGTGGAATATCTTGGCTCACAAGTCATCCACATCGATGGTTGACACCAGTTCTAACAAGTTTTAGGTCAATAATCCTATTTAGATCAGTGATGACATTTGACTCTCCTTTTCCTTCTCTTTTGTGGTTTTCCTTGTGTGTGTCTGATGTCAAAATGTGTAAAGTTATAATTGTTTTTGGATTGATATCACAGTTTTCCCCCTGGTTTCATCTGTGTTTATAAACTCCTTGCAAAAGATTTGATACATGATTGTAGAAAAATATAGGTACTAATAAAAGGGAATTAATATTAATTAGAACTTTTAGCAGCTAACTTTAATTTAGAGGAAAAAGTATGAAAATAATTTATTCTGGGAGGAATATTTGTATATGTGTAATTCTATTTCTGGAAGCCACAAACTATATTATTTGTGATTATTCTGAGAACATCAAAAATAAGTTTCACATGATGGCAACTCACACAAAAATCTTGAGATATGGTTAGCAGAGCCCAAACCAAAACCAGTCGGCCAATCAAAGACTTCCACGTGTGTATATCCAATACATGATCGGTTGTGGAAGACCATACACGACACGTGCATCTACTAAATGGACGGCGATGGAAGATCTCACAGGACTCTTTCCGACCCCTATCTTGATCTCCCTCTACGAATCGCTGCAGCGGGGGCATCACGGTTTGTTCGAGGCTTCGACCTGCTCCGGTCTCCTCAGCCTCATCCTCTTCTGCGACCCACAAGAATTCGAAGCGAATCCGGAAACCCTGACGAAAACCCTAGCAATTCGGAACCCACAAATCCCTCGAATCCGTCCTCCAATGAGCGCTTTCCACCTCCTCGAGCTCCCGTCGTGCTGATTCGTAGGTCTTCGTCGTCGTCCGCTTCGGAGGAATTGGAGCATCCATGGGAACCCTGCCGAGCTCTTGTTTCTTCAATCCGAGCTTGCGGCCCCGCCAGTTAGCCCCTGGCAGGAGATGCAGAGAGAGGTATTCGGTTATGGAGCGGGTGAGTCCGGGAGAGCTGTGCTTCTTGTGCAGGAAGAGAGTACAAGAGTGGAGAATCAGGAGGCGCTTTGATGGGATTATGTGCTTCTCTATAAATGGGAACGATGGCGGCGGTGAAGAGAAGGGGTCGAGTAGTAAGTCGACTGAAGAAGTGGAGCAGATTGCTGCCGACGAGGACCTGAACTCGGAGCCGACCCAGACTTCGTTTCCTTCTAGGGTACACCAGTTCCACTGTTTCTTCGATTCTCATTGACTTATACAATAAATAAACCAAATAAGTTGATTGAAATGTTTCTTTTTCTTTCAAATGGTCTTTTGACCAATTAGTTTATCACTTTGGACGATAATATATATTTTTCAAACGTAAACGTGATTTATCAAGCATCAATCTATATTGAAGTACTTTTCCACTTTTAAATTTTAGAAGATGCATGGATTACCCTTTTGGTTATCGTTATTTTCCATCGTAGCATTACATTTATCATTGATTTTGTTTTAATTTATATTAAAATGTAGGTAAAGTGAATCATTGTAATGCCTTAAACTGGCCACGTTTTTTGGGAGGTCTATTAGCAAAGGGCTAAAATGCACCAGAAAAATAGGATATTAATTAGTTGTTGAACTTTATAAATTTGAATCGTATAAAAGAAAAGGAGAATGAATGATGCTTAGTGCAAGATGCTAGATTGTGTATATTTCAATGCATATTAAAGGTATTTTCTTTTAGTTAATGCTGTTTGTAGTCTAAATTTATAATAGCCCTTAGCTAATTCCTATAAATGATATATGCCATTCTAGATCAGTGCTTAGTCAGAATCAGAATTCTGTATGCCTCTCTTTGCTGTTAGTTAACCATGATTGTGAACTATTTTGGAACCTGATATTTAATATGAAATCTCTTATGGCAGACTAAAAAAATACAGTAACTATAGTACTCTTTTAATTCATGAATTAGATAAATAGTGGTATATTAACGAAGATACTGTGCCTGTTAGATTGAGCTACAGGGCAATACTATTAAACATTTGATGCATTAGCTATTGCCCAGAAAATCACTTTTGCTGTTTAGTTTCAAATTTTCATGGTAGTAAGGACAATGGGTTTATTGATACAATTTTGACTACTACATCAAACCTTGACAGTTTCTGGCTTTAATCTTACATGGTCTTCTACAGTTTATATTAGAAGTGTAATTTACCAAGTAAGCACAAGACACAGATAATGTGTTCATACAATGGAGTGTTTACTTCTCTATCTATCCAGTCGTATTTGCACATCATATGGTATGACTATAATCGGGGAAGAGAGACCACAGTATTAAGCCAGATGCTTGTTGTCTGAAAGGTCCATAATGTTAGAGTCCGAGACTTCTCAAATGCAGGATATATATGTACACAACATAGTAACAGAGACACTATGATTTTGACTTCTGAGAATACGCTTTCTGTAGGTTTCACTGTTTCTACAGACTAGTCACTAAGATTAGATGGAGGTTGTCCTGAGTTGCTCTTTATGAGTCCTGACACATTGTACCTTTGGATTAGGGAGATGGAATGTGGCTATCGACATACTAAGCTAGTTAAAGAGACTTGGAATGTATTTGGTATATCTATCGGAAGATCCTTACTGGTCGTAGTACACTAAAACTCTATACACCTGGGGAGAACTCACAATTGTGGCCTAAAGATGACACTGCTGTAATTTTTGGGACTATGATTGATCCATGCCTCACGTTAGCTATATCCTAATGCTGGTTCTATAGATGACATAGATGGGTAATTTGTAATGTCTCTTCCAAGGTTCGCCGTACCGGTCCATACCAGCGTACCGAGATTTGGCCGGTATGGTATGGTATGTCGGTACAGCTCGGTATGCTTGGGCATACCGAGCGGTACAAAATAAATAATATTTTAATGATTAAAAAAATTATTTTTTTAATACCATAAAAATTAGAAAAAAAAGTTGGGTTAGGGTTTGTAAGATAGAAATTGGTATAGATTCAACAAAATCAATGTAAATTAGGCAAAAATAATATTACATATCTTTTTCGAGCTTTGAGGAACTGTTTTGAGAAAGTGAGAGTTTGAGAAAGAGTGAGTGTGTGAAGTGAAATGGGAGAAGGGTGAGTTTAAATAGAGTTAGAAAGAGTTTTTCGATCGTTACAGGGTCTGTAACGATCGATTTTGACCTTTTGGGGTCTGTAACGATCGATTTTGACTATTACTGGTCTGTAACGGTCAATTTTGACCGTTACAGGGTCTGTAGTTTGTACCGCCTGGTACAGGGCAGTCCGCATACCGGTAAACCATCGGACCGGTACATACCGCCCGGTACGGAAAACCTTGGTCTCTTCTATGTAAGTTTTCTCGGAATGTGTGATTGTTTTCCTGTTGCTTTTGGCTTTTTGATGTTTACTTAGTCTTGATTGCTTTCCAGACACCTAGTATATCCTCGGGAGAACAAGTTTATAGTAGCTTTCAAGTTGATTCTATCAAGCTTCTGGAACTGCTTGGACCAGAGAAGGTGGATCCATCTGATGTGAAGCTCATTAAAGAAAAACTTTTTGGCTACTCAACTTTTTGGGTCACCAGAGAGGAACCATTTGGGGACCTTGGGGAAGGTATACTTTTTCTTGGCAACCTGCGGGGAAAAAGAGAAAATGTTTTTGCCAAACTTCAGCAGCAACTCCATGAAGTTACTGGGGACAAGTACAATCTATTTATGGTAGAAGAGCCCAACTCGGAAGGACTAGACCCACGTGGTGGGCCACGTGTAAGTTTTGGATTGCTGCGGAAAGAAGTTTCTGAGCCAGGACCCACTACACTATGGCAATATGTTATTGCTCTCCTTCTCTTTGTGCTAACTATTGGCTCCTGTGTAGAGCTAGGAATTGCATCTCAGGTACATTATGCTTGAAAGTTGGAGCACTTATGTTTGAGGTTCTATTTTCTTTATCAACTTTTGGAGCATCACTATCCGAAGTGTTGCGTTGCACAGATAAACACTCTTCCACCTGAGGTAGTCAAGTACTTTACAGATCCAAATGCTACTGAACCACCTGATATGCAGCTTCTGTACCCCTTTGTGGATTCTGCTTTACCGCTGGCATATGGTGTCCTTGGTGTTCAGCTATTTCATGTAACTAAAGTTTCCCACATGCAATTAAGTACTATTTCATTCTGAAAATTATCACCTTTATTACTTTTTAGTCATTCTTTTGTGATGATTGTTGATTAATTGAAGAGCTCAGTAGAGTAACATATTACACTGTCATATTTTCTTTCAACAAAATGCATCTGTTTGTGTTTTGTTTACAATGTCAATAATTGTGTATTATCTCTTGGGAACTTGAGGATCATAAGTTGAGGTTGTACATAAACATACATATAATGGTCATTCCTTGATTCAAATATCAAAATAAACTAATTATTTGTTATTATTATTATTATATTTGTTATAATGACAACTTCCTGAAGAACAGGATGTGAATGTATCTACTCATAGGAGTCTCTGAACACTACGAAAGTTATGCTCTGTGGTGTTTGCTCAGATGAGCTTCTTACAGCACAAGCATGTGTTGTTGATTTGTAGGTAGCTGGCAGTGTTCAGTAGGTAGTGATCATGTTTTGTTACTCTGTTAGGATTCATCGAACTATAGAGAAATCTGCACTTTTTTCAGCCTATATTCTTGTCATATTTCTAGCTTATGAGGTATGTGGTTTAACGTTGTGTTATGTCGTACCAAAAGCCATGGAAAGATAGAATAGAAAATTCTTCTTTCTCTATTGTGCAATTTGAATGCATCTTTAGTCATTTTCATGTTTAAATGGCATATCTCTTAAAGTTCATGTTATGATAATTGTACTTTTGCTGATTAATCTTATTATCCTCTGCAGGAGGTTGGACATTTTTTAGCGGCATTTCCAAAGAAAGTGAAATTGGGGATTCCCTTCTTCATTCCGAACATTACCCTTGGCAGCTTTGGAGCAATTACTCAGGTGGGCATAATCAACATTATGACGGAATCATAACAAATTGTGTCGTGGATTTCTAAATTTGTTTCTCGAAATCATATACATTATCAAGCAAATACTAGTTATATTGTATCTGTAAACTAGTTACTGTTTACGTGCTTTGGACTCCTAAGATGTCTATGTTAGTTATCTGGGTGTTTCTTGTATTATGGTGGTTTTGAAAAAATAATCAAATATTCAGGGTGATAATCATGTATGATCCTTCTTAATAAAAAGGTTAGAACTACAAGTGTTTCCATCTCCTTATAGACAATCACCACTACATACCGAAAGGTAGTTTCCACAAAATCATTTTCAAACTCAATTGCAGTATACATAAAACTTGGTACATATTTACCCATAAACATGTCAAACGTACAGCTACCATTGTCTTATACCTTTTTATTTTTGCTCAAAACTCTGGGTAATGTACTGATCCTGACTCTAGGTCTTAGTTGTTGACGTCGAAGCATGACCTACTTGGTTTTCATATTTCATCTGGCTAAAAAATCTCCAGCTTTATGAGTCCAGCTTGTTTTCTGCTCTGCCTATGCCATTTCATGATAACTCTTCAATTTCATTATCATGACTTCTTTAGTCTTTTAAGCATGTCTTGCCCAAACTACTTTGCATCTTTATATTTCCTTCGAGCTTTATTGCTTTATGTAGAATTCTTAAAGCTCCTCCTATTAGTAAATTTGGTGTACTCAATGAAAAATGGGGTTGCTTTCCTATGATTATACTACAATATTCTTAATTGTTATCAATATTTTCCCCCATTAACGTGTTTCATCTAAGAATTATTTTTATACGTGAACAACTAAGTATCGCTTCGATAGAGGATAAAATGAGAGAAAATTGTTTAAAATAGTATGAGCATGTGCCTAGAAGATCTCTGGCTGCCGTAGTCAAAAGAGGTGAAATGACTAATATTAGTGGTATGAGGAGAGGTAGAGGAAGACCTAAAAAGACTAATAGAAACTATAAATAAAGATCTAAGTAATATGAACTTAACTAAGCATATGACTTTTTATCGATTTCAATGATGACAAAAGATCTACGTAGCCGACCCCAAATAGTTGGGACTTACAGTTTTGTTGTTGTTATTGTAACATATTTATCCGAGAAGAAAAGAAGATAATGAAGTCACAAATGAAGGATAAGAACGTTTAAATTCTAAAGCATCATGAATCAAAATGCTTTTTTCTTTTTCATACCTCAGTGGAAGAACTTGAACATTACTGGTGTTCTTATCTATCCTGTTTGGGAACTGAAATTATCATAAGTCCATCAACATTGAAAAGTTCATATTTTTAGATTCATCAATGAAGGTTGGTACTTGTTTGTCATCAAAACTAGTATTACTTGTTAGAACTGTTCCCCATTGACACTGCTTAAGTTTATTAGTCCTGGAGGAGAGAATTTATATTTTTTCTGAATGTTGGTGCTATATATCTAAGGAAGCCAAGGACCTACTAGCCAATAGTTTGGTTTAAGAGTTCTCTTATGGACATCCCAAATGTTGGTGACACTGCTTCGGTTCCTTTTTTTCACTCAGTATCTGAACATTCCAAGTGAGATTACTTGGTTTTCCTCTGTAAGGAATCTTAATCTGTAGTGTTAATTGACATCACAAGTTTATTGTTTGTTCACTGACATTAGTTTGCCTCCCGCATTGCCTCTTGTTAGTGAGTATGCACATGCTAGCAGCTTATTGCTGTGTAAGTACCTCTGCTCACTGACATTAGTTTGCCTCTTGCGTTGCTTCTTTGACTTGTATATATGCAGATATGACGCAAAAGCATAATGACATTAATAAACTCGAGCTTTTGAGGTCATAACTAGATTCCTTTTAGTGCAGGTTTTGATTCTGTATTTTTAGCTTCTTTTTTAGCTGCAGTTTATGTCTAGTTTCGAGTCATATGTCATTCTATAAACCAAGGGGAATGTTTTACGATCATAGTTAGTTGAGGGGCTTATTTGTGGAGCATTCACTTAATGGACCTAAATGTGGCTGCTTCCTTGAGGGGCTTTTCATCTTGTTTTCCTATCCAAACTGTAGCCCACATGTGAGACTATACAATCCACAGGTTACAGCAGTCTAAATATTTTTCCATTTTAAGTTGTTAAGTAGCAAACTGCCTTTTAGACTTTTAAGTACCATAATGTGGACTCTGTTTAACCTGAAATCTCACTATTTAACCTTCTACAAGGCCCTAGTAACCTGCATTAGCATGTCCTTATCCTAACCTTTTGTTGCATTGCAGTTTTTGTTTTTTGTGTTTCAACAAGTTCCCTTGATGATGAACAAAAAATATGCACAGCTGTATTTTTTTGGTTTAATTGTGTGTTTATGGCCTAAGTTTCAACAAAATGTACCAAAGCTGCTGTTTTGCAAATTGTCCTACATCACATGGTGTCAGAGATTCTGGTTAGTCATGATTTTCAACCAATATGGCCTAAATTTACCAGTTTAGTCTTCATATTCTCAGTGTTTACAGTAATTCAAGTGAAAATTACTTTCAGAACAATAAGGATTGCTAATAGTTCATGTCACACTTTTGTAGTTTCTTCTTTCATTGTGCAGCAATGTTATATTTGCACCTAGCTTTGTTTCTAATGTTATATATAGCATGTAATGAAATAGGTTGATCCCATATTGCTCATATTTCACTATTAACTCCTGTAGTTCAAATCTATTCTTCCTGATCGAAGGACGAAGGTTGACATCTCAATGGCGGGTCCATTGGCGGGTGCTGCACTTTCCTTTTCAATGTTTTTTGTTGGCTTGTTGTTGTCCTCAAATCCAGCTACAGCAGGAGATCTGGTGCAAGTCCCTAGTATGCTATTTCAGGGCTCACTGCTTCTTGGACTCATCAGCAGAGCCACCCTTGGTTACACGTAAGCTTTTTCCCTTTTGATCTTGATGCAGTCTTATCTTTATAGAAAAAGAAAAGATATTGGTTAAGTTGGTTGCAGAATGCAGAATGAGCCTCTTAAAAGTGTCTCTCTTATGAAAGCATGCCCTAAATTGAATTTATTTTTCACCCACCTACAGTGCACATATTGTTACATAATTTTTGATTGGGTCACCGTAAATTCCAATGCTCTTTTTGTGTCATCTCTTAATCTACCTGATTGCTGCTGTAACTGCACAGTTTTTTTCTGGTTGTTAGTTGCTTGCTTCTTTAACATATCTTTTTGCTTCTGTTCATCCCAATACTTAATTAAATGGTACCTCTTGGTCCAACCAGGGTTAGGCTAATGTTTGGTCCCCTGTTTCGCATGGAAGAGGTCAAAGGTAGAGGTACCATGTTTGGACCTTGAAACATTGTTTAACATATCTAATTTTATTGAGGTGGGCCTCTTGCCTTTGTTCCCCTCCCTTCCCACCTCCTCCTCTTTGTTGTTTCTTCTTGATTTGATGCCAGTTTGAATGTGGTCACTAATGTAATTAGAAACTGCCTGACTGTTCTCTAAGGTACTTAATACCTACAGCCTACGAGTAGCTAGAGCTCTCTATAATCACAGAGGTGTATTGTAGCAGTTGCTTTCTTTATTTGTCTTTCTAAATGAATTTCTAAAATGTCAGTTAACTATTCCAAGTTCAGAGAGTCAGTTTTAACAAAAAATGAAGTTGTTTTTCTCTTTTAAAGTATCTTCTTTGCTCTACAATGTCTATATAACTAACATATACCTAGTATGAGTTTGCAGAGCTATGCATGCCGCCAATGTTTCAATCCACCCCCTCGTCATTGCTGGCTGGTGAAGCATCCTACGATTTTGATTTACTATCTTTTGTCATAGATATTTGTGGGTGCTAACCCTTGTTTGGTTATTAAAGGTGTGGTTTGACTACTTCAGCTTTCAATATGCTTCCTGTGGGGTGCCTTGATGGTGGAAGAGCTATACAGGTACAAGTTGTCATCTTCAAACCAAGCAACAGTATAGAATGTGACACGGGAAGTAATAAATAAAATCCGGAATGCCTAAAATATATACAATTAATAACAGCTTCATTAGTATATAAGAGAAGTGCTCCATTTCTTCTTGCTTTAAGTTGGTTCTGAGTACTTGTTCCATATATCTCTGTATATTGAGAATGCTTCAACCCTAGAGACTTGTACAACTTGTTCACAAATTTGGAGGACCGAGAAGACACTTAGAGCTTTGAAACATATTAAGGATTTATAGGACATGAGTGAACTCTTACTATCTTAAAATCTGAACTCTATTTGTGGCATTTGTTACTTTGCCCATGCCAAGATATGGTTCTTTTTAATTTATCCACCATTCGATGATTTTGTGTTTGTGTTACATTTCTAATTGGTGGGCTATTTTGATTGTCAGCTGCTTGGATTGTCTTGTTTGCATTTGTTCCATCTTAAAAGTTTGATACAGTCCATTTTTCAGTTGTCTTCTCTTACACTATGTTGTGTGATTTTCTAGAAACCACATTTTTCTCTCTCCCTTGGTGGCATAACTTCACTACATCTCTTACAGGGCGCATTTGGTAAAAACACATTGTTTGGCTTTGGTTTGGCCACATACTCCTTGCTCGGTCTCGGTGTGGTATGATTCTTGTCATTTTCCTTTAATCAATTTTCAGTTGTCGATATGTTCTTGTAGCCTTGAGCTATCTTACGGTATTTATCTGGTTCAGTGGAATAACTGCACTCTATTTGACCTTCTCAACTATTTTTTTATAAGGATTTTGAATCATCCTTGTTAAGAATGTAAATCAATAGATCATTTCTCATGTATTGGCCTAAGCTTTTAGAGATGCAATGACATTGATAAAAAATAATAATAAGACGTAACCAAGACAAAAGATATTGTGTTCAAAACTCATCCAAGTCACATTTATAAATATATATCCCCAATCAATTGAAATTCCACCTGACTATGAGTATCAAGAATATAATAGAATGAAATAATATAATGCTGATTGGATTCTGTTGAAGGCATTCATATAATTAGACTAAATCATGCATCTAACTTGATTTGTATCTTCTCTTTTGTAGCTTGGTGGACCGCTTTCACTTCCTTGGGGCTTGTATGTTCTAATATGCCAGGTGGGATGATGTTTTTGTTCCTTCTCTCATCTCCATTTTTGTCATCCCTAATTATCCTTAGCAAATTGTGCACTTGAATGCAGAGGGCGTCAGAGAAGCCTTGCTTGAATGATGTGTCCGAAGTTGGAACATGGAGGAGAACAGCGGTGACAATCGCCATTGTTCTTGTTGTATTTACTCTCCTCCCATTGTGGGACGAGCTAGCAGAGGAGCTCGGCATAGGACTTGCGACTTCATTTTGAGGTACTTGTAACTCCAATTTTTGGCTAAAATCAATTTCACACACAAATGAGGTGGTTTTTTTTTTTTTTTGACACAATTTATATCGTGTAATGCCAATCTCTCTCCTTTTGACCTTGTATCCACTTTGCATCGTCAATGACACAATTTGTATCCACTTTCACAACCCAAAATATAATTTTAGCAATCAAAAGCATGACTTTTTGCCTGAATATTCTGTTGGTCGCAGCCAAAATATATAAAGACAAATTGCATATACGCACGCACACATGAAGTTATTTAGAATCTGAAAACTTGCCTATATGCCATTGTAGTTAATTTACTTAACTTGTGTGAGTTGATTGCTTAATATCCTTTAATATTTTAAAATATTAGCAATATTTTATATTTATTTCTTTATGGATGAATTCCCCAAAAAATCATTCATTTCCGATTCGTGTTTCCTCGTTTTATTTCTCCTAGTACTTTTCATGTATCCTAAACTGTCCTTGTAGTTTATACTGGAACTATACATATGAATCTATCCAAGAGGTACCAAAAACACTATATTCTTATTAAAAAAATTTGTAACTAATATATAAGTCAATTTTTTTTACATGTTCTTATTCCCAAACCAATAGAAATATATATATTGAAAGC
This sequence comes from Ensete ventricosum, assembly GCA_029747655.1. NCBI lineage: Eukaryota > Viridiplantae > Streptophyta > Magnoliopsida > Zingiberales > Musaceae > Ensete > Ensete ventricosum. The sequence continues at coordinate 7,005,287 of JAQQAF010000005.1, read as the reverse complement.
CCACTGAGGATAATAAATTACTTTTTATTGTATTGGGTCTTTATTCAACGGTTACAGTATTTTTTTATTGTATATATGATAAAAACATTGTAACAATCATAAAAAGTAAAAGTTTTTTGAAGTACATTCTAATTCTAAAATTAATTTAATAAGAATATATATTTGAAACCTTATGAAGTATGTATGATAAACTAATTTATATTGTGTTTTGACTCGTTGTCCTTCAATTACAATATTTTTATAGGGTTATAGTATTTTGATGGATGAGCCCAAAATACTATACTCCTATTCATAGATACTATAATTGATTCATCTTATGGATCAAATTCTTTATGAAATTGATCCAATACAAATGTCAAAAATATTTGTAATCTTTCATGTTAAGGACAATTTGGGATATAGAGAAAGTAGAGACATTGATAGAGAAAAATAAAGAGGCACACCAATCCAAAAAACCTAAAATAATGAAAATTTTCAAAAAAAAAAAATCCTTTAATCATAAAAAATGATAAAATTTCAGATAATTATTATAGGAAGAGGAAGAGCCTTTGTCTCTTCAATCTCATGTACATCATAGCCATATACATGTACAAGGAGAACAAAAACAAGAATTTAACTAACAGCACATGCTTAATGAATACACACCAAACCTCATTTCAAGCATAGCTTGCTCCTCTCTCATGATTTACTTTCTAAAAACCCTTTTGAAGAATTCTGGTCAAGAAACTAGCAATATGTGGGATCATGTTATTTCAGTTCCTTCCTATGCAGTCACTCAGACTTCAAATTCTGTGGAAAATCTCAGCTCAGCAAGAGTTGTTGCACCATCAAACCAGGTGTTTTAGAGATGGAAAAGCTGCAACCAGGAAGAGTCTGCATGAACAAGAGACAGAGGTAGATCGCCCCGATACCCTGATACAACCTCGGAATAGCACTCTCACCAATAGTCACCACAGGAGCAAGCACCATCTTTAAAATGCTGGAATCTTTTTTACATCTCTGATGACGATCTCCCGCTTGACAATCTTATGAACTTGGTGGCAGTGTGGCAATCTACGCACATTCTCAAGTTCTTAATCACCCTCAACACTTCAATCTCCTGTGCTTAATAAAGGTGACACCATGGGGCCTAACACCAGAGTCCACCATCTGACTAAAGAGAAGCTCTGCATCTTCAGCTAGTCCATTCATCCCATAATCCACAGATGATGGCAGTCAAACTGATCAAATCTCCCTCAGGCATTCCATCGAACACCCATCGAGATTATTCGATGCTACCGCACTGAGCATGCATGTTTACCAGAGCTGCACCCAAGTGACATTGATATCCATACTGGCCCGCAGGACTTGTTCGCGAACCCATCTTCCTCGTTGCAGGGCACCGAGATAGGAACAAGCCTGCAACACACCGACCATTGTCATCACATCGAATTGGACTGCGGATTCATGCATTTGGTTGAATATGGATATCGCTTCCTTATATTCACCGTTCGACACGTACCTGATAGACAAAGGATCCAATTATATCAGATAGTTAAATAAATTGCACCACAAGATAATATAAAAACGAGACTTTTTCCGGTGAATTCTTACGGGGGCAGCAAAAGAAGCTATAGCACACCCAACAATCAGAGCGTTAAAGGTTGCGGTACCTCGCACGGGCATTCCGTCAAACACCTTCCTCGCCACGATACGTCACCACACTTCCCATACATATCGACGAGCGCGGTTGCGACGAAGACGTTGGAGCCGCACCCCGAAGCTCAGCACGTTGCCGTGGACCCTACGACCCTCGGAGGCTGACCGCGCATCGGTGCAGGCCGGGAGGACGAAGGTGAAGGTGAACTCGTCGGGACGCACGCCGCGCGCGAGCATCCGGTCGTACACGTCAACGGCCTCCCGGAAGCGTCCGTTCCGGGAGCGCCCTTTGATGGTCTCGTTCCAGAGGAAGACGGGCGGGGGCAGGTTGTCGGACGCGAGGAGGAAGGGGTGTTGGGAGTGGCGGGACTTGAGGATTCTGGCGTGAAGTTGGGGGAGGACGGAACAGGAGGAGCGGCGGAGGAGGGAAAGGAGAGACTTGAAGCTGTCATGAGGCAGCGGTGCGTGGTGGTTTGAGAGCGGTGCGTTTTGCTCATCCTCGACGTTTGCGACTTGTGTTCGACCTTTTGCTTGCTTTCATGTTATGTGTCTGAGGAGATGACAATTGCTTTAGTAATAATTATTATTGGTCTTTGGTAAAACATCAACAACAAGCACCAGTGGTCTAGTGGTAGAATAGTACCCTGCCACGGTACAGACCCGGGTTCGATTCCCGGCTGGTGCAGATTAATTTTTTATCAATTAAAAATAAAATATTGAAGTGAAATTTAGCTCTATCATATAGAAGTAAAAATACAAAAGAAAATTTGTAGGGATTGCATAATTTTCTTTCATCCTCATAATAATTTTTTTTTGTAATTTCCTTGGTAAAATATTATATGTTTTTAATAACAAATAAATATTTGATGATATTTAAGTCTTTTTAAGAGTCCGGTCTCTGCTTTGATTAATAATTTTAATTATCACAGGGATCTGAATACCCAAATATAAATAAAATAGAAAAAACAGCCCCAAAATAATAGAATAAAATTATTATTTTGTCAAACAGTGATGAAAGTAAATTCTGCAAACATGTAAAAAAATTGGAAGTACGCACGAAATATTATCTTTACTTATTATTATGTGTATGTTGAGTTTTTGAGATAGGGATCAATCTAATAGCGTTCAAAGCAAAAAAAAAAAAAAGGAAGCCTCTTTTTGTGTGGTTTGACCTTCTAAGGGCACCTTAGATACTTGATGGTTGACCACGGGAGGATCTCACTCCTTCAGTATAAAAATGCCTGCTTTCGAAAGACTGCTTACACACATCCCCCTCTCTACTCGCGTTTTCTCACTCGGATGGGTCGATTTCTGTCCCCCGAGCACCCTCAGAACTGTAGATTTTGCCTAGGAAGCGCCGAGATTGGTGTCATGATTGGAAGCACCAGTGGATCCTTCTCCCGCGACCTTTCTGCTCTACTTTCTTGCTGCGTTGTGCCTCTGATTGTATGAGATATCAGTTTTTGCCTTTTCTTAATCTTCTTCATTGCAACCGTTTACAATTAGATCTTAAACTGTTATTTTTCCTTTAAAAAATAAGAAAAAAACTGTTGAGTTCTCTGCGTTTCTGATTTGAGCTAGAAGAAAACTCATTATAAATATCGATCGGATTAGGTCTGAAGAGGGCCAAAAGGTATACATTAGTCAGAAATCTATGGTCTGTTCGTGGGATTTGAAGCACATATATGCTCTTATTTTGGAGAAGTTGTTCTGATTGGGGAAAAGGAGGGATTTTCGAAGCAGTGGATATGGCCGAGCAGGGTTCGCAGGGGAAGCAGCTACTTTCCAGGCATCCATCTGGAGTTGTTTTCACTATCCAGTAAGTTCATCTCTTCCACCTTCAGCTGGAGAGGAAAAAAAGGTTTCTTTGATTTGCACTGAAGACTTGCTTGTTTAAGATTTATTCTCAACCTGAAAATTATGAATCGAGTTACATGTATAGGGCAGCACATTTGTTTTGTTTTACGAAAATTGTTTTAACGACTACCATCAGGAAAATATTAGTATTGGTTGCAATTTTTGAATTAGCATTCTCATCTATCCAGGACACTAAATTGTATGGATATGTAAATTCACCATGTTCCTCTCAGTTGAGACCAGAATGCTCAGCTTCTGTCAAAATGAGATGAAGCATTGTTAATATGTCAAGTCACTTCTGGTCTCATTTTTCTTCTGAAGTCCTAGGACTTACACAGACTTAAAAGTCTTACCAGTTTGCTCTGTTCTATGTGCTTAACTTGACTCTTAAGCATTGTTACAATCTGCAATTGGGGACCAGTAGTTGGAGATTGCTGTTGTTTGGGATAGACATCTAATGATTAAAACAATAAAAAAGATATCAAAGAATTTATTGCATACAAATGAAACATAGGATGATCTTTTCTGGCAGATAACCTTGTCCATAGATGAATCTTTAAGTATTGATTCTATCTCTACTTTTTAATTGAATATTACAAGAATTTATGTTACATTTTTTATTGCCGTAGCTTTTTTCTTGTCTGGAAGTATGTTACAGGATGTCCATGTGTCATGCTTATATGCTTTTCTTGGTTGAACTCACAGGAATGTTGTTTCAACGGTAAACATGGACTGTAAGTTGGACCTTAAGACCATAGCTCTACTAGCACGTAATTCAGAGTACAATCCCAAGGTACAGAAAAGAATATTGCTTTTTGATCATGAAGCATTCTTATTTTCTGCTTTTATATTTTGAGTGATTGCTTTATTATGTGCTTTATATTATAATGTACTATTTGATCATTTTTTGATGCCTACTAAAGAAATACTGAAATAGGTGGATACTATTAAATGTTCTTTTTTTTCCTTCTGATTTAGCCTACTATCTCAGTTTTCCTATCCTGAGGCATGTCTCATTTGTGTTCTTATTAAAATTAAAACACAAAATGATGTTGAAGGCAATGCTGTTAAAGTTAAATTTGTTCTCCAAATTCATGAAACAAGCTTTGGTTAGAAAGGATAACATGATAAACTTGTTGTCGGCACTGCTCGACCCACTTAGACAGCCTGGGCCTCACCTTTTATACTTAATGCATCGGTAGCAGGATGCGACCTCTACCAGACCAACACATGAGAAAGTGTTAGTTCAACTATGCAGAACTAGAACATTTTGATTAATTTCTGGTTAAGGTGGTCAATTTGCCAAAAGTGCAAGTTCCTAAACATATGGTTAAAAGACCCAGCTGTAAGAGGACAACCTTACAGGCTAGTTTCTGTGGAATTTATTGGTGGGACATGTTAAGAACTATTATATCTATATAATTCAACAATCAAGTTCCTTGAATAGTTTTACAAGTTTCAAGCTTTTCAGGTATCTTTGCATTCACTACACCTGATAGAGTCCAGCAAACCGAAGGAAAAAAATAAAACTATAGTGTACTTGTTATGTAACTCTTTGTCCTATATCTTCAGTTTTGATTCAATAGTGTTTTTGTATGTTTTTTTAAGTCAATATATATTTTATCTGTGTGTGTAAAGTATTACTTATCTTTACTTCGGCATCTTGTTTGTTGATTACATTTGCATCTCTTTTTTCTTTCCGATGTATGTAGCGTTTTGCCGCAATCATAATGAGAATACGAGAACCGAAGACCACAGCATTGATGTTCGCATCTGGACAAATGGTAAGTGGAACATGCTTTATACATATGATCTCTACATAATTTTTGTCTCTTGATTTTAGTGTTTATCACCCTTATCATTTTTACCTTGACTTATTTAAGATGCCGATAGAATTACTGGCATAATTTATTTTTCATTGACAATACAATGCTCAATCTTTATATAAAATCTGTGTACCTGGTTTCAGTCGTTAATTTGGTGGGGACATAAGGTTATAATACCTGCCGACAGAATTACTACCAGCTCAAGGTCAGACCAATAAGTGGGCTATCTGGTTTTAGGGTAGTAATTGCTATTGAACCAGTTGAAAATAGCAAGTTTCTTTTGGTTTTGTTCGGGCATTGGACTACCTCTGCAAATGAATTGTCATTTGCAAGTCAGAGTTCTTCTTTCTCCTATTTTTGGCTTCTGCTTTATGTTATATAGCTTTTGGCATATTAAGGCTTATTACCTTGCAAAGCCTCGAACATCTAAAGGTTAATGCCTTGTAGAAGAATCAGGATTTAGTATTTCCAATGACAAACAATTAATTCTACCTTTAGCTGTAATATGTGACCATACAGTTTATTGCAAAGTTCTTTTAGATTCTCACCTTGGTGTTTTCTTTTTTTGGTTGAATGGAACTCGAAAGGCATGAGCTCTTTTTGTCATCCATAAGAAGGACACTGAACTTGCCTCTTTTGTCAGGTTTGTACAGGAGCAAAGAGCGAGCAGCAATCGAAGCTCGCAGCACGGAAGGTATACTACAAGATTAAAGAGGTTTCCTGTAATTTTCTATACGTATTTGTACCCTGCTTATCAAGTGAAGTTTGACTGTGTTCATTAATTCTCATATTTTCTGGCCTTCAGTTTGCTCGCATTGTCCAGAAGCTTGGCTTCCCAGCTAAGTTTAAGGTTCTTGATGCTTTCCGCCTTCCTACATGCTCTCTTAGTTTTCAACCTTTCTGCCTTTTCTGTCTAATTTGTCTTGCAATATGTAGGATTTTAAAATCCAGAATATGCTTAGTTCATGTGACGTCAAGTTTCCCATAAGGCTTGAGGGCCTTTCCTTATCTCATGGTGCCTTTTGTAGTGTAAGTTATTGTTCTTCTACATGCTCAAGAATAATTTACCCAATAGTTGCATGTCCACATGATTTCCTGTTTCCCTTATTTCCTTTTTTACTTTATCAAATTGTTTAATAGTTAGAGTTCTGTGGTAGTATTTGTATTGTAAGCTTAGGTAATAGTTTGATCTCAGCTACTCTATGCTGAAGTTCATACTAGGAATTTTACTGCCTTCATTAGAATAAACTTCATTCACTTGCGTTATGCTTAAATTTGATGAAACATCAAATTTGCTTCCTTACTGCAAGTATACATATCCTTCTTTTGTGGGCTTGTATTCCTAAAAGCAGCTGCATGTAGCAGTATGAACCAGAGATCTTTCCTGGTCTGATATATCGGATGAGACAATCAAAGATGGTACTTCTCATTTTTGCTTCTGGCAAGATTATTCTCACTGGGGCTAAGGTGATGTGCTCAAAGCTTTAACTCGAATGCATGTCATTAGTTTATATTATTTATTTGTTATGCTTAATCCAATTCAGTCGGAAGATGACACACATGCTGCATTTGAGAATATCTATCCAGTCCTTACGGAATTCAGGAAAATCCAGCAATGGTATGTTATTGTATTCTCACTTCAATAAGAAAAATTATGTAATCTGATGCAAGCTGGCATCCCAACATTTTGTTGTTTTAATGCACTATACTGCATACAGAAACTTAGTCTCACTTAGAATCTTTACGACAGAATACTCATAGCCGCTGCCTGGATCGGAATGATCTATTGAGAATTCTGTGAGCTGCACTGAGGCTTTGCATTTTAAATCTTTTGAGCTTTTAACTGCTACAACATATTGTTAAATTGAACAAAATATCATCCTTCATTTTCTACTTATGACCGACAACTTACTGTTGATTCACTGCTTGAACAGCCATCATCATTAGCTTTATAGTGTCATTTTAGTTTATGAAAAGTTTACTAAGAACTGTAAAGACTAATATCTTTTTCTTTCAATTTGCTTCCTGTATGCAGATGTTACAGGAATTTGGAGCAAGCTGGGTTGGTTTTCTTGATAGTTGCTAGATATCATCAAACTTATATAGATAAATTATACCTTTGAAACCAATAAATGATGGCTCCTGCCTTTATTATTTTGCTGAACAATTTGTTGAACAGTGAGGGCACACAACTTCATTATGGAAATTGTGAACATGCAGCTTTTCATATAGAACATGTTGTTTGGGGGATTCTTAATTCTTAAATATGTGATGCAAAGATATGTATCAACTCTTAGATTGTTCTTCAGCTTTTACACAAATTATAACAAGAAGCACTTTTGTGTCGACATGTCAACATATCGGTATATGCCGATGGATTTCAAAAATAATAAAAAATTTCCTAAGTATCTGAAAATTAGTAAAATACCTAAATTACAGCCTTCCCTTCTTCTTTTCCCTTTCCCTCTCTTCTCAGCTCCTTCTCTACTAATCACTTGACGAGAGCTGTTGAGAACCTTCTTTCCATTTCCCACTTGTATTATCATTTTTCAACCCTTCCTTAACTATAGTTTCATAAATTAAATAGACAATTTCTGGTGTATCTTTAATTAAAAATTCAATTATTATCTCTTCTAGATCGGAATCCATCAGTTGTTGTTCAACATATACGGGTCTTTTCCATCTAATTGAAATTTAATATATCCCAATATTGATAGTACAATCAACCATCACCGAACCATAGAATCCGCAGAGAGCAAACAATACATGACCATGTCCATGCTTTCCCCTCTCAACACAAGATAGCTTTTGAGCACAGCCTCTCTTTGGAACCCAGCCTTCTCCAGCACCCTCCGAGAGGCAGTGTTGTTCACCTCGGCTATGGCGTCGAGCCTCTCCAGAAGCGGCCACTCTTCGAAGACGGCAGACGCTGCCTTCTTCACCGCTGCGGTGGCGATTCCCCGGCCCCAGTAGTCGTAGGCGACGCCGAAGCCGATCGAGGCTCGGTGGACGTCAGCCCCTGGAGCCGGCGTAACGGAGACTAAGCCCACCGGCCGGCCGTCATCTTCGATGCAAATGGCGCGGCACCACGGGTGAGGCATGATGAGGTCCTTCATGTGAGTCAGGCACTCGTCCTTGGTGGTGCACGTAGGTCTACGTGAGAAGCGCATGACGCGGTCGTCGGTCGCCCATGTCATGAAGCCGTCGACGTCGGAGAGCGTGAATGGCCGGAGGGTGATCTCAGGGACGGTCCTCTTCTCTTCTCTATCTTCTTCTTCTTTTGATGCCACACCCATGTGTTGATCCATTCGAGAAAGCTTTAGTACATACCAACAAGAGATGCAGCTTTCATTTATATGCATTTGAAGGATGTAATCCAGTTGAGATTTGAGACAATGGGCGACCACAGGAGTGAAAGGACAATTTATCATATGCATAAAAGGACAGATTTATTAGGTGGCCGCCATGGTTGACTGCTAAGATCTTTTAGCTGTAGGAACTTTGTTATCTGGTCACTGTTTCTTCCGCTCGTCGTCACCACACCAAAAACAATCATGGAAGAAGAGCCAAAAGAGCGGCCTTTGGGTCAAAAGAGTAACCGATAAAAGCTCTAAATAATAAAAAAGATAATAATTATCTTCTAATTTGATTTGATTTTTAGGATTCAATTATTATTTTTTGAGTAGAACCGAATTAAATTGGTTTATACTAAATTCTAACTATTTAATTAAATTCTAAATTATTTTTTAAAATTATCTTTATCTCCATCACTATCACCGTCACATCCTCTTTCTCCCACTCCCAACTTCAATTAAGATAATTTTTGAATTTGGATAAAAAACAAAGGTAAAACTAACAAATATCAAGATTTTTTATTTTTATTATGGATTAAATATGAATTATTAGGATCAGATATTGATAAAATAAATATTGGGCCTATCCAACTGATCCGACCATGTCAGCCCGATGACCACGTCGGTCCAATCAATCAACTCGGCCACATCATCCCGAGGATCAGGTTGACACCTCGAGACCGTCGGCACCCATCTCGGTAATCCCTGATGGCGCCTAACACAACATCGTCAACCTGTTATGGGACCATACTGTCAGTTGACAGTATTATACATGCGGCGAGTTCCCGTTATGGGACGAATTATAGTGAATTGAGCGAGGTCCCGGGAACCGACAAGAGCAACGACCGACGTAGTATCATACATGCGGGTCGATCAAAGGCGCCACCCTCATTAATAGTCTCGGTATGACTTTCCTCTGTCCTTCAGGTATAAATACCCTCATTATAACTAACAATGGAGGACCTTTTCTCGACTCTTAGCTCACACTACATTGGTTTCATACTTTCACACCCTAAGAACTAACTTAGTCATCGAAGTAGTCACATCGAGCACATATCATCCTGATCGATGCCTTCTTGCAGGAACTGGTTGAGGGGTCAAGCACTCCATCGACAAATCTCTCGACTTAGGGCTATAGTGGCCAACACTGCTCCTGACCCGTCCTCCAATTCTACTCAAATGATCTTATACATTCAGCCTGAGAAAATCCAACAATATATATTATAGGCTATAGAAATATCAATAAAACAAGCAACAAAAAAAAATAAAGATGGTCTTCTAAAGGAGTAAAACTTATGCTTGAAGCATGCATGCAGTAATATACTGTAGAGTTTTCATCATCTAACGAAGCAAGTTTGGTTCAGTAAACAAGAATAAGATTGAGTGAGAATGGAATTGGCACATGAAAATGGATGTAAAGGATACAATGAAGGATAATTCAACTCCATGAATTAGTCGTTCATATCAGGCAAGCAAAACTTGTATTATACAACTTAAAATTATGTCTCTTGTTTCTCTTCTTTGGTTTTGTTATATGTTTTTGATGACTGTAAATCATCACAAGATTGATCACAGTGACCTAAATGATTATTATTTGAGTCATAAAAATAATAGGAGTTAATATGATATATACTTGTACTCATCAAAATCATTCTGATCAATTTTACTTGCTTGAGTAATTTGAAACCAATAACTTGAAAAAAAAATTATTTTTTTTGCTCCAATACAACCAAATAGAAGTAATTAAAGTATCTGTCATATAAAATCTATAAAGTTACTGTTACATAAACTCCCAACAATCACTTTATTTTGATCGTCTAACAATTACAATCAATCCATTTTTATACAATAAAATAATAACAAATATAACAAATGGCTCAAATATGAACATGGTTAAGAGTTTTTAGAGCTTCTAGCCATAGACTTCTCAATGATAGTCTTCGATCCACTCCCTATAGGAATATATACCTTATTATTTTGATTCATCATTCATTCATATATATATATATAATACTATTAAAATATACATAGTGGACAGTGAGATACCTTTATAAGGTTTAAACATTATTTAGTATGAATAATATCTATATAAGATGGAGCGAACAAGGTCTTGAATTATATCCTTTGATCCAAACTACCACTATTACATATATAGTTTAAAATAGTCTATCATAAAATTATAAGTATATATCTTGATTTATTACTGAAAGTCTTAATCGTGGCAATTTACATATGCTCTCATATAGGAGTATACATATTAAGAAAATGCTTATGAGTCATATCTCACTAAAAAAATCTTTTTTACAATAATTTTCTTCTTATATCTTTATAAAGGAGTACTAATCATTGCAGAAATAAGTATGAAGTTATATATTATATATTTTGCACTTTGAATTTGTTTCTTAGTCAATTAATCAATTTATTATTATAATATTGAACCTTCGGATCATGTTTCGTAGGTGTTCAGTTCCCATTAATAGAAGACACAGGCAAAGTCCTATCGTACTTGATGATTTCAGGATCATAATCTTGTTTAATCATTTAGTTAAGTAATCAAATAGATTTTGCTCAAATGTAATATAATGGAATGCAAATGTAGTTGAGTAAATATGATGCCATTGTGCAAACCTCTATCTAACTTTAACATGTTTGCTCATTTTTTTTAATTTACAAGTTTTTTCGTACAAAATTATATTACACCTATTGAATCACGATGCTCAAATATGTGACAAAAGCAATGAAATTGACGGTATTTAATGCAATCAATCCAACTTTCATGGTACTCATAGCAACAGATTTGTTTAGTAGTTTGCTAGGAGATAATATTGCCCTCTAAAACAAAGACATATAACATTCAAAAATCCAGTTATCTAATAAATCTAGACTCCTGGTAAATTTTGTCAGATCTGATTCGATTAAACAGGTATATAAGAGATCAAATGATCAAACAAAAATAAATAATAAATAAGATAAAATAATAATTTTATTATTCTTCGTCACTCGATCCATCCTTCTCGTCTCCTCCGACACGTTTCGCGCATGCGCAGCAGTTGCCCCACGTGAACTCCTCGTGCTGGCTCTGGAGACGACATCGCAGCCCCCCACACGTGTAGTGTCGCCCACTGCTTTCATCCGCGCTCAGTCCCTCTCGCTCTCCCCTACCACGTAGCCATGCATGAACTCATCCCTCCCGCCACGTTCGCCCCATGCACGTCGCCCTCTCTCGATGTACACCACCTCATCCCCCAGGCGCCTTTCTTTCTCTATAAATGCGACCCTCTCCCCTTTCTTGGATCTCTGTGGAACGGTCTCTGTAGAAGAAGTCCAACATGGTGGCCAAATCGGATGCTTTTTTCCTTTGCCTTGCCGTCCTCGTCTTGTCGGCCACTGTTGTTCTGGGTTACCGCGGTCTCGGTTTCGACAACCCGCAGGATCCCGAGCAGCGGCTGCAGCAGTGCAGGCAACAGTGCGAGCAGCAGCAGCGCGGCCAGGAGCAGCGGATGCAGTGCCAGCGCCGGTGCCAAGACCGGTACCAAGAAGAAATTCGGGAGCGTGGGCGGCACGGTGAGGATGGCGACGATGACCCCGCTCGGCGGCGGTTCGACGAGTGCAGGCAGCGGTGCGGGCACCAGCACCGACACGACGAGCAGCAGCGCAGGCAGTGCGAGAGCCGGTGCGAAGCGCAGTACGAGGAAGAGCGAAGGGGGCGGCGGGAGATCGCTGTTGGAGTACAAACCCATGAAGATCCTGAACGGCGATACCGGCAGTGCCGCCAGGAGTGCACACAGAGAGCACAAGATAAGAGGCAGCTACAACAGTGCGAGCAACGGTGCGAGGAGGAGTCCAAAGAGCAGCGCCGCCGTGAAGGTAGCCCTCGCCAAAAGGAGGAAGAGACGACGACTGGGGAGAGGAACCCCTACTTCTTCGATCGAGATAGCTTCGTCGACCAAGTGAGGACGGAGCATGGCCATGTCAGGGTCCTCCAAAACTTCGTGGAGAAGTCAGAGCTCCTCCTGGGGATCGCCAACTACCGCATCGCTATAGTCGAGTTGAATCCTCGTGCGTTCTTGATGCCTCATCACTTGGATGCTGATGCAGTCTACTATGTCGCGAGAGGTACATACCTCCATTGTTGCCGTCTTATAATTTGTTTATGCGTGGAAGAACCAAGCTAATATTTCGGTTTCACTTATCGACTTCTTCAGGGTGTGGAGCCATAACTTTGGTATGCGAAGAGAAGAAGGAAACGCATGAGCTCCGCCGGGGAGATATCCTGGAGGCGCCGGCAGGAGCAATTATTTACATGATCAACAAGGACAGCAATGAGAAGTTGGTCTTGATCAAGCTCCTTCATCCGGTTTCTACACCTGGCCGCTTCGAGGTAGATTATGCCACTTAACTATATATTCTTCTCGTCGGATGCCATGTCTTCAACTCTTTGTTACTGTGCAGGTCTTCTACGGTGCTGGAGGACAAAATCCAAAATCGTTCTTCCCAAGTTTCAGCGACGAAATCTTGGAAGCTGCCTTCAACGTACCTATTCCTCCACCTGTTAGATCGCGTCTTTTATAACATGTGATTACATCAATGTGTCATCTTGTAGACGCAACGAGATCGGCTGAGCAGAATCTTTGGGCAACAGCGGAAAGGAGGCATTGTGGAGGCATCCGAGGAGCAGGTCCGCGCACTGAGCCGCCATGCCTCCGAGGGTCGCCAATGGCCGTTTGGCGAATCTAAGGGGCCATTCAATCTCCTCGAGAAGCGACCGATCCATTCGAGCAGACGGGGACAGTTGCACGACGCCGACGGCGACGACTACCGTCCGCTTAAACAGTTGGACCTCCGAGTCTCCCATGCTAACCTTACCGAAGTATAAATGTCCTTGCTGATCCCGTTCCCCGTGCTTACCATGATCAGTCATTTTCTCCTAGGTCGGGGATGACATTAGGGTCTTTGTTGCAGGGCTCCATGATTGCACCATTCTACAACTCCAGGTCGACAAAGATCACCGTAATAGTGGAAGGAAAAGGCTACGTTGAGACTGTATGCCCTCACTTGTCTGAGCGAGGCAGGAGCAGGGAGGAGGGCGGAGAAGGGCACGAGGGCCGGGAAGGAGGTGGTCAGCGATATCAGAATGTCCGCTCCCAGGTTTCGCGCGGCACCGTGACCGTCATCCCTCCGGGCCACCCTACGGTGATCGTCGCGTCGCGCGGCCGAAACCTCGAGGCCGTATGCTTCGAGATCCGCGCCGAGAGGAACGAGAGGAACTACCTCGCAGGTACTTCGCTCGATATGACGAGCACCATCGCCACCACCACCGTCACCACTAAAACGTCGTGTCTCGTGTTTCATGAACGGTTACCTGTGTTTGCTGCGCAGGGAGGAACAATGTGTTGAAACAGCTGGATAGGGAGGCGAAGGAGCTGTCGTTCGACATGCCGGCAAGGGAGGTGGAGGAGGTGCTCAACGCGCAGGGCGAGCAGATCATCGTCGCCGGCCCGGAGGAGCGGGAGCGACGTGAACGTCCGCTGCTGCCCATGCTTGAAATCGCCACGGCTTTTATGTGAGGGGAGAAGCGTGTTTGATCTACGTTAGCAGTAGAGTTTTCTAAAATAAAGTGCCGTGAGTTCGTAGGAAGTGCTTCTGAGAAGAGACGATCACTGCGTGTATGAAATGTAAATGCATGCAACAAAATAAAATGTTATCCACAACGAGGCGTTTCTCGCCCTTTAATTGCTTCTTGTGCTTACTATTAAATGGATTAATTTTATAGTGCGCGTTATTTGATTTTATATTAATAAAATATTTTTAATTCGAAAAATTGGTCACGTGCAATGCCCACTGGAAGCGTTGGTGGAAACAGCAAGAACAACTATTAAGTATTTATTCCTGTTTTCGGCTGCGCCGAGATTGGGGTTAGGGCATTGACGGCGATGTACGCCGAGATCGTATGTAGGAATGATCTGCTTATTCTCGGGCCGAGAGAGCGCTGGTGCTGCAGCTGCCGATTCTAACCCGAAGGTCCTGGAAACGGGAGGGCTTTGTTTGGCGGCGGGAAGATGGTGCTCGCGCTCGTCGCCGGCAACAACGAGTGCAGCCATCCAACAGCTTGGCTTACATCGGCGCCTCCGTTAGATAAACACCATTGAATCGTTTGTGCTTTCTATAGTTTCTTTTGTTTGAAGTAAAACCTTGCATTTATAAGTTTCTTAGCGTCTCTTCTTTCCAAAGTTTTCAGTGAAGAAAGGGTTTTTTTTCATAGGTATCGTATATGATTTCACGGACATCTTTTTTTTCGAATTTTTTATATCGGTTCGGTTCATATTTTCTTCCCTTTCCCTTCTGTATTCCCAGAATCTGCGTCTTTTTTTTTTCCTTTTTTTGTGTGTGATGGTTTTGGGACATTGCTGGGACTAATAGGATGAAAGAAAATGTTATTCCAATAAAAAGAACGTTTCTTTATTGTTGATTGTTATATAGCGATAAATGTGAGAAGCTGGGTGTATCCCGTAAGTTCTGATAATACTGGTAAATTGGAATTAACATGCGGAAATTTGGATCAAATTTTAATATGAATCCATGCGAGAAGAAGAAGTTCTAAGTCACCTGTTTTACTTGATTTTGTCCGTTTAGATTGCAAAGATGACGGAAGAGAAAGCTGGGGTAGGGTAAGCAACTTGCAATGATTGTCTCAACGGATGTGAAACGGGCATGACAAGTTTGTCGCCATAGTTACCATGCTTTTCAACATTACATGGAGTAGGGTACCAAGAAAGAGCATGACTGTCAGAGCACAGGGATCAAGTTTTTCCTTTTGTAAATTTAAAGGTGGTTTAGAGGCAGTGCTAATTGTTTTGCATAATTAATCAAGAGAAAGAAGACAGAAAGCAGGAGTAAGTTGACAATACTGTTCATCAAAATCTTTGTGTTGGGTCAAGCATGATGATTGAATGATCAAATTTTTTTTTTTACGATTGTGTACATGAAATACCATTCATTGCTTTGGATACAATTGAATTTGGAAAACTCAAAAACTGACAAGGAAAGACATCTTTCTGAAAGAAAGAGGAAAAATCCTGTGATCAGCTGGCTAATGTTAAGGCATGTTATTGTCTCATTTCTTGCTTCTGCTTTAAGATAGACTTTGCATTATTACATACCTTTCAAGATTATATGACTCTGCTTCTGTTCACAGTTATCAAAATAGAGGATTTCCTTGCGCAGAGCATGAATGTCAGATTTTAGGGATCTAGTTTTATATATTTTTAATGTGGTTGAAAGAAAATGCTGGTTGTTTTATAGATATTTTAGCTATGGTTGGTTTGAACATGTCAAATTTTATGAAAAAATGGGAAGCAGAGCAGTCAGACCATGAGAATCATGTTTAGTATTCTTTAATTTGGCCAAGATTTATGAACATGACTTAATGGGCATAATCTATCAATCTTGTATGTGGAATATGTTCTTTGCCTTGGATGGAGCTGAAATTATTTACAAATGGATCTAACACATCAAATTATTGGATGGTAAGGAAAGGCTTCCCCTTGAAAGGAGGAGAGTGAGGAACCGTAACTTCTGTCATATATTTTTTTATTTAAGAGTCATTTGCATTATTATCTCCATTTAATAGATATTTGACCCTTTTTTCTTCTTTCTCTTCACTCTTCTTCTTTTTTGCTTTTCTTTTGGGGGGTTACTCTATAGCTGCAATTGAACTGAACCAGTAATTTAGCATTTTGCCTTAGTTATTTTCTTTTAATTTAATTTAATTTTTTTTCGATCATTTCTTTGATTTTACAATGTATGATTTCCACTTTCTAATACCTTCTGCCAAATAGGTTGTCCTACAAATAAGTCTCCAGAAGGAGAAGAATTGTCCATGCTCTAAGGCCTCCACGTTTAAGATCGCATTTGCATTATGAAAACGATCAGAGCTATTATGGAAAATTAGCTGACATAATTAGGTAGTTGATATCTAGACTAATAATATGAATATCCTGGTCAATAATTTTCTCCAAAGACCTAAAGTAAGCAAAAGACATAATAGCAGGATAGGTGTAAATCAAGAAGAACCACTTACACTATAATCAATGGGCCATATACAACCAAAACTCATGTTGTTTGGATGCATTTATGTTAAATATTCATACTTGCCATTATTGTTCAATGCTATGTTTCTTAGAATTTGACCATTGTTACATGTAGGCCATGTACAAGTACAACATCCATCACAGTTGATACTTTTTATACTCAAATTGAGAAGTAATTTCTAGTTGTTGAACACATTCTATGAACTCATTTCACAAAGTTTCCATTTCTCTCTAGGATACAGCCTTGATTCTTCCTACAGGTGTTAGTCACACAAGATCAATCTTATTTGAAGTTAATAAATTATCTCAAAGTTGTTTATGTGGCATATTGACTCGCAATTTCTGACAGTGTTATTAGTTAGAGTCTTGAATATTCAAAGAACTACAATAATGTGGACAAGTCAATTATGCTATCCTATTCCTGCAAGTACAGTGGCTATTTTTGTGACTTTTAACTGTGGTCATCCAACAAATTTACTATAGTGCCAAAACTTACCCCCAATACATGAATAATTACGTTCCTCTAAATTAAAAAAAAAGGAATACGACCAATTTTTTCTGAATGTTAGATTGAACAGACATCTGTCATAAACTTTGAGATCAGCATTGATGTTTGAGATGGGATCAGGATTCTGAGTCTAGCATTGAACTTGCATCATGTAGAGTAGACAGCTACAGTTTGTCCTTATTTATTTTTTTTCTCCCAGTTGCGCTGCATCTAACATCAATGATTGGCATCAATGAAAAGTGTAGCTTGTCCATTTCTTTTTGTGCTCTTTGTAAGCATGTTCATGGACTCATATTTCCAAGGTATAATTGGCATAGGAGCCATATGTTCTGTGTCCTTTCTTTTCTATTGGCAGAAATTTTAACCTAGTGTTGCATTTCTAGTTTGATTGTTTTTGTTTTCTTGTTTGAAGTTCCAGAAATGCAAGATGTTACTGTTCTGCACTTCTCTGGCAATGTAGAGCAAGTTAATTTTGTAATTTTACTGGTCTAGGAAGGTGCTGTCTAAATTACATGTGGTTCATGCAGCTACTTATGAACTGCTAATAGTTTGTTTTCTTGCTGAAGTTATTCTCCAATCTGTGGAAAAAGTTAGTGTTCTCTTTGATCACTTGCTGCTGTAGCCACATTGAATCAGATTCTGTGAAAATTGCTGTTGAAGGAGTTTGAATTGTGTAAGAAGGAAAACTGTGATTGGCTAGCAACACAACCAGGAAACTGCTCTTTTTAAAGGATCCTTTCGATCATAATATTCAACTTACATTTGTTCTGTGAATTCTTTCTCTTTTTCTCTGTAAATTGATCTTAACATTTGTCATGGACTGCAGTTGTTGATGTAGCACAAGCTTTCTTACAAACGTAGTATCAAATGATACAGGATTGTTTTCGTTCTGTTATCGTCCGAAACAGATTGGTAATGATCGATTTCAATCGTCGTCGACAGCGCTACTCGCTATCGAGCGGTATCATTTGAAAGAGGAGAGAGAAGTTTGCGGCTCGAGAAAAAAAAAATCTATTTATTATGCCAGTTTCTTTTCCTGGTTACATCTGCACCGAACACAGCTAGGATCGTATCTAACTTAATCTAGTTGAGATGCTCATAACTACATTCAACAGGGTAAATTATTATTTTTTTTGATCTTTTTCGTTCGATAACTACAAATCCACAATAAACCGCAAGGTTAGAAGTCGACATTTTTAGGAAGCAGAGGACAAAAAAGGAAGTCCGTTGGTCACCTAACCTTGCGGATGAGATGGGGATAGCTAATGAGGCATTCGGCGCTCCAGAGAGGGTCGTTGAGATCGGCGCCGGTGGCCTCGAGCTCCGTTGTAGCCCGCCGCCGTCGGTGACCGCGCAGCCCGCGACACTCCCTCGTCAGCGCCTGCGGATCGCCGCTCCCAAACCCCGTCTCAGCTCACAAACGCACGCACGCACAGAGAGAGAGAGAGAGAGAGGAGAACAGAGGAACGCCGCCGCGGACGTGTACGTCTCCTACAATCCCATAGTGGCGAAAGCCATGCGTTTCTCTACATGTTTCGATGTACCCAAGCACGTACCTGCCATGTAAGATTGCGAATTGAGGGAAGCCTGACGGTCCCATTTTGTGGAGCGTGGCGAAACAGAGGTGACGAATAGATGGGGTATGCGAGGTTTCACTGCCGATAGGTGTCTGCTGTTACCCGGATATTAAACCTGTATTGTTGTTGGGTACTTTTTCTGGGGCCCTTTGTGAGACCCACGAATAAGTGACTCTTGCCTCTAATCAAGATGGCGGTAGGATCGGGGTGAGAAATAACCGGGTATAAACATCACTTTCTTTGGAGGTAAATGAGTTTTCAAAACATTTTTTATGATCAAAATAAAACTTGCAGTGTGACAACATGAAATTTTTTTTTTCAGGACAACCTTTTTAAATCAAGGAAAAGGATTTGGATGCCAAATACATGTTACAATCGTTGTGAATGATTGTGAGGTAGCTAAATTATTTCAGATAATAAGACACAGTTTTATCTTCATTAGAAAATCGATAATTGGGGGAAGCTCATGATCCGACTAATTAATCTTTTTTTCTTTTAATTTAATCGTCTAGATCAGTCGGTAGAGCACAAGGCTCTTATCCTTATTTATCGAAGAAAAAAAAAAAGGTTTCTTTTGAAAAAGTCTTAACACCGAAAGGATCTTGTCTTATGTAGGTGGGCTCTAAAATTTAAGCACCTTAAAAGGATAGCCTTATTAATCAATATGTATACATAAGCAACCTCTCATTTTATTGCTCTTTCACCTATAAGAAAATATGGTTAATTTTGTGAAGGATATTTATGCTAACTTATTATTTGTGATAATATTTTAACTAGTGCACTAGAAATGGATGGTAGATTTAGATTTGATAAGACTTTGATGTTCTTCCGGTGGCTGTAGAGACCAACAGAAAATTGTGACGGAACTCTTTCAGATTGTTCTTACCGCTCTACAGACTGCCTAACATAAAAATATATTTCTTGATAATTTGGATCATACAAGGAAATTAGTATACAAAGAAGCAAATATACAAACATATGTTTCAGTGATGGTTTTGGACAAAATCTAAATATCGTTGTCTCATGGATGACTAGTGACTAACTTGATAAGATGTTGCCTTTGCATCTTTGAGATGGTTTTTGTGCATGCATTAGTTGGCTGTTTACATGTAATGTTAACTTTACTGTTGCACTTAGCAATCCATCATCACCATCTGTGTTTTGCCTGAATCTTCATTCAGAAAAAAATTGAAGTTATAAAGATCTGCCAAACTTTCTCTCTCTCTTTTTCTTTTTTCTCATCTTCGTTAGCCAACCACATTTGTTCATCCTAGCAATCATATACATCCTCAAGTACCGGACGGCAAAAACCCTTTTTTTTTTTTTTTTGAGAAATCATTGACTTCTATTATTTTCTGAAGTCCATCTCCCCTCTCATTTTTTTTTTTTGTTTCTCTTCAAAGGGGATTTCTCTGTCCCTCTATCTCTGCTTTGGATGGGATTGTCAAAAAGGCTTGACGTTCATAAACAACCTGAAATAGATCTTATGTATCTCTCAAACTGGATCGGTTCGAGATTACATGAACTTATCAAGCTCAAGGCAAGCACAAACTATGAAACGTTTGTTTAAACAAGGAAAATGCAATACTTGCATAAGAACTTAAGTTTCCAGTGAAACAAAAGAGAAGATATCAAGAGGGAAACCTACTGCCCTTGGTACGTTCTTTATGCAACCGAAAGAATTTATAGAATCTGTATCATAATATTTTCAAATATATTTTCCATAAATGCATTCATCTCCTGATTCCAACAGGTAAGAGGAATGGGCTGATCCATACAGGAAAAGAAAGAACTACATATCTTCCAAAATATAGTTTATGACTACTAGGCAATATGAGCATATGAAGCAAATATTCTATTTATGACTCTTCAATGATGTCTGGGATGGAGTGGGAGAATAAAGAGGAATGACAGTTGATGGAGAAAGGTTCAAAAGGTAGAGATAGTGCTGTTGACCTGAGTCAATGGATTGACCAATTGCTACAACAAATATGTCTTTTGACAACAATCAATGGTCTGAGAGAAAGAAAGAAAAAAAAAAAAGTCATTTTACCTGACCACATACATGATCATTATGTTGGGTAACTGCTACATTGTCAATGACAAGATGAGCACCTGGGAATGATGGTCATGCTTTACTTATGAAGTGCTACTGGCTTCAGTATCTGCATCTACCATGTGGCTAGTTGCTGGACACTCAACACCACTTCTAGGAGAAGAAAGGGTTGATGATGAAGATGATGCATCAGGTACTGGGTTTGAGAGCTGAGCTTGCCTCTGTGAATCCCTTCTGAAGCTCAGTGGGTCCAGTGGTGGATGTTGCAGATTTTGTGGAACCTGAGGCTGTCCATGGCCCTCATCGGCAAGTCTTCTTAAAACATCCATAACAGTAGGAAGGAATCTTGTTGACAGTGAGAGAAAGCCAGAGACCTGCGTTTAGATAGTGTTAGAATCAGCAATATAAGGGTAAACGATCTTATCACACTAAATTATCTTGATTCACATTCCTAGTTCCCTGTTCATCTAATGACCTGCTGGTTTGCAGGCACATGACAAAACCCACTTACCGAGGACCCTGCTGTGGTAGGATGGGCACCCAGGTTTCCAATGCTGAACAACTTCTGTTTAAACTTCCAGCAATCAGAAATTCTATAACCTTTCTTTTGTTTTTTTTACCTCAAACCATGCATTTAACGGAACTACCAATTCACAGAATTGCGTGATACTCTCACAGATATCTTACAGATAACATTTTCATTCATTTTTCAATTACTGTTGTGAGTTTTCACTTTTCAGAGTAACAAAAAAATCAAAAGAAGAAATAAGGTTGAATCTTTCTTTCGGAAGAATGGATGCACATGAAACTTTTGATAGACAGCAACAGATGGAATTGTTGGTGCAAACAAAAAAAATAAAGGGAAAAAAAAAGGGCTTACAAAAAAATTAGTGTTGTTCAATCAAACTTGTTAAGTTGGACTTGCATCATCTAAATTTCTTCACTGCTTGAAGAAAAGATGACTCAAGCCTTTTTGATCCTATAACAATCAAGATTATCTTACATGCACATGGGGAAGATGTCGATCAAAACCCTTGACATCTTCTAAAGAATTTAAGTGGTTATGAAATTATGCATTCCATAATTGGTTATGAAATGCATCAATTATTAAGTGGTAAAAGTTTCACAAAAAATTAATTGATAAGGCAAATCAATTATGAGAAATAAAATGAAATGATCAAGCAGAGAAACTTGAAACTTTCCAACCTAAGTATTTTCTCAAATAACATGTACTTGTATGATGTCAAGGGTGGCATCTTATATAATATTGATACCTTCCTTACAGATCATACACACAAGAGATCATATCGGTTAACCAATAGTTGGCTGATGAAAATATTGCATTATTTGCATGTTGATGCATATAACCGAATTCATGCTCAGCATCTCTGAATAGTGAAGATGGATATAATGTACATATGCATTTGTTCATGTATGTATGAACACAGTTTTTTTACCAGTTTAATATAACGGCCGATAAGAATTCTGATTGGGTTACCAAAAATTCCTTAAAGTTTAGCTGTTAGGAAAAGGTCCAATGTAGATTAAACTCTCACACTAATTCTTCAAATTGAGCAAGAAGATGATCTGTCCTGTGAAGTAAATTTCATGAGTTCTGGATGTACTTACGATGCCATTCTGAAACAAACTTGAAACATCTAGCTGCACCCATAGAGCTTTGAACAGTAGATAAACAACAAAAAGCACCAGCAGGTACAAAGGATTCCTGCTCATCAACGAAAACACAGCAGTGCCAATTTGTACTTCAAACTTTCAAGGTTAGATACAGTTTCAGGCAGAAAATGATCATATAAGAAACAATAAACAGAAACAATCACCTCAAAAGCACCATCAATTCATTGAAACCAAGGATTGCAATTGCAAGCATTGCCCATGGAGGAGGTAACATACTGTTACCGCGTTTATGTGCTTCCTGACATAACGAAAGCAAATGTAACAAACACAATTACAATACACATTTAGATACCTTGATTAAACATGTGAAGCTGAATCAAGAAAGAAAATTATCATCCAGATCAAGGAGTGCATTTGTCTCAATGTTGCTATGATGAGAGTTATAATGTTTCTGATAAATGTTATCAGTCTTCTATTTGGACCAAAAGATTTTGTTTGCTAGCATGAACTTGGTTAATCCATAAGACACATGAGGCAAAGGAGATGCAATTACCCATCCAAACAATTGAGGTTTTCCCTATCTCCTGTAGAACATTATCCTAGATCAATAATGTCGACATTATGTGCAGGTCTGACCTTGGTAGGAACTTTGACTATTTATATAACATACAAATCCTAAAATGAAATTGAACGAGCAGTTACGTATTCTTCTAGTACAAGTACAATCTAGTACAACAAGACAAATAACTATGCTAGGCTGCTAGCATTTAAAAAGCTTCTACGTAGTTTGCATCCTATATTCACAAGTTCTTCTAAAGAAATCAGTAGAGTAGCAGAGGCCTAGGAGGGAATAACAAATTTATCGTAACTCTTATTTTATTCAAATTATTAGACTTGATTTACAACTGATATGAAATTAAGGTAGACTGGACTGCAGACTAATCTAAATGTAATGTGCTAATGGTCAGAACTAATAGAGTCACCAGAATTCTTTGTACACTTTAAACTTATGTAGAACTGAAATGGTCCAAGGAAAATATAATTCAGAACAAAATTGCTAGTTATAGTCATGAGAAGAATAAAAATTGCAACAAGAATTTAAAAAAGTCAGTAATATGTACCTGTGCAGATATTGCTTGCGTGACAGAATATTCAGTCTCTGTCTTAAATTGTCTCCATAAAGATTTGCATTGCACAGGAGTGATCAATGTGTTTGATGGAGAAACCTGGTCCAAGTATACATCAAAGCCTGTCTTACACTCTTAAATTAATTTTCCGTACAAGACCACAGCAGGATGAATTTCAAAAGTACCTCTTCCCATGTGCTTGAAGCAAGTGGATCTGTTGATGTTACAGGCTTCCTTTCTTGTGCAATTGGAGCATCCATAAGTGTCGATAAAAGAGCAGACTCAATCTTGTCTGGATTTTCATCCAAACGTATAGCAGCCATAACAGACAAAAGTTTCAAAGCCTGCATCATGATCATATTAAACAGATATTGAAAGTTCAAAACTTATAGCAAAAGGATAAGAGCCACTAAAAAAGTAAGGTACTTCAGCACGGGCAGTCTTTGTGATCTTTCGCACATCTTCCCTTCCTGTCCAGACCCTAGGCATGGAGTCCTTGTCTTGGCTAAACACTGTTGCGAACCTGGAAAAAATGCATCATAAAACCTGAAGAAACATGTTAAATCTATGGCATGAGAAACTACAGATTTAATGGTTACCTGTCCTTCATTCTAATCAAAACCTTGCCAGCTTCTTCTCTAGCTTTCTTTTCCACCACACTTCTTGCAAATTCCTTTAAATTCGTGATCTTTTCATCAAAAGTAACTTTGTCCAGTTCAAATCCAGAAAGGGAAGATGAGAATTCAGAGAGAGCATTCTCAGCCTCATGCTTATAAAGATTTCTTATTGATGCCCAAGTATCCTTCCCAGCAGCTTCAAACAAACACTCCACAGGTTCAGCAAGTGATTCTGTTAGCTTTGCCTGTACAGCAATGAATCATAAAAACATCATCCTAGAAGTGGCTCTGCCATATATATATATATATATATATATATATATATATATATATATATATATATATATATATATATATATATATATATATATTTACATCATAGAGCAAAAGGGATGCTTGACCTCATAACGCCTAGTCAATTCAGACATTTTGGCATTCTGAACAGAATGTGCATGAGCATCAATATCACGAGAAAGCTTCTCTCGAACTCTGGAAGCATCCCAGTCAGCGTGACTTATTGCAGCATCTGAAGAAAAAGCTCAATTTATCTTGTACTGGCAAATTGAAAAAATAGTATATTTGTGCTTTGATTACATAAGTAAATAGAAAATGTGTAGCATTTGCTAAAATAAAAAAAGAGTATAATCTAAATTGAAACGAACATGATCCTAAAGAAAATTGCTAGTCAATCAAAGAACACAAAGAAAGCACTTGTGAGTCAGACAGTTGTATGCTAGTATAAATGTGACTCGAATTTCATCTAGAATTTTCCTGCAAACTCACTATGTCAATAATTCACAGAGGAAATTGTTATACGTTGTCATGACCCAGATTGTTGAGTTAACTAATTCATTAACTTATTGAGTCTAAACACTGGTATTTGGTGAGGTAATTTTCATCTACTCTCAAATTTTTGGTTCGTTTGAATGCAAAGTTGCAAACGGTTGTACTTGTTTTCGATTTTAATCAGTGAAGTTTCATTTAACAAAAAAAATAAGGAAAAAATCTCAAGAAGACTATGTGCTATCTGACAATGCTTCTGGATCCACTAGTCCTCGTCTCACTAACATCCAAGTTAAATAAGCTCACTTGTCTTTTAATTTTCTTCTATGAATATGTAAGTTTTTTTTACTTTAAATAAGCTCTCGCGAGTGTAAGAGTTGAGGAGGGACAATATATATAGCCTTACTTCTAAGTATAAAGAGATTATTTCCATGACTCAAATCCGAGTTTTCTAGTTGACAAAGGAGCAACCTTTTGTACCAACAACTATGTTATTTTTATGTTTAAATGAGATATTTTGATTCATCAAAATTATCATTGGAAATAGCATGCATGTGTAACATCCTTTTCAGGTGATTTAGTAAAAGGAATGTCTATCTTATACTAAGGTATCTACTTTTCACTATCAATATTATGTAGCTATTAGTATCGGAGAAACCAAGATCAATAAGCTAATCAAGCGTATAATCTTATATAAGTAAATAAAAATGACAATAGAATATATTACTATAGTTCCTACCAAGGATTGACATACCGGTCCGTACCGGTGTGCCGATATTTTATCGGTACCGATATGGTACGGTACTGGGCGGTACGCACAGTGCGTATCGCCCGGTATATTAAATATATTATATTTTTTTATAATATAATATTTTATTATATAATATTAAAATATATTAAAAAAATAAAAAGGGGCGACATCGTCTCGAATTCTCTCTAGCGTGGGGAGACGGAACGTCTCCCCGCGCTGTCACGAACGGACGTCGCTCAACCGCAACATCTTCGCTCCGTGAACCGTTCGTTGCTTTTTCTTGCTTGTACATATGTTTGGCAGCTTGTTTTGCCTTGCGTTTATGTGTTTTTACCTAAGAAATGTGAGCGAAAGTAGTGTAGAAGGCTACAGAATGATCGTTCGCTGCACAGAGCCAAAACAGCCCTGTTTTTGGGTCTTTTTCGTGTGCCACGGCAACCTTTCTGAGCGGTGCGAAATGTCAGCCATTTCAGCACCTTGGAACCCCCCGGGTGGCACCGCGCTGGATGGGGCTCCAGGTATATGTCGGGCGCAGGCGTTCATCAGCAATTGAACTTGTCTTGCGTTCGATACCTTGGGAACCGTCGTTTGCCGACTTGCGACCGTTCCTACAACCCTCCAAAGTCCTATTTCGCTCTCTTTCTCTCCTTTCTCAGCTGCACTCAAGGTGTTCGACAAATTGCTTGTATAGCTTTCCGCTTTGCGAGACGCCGGGACGTGTCCGTCGCTCGTTTCTAAGCTAATCAACTTCTTCTTTGCAGGTCCTACGGGACCTTAAGAGATTGTAAGAGGGCTGACCCTTTGCGGACAGATAACCCTTTGGGCGTTTCATGACTTAGGCAATCCCAGCTAAGTCCGGAACAGTGGGCAAGGTTGTTTCACGACTTAGGCAATTTCAGCTAAGTCTTCAGGAGTGTCGCAAGGGTGCCGCACGGCTTAGGCAAATTCAGCTAAGTCCGTGACAGCGCGGGGAGAAAAGAACCCGCGGGCGGCGACGGCTCACGCGCGACCCCCGGGCGGAGTCGCCGCTAGGGCGGCGTGAGGTACTTCTCTTCTTCTTCTACTTCTTTTCCTCTTCTTCTTCTTTCCTTTTTCTTCCTCAATCGACCGCTGACGGTCGATTTCTCCTTAAATCGACCGCAGACAGCGGAAATCGACCATCGACGACGGAAATCGACCGTCGACGGCTGATCTTAGTGCTATCGCCCGGTAGCGGCCGGTCCGCGTACTGGTTAGCTGCCGGACCGGTATGTGCCAAGCGGTATGGGTCTTACCGCTTGGTAAGGAAAACCTTGGTTCCTACTTCCTATTATAGTACTATTAAGTATTAACACTATACTGTCGTAGATTTTAAGTGGCACTCTATGGCAGCTAGCATGTGTAGCACATGCATAATAACAGCATGGCATTTTATCGATTCATGCACTATCAAGAGCATGCCTATAACTTTATTTGAACATGTGGAATATGTTGATTTGTCTTGGTAGGCATATTATTGAAAAATTCTTATGCCACAAAATATAGAACTTATTCAAGAAGTATTTCTTTCCAAAATGGTAATTCATAATTTGGTAGGTTACTAAAATTATGTTGTAACTACCAGATAGCCAGAAGAATATTTAAAAGGTAGCTGAAAACAATATACATCCACATCCATTTAAGTGGCATCAATGCTGAGTAGTCCAGTTCAAATGCAAATATGACACTTATTTCTACATAAGCTAGTAAAAAGGGTCACGGCAAAGATTTTCTTCATGCATTTTCTTCATTAAAAAATATAAGGAAAAGGGAAACTTCTGCAACATTTATTTCAAAAGTGGAGATGCCACAAACATTTCATTATCAAACAAACCAGAAATTCTAAGATAAGATGAAAGTGGTTGTAGAAGTCTAACAAGCATTTTCTTGCTAAATGCAAATCAGATCATATGTACATATAACTAGAACATAAAAAATAAGATAATAAATCCCTCTAACTTATTTCAATTGTCTGAGTGTGATCCTTTCTCACGAAGACTCTACGAACGAATAAACAAAATATAAACTATCAGTAGTCACATTAAGATCAATCCGTCAACTGACTCTTGAAATGTCACATTTCAACTGTACTATAGTTTTAGAAGAATACCTGCACATCCTTGATCAAATTCCAATAGGGAAGTCTGGCTACATTCACGAACAGATGATGCCAAACCTTTCCTACTCTTTAGTGAATCTTCCATATCATTTTTAAATTTTTCCAGAAATTTTGTACGTAAATGGCCCAGTAATGCTTGGTAAGTAGGATGCACAAGCTGCAAAGAACAAAAAAAATGAACGTAATATATCAAATCAAAGATAAATAAATGTGTCACATGGATGATGTTGAAATAGTGTAAGATAGTCCTATCAAGAGAACATTTTTAACTGGTGACTTTCAGCATTATTTCTCAAAAAAAACATAAATACATAATTAAGATAACCCAATAACATATTTTATGTTCTTTTCAAATCTGATTGTCCTTATACAAAATAGTTGCAGTGGCCTTCAGTAGAAGAGATAGAAAAGCAAAGTAGCAAACCTTGAGATCAGTCTCTAACTAGATTCCAAAATTCTAACTTATTGTTCAGCCTTGTAGTAATGTCAGCATTGGTAATGAAACAAACTTCAAAACTGTTCAACAATAATCTGATTATCTAAAACCCAATTCTCAAGACAAAATTATGTATCAATAGGAACTTCTTTGTCAGAAGCATACCACCAAGAATTGAAAGCTATGGGGTATTATAATTTTATAATAAAATGAAGTAGGAACAAGACCATAATTACATAACCAGAAATCACACTCCCTGTCTGGTCAACAACTTTCAGATATAGGCTTATGTTTTTGATCAAGCAGCATCTTGTCATTTCATCAAAATTGTAAATGATTCACTTACAATTTTGCAAGACAATTATGTAACAGTTTTGCAAGACAATTATGTTCTCCCCTCATACTCAAATATATTTCTTCCACGAGATTCACTCTAATTTACTTTGTCCACGACATAATTAGAATACTAGGGTCTAATTTTTTCTTTGTTTCACCCTTAATGTTTTGAATGACTTATGAGAAGGCAATTCATGGGATCTTAATAAGAAAAGCTCCCATACATCCAATTGCAAGAATGTTATCAGATTTCTTTTATATTTTTGCAAAATATGTAGTAAGCAAATACATCATATTTGTATAAGTATTCTCATTCTGTACAATGTGTATATATCGCTTGTCTCTTAATGCTTCTTTTCTCACCTTGATCCTCGAAGTAAAATTTTTGCATGCCTCTACAAATATAGAATATTTGCAGCATAAATTAATAAATAAAGGCATTGGGAGGATTCATCTTTCTTGCTGTCATCTAGACATTATGGTTGAGTGGATTATTGAAGCCATTAATACAAAACTACGAACAAGAATTGCCAATCAAACCAAAATTCCCACCAAGATTTGAAATACTCACTTTTTGTTAAGTT
Source organism: Ensete ventricosum (assembly GCA_029747655.1). Taxonomy (NCBI): domain Eukaryota; kingdom Viridiplantae; phylum Streptophyta; class Magnoliopsida; order Zingiberales; family Musaceae; genus Ensete; species Ensete ventricosum. The sequence goes on along the minus strand of JAQQAF010000005.1, from coordinate 6,975,976 downwards.
TTCATAGGCTTTCTAATGAACTCTAACAGATTTTTGGTCTATATCTGTGCCCTATTATCGTGGAATATTTATGATGAAGGTGTTCAATGTAATGCAAATGCTTTTTGGTTATGTTCATATCAATGTAAGGGGCTTGCAGTAGAATTGGCAACCCCATTTTGATTAGGTTTTGTGCCCTTTGTGGCTTATAGGTGCAGATTGAGTGTAGTCGTCATACGAAAGCAAAACTGTCCAAAAACAGAGCCTCTAAGTTGTAGCTTGGTGAAATTTCTTAACAGTAAAAAATAACTCAAAAACATCAGCCATCTCAAACCCCTGTAATCCCCAAGTGGCATATGCCTAAATAGGGTCCAGGGTATTATCTAGGGTTGGTTCGTCACATGGTTCCAAGGTAGTGTCACATATGGTTCACCTTACTAGTCTGTACCGGTGTACTGATCGATCGTCGGTATGGTATGTACCGATGTAACTACACATGGTACTGTGGTGTGTACTGACAAAATGGTATGTACTGCCCATATTGATCCTCTATTCGACCGGTATGTACCGCCCATACCGAGCAGTACACCTCAATATGGCGAACATTGGTGTCACATGGGCATTTGTTCCTAGGAACTTTTATACATGACAAACTATCTTAGACCCTTTGTCGCACGACTGTTCAAAACTTGCGAAGTCCATCTTTGTATTTTACTGTTCTTATCAAGTGTTTACTTTAATGTCAGCTTATGGATCCAGAGTTTATGCTTTGGCAGAGCAACAACGATAGTTTGCCCATGCATTAGCTTGTTTTCTAACTCGTTTTATCTTTTGTAGATCCTTAGCGAAGATTAAGAGAGGCTAACCCTTTATGGACGGACATGTAAAGACATCACATGGCTTAGGCAAAAGCTGCAAAACAAACTATGTTCCTAACACTCTGAATGCAAAACGGTAATGAAGCCATGTTTCCTATTCTTTTTCTCTCTCTCTAGACCAGTTTAGAACTGAATTTTCAAAAGGGCCATAATCCAACAATTAAAAGCCTAAAATATGTAAATCAAATTGGTCTTCCTTGATTTTAATCCTTCTAATTGCAATGTTAGACCCAATATTGTGCATAGATGGATAGAAAATTCAGGAATAACTTGGGGATTGCTTGGAGTAACAGTCAATCATAAAAATATATTCAAATTTATTCAATTACTATGGTGACATCTTCTAGATTTATGCTTCATGTCAAAAATATGTGATGGATAAAGAATCATATGATAATTATGATCTGAATTACAAAAGTTTTGGGAGCTGAAGTATTAGATTTTAGCAAATAACAACCATCTAAAAGGATATAACAGAATGAGATAGAAACCATCTGAGTAAATTACTTTGTGAAGCCCAATTTCTTTACCCATGTGCATAAATCAGTTTACTGTTCCTCCATAATTAAGTAGATGACAAGAATAGAACATAATAAGAAAGGTCAGAATAACTAAAAAAAGCAATCACATAAGCTCAGAAACCCTATATTAAAAATGTTAAAAATAGTGGCAACATCGACTTCAACCCAGTTGTACCAAGAGAAGATAGTTATTCCATCTCCTCTGTGAAACACAAAAATAATTATCTATCTTTTTTCTGCATCCAATCTATATTTTTCCTCAATAAAATATTTATTCTTTCTTTTTTCAGCTTGATATCAGCTCCTTCCATATATTCAGGCAAATAACTTGTACTTGGAGTACTTTTACTCTTCATCATATAAGTTATAAGATTGTTGAAATAGTCCTTCCCTCTGAAAACACGTCCTTACAGCATAAGGGCTTTTATATGGCATAAAAAATCTTTTTGTTCAAATTTGATATAGTTCAAACCAAGATTTTACTTACCAGTCCGTACCGATATACCGATATTTTGTCGGTATTGGTACAGTACCGGTACCGGGCGGTATGCACAATGCGTACCACCGGTATATTAAAATATTATATAATATAATATTATATTATATATAAAATAAAAATAAAATATATTAAGAAAAGATAAAAATGGGCGACGTCGCCCTGATCTTTCTCCCCGCGTAGGAGAAAAAATCGCCCGCGGGTGGTGATGGCACGCGGTCGAGGATGGCACGAGGTATTCTTCTTCTCCTTTCTTATTCTTTCTTCTTCCCTTTTTCTCCCTCAATCGACCGCCGACGGTCGATTTCTCCCTCAATCAACTGTCGACGGCCGAAATCGATTGCCGACGACCGAAATCGACCGCCGACGATCGATTTTGGCGGTACCGCCCGGTAGCAGGCGGTCTGTGTACCGGTAACCTGGCGGACCGGTATGGAAAACCTTGGTTCAAACCAAGGTTTTACTTACCCGATTCGTACCGATGTACCGAGTTCATCTCGGTACCAGTACGGTATTGGTACTAGGCGGTACGCACAGTGCATACCATCTGGTATATTAAAATAACAATATATTTTTTTATAATATTATATAATATTATATAATAAAATATAAAAAAAAGAGAAAAGGGGCGACGTTGCCTCGATCTTTCTCCCCACGCGGGAGAAAAAGCACCCGTGACCCGCGGGCGGCGCTGGCGACCCATGGGCGGCGACGGCTCGCGAGCGAGGACGCCGCGCGGGCGCTAGGTATTCTTTCTTCTTCTCCACTTTTCTTTTTTTCTTCTTCTCCTCTTCTTCTTCTTCTTCCCTTTTTCTCACTCAATCGATCGCCAACGGTCGATTTCTCCCTCAATCAGCCGTCGACAACCGAAATCGACCGTCGACGATCGATTTTTGGCGGAACTGCCTGGTAGCTGGCGGAACCGCCCGATAACGGGCGGTCCGCGTAGCGATAACCTGACAGACTGGTATGTACCGCCCGTACCGGGCGATACAAGTCAAAATTGCAAACCTTGGTTCAAGTCGAGCTCCGCCATCTCGTACCATACCGACGTACCGAGCTTTGCTCAGTATGGTACTGTATGGAGTACTGAGCGGTATGCCAGGGTGCACCACTCAGTATATATATATATATAAAATAAAAGAAAAGGGCAATGTCGCCTCGTTTTCTTCTCCCCGCCCGGATGAGAAGTCGTCGAGGCTTCTCCTCCCTGTGTGAGTAAGAAGTCGCTGATGCTTCCCTCTTTTCCTCGTCGCCTCAAATGAGGTGAAAGAGAAGACAACAACGTCGTCCCGAGGTTCTCCGGTTGCAGACATCTCCCACAGTCGAGTTGTCGCCTCGCCGTTAGAGGGCGGCACCGTCCGAGGTTCTCCCTCTTATTTCTTATTCACTCGTCGCAGCTAGCCGTAGCCTGGCTTATACCGCCCAGTAGTAGGCAGCGACAGTCAAAATCAACTGTTACTGACTTGTACCAGGCGGTAACAAACGAAATTTCAATCGTTACTGCCCGATACAACCTTGTATCGGACATTACAGGGCGAAAACCATGGTTACGCTCGGTAGCGGGCGGTCCACATACCGGTCTGCTAATGGAACCGTACCACCCGTACAGGGTGATATGATTCAAAATTACATACCTTGGTTCAAACAATTAGTTCTAGATTTGTAAATTTTATTTCAAGTTTTCAACTTTGCATATTTTAACCTAAGCTAATTATGTTTTAAATTGTAATTGCATTGATAAGCCATAAAATTATCCACAAAGTTCTATATAGATGCTAGAGTGACATCTGATAGTAATTGACTACATTCCTAATATGTGTTTCATCTAGAATTGACTACATTCCTAAGACACAGATAATAACAGACAATTGTATCTTGAATAAGAAACTGTGCTTGATATTTCACCATTGGAAAAATAAAATTTTGTGGGGACAAGTAGGGTAGGAAATTATCTCACATGCAAAGCTTTAGATTCTAGTTGCTTCCTTTTGGCAGTCCTCACACCTTCGTCAAAGTAGATCGCTTCCGTGTCATACCTAGGTGGCATGGAATTAAATATTTCCTTGCAAAAATTTATTGTTCAAAATAAACTAAAATAATTCTGATTCAAGCAACAGCATAAATGTAAATTTCTAGAAACATTAACGAATTCAAACACAAATATAGGGAGCATATACAAACTGAGTGCACGGTGAGGAACAAAAATTAAAATAAGCAATTATTTTGACCACTCAGATTCAATTCTAGAAATGCATATACTCAAGCATCCTAGATCACTATTAAGCCTTATATAATTAAATTTCTCTAATACAAAATATGTATATAGCAATAAAGCAAGAAATTGATTGGTTAAAAAATAACGAAAATTGTGTTTTTATTATGTCAGACAGCGAAGCTAATTTATTCTTGTTAAACCAGAAAAGAATTTAATAGAATATTTATAAATTTTCTGAAGGCAATGAATGGTTAAGTATGTCAGTTCTATGCATACTCACTCCAAATCTGATGATATTACATTGTGATTAATGAGTGAAAGTTTGGGAAAGATTTTACAGTGTGAACTTAACTCAGATATCTACAATAGCCTGATGATTTCATAGGTAATCTAAATCTTGTCTTAAATTTTTATATATTATAGCTCTGATATTGCAAGCTATATTTCCATAATAATATATTAACCATATTTATGCAGTCATATGTGCAAACAAATTTTCACATCGTACTTCATAAAAGGGCAGAATATAATAACAGCAATGTTACTGATACTCTGTTGTTGTATCAGTTGTGTATAAGCAATGCTTTGGTCTTAATGAAGAAGACAAGATTTAATGCACCAACTTATTTTAGCATTAAACAGATTTGTGGAAACAGGGAAGACAAACATTTTTTTTCCTCTCAGTGCTCATAGAGATTAAGGATCGTTAGTCATAAACTAGCTGCATACGGATTGCCCAAATTCACACTACCCATAACACCTTAAACTCAGACGGGGCTTTCTTTGTCATAGAAGAACCTTCCTTTATGCACCCACCAATCAAGAGATATTGAAATAATTTGTTTACTATTGGGTGGTATTCACATGTAACGGTGTGATGCTACCAGAAACCTGTTTTGCCCACATACAGTACAGGCCATGTAGACATGCAATATGCACTGGAATTTGTGTTGTGCTTATGCAGATTCCTTTAGGCCATATTTCTGTCATTTATCATGTCATATTATCATTGTGCCAAATCAAGACTTTTTTCTTCTAGCAATCATCAAATTTATTTCTCTGTATTTATGTAATAAAAATGTATTAATCATCTTCTTGTATGATGTAAAAAATCTCATGAAAAAAGGCATTTTTATCAGAAACTGTGTTTTTAATATGATTGATTAATGGACCTATAATCTATATGATGGAAAAAATCCCTGAGTATATAGTCTTACAAAATGAACCATTAAGTGCAATCAGTCTACATCACGAATGGGCTGTATGAAGGTCCATAAAAAAACAAGTGAGACAATCATATTCAATTATTCATGAAGAGTAAATAAATGAAACTAAAAGAGCAGCAATTTAAGATATATTACTCTGACATATAAGCATCAAGAATAGATCCAAGTTTTTTCCCAAAGCCAGAAACAGGACCAGACTGAACAGCCTCTTCCAGCTCTAACCATCTCTGAAGCACTAAAATATCAGAATTTTATGGACAAATCTAAGTAGGATGAAGACATAGTTATTAAAATTTTATGATTGATGTCACCTCATCAGAAGCCAAATGGCTGAGCTTCTCATTCGCAATCTCTTCACAACGAACTGTAGCAACCATTACCTAGGAAATTGCAATGAAGTACAAAGGAACTAAGAAGAGAAACTAAAGAGCTTGTTGCTTCACAAGTACATATATGTAACTTTGAAGTATTGCATTTAATTGCTTCACTAGTCAATTGCTTCAGTAGTACAAGAGTGATACATTCCTATGCTCCCATATTTAGTGACACATTTCTCAATTATAGTTTATGATATTTATGTTATTGGAATCTTAAGGCACTCCTTAATAGGAAGAATTCTTGTCATTTTGACATATAATTAGTTAAATCTGGAAAGATGAAGATCTACAGGAACTTTTCAATAATTGTTTATTTAAGCAAAATTTCACTCCAGAGATGATGTACCTTATGAGCAGGAAGGTCAAGATCCTTATTTTCTCTTATAACTTTCCAAATTTGTTGTGCACTAAAGGAAAACCCTGAAGCAGGAACAACACCTCTTCTGTCACCTGCAAGTCCTCCTGGGGCAATTGAATGGACAAACCGCTGCCTAAGTTCTTGAACCTGTAATGTGAAACATTTTCCAGTTCATCTATAGAATACATATATAGACATGCATTATATGGACACATGTACATACATATATGTCCACTTACCAATTTCAGTAAAAATATACATATAGATACAGGTTACAAGTATAAAGATGAATTTATGTCCTATCTTGTATTGTAAAAAAATTTTAAGTAGTATGATCAACAAAATTCCAGATAAACTTGATGTCCGGACTCTAGATATTAGTAAATATTAAGTGAAAACCTGTAGTGTTAGCGGAAAAATTATTTACACCAAGCTGCATAAGGAAAACCAAGATTAGATATTGCTCAAATATATGCTGATCACTAAATACCTGATTCTCAAATTGGTCTTCCTTCTCTTCATAACTAGATAATGCTGTCACCTCCAACTTTTCAGGAGAAACAAAGGAATCAGAAAAACAAAAAAGTCAACATTATTTCACAAAATCATAATCCTTTGGCAGGAAGAAACATACATTAAAGAATTCATTGAGTGCGGTGTCCTTTTGAGCATCAGGCCTAGAAACAGAATCCCATATCTGCAAACAATAGTATAGATAAGGGAAAAAAGCTACAATATGTAAAGAAAAAGCAGATTACACACCTTCTGTATATCTTCCCTCAGAACTGGCTCTAGATGTTCCAATGGCGTCTACAAGTAATACCAACAGTCAGCAATTACAATGAACTATGAGATATACCAGAAATGCAGGGATTAATTAAGGTATTGCTACCGTTGACCAGAAAACTTGGGAATGCATAACAGGAAAGATTTGCAGGTCACACCTTTGTCTTGTCACGGATAACAAAGAGTAATGTGGTCTTGCGAGGGCTGAACAAACGCATCATGACCTACAAGAGGCACACAAAGGCACACATAATTGTCATACTTAAGTGTGCTGGCCTTAGCAAAAGAAAACACAATACCTGAAATACTGTTTTTAACAATGGCTTGTTAGCAGCTTGCTCCCGGCCAATATCATGGCACCACCTAGATGAATCGAATTTACGAAGGTAGGATTTAGAAGATCAAAAAAGAATTATTTAAGCTGGACCTGTGACAATCTCATATGAATAAAAAAATGCTCAGAAGTCACAATTATGACTCACATATTTATCAAAACAATGTCTGATATTGCCAGTGCAAAAAGTGCACTTTGCTTCTCAAAAGCAGTATCATCCTGAAATGAAGACACTAATGTTTGTTGTGATGATTGCACATACTAATGCTTAACGAACTGAAGATACGCAATCCTCTCAAAGTTGAAAGTTGAAATAATACCCATGTTTAAGAATAGCATCAACAAAATAATCTGAATCCTATAAAATAATTAAAAAGCAGAAATGATGTAATTCATGAGGATGAGCCCTACGAAAGATAATGCAAGTAAGAGAATTTTTGCATTAAGCTGCTAAGTCAAAAGAAAAAAAAAATGACTAGCAGGTGTATTAGCCAAGATAATACGACAACTTAAAATAATGTATTTCTTGTATGACTTGTGCAACTTGTGATATGTTCACTGAAATATGCTATATTCCATATTAGCAACTCGAATCATAAAGAAAAACATGCCATTTATTAATTTAAAAATATTTCATGAGGCATATACTGAAAAAGAATTACAAGACAAAATTTACAAGTAGCACTGCATGGTGTATGGATATTCTCAAAAACAGAGCTTCATTTCACAAGATTCAGTTAGCTATTTAGTAATACACACACACACACATACATACATATATATATATGTGTGTGTGTGTATTCTCACAATCTCACTTACAGAAAAAAGGTGCTATAACAAATAAGTACCAAATTTTATTCAATAAAAAAATAAAATCTACTTATATGTTTTCAATTAAACGAATCTCTGCGAGTCTCTAATAGCATATTACATGTAATATGCAGTAACATACTCAAAATGATTGTTTTTTAGGAATGAGAACGAAAATAGCTTAATAGGATTAACCCTCTCTCTCTCCATATATAGCAGTGTGGGAAGCAATCGGATTTGCAGATTTGAACCGAGTGGAAGTTTTGCAGATTTGACATCCAAGGAGTGCTATTGACAGTCTCAGGTTACAAGGGACTACAAAGTAGTGGGTGTAGAGAGTGGATCTCTTCAGTTGTATCTTTAATTGGATTGATCCTATTTTCATATCAATGCCATTGCAAAGATGGACCCACCATTTTTTATCTGATATGATTTGATCCCAACTGGATCCCTATAAAAACTGAATAGATTGTCTAATCCATGGGGAAAAGAAAGCATAAATAGAAAACTAAATAGGAAAAGAAGAAAGGAAAATGATGTTTATGACTTTAAATACAACATAAAAGTTCAATTAGAGATACCAGTCAAATATTCATAGAATATCATCGTTGAAGATCCATATTCAAAGACACCAAGGTTTGACATATTGCTCGAGATAGTATTAATTAAGTGGTACATCTAGCCTACTAGTTGACCGATATGCGGAGCAACCCATTTCGAACAATACGCCGAAATATGGTCCCATTGTTGATCCTTATGGGTATAATGTATCAGCCGATATGGTAAAACTCGGCTTGTATCAATCGATGTAGGTCGGTACCAATTGGAATTTGATTGACCGACCCAAATCGTGTCTAGTTTGACCATGATGGTCAAATTGACCATTGGGGCCTCTTTTAGGGCTCTGTTCCCTCTCTTCCAGTCACTTTCTCATTCTCTTTCTTTTCTAATACTCTTACTTGTGATTAAAGTTCCTAATCGGTTGATCTAAGACTGAAGCAACTCTACAAAGTTGTTCCTTGATGAATCTGAAACCTCCTTATAACCTATTCAGTTATGGCTTAGATACACCTTATTCTTATCTAAAAGCAATATATGTACCAAAAGATTAGGAAAAGAATCCCCAAAAATGATTATTTTTCTATTTTTGGTTATTTTTCAGCCATTTTTTTCAAAATTCTATATATATCAGTGTACTGACACATGGTACACCCGTACTGACCGATATGTACCATTCTGCCTAGGGACCAATACCACCAGTCAACATGGCTTGGTATTGACAGCAGATAATATCAAAATAATATTATCCATCATGAGAGCACTTCCATGAATGCTCTAACATGCTTAAGTCGAGCTTTTAAATACTGATTGTACTATCTAGTACAGACTGGTATATATTGATTTCATAGCTAATCAATCAGTACAGGGACTGTAGTTCATACCTGGCATACCATCCAGTAAGGCTATTTTATAGAGCACACCATCGGGCAAGATGATCAATTCCCAACTATACTGTCAGTAAAACCACGGCCAGCTACTAGCCGCCTCAATAGTAGCTATTGACAGCATTCAATAACCATCAATTAGCCTCAATAGTCAATACTCAATAGCACCACCTTCTCTTATCTTCCTCCCTTACTCCTCTATAGTGGCCTCCGTCTTAGCTTCCTCAGTCCCCCACCTTAACTTTGTGTAGATCATACCTGTACCTTACCGGTCCATCTACCAATTGGAATTGGCACCGGACTGAAATTTTAAACTTTCCCGTAACTATAAAAAATCTAGTAATTTTTTACTCCAGTTGATATAGGGAAGTTTAATTATTCTTTTCATAGTGCAGAATTACTGGATTATCATATCTGCAACCACACTCAGACTTGATATCCTTGTTATGATCTATTAATTCTTCTGATCTCCTATGTTATGTAGAATTGGGAATGTGTTGCAAATGCAACAACGCATATACGATTCTACCATTATTCTTAGTATACTGCCGCCCAGCCATTGCTGATCCTAGGTTAGCACAAATACTATACAGTAATGTTCTTTCTTCACAAGCCAAGTAATCTAGTGACTCAGTAATTTGTATAAAGTTGGTCTATCAATATGGATAAATATGCTAAAGCTCAGCGGCAATGATTGCCAGTTTATGTATGCAAATTCATTCCAAGCTTTGGTGCAGTGGAGGATATCTGACTAAAGCTCCATAATGGAATTAATTAATTCCTAAGTTATGTCAGTATTAATTACTTTTTTTCAATTAAAATTACATTTTAAAGATTTCAGGAGCATACCACTATTGACTAAAACAGTCCTGTAGTTTATAAGAATGTAAATTTAGGACTAATATGTCTAGCCCAAGAATACCATGTTTCAGTCATTTTTTTGCAAAAATTTCTTCTTGAAAACTGCAATATGATAAAATTATAATCAATAATTGAAATGAATTTTTAGTTGACGCAGTTAAGTTGGGGCAAAATTCAAGACCAATAGATTTGTAAAAAATGTGCAAACCTGAGGAAATCTCAAATGATTTTGTATCATTTACCTCTCCTCTTTCCCTTCCATCAGTACCCTCCAAATCCATGACAACTGTGCAAGGATCTATGCCGACACACTTAGCTAACCAGATACCTTTAGTAGTTTGACTCCTAATAAGAAAATGAGAAAAGTTATATATCTGAACAAACGAGGATGAAAAAACAATGCCGTGTATTGTCAAACATGAAGGAAGCAGCAGTACCTTCCACGTAAAGCATCCATTTCCCTGAAGTCAGTTTGAAAGAGACGGTTAAGTAAAGTGCTTTTCCCTGCTTGAAAAGAAAGATCATAAGAAATCTTTTGTCCAGCATGTCAAGCATTTTTCAACCAAAACAAGATATAGGACAAAAAGAAACATACATCACCATAAACCTACAAAGAAACATACATCACCATATACCTACATTTTTTGGGTCTGCTACATATTTATCATAATGATACACATTAATGGACCACAATGAATAGACCTATTAAATCTATGCTTTAGTTTATCATAATTGTATTCCTGTGTATGTCAACGGATGGTGAGCCTGAACAGACACATATGAAAATACATAAGAATGTTGTGCACGTGCATACATCAACATATATTTTTATCTTGCTAAGGAACCATAATTTCAGAGAGAAGTACATGATCCATATCACGTAGATACTAAAGTCAAACGTTCTGTCGGTTCCCATGTTTAAATCGACAAAGCAAATACTGTATGACATTTCAAAGCATCAATCTTTTTCAAATGCATTCTAGTTTTGCTTCTACCAGTAAAACACAAATCATACTAGTTCCTTTGCTTCTGTTCGTAGTATTCATGTTTGCTTTCTCAATATATTTATTTGATTCTTTATGTTTTAGTGAAGCGGCACATTATCAGTGGAGATCAACAATGTGGAATCTAGAATCTGTAAGTCCATCATGTCTTCTTCCATCAACAACATAATTGTAGGACATTTACATCATGAAATAGTTTGTAAGCACTCTGATGTGTCTTCCTAAATCCACTCATGATTAAGAGGTTATTTTTAAGTCACAAAAACAGAGACAAGATCCACTTTGTTCAACTAAAATTAAATTCTGGGGTCATGGAAGGTAGAACTAGTGGTGGGGCAATGCAAGAGTCCCGACAGTTAAGGGTGTGGAAAGCGTCAATAGACAGTTTTATCCATGGAACACAGAGACTTTTATGAATGCTGATCAACTAGACTGCAAAAGGGCAACACATCATGGCTCCAAGGATTCCCCTTTTGAAAGCTATAACACGTTCCTACAAATTGACTAACCTAACACCAAGGTTGCTACCAATGTAGGGTTTGAAAAGATTAGTGCATAGTCTTACCCTTGCAAGCAGAGGGATTTTTCTATGATTTGAATCATTATCAAGGTGCAACCTTATCGTGGTTCCAAGGATCGCCCTTTTAAAAGTTAAAACTCATCCAATGAATAATTTGACGTCTAGCTCAATGGTTGAAGCTGATTAACTCATCTACTTAAAAGGAAAAAATTAAACATTTGACTCCAAAACAGGAATATCACTTTTTCAAATAAAAGGAGGGTGGCCAGCACGCCGAACTTTGATCAGAGTCATGTCTTTTCATTATGTTTCGTGATCAAAACCCTAACTACTAGCCGCCAAGGGAAACGAAAGAGATTTGACGGGATCAGCTAACCGCTGCTTTGGGGTCCCATGATGGAGACAACGGCATAGGAGAGGCCGCACTCGGCGAGCCTAGTGGCCTTCATGAAATGATCCACCCCGGGGAAGTTGAACTCGCCATCCCCATCGATGAGTTGGACCGAGCGATACTCCTCGCCCATTCTCCGACAGCGCTACGACGACGGCAAAGAACACTGACCGGCAGAGATCGAGAGAGACAGAGAAAGAGAGAGGTAGGAGACGATCGAAGCAGCTCGATCTGGGGGCTCTCAGAAAGCGTCGTGATGTGAGGGGAGGAGAGGGAAGGAGAGGACAGGAGGGATGGAAGGCTTCTAATGAGGGCGAGCCAATTCTTGCGGCCGTTGCAGCAGTTATCGACTATATATAGAGGCCCATGTTTGTCCCGTTCAACACGTCCCTTTGGTTTCTATTTGGGCTCCTTTTCTCACCTTTTGTGTTTTTTTTTCCCCTTTACTTAAGCTTTTTTTTCACTATTATTAAGCCCCATAAAAAAATACATTTTGACTTTTAGTGGTTATTAAATCATAAGGCATTAAATAATTTAATTTTCTCAAATAAAAACTTATTGAGTTTATTAAATAATATATAATTAACATATTCTTGATAACCATAAATATAATAATTTCTATAAATTAGTCACTCTTTTAACACAACTAAACTAATTTGATGTTAATACAATGGATTAATATGGTTCTTGAATATTTAAATATGGAAAGCTTGCCCAATTTACTAAATTTATTAAGTCTCATCTAGAACAAAATTTTATTGTAACCATGAGTATGTTGATCCCTATAATCTTTTATCATTTTTTTTCAAGACAATTGAATTATTTTGATGCAAATATGAGAGACTTAATATTAGCTAGTGCTTGCTCAATTAAATAAATTCATAAAATAAACCTTTTTAAACCTTAATCATGATCGTCTTAATTCTATAATTTTTTTGTCATTCTTTCCGACACAAATCAACTATTTTGATGCTAAGACAATATATTTAGCATTAGTTACTCATTCAATCGTTCTTGAATATTTGAATATGAATATTTAAATATTCGAATATTTAAATATTTGAATATTTAAATAATATATCTAATTTAAATTCAATTTTTGTGAGAAATTACGATTATCAGAATGTCAATAGCACAGTTCATCAATATTTGAATATGAAATGCTACATATTTAGATTTATAAATAATTATAAAATCATCTATTATAAAGAAAACCATGTAATTAATTAAATTTTCAACAAACTACCTTATTTACAACCATCATTTTTCTATCTATAATATTATTTTAATAATTTTTAGTATATCTAAACTGCCCATTTACAAATGTACCAAAATGTCTTCCTCCTTTTTTTTTTCTTCCTTTTTTTCTTACTCCTCTTTTTCTTCTTCTCCTCCTCCTCTTTCTCTTCATTATCTTCTTCTCCATCTCCTTCGTCTCCTCTTTCGCAAGCAGCAAAGTCGTCTTCTTCCTCCTTCGCAATCATCAGAGCCGACAACGACGGTGTCAACAAAAGATCGACGACATACAGGCAGGATGGGGCCAACGATTGGCGACATCGACTTCCTTCTCTTCCGCAGCCAGTTGAGCCGGCGACGATGGTGTCAGCCGAAGAGTTGTTAGCATTTGTTGTAACAAATAGTACCAGATTAGTTAGATTGTTGAGGAAAACCCTCAACGTCTAACTTCTCTATCCCTCTCTTCCTTTGTATAAATAGACATCAGTGCATGAACAAAAGTGACAACGCCTTATTCCATTCAACTCTTTTTCTCATTTCTATCATGGTATCAAAGCCGCTTGCCTAGAGCAAGCTCTCTTCTCGCTGTCAAACGACAGTAAATTTTCACCATTTATGCCATCGTGAGCAAGCCACACAGCCACCGGCTCTTCTCTTCTCAGAGGCTCCCTCTAGAGGAAGCCTCCTGTGACACCTGCACAACGTCGGACTCTCGCTCACTCACTGCAGCATTGAATTCTTCTCTGTTGCTGCAGTGAAACACAAATCAGCAAAACAAAAAAAAAGGACAAAAGTATTCCTCTGCAATGTCTTCATAAACTACTTCTCCGGTTTCTATCAGTGTTATTACAGGAAGCTCCAGCACCTCTCCTAGTACGGGACCGATATCTATCAATGTTATCGTCATCATTCTCTTCAAATTAATCAGAGGAAATTATGCTTCATGACGCACTCAATTCACTAATCTCCTCTTTGGATATGATTTGTTAGGATATGTTGATGGATCCTTCAGTTGCCCACCAGCAATGATTGATATCCCAGGAACAACAAGTCAAGCACCGAATCTAGAGCATAAACTGTGGATCCGATAGGACCGTCTTATTCTTTAAGTGATTCAGGCCTCAGTTGCTAGTTCCATCGCACCACTTATATCTTCATGTGCTACTTCTACCGAAGCTTAGTGCAAGCTACAAACTAACTTGGCAAATCGCTCGCGCACCCGCATGCTCGGCCTTCTCTCCAGACTTATGAACACAAAACAAGAGGGAAGTACCATCGCTGATTACCTCCAAACTATCAAGGTAATCATCGATGACTTAGTCTTAATAGGACATTATCTCAGTAATGATGAAGTTATCGTCCATACCCTTAATGGTCTTGGGGCTGAGTACAAAGAATTAGCAGCAGCAATTCGGGCACGTGACTCTCCACTATCATTTGCAGAGCTGCACGATAAGCTGACTAACTACGAGACTTATCTGAAGCGCGAGGATAGGGCAACAGCACAACATATTACTGCCCAAGTAAGTCAAAAATTCAAAAGAAAAAGCAATCAGTATTATAAGTCTGTCAACAAGGGTCCAGCGCAAGCACCGTCTTATCATAATCCAAGTGGTAACTATGGTACCCAACCGTCTTGGCATCTTGCTCCCATGTCGGGAGAGCAACATCCCTCATCACCAGCCCTGACATCCTGCTCCAATACCTCAAGATAGCACCAATAACTACTAACAGCCTTGGCGTCCTACTCCTATGCCTCCAAACCGAATAGTCTGCTAGCTGTGTGATAAGGTTGGTCACTCCGCCAAGGTCTATCGATCTCATCCATGACCTCTTCCCCAGGCACATCTCGCTGCTGCTCCACCTTCTGATCAACACTCCTAGGTTATGGACTCTGGAGCCTCTCATCACATCACCGCGGATCTCCAGAACCTGTCCTTTTCCAATAGCTATGGTGGTACTGATGACATCATCATTGGTAATGGTAAGCGACTTCCTATTACTCATACTGGTTCCACAAGGCTTACTTCGAATTATCTTAACTTTACACTCGGTGATGTGTTGTGCACACCTCATATCAACAGAATCTCTTCTCTGTCTCTCAATTTTGTAAACAAAATAATACCTCTATTGAATTTTTTCCTAATCGCTTTCTTGTCAAGGATCTGAACACGGGGGCATCGTTAGTTCAAGGCCAGAGTAAAGATAACATCTACCAGTGGTCATCCACCTCTCCGCCTACTGCCTATTCTTCTGTTGCTGCTTCCACGGATGTGTGACATCATCGTCTCGGTCACCCTTCTACCTCTACTCTATGAATGTTTCTTTCCCGTTATGCTCTTCCTTCGTTTAAAACTAGTCCTATTATTTCTCAGTGTAATGCATGTCTTAGTAATAAAAGTCATCGATTGTCATTTGCTCATTCTTTTATTTCTTGCACACATCCATTTGAAGTTCTATATACTGATGTTTGAGGTCCTGCACCAAGTATTTCTTTTGACAAATGCAGATTTTATGTTATCTTTATTGATTATTTTACCAAATATACTTGGTTTTATCATCTTCACCATAAGTCTAAGGTCTTCACAATCTTCCTTACTTTCAAAAAAATGATAGAAAATGTCTTTCAATCCTCTATCAAAACTTTATCAAAACAATTTATTCTGACGGTGGGGGTGAATACCAAACACTAACATCACACTTATTAGCTTGTGATATTCAACATCTCAAATCTCCTTCATACACTCCTCAACTAGTTAGCTCTGCCGAATGTAAACATCAGCATATAGTTGAAACTAGTCTCACACTTCTCCATCATACTTCTATGCCAACTATCTTCTAGTCTGTAGCTTTTCATACCACCGTCTATCTGATAAATCGTATGCCTACTCTTGTCCTTAATAATCAATCACCGTTTAGAAAGTTGTTTCATTGATCCCCAAATCTTCAAAAACTTAGGGTCTTTGGTTGTGTCTGCTATCATTGGTTACGCCTCCTTATGCATCAAATAAACTAGTACCATGGTCAAGGCCTTGTACCTTCATTGGTTACTCCCTTGAATATAATGCTTACCAATGCTATGATCCTTCAACTCACAAGGTCTTTGCATCTCGTCATGTTGTCTTTGTGGAGTCTTCCTTTCCATTTCAACAACACAAATCTATCACTGTATCAACCACTCCAGTGCAAATACATCAGTGACACATGTCATTATCCAATGAACCCCCATACGAATCACCCATTATCCAATGAACCTCCATACGAATCACCTACTCCAACTCATGAGTGGAGCATCCCTCCAATACAATATCTCACTCCCTCTTTCCTTTCTCTCTCTTTTGCTACCACAGACATCCAATCGTTGGACACTCACCAACTAGCATTTCCCTCACCTCAGTCTACTACCACTACTATTCCACAGTCCAACTCACCCTGTTCTACTACTTCACCCACACTCATTCCACCATCATCTCCTAAACCACTTGGACATCCAATGACAACACGCTCTAAAAGTAGCATTTTCAAGCCCCGTTAGGTTCTCGATCTCAATACGATTGTGACTCCCTCTGTTGAGACCTGTGAACCTACCACGATCACTCAAGCCCAAAAGTTTCTTCATTGGCGTCAAGCTATGTCTGATGAATATGATGCCCTACTTCATAACTCTATCTGGACACTAGTTCCGTGTCATCCCGCACAAAATGTCATCGGGTGTAAGTGAGTTTTTCAAGTTAAGCGGAACTCTGATGGGTTCATTGCCAGGAACAAGGCCCGCTTGGTGGCCAAAGGCTTCCATAAACGTCTTGGTGTTGATTTTATTGAGACATTCAGTCCTGTTGTTAAGTCCACAATAATCCGACTGATTCTGAGTTTAGCAGTTTCAAAAGGATGGCGACTGCGATAACTTGATGTGAATAATGCATTCTTACAAGGAACTTTAATTGATGAGATCTTTATGAAGCAACCTCCTGGCTTTATTCATCATCAGTATCCGAAATATGTCTGTAAACTCCAAAAGGCTATTTATGGTCTTCGACAAGCTCCAAGAGCCTGGTACACGAAACTTGGCTCCTTTTTTATATATGTCGGCTTCTCTAACTCCAAGTCAGACACCTCCTTATTTCTCCGTCAACTACCTGACAGTATAATATATCTTCTAGTATATGTTGATGATATTATTGTGACAGGTAGTAATTCTATGGAGGTCACAATGTTCATTAACCAGTTGGCCATCAGATTTTTCCTCAAAGATCTCGGTCCCTTGACTTATTTTTTGGGTGTCGAAGCAATGTCTACATCTTCGGGACTCCTCTCTCAACGGAAATATACTCAGGACTTATTAGTTAAGATAAACATGAAGGATGCAAATGCTGTTTCGACTCCTCTCTTCAATGGTGAGTCGTTTCGGTTAAATGATGGCAGTTCTGCTACAGATTCTACACAATATCGACAAGTGATTTGCTTCTTACAATATTTAGCCGTCACTCGCCCAAATATCTCATTTGCTATTAACAAGCTATCACAATTCATGCATAGACCATCTGCCACACATTGGTCAACTGTTAAACAAGTATTACGATATCTTAAAAATACTCTTGACTATGGCATCGTTCTCTACAAAAAATGTCCACCTCAACTTCATGCTTATGCTAACGCTGATTGGGCTGGGAACCTTAAAGATAGAACATCAGCATCTGGGTATATTATATTTCTCGAGGCCAATCCAATCAGTTGGAGTTCCAAGAAACAAAAGACAGTTGCTCGGTCTTCTATTGAAGCTGAGTATCGCTCAGTTGTAACTGCAACTACTGAACTTAACTAGGTAATGAATCTGCTCAAAGAGCTTGACATCTGCTCCTCTGCTACTCCTACAATATATTGTGATAATATCGGAGTTACTTAATTATGTGTCAATCCGATGTTTCACTCTCATATTAAACATATAGTAATTGACTTCCACTTTGTATGAGATCAAGTGATGAATCATCAACTACGTGTCTTTTATATTCACTCCGCTCTCCCGCAAGTTGTTCTCACTTCATCGGTCCAAGATTGACATCCTTAACAGGAGCGCGATCTTACAGGGACATGATGAAAGATAGAGTTATTAGCATTTGTTGTAACAACTAATACCGGATTATATCATTACTTCATATTTCATTCAACTCTTTTTCTCATTATATCAAGTGAAAAATCAACAACAGATGAGTAGACTGGGGCCGACGATCGATAGCAGCTACTTCCTTCTCTTCCTCGACGACGACGACGACATCAACGAAAGATCAACTGCAGGTGGATAGGCTGAGGCTGACGATCGACGACAACGAATGGTGAAGGCAAGGTCGTGGATGGTGATCGACGACGATGGACGAGGGAGAGAGTTACCAGCAACAGCGACTGGGACAGTAGGATCCGTGGGTGGCGGAAAGAAGCTACGGTAGTAAAGTGCACTGACGAAGACTGTGAAGGAAAAAAAAAAAAAAAAAAAAGTAAAGCTCAAAACTATGAATAAGAAATTATATTTTTTATAATTTGTTAAGAAGTTAATAGGAAGAAGCTTAACACAAGAAAACAAATAGCTGTACGAATCTTTTATTCCCAGTGCACCGTCGATGAACAAGCTGAGTTGGTTAAGTTCTTTCCGGAGGCCCGCCGCCGGGCCCTATTGGCGGAGGAACGATCTCCGGGCGGCATCAATCCCGCCTCCTCGTCAGGCACGACGTCCGCTGGCTCGCCCGGCTTCGGCGGCGAAGGCGCCGGTGGCCCAGGAGGGTCTTCCGACGAGAGGGGCATCTACGGAAACGTATTGACGCAGTCTCACAGGGATTTGGCTTTGAGACCGATTTGGAGAAAAGGATACCATTGAATCCGAATCAACTCCCACATCACACAATTAAAATCTTAACAAAACTTATCACTCAATTCATGGGATATGGAATCAATAGGCAAAACAAACACAACAAAATCTGGATTGTGAGAGATGAAATAAATATGTATACTAAATGCAGAAAAATTATGAAGCATTACTTAAAACAAAAATAATAATAGCCAAGACAGAGTCAGGTATTTTTTTAAAAAAAATTCGATCCACTGTAATCTCCAACTTATGGAGCACGTAATATCATTCTAAATGTTAGATTAGCATATAAATCTTAATGATGTTGGAACCCAATTGTTATCAATACCCACTTTAAAAATGGGTGGAAATAATATTTTTGAAGTATTTAAATTTTTAATAGTTTATTTTAAGTGAATAATCATGATGTGTAGAAATTAATTTAAGTTTATTGCATGCATGTTTACGGTAGTGCCATATATAAAATATATAAATACTTTGTAAATTTTGTAAGTTTAGAAGCTTTTGAAAGGATATTATACAAATTTTTTTAATTTAAAGATATGTATATGTAATATAAAAATATAGAGAAGATATGATATTGGACGATTTCCGTGAAAAGTCCTCCTTTTCGTTTTTTTTCCCTAAAATGAGCTCCGTTATTCTCAAATATTTTAAACAAATAAAAAAATATACCTCATAAGTTCTAATAATACTTTATTCACTAATCATGCACACATCCCATGTACCACTTATCCATAGGGTGCAATGGTATTGATCATTATAATATCAAATTTTTAGGTTCTTAGTTGGTTCGATTGAGGTTAGAAGTTAATTTTGATCATTTATGTTATTTTTAAATAGGATTGATAGTGTTTTTGATACCATGATCAAAATACTATAACAAGTTAGTCTTTTTATCTCCATTTATATTACCAAACTATTATACATACCTATGGTTCATCATATCCATAAGGTGTTTTCTAGAAATTAACCAAGTTAAATTAAAAAAAGTTACATTCAATAATAAAATAATTCAAAAAAATATAAAAGTTGATGATTATATATCATAAAAAATTTTAAAATAGAAAAAAATGATATCGGCTATCTTATAGTCATGTCTTAGTTATTCTATATAAGTTAGGGCTGGTTTAGTATAAGTTAACCCAATTACGCGTGAAATTGAACTAAATTACACTCTATCATTGAACCTATTAGAAAAATTCTCAAAATTTGATAATTAATTATCATAATATCCTCAAATTGAACTAAGATGATTTATATTATTTTTTATTTTCTTAAAATTTTATAATAATTATTTATTAAATTTTGAGATTTATTGCATTAGCATTGTGATTGAGCGTAACTTAGTTCAATTTTGACTTTTACTAAACCAATCCAAACCTTCCTAGAATTACTAAAAAAAATGATTTTTAATATTATTAGTATAATTGTTTATTTTAAAATTATATTAATTAATTATTTAAATTAGATATTTTTGGAATAGGTTATGTAACTGAGTGTAACTTTTGTTTGAGTTAATACATGGCTTAGTCAACTTATGCTAAACCAATCCAAACTTTTACTCTTTGAGAATTATATGATAGAAGGAGAGACATTGGAGGGGGAGGAGGATAGGGAAGAAGTGAAGATGGATGAGGCGGAGACGAGGGAGGGAAAGGCGAAAGAGAACGAAACAAAGATGGAGGAAGAGTAGGAGGTGAATGATAAGAGGAGAAATGAGATGAGGCGGAGGTGAAGCCGAAGAATGAAGAGGAGATAAAGGGGGAAGAATGATAACAATAAAAATTGATGTGTCGATATATTCGATATAGTTTCATACCTATCATATCGATAATTGATGGACACAACATGAATCGATAAATGTAATTGATATATTTTTATTAATGTCTTATCATTTCTTGATGTTAATATGGATCTATACGATGGAAACAACTACCATAATATATTTCTATCTCAACCGAATTAAGTAAACTGGTTAGATGTTAAACCAAACCGATTATACTATTTTCGTAGAGCTATAATATTTTTAGTTCAAATGAACCATAGTGTTTTTTTACTAAAATAAAAATGCTATAATCCTATTTAAAAACACTACAAAACCATCTCAATTAATTAATAACCTTATTATATATGTTAAGTTTATAAAAATATTTTATTTAAATTTATAATGTAATTTTAAATAAAAATTAAGAATATTTTGATATAATGTATTAAGTCTTTGTTTTTTGACGTAACCTTAAATTTATGCCTATAATTTTTTTGACAAAATATTATAATATATGTTTTATTTATTAAAAAGAATGATAATATAAAACATATTTGCAGTATTCTATCATTTAATTAAAATACCATATGTCTAATAAAAACATATACATTGTAACTTAATTTAATTAATTAAAATTTTCAGTAACAACATATATCAATTTTACTTTAGGTTTAGAGTTACTATAAAATTGTCAATATGATAATTTGAATGATTTTGGATGAGAATTATGAAATTCTTCAACATATTTTAAAATAAACCATGACAAAACTTTCAATATCTCACTTTTGTCTTAAATTTAGGTCTAAATATTTTATTATAAAAATTATATTATTTTATTATGGACGAAGATAATAAAAAATAATTTCCGATGGAATTATAGTGTTTTTGGTTTAGAAGACTATAATTTTATTTAAAACCACTGACTCAAAAACATTATCACAAAAATGCTTTAGACTAAGAATATTATAACTCTATTAAAAAAACATTGAACCAATGTAACTCAAATTGGATTTTGACAGAAACCTCTTTTAAGAATTATTTTAATCTTTATATAAAGGAAATAAGCTCTTTTTGAAAAAATATAGAAATGGAAATGTTACCCTAAAATTTGGGATTTCTTTTCCGAAAACCCCATAAATCGACCAAATAAGATTCATAATTATACTCTTTCGAGTCGGTCATCGTTTTATAAACTTGTAAAACAAGTAACGGATGGAGAAAACGAGGAACACTAATAAATAAGCTTTCAGTCGAAGGACAAAAAGTTGGCCTTTTTCTCCTTGTTTCTGTGTCTTTCCCCGCCGCTGCCGCCGAAGCATGACCAGCTCCTCCGCTCCTTCGCGCAAGGTTCGTCCTCTTCCTCTTCCTTCTCCTTCTCCTCCCTAATTCTCTTCGTAATCCCCTTCCGATCTCCGTTCCTCCTCCTCTTATTTCCGTCTTCCGATAGTGCCGGGACTCACCTAATTTGGTCGATCGTTTCGCAGTCCTTGAGCAAGATCGCGTGCAACAGGCTCCAGAAGGAGCTGGCGGAGTGGCAGGTCAACCCCCCGGCCGGCTTCAAGCATAAGGCCACTGATAACCTCCAAAGGTTGCTTCTTGGGCCTTGTTCTCCATTGTCATATTCCATCCTTCGTTTGATTTCTCTAATTACCTTTTCCTTTTTGGGTTTAAAGATGGGTCATTGAAGTGGCTGGGGCGCCGGGTACGTTGTATGTGAACGAGACCTACCAGCTTCAGGTCGATTTTCCGGAGCATTACCCCATGGAAGCTCCGCAGGTGATGGATAGTTGAGATGTTCTTGATAAAGGTTACTTTTTTCGGTTCATTAGAACTAAGTTTATAATTATCAGGTCATATTTCTTCATCCTGCGCCTCTTCATCCGCACATCTATAGCAATGGGCATATCTGTTTAGGTAATCCTGATCTCAGCTGATGCTAACGAGGATATCATCTTACGTAAAATTAATCTATTATTGTTTTGGAATATAATTTTTTTAAATGCTTCATATTGTCACCAGGGTTCTTTTCTTGAATGGGCACTTTTCATTTATGTGCTGAACATCTAGCTTTGTTATTTGCTTTCTTCGTTTTGGTTGCAAGTTTCTGACTGAAAATTTCTTTAATTAATGTGTTTGTGTTACATCTTTTATCTCTTGCATTGCATAAGGATCATTATAGAGGAACATCATTTTTTTCCTCTTATGGTTTGAGGTTTCACTCTTGATGCTTAACTCGTTTTCTTTTTGTTTTCCCAACATTGCAAAGTAAAGGTCTGGGTGTAATTGATTGTTGATCAACTTCGAAGGATCACATGCATTACCAACCAGATGCTTAGAAGGCACGAGATGCCTCTTACAAGCCCTCCTATGTTTAATTTAGTAGGATAAACGGAAGGATGGATAGTGTACGTACCTCTGGCCAAGGATTCTTTTGATATTTTTATATGAAATAGGACACTTATTACACAATATGTGTCAAATAATCCACCCTTGATCCCTCAAATTGGGTTGGGTATTGATTCTTTGGCCCGGTCATAAGGTCTTGACAGAAGACTATGTTATGGCATAGGAACACGTCAACTTTTAGATTGTTCTGCACGTATGGTTCCCATTGATTTGCATATTGGGCTTGGGCCTTCCCATATCATCTTCTCCCCTTATGAGCCCTAAATTGTTTGGAAGAAAGGCTAGATAAATGAACTGCCTTCTTACCTTACCAGATTGATCTCAAATCGTGGTTTCGTGTCTGATGTCCCAAATATATTTGTCTATAACAGGGAATACTAGGAACATTTCAACCTCTCAACAACAACTCCCCAGAGCAATAGTTAGCTAAACTCATTGATTCATCAGAGATCTATAAATTTAACATGTCATTCTGGTTATGTTAAAACTCTAGCTAAATCTCACTCTCAGAAATAAAAGCTATTTTCCAAAAAAGACATCTATCTAAAGATATTGGATCATCAAGTGTATTCATGATGTCTTGTTAATTTATGGTTGTAATTTCATTTTCGCCACATTGTTGAGTGGGGAACTTTAGGATAGAAATTCATATATCCAAAAGTACATGCCAATGAGGTTCAATGCAGTGAACACAATGAAATGAAATATGCTAGAAGCAATGCAAAGTTATATAACATGCATCATAATGGATCACACTTCATGTACATAAACATACTTAATATCCATCATTGGTGCACAATTAAAGACATGATATCTCGGAATGGATGAATCCATATTGTACTACAAAAAATGATGGCACAATGTTCCACCACCATAGTGAAAACACATTCCCCTACCGAGCCATAACATTTGATAGCCTACTATGCGGACTGGACATACCCCTATGACCTGCTTGCCTTCAGCAGGGAATAATGTCATGTAACATCATTCATTGATCTTGTTCATTCGTTCGTTCATTCATTCATTTATGCAGATATTAACATAAGCATTTATAGATATTAATACAACTTATAACATACGAGGGAAGGAAATTCAATCATGTATGTTGAAGTACTAAGAAAACCAATAAATCTGATATGTAGGATGAGTTGGCAAAGGCATCACAAATAGATGGAACAGTACATTAGCAAAAGAAGTGATAATGAATCTGCTTCTAAATGAGATTCATATTCAAAGTCAATCAATTTCCAAATTCATGTTGAGATCAAGGTTACTGAGTTGCTGGAATCAGACTGCAGCTTCTGCTGAGCCGGTATCTGCAAGGCCTGCGGTCAGCAGTCTTCCTAGGCTGCAGGTCTGCAGGTGGCCTGTAGTTAGCAATTGGCCTGCAGGCAACCACCCTATCCTCTTGGCTTCTTCAGATTTTTATATTTTTAAAGATTATACAACATATTGTGATGCAGAATTGTGTTGATTTATTTTTCTCCTGTAAAATCGAACTGGTTTAAGGTGTCTTTTGAATTTGTAAGTTGTAATATGGTAATATCTCCCATATATTAGTTATGATGATTACCCAATAGGAAGAAAAAAGGCCAAACAAAAGGAATGATACAATCATATTTTTGATTGAAGATTTCAAAGGAAAAGAAGAAGATAAACCTTGAGTTTTGATTAAACAATATAACCATAATGAAGACTTTTCTTGATCAAAAATTTTGCAAAGATAGAAACCTGTTAATCAGATACATAAAAAGGGAGATACTTCTCTGAATCAAATACGAAACTTATCTTCTTCAAAGAAGGAAAGAGTAGATGATTGATTTGCTTTGATGCAATTTTGAAATTTTCATAATTCTATATATTCTTTTCTTGTGCTTCAGGTTCAAAAAAGTCTAAAAGGAATTGGTATATAGAATGAATCATAAATAAATGACTTTTTTCTTAACATTTATCATCCACGTGAGACCTTTATCGTCCACGTGTTAGACATGTGGAAGTGTGAGACCTTTGTCTTGAGCAAGTTTGATAAATATCTTTTTTTTATTGTCTGTCTGATTGTTATCTTTCATTCTCTCTCTTTCCCTTCCTATATATTCTCACAAAAAAACTGACTTCCTTTTCTTGTCAAAAGGATTGATGATAAATCAAAATATATAGGAAGAGGAAAATCAACATGCTAGGATCTTACGTAGAAAGAGAAGAATATATCAAGGAAAGAAAGAGGGACAAGTAATCTTTGCCATTGTTTGAACAAGAGAAGATGCACAGTAGTGCCTACCAATCTCTCTTTGAGGGATAAAATCACCTTTTACTCCGTCCATGCTAGACAACCTCCCTGGATAATGTTACAAAGAAGTATATGAAAATATTTAAGGAGGAGGGAATTACAATGAAATTATTTGGAAATGTGATCAAAATTCTATACTATAGAAACTTGTTCCTATTCAAACTCGGTCATCCACATTATCTCAAAATGAAAAGGTCATTGCACTGTGCACCAACCATAAAGTTTCAAATTAAATTATAGGTGACTAGAGAAGCTTAAAAGCATGAAAATTTTATAATTGTGGAACTTCATCTTAGTATTTTTCTTAAATGATTTGCATCTATTTTCTGTTTCTGTTATTAGATACTTTTCATTAATCTTTGACTGAGTTATCCACCAACTTGAGATGGCTAGGTCAATGGTTAATTTTGTTCTAATAACTATGATTAGAGTCTTGAAGCTGAAAATTTGATTATTTAGATGCTAACTGATTAATTCAATATGAAAATAATTTTGAAAATAAAATAAATTCATTGTTCAAAGACATACAAGTCTTACACAAGCACATGATACATTAGGTAGTTCCTGAGAGAATTAACTTGAATATCTATTTGGAATGAGGTATCAGCAGCTTAGGTTGAGAAAGGTTTCTTGTTGTTGTATGTAAAAGAACATATATGAGAATTAATATGTGAAAAACCCCTTGCAAGCTCTCTTATATTTGGGAATTTTTATTTTAAACAATATCATACCCTCAAAATCTTACCCAAAAGATATCTTAGAACTCGTTAAGAAAGTAAAGTAACTTACCTAACTTGTACTTAATTCACATTAGGTTCCTTGTACACCAGGTAGAATTTAAAACAAGGAAAGACTTAAAGAAATAGCTTGAGATTAATGGCAAAAACGAATCCTAAAATAATAGGAAAATAATATTATGTTACTAAAAATTTGGTAAGATAGCTTGGTCAACCAGCTCCGTTCAACTTAACTAGAATTGAATTCAGAAGATAATTTTTCGTTCTCACTTATATTAGTTTTGAGTTGTCCATTGAAAAAAGGGCGTTCTCAATGCATAATGAGCTTACTCATGCACGAGGCTCCCGCCAATGCGGGGTTTGGGGAGAGTCAGTATCTGCAACCTTCCCTCTAAATATAGAGAGGTTTTTTCGTGACTCGAACTCTTATCTCACAGGCCACGAAGGAGCAATCTTACTATTGTACCAAGGCCTGCCCTCACTTTTTATATGTCCATTCTCTTTCAAAATTTAGCTTTTGCCCTCCACAAAATGTTAGGAGTTCTCCTTTGATCGATGGATTGTTGTACTAAGCTGGACAGGTCTCAACCATGCTAGATTAAGATGTGTTGAGAGACTGCACCGAACTATCCCAGGCTGAACTGTGTTGGGTCTACCAATATTTGGATTCAATTAATGGTCCATAAGGCTATTCTATGGCTTAATAAGCAATAGAGATGCACCCTGCTGATAGGAGAGGGACCAAGGTTTGACCACATTTATGTACTTTTCTATTATTTACATTGATTGCTTGTGATCCTTATGAATGTCCCATTTCTCCAGTTATTTTGATATCAGTCTCAAACTGGCTTCATGTTTGTTTCATCGTCGGCCTTAATGCAAATCATAATAATTTATGAGACTATCGCAGAACAATCACGAACACATTGCTTCTTCATCAACTTTCATTTATTGTGTCAGAAGTTCTTCACCCTCTCTTCTGCTTGTCAAGAACAGCAA
Organism: Ensete ventricosum; assembly: GCA_029747655.1. Classification (NCBI taxonomy): domain Eukaryota; kingdom Viridiplantae; phylum Streptophyta; class Magnoliopsida; order Zingiberales; family Musaceae; genus Ensete; species Ensete ventricosum. Next base: position 6,948,482 of record JAQQAF010000005.1, on the reverse strand, counting down.
AGTCATAAAGCCTGAACTATTTAGGGTTGATTACATGAACTTTGTGCTGCTATTGAGATCTGTATAGTTAAGAGTATTTAGACCTTTATTTATAGATTTTATTAAAGTCTTTTTAGGTCTTCCTGGGTCTTTTCTTATACCATTAACAGTAATTGTTTTACCTTGTCTAATTACTATATTTATAGGGTGCTTGAGCACGTTCTAGATAAACCCTCTCTTCTGCTCATGGACATGATAAATCTAGAACACTGCTCCTATGGCTTTGGTGGCTAATCTGCAATAGTGAGATTTGGTACATGACTTAATAAGCAAGCACACCATGACCAACATTCATTGACATCATTTGAATCGGTCATTTCATACTTCATAGGCTCAGAGGAAGTGACATTGATGCTTCTTTGGATGTTCAAAAAGATAGATACTTGCTGTTACAAACTCAGTATATATCAGAGATATAGTTGGGAAAGTTTCTACTTGAAACATTTATAGCTTAGCTTGAGCAAGTGACTTATGCCATATTGTCACAAACAATTGTTGCACACCCACAACGTCTTCGTCAATGAATCATTCGGTGCTTTTGTTTGCTTGTACAAATGCTTGGTAGCATGTTTTGCCTTGGTTTTGTATGTTTTTGCTTGAAAATTGTGAGCAAGAACAGATCGTAATGTTGTAGAGTGATCGCTCACCATGATGGGCAAAACTGCCCCAAAATGGCTTTGTTTTCGTGTGCCACGGCTTGTTTTTTGTAGGTTACGGTTCGGTGCCAAAACATCAGCCATCTCAGCACCCTGGAACCCCCAGGTGGCACCTAGCTGGATAGGGGTTTGGGGTAGTGTTGGACATTGATTAGATTTCACAAATTCGCATGTTAAGTCTATAGGAACTTGTCATTGCACCCGACATTCGGTGAGTAGTCGTTTGTGGATCCACGACTGCTCGTTTGCTTTCTAAAGTCCTTGTTTTCTCATTATTCTCTTTTCTCTCTTGCACACGAGTTTTTGCTGAATTGCTTGTAAAGTTGTCCTCTTTGTGAGACATCGGGACTTGTCCGCCACTTGCTTTCGAAAAAATCATTTTGCTCTTTTACAAGTCTTACGAGACCTAAGCGAGGTTGCAACTAGGATGACCCGACCAGATAACCAAGGGAACCTTATGACTTAGGCAATCCCAGCTAAGTTTGAGACGTTGATGCAAGGGTGTTTTACGACTTAGGCAATTCTAGTTAAGTCTATGACATTGCCGTAAGGGTGCTTCACGACTTAGGCAATTCTAGTTAAGTCCGGGACAATATAACAATTTATATGAAAAAACAGTGAATTAATTTGTTATATACTTCCACTATCTGTGGGTGTTCATCTTTCATACCATTTATTATTAAGTCAATTGCTCGAACACCAGTTTTAGTGAAGAGATTTACTTCCAATCACATTCAATTTGCAGATCTTGTATACTTATTGACTTTCAACTGCATATAATACATTCTAGATAGAACCGACTTAATGTTGACTATAGTTCTGTTGAAATCCTTGACCTCTTCATGGACAATGGGAAATTTTCTGCATTTCACCTTGTATGATAATTCATACCTCTTCCTGACTGAAACATGGACAGCCATGTCGTCACCACTTTGGAAACAACTAACTTGAAGTCAGTACACATCTGCGAAAATTGGAACACTTAAATAAATAGCACCCCGTAGATACTCATTGTTGGCCTTTTGTCTTGCCTAACAATAGAGTGCTATTGGTTACTAGAAAGGACATTATCCCAATTATCATGATTTGGTTGAGACCTATTGTTGAAAAGGACAGAAAGGCTTTGCATGTTCCAGTTCATGTATCATTGAGAATTTCCCTCCTTAATGATTCTTTTGTCGGGCACTGGCAGATATTCTCTATGATTCTTGGTCACCAGCGATGACTGTGAGCTCTGTTTGCATCAGCATTTTGTCGATGTTATCAAGCTCAACCATGAAGGTATGCATACATTTGTCTGTAGCCCTGATCACATACATATTCTTTTGCGGTGTTGTGACCGAAAGCTTTCCTTTCTCCTGGCTGCAGCAACGGCCGACCGATAATGACCACTATGTGAAGAATTGTCGAAATGGTCGGTCTCCAAAGGAGACTAGATGGTGGTTCCATGATGATAAAGTGTGATAACTGGCAGTGCTTCTCCAGCGGTAAATCTGAAGGATCTATGGCGCCATTGCCTGCAGTGCAGGAGTCTTAGGAAGTAATTTGATCAAAGGTTTCTGACTTACATGCTGTCGTATATTTGTAAATGAAATCGTAATATGAATCCGAGATTAGTATGTGGACCAATAAGGATATGTAGAACTGCCCAGGAAGTAAGTACTTTGATCAAGCAAATATGGGTTTGAATCTAATCTCCATTTCAGAAGGAATTACTGCCGGCAAATGTTCACTCTTTGGATGATCATGATGCTTCATGAAGATGGAAACTATTAACATTTTTTATATGTGCTTCTTAGGAGCAAATTACAGAAAAGATAGGAAGCTGGATGGAGAGGAGTAGGGTGGAAGATTGAACCACAATGATTAACATTGATTAATATTAGCAATCAAAGTTTTAGGCCACAAAACTGGGGACAGTATATAAGACTGAGGAACTAGTAACCTTAAAACTTCAGTTCAATTCTTTATTTGGCTTCCTAGATCTTTTCTTTTGCTTATTTGAATTTAGAAGAACTGATTCCAACTTGAAACTAGTAATTCACAGCTTTTTTTTTTTTTTTTTTTTTGACTGTTGACAACTCTTGCTATCGATAACTCTTTAAAAAATAATAAAATATTTTTTACTATTTGCAAGCTTTAGTATTATTTATTTATTTATTTCATAATATCTTATTTTGTTGACGCTATTGTGGTTGACTCTGCTTGGCCAACTCATCGAAATTTAGACTATTATTTGATCAATCGATAACCTTTTCCAATTCAAACTAAGGTGTAGAGACGTTTTACTTACATATATAATTTTACAATTTTTTATAGTATATCATGATATTTGCTAATATTTTATTTTGATCATAAAATGTAAGTAAATTTGGTTAACCCAATTAGTAGTCAATTAGTGATTTGATGCACGACTTGGGTCAAACGACAACAATTAGTAGTCAATTAGCGAGGGAAGGAGAGAAATAAAAGAAATAAAAAGATTAATTAGGCTAAGCGTTCTCTTTATCCCCCATCGGCCGGCCTCAGTTATGGGTCAGCGTAAGGGGTGGTCCGCCTAAGCATCGCTTGCTTCATCATCTCGTCCAACCACACGGAGGAAGACGACGACCTCGAAGACCCATGGCGGAAGCAAGCTATCTTGGCCTCCCTAGCGCCGAATCTGGCCTCTGCTATCGCCGCTCCAATATCAAACGCAGGCCACCTCTTGTCGACCGTTGGCTACAGTGTGGACTGGCTCCGGGATGAACTCCCTCGTATGCGCTCCTACCTGGTAAACACAGAGACCGGCGCCGCCGAAGACCACATGAGTTGGGCCGACGAGATCCGAGCCATAATCTGCGATTCTGAGGACATCATCGACGCCTTCGACGCCATCAGCTCGCACCCCTTTGTTTCCTTCCTTTGCCATTTGAGATCGCGGTACCAAGTTGGTTGCAAGATTAAGGAGATCAAAAGTAGGCTCGACGACCTTTTTAGGAGGAGGTCGGGGTATATCAATCCAGGAGGGGATAGATCAACCTCAGTTGACTTGCACAATAGATGGATCCATGGTCTGCTGGCTGCTTCTCCCTGGACCCATCAAGGAGAACGTATAGTGGGATTCGAGGAAGATTTTGATGCTGTAGTTGGTCGGTTGATGAACGATAGCCCGGAGTTGAGTGTTCTGTCTTTGGTGGGCATGGGAGGTGCGGGGAAAACCACGCTCATCAAGAAGGTGTTCAATCATAGTGATGTGAGAAGGCACTTCGATACCCTGGCTTGGGTCTACGTATCCAGATCCTTTCGTCTCGGAAACCTCGTCCACCAAGTGGCCAAGGGGCTGATGCAGATCCCCTCCACGGAGATCGACGAGCTCAGCGAGAGTCAGCTGCAGGAGCTACTGCTGAGGCCTCTGAAGGAGAAGAGATTTCTGCTGGTGCTCGATGATGTGTGGGACCGGCGTGTATGGGAGACCATCAGACTCCTTTTGCCCGTCAATGGTCATGGAAACCGAGTGATCATCACGACTCGCAACAGTGAGGTGGCTGCGTCGGTGGTGGGCGCGAGGAGCTGCACTCGTGTGCTTCGGCCGCTGTCCCATGAAGAGTCATGGGAATTGTTCCATGACAAAGTGTTTGCAGTGTCGGAACCATGCCCCGGCGAGCTAATAGAAGTAGCCGAACGAATCGTAAGGAAGTGTCATGGGCTGCCCTTGGCAGTAGCAATCGTGGGAGGAATGATGCTGCCAAAAGGTCGATCACAATTGGAGTGGAATCATGTCCTCAATAACATCGACAGTGATCTCATCAGCAATGAAATCGAGGTGCAGGGTCCTCTGTTCTTGAGTTACAAGGACTTGCCTCATCCATTGAAGTCTTGTTTCCTACTCTGTTCCATATTCCCACAAGACTGCAACATACTGAGAAAGAAATTGATCAGGCTCTGGATAGCCGAAGGGCTAATAAAAGAAGGGGAAGGGGAAAGGGTGGAAGATGTTGCCGAGAAGTACCTGATGGAGCTTATCAACAGAAGCATGATTCAGGTATCGGTAATCAGCAGTAGCGAGCGCGTGAAGGCTTGCCGAATCCATCATCTCCTTCACCAGCTCTCTATCTCCATATCCAGAGCGCAGAATTTCTCAGCAGTCTATGAAGATCAACAGGCCGTCACTCCTAGTAGAGCTTATCGCATTTCATTGCAAAAGAGCTCCTACGATGCCTTGCAAGATAGAGGTTGGGAAAAACTTCGCTCTCTTTTTGTGTTTGGCATATATGATTCCCTTCGCATCAGTGAGCGTATGTTGAAAAACTTTAGGTTACTCAGAGTTCTTGATCTAGAAAATGCTTATTTAGTGGAACTTCCTGGTGAAATGGGTGATCTATTTCACTTGAGGTACTTCAGTGTAAGGGGGACAAGGCTTAAGAAGCTCCCTGTGTCATTAAAGAATCTCCGCAACTTGCAGACACTGGACATCAGAAGAAACCAGCTGAGGAAGTTGTCATTTGAGATTAAACGCTTGAAGAATCTGAGGCATCTTGAGATGAGGCAAAACGAGAAGAGCATCAAAGTGCCACTGGGACTCTCACGTATGCAATATCTTCAAGTGGTGACTGGTGCACAAGCTGACAGCACCTTTGTTCATGAAGTCGGAAAGCTAACTGAGTTGAATAAATTGGCTATTGGAGATCTGCGAGCTGAAGATGCTGTTGTCTTGTGCTCCTCCATCAACAACATGGCTCGTCTGTTGTCACTGTCCATATTCTCCATTGATGCTTCTACTGCAATAGATCTGGAGAAATTGAACCCTTCATCTCTTCAGAAGCTTCATATAGCTGGATGTTTAGAAAGATTGCCTCACTGGTTTAGTGGCATCAGCAACCTCACCAAGTTGAGGTTGGGTCTCTCCCGACTGTTTGCAGATCCATTTCAAGTCTTGCAACAGCTCCCCAACCTTGTCTTCCTTCAGCTATACGAGGCATACCAGGGTAAGGTCCTGAGATGCGCCAATCGTGGGTTCATAAAATTAAAGATTCTAATATTGACTGATCTGAAAGAGTTGGAAGAGTGGGAGGTAGAGAATGGAGCGATGCGATGCATCCAGGAGATGTGGATCATGTCATGCTCAAAATTGAAGACAGTACCCCTTGGACTTGAGTTCCTTGCCACACTGCAGCAGCTGAGACTAGTAAGCATGCCAGAGCATTTTGTCAAGAGACTGAATCCCTCGGAAGGAGGAGAGGATTTCATCAGAGTCAAACATATTCCTTCCATTCAGGTCAATTAGAATATGGGTTGTTGAGTACTCTCATGGTTGACAATTGTTGCAGACTTGTCACAGATAATATTATGGTTGGTTGGTTTGCATATTTTACATCCATGTATGATAAATCTGTGCAATAAGTTATTGAGAAGGCATCGAAGAACTCCTCTATTCACTGCAGAACTAACCACAAAAGGTGGTTCCAGTTTTGCAGTAATATCCAAATAGATGAGGTAAGCAGCTATTTTGCAGGAGACGATATGAATTAGCAATTCCAGTGCATTGATCAGCAATACCAATGCTGCTTGTTAAGAAAGCTTCAAGTTTTTTTGTCTTGAGCACAGATCTGAAAATTCTATTTCCGGTCGATCACCGAAGCCTCATCAATGAGGTAAGTGGAGGCGATATGAATTAGCAATTCCAGTGCATTGATTAGCAATACCAATGCTGCTTGTTAAGAAAGCTTCAAGTTTTTTTGTCTTGAGCACAGATCTGAAAATTCTATTTCCGGTCGATCACCGAAGCCTCATCAATGAGGTAAGTGGAGGCGATATGAATTAGCAATTCCAGTGCATTGATTAGCAATACCAATGCTGCTTGTTAAGAAAGCTTCAAGTTTTTTTGTCTTGAGCACAGATCTGAAAATTCTATTTCCGGTTGATCACCGAAGCCTCATCAATGAGGTAAGTGGAGGCGATATGAATTAGCAATTCCAGTGCATTGATCAGCAATACCAATGCTGCTTGTTAAGAAAGCTTCAAGTTTTTTTGTCTTGAGCACAGATCTGAAAATTCTATTTCCGGTCGATCACCGAAGCCTCATCAATGAGGTAAGTGGAGGCGATATGAATTAGCAATTCCAGTGCATTGATTAGCAATACCAATGCTGCTTGTTAAGAAAGCTTCAAGTTTTCTTGTCTTGAGCACAGATCTGAAAATTCTATTTCCGGTTGATCACCGAAGCCTCATCAATGAGGTAAGTGGAGGCGATATGAATTAGCAATTCCAGTGCATTGATTAGCAATACCAATGCTGCTTGTTAAGAAAGCTTCAAGTTTTCTTGTCTTGAGCACAGATCTGAAAATTCTATTTCCGGTCGATCACCGAAGCCTCATCAATGAGGTAAGTGGAGGCGATATGAATTAGCAATTCCTGTGCATTGATTAGCAATACCAATGCTGCTTGTTAAGAAAGCTTCAAGTTTTCTTGTCTTGAGCACAGCTTTGTAAATTCTATTTCCGGTCGATCACCGAAGCCTCATCAATGAGGTAAGGTGAGTGTCGGCACACAAGCAGCTATTTTGCAGGAGGCCATATGAATTAGCAATTCCAGTGCACTGATTAGCAATACCAATGCTGCTTGTTAAGAAAGCTTCAAGTTTTTTGTCTTGAGCAGAGCTCTGAAAATTCTATTTCCGAAGCCTCATCAATGAGCAGGTACATCTGTTTCTTCATTTCAATGGCTATGCACTAGAATAATGCTTATATTCTGTGGTAAGCAAAATTTGGTCTTACAGTTGGTCTTGCCTCATAATTTATACTATAGATAATAAATAACACATCAATCTGCAGATCTCTGCTTTCTCATTATAAAAGCATTTGGATGCACATATCCCTATTAGCATAAATAAGTTTCCTAATTGAGTTGTATGATATTAGAAAGTTAATTTGGGATTGCTGATCTCTTACCTCTGATGACATATGTGGCTTATATTGGATGTTGATTATATGGAAACCATAGATTACTCTTCTGTTTAATCTTTAGTTGCTTTTCCATATAAACCATTTAAATCTCAGGCAGCCATGTAGGTGATCATTCTTTGTTGATCTTTTCTCTTTCCCAGCAATGCATTCCATTGCTTGTTTTTTATTCAATTTTTTTTTCTATCATCTTAAATAATTTTTTCTCATCTTTCCTAATAACTCCACTCGTTTATTTTAACATTCTCATATCGACAAACGTAATTTTTTTTTTTTCTTAACTACCTAGCACTTAATGATTTTTTAACTATCTTATAATTTTTTTTTTAATCTCAGAGCTGTATGATGATTACAAAACTCTTGACATCTCTCACTATATTAACCATCATATTTTTTAATCTATGAATCATATCTTTATTGATCTTTCTATCTTATAAAATAATTAATCTAATATGCATAAAATTTTTATTTAAAAATTTCTCTTGTTTATTTCTAAAATCACTAAGATTATATATGATATATTCGATTACACTTTTATTTAATCTAAAACCTTTAGTTTCTAATGCTTGCTTCATAATTCAAGTTTATAATTAATTTCACTTAGGTTTTCAACGACTAAGATAATATCATTAACAAATAATATAGGTCAAAAATTTTATTGAACCCTCCTTGTACTATGTTTAAACTCAAAGTCAATCTTCGTACTTAAAAACTCGTATAAGTGATCATCGTACTACGATTTTGCATCAAAGTGGTCCATCGTATTATCTTGTAAACGTTAAATAAATCTCTTCTGTTAAAAAAAAGAGTAACGATATTTGTTTTTAAAATTGGGGGCTGGGGGGTGGGAGGTGGGGGATGATTTTCAATATAGCCAAGCGAAGAGAATTTAAAAAATCAAAGACACACCCCCTGTATTATAATATGTTAATTAAATACACCCCTCGGATTATTATTATTCATCAAATTTATCCCTTGAACATTAATACAATGATATTAAGTGATAAAAAAATCATAAAAATATTGGTCTTTTAACTTCTATTATTGTTTAAATTTATTTTACACTTTAAGTTTGATTTATGATGATTTTTATTTGTTATATACTTAATTATTTTAAGTAATTAAAAAATCGATCTCATATATATTTATGATTGTTTATTTCTTGTAAGTGTGACTAAATTTTGACAGTACCTCTCCTAAAACTCGAACATATCTCATTTATAATTAATCACAAAACATACAAAGAATAACAAGATATAACTAATTGATTGAACTACCACAAAGTTAGAAATCTTGCTAATTAATTATGTAACATCTTATGTACCTGACATGTCATATCGAACCCAACGACGAAAAACTCGGGAACCATGACGGTTTGCAGCAAAGGAACTAAGACCATCACAACAGAAGAGAAGAAAAATAAAGCAGAAAGGCGAAGGGAAGCCGAGACCTAACTAGCATAAACTAATGCTGATAGAGGTGAAGAGACAGGGGTAATGGAGATTTGAGAAGAAAGACAAAAAAGAGAGGACATATTAGGGCTTGAGATTTTTTAGTTTTAATCCACAAATCAAAAATAATTCCTCAAATTATTTTACTTAATGGTGGTCTTATTTCTAACAGAATGTGTTAATTTAATATAAAATCATAATACATATGGTCACTTATACGAGTTCATTATTTTATCAAACGGTGTAATCTTATTTCTAATAGAGGATAACACTTAATTATAATACAGTAATTCATTATATATGTTAGCGGGTAATTTTAATTTTGAGACGTACAATAATAAGTTAGAACAAATAAATTACATAAACCATCACTTTACAGAAACAAAAAAACACAAACCGGAAGTAGTGTTAAATGTCTCATCCCCATAGATTGTCATCAATTTGTTGAAGAATCAGCAGACGTCATCGATTGCCATGCTGTTTGGTTTGAATTATTAAATAAACCATCTCTTTTTGAATTATCTTCAAATAGTTGCTTACAGTTTCTTTTTCCTCTGTCATTTCTTTTTAGTTTCAACTTTTAGCTTTTTCCTTGTTTTCATGTAAAGATTTTTGGCATATATCTGAACATATCCATTGTATTTGCAAGTTTATTACCCTTAATGAGATTATACTTACACTCAAAATTCTACGGGAATCACAAGTGGCCTTTCTTTATTATTAATATTGGGACTGACTTCTCCAATTTTGTTATGTTTATGCCATCTTTCAAGACAATTGATGGAATTGGCCTCATCTGCTACCAACTGCGTTAATGATGATAAGAATTTATATATATATATATATATGAACTGCTCAGAACGATAACGATATTTTTTAATTATTTTGTTTTTAAATAATACTTCTCATTTTCAAAATATCGAGAGTGAACATTTATTTTTAAAGCAACAAAAATACGTCATAGCTTTTATTTGTTAACTTTTCTGTTGAAACCCAATTAAATCGAAGTTTTTGGTTCAATCGAGTCAGTTTTACAATGTTTTCTACAGGATTAATGTGTTTTTATTATTAAATTAAAACGACTAATTAGGAATATTTTAATCCCCAAGCGAACCCCTCCCTCCCCGTCTTTTATCTCATCCTCTCCGCCTCCCCCTCCGCCGCATATGTCACATCTCGTCCTCTTCTTCTGTTCCTACATCCATCAATTTGTTGCGCTCTCCGCCTCGGTCGCGTTCGGATAAAGTGCGACTCCACCTCGTTTCCTCCCTCCGGTGATATCCAGGGATCCCGCTTCCCCCGCCCGCTTGGCCGAGCCTATGTCGTCGGCCACCGCCGCCGCCTCGAAGAGAGCGTTGCTCGCCGAGGACGCCCCGTGGAGGGCCTCTCCCGCCGGCAAGAAGCCCGTCCCTAGAATCCACCTAAACCCCGTCCTCCGATTTCAACAGAACCCTAGAACCAACTACGCCGTCGCCGTCATGAAGGTGTGCCGACCCGCCCTTGTCGATTCAATCAGTCTCACGCTTCCTTTCCCATGGCCAAGTGCTTAGTTAATGTGATCTGTGTTATTCAGCATCCGGACCCTGTAGGCGGAGGGTTCGCTATGGAGGCGAGGCTGGAAGCCGCAGGGCCCGATTGTCTCGTACCGGGACTGGCTACGCCTGTGAAATTGCTTGGAATCAAGGTTTCGCAATGAGTCTTAAAGTTATCTCCTTTTTATCGTCCTTGATTGAATTCGGTTGGTTCATTCGTTCTTGACATATGTTTAACTGGAACAATTATGGCGATTGCAAGTTTGCTAGTTTATTTAATTGTGGAATGATGCATTCATTTTCATGACAGAATGCTTATGGATATTTCATGCGTTTTCTTAAATTTCATAACTATGATGTGTTTATGGACTTTTAAATTCTGAATAGAAAAGAAAGCAATTTGGCTTTCGCAAACCCTCGACTGCAATATTAGAACCAAGGTGACTTTCACAATTTTATCAGTGGCCTTGGTGAGAAACAAGTTCATTTACCATTGCAGGTTTTCAATTGTTTGTTTTTATGTTATGTGATTAGTGCAGTGGGTCAAATTTTGGAAACATGATATTTTTATTTTAAGTTGTTCTCTAGTTCTCCTGGGTTTTCTTCTCATAGTTGTTTGTTGTAGATATAGGATTCAGAAGCGGTAAGAATCTCTTATGAGGCATGAGGACTGCTGGTCTTTGGAAAGGTCTGCAAGCATTTAAAAGTTCGGCCATGTCAAAGCTTAAATTGCTTTATCCCATGATGGCTACATTTTTGGAAAATCTTTCACACAACTCCAAACGTGCAACTCAGTGTTGCATGTATTTCATCTCATTTTTGGACTCAAGTAGATGTATGTCCTTGGGCGCAATCAAAGGATAACAAATTGTTCACCTCTTACTTAATTTGCCACAGGAGGATGCTTGTTGAGCTTGATGGATGGGTGGAGCTTGTTATAAATTTTTTATCTTTTGGAGGTGGAGTTTTGTTACAGGATACATCCTTTTTTTGTTTGGTCAACAGCATTTTTGTTTTTCTTGTTTATCTCCTTTGTTGCTCTTAGGATTTCAATTATTAACATGGACAGTGCAAGGAAGAAACGGAACACATAGTAAAAGATTCGAAACAAGGTTGCAGTTAGAACATTTATGGAGCATAGTTGGAATATATTTGCAGAATAGCTTTCTTTATGTTTCTCTGCAGTTGTCATCTCTGTTCCTGTTTTGGTTGTTCTGCATGGTGTTCCATTCTGGGCTTGAAAAAATTGCTACTATCATTATTTATCTGTGGCTTGTAATTGCTCTTCTTCGGTCCGATGATCTTCTCTGGCTTACACTTCTTCTTCTTCTGTCTTCTTATTTTTCTAATGAGAACCTATGGAGATATTTTATCCATCGCTCCCCTAGAAGGGATATTTAATGGATTATCGGAATAGACTGGTAACTGGTTGAACCTATGTACAGAATTGAAACTCTGGTTCTCTATATTTCACAACTAGAGGATAGTTTATCATTAGCACATGTAGGTCGATGCAAATTTATGGATGATTATTTAAGTTCGTCAGGGAACTTTTTGATGTCCTTTTATTCCCATAAAAACCAATAATAGGTGAAAAAGTTTTTAATTTGGTAAATTATCTTTATCTTGCATAAAGTTTGCTGGATAAGGGGAAAAAAACAGAAGTTTCAGCATGTATGGCATTTACGAGAGATGCTTATTCTGTTTAGGTTTAAGACATAAGGATTTGGCTGCCCGCCATTTGAATGAGACTTTGTTGTTACTGATTGCGTTGAATGGAATAAAAATGAATATATATTTTTAAAAATAGTTGATGATAATGAGTTAAGCAGAGTATTCTTCAGTGTATTTGTTCTTTACTATGATGATACCTTTTCTTTGAGGAAAATATGATTATATGTTCATTTGGAGAAAGATGTTGCGACCATGATGATACACTTGACTGTTATATTGACATTCTGTAAAAGAAGTGGGTATTTTTGACGTAATAATCTCAAATTCTGTTTTTTTGGAAAAAAAAGTGGAGTCACTTTGACTTGTGTCTATTTGTAGCAAACCTCGGAGGCTATGTAGAAGAGATGTTACCAAATTATTAGAAGTTCTCAAGCAATAAGTCTTTGTTGGTTTATGCTAGTTCAGCAGTTTACATTGCAAATGATCTAGAATCATATCGGTGTGTATTGCAGTCATTACTTTATATATGAGTCAAAGTTCTTGATATTGGCTGATGCTTTGACCTTGAAGAGTCACATAATTCTCTTTGAAGTGAAAAATTTACTTGACAGATGAACCAGTAAAAAAATTTGTTAATTATGACTGGTAAATTTCTAAATTTTACATTTTTCTTGACATTCTGTGTGCATGGTATCTGGTACATTATTCTTGTTATAATTATTGTGTTAATTAATGTTTGGAACATGGTATACATTGTTCAGATGAGCATATAACTTGTCATTTGAGGTTAGATGCTAATCACCAACAAAATTGTTTCTGTTGTCTCCTTTTCTCTGAGCATTTTTCTTTCCTACCTCAGTTATAGAATGATCTGAGGCTTCTGTTAATGTATTGCACAGTTGCAGGATTATAGAATGATCTGTAGTGAAGTTCCTATTATAATAACTACTTATACCACTGAGAAGATTGTTTTGTTATATGTGAAGTTTAATTGTTTGAAGATGAGTTTTGTCATTCATTAATGATCCCTACTTTCTTACTGTTGCAGTTTCAAAATCTTCTTCCACATTAAAATTTTTCTCATTATTTTTACTGGATAATGCAGGTATGGCCGATAGACATCAATATTAAATTTATGGAACCAGTTGGAAGGGAACTTCAGGCTCTTGGAAAGGTGAACAGCAACTTGACCATTCTTGCTTCCTGAAAATTTGTGGTGCCACTTTGATCTAATTCATCCCAATTATGATTTCTCCTCTTACGCTTCATATTTTGGAATATTCTTCTGGGAGGCATAATGAAAAATGCACTTTATTGTTTTCCTAAGCTAAAATTGATGAGGATGGTTCTCTTTCAGTACACATGGGCAGAATCCAGGGGATTTGAATCTTTTTCACCCACAGCCTTCCCATATGGATAATATCTTTCTCCTTAAGTTTAAAACAAAATCATCATTGCAAAAGTGGAGACCGTATGTGTTGTATGATCCATATATCTTTGGTGGTAGATTGTATTCTGAAATATGCTGTTGCAATATTTGCTTAAGTAGCTCATGCTTAATCGGGATTTTGCACTGGCTTTGGTATGAAATTTGCCTTTGTAAATTATATTCTTGATATATTAATTCTGGCAGTAAGTCATTATACTTATGCACTATGGTAAAAATTTGCTTATTATTTGTTGTGCAGCAGTTGTTGAAAATTTAATTTCAGTTAATCATTATCATGATAGACCAGGAATAGTGCTAAATTTTATACATACTATTATGGACGATGAGGATTCTTGATTGTGCCATCTCTTTGCATTGACGCAACCACTGCTTATTAACCTGAGAGCCTTTGATCGATAGAAGCAGCTTGCTTTAATGATTCTTAATATCAATATGTTAACCAAGTCTGGATAAAGGAAACAGATTTAAAATTTTCTTCGAAACAGTCATATGCAGACTTACTTTTAATTTGGTCACAGAAATTAGAAAAAGGAGGGAACTTTGGTGTCTTTTAATCTTGGAATAACATATAATGCAGAAAGGCACTATGTGCTATAAACGTTTGACCAAATTTTGCTGATTCTGTGACTTTTGATATTGTGAAAATAATTGCAATCTTTATAGTTGTAACAGTGATATGCAAACTTACTTTTTCATTTGGTCACAGAAATTAGAAAAAGACACTTTAGAAAATACTATGCACTATGATCAGAAAGATACTATGTGGGGTAGTTTTGCTGTATAAGGCTCTTATAATAACACATATGGCTTTGAGATACTATCAGATACTATGTGGAGAAATTTTGTTGTTTGAGGCTCTCATAATAACATATATGGCAGAGAGATACTCTTTACTAAGAATGGTTGACCAAAATTTGCAGATTTTTTTAACTTCTGGATATTGTGAAAATAAGTGCAATATTTATGGTTGTCTTAGTGACCAACTTTCGTTAAGTGAATGTTCCACTGTGAAAATTATGGCGTTCTTGCATGACCAATGATTTCCCATATGCATTCATGTTGAATTATGCTTAATCAAGTACTATGGTTAAGGATATCAAAACAATATGGGCTTAAAACTCTAGCAACCCTGTAATTTATAAACCAAAGTTTGATTGTCATTCTCATTCATGTGCACCAAATAAAATGATTCTGCTTATCTAGCCTTGTACCATTTTGTATTCTCAAGTCAAAAGATAATCAAGGTTTTCCTTACCAAACGGTAAGACTCGTACCGCTCGATACATATTGGTCCGGTAGTTGACCGGTACGCGGACCGGCCGCTATCGAGCGGTACCGCTAAGATCGGCCTTCGACGATTGATTTCGGCCGTCGACGGTCGATTTCCGCCGTCTGCGGTGGATTTAAGGAGAAATTGACCGTCGGCGGTCGATTGAGGAAGGAAAAGGAAAGAAGAAGAAGAAGAAGAAGAAGAAGAAGAAGAAGAAGAAGAAGAAGAGGAGGAGAAGTACCTCGTGCCGCCCTAGCGGCGACTTCGCCCGAGGGTCGCCCACGAGCCGTCGTTGCCCGAGCGTCGCCGTCGCTGCCCGAGCGTCGTCGTCGCCCGTGAGCCATCGCCGCCCGCTGTTGATTTTTCTCCCTACGCAGGAGAGAGTTCGAGGCGACGTCGCCCCTTTTTATTTTTCTAATATATTTTAATATTATATTAGATAATATTATATTATAAAAATATTATAATATATTTAATATACCGGGCGATACGCATTGTGCCTACTGCCTGGTACTGGTACCATACCGGTACTGACAAAATGTCGGCACACCAGTACAGACCAGTATGTCAATCCTTGAAGATAATGGACAATTGTTTTAAATGCTGCTCCAGTTCTGGTTTTCACCACTGGTAGGACCCAGTGACTCTATACTAGGTGTTGTTCTTAACTTTGCATTGTCAAGTCAAAATACAATGGGCAAAGCTTTTAGATATTGGTTCAGTTGTGGTTTTGACAACTTGTCTGACCGACCTTGATGATGCCTGTCCATCGAGTAGTATATTGATTTGTTTCATCTATTATCACTAAAAGAAAATTATTAAAGTGGTATTTGACTATTACTGTTGCTGATCATTGGTCAGACCAGATCATATGCACTGGCTCGATCAGTATTTAAAATCACGGAATGGACTACCTTGCAAATTTCCTACACTAATGATAAGTTTATATACACTCTAGAATATTTTCTATAGACATGTCCTTTATTCATTGTATTGGGAACATTTTAGCTGTGCCTGTGGTGATCATCAGTGAAAACTGATGACCGTTGTACTGCTTTTGGATTTGAAGTGCACAATTATGTGCTCAGATAACTAAAAGGGACACATACATTGATATATAGTTATGTTGGGTAGTATCTTGCTTTTTCTAAATTTTCAAGGTACATTTATTTCAAGTTCATGTGTTAACTCCTTTTCTGTACTTAGTTAACATATTCTAATCACATGCTGGTTTTTGCCATGTCCAGTTTATGGATTCAGCAGTTAACCTCATGAATGCATCATTCCAAGATCGCTAGGCACTATTGTTGGTGACTTGGCGTTGGCCTCAGGTCATATAGGTGAAAAGAATCGTAAGCTCTGTTGTGGTCGACTTTGTGGCAGGATCTAATAGCTTGTAAAATTGGTGAGAGATCGTTTGCGATGTGGATCACTGTGATAACATATATTTATTCTTTTTTTTCGGAACAGAAACATACATTTAATACGTTTTCCTTGCAGTGAACCAGTAAGAATTACAAAGTTGGTATTCTCTTATTTTATTTTTTGGCCTGCAAAAAGACTATTATGTGAATAAAAACAGTATCTCTCTTTTTTCTGGCCACATACTCTTTGATACTTGAGAAATGTATGTGAATTTTTCCTCTTGTTGGTTCATTGATCACTTGTGTGATAATTTAGAGGGAACAGCTAAACCTTAACTAGAGAAGATGAGATGCTTGCTTTCTTGCATGTTCTTGGGAGATGAAGCGTCATCTACATCTGTCATCCGTTGTGTTCTAAAACAAAAACACTTGTGTTGATTGTGCTTCTCAAAATTAGTTCTACTTTTTTATCATACATACCTTGAGCTTGCTTTGTAGGACTGCTTAGCAGTGCAATTGGAAGGGAATGGATCAGCTTTTGGTAGGTTATGATTGTGTGTTCAGGCTACTTTTTTTATTGCTTACAGAACAATGTTTGGGCTTAAAAAGTTTTGTTATGACAACTAACGATTATTGCATACTTTATATCATAACAATGTTCTGAAAAAAAAAACTAATATTTTTTGAGAAATTCTTGTAGTGCATCTCAATTTTCAAAAATGAAAAGATAATTTTGCCTTTTCTCTTTGTTAGGCCCACCTTTGCCTCCATCCTACATTGCCCTGTGTCGTCGCTATTGCCTCTCCTCCCCTCTTCTTTGCCTACATGAACATCGTCAAACTTGCTCGTCTCGTCCTCGCACAAGGAAGGAGGGGAGGCGGAGGTGGCAATGGCTCTCATGCCCCCTCCTTCCTTGTGCAAGGGCTATAGACGACGATGTCGGCCTTTTGTGTAATGGGCAAATACGACGAGAGCAAGGTAATGGGTCCGATGGGGGCTAGGGGTGGAGGCAGAAGGGATGACGAAGATGACACAAGGCGATGCGAGGATCACGGACGATGACGCTAACTACCTGTGGAATGGGCATGGATGATTAGGGTGAAGCGACAAGTCTGACGAGGGGCTAGGATGGAGTCAAAGGTGACAGTAAGTCCAACAGGACATAGGGGAAGGAAGGCAACGATGCAAGGGCCATAAACGACGATGTTGGTCGCCTGTGCAATGTGCAAGGATGACCGGGGCAGGGCGACAAGTCTAGCGGAGGCTAGGGGTAGAGGTGGAGATGATAACAAGTTCAATGGGTAGAAGGAAAGGGAATGATGACAGAGATGACGTAGAATGATTATGCAAGGCGGAGGTAGATTCGACAGGAGCCAAAGGAAACAAAAAGCTCTAAAAATTTTTTGAAAGATTAAATTTTCTTTTTCAGAAATTCACCGTTTATATGATCAATCATATACACTTTACAAGTAGTACTATTTCTTGTGGCGTTTCAGCAATGAAAACATGGCATAAAATGCAAGATGGTAATTTAAATTAACATATATGCAATTCTTTAGGCATTCTTGCAGTGGAAGTTTAGACATGGGGAGCTCAGTGAGAAGCTCCACGTCAGCATCCTCCAATTCAGACATGCCACCGTGGCGATCCTATTGTCGCGGGTATCACTCGTTCCATCTCCTTCCTCAGAGGTGCATTAGTGCCTACAAATTATAAGATGGTTTCGTCAAACGACCGACCACCTTCTTCTCTAATCGGCTTATCGATCGACCTCTATTTGGTCCATCCCCGACGGCGAACCACCGCCACCTCCTCCCCTTACAATCTTTTATGGGATATCATTCGCATGACATCAGTAGTAGGCCACAGCAAAAGTTTGTTAGGTTGTCGATAAATTATTGACAAAACAAACATCACTTTTTCATCTCAACTATCTTTGTTTGGTTTAATCTGTGTGATTTATATCTCTTTTTATTTTCTTCCCTTGTTAATTATAATAGTACGATAGATCAACATTTCCTTTTTGGCATTTGGACTCGGCAAACAAACAAATTAGCAGGAGAGGCAATACAACTTCTCTGAAAAGTCAATAATCTCAAAAACAATTCATCATCTCAGGCATATCCTCAAATGAGACATTAAATTACAATACACAGAAAAACATGAAGGAAAAAAGAACATACATGTGTATATATATATATATATATATATATATATAGAGAGAGAGAGAGAGAGAGAGAGAGAGAGAGAGAAGCTGCAAGTTAGGCTAATTGACGAGAATGATTGTTTCTTCAGCAGCTTTGGCTGCAACTACGGCTTCTAGTCGTCTCCATGCCAGCTCTCGCTGTTCTTCCAAGGTTTTGGCACTTGCTACTCTCTCTATATACTGCTGTTGGCAATCCACAAAAAGATCACCATCCATGTCTTGAAACATCTTACGGACACTTGCAGTTAGGCCATGAATTGCTTGGTTCCAGTGGCTCTGCATGTTCTTCTCCAGTGCTTCGAATATGACCGGCAAAATGATACTGCGGTTTTGCGACATCAAGCTGACGATGTGATCGTTGTTCCAAAGATAGAGAGCCCGTTCAGCAACCTGTTGGCCATCCTTAACTTTAGTATATGTAGAAGATGTATCAAATGATTGATATATAAAGCTACTAACCATCGGACAAGCACATTTTAATCAATTTAGTGCCAAGACTTAATAAGATATATGAATAAGGAAGGGAACATGTAGCTCAAAGGTGGATGGTATAACAAAAATACTTATCAGCAACACCAGAAAGTTAATCTAACTTACTGCTAAAAGTTAAATATGCATTTTTGACTGTATGGAGAAAACATACAGGTCAAGAATTCGCAACCTATGGTAGCTAGTGGATTATTCTGTGTAAAGAGATACAGCAAACACAAGCAGTAAAAGCATGCAGAAACCATCATGCAGACGATCTTGCAGCTCTAAATATTTAACAATGAAGAAGCGAAAATAGTAAGAAAACAAAAAGAGTCGGATAAAAGGAGGCTAGCAGACAATGAAAGAATATGTAAATGGTCAAACAGCATACATCAGTGCAAATTTACACGAGGAATTAAATCATTGGAGAATCATGACAAGATTATCTCTAGTTGCTAGGACAAAGAGTTTGATGAACTTCATGTAATCATGACAAAATTCCAATCAAGAATTACCGGTCCGATTGGCATGTGTTTTGTTGGCACGGCTGGAAATATACCAATATCAAAATAGGTATTGGAACCACCCAAAAGCTAACCCATGTTAGATGAGTTGACATACGGCTAGACCACTATTTGACCGATACCAGCCAGCAAAGGGCAACTCCAATGGGCATGACACAGAACCGAATCATGCTAGAAAGGTATTAGCACAACAATCCTTGCTTACAATACCGAATTCTGTTTGGCCAGTTTGACTGGCCCCATTGATATGCTTAAGTTCAAAAGATATCGCACAAAAGTCAACCCTAAAACACACAAGTAGGAAGCAGGAAAAGAGTGTCTCAAGCACAAAGTTGAAAGAAGTATATCCAGATGAGACAATCTTGATTAGTATTACCCTCTACCTAATTAGTTACTTGCTGAAACTACCGTTTGTCACGGGCTTAACTGATTTTGCCTAAGCCGTGCGGCACCCATGCGTGTCCGTTTGCAAAGGTCAACCCTCCCCGAGATCTCCTAGAGTCCCTTAGACTTACAAAAGAGGAAACGGGCCAGAAGAAACAATTCCCACGGGATCCACAAGCAACTGCTCAAGCAAACACTTTATAAAGCCAGATACAAATTACACTCATGTACATTACAAACTCAGAGAGGTTGCACACAAAGGAAAAATGATCCATTATAGACCGAAGTCCCCACAAGTGTTTATAAGACACCCTCGTATTTACAAGCCAAAATCGACCACAAAGCAAACCAAAATAGGGTTGCTAAGCCTACTACAAGCCCGCTACTAGCTGTATAAGGTATGTACACAAACCGAATGACACGGACAAACATGAGCATTTCATCGAACACCTTGTTTACATTGTTGTCCGTGACATTCTCTCCTTCGACGTCCTCGTCGAAGCCACTATAGACGCTACATCTCCTCGCATTCTGCTGAATCTTCAATCTTCTGCTTTGGTTACAACACGCCCCTTTGACTCTCAGCCGCTCTTTGCAGCTGTTGTTGAGTAGTCGAACTCTGATCCGTCATGCTGCTTCAACTCACCAATGACTGAATCTGGTGTGGAGTTAGCTGAGTTGTGCTAATCCTTGTTGGTTCTCGCAGATCCTTCTGATGAAGGAAAAGACCTGCCTTATTATGCGCCAGTATCGCAATATACTCATGTTGCTTGAACTGGGTGGATGCTTGTTGGAACTTTGACGAGCATCGTCTCGCAGACTTTAAGGTTTTTAAGGTCCTTCCTCCATAATGTTTGCCCATTGATCCTTCCTCCACGTTTAATTGTCACTTCCAAGTAGGTTCGTATCACTCCCGCTTTCGCTTGGCATTTAATTGGAAAATAAAACGAACAATCTACTCTCAGTAGTACTGATCACCAATGGTGAGGATTTGATAACTATTGTCTTCCATAAACTTTCTTTGAAGGGTCACTGAACTTATGCAGAGCTCCTCTGCTGGATAAGTAAGAGAACCGAGATACTTGACTTCACTCATTCTCTTAGTAGTTGAGAAGGCAAGGTTACTTGACTTCGCTCACCTCCTCGAGTTAAGAGAATTAGGGTACTCAGTATCGCCCATTCTCTTGAGTTGAGAAAGCAAAGGTTACTCAATTTCGCTTGCCTCCTCAAGTTTGTACTTCATGCATTGAGCTGGTTACTAACATTAGCCCGCTCTTTGCTCACACTTCTGAAGCACTTGAAGTGTTTGCACTCCTTGCGTTGAGTTAGCTACTGTGATTCGCCTTCCCACTGCCATTGAACTTCTGGAATGCAAAAAATTTTGCTCGAAAAGAGCAAAAAGTTTACCCCAACTTGGAGTAAGTCTTTGATAGATCTGGTCGCCTTTGGAATTGTATCATCTTCTCCATCACCTTTGTCGCCTACTCCTCTGAGTAGAAAGGTACAATACTGCGTACTGCCTACTTCGTTCCTTGGTCGAGCACTCCTGCATCAACCCGAAGTCCCCCGCTTTCGGCTATCTTGATGAGAAGTCCATCGACACCGGTCTTATGAAGTTTCTTGGCCTCTGCCCTTCCGCCCTGTCTTGGTACTTGGAGTTTGCCTTTGCATTCTCCACCTCCTTGGCCCCCTTTTATGACCAATGCTCTCCCTCCAAGAGAGCAAGGGATCGATGACTCCACGGAAGTCCCGCCTCTGCGGTACAATGGTGCTGCCAAGCCCATAGCCCTACTATTCGTTGCCTTGCATCTTTATCCCTTCCTTCACGATCGGTAGATCCGCCTCTGCGGCACTGTGGTGCTTCTCCGAGTCCACCTCCTTTCTAACCGACGCTTTACTTTTGGGAAGCTGAGCCCTACTAGACTCGTCGTCGCTTCCTCACCCCTTTCGACCACTTGCTTCAACACCACTGTGTCATCCTAGCAGTTCTCCTTGGTCGATGGAAAGACAGACTGCAACTCTCATGCATGGCCTCCGCCATCTTGTTGTAGGGCTCGCGCCCATTCTGTTCTCCTTAGCTTCCTTGGTAGCAACGTTCGCTTACTCGGCTTTGTCCTCTGACTTGCCAGGCTCCCTTAAGCGAATGTGAGCACTGAAGTAGTCCAACTCTCCAGCTGTTTCGATTATACTTTTTGTATAATCAAGTCTCCTCCATGGGACTCACTGGTACTTGCAATCTGACTTCTCTCTCGGTGGTACACAGCCCCCATATGCTGATGACCAAGACTTTCATCTAATGCAAGCTTCGATGTGCACACATGGAAGACCCGCCTCTACGGTACCATGGAATTCACCCCTTGAATCCATAGTCCTTCTTGCCGTTGCATTGTTCACTGAAGTGGAGCTCCCACCAGCTCCTGATCATTCACATAATCACGTCCCCCTCCATGGGACTCATTGATACTTGCATTTGGACTTCTTCCTCGGTGGTATACAGCCCTCATATGTTGATGACTAAGGCTTTTATCCAATGCAAGCTTCGATGCACACACAAAGACCCGCCTCTGTGGTACCACAGCATTCACTCCTTGAATCCATAGCCCTTTCTTCTTGTTGTGTCGTACACCAAAGTGGAGCTCCCAGTAACTCATGATCATACCTTCACATGATTTTGTCCCTCACGGGACATGATCGCCTGCATTGCATTGCCACGAACTATTCCACCACGATCCGTTGCACCATGTCGCCTCCTGGTGACACCTCCATTGCATATAGATTCTCGTGTGATGAACTCGGACTACGACTTCTCCACGTGTGGTCTCTGCCAACACATCGTAGAGCCTCCGCCATCACCGATTTTTAGTTCGCTCCCTTGGCAATTCACCTTCGTCCACCCACTCTTGGGTCACACCTAGACGAAGCATAGCTCTAGGACAGTCCGTCGCCTAGTAGCTCCTGAAGTCCCTTGACTTCACTAGAATTGGTGCACTATTGTCTGGATCCTGGGTCTCTATCCCCTACCAGAACAATCTCTGGTATGCATTATTTGTTCCTGACAACTCGAATGACAACACTGTGGCATATTCTTCAAGAGTACCCGCCTCTGCATCCTCTTGCCCCGTGCTAAGGTCTCCTAATCCCAACTTTGCCTCTGCAAGTTGAATCACCTAAGTTACTCTGTCAAATGCATCTCTAAGGTAGCTTGCATGTGCCTCGAAGCTCCCTTTATCTTTGGCACCATGGAAGATAAGTCTGCCCCATCAGAATGAAGAACCCATGAAACGACATGATCCCACTCTTGCCTCTACAAGAGTTCATGCCCTTGACCTCTGTCCAAGGAAAGCTCCGTGCCTCCGCTCCATGTTCCATCTTCTATGTCGACTCCCTTCATACGGCTTGGATACTTCACCAAGTTCCACCCAAGTCGCTCCGCTCCTCGATTTGCATTAAATTGATAGTGGCCCTCGCGTCCACCATTCCATGGGTCAGCCCTCCGTTGAGTTCGATTTCTGCATCAACTTTAAGTGTGCCTTCATATGATGTTGCCTTAGATTGCTCCCCCACTTGATCTTGAAATGTATCCACCAATGCATTACCTCATTCGAGATCATGTGATGATTCCACATCACTCGCTCGGTCCGTTGAGCTTTATGGAGATATTACTTTGAGAAACTCTTCCTCAATATGTGTGATTCGTTGCACATGATTCTCCCTCTAGAGAACTAGGACTTATCCCTCCTGGATATCTGTCCTGTTGGAGCAACTTTCCTCTTTACATACTTCCCACTCGAAGTTTCGGAGACCACTATCCCCTTTGGACAACTCCGTCTTGCTGAACAACTTGTGCCTTGTTCTACTCCCGTAAATGCACTTGCTAGATTGCGACCCTTCGCCAATACAATCTCCACTGCACCCTTCAAGGTCTAGCAATGTGCTGAACTTATTGCACATTTCAGCCGCCTATGGACGTATCCTTTCCATGTCGAAGAGAAAGTTCTGATGCTCCATGGCGCCGAGTTTTGATCGCGCCTTGGGATGGCCACGAACACTCCATCGTCCGTGTACAAGCCCTTGCATGAGTACCGAATCCTTCGAGTTAGCAATTCCCCTCACCTCTGTGAGTTTTACACAACTCTTTCGGTCGTTACGCAACACCTCCCACTTTGCATGGTCTCATCTCTCACCAAGCGCCCCGCTTACCTTGAGCACCATCAAATTTAGTTGCCAACGTCGAGCCGTAGCTCAAACTCAACCATCTCAGTCTTTGTGCGCTACACATTCTTCTTCGCTTGCTTGTCCTCATGGTGTCTCTCGCGCAAAGGGTTGGTCATTCCTCTGAACGCCAAGTCTAGATGTCCGCTCCTCTGAGCGACTCCTTTCCCTACATCTCAATGTCCGTTTTCCCCCAAACGATTGTGCGTGCTGGCTATCCTCCACACAGCCTAGCTAGGTTCCATTGATATGCTTAAGTTCAAAAGATATCGCACAAAAGTCAACCCTAAAACACACAAGTAGGAAGCAGGAAAAGAGTGTCTCAAGCACAAAGTTAAAAGAAGTATATCCAGATGAGACAATCTTGATTAGTATTACCCTCTACGTAATTAGTTCCTTGCTGAAACTACCGTTTGTCACGGGCTTAGCTGATTTTGCCTAAGCCGTGCGGCACTCATGCGTGTCCGTTTGCAAAGGTCAGCCCTCCCCGAGATCTCCTAGAGTCTCTTAGACTTACAAAAGAGAAAACGGGCCAGAAGAAGCAATTCCCAAGGGATCCACAAGCAACTGCTCAAGCAAACACTTTATAAAGTCAGATACAAATTACACTCATGGACATTACAAACTCAGAGAGGTTGCACACAAAGGAAAAATGATATATTACAGACCGAAGTCCCCACAAGTGTTTACAAGACACTCTCGTATTTACAAGCCAAAATCGACCACAAAGCAAACCAAAATAAGGCTGCTAAGCCTACTACAAGCCGCTACTAGCTGTACAAGGTACGTACACAAGCCGAAGGACACGGACAAACATGAGCATTTCATCGAACACCTTGTTTACATTGTTGTCCGTGACAGACAGGAAGCTAACTTAAGACCACCTTGGTGGTCCTGGAGGAACTCCACATATGCATTTTTAATTGCTAATTAGAAATGAAATACAAATCACTGATATTAAACACTCTCTAAACTCATCATGAGAGAAAAAACTAGTCAAATTTATGATAATGCAACGTATAAATGTATATCCAGTAATAAACCAAGCCAGTGCAATAGCACAGCCAACATCTTCTGCAAGACAATTTCATTTGCTCCGACCAACTAGTGACAACAACATGACCATTGACATCCAAATACCAAAAGAACAAGAAAACGTGAGGTTAATTCATATATTACATTAGGTCCAAGTATAATAATATGACTAGGCTTTAGAAACAAAGAACCTATAAAGCATGAGGTGATTCATCATCTATTCCAGAATTCTTGAAGCAGTAGATTCTTAATGAATCATATGATTAGTCATTTCTATTTTCCAAGAGTTTAATGAAAGAACTATAACATGTGCATATAGATGCATAACTTGCTCTGTAGGGCTACAAGGTTAAATGCCTATTCAACCATCTGAGGACCATTGATTAAATAATAAAACCATGACTTCAAGATTTCTTTGCCAAAACCTCAGGATCATAAAACATGTGTTTGAACCCCTTGATCAAGGCAGCAATATCACTCACTGAAAAGCAAATGCTGAGAAATTACTTGCAGCACAAAAAATATACAGGCAGATCCAGAAATATTTTCTTGCTCCAGAAAACTCTTTAACATATCAAATTTCACTCTTTTCTTAGTGGAATCATGTGACCATCTTAATTAGATTATAAACCTATGACCTAACATGCTTCAGAGATAAAGATCAGAGGAAACAAATCTCAGCTTTTAGTTGACTCTGTATTTGTAAATGAAAACCTCAGAGTCATAAATCATATGTTCAACATTGCATATTGACAATATAATACCTCACTAACTTTAGAGGCAATGTCTGAGATGTTACTTGTGGCACAATATATATATATATATATATATATATATATATATATATATATATATATATATATATATATATTGAACTTTCTTGCTCCGGAAAAACTGAAACATATCAAAATTCATCCTTCTCTAATGCATTAATACTAGAAGTATTAACAGCAAACTTAAAATTCTCAGATTTACAAATAAAAAAGGAACTCAAGAAAGAGAAGAAGGGTTCATAACCTGGAAGTGAGAGCTATTGAGGCACCGGGAGATCTGCTTGAATAATGGAACCATACACTGCTGGAACTCTGTGGGCTGCGTGGCCTCCAGTACCTCCTCCAACTCCCCAAGGAACAGCAACTCCTTCTGGCAGTTGGTCACTGGCCAATACTTCAACATCCCTCGGATCACAGTGTCCGCAAGCTTGCAGTCCTTCTCCACGAACTGCGTAGTGCAGTAGGCGAGCTGATGGTGGTAAACCCCGGCCGGCTTCGTCTTGTGCAGGGGGATGAGCACCCGCACGAGGAACAGCTTGTGCTCGTCCTTCATGGGTAGTGCGAACCCGTTGATGATGCTGCCGAGGATCTCCAACAGCTCGCCGATGCCGCTGTGCCGCTCCGTCTCGAAGATGAACCGGCAGAAGATGTTGCTGATAGCCTTGCGAATGAAGGGGCGGTGTACCATGAACTTGCCGTAGATGCGGTGGAGGATGGTCTTGAGGTACTCGCGCTCGCGAGGGTCCCCGGAGTCGAAGAGGTCGAGGAGGCGAAGCACGAAGGCGTGGTCAATGAAGCGCTTGGCGACCTTGGAGTCCGTGTCGGAGGAGACGACGTAACGGAGGAGGAGCTCGTAGGCAAGCTGGAGGTGGGGCCAGGCGGGATCAAGAAAGATGTTGTCTTCCTCGGGATCGGCGGCGGCGGCGGCGGCGACCTCGGAGCCGGTGTTCTCGTGGACGGCCGGGGGCAGGCAGCGGAAGATATTGGCGGCGACGGTGCGTACCAACTCCTCCTGCACAGGCTCGGCGAGGCGGCCGGAGTTCGACTGGACGAAGTCAATGAGCTCCGCCAGGATCCGCCGCTTGACCTCCCGCTCACGGGCGCAGCGGAGGGTGATCATGTCGGAGAAGTCGAAGACGACGGCGCACAACCGGAGCTTACGGAGGAAGAGGGACTGCCGCTCCCCCGCAGGGACGTCATGGAAGAGCGGGAGGGCCTCGATCGATGGGACGGAGGAGGTGTCACAGCCAGCGGCGACGCCGGAGGCGTGGCCGACGACGACGGCAGGCGGCTCGTTGGCGTCGGTTTTGCGGAGCTTGGGGCCACCCCGCTTGATGATCCTATTCAACATCCTCTCCTTCGCCGGCGCCACTCCCGGCCCTCAAAAACCCTAACCCTGATTGGATACCTCCGGCGACGGCGGTGGACCTTACAAATTGATTAGGAGAATAATCTCATATTAAACTAGAAGAATAAATAACACAATATACCGAAGAAAAAACACAAATTAAGAACTTTTAGTATTTAGGGAAGAAGAACACTGTGATTGAAGAGACAAGAGGAAAAGGATTTGAAAGATAAAAGGGGAAACGAGAGAAGGAGAAGAGGGTGGAAGACTATTGGCTAGAAAACTATATTTAGCACCTTCCGTTTTTTTTTATTTTTTAGATAAACTTCCATAATTTCTTTGTTTTTAATGAAAAATATTCATGACAAATTTTGTGGTTTTAAAAAATATTTTTTTCTATGTAAATTTTATTTGTTTTGTTTCGTGAAAAGGACTTGGTGTCACATGAAGCTTTTATTAGTAAACATATAAAAATAACATAGTGGGGTTGAAAAATATCGCCTTCATCTTAAATTATGTATCCTTATCCAAAGGCATAGGAGGTTCGAAGTGACTATTAATATCACATTTGATTGTTGTAATAATTGATATATCTGAGATCATTAATACCGGAATGGAAATATCGTCTGGAGTGCAAAGTTTTAGTGATGAAAATTCAAATGTCCTTATCCAATCAAATGAAAAAAAAAAAAAAGAAATGCGACTCTTCTCGTATCTCAAATATATGTTTATTATTATTATTATTATTATTATTATTATTATTATTATTATTATTATTATTATTATTATTATTATTATTATTATTATTATTATTATTATTATTATTATATATGTGACTCTTCTCGTATCTCAAGTAAGTATATTCAAATTGATTGATGCATTATGGTACAAGTAAGAGGTTTCAAAATTGAATACTAATTTTTTATTATAAATAATAATAATTTAATTATGATTATATAATATTTAATTTTAATAATTAATTCTAATTTATTTAATTATATATTTTTTATGTCTTAAATATTATATGTGAATTTTTATTGTCTATAATAATGTTCATGCATTTGAGATTTAATATTACTTTCTAATATTTGAAAGGATTTTTTGAGATTTATTATTACTTTCTAATATTTAAAAGGATTTTTAAAATATTATTACATAATGCATGAGTTAACTGATATGATTAAACATAATCAAGTGCATGCAGTCAGTATAATTTAACACATTTATAGATTTTATCTACCTGATTTATGTGACAATCAATATGGTAATGTATAATCCAACTCATATGATTATATATGATCCAGTCGATATGGTAAGGTATAACTCAACTCATATAGCCAAACATGACTCAACTCATATGATTAGACATAACTTAGCTTATACAAGTAGGTACAGTCAAACCCATGGTCAAGCATGATCCAACCAATATGATTAAGTATGATCTAACTTATGTGGTTAGACATGACTCAACCTACATGGTTAGGTATGAACCAACTAATATGGTCAAACAAAACCTAGTCCACATGACAAAGTATGGTCTAACCTATGTGTTTAGGTATGACTCAACCCATGTGGCAAAACATAACCGAACCTATGTAGCCATATATGGTCTAGCCCATGTGATTAGACATAACTTAACCCATATGGTTAGGTATGATCTAACTTATGTGACTAAGCATAACTTAATTTATTTGGTTAGGCATGATCCATATGATTAGGTACGAATCAACCTATGTGACCAAGCAAAACCTAGTCCATGTGATAAGTATGATGTAATCCATATTTTTAAGTATGACTTATGTGATAAAACATGACTAACCCATATAGCCAGGTGTGATCCAACCTATGTGGTTAGGCATGACTTAATCCATATGATCAGGTACGACCCAACTCATGTGACAGTATAACTTAACCTAGATAGTTAGATATGACGTAACCCATATGCCCAAGTGTGACTCAATCTATATGGTCAAGTACTACCCCACCCATGCTTGACTAATCTCATATAAGTAAGCATGACTCAATTGATGTTGTTAAGCATCCTCATTGAGTGTAATATATATATTTGTTTTCTGACTATTATCTATGTCATTAAAATATATTGTATATGATTGATGTTTCATTTTGTTTACTGCATAACGATTATTATTGTCTTTATGATATATGAGTTTAATAATAAATTGATATATTATTATTTTTATATTAAATTATTAATATTTATATATGTTTGATGAGTATTAAAGATTATATTATAATTTTTAGAAGCTTTTCTATTCGCATACGTGATAATTGATGTATTTTATTTTATATATTTTTTAGAATAATTTATTACTTTATAATAGACTTGAGACTTTGGTGGAAGAGAATTTTTCATCACTTATGATCTTTATTTTTTTTCAGTTAAAAAAATAATGGGTGATGTAAAGATAAGGATTTGAAATCAAAAAGATAAAAAGTCTTCTATAAATTTTAAATAATAAAATAAAAATTTATTTTTTTAATACGTTAGAATATGAGATTTTTCTATTTCGGTCATGAAGTTTTGTCTTGCTAACACTCTCCCCAAACACATTTTGAAGATCGTTAGATAACACATTTTGTATTATGCCTTTAATACAAATAGATGAGTCGTATTATACCTTTAACAACTTTAATACAAATAGATAAACTGTTACCCACTTACACATATTTCGTATTATGACTTTAATACAAGTAGATGAGTCGGGACTGTAGACTAATAACAAAAGGAGATAATTCTGATAGTGCAATGTTCGTGAACATTATGGTGTGGCTAAAATTTTGAGCGTCAGAAGTTTGACCCCTAGCCTTAGTCTAAAGGTCGACTTTATATCTTTTACGTAGGGTCGTCCATACGTGACCTTTTTAATGGTCACCGCTCTCTTGGTTGGCTTGGTCATATGCTCTACGCGGTGTAGAGTGTGCCGCATCATCGTAGTCGCTATAGGTGCGACATCGGGCGGCTCATATGGCTCGAGACGTCGGTATTGTCTTACAGGATCTCGGGTGACTTATACAGCTCGATGTCGTACCGTGAGTCACTGCTAATGCAACGTCATCTCTCTCCCGATATTTGAACGTGATTAGATGTAGTGAAAACAAATGCTTAGAAAACCACGTTTTTTATCCTCTCTAATGTGAAATTTGCAACACCCACTCTGTCCTAATTGAATGGTGCTGACATGCCAACAGTTTGGTGCTTATCCGAATTCAATCATGTAGGGCTCACGTCAATGACTCCAAGCCACCACCCACACAACCAGTGCACTCCAAATGGAGCTAATAATAATAATAATGTAATGCAATTTTATGCATCAATATCCGTCTAAAAAAGAATGATGTCCCCAACGTTCCATAAGATAGGGTTTGTCAATCATGTGTACATTCCATCAATATAAATCGAGTTCAATAATGTAACATAATGTAATTACAATGTGATGTGATTCATGAACATTTATAAATATTTGATGCTCCAATATATCGGATGGAGTTCTGAATCGATCACATCAATCAATTATGTCTGAGTCTCCCAAACCCTAATTCTTTAATCAATCATTCAATTATCCGCTTATAGAATACTGGTATTTAAATATAAGATACGAGGAATAAGAGCAAGTGTTATTTGCTGTTTCCTTTTGCAAATAACCCACGTATCACATTCCATCCATTCGGACCAGTGATGGATCCGATAACCCGATGTTTGGAATATGGATCCTCACTGTGATGTGAGTCGGACGAAAGCCAGCCAAATCTGAACCGGATCCATACGCGTATCGGATTTAAACGTCGGAGGATCCGATACCTGCTTTAGGTGGGCCCCGGTTGTGGCGTCCAAAGAAGGGACCGCGTTTGTTCATACGTCGTCATCGATATCAACCCCTTTCCCTTCGCCTCACCTGCTCTACTGTTGCAAGAAGAAGGCTGTGGCGAGGAGGAGCTGAGAGGGGGATGTGGATACCGGCCGTGATCCTGCTCGTCGTGGCTGGGACGGTGAACGCAGCCCACCTCGCTGCCGCCGGTCCGTTCCCGGCCAAGCTGAACCTGGAGAGGGCGCTGCCTACGAGAGGGGTCGGAGTGGAGCTTCTCAAGGCTCGGGACCGCGCCCGGCATGGCCGGTCCCTGTTGGGTGCCTCCTTTACCCCCGCTGGGGTGGTGGATTTCCCCGTCGATGGCTCCTCCAATCCGTTCACCGTCGGGTACTCTTATTCTTGCGGTTTTGGTGCAGAGTTCGATGTGTCTGGGACGGAGTTTCGGCTTCTCCTCTGGTTTTGTTAGAAATTTTTTTGCGTTCATTTGGTTCTTCGGTTTGAAGTCTGATCGGTTTGCGTTTGGTGATAAGCGTTGATTCTGTTTTTAGATTGATCGGATGTTTTGCTCCTCAATTTTCGTTTTGTATGGTGTGTGTGTGTTTTTTTTTTTCCTTTTTTTTTCTTAGAGTTCGATCGAGAGCATTCTATTCTATTCTATTCAAGTACTACGGAGAAATTGCTATTTGTTTGGGTGAACCATTGTTGTTTATCTGCAAAATTCGATTTTTCCTCCCATACATTATCAATGGGTATTCCTTCTATTTTTTCTTCTCGAGTTCTTCTAGTTCTTGATTTCTTTTGGCGCTTTTCTTGTCATAGGATAGAAGCATTATTGTTTAGTTCTCGCAAAATTATTGCTGAGTTCTCATGATGGTGGTATGCTAACTTTCTTCTTTCCTTTTCCTTTTTTGTTTACTGAGCTGTTGAATTTGGCCTTAACTGCAGGCTTTACTTTACTCGTGTGAAATTGGGGAACCCGTCAAAAGAATTTTATGTCCAGATTGATACTGGAAGTGACATATTGTGGGTGACATGCAGTTCATGCAGTGGGTGCCCAGTATCCAGTGGGCTGAATGTAAGACCCTGTTTCCAGAAGTCCCAACTCCCTTGATCAATGAGATGGGTTTGATCCATTCCAGCTTGATTTTACAAAGTGTTGCTTATTCAGTTAAATGATAAGCCTTGATTTTTCTGTTGCATATCTCTTCAGTGCTTCATTAGAGACTGATTACACAAGCTGTCGTTTGATCGTTTTCAGATCCAACTGGACTTCTTTGACCCAGACAAGTCATCCTCATCGTCATGGATAACTTGCTCTGACGATAGGTGCTCCTCTGCTCTCCAAACGGGAGAGGCAGTGTGTTCCGCCTCTGGTTCTTCAAGCTCTCTTTGCAGTTACTCCTTCCAGTATGGTGATGGAAGTGGCACTTCGGGATATTATGTATCTGATACTATGTATTTAGATACAGTCTTGGGAAATGAGCAGACTGTAAATTCTTCAGCTACAGTTGTTTTTGGGTAAAACTGATTTCTAGATTCAATTTTCACTGTTTGGTCTATTGTGTGTTATTTCATATGATTGATGAGCAAAGATTGGTTTTCTGGATAAATGCTAGTAGAGGCTAATGTTCCTGTCCATGCTTCATTTATTATATATGGTTTTCTGGATACGAACACAGAGAAAATTGGTTACTGTTTCTGCATGTGTTGTTTAGGTTCAGGAAGTCTTGAATCACATAAAACGCATATGACACATCTATTCAAAATCAAACTAGGTTACCAGTTGACTAGAGCAAGAATGGGGAAAGAAAAGAAGTAGCTTATTGTCACCAGAACTAGTACATTCTCGGTCAGTAAAAAGTTTTTGTTTCCTTTATTTTTTGATTATTTTGCACAAATAAATTCTTGCAATATCTTGGATCAAACTAAGAATTTGTACTTTATATGTTTGTAGGAGCAGTCATGTGAGTGTCAAAGAGAACATAAGTGTATTGTTATGTACATGTTTTTCTTCCCTTCATTTTGAGCTAATGTAATTCAAAGCTGAACATTAAAAATGCAGTTTTTTCGGATATACTCATATATTTGATATTACCTTTTCCACAGATGTAGCAACTCACAGTCTGGAGATTTGACCAAATCAGACAGGGCAGTTGATGGGATTTTTGGTTTTGGACAGCATGAATTATCTGTCGTATCACAGCTCTCCTCGATAGGTGTTGCACCTAGAGTTTTTTCTCATTGCTTGAAGGGTTCAGACAATGGTGGGGGCATATTGGTTCTTGGAGAGATTATAGAACCGGGTATTGTCTATACCCCTCTTGTTCCATCACAGTAAGTGATATTCAATGTAACATCTAATGGTGCTAATTGAAAGTAATGTCTGAAAATTTTTGCTCGAGATAACTAGGACTAGTGTATTATGAACCTGCATGTTTAGCTTCCTGTGGAATTGTTTATATCTACACAACTAGGATCATCTTTTTGATTCGTCATCATGATTAACGCATTTCCTTTCTAATAGATAACATTCTTTTTTTATTACTTTTTCATCATTGTCTTACTGTTACACCAGCTTAAAGTTTGTCATTTAACTTATCCTTAGATGCTCCAACGTATAAAGTTTGTCATTTAATTTCTCCTTAGATGCTCCAACGTATATTATCACATTTAGTCTAGTTACCGCATGGTATACAGGAAGCCTAATATCGAATCTGTTATAGCATCTTAACTTCTTGAAATATGGATATCATTCTCTTATCTTTTAGTTGCATTTAAAATTTGCTTCTCCTTGAATTGTTCAGTAGGTTTTAAACTAGACTTGCAGCCACTAGAAAAAGCCAGACCTGTCTTGGCATTAAATACTTTGTCATCGTGATTTTAAGTTGCATGATCTGGAAAATTTTTCAAATGTAACAAGCTCTGATGGAAGAGATTTTGGGTAAAAGCATTGAATCAAAATCTTTATCAAAGTCATGAAAATTTTATCTATTGATCTGGAATATCATCCTTTAGCTGGATAGCTTTTTAGAAATGTTAATGACCCCAGCTTGCAGTTACAGTATCAAGTGGATTTTTTGGTTGATTGTTCTGAGTTATCTGCTATCTTTTTAATATTATCAACTGTAACCGGAGTCTTGAGAACTGTGGTAAGAACAGACCAAAGTAAGAGTTTTGAGTTATCTGCTATCTTTTTAATATTATTTTTGACCTTAAAAAGGAATTTCTTCTTTCTACTCCTAACCTTTACTAATTTTGGTAATATATGTTCATAGAGTTCTGACCTGAATTTTCTTGCCTATCTAACTTTATGTTCTCCAGGTGATTCTTCTATGCAGATTGTAAAATTAATGCTGAATGTTTTGTTTTCTTTGGTTCACAGACATGTATTTTCTGTAGGATGTTTGACTGAAACCACTTTTTCTTGAATACTCTTCCCCTTCGTATACCGAGTGTTTTTTCCTAATTCATATATATCTGTGGACACTGATTGCATTGATTTGCATTTAAGGTCTCATTACAATTTATATCTAGAGAGTATTTCTGTCAATGGGCAAATATTATCCATTGACCCTTCAGTTTTTGCAACAACAAGCGCACAAGGAACCATCATCGACTCTGGGACCACATTGGCTTACCTTGCAGAACAGGCTTATGATCCTTTTGTTAGTGCGGTAAGTTATTGTTTCTTCTGGAAACAATGATAAAAAAAAGTTTGTAAGTATGTTTCTGGAAACTGCCTTTTATGTCTTGCTGTCAAATTTGGGTTTATTGCTATGACTCACATTTCCTATTTGCAGATAGTTTCTTCTCTTTCACCATTAGTGCATTCAATCCCTTCTAAAGGAAACGAGTGTTTCATTACTTCCAGCAGG
This sequence comes from Ensete ventricosum, assembly GCA_029747655.1. Lineage (NCBI taxonomy): Eukaryota > Viridiplantae > Streptophyta > Magnoliopsida > Zingiberales > Musaceae > Ensete > Ensete ventricosum. Next base: position 6,913,450 of record JAQQAF010000005.1, on the reverse strand, counting down.
TTTTTACCACACACTACAGTGTTATTATTATTATTTTTTTTGTTATTTTAGCAATTTAACTTACATGTGGTACTTTGTTCCTCGATAACTTTGCAACCTGATACATCTTCAAATCTACAGTGTTGATGAATCATTTCCTTCCGTTACATTAAACTTTAAGGGTGGCGCATCCTTGCCAGTGAAACCTGAGGATTATCTATTGCAGCAAGTTTCTGTTGTAAGTCCCTCCACAGGCTTAATGTCATCTTCTCATCCATCAAAAAAGCTAAATTTGTAGCAGTGACAAAATTATCTATGCCATGCAACATATTATTACTATAAGTATCTGATAGGCTAATATCAAATGCTCATGTGCAGGATAATTCTATTGTATGGTGTATTGGCTGGCAAAAGAACCATGGATCAGAACTAACAATACTAGGAGGTTTACAGACTTCACCTTTCATTTATTGTTTCTCATAGTTATTATTATGAGATTTTATGAGATTAGCACATCCATTATTAGTGTTACATGGACTTTTTCTCACCATTAAGTTCTGATAAAGGTAACATAATGATTTCACACCTAAGAAGCTTTAGACACATTCATTCTTCAGAAAGATTAACCTTAAGCTTTTTGAGAATTACAAGTACAAACTTCTAAGAAGCTGTAAAGATAGGAAGAACTAATAATATGAATTTAGATCCTGTGACTCACATGTGTTGGAACAGTTGAACTGTATAGCCATCTCCATCCAAACATTTTGTAGAAGGAAACCAAAGTGTATCCTAGTTAATATTAGATGTTGCTTATTTCATGTCTGCTTCCTACTGCGAGTGTTCTACATGTCATGAAGAAATCATAATTTTGATATTTTGCCATGCGAATTTCCTCTCTAATGAAAAGTCCATTTCTTCATCAAGACAGTATGCTAATCACATTTCGCTTTGGATATCTGTGCTGGCATGTACCCTCCATATCGAGAGCTAATTATACCATTACGTCTTTCCAGATATCGTTCTAAAGGACAAGATATTTGTTTATGATTTGGCTAATCAGCGCATAGGCTGGATGAATTATGATTGTAAGTCCAAGTACCCATATTTCCTTCTCTCTTTTTTTTAGGACTCTCTTTCAGAAGAATGATCGTTTTTTTCGTATATGTTGTACACAGGCTCTGTTTCTGTTAATGTTAGTACATCATCTGTTAAGAACGAGTACCTAAATACCGAGCAGCTCAATGTCAATGGGGCATCACAAGCTCGATCGGTCAAGCTGCTGTCAACTAGCATCGCCATTGTTCTTGTGTATATTCTTATGCTAGCCAACTTACAATGATAGCAAAGAAATTGAAGCTCCAATTGTTATTGGTACTGGCAACATATATTTGAGTCAATATTTGATTGAATTGTGAGGACTACTTCTTGTAAATGACATTCTTCATGCAATACTAACTTGGATTCAGTTGAAGCCTCTGTTTAGAACAAGTATGCGATTCTGCACCACAGTGTTGTAGCCTATGGTAATGAACTCTTTGATGTTACTCATTATTCATATGTGAACTATGAATTGTAGAGATGGATCATTAGCACTGCAGGACGCTATCATCCACCGGTGTCTAACTCGTCGTCGTTGAGGCATCGTTGCTGCCGGAACCCTCATCCTCCTCTTACTAACCTCAGCCTGCACACATTGATCCGTAATGTTTTCAATAAAGACGAGATTATGAAGTGTATGATTCTGAGGAAGCTTATTTTGGTTCATATATTTAACTTCTTTAACGTACAAACCAAATGTTTTTTATTATAAAACCACTTCATACTGTTTATACTTCTTTCGTAAGAATCTTATTATTAATATTATTTTTCATATTTATTAGATATAACTCTAAGTTAAAATGAGTCATAAGACCAATAATTATCCTAAAATAAATCCTTCGTACAAATAGAAAATAAAGTGTCACGATCAAGGTTTTACGTACCGGTGTATCGACATTTTATCAGTATTGATACGATACTAGTATCGGGCGGTATACATAGTGCATACCGTTCGGTATATTAAATATTTTATATAATATAATATTAAATATATTAAATATATTAAAAAATCAAATAAATGGGCAACGTCGCCTCGATTTCTCTCCCCGCAGGCGATGGGGGCACACGGGCGATGTATTTCTTCTTCTTCTTTCTTCTTTTCCTCTTCTGCTTCTTCTTTTCCCTTTTTCTTCCTCAATCGACCCCCGATAGCCGAAATCGACTGACGACGATCGATTTTAGTAGTATTGACCGATAACGATCGGTCCACGTACTGGTCAACTACCGGACCGATACGTACTAGGCGGTACTAGCCTTACCGCTCGGTAAAAAAAACCTTGGTTACGATAACTATTGGTCTTTTAAAACATTTGAGCTCATGCTTTATATCTATCTATATTTATTAAATGAATTCCTTTTCATTTTATTGACCCATTTACAACAAATAGTTATAGCCCCTCTTAGTAATTTAATAAGATCTTAAAAATTTTGTTCTTAATGGCATCATATCAAAGCTTAGTGCTATCGAAAATAATCGAGGATTATTCTTATGTCAAACATTAAAGTCGTATATATGTAAGTATCCAATGAGTTCTTCAAGAATAACTTACCTCCTCATGTTCCAACCTTTCTTTCTCTTATATATATATATATTATTAAAAATTAATTAATTGATCTTTTCTTTTTCTTATGTGTGTTACAGAAATTCTTAAATGAGCCAGATTATGTAGAAATAGAATTCGATATAAAATGGATTAGAAAAGATTGAGATACCTCAAGCTTCAAAGATTTAGTTGGACAACAATGTCCTCTCATTTATATTATGTGCTCACGTATATTTTTAGAACTATAATTATCAAATTTCTTTTCATTAGGATGTTAGATAGTATCTTATTTTGAAGTCATAAATTACTTTTTAATGACTTTTAAAATATCTTGTATTAAAAAATAGAACCTCGAATGCTTTTATTGATATGAGATCTAATGATCATTATATTTAAGTGATTGGATCGTGACTGTTGATATTTATTTTATCAAGTGATGCATTTGATTCCTTGAGAGACGAGAATATTTTCTTTCTTGTTAAAAAAGTTATCACCACTTAAAATAAGAACATCATTAATAACATAAAATAATAGAATTAAATAAATAATCAACTGAAACAAGTAGTTTATTCTAATATAAATTCTAACCTTCTTATGGGTAAATGTGCATCCTGCATATAATTTATATCAAACTTTAATATTTTAGTTAATGAGACCAATAAAGAGCACTAAAATAAGTTTTAATAGTTGTGGGTCTACAATAATTAAATTATTAAATAATAATCTTATTCTAATTAACTTATGATATATAGGGCAAAATGCTTACCCTTCGCAAGTCGATTTCAATCTTACTTAATGTTATTTGTTTTTTTTATAATCATCTTAAAATATTTAATTTATAAATATCAATCAATCAATATTATATTATGACTTAGGATATTGTGGCTACTCCCAAGTTATAAATATTGAAAACTTAATATCTCAAAGTAAGCTCCTCAACAAATCCTTATGTGTAATAAAGTATAACCTTAACTTATTAAAAAGACTTATCGATTACAAGTCATATAATTAAAATCAATTATCGTTTTAGTCAAAAATATCAATTAAAACAACCCAACGAATAAAATAATCATTTTACTTTATATGCCCAAAAATCATTTTATAGTTTTAAAGTTGATCAATATATTTTATTATACATACATGCCTTAAATTTAGTTTTATCCTTTTAAGTAGTATGTAATTGATAAAACTAAATTATATATCATCTATAATTGTCAAAAGGTTAAAAAACATGAGGATGACAAACCATTTGTTAAATAAGAAAAAAAAAGAAAATATCGTTTAGAATAAAATTTATGTTCGAATAACATAAATCGATTCCGTTAAAAATATTTCAGATTTAACACGGATTAAGTATGGTTTTGATACCACTAATATCAGCAAATTATAATGAAATATAAAATTATCTCGAGTAATTTTTGTCTAAGAATCGATATCTATTCCTAAGCAAGGGATGATTATATATACATATATATATATATATATATATATATATACTAGACAAGGGTCCTAATTCATTATATTTCATGAAATATTTAATATCATTTTTAATACTTTTATCCATCATAAAAAATTATGGTAATCTCCTCATTTGTGATTAGTAAATTAATTTTATTTGATCTTTAACTGTTATGTAACTCCATACTTCATATAAGAATGCTATTGAAATCACTATTCCACATGTGGCAATCCTTCTTCCATCCTGCGGCGGCCACCTCCTCGTCGCCGTTCGGTTCTACGCCATCGCATTGGAGATCTTTTGGCCGAGTACCTCTACAACTCCGGCACCGCCGCGAGTCCGCTGGGATCGTACTCACTGAACGTGACGGTGGCCGGGCATTTGTACGACACGGAGGCATTGAAGCAGAACAACGAGCCGAAGAAATGTTCTGCTTCAGTGACGGCGGATCTACGTGCCGAGATTAGAGCGGGCATGACGGCGACATAGGACGAGATGGCCATGGGAAGCTTCAGTGGACGAGGGAAAGAGGAAGAGGAGACGGGCGCTGCTTCTCTTCAAGACGAGGTTAGTCATATGAGTGCTTGAAGAAATGTTTCAGCTACTACTATTTACAAATGCTTCTCATTTGTTTGGACAAGGATCGACACACGCTTGCAGCATTGTGGTATGATGTGGAAATCTTGAGTTTACTTATTCTCGTTCTTGCTTTATATGTTTGTTCTGCTCTGCACTATTCTAATTGTTGTATTGTGAGTTCAGAGCTGTTCATCAACATCACAACCTAATTTGGTGTTATGATTCCATATATGACTGTATTTTGGGGTCCTCATTTTCTATTGGAAAAATTTTCAATGTAAGAGCATTGGAGAAAGATGAAGGCGGGGTATGTGTGAGTATTTAGCTTTGAGTTGATTGAGCTACTTAGCATAAAAAAGAGGTATTGCTACATAATTTTAATATTTGGTCTCATATTTTTCAAGTTCAAGATTTTTGCTCCCTCTCTCTCTCTCTCTCTCTCTCTCTCTCCTCTCTTATTCTAGAGTTTCGGTGGTGTCAATATAGGCATTTTATCTTGAACTTGTCTGATTTGGACTCTAGCAAGGCTTGATGAGTATGAAAGCACATTGACAAAGTAAATTGTTATACAATACCCATCTTTGAGTCATCAGCAAGATAAATATGCTGATTTGAGTTTTAGCTTCACACCTCAACTAGTTATGAAGATTTTATGATTGTCAAAGCAAACTTGCACATAACCATCTTTAGCTAACTTAATGAAGTCCTTAGTTTAAGACATTTCCACCAGTTATGAAGTATTGAACAAGGTTAGATGACTTCAAATTGATAAAGCAACTTGTTGTACATAACCATCTTTTCAGACTTCAAACAAGAATAAGCTAATTGAGATTTATTTTCAGAGAAGTTCTTAGCTTAGATACCTCAAATTGTTGTTCATAACCATCATTTTAGTCTTTATACACAAATGAGCTAATTGAATATTAGTTTTAAATAAGTTCCTAGTTAAAGGCATTCAGCTAATTAGGAAGACTTTCTGATTGACAAAGCAAATTGTTGTCCATCTTTGGATCTTCTAATACAAATAAACAAATTGAGTTTTTGTCTCAATGAAGTTCCTAGTTTAAGACATTCAATTCAACCAGTTAGGAAGATTTTTAGACTGATAAAGCAAATTGTTGTACAAGAACATCCTTGAGTTTTCAAAAGGAAATAGACTAATTGAGTGTTAGCCTTCATGAAGTTCCTACTTCAATACATATTCAGTTCAACCAGTTATGAAGACTATCTGATTGACAAAGCAAACTATTGTACAATAACCATCTTTGACTCTTCATAGCACATTAACTAAACAAATTGTTATGCACAATCATCTTTGAGTCTTCAAACATAAATAACCTAATTGAGGTTTGGTTTTGAAGTCCTTAACACACCTCAACCAGTAAGGAAGAGTTTTTTGATCTAGCCTGCTTTGTTGGTTCCACAGCCATGTCTTAACCTTCTTAGCCACCTAAAGATTATTTATATCTCAAATAGCCTTTCATGAAGAGTTATGGTTGCTGAACTAACAAATCTTGCTTTAATGCTCATCACACTCTTTCATGCTGCCAGATCAATTAGTTTGGTTGCAGAAAGGGACATGGATCTTTCCAATTGATGCATGCATGTGAAAAAACATTGCAAGGGAAATGGATTTAGAATACACAACAGAAGGTCAGCAATCCAACTTATTTGGAGCGATGGCTGATTTGAGGATTGATTTTTTGTAGAGTTAAGTGCATAAATAAAAGAGTTTGGGAGAGTTCCTTATGCAATGGTCCTTTCCAGCATGATCTATTATGACTGTTAAGTACATCAGTGGTCCTCTTTTTGTATGCATGGAAACAGATCTCTGAAAAGATTGATACCATTACAGTAGAAATTACTATAACCAACAATAGCAGTTGGTAAATTGTAATATCCATGCAAATTTCAATCAGAATAAAGGAAAATAGTTACCAACTATGGTGGTAATTTAATTGTGGCAACATATGTGGAAGGTTTGTGAGGCTAGCTTGAAAACCAACTTAATTAATGGCAGCAACAAAAACTACTTTTTGTTTGATTTTTTTATTATTTGATAGAAACGTTCTGCTTGCTTGTAGTATTAGAATAACTGTGCAAATGTTGAACACAACTCAGCTATTAGGGAAATGCAACTTGCAAATGATTGTTATGGTGATGTATCTGCAACATGAAAGAACAGAGAATTGCATGATGATTTGAAAATTTATACTAATCTTCTGGTACAGTTATTAATTTCTTGAAGAGTCAGCTCAGAGGCTCCTTCATTAGGTCAAATAAGATATTTCCATTTTAAGCTATTATGCTGACAACGCAACCATGATGAAGTTCTCCACATGCCTCATCTCTGTGGAAAGAGACCTTTTAGTTTAATGTGTTCTATGCTTCTTTGCAAGTTTTGGACCTTTTCTTGTATGAATAAGACATTCAAATTAGTGATTCCTACCTCACAAGATTGCCTTGAAACATTGTGGGTTTCTCCTCTCAGTCCACTATGTCATTTCTGTTGCTTGAATTAATTGCTACAAGGCAAAATTAATTAAGGTGGAGACATAAAAGGAAGGCACTAGTAAGTGGTGCGGCCATTTGGATACTTCTGTTGTAAAGATTTGCTGTGATATCACCTTAGGTGGAGTTATGATTAGGAAGCAAAGTGTTTCATGACAACATTTATTAGGCTTAGACCTAATGATTCAATTTCTTTTGTTTAGGAATAAGCAGAAGTGCCCACATGTGCAGAATTCTACAGAAGTTAAAAATCTTCTTGCTCAGAAATGCAAATCAGCACTTTCTTGTTCAAGTTATGTTCTTAAAATGAAGTATTTTGAGGCATAATGCAGATGTGGATAAGAAAGTGCTCATCCATGTTTACCTATACATCTCCTCTCAATAGAAAGATCCTATTCTAATACTTGAGTGAGCCACTTAGAAACCACATAAGTTTGCAAAAGATTGTTCTTCCACAACTGCCTTGTTTACAGAGATTAGTCCAACAGCACTTTTCTGTCATGCTTAACATATCCATAGCTGCACTCTTCTGGGAACAAGGTGATGGGCTATTGCCAAGAAGAGCTACTCTAAACTATGAAAAGAAATTTAAAAGATGATGTTGCCTCCAGATATATTTCTCCTAGGATATATAAAACTCCAAGGCACCCAGAATGAACAGGACAAGGGTTCCATGAACATCATGGTTGGATAAGGAGTCAAAAATTTAAATAGGCAAGATGTTTGTTTTATCAGTCTGATATTGGTTTTATCAGTATAGTTGCTAACTCATAATTAAAACATAATAAAAGTAAATAGGCAAGAGGTTTGTTTTATCAGATGACATGAGTACTGTTCTCTTAAGGTGTGAGAAACAGCTAAATCAGAAAAACAAATCTAGAGGGAATATATTCTTCCTTTTTCTTTATAGAACAACAGAGGAGGGTCCTTCCAAAGAACAATCCATGTCAAGGACTTGGGCGCCACCTCCACTTTGAATGATTCCGAGACTAGTACCTCAGATTCTTCAGTATCTTTGAAATATGAGCTGAGATGTCAATGGTTCTTCTTCAGTACCTTCAGAAATCATTTGAGCACTTCAGATTCTGATCTACTCCATCAGTTGGGAGGTCCTGCATTCCATTGTCAGGTCAGTAAGCTGGATTGAGTGTGTTAAAGCCTTGGAATTGTTGCCTGGTCTCTGTCTTGTGGTTGCAGCTGGTGAAGTGATCAATGCCCTATCTCATCTTTTCAATGGACTTGTCATTGAAGATTCAAGCTAACACAAGAAGTGAATGAATTGTCTAAGATTGTGTTGACAGCAACATGTCCCTGTTTTCAGATCTAGTGTGATTTAGCTGCCGATAGTAGCTTTTGCTGCTGCATTAATTGTCCACTAAATTTAGGATTGAATGTTGAGTTGAATTAGGCCTCTCATTTCTGATCCTTTAGCTTATTTAGCAATTTTTTCCTGCTTTCTTGCTTCTCAACAGTTCATTTGATCAAGTAATGGAGATTGAGGAGGTGGGGATGTTAAATCAAATGGAACACTCAAGAAAAAGGTCTTTCTTACTGTAAAGTTTGGTGTGCATTACTTATGCATGATGTTCATTACTTTTTTTTTTTTGTCCATAGAAGATGAAATCCATGTTGGGGATACAAGATGACAAAGCATGTCACATGGTGGGAAAAAAAATTGGTGCAAGACAAAGATGGCATGACCAAGAACAAAAATGTGATATTGAAATTTGCCACGTGGGTGTTAGTATTATGTGGGTGTTGTAATTAATATTTGATGGAGTGGGTGAGTGAAATATCTGATGGGACACTTGTGGATATTATTTTTCCAGATGTCATAATATTTTATTTACTCCACCAAAAAATGAACATGCTCTATATACACTTGCAAACCTTAGAAATCTTCCTTATATCACAAGCATTATTCCATTATATCCTATTAAATCCCCCTACCAAAAGGTGAGTTAATAGTGTGTAAAATAATAATTAGACAATTCTTCTCTATGTTTAGATCTTTGTCAGTCATATGTCAAGCTTCTTGCTTTTGATTACCTTTATATTATTTGTGTGGTTTGTTTTGAGTACAATCCGCCATAATTTGTTTATGCATTCCATCAATCACTAATTTTTATCTAATAAATATTTTAAAAAATTAAAATATCATCTAATAAATTTTGAATTGGCTAACTAGCTTACCCCATAAAGGCCTTATAAAAAATCACATCTTTACAACTTATCCTTTATGAACAATAATAATTATTTTTATTTTATTTTATAGGTACTAAGATGCTAATAAGTGTAACATGAGTATGTTTCTCATAAACTAATATTGCTTAATAGACAGAATTTTAAATTTAATAAATTTGCATGATTTTTTTTTTTCAATCAAACTAATACTCGGAATAAGATCTTTGTTAAACTATTTGAATAAATAGTGCAGTGATAGATCTCATGTTGGATTCTATGTATTAGGTATCTTTTGTGCTATTTAATGTAATAAAAATATATATTACATGAGTGTTTTGTACGTCTATTTAATTAAAAAAAAAACCCCGAATAGGATATCAAGGTAACAATTAATTTCTGCTAAAGTTCCTGCTTTATAATAACACGCCTAAATCGTTTGAGATTGTTCATCCAGTTCGTCAAGATTGCACTTGGTATCATTATATTAAAGGTTCAAGTTTGCATGATGTGCCAACATATACCTTGTGGCATTAACACTCCAAACATAGTCAAATCTGTGATGCAAGGAATCCAAATAATTTAATCAATCCATTGTGAGTTTGTCCCTTGACACTCCAAAATTGTTCAAATCTGTTCTGCAAGGATTCAAATTTTAATTATTTCTTGGTCAGAATCAAAGCTGCATTGCATTCTTTTGGCACATTTTGGGACATGAACTGCATCAGTGCCTTTGTTCTCTCCTCATCTTCGAATGCCAACACATCAAGTCTTCCATCCACCAATCATGTAATGACACATCATCTTTCCCTTGTTTTATTTGCTATTACCACACTGCCCACAAAAAACAACAGGGATTACTTTGATCGAACATGGAACTCTTGCCACCTTCCACCTTTTCTCCTCTATAAAGCACCTCCTCCCCATCACTTTATCCTCACTCTCTCTCTCTCTCTCTCTCTAGCAGGGAGCTTTCTTCTTCTTCTTCTTCTTCTTCTTCTTCTTCTTCTTCTTCTTCTTCTTCTTCTTCTTCTTCTTCTTCCATACATCATAGGAAGCAAGAGAGCTCCTTGCCTTCTGCAAACAGTATAATAGAAGGAGAGAGAGAGAGAGGTGAGAGGAGGATGGGAGGGGAAAATGGAGGGGAGGTGGGGAAGAATGGGAGGCGGAAGTTCGCAGTGCTGCTGTGCGCCGAGGAGTCGGAGTACGTGAAGAAGGTTTACGGAGGGTACTTCAAGGTGTTCGTGGGGCTGCTGGGGGAGGAGGGCGAGACGTGGGACGTGTACCGCGCGGTGCGCCGCGAGCTACCGTGCATGGAGGACGTCGGCACGTACGACGGTTTCGTGATCACCGGCAGCTGCAACGATGCCCACGGCGACGACCAGTGGATCAACGACCTCGTCTCCTTCCTGAAGGCCTTGGATTCCCTCAAGAAGAAGGTCCTCGGTGTCTGCTTTGGCCACCAGGTATCCCCTCTTCTCCTCGGTAGTGCATATCTTGTGTCTGTGAAATTACCTCACAGTGGAAACCGGCAATACTCAGAGCACGCAGAAACCATGATCTTGCGTAGCAATTTCTTTTAGAGAGATGAGAGAGTAAAAATAACGTGATCAATGTTTGACTTAGAGCTCTGTCGGCAGAGATTGGATGTGACAGAGACATAAGCCACGAATACCATTGACATGCGTAGGCAGGAAAGAGGTCTCATCAACTGTAGGTTGATTACTTAATGATTGTGAATAGATTGGTGTCTTCCATGCACTGTATACCATGGTCGAAAAGCCCCCCTTTGAAGGAGGAGACCACACTGGAGAAGACTTTGACGGGAAGAATGTGGTGCATGCATAAACAGCGACCCAATCAAAGAATCTGGAAACTGTCATACGTATTACCCCAGCTTGATCATACTCTTACCAACTTTGATGTGATTGGAGACACTGATATCTAAGGCCACTCTATGTCCTCTCAGAGCTTATCTGTATGCCTTCATTGCTTTGATGAAACCTACTGATCTACCATTAGGACTACAGGTTAGCCTTGATAGTTTTCAATCAATGAGAAGCTAAGTTGTTTATTTGTTTACCTTTTTAATAAGGTCAGAAGCCAAGTGGGTCAGGTCAGTCTGCTTCTTGGGGTTGGAGCCCTGGAAATTTGGTCTCTTCATCTTTTATTTTCTTTTTTATTTTAAGCCTTCCCTGATGACACTGAGACAAGAATTTTTTTTTATGACAATAGTACTGTTATTTTTTTCCTCAGAATGTTAACTTGATTTGACATCCATTAAAAAAGTGATGCTTCCATCAATGTGAAATCTGAGAAATATTATTGTACTGTCTTATTAGTGTCATCTTTGCAAGGAAGGGAAGAGTTTAGTTTGGTAGCTCCAACACTGCTTAATTGGATCGCAAAAAGGAAAAAACTTTATCATGACAGCAAGATTCACTCTCTAGGAACAAGATATCATGTGGTGATGTCTAGGGATCAGGTATCATGTGGAGACAATTCATTTGGAACATCCACAAGAGTGGGTGGTCATTAAAGCTGCACAATGCAGGATCAAGCATTGCCAAGTAGCTATCTGAGAAGATTTGCTGCACCATGGGGACAATGGAGGAGATCCACCATCTCTATCCACTGACCACAGAGTGAAGCACCATCTAATTTAGTAACCACAGTAAAGGAGCCATGCCACAACACTCTTGTCACTGCACTGCCACTGGCCCTCCTCATCCCCATTTCCAGCTTCTTCCTTTCAGAAAATGACTAGGAGAACTGGTGACTTGTGACTGCTCTCTCTCTCTCTTGCATATATGGTATAGACATCATAAACTGGGTAAAACTGTCGATGTCTTACAAAGAATAGATCAGAAGAACCTTGTTGATGTGGGATATCTATCTCTCGGATCGATGTGTTCTTTCAGTAACCATGACCATGAGGCATAGTTTGATGACATCTTTGTCTGTATGCAGATTTTGAGCCGAGCTTTGGGAGGGAAGACTGGCAGAGCAAAGAAAGGATGGGATATAGGAGTGACCTGCATCCACCCCACTCACTCCACCATCAAGCTGCTGGCTTCTCTCCGCATCCCCTCTCATCTCCCTGTCATCGAATGCCACCGCGACGAGGTTGGCGAAGACGGCCAAAGAACTCAACCTTGCTGTGTCCTCTCCTCCATTCATTCAGCTCAGGCTGATGTCCCGCTTGCCGTGCAGGTGTGGCAGCTGCCGCCCCATGCGGAGGTGATGGCTTGCTCGGAGACGACCGGCGTCGAGATGTTCAGGTGTGGAGATCACATCATGGGCATCCAGGGTCACCCGGAGTACAACAAAGAGATTCTCCTGCACCTCGTCGATCGTTTGCTCCAGCGTAATCTCATTCAGGTACCATGCATCCATCGGTCTTTTTTGTTCTGATGATGAACTGGTGCAGGTATAGGTATTATCTTTCTTGAATGATGTTGAACTGCACAGATCGGTATACTTTTCGATAAACTGATACTGCAGATTAGATTCAAATCCTTGGCTGTGATCACATGTGTTTAGAATCCAGGAATATTTGATACAACAGTTTTTATCTTTTGTAGATTTTTCAGATCTTAATAGATTTTCTCCTTAGAAAAAAAAACAACAACAATAGATGGTATTACTGTTCATATTCATCATCATTTAGCAACATGAAAAAAAGTAAAGCATGCATCGATTCATTCTTCTCAAGAACTTTGAACACCAAATCTTTTTGAGGAAACTTCAGGTTTGCAACTCTCAAAAATGCAAATATACATTTCTTTTCTATTGAAAGTTGATACAGGTGTGCTCTTGCAGACTTGTCATGCTGAAGCAGCAAAGGCAAGCATGGATGCACAAGAACCAGATCAAGAGGCTTGGAAAAGGCTCTGCAAGGGCTTCCTCAAGGGGCACATCTCATGGTAGCTAACCTGCTTCTGGATCAAACATGGAGCTAAAAGATGTACTCTCTACTGAATTCCACAACTAGTACATAAGAATCATGAGGAGCTCATCATCCTCATCAGTAGTTGCATCAATTTGGTTCAAAACTCACATTTATGTAGTAGGTGTTTCAGAAAAGAAGAGTCATTTCAATCTGCTGTATTGGATGCAACTTGCTTATGAGTTGTGGATCAATTTGATCAAACAATTCACATTTCTTTCTACTAAATAAATCAATGAAGTTTATCAGTGCTAAGTTGAGTAGAACAAAATTGACCCTCAAATTTGTGTTGTGTGCAATAGCACTTTCAGTAACAAGAGCCATTGTTTACAGATAGAAACAGTTGGTTGAGATCAAAACATATGAGATTTCTCTCCAAATAAATATATATAAGTTCACAGCACTCAAGTTAAGCATCTCTTAATCATATTAACTAGTTTAAGTTAAATAAATATATATATAAGCATGATATATAGGCAAAATTTCATATATATATATACCTCCAAATTTAAAATATTTTTAAATTTTATATCAACATACAACATACATATCTTTTCCCAAATCAAAACCTTATATATTCTATTTTAGTTGATCTCTGTTAGATATCATAAATTAACTGTTAGTTGAAACTCTAATTTATGTTAATATCCTTAAAGCCTCATTAACATGTTAATAATATTGAGATATTTAGGTATTAAATATCCATATAATTCAAACAGATTAAAGTAGGTTTTCTGGATGAATATTAACAACAACGATATCTGTGTACTATCAGAGAGATATATGTTATACTAACAATTCAGATATATATATATATATGAGAAAGTCTAAATTGTACATGGAATTATATCACGAATTATCTTAAAGAAAACCAAACACATTTTTATTTCAAATCCTAACCATATTATAAATATATTCTGAATCGCCGTGAGGGTAAAAGGAAGAAAAAGGGTCGAATGCGATGGAGATAGCTGAAGAGGCGGTGGAGATGGCGGCGGCAGAGGAGGAGGAGGAGGAGGAGGAGGAAGTGTATGCTTGGAGTTGGGGCGCGGGGACCGACGGACAGCTAGGGACCGGCACCCTCGAAGACCAGCACCTCCCCCAGGTCCTCCCCCACCTCCCCACCGCCGTATCTAGCGTCGCCTGCGGTGGCGCGCACGCCGTCGCCCTCACCGGTACTAACTCTCCCGAATCAACCAACCCGGAATGAGTTTCTGTTTCTGTCGATTGAGATTTTAGCGCAAAATTGTAGGGCTTTTGTCGTCACTCGATTCAGTATTCGGTACTTCACTTCTTTCTTCATGAAAGATCCTTATTTTGCTTGATATGGAATTGATAGCTAGAATTTCTTCTTTTAAATGGTGGATAACGCTCCTTGTTGATTAATCCTAAGAGAAACATTAAAGAGAATCACTTGGGCATTGCAAAAAATTCGTTGATTGATTCTTGATGAGTTTGCCACACGGTTTGATGCCTTCACATGCTGGTAAATATAATCCATCTTTTGCTATATTTTGATGAATTTGTCTTTCTAGATAAAAACTTGAAAAAAATAAAAACTTAACCCTTTCCACCAATTTTACAGGGTTGCTTGTTGATTGTGTGAGCTTTAGCTATGATGAGTAACATGGATTTTCATCACCACCCCTTGTCTTGGAGGGCAATAGCAGCTCTCCTCCCATGAAGGATCTGCTATGAAGGGTCTGGGGTCCAGTCTCTGCTCTGTTGCTGGCCCGGTAGTCCTTCTCAAAAGAACAAAAAAAGGAAGAATAATTTATTAGCAAAATTGTCTCTCCATTGTTCTTCTTGAGCACTTTATATCACCTTAGACATTTAGTTGACTGTACACACACAGATCATTATTATATTCATAATAGATTATTTTTTCTTTGTGGATACATATTTTCCAGTAGTGATATTACTTGTTTTATTTGCCATCATTGGTCTTCTTAGAATGGATGTTTACTGCTTAGGTCTAATGGTATCTTACGTTATTTATCAGTAATTTTATGTGTATAAGAAATTACCATCAAATTGCTAGTGTTGGTTTTGGATGTAAAGTTCTTTTTCAATATAATGTTCGTCAGTGTACTTGAGAAATAGTTTGGTTTCAAGTGTTGATTTTAGATGTAATTTTAATATATTATCTTTCACTAAAGTTTGTTTGGATCCTCTTTCTTTAACACACTTCATTGGATGTTTTGATGAACTCCATATAGTGCCTTTGATTATTCTCAATTTAGCTTGATTTTGTCTCATTTATCTGTTTTTCTTTTTTAATACTGAGGTTCTCCTAAAGCTTTCACTTCTTGATGTGGAACCTAGTAGCTGTTCTCATCCTCTCCCATCATCTTAGATTGAACATGATTATACAGTTTGAAACTTCTAAAGTTTTTATTTCTTACTGTTGACCTACTGTTTTCTTCTTCACATCTATTATTTTGAGATTCCACTTATCAGGTCCTGTGTACCTATTATTGTAACAGACTCTAGAAGCATTTAAGTTTTTTAGGTGAAATGTTTCACATGACTTGACCTTTCGTAGGTGATGGTAAGGTTTTGACATGGGGAAGAGGTACACATGGTCAACTTGGTCATGGGAAGTTCCAGAGCTGTTGCCGACCGAAGCCTGTAAAATTCCTTGAGAGCTTAACTATATCATACATTTCTGCTGGATGGAATCACTCTGGTTTTGTTACAGGTTTTTACATGCTAGAATGATTATTTCCTCTTCATTATTCCATCTTAATTTTAAACTGAAAGGAAGCATTCATTCTTAAAAAAGTGTTCTCTCATGAGCCAAACTTCTAGTGATTGTGAATCAAATTGTCTGCTTTATTTCTAGATATACGAACAAATGGATTTTTGTCTTAAAGTTATCCTAGGGCATTAAATTACGTGTCGTAATAACTTATGTTGACTTTAGTAATGCTGCAGATTTAAACAACATAAAACTTGATGAAACATTATACTTATCTTTTGCATGCCAAGTGGTATTAGGACTCCATATTACAAATTGCATATTTCAAATGGCAAGAAAAGCTTCCTACTGATCTTTATCCTTTTAATGCATGCTTGTGAAATCATTAAATTCTTGTTATACTTCTGAAATTGTGATGGTAAAAACTTCGGAGGGCTTTTATTGATCTTATGAATTTTGATTTTGTTTCTGGAGAAATCAGTTTGCATTTTGTAGCTTATAACTAATCTTAGGAACAATACATACTATTATGTGGCAAGGAACAAGTTAGACTTCCTACCTTAGTTCATATTACATGGTATTATTGATGATCAGTGTTTTTAAAAGCGTTAGGCGCCAAAAAGCATCAAGGTCCCAAAACTCTCCTAGTTGATTGCCCAAGCGAAGCAAGGTGCTACCAAATATTAAAATTTAAAAAATATATTACGATTGATAAATATGATCATAAAAATAAAAATGACACAACAAATTGGAATTATATAAAGCAGGTTATATTATTTATCTTCTAATAACAAAAATGTCAAAACAAGTTGGTGCACCCACCTCCAGCTAGTGCATCAAAGTAATTGTACTATTATGTTCTAAATTCTAACTCCTAACAATGCATCCACCTCAAATTGGTGCATCGAAGTAATGACAAAAGGCTAATTATCTATAAAATGAGAAAGAGAGAAGATGGAGAAGTAATCGGAGAAAGGTTGTGGAGGAAGTTGGGGGAAGGTGGAAACCAACGGTGGACGAAGTTGCAGATGGCAGCGAACAAAGTTGAAGATGATGGCGCCATGGCGGACGAAGTGGATGAAGGTGGTAGATGAAGTTGCTGACAACGATGAATGAAGCTGCAGTGTTGGACAAAGCAGACGAAGGCAACAGTAGGGTTTCACTCGTTGCTTTCACTGGGTCGGGCGTAGGGTATTAGTTGGTTCGGTTGAACCAACTTGGCCATCCAGGCTCGAGCTCGAGTCGAATAGTGACCACTTTGTCTTAAGAGCATATTCAAGTCACCCGACGCTAGGCCCAGGTGCATGGCCGAGCGGCTCTTCAGTCAAATACTTCACCTCGAGGTTTCTTGAGGCGCTTGAGTCTTGCCTCGTCTCGCCTGAGCGCCTAGGCAAGTGCCCAAGTGTCTTTTCAAAATACTATTGATGACAACTTCCCATATATGAAGGTACCCAATTTGGTTTACTTTATCATGTATGTACATATATATATTTATATTTATATTTATATATATATGTATGTATATGTATATATATGTGTGTGTGTGTGTGTGTGTGTGTATATATATATGTATATATATAATATATGATGCAACATTGTTCCACTTGAAAGATACAAACCTTGCTTTAAGCTCCTGCTTTAACCAATAATGCATGCATAAAGAAGGGAAGTAAAATTGTCTATAGATTTTGTTTACTTTGAATTTTAGGGTGAGAACAATTTTATTGAAGAGATTAATTATGTGTAGAGGGTCTTCTCAAAAGATACATTTGTCATCTTAATGTGTCCATTTGTTGTTAGGTTCATGGTTGGATTGTTTGGCTTGTTGTTTCCCTAGATATCCATCATCATGATTCTGTTTCTAAATTTTGAACAATTTCTTCCCTCAATGCAAAGAACTGAGAACTTGTAGTTGTTGCAATAGCTACTCAAAGAATATAATCCAACATGATGGTCTAATGAATCTTAAAGTAGTTTGCATCTTGTGCGGCTTAAGTAGTTCAGGCTCAAGAAATTTGAACCTTGTGTGTTCATTTTATTATCCATATAAAACCACTTAATATCCTTTCGAATATGCTGTGTGTTTTGAACACGCACAAATATTGGCTTGTCATTTAATTATAATATTGGTTGAATGCAATGCGATGATTGTTACTGGTTCTGTATCATGAGCATCAATTACAGCAAGATCACCTTATTTTCCAAGGCGAAGATGTGGGCTGTTAAATCCCACTCATTTAATTGAAGTACCATGGTGAAAATAATTTTGCTTTGGCAGCCAACTCAAATAGTTTCAGAAGACAAGAATTTTAGGTTTCTGTTAATTGTAAATTTCTACAGCTGCCTTAAGTGTCACTTCATCAAATTTGTACTTCCTGGTAGTACACTAGAGTTCTATCCAGAAAATGGGTAGTTATTTAATTTTTTTTATTAGTAGAAACTTGATGTTGTTCTTCTCTGGGTTTATACATCCTGTTACATATGCCAATTAGTGCTTAACCTTTGATATCACTGTTTTCTTGTTGAAAATATGTATTTGCTTTTGTTGCTAAACATTCAAATATTGTGCACCATGTTTTCCCATCATACTCTGTTATTCGTCTACAATCCATTATGAAGCTTTGAGGCCTCATGGATCATATCTTATTATAAGCATATCATTTCATCTCTAGAATTGTGTTTGCCTACTAATGGTCATTCCATAGGTTAGAAAGATTGCATATGGAACTATGGTTGCAATGGAGTGATACATCAACATGCTCCTTGTCACCCTAATTTCCTACTCTAAAAAACATAGGTACCTGATTCTGCTAGCATCATGTTACAACAGGATGTCAACATTGCTTATTTGCAAGCAAACTCATATATTCATCTTAATTTGCACTAGAACATGCACTGACAAAACAACTGGAGCACCAGTTGTTTTGTCAGTGCATGTCAGTTTTAACTTATACACAGTTGCATTATTCATTATAATTCTCTTGCTGTGTATCGTGTATCATGCATACACTCCTATAATATCTGTTCCATGATCCACATCTAGTACTATCTGCGTATCTTGGTTGAGATTGGTCAGAATCCATCAGAAATGGCTGGAATTGCCCAAGATCTGCCAGAATTAGCCAAGTTATTCCCTGAATCAGTTCTGTTTTGGACAAGATTGGTATGTAGTTGACTTAGATTGGTATGTGGATCAGCTAAACTCTGCCTGCATAGTCTGACAGATTAGGGGCGATCCTTGAGCTGAAATCACCTTGCCGCAAGGTATTGGGAACTTGGATCACTTATATCACCCATTTTCTAACCGGTTCTTTATTTAGTTCCACAATTATTTATTCTAGTTCATTTCAGCCACAAACTTAGCATTTGTTTTTGTCTCCAGCTTTTTGCTCTTTTCTTGTAAGCAACTTTGACTTCTATTGGTCATTCTGAGATTCTTTTGCTGTTCTTTTAGGGCATCTATCTGAGTGTTTGTTTTTTAAAATAATGGACCTTCCTAATATCCCTTCATAGATATGGGGTGTCTCTTTATGTGTGGAGATGGCTCATTTGGACAGCTTGGCAATGGGGACAATCAGTCACATGACTCTCCCTTTAAAGTCCTGTTTTTTGCTTCACAACGTGTTAAGCAAGTAGCATGTGGAATGCGCCATTCTCTTGCCTTGGTAACAGGTAAAAACATTCATGAGTTTTAGCTCTGTCTTAAAATTTATAGCTCAACATGCCAATTCAGTTGGCTTTTTACAAGTCATATTTGCAAAGTTGAAGAAGAAAAGCAGTGGTGTTAAATTAAGAGACCATGCATGTTATTATGAACTCCTTAGTTTAAGATTTATATTTCAGAGAAATTTGACACTGTGCATCCTATTGGTCTCTTTTATGCTCTTCCCACAATCATCAAGAAGAATTTTGGAAATTTCTAATAACCTTTAGTGCCTTTTGCCATGTTTGTCATGTGCTTGATTATGTAAGTACGAAGCCATATTTCTAACCTAACATTCACCGCCTTGGAGATACTCATGTCTACACACCCGATGTAATAATATCATATTAAGGAAATCTCTGTTGTGTACTCTAGCTGCGGCTGCTGATAAATTCTGTTTTTTTTTCATAAGCATAAGCAAATCCTAGACCGAAGCTTCATTCTTCCAACTATTAGGATAAAAAAATTGTTTTGAATATGTTCAGAATTTTGCTGCCAATATGAGTTTCTGATCATCATGGATGTATCTTCTATTAATCAGTAATTTTAATACACCATACTCTTAAGCAGGATCTTCAGGTGATGTGATTTATGGTTTCGGCTCTGGGAGACATGGTCAAATTGGTAAGCATCTATCTGGAGGCCAAAGATCACTTAATCTTCCTACGGCTGTTCAAGGATTTGATGACCATAAAATAGTCAGCATGCATGCCAATGGCGATCATAGTGCTGCATTATCAGGTATGACCATATTAATTAAATGTAATAGTGCTTATGTTTTTCCTCTTGACTTTTTAAGTTATTGAACATGCAATAGATTATTTTGCTTCAGCTAGTGGACAGTTATACATATGGGGTAGACGATTCAGTGGAGATGTTGACAATCATATCCCCCAACTTGCACCACTATCTCTACGGATTTCACAAGTTGCTCTTGGATGGAATCATGCCTTAGTAATGGCTGGTACTTCTTTTTAAGATTAGTGTTGGATTCTATATATAGCATGTTATGATTAGTTTACCGACTGTCTCACAGATGGATTCGTTTATATGCTTGGTGGGAGCCGCCATGGTCTACTTGCTGAGACTCAAAAAGTGAACTTGGTGGAGCATAGATTACCTAAGCTTGCTTCATGTACCACCTCAAATGGTATGTTTTAATCTTTTTTTATTTAAGAATTAGTTGACCAATGAAAAGGAATCATTCCATGTATTTGCCGGATGAAATTATCTGTGTAAAAATCAAGCTGGCAACATTTGACTTTACCTGTCTCTTGAGATAACAAACTCTTGCAAGACTAATTATTTCATAGCTTTTGTTGTTGCATTGCTTATTTCTTATGTACTGTAAGATTTGGTTCTCTTATACTTTTCAGGCACTGATCCCTGAACTCTAAATTTTTAAGTCTTGACAACAACAGATTTGCTTGCACAAGGCTTAGTTGCTATCCAAATTTGGTATATTTTGTAGTCATCTGAGGTGATTCTCCATTAAAATGACCAATTGTCCAAATGTTTTCAGTGTACAAATACTGTATGACTCGAAAGTAGGTGAATTACTGATCTGGGGAGAGAAGTCTTTACTGTTATCAAGATAAAGGTCTTATAAATTACAATTCTTTGTCAGTACAGTTATTCACGGCTTTAGTGATCCTTTTAAATATCATGGAATTTTAAATATTTTTTGCTTTAGTCAACTTTATTTGTTCATAGCAAGTGACTCATCTTATATATGACTCCTAGGTTCTCTTCTCACTCTGGAGAGAGTTCCCTGCCTTGATGAGAAGGTGGTGAGCATTGCAGCAGGAGCTGAACATTCTGCTCTTGTAACAGGTGAGACAAATGATACATTGTTGCCTCTCTCTTCTTTCTCTGTCTGATGCAATTAAAGTAATTTACCATGGTATATTTATCAGAGAAAGGATCAGTAATGACATGGGGCTGGGGGGAGCATGGCCAGCTTGGCCTGGGGGACACATCTGATCAAACGTGCCCACAGAAGGTAAAGTTGGACTGCAATGGATCATTTCTTTCGACACAATCTGTCGTATATTGTGGCAGTGGATTTACAATTGTCACAAAATCAACAGAGTAATATTGTTTATGTAAGTCCAGTTGGAGAGTAATACTGTTTATGTAAGGCCAGTTGGAGATGATGTAAATTGATCAGCAAATTCTGCTAGGGATTAAAATTTTGATTCATTTTGAAGAGGAGAGTGATTCAGATATTTGTATTCTAAGTACTTTTTTTTGTTTTTTACTCTTATGATGTATCATCAAGTAATCAATATATGTACTCGTTTTGGGGAAAACTAAAGTTGGAGATGATGGATTCTATTTCTCTGCCAGAATTTTGTATGATTTGTTGTTGTAACTTTTCAGACTCGAAAGTTATGCCTTCTGCTTGAAATGTGATGTACTTATAAAGAGTTTTTAGGAAACCACAATTTTCTTCACATGCCTCAAGGCACCGCCTGTGGCTCCGAGGCTATCTTAAAAATGTTTCCTTGTTTTGTGTCACATCATGCAGCACTACTGTGCTTACATCATGCAGCATATGTTAGATGGGATTGATGGAGAATATTTTTACAACCAACTTTTCGTTCGTCAACTTATCACCCCAGAGGCATTGACATGGAAAGTCAAATTACGTGAGGTTGATTATAATACGTTGTTGACTCTCGTAGATCGTTCGGAGTTGACTCTTGTTGATCGTTTGGACTTGCGAGGGGCCGTTGAGACAGTTATAGAGGATTTTCTCAATATAAAAGTTGACTCTTGATGTCGAGCCAGGGGTGGAATCTTTTTCCAAAAGCCTCCTTCTCAGTATAAAAGTTGACTCTTGATGTCGAGCCAGGGGTGGAACCTTTTTCCAAAAGCCTCTCACACTTTATATAACTGTCAAACTAACTCGAGTATCGGAGGGGCCGGGTTGGGAAACTCCTCCCGACATTGGCCTTTGTATAGGAACCCATCGAGAAGTCATATTTCACCTTGGGTCGACCTTAAGACTACCTCTGATAGGTCAGGGTTACACGAGAACCACCTCGAAGACCCCGCACCCCCCCTCAATCGCCCCAAGGCTGTCACGAGGGTTCCTCGGATGTCACTATGCGTTTGGGTTAAGACCAAGCCGGGTTAATTGAATCGTTAACGACACTTCCCATCAATATTTTGGCATTAGAGGAAGGGCCATGAATGTCGCAGGAATATTTGCTTGCAAACTCTCTCAACAAGTGCTACCGTGAGGAAGCTCTACCCCTAACCCATGACACCTTTACTCAAGGAGAGCAAATCCCTCCTTTCCTCAAGTGGATGCATTCACCTTCACTCAAACATCGAGGAATTACTGGCGTATGTTCAACGACCCAAGACTCTCACCTCTGCGGACGAACGCGAGGCACTTGGTTGTCCCCATCAAAACATTCTTGAACCGTACACACCATGTGTAGGAGCTCACAGGCATGATGTAGTCAATTGCCTCGCTCCTACCCCAACTAGCTCAACAAACTACACTGTCGTCACAATCGTGAGTGATATCTTAACCACCGCTGGTACCCATTCCTACTGAGGTTCCCCCCAACCAATCCAGCACGGGCAGCTTAGAACCATCCATAACCCGTTGAACTACCAGCAGAAGGGCACCCTTTTCCTTGACCCTAGAGTTCAGTGCGCCATCGCATCAAAGCCCGACCCTATTTTAATCGGAGACCCAATCGACATATTCAATAAACAACTCCGTAAGGGCCTAACCTACGGTAGATAAACCAATGCCTAGATGAGATGCATCGGGAGTTCTAGTAGTCCAAAAGGGAAGGTGTCGATGACCCCACCTTGAATCACTTTTCCCATTCACCAAGAGCATGTAAGAGATACCGATCATGACTAACTTTCACCTCCTATCATTAGAAGCCTTTAATGGCATCTCTGACCAAGTTAAACACACCATACTTCTTCACTCATATGTCTTTGTATGATACCTCAGATGCTTTGATGTGTTGCGTGTTCCTAATGATGTTGAGGGGCTCAACACAGTAGTGGTACAATCGCCTGAATCCACTCTTGGTCTATTCCTTCGCTCAACTCGTAAAAAAATTTGAGCTCCACTTTCTCAAGAATATGTGTCTGAGGTCATCTACAGCAATGTTGCTCTGGCTAAGATAGAGGGAGGGCAAAACCCTCTTTGACTTCATAGTATGGTACACTAGCAAAATCTAAGACATACAGGAAGCCCAACCCTCCCTCGTGATATAAGCTTTTAAGGTGGGCCTTAGGCCCACACGCTTCTTTGGTCGTTGCTGAAGAGGCCACCAACGACAATGCATTAGGCCTTCTTGAGGGCTAACTAGTACATACTCGCGGAAGTAATAATCTCAAGTGTAAAGATACATACAAAGGGTCAAGCCAATAACCATCTCGGCCACCGACCTCAGGCTCGCTATGACGGAGGAAACATGGCTAACCCAAAATAGCTCACCCAAGGCCTGGGTCAACTCCCCTAAATATGACAAGGACGAGATCTTCTTGTAAATAAAGAAGAAGAGATTCCTGAAGGACCCACCGCCAATGATGATGCCCATGGAAAGGAAGGACAATTCAAAGTATTGTTGCTTCCACAAAGATTATGGTAAAAAAAGGAGCGTCGTGATTTGAAGGAATAGATCAAAGAACATATTTATCAATGGCACCTCAGGAGGTTTGTTTGAAAACCCTAGGAACCTTCACCTCGTCCGTAAAGTTTTGTGGAAAGACAAATTGACATTATCATCAATGGGTCAACACGCCTTGGAAGGGGATAGCTTCTTGGGTGCAAAGCCTACGTCCGAGCCACCATCATGAAATGTCCGAGCCTAAAAAAAGGTGTAGAAATAAATTTCAAAGAAAAAAAGGGAGAGTACCTTAACCTGAACCATGATGATGCATTGGTGGTCTCCGTGAGGATGATCAATGCTCAATTAAAAAGGAACATGATCGATACATGTAGTTCTACCGACATACTTTATTTTGATATTTTTTAAAAACTTAGATTGTCGGCTAATGACCTCTCCATATGGCAACTTCGTTGCTGGGATTCACGGGCGACTCTATTGCTCAATCGGGACTGCATGCTTGCATATTACATTTGGTGAGGAACCCTGCTCCAACACAGTGATGACCAAGTTCATAGTGTTTAACATCCCCTCGGTGTACAATGCGATCATAAGACAACTCACTCTATCAGTTGAAGGTTATGGTGTCTACCTATCATATGGTAATGAAATTCCTGATGAGGATCGACGTTGGGAACTAAGGATAAATTCGAGGGAGTCTCAACAATACTACTTGATAGTAGTCTTATTACCAAAGAAAGTTAAGTCTAAGGCAACGTCGATGGACCCCAAGATTGTGGTAAGCCTCTCCTGCACTCGAAGTCGATGGAGCAACTGATTGAGGCACCACTGGATAAGACCTATCTCAACCGGATCGTCATGGTTGGAGTGATGCTCCCCGAGGAGAAGCGAGAATAGCTCATCAACTTTTTCAAAGAAAACACTGGGTATTTGTCTGGTCATCGAAAGATATGTCAGGCATAGATTCAAGCATAGCCAACACTACTTGAACATCTCTCCTGAGGCCTGACCCTTGAAGCAAAGGCCTCACATGTTTGCTCCTAAACGCTAGCAGGTGATTAGCGATGGGGTTGACAGGTTGTTAGGAGCAAGGTTTGTTATTAAAGTCTAATGCCCTAAGTGGCTTTCTAACATTTTACTAGTCAAGAAATCTAATAAAAACTAAAAAATATGTGTAGATAATATCAATCTCTATAAAGCCTCTCCAAAAGGATAGCTATCCTCTCTCAGATAGATCAACTAGTGATGCCACTTCGGGTCATGTGTTCCTTACCTTTATGGATTCATTCTTAGGCGATGATCATATCATAATAGTAACCCAGGATTAGAAAAACACTTCCTTCATTTGAGAGTTTCAAGTCTTGAAGATATTCAATACGTGTCTTAACTCATCCAAGTACGTCTTGATAGTCTATGTCATAATTGAGATACACCCAACTAGATGCATGAAGGAGGTGCAACAATTGACAAGACGACTAGCATCACTTAATCAATTTCTATCTATATCTGGCGACAAGTGTGTACCCTTTTTCCAGGAGTTTAAGAACTTGAAAGGTTTTTTGTTGATCGAGGCATGTCAAGAGGCATTCGAAGGATTGAAGCACCATCTCGTCTAGCTATTTGTTGTAACTTTCCTCCTCCACCTTGGGCGAAGTGCTAAGTGTGTACCTTGCCACTACCAGATACGTCGTTAGCTCGATATTATTATGGGACGACTCGAGGGGTCCAATGGCTCATATATCACATGAACCATATACTAAGTAGACCCGAGAAGTGCTACCCCCATTGAGAAACTAGCGTTCATATTGGTATTAGCAGTAAGGAAGTTACATCCCTATTTCCAAAAGCATTTGATACAAGTGATTATGGACCAGCCATTAAGATAGGTCCTCTTATAATTTTATATATCGAGGTGGATGCTGAAGTGGTCAGTACAACTAGGAAGAGTTTGATATCTACTACATTCACATGACCTGTTTAGAACCTTAATAGAGTATCACATGTGCAGCGTAAAACAAAAACAAAACTAGTTTCCTAAGAAATCAATATATGGTAGTCATGCGAATATTAGTGCACGAAAAATCACAAAATCGAAAAGCTACGTATCACATGTGAGATGTTTCACATAGGGGAGATCATATATCCCCAAAATCACATATCCAAGTTCGTGGATGAAGGAGGTCAGATGTAGTCCTCTTTAGCGATGATCCACAAAGTAGATGAAGTGTAGATGCTCCTCCTTTCACCATATGATCTTTCCTCTCCTTCACACACCACAAGGCTACACACAACTCAAGAAGAGACCAACCCTTCTTGCTATTCTCACACGCCAAACAAGGTTATCGGTTGAGAAGGAAAGGGAGGGAGGAGGATAGGAGGTGACGACCAATTGGAGTCTAGCCTATGACCCATGTGCTCTCCTCCTAATTATAGAGGTCTATATCAACTTAACCCTAATAGATGATGCTCTATTGGATGTTGGATCTCTATCTAATTACCCTAGCCTCTTGGATTATTGGATCTCTATCCGATAATTACTATATACTCATATTAAGGCTCATCCAAAAGATCCAATAAAATATAAGATTATTGGATATCCAATAAAATAAGAACTCGTCAGATATCTTATTCAAACCTCTATTCAATGTAATATTTATCATATATGTGTGTGATCCTTTACGCCCAATACTGAATGTTTATCATATTTACGTTTGTGCTTGATAATGAATATTCACAATTTCATCAATATCAAAAAATTATATTTTAAGATATTAAATATCCAATTGAATTTGATTTCAAAAGAATTTTCAAGGTAAATGATCACTAAATATAATAACGACAACAAAACCATAAATCTAAACCATTGAAGATAATTATTTAGGATTGATTAGATGAATATCATATCGTTATTCATTCAGATATGTAAAAAATCATATAATCACTGAATCTAACATGCAAGTAAGACTCAGCGAACAAAGCAACAAGCAACTAACTGACAAATTTGTTTATACATATATACCTCACCTCATCCCTGCCTAAAGAAAACAAAATATTCATCACTTAAGTACAAGAAAAGAAACCATGACAGGATTATTACATGCAGCTGCATAGAGACTGCCAGAGTAACATTGTGCTTCTTCTCAGATTGAAGCACTTCAAATGCTTCATCATTTCCTACCTGATAGCTCAAATATGTCTGATGCTTCATAAGTGAAGTTGGTTACCTGATAATTTTGTTCACAGAGGATATTTCATTTTAGGATCATTCTGACTTGTGGTCATAACTATGATGCAGCTCACTGTATCTCCAAGCACTGATGCTAATCTTCATTGCCCAGCTTCCTGAACTTTGGAGGAAGAGAATCGTCCAAGTTTGAGCTTCGCTTCATACTGAGGTTGCTCGTCAATCCAGTTGTTGGAGAGACAGAAGACACAGTGTTTCTTCCCTTGAATCTCCCCATGTTCCAAAATGAAAAAGGTTCTTCTGGTTCACTCAAGCAAACAGAAGTTCTCTCAAGATGGTTTATTGTCGTATTCTGAGGCAAGATATGAGGGTCCTGTCGGCAAAAGATCAAGGGTCAATTTTAGAACAAATTGAAAAGGTCTACGAGAAAACAAAGGAACTTCTATGGCTTTCTGGGAGCCAAGTCAACATCTTATAGCTGTTTGGGCAACTGAGAAATGACAATGGACAAGGGATTTCAAATCTATCAGCTACTAGAATTCAGAAATATAAATAAGTTATAACCAATTTATTACAAAGTTCAACCTATTGTAACAAAAGAACAAAGGCAGGACAATTGGATAAATGACCATGAAGGATATGCCCATATTGCACACCATGTGACTGGTTACACATTTGGTGGTCCCATCTCATCCAAGCTTCAAGGATAACCAGATCTTAGATATCAACATGGACCACAATGCATCAGCCACCATTAAGGGGTTGATAGGAACACTTCAAATTTCTAGCAGCCAAATTAGCCTGCTAGGCATGTAAATTGTACAGACCAGACACTTTTTTGAAACTAATGGTCATGCCAAACTAAGGGCTAATCGACTAAACTACTATATAAAAACCAAGCAGTAAGGATAAAGATGTTTGATCAACGAATTAACTTGAAAGGTGATCAAAGAGATTAAACAAGAGCGATAACCAAGTAGTGACCAAACACTTTTTTTTAAATTAATGGTCATGCCAAACTAAGGGCTAATCAACTAAAATACTATAGAGAAACCTAGTAAGGATAAAGATGTTGATCAACGAATTACCTTGAAAGGTGAACAAAGAGATTAAACAAGAGCAATAACCAACAAAACCTCAGGCTTACAATGTATTTGATAGACTCTTGACACAACACGGACAATAAGTTGAAGTCAACCAAAGCTAGGTACAAAATCTTACATGTAGTCTTCACCCTTTTGGAAGTTAAGCTACACCTGAAGGTGGGTGGTGCAAGATCGTATATTGAGTCATGACAATACAAATGGACCATCTCCATGTGCTTCTTTATATGGCCTAACTTACTGTTTGTCTGACAGACAATAAAAAAATGGGGAACTCCTAGTATGCTGAGGGGAGTAGGAGTATTCAATATACATAAAGAAGGATTCAGAACTACCTGCAATTCCCATAAGAGAATCCAAAGGATTTTACATGGATTATTAGTCCAAATAAAAAAAATAAATCATGAGGTTCCTACTAAATCATGAAGTTAGAGCGATGTTGGCTTGCCTATTCCAAATAAATCTCCACATGCTAATAGGAACTTAAGGTAAGGGATGTTGAAGTAATCTGGTAGTTGGGCAGGAAAGGTCTCCATCAGCTAGTCTTTATATGGGTGAATTTGATACATAGACTTAGAATCTTTCCTTTTCTTTTGAGATTTATGGCTACCAAAGTATATTCCTAATAGTGGCACATTTCAATCAGGACCGGGATGGTCTACGTGACTTTTACAAAGGAATTTATGCAAATCTAAGTTTTCTAAGATTAGAAAAGGCTTAGTTACCTAAATAGTCCTTCAGCATTTGGTGCTATTACAAGTTGATCCTCAAACTATTTTGTGTCAAACTGGTCCTTGAACAAAGTTCAGTACCAATCAAATCCTTCTATCATCTATCACTATTGACAAATAACAAATTAGTGATGTTAGTCATAGTCAGCCTTTTTTTTTCTTTTTTCTTTTTTCTTTTTTGTGCTAAGTGGGCTTTAACAATTGACATGGCATACAAATCAATTCCATAGTAAAAGAAGAAAAATTAAAATTTGACTTTTTGTGATCAAGTTTGGGAGGTTTCAAAAATAGGTTTGAGCCAGTGCATATTTTGTCGTGTGAATACCAAGCCAATGATATGAGAAATGTTAAAAATCGAATCCACAAAAGGTGATTACAACTCATACATCCACTATTGCTACCAAAGGAAGATGACAGAAAATTTTGACTGATATAGGACCAATAATGGAGAACCAATTTGATACAAAAGATACGCTGAGGACCAACTCAAAAAAGCACCGATGCTTGAGTAGTATCCAGGAAATTTAACATTGAAAAAGGTCTTCTAAGTGATATTCCATGCATTTGAAGCTTGAAACCAATTAGTTGACAAAGGGCAAGTAGAAACTTACACAAAATGTTCTAATTGGGGCAATAGCATCAGCACCATCATTGTAAGCAGCACCTGTAACAAAAACAGATTGAGACTGCTCCAAGCAAGCAAATTTATCTTTCCAAACAACAGAAGCAAGTTCCAGCGAGGGCTCACCTCTGCTTCTTGCTGCATGCTGAACAGAAGTACAACTCGCACTCCATGGATCGGTAGAGAAGCGTCGCTGTTCATACGGTCTCCAAGATGGAAGATCATCAACCACTTGCTGTGGTCGGAAGTAAGACATGGGCAGTGGCGGTCTCGATTGAATCCGATGCTCCAAAATTTTGGTGTTTCCGTCGTCTGTTGGATGGCCAACAATTACCTTGTTCCTAGCAATCGTGTAATCCGAGTTCAAGGATGGCCGAAACTGGAAGAATGGAGACAATTTCACCTGGTCGTGGACATCAGACGCCCTCCTCGGAGGAAAGCACACATTCGCCTGATCTAATTGTTCCTCGCCATGAACAGATTCAATCCGACTTCCGAGACGAGATCCGAGCATTCCCCCTTCTCCATTCGAAGCTTCCCCGAGGTCAGCCATCCTGCGGAAGAGAGGAATATAATCGCGGTGGTGGTACTTCCCGCTTCCAAGAACCCTTTCCCCGCCACTGATGTCGCGGCCGAGGCTCTCCTGTGTTCCTCGACGAAGGGCGGAGTTCCTTGACCTGAGCTGGAAGGGGCCGAACCCACTGACCGATCGCTCTCCTTCGTCGCCATACGCGATCCGCGGCGGCGGTAGCGGCGACCGAAGCCGGGGGACGCCCGCGATGGGCCTCCTCTCGAAAAGGTTGAGGTAGCGGCGGTCGACGAAAGGCGAGTTGAGATTGGAAATGGAAGTCCGGGTGCGGGACTCGTCGGTGGAGATCGTATGCCGGTAGTTGTCGTCGTTGTGGTGGCTGAGGACGACGCCACGTTCACCGGCATCCGCCGGGAGCTTCCGGCAAGCTGGCGGCGGCGGAGGAGGCGGCGCGGCGGTTGGCGGGAGGGACAGGAGCCTCATGTGCAAGCGGCTGATCCATGGGGAGCAGAG
Source organism: Ensete ventricosum (assembly GCA_029747655.1). Lineage (NCBI taxonomy): Eukaryota > Viridiplantae > Streptophyta > Magnoliopsida > Zingiberales > Musaceae > Ensete > Ensete ventricosum. The sequence continues at coordinate 6,882,454 of JAQQAF010000005.1, read as the reverse complement.
GGCCCGCCTCCGCTCGCCGTGGTGGTACAGGAAGCCGCCCTCGCCCTCGCCTCCGCCTCCGCCTCCGCCTCCATCTCTACCACCGAGGTGGGCATTGGTGCTCTTGCTGCCCACGGAGCTCTTCAGAGAAGACGGCACTGGATTCAGAGACATATAAACAAACAGAAAGAGCGAGGTAGAGAGAGAGAGACGGAGGCGAAGTATGCGTCGAAGAGGTAATCACCCATTATATGTCGGTCGTTCGTATCAGTCTGCTGTTTGCTGCTGGAGACGTTATAATTAGGAAAATAACGGCCACTCTATCAAATCGTTATAAACTGTCACAGTGGTATATAAACAAAAACGAAAAAGAACTGCTACAAGGCGGAATGGTGGGTCATATAGAACGGGCGTTATATGAGGTGATGGTATCGGTTTCTGGGACAGGTGGCGAGAGGACAGACAAGATTCGGAGTGATGGGATTGGCTGTACGAGCTGAGCCGCGAGGCAGAAGAGGACATAAAGATGGCCGCCCCACAGCCACACTGAGCCATATATTTTGGACTCCTGTGGGCGGAATCTGCCTTTTATTTGCCACTACCAGCAGTAATAGTAGCTGTAAGAACAGTAATTATAAGAGTAGTAGTGAGATGAATAATAGCAACAATAATTAATAGTGATAGCAATAGTAACAACAAGAAAAATAATACAAGACTAGTAGTTAGATTAGTAATAGAAAGAAAAGGTAGATGACATTGAGAATGGAGTTTAGATAGAACAGATCTATATGATAGTAAAAATAATAAAATTTTATGTAAATAAAATAAGTAAGTTCATCCTGAGGCTCCCATTAATTAATGTATTAATTAATTTCATGGCCCGGACCTTGATTCCAAGTCACAAAGGAGGAGTAATATTATCATTGTTTTATATAAAATAAATCAGTACTTAATAATAAAATTGGATTCATATATAAAATATATTGTTGCCTTAAACTGATCTAATAATCATAGTACAAGAGTTAAACCAAATAAAGTGAAAGGGAAGAACATAATAGAAAAAGAAGAGACTTCTGTAACAATACAAAGATAAGAATGATCTATTGCTAACAAAAATAATAAGAGAAAGAAAAATCTAGCTGAAATCGCACATTAACTTCGTAGCAAATAATTCACGTAAATTCAAAAAAAAAAAAAAAGACACACTAATATTTATATAGATAGATATATAGGTAGATAGATGGATGGATAAACACAGAGATAGATATATTGATAATCAAACTGATAGATAGATAGATAGATAGTTTAGATACTAAGATAGATGGATAGATTTAGATAAATAAATCGACAGATGGATAGATAGAACAATGATAGAGAGACAGGTAAATTCCTTAGTGCAACAAAGAAATCAGCATATCCTCACAAGGAGAGAGAGAGAGAGAGAACGCATACCTTTGTTTTGCCTGATATGAATATGAAATCATTGCACCATACTCTGCTGTAAAATGATAATAGTACGTTGAATTTTTCAACTAAATTTCTCACTACTTTCAGAAAATGAGAGAAGACAAACAATATATATATATATATATATATAGAAAGAGAAAGAGGAGTTTTCAGAAAGAAAGAAAGAAAGAAAGAAAAAGAGAGAGAGAGAGAGAGAGAGGTTTGAAGACAACCTTATTCTTTACATTGTGTTTGTAGCTCATCCGAGAACAGACTGATTGATATGAGCAGCAGACTTCTCCTCTCTTCATGCTTGGCTAAGTGATTGCCTTCTTTTACAACCTCTTAACATTAGAATTCTTATTATTTCTTCATGCTCATTGCATAGGTCACAGATTCATGAATGCAGCAATCATTGTTATGTCTTTATGCTCGATCATAAATTCGTTAACCTAATATTTACACAAATGGAGCATGGAATACATGGATATATATCTATCTTCATGGCTAATTAACAGGATGTGTTCCATGTAAAATCTAAGCAACTTGAACTAGCAAGTAATCAGATCATTTTATTAATCAAACTGCTATGGAAAAGATTACAATACCTTTTTCACTCAAATGTTTAACAAAATTTGCAGGGGGGAAAAAAAAATATGATTCCCACAAGGATTAGTTCTCTTTTGTGTGTTGTGGTAGTAAGTGACGCAAAAACTACATACTACCCTAGCAAAAGAATCGCTTTATTCATCAAAAACTTAACTCCATGCTATATATAATATGTGCTTCAGAAATCGAACATCGCCGGGTATTATTACCAGAGATTATATGTGACATGGGTGGCGAAGAAGATTACAGTTAAGCAATTGGAAGGCCGGGAGGTGGCCGTCAGTTGACGGCGCTGGTGAGAGTGAAGCAAGCGGCGGCGCTCTTGAGTTCGTTCCGTGAGACCTGAGCCATCGCCGACTGGATCGTGTCCTTGAGCGGAGACTCGGAGCTGGTCGAGAGGGTCAAGCAGTTTGGATCAGAATTGTGATTTTGATGGTAGGAAGTCGAACGAGACAGTGAGGGCAAGTGTTCGACCTTGATTCGTAGGCTCCGTCTTCGTCTATGGCGTCGAAGTAGGGTGAGATCTCATCGTCCATCGGGGCATGCAGGGCGGAAGAATGGTGAGCCCAGAAAGTTTCCGCTGCCTTCATGTTGATGTCGTTGTTGTCGGCAATGCTGCAGCTGTCGACGATGGAGATGCCGTTTTCGAGGAGAAGATAGGTGGCGGCGCCATCGATCATGGTAGAAGAGGAGGAGGAGGAGGAGGAGGCGGCGAGCTGGTGGTGGCGGTGGAGCAGGAGCTGGGTGTTGGTGGCCTCGAGCTCCAGCTCCAGGTGGTGGATCTGCAGGTGCAGGGTGCAGATGAGGCCGAGGCAGCCGTGAACGGGGTCGCGGTCGCGGATGTTGGCCTCGTAGATGATGGACTTCATGGCCTCGGCCTGCTGCGGCGGGTCGAGGCGGTTAATGATCTTGAGGATGTTGCTGACGCCGAACAGGCGGTGGCAGTTCAGGAACTGCTTCGGCTGGTCGGCCGGGAAGAAGGCGGCGAGGGGGCAATCCGCCGCACATCTCCTCCGCTGGTACTTGCATGCTGCGCATGCCTGGTTCGTCCCCCCCTTCACCGTCATCTCCTCCGTCTCCTTCTTCTTCCGCCGCCACCGCCGCCGCCGCCGCCACCGCAAGTGGTGCTGTTGCTACTTGAACGAGGCAATCACGCCGAGGTGGTGGAGGAGGGGGAGGAGGAGAGTGTTAGAAGACACCGAGTCGGATAGAGAGAGAGGATCAGTGGTTGCGGATTTGGCGGTGGGGATGGGCGCACGCGTAAAAGGCCCGAGCGGGTGACAGATTCGAAGGTGGACGAAGTCGCAGGGAATCACTGCCTTATTGTTTTTTTTCCACCCCTATTTTGCTTATCCATTATTAACTGTTCATTCAACTGTTTCTTGTTTTATTCTCCATCCTCAACTCACTGAGTCTGTTGTATTGCAACTTTTACCCTCCTGGAAAATGCCCCTTTTTTTTCTTTTTTCTTTTTTTGCTTTTTCTACTTTTTAAGATTTCTCAAAAAATATAATGGTTACGATTTTTTAAAAAAAATAATGCACTGTCTTTTCTGCCTAACTTCAAAATACGATAATAATCATGACTTATTTTTAATGGATACAAAATCTAAAAAATAAAAGTTTCTCTCGAAAAAAATTAACAAGTATTTATTTTTCCAAAAATCATGGAAACACTGTTTAGTCTGTTCATTGTATTGTTTTTTTCTTTTCATTGTTTCTTCTTTTCCTTCTTCTATTGATCTTGAAGGAATATTTTTAATGCGTTTTACCAAAAGTATATTAACAAGAGGAGTATTGGTTGGATAAGTGATTAAAATATACAAATGAGATAATGTTTGATAATTACTTTTAGGTATAACCAAGTTTTTAGGATATTTGTGGTAAATTAATTTCCTTGTGCTGGGATGATCTCCAATTATATATACAGTTTTTTTTTCCTTGGATAAAATCTACCACCAATTAGTTCAATAGTAGATGTGGAATTTGTTTGTTTCATATATGAGAATGGAGCATTTCAAATTGAAGGTTCAATTGGGGAGAATGATAGTTTCATGAATGAAACATTCTGATGTGGGAATCGAAGTGTTCCAAGTGAAGTGGCAATTTAAAGAGACTACAATAGCATATTGATGTGGAATCCCACAATTTCTTGTGGCCAATTTGCAGACTTAGTTTCTTTTTATATATCTCAAGCAATGCATATTTATTTGGTCAAACAATTATCCATTCAAAAGGATACAGAAGTAGTTCCATCTTCCAGCATTCCTCCTGATTTCTCCTCATCCTATTTTGGATCTGATTCACTGTTTTTTGTATCACAAACATTAGTTTCAGTTGTAGATATGGTATATAACTGGTAATGTAGAAAAATGCTCATACATGTGATATAATTATAAAATAAAGCTGCAATAGCTCCAGCCATAGCCTCAGCCATGAGTTTGGGTGGTTCAATGAATCCTTTTGCCTCATCTTCCTAAACAACATTGACAATGAAGCTTTTACCAACACATACTGTGTTGACCACCCAGAAGAGATCAGAAGGCCTGCCAAGGTGAATGAAAACTCAGATTTCAGGGGAAGATGCTTAAAACTGCTAAAGTTTTGATCTCTGTGTTTATATTTCAGTTCACCTTAGCACTATATGATTTTACCCAAACAATAATAATAATAATAATAAAATACCAATCTGTATTTGCAGATATTTCATTTGTTGACCCAATTGATATCCTATTTATATTGTAGAAAGAAAAAAGAATAAACAATCCCAAGAAGAAACCTGCAAAAATAAACCTACTAAAAATACAAGAACTTAAGGCCTGTTTGATTAAAGATCTTCCAACAATTTCTGAGACAATATGCAATTCATGTTGCAAATAGAATAGCATCTCATTGCAAACCTGACCAGATTTATGCTAACAATGCTTAAGCTTTACCAGAAGCTAAATCATCCCATCCGAGAACTAATTGGAAACTTGATTGATTAGGCTCTCAACCTGAAGGTTTCCAGCCATAAACTGTTTGCTAGTGCAAGATTTACTTTGAAGCTTGAAGCAGAATCCACAAACTATAAGCAACTTGATGGTCATCAGATATTTGGCCAATTTCTGTCAAGCATTAAATTCAAAAGAATGAGAATCACATTTCAACTTCTACCTTAAAAAGTGTTACAATAATGATAGGAACTATAATAATCTCTAAAAACTGAAGGAGATAACAGTCACACTGCTAAATAAAATGCGCATAAGAAATGCTTCAGATGATAACCAAAATTTTTCAACTAATGAATTATCTTGAAGTTGAAGGTCATGATGCGAGTCAGCTGCTAGTCAACAAAAGGAAATTAACTTGTAAATATGAAAAGATTACGCTAAATTCACATGACAAGTTCAACTTAATAGTTATATCCTGTTGTTCAATATAGGCAATAAGCACAGAACCAAGGTGTGGTTCCGTGCCATGACATTTTCCCCGTCTCACTTAAGTGAATTACAAAATCTGAGACTTAAAAGAAGTCAGCAGATTCTGATCTTTGATCATTTTTAGGCTGCTTCAATCTCCATAAGCGAAGGCGTAAGTAACAGGATCTACATACTTTGAGCTTTACATGCATGTAGAAGCAGCAGGGTAGCACTACCATCGTCACTTGTCTTTCTCTGCCAATGTCAACAAAAAAAAAAATGTAATGAACGAATTTGTAAGCACTAACAAGCCAGCCAGTCGAGTTATCGAATGCGGTTGAAATAACTGCTAAGACTTTGCCTCGTAATGTCATGTTGCCGTCATCTCATGTTACAGCACCGAGGATTCCCTGCCTGCAACTTGTCCCACATGCATGTCATTTGCCTCGGGGACTGGTAGTGTGCAGTGTAGTAATTGTCTATGCATCCAAACTGACAGAACTTGAGACTGTGTTTGTATTCAACTGCTCGAGTGCTATTGAACTGCTCAACCCACATGCCCATGCTCACGTCTTCCATTTTAAACAACTGCATAATTTAGAAAACTCCTCAACATAATGTGTAACCATTAATCAAACTCTTCATTGGATATGCAGGGGTTAACAAAAGATGTTAATCACAATATAATTTGTATGTATATGCTTTCATTTCTCTTCATAAATGAAGAAAAAGCACAAACCTCAGCAACCAAAAAAATACAGAAGATAAAACCATTATGTTAAGGTAACTAGTAAGATAAGTTTTAAACTTCATGCTGTTCAGTATAGTTTAGCTGGTTGTCTCCTCCAGATGATACGCTAGAATGGTTCGGACCTTTACCAGACTTGGAAAGTCACCCTCCACTTAAATTCTTGCAAACAAGCACAATTAGTGGCAACAAGTTACCACTTTATCGTGCCCCAATAATGTTACTACTTGTATTGCTAAGCTAAATATAAAAAGTAGCTACTCATAGAAGAATTAAATATGCTTACCCTTAACTTATGCTTCTCGAAATCAGATATGATGAAGCGTGCAATATCAGATGATACAACATATCCAGGACCATTTGCATATGGTGGATAATTCTCTTCAGGCCATTCCTGCAAAAGGAGGTCCATAACAACTGAGCAATGTTGAATGCGTTACTTTGTTGTATGAGATGATAGTAAACATATTTTTCAAGCAAAACTAACATTTAGTCTATGTAATAGAAAAATAACTTTAATTTAATGTCTAGCATGCTCGATGTCCAACCAGATTAATTACATATTGGGCAGTCAAAGATGATGAGACTACAAAAGGGTACATGGTTAAATGGGAAAAGATGCATACTAGAGCAAAATTAAAAAATATATATATCAACAGGTAATATTGTATTATCATGAACCATGAATAAAATTTAGGATGGCACAACTGTAAAATGCTAGTTCTAAGGAGGAAACCTAAAACGAAAGATATGACCTCATTTCTTGTTAATGCAATATGTGGATGGATACATAGGAATATGTAGCCGCATTCTCATGCTTATGCAGAGGACCACATAAGTCACGGCTTTGGTGTATGTGAATCTAGCATATGCAGTGTTTTTTGTGCTTCTGTGGAACTTGTAAGTGGCCATGTTTGGTGCACATGCATATGCAGTAACACCATACATTGTGGTCATAGTCCTTACACAGTGAACCAAATATCTACAAAAGAATAACAGCAACAAAAACTATTTGGAACCCTGACTATGAATGAGCACATGATCAGACACAAAAAACTGAAAACATTTATCACAGTGATAGTCTTTGAAAAAGCATGAACACATCACTGGTGTTGCAAAATTTTACATCTCCCATCGAGCATTGATTAACAGCTATCGTTTAAATTAAATGGCACTAATAAATAATATCATATACTTTCAGTTCAAATGAAAAAACGAAAAACATGAACGACAAAGTTTTTCCCTGCCAGCCAATTAAGAAATACAACTATCATCTAAGACGCATACCAAAGATACAACTCCACATTTGAACTAAGTTCAGATTATGAGCTTGATCCACTATATATGCATATTATTGACAACAAGGCATATTGAGAAGCCTATATTCAAGGATATAGATGCATCAACTGTGGAGGAGATACTTCTTTATTTAACCCCACTGCCAGAGAATGTAAAAGTAAACTCATGGATATGGCTACTTGTCAAACATGACCCTGGTAAGTTACAGGTACTCCAGGATAGAAAAAGAAAGATCACTTGAAAACTTTCAGGAATCAGAAGAGTCACATCTTAACATTCATCGACCAGCACTGGACAAAATTGAGGCTATCCTTGAGATCGGTGGCGTTGACCAATGCCATATACAGCTTGCATGAGAAGATCTGAGTGCTGTTTTTGTGTTTTCTCACTTTGTTTGAAATAATAATTAATTGCTTCCTAGGGTTGACATCCATTCTATGTTTCTTGTTTCATGATACCAAATATTTCTGATTTCAAAATAGTCATAACTTATTGTGAGAAAGTCAGCCAAACATCTTTTGTTTTCCTTATATAATTAGATGAAGGAGACTTAGCCTTGCAAAAGAATTTCTTAGACACTTCAAGAAGTCCATACTTGAACCAAAAATAGACAAACTTTAATCTACCCAAGTTTCCTCTAGTCATTGCAAAGACCACTCAGCAGCTAACAACAAAGATTCTTATTCCTCTCACCAGCCAAGCATTGCAGATACTTTTCAGGAAGCAGGATTTAATCAGCATAATTTCTACTAGTGCAAAAAATGTAAATTCTAGAATGATAAGACAGAAAAAAAGTACAATATAAAATATTGCATACATAATTAGAACTTAGAAGGGATATTATAATGCACTGAAATTTTGTTACTTGTGCAAAACCTTATATATGATAATGATATGGCGATGGCTTAGACTGCAATTGTGCTTAGATATGAGAAAAACTTGCATTCATGTACCTCATATGTCACAGCCCATTTCCCTTCTCGCAATGGCTTGTGGAAGTAATTCATGTTACCCACATATAAGCTTTTGTCTCTAGGGACTTTCCGGACTTTATTCATCACTGAATCAACTCTAACAAAGGTATCATCATCGCATTTCATTATATAGTGAGCAGCAATAGTACGAACCTATTAAAGCAAGAAAAGGAAACAAAAGAAAACTACAAGATTAGAAACAATTGATAATTAAGACCAAAAATAGAAGAGCAAGCAATCCAAGGCAAAACAGATCGTAGTCAATACAAACCCCATATTCACATATGGCAACAGTCTTGAGAACAACAAGATCATAGCTATCTAGGAAAGGCACTGTAACAATATCACCAAAGAACTCTGCCTCTTTCTTCAATTCAATATTCACCTCCTTTCTTCCATGCTGTTCGAACAAAATACTCCATTAGTTAGCATCTTTCCAAAATAAAAGGATGGAAAATGTAGGTCAGAGTAGCTTGAAAATTTACCAGAGCAACAAAAAACCGAGCCACCATATTAGATGATTTTTTAACTTCACGCATCCATGACTTCCGGACAGCCATACGCTCTGCAAAATGGTTGCCTGCAGAAAGGATCCCAATGAAAAGTTCAACCGGTCCATCAGGAAGTGGCAGGGCCTGCCATTCTGCTGACATTTCTAGATTCTTTTGTGGAGCAAAGCTAGGATGAGAAGTCGGCAATGAACCAGCAAAAATGGATTGGACACGAAGGTCCCCATTAACCGACATGCCTGTCGCATCCTCAAGAACAAAGCCCTACATAGGACATAAACCATTACATCAACAAAATGTTGAGTCCAAATCATATCAACTGTGGGGCTTTTGCAACTGAAACTTACAGTGCGGTAAGGAAAAGAGGTCACATGTCTCCCATCAACATTGACATGATAGCCTTCTAATCCAGCACTTAGAGTGAGAACAAACAACTTGTCTTCTACGAATGGATATGGCCAATCAACAGAAATCTTCTTTGTCCTACCAATCAACCGGTTCAACCACCATGTTGCCTTTGACTCTTCCATCCCATTGTCATCATCACGGATCCACTTTTCACACTTCACTAGCCCATCAACTGAAATATCAGTAAATAATGAGCTCATTAATCAACGATCATTAATGAACCAAAACAGAAAACACACCTATATCTTTGTAAAACACACATAAGGTTCTCAGAATGGAAATCTCCACTCTCAAGGTAATTGTAGAAGAAATTTACAGCAACAAAAGAAAAAAGAAACCAAAATGTTTTTTTCATATAACAATGTCGCAATTCAAAATTTTAGCATGCTATTGCAAAAAGCAAAACCAATTTCAAAACTTGGAACTAGCAGCATTCGATAGCAAAATGATGAAAATTAGTTTTTTCCTTAAGTGTCCTATGACTCATGACAGGGAAAGGCTAAAGGTGGAAGCTTGAGTGACCCACCGGATTCCTCATTAGCCATGGACGTCCAACCCTCGCAACGTTGGGCCTTTCCCCACTGCATGCGGTAGCACGTGTTCTGCTCGACCACAGGCTTCCCACTCCAATCCCCCTTCAACCGGGGGTTGAAATGCAGTATCCTCGGCGGGTCCTCACCGTCCACCGTCTTGATCCCCAGCAGCTCCATCATAAACTGAGAGACCATGATCTCCTTCTCCCCTTCGCTCAAGGCCGTGATCTTGGGGTCGTATTCTGGGTGGGCCTTGTACGGCTTCGCAACCAGGGTGATGTGCGACCCCAACGTCAGCCCACAGGGTAGCACCATCAACCTCCCCCGCTCAAGGAACTTCTCCCCCGAGAGGATGATCGAGTGCGGACAGTTATCCTCCGTCCGGTTCTCGTCCTTCGCCGTCGCTAGGTCGGCCAGAGGAACAGTCTTTAGCTCCTCCAACATCTTCCGACCCACCTCCCACGCGTCCTTCGCGGCCTTGTGAAGCCCTGAGAATGGCCGCCCGCCGACCGCGGTGGCGTTGAGGACCCGGAAATCGAGCCCCGAAACGGACATCATCCGCCGTGGGTCGGAGGGGAGGCGAAGGACGGCCGGTCCGCTGGCGGAATTGTGCAGAAGGCGCGAGCGCCGGGAAGGGCGGAGGCGAGCGGGCCGGACCTCAGCGCCGAGATTGAGGGGGAGGCTAAAGGCATCGCCGCCGAGGAGCCCGGAAGCAGCGTCGGCGGAGGAAGGGGAGGGGATGCGGCGGGAGAGGAACGGGTGCTCGAAGAAGAAGGCGAGCGCGCCGTAGAGGAGGGCAAGGACGAGGAGAACCTGCAGAGGCCGCTTCCGACCGAGCGACACCACCGCCTCGAGGTTCGCCGACCTCCTCATCGTCGCCCCCCACCCCCCTCACCGCCCCCGGCCCTCCCCCGGATCAGGAACAGAGGGCACGGAGACCCCCCAACTACGCAACTTCCTTCTCCGATTGGCCCGGGCAAGAACCGATGGAATAAGAGGAGAATAAGAAGACGACGACGACGACGTCGGCGGCGGAGGGGGAGGAGTTCGTGGGGGTGGTGGGGGCGGTGGGAAGGGAAAGGCGAAAAGAAAGCTGTTTTCGAGGTCGGTGGCTCGGTCGACGGGGGTATTTATAGCAGGCTTTTTTTATTCGTCTTGTTACCACAGTTTGGTACGTGTTAAATTTTTTTCATCATTAACGAACACGTGTCCTTAGATATTGTGAAATTTTGATTTTTCGAGAACAGCCGTCCGTTTTCTTTTGATTGTATCAGAAGGCCCTATCTGTCGTATTCAATGTCTAAACGACTCTCGTAACCATCAAAACCAATTATTTAATCTATTTCTAATATTAGAATGAACTATTAATAGTTTATTAATAGAATTATGGTATTTTAATCACTGGGATTTTCGATTATTAATTCTATTATACGTTTAGATTGTTCATAAGAATTATTTTCGATGAAGTGCATTATGATAATTATTCCATTTATAATGTATGAAAATGTAAAAGGTGCAAGAAAGCATTATTTTGCAAAAAAAATAATATTTGAAAATTTTTATTCGTATATATGACATTACTTTTGTGTTACATGCATTGTATAAAAACGATAAAAATTGTCATACAACATGATTCGAAATGAATATATTAGCTGACTTAGCCAGTAAAAATCTTGATTATTAATAAAAATGTATTGATATTTAATTTAGTTTTAACTAGTTATCTTTACAAAAAAAATTTAAAAAAGAAGCATGATTAATATTAAATTTTTAAGTGACTTTGAATAATAAAGTCTATTAGTTGATGTTAATTTAGCCCATACAACATCCATTATAACAACTTGGAAATTATAATAGTTTCATAAAATGTTATGTAAACTTGATTCTTTAAGCATCTTGGTGGAATAGAATTTACTGCTTTCTATTTTTCAAATCCAATTTGAATTTTTCTTTCAAAACTTATGCTTCTCAATTGACCTGATCCACAGTTTTTATTTTTATTTTTATTTTTATTTTTATTTTTATTTTTTTTGTCATCCATCCAAGTTCAATTGAAACAATTGTCTTTTTGTGGTGGAGGATCCACTCTCAAGATCTTACCCATTTCTAAGTCTTTAATTTCCTTGAATTATAAAACAATTATTGTTGTTACCTTTCCCTTCAAAAATAATGGCAAGCTGATCCATTTTAACTGAACTACTTAGAGATTGATGACAACATGCTAAAGTGGATTTATTTCACTGGTTGAGTTGTTCTTGACATATGATTTATGGTTGAGACTAATTAAGATGTGCTTCCAATTCCTTCTCACCTACCCAACCAAGCTTTGTTCCCTGCAGATATGCATTGTGTATTCTGTTCTTTGCTCATGCATTTTTAATGAAATACTAATGCATGTGTTTAGAAGGATAGAATTGCCAAGAATAAAGAATTTGTACCATGGATTATTGAGATTGATCATTGAGTTCCTTTTATGATTGGTTATGATCCTTAATTATTTGTTTCTGTATTTTATAAGATAATTATTCCCTTGTGATAAATCTTCTAATTGGGTAACCACAAATTTCAAAGAGTCTAAGCCATAGAGAAAAGACCCAATTGAGTACCAAACTATAGTATAAGTCAGATTAGACTTGACATGTAAAACTAAATCCAAATATATGATACAAGTTAAATTAAAAGAAGATTTTGAGCAAAAAAATTACCATGTCAATTGGCTAAAATAGAGAGCTTTCAACACACCATGCCTGGACTATGATAAAAAATTTAATTAGATTTTTAAATACAACTCAATTTATTCTCTTTGTTCCTTTTATTTGTTCTTACTCACTCTTTCTAGTCTGTGTTCTGCATAAGATCCAATGATGCTCACCTGCACTCCATTGTCTCTTTGTTTCAGCTTTTGTTTTGTTCCTTTCAAGTCTCTGTCCTGTATCTATCTGATGGGACTGCATAAGATACAATGATGAAGAAGGCAGCCAACTAACAGCATGTTGGAGCTCTTCTTTTCCAGTGTTGGGAGGCTGTCAGCAGACTCAACCTTTCTGGCCAAATTGCATCAGCTGGTTATCTTCATCTGTTAAGCAACACAATACTGTGTATTATATTGTTTGACTGGTTGTCAGATGATCTTTTTGATTCTGAACAATTGTTTGATTGCCCCATTACTGAAAATTTTATTGAAGCTTAACATGGTGGTTGCTGAGAATTGGAACATACATGATTGATACCCTTCTCTAGAGAGATTTATATGGACTCCATATGCTCTAACTCATCTTCAATCTCCTATATTGTTCCAACAATACAAGGAGTGTGTCCATCATGTTAGAGCTCTATGATGGTTATAATGGATATCCATAGAATTAGAAGACACCCATCAGGTTGGAGCTATGATGGTTATAATGGATATCAATAGAATTGAGATGCATCCATCAAGTTGGAGCAATGATCCATATGGTTGGAACCATAATAGTTATAATGGATATCAATAGAATTGGGATGCATCCATCATGTTGGAGCTAAGATGATTATAATGGATATCAATATAATATTGAAATGTTCTGCATTTCTATTTATAGGCTAAATGAGGGGTTGGTTTCATCTCCTATCTTTATGATATTTTTTTATCTTTTAGTTCTCTGTTTATATGTTAATCTTCAAACCACAAACTATAAGTCATATCACATTACTTCCAATAAATATTAAACTAATACATTTATATATATTATTTATACCTCAAACCAAATATACTCTAGTTAGTTAAAACTGAGAAAAATTAAAATAAATTTATGAGGACTAAATGAGTTGTGCAAGTAACTTTAGCTAGTTATTGGTGCTCAACAAGTTAATGAGTCAATTATCATATCGAGTTAAGTATGATAAATGATATTGAAGTCAGAATAATATTAAACATGATGAGAGACTTTAGCTAAAGAGCATCATATAGTATACAACTACTGTTAGGTGAGATCTTATGTGCATCACATTAGAGCATGAATATTATAGTCTTTTAATAAGAATATCAAGTCCTTAAATAAAATATAAATAAAATTATGATTTAATCTCACGTCTAAAATAGAATAATGGATCTAAATGTGTCAGTTATATTTAACTTGAGTTTAAATCATTCAGATCTTATTAATGAATTAGTTATCTCATCAAGTCATATTTTAATACCATATATATAGATATATATATATATATATATATATCCCTTGAACCCAAAGACTTTTTGTGCTCAATCCAACCACCTTAAAAAATTAAAATAAAATATGGATTCAAGAAAGAGGAAGAAAGATTTCAATGAATTCTTATATTGTTGAAAACTTTTTATCATGATAAGTGAACATTCTTAAGAAATAATATACAAGTATGAAGGATCAAGGATTAATATGTAAAAGCTCAAAATTACCCTGGAAACTAATCATCAAAATTAAAAATGTGCTGTAACATGATATGCATGTCTCAAGTTGTTTCTTAGATTGAAGCTGAGAAGGAAAACAAAAGGTATTTTGTCCAATAGAAAAGGTTGTATTAGGCTTGTTTTTGGACTACCCACACTCATTTCTTGACCTTTGGAAACATGACAACAAGTGGACTTTGATTAGTTCTAATCTAGTATGGTTTCTCTCTCAAAGAGAAGGGAGAGGAAAGGCTCAAGCTTTTAAGTTTCTTTTCCCCTCTCTCCTTTTAGGGGGGTGATGGTGACTGCATGAAAACCACACACAAAAGAAGAGTGGGATCATATCAGAACCCTTCCCCTCCAACTAAATAAACCAAAAAAACAGTGAACAAGCATCATTCACTGGTATATTTATTTGCAAATGCTCACTTTGCACAATTAATTTTCAGATTAGATGGTAAGTATATGACATATGTAAAGGTGGATTAAAACAATTAGTCTAATTCTAGACCTTACATAAAGATCCAATCTTAGATTCATTGGCAAATGAAAGTTTGATAGAATACTTTATCAGCCATCTATCATTATCTGAAATATTTAATGAATACTAATCTGCATTAAATTTATTCATGGGACTTTGCACATTAAATGGATCAATGCAATCTTCAGATTGTTTCAGTGTCTTAGTATTTTAATATCTTGCTGAAGACTGATGGGACAATGTTTTCTTTTCTGATCATACTTGACATCTTTTGCCTTTTAACATTTGATTGCAAAATTGCAGATTAATAGGATATCATTCACACATATGAGCTTTGTTTATAGTGCATGAGGGTGAGGTGTGGCACAGTGCATTAACCTGTTCTTTCTGTTGGTTGTGCTTATAGTGAGCTTTCCTAGTTTTCGATCAATTTTAATTATCCTTTTGGACAGAAATAGGAATATATTTTAGTTGTTTTGCTGTGACTTCATCCAAATAAATGACATTGAACTGAGCTGGTCTGGCAGCAACAAAACAGTGCACATAAAAGAAAGAAATAGAAAGAAAGAAACACATCAAAACAGAAGCAGAAACACCACCATTTTTCCCACATCTATCAGCCTTTCTGATAACACACTGCTGATACATTCCTAAAAGCCTTCAAGTCCTTCACTTCCATGGCATCCAGCACCAAAAACATTCCTTCTTCCAAAGGCTACAGCTGATTCATAACTAGTGGGTGTTTCTGATACATCCTAAAGGCCACTCATATCATTCCAACCAAACATCTTAAATTGAAATCTAGAAGCAAGTGATCTGTATAATCCAAATTATGGTTACAGTGCACAGTCTACAGGAACATCCATCCATATTATGACTTTCCTTGAGGCCAATTGGATAAGAACACTTTTTCAGATGACTATGGTTTTTTAGTATCTTTTGTTGCAGTAGAATCCTCTGTCCATCTTCAGCCATACAATTTGCAGTGCTTGAATGATGAAGGAAGCTCTTTGAAGCATGTTGTTTCTTGGAGAACTCCATGAGACATGAACTGTAATATGACTGACAGAAGAGGCCATAGAACAGTAATCTTTAAATGTGTTCTGCAAACATATTGAAACTTGTCATATAGATTTCTTCTTCAAATCATTTTTCTTTTCACGGTTTTATTGATGTTTACAAACCCAACATGAATCTGATTTCCATCCAAAAAGCTCCAGCAAACCAAAAAGACCAGATTAGATGCAAAAGCACTTTCAGTTCATTATGCTTTCTTTCTTTTGGCACTCTGTGAGAAATTGGCATCTGGGATGAGCTAAAGATGCATCAAAGAGGATTGAGACCTCACTCCTAATAGATTATAATTGATCCTATAAACTAAATCAAAGAAAGCTACTGTTATAAGTATATTTGTTCAAAACATTTAGATATCAAATCTCATGTAATTTGACTATGTTTTATGCTATTTCAATTAGTGATCCAAATGCTTAACCAAGATTTAGTAGTTTCAAAACACATAATATATCATTTCTAGCTTATTTTCATACTTTTACACCATTAATCAGATAAAAACACATTATATATCATTGTAATTGCTTATGTTTGCCACTTGCTGTAGATGTTAGAGATTTTGATTTGTAGGATATGTTCACTCTTCCTAGACTGATCTCGAGGTGATAGAATTTAGATCTTAACTCTCTGGACAGGGTTTTAACTCAACTCTCTCTCTCTCTCCATCTATATAAAAATAAAATTTGAATAAATATATATTTGCTTTGGATATACATACATACAAACTCACATATATAAACTAAATTGAATAATATTCTTCCTTCTAATTGTTAGAATTGTTACTAAGGCCTACTACTAAATCATTCTTGCTGCCAATTATTATTCTTCTTAAGCACCCACATGAAAAAAACTTGAGGAAAAAAATTGAATTAAGTTCACAGTTATTTTTTATTATACATTTTTAGGTTACATATATTATATATATATATATATATATATATATATATATATATTATATGTAATATGTATATATATTTAATAGTAGTAAATATTAAAAAAATGAGATATCACGACTTATAAAATTTATTTTGATAAACATGAAATCAAAACATTGTTCAACATACTTACACGATCATACCGTGTCATCAACTTTGTCTTCAATTTGTCATAAATTATTATGAAATATTTAATTAATTGGGCCTTCCATAACATCAGATTTGCCACTAATAACGTGCATTAGACCCAACAATGACACCAAGAAAAAAAAATAAAATTAATAAGAAGGACAATGCTTTTCAAACCCAGTGCTCTCCGCCCACTTACCTACCCGATTTCTATGTAGATGGACTTACCTGGGACCCACCAATGGCTGCTTCCGGTGTATGGATGAACCATAAAGAGGTAAAAAGGAGTATTCTAGAATGACTCCTTAAAATGCCCCCAAATAATGAGATTTTTTTTCTAAAAATATTTAAATCCTACGTATTAACATACGATCCCTTAGCATGAAGTTATAGATTAATATATGATAGGATAAATATTCAGCCTTTTGGCTTGACCTGACCTATCTTGATAACCTTTGACATGATTAACTCGACAACCCCACAATTCAGATACGTCATCTCTGATATCACATTGGTTACTTTGGGTGTCATACTCATGGTCGTCGGTTTCGTTGATCGAGATCCTAGAAACTGATGAAAACATCATCTTGTACAGTATTATACCTACGGGATCGTACTCACGATCATCGACCCCGACAAAAGCCTTTTTGCAGGTTCTGATCGCCCCTAGAAGCCAACCCGACCAACAATCGACTCGAGGAGCCGACGACTATACAAGTCTCCGCATCCGGCTCGGACGATCCTACACACGCTGGTCGAACCGTGTCGTGTTGATAGCTTGTCCACTACACAAGATTCACCAACAATAGCATTGTCCTTTTTTTTTTATTATATTATATTTTTAATAGATATAGATATTTCATATCTTCATAATATAAGTTATTAAACTAATTTCTTTCTGATGGATGCTCAGAAAGGTATATCGATGACATGGAATATGATTAGCATCAACTCTTTTTTTGCTTTATTATTTTATAAATACTCTCAAGTACATATATTATATATTAGATATAAAATGTTACATGTACTTGTCGTCTATATTTACCATCTAACCCATCTATCTCCATAAATATCCATTGCTACAGACACTAATTTTGGTTTCCCTCTTTTTATTTTTTGAGGAATCTACACATACATCCAATTTAAATTCCTCAATAATTTCTTTATTTTCGAATTTTTTTTTGTAAGGCATGGATTTTGGTATCTTAAACATCGAATTTTATTTTACTGTACCCCATAATCACTCTTATAATTAATGGTATGTTTAAGCATTTGATAAGTTTTCTACATTGAAACCAACTGAAATTGACATATCAGAAGTGATTAACCTAATTTCCTTTGAATTAATGCTACAAAAATGGATATATATCATGTAATATTTATATTGCCTTTTTTTTAATTTAACAATATTTTATATTAAATATATAAATCATCCATCTCCATAAGTGATACTTTACCTTTAGACTAAAACTAACTAATATTAATCAAAGTTTTTTTGCAGTACATTAACCAAAGTTAGAAGTAATTAACCTAATTTTTTTTTATGGATGTCAAAAGAAGGAATATATATCCGTATATATGGTTCATGTAATAATAATAATAATTATTATTATTATTATCATTGTAATATTACATGATATATATCTATTTATTATTTTTTTAACTCGGATAACTTAATAAGAATTTATAAATTACACTAGTTAATATATTTTAAAAAATAAAAAAAATCAAGCCTTAACCTTAGAAAAACGAGTCAGATACAGTATCGAAATAATAGACATTATATAAAACGTATGTGGTTTCATATCCTTTATTTCATTTTGTTATTTTCTGCTAAAGTTCAAATCTATATATATTTCATTGAATATAAAATCTTTCATGTTGTTGCCATCTATATTTACCATCTACGCTATCTATCTCCATCTTCACATATAGTTTCTTTTATTATTATTATTATTATTCTTACATTATCTCTTTTTATAGATTATTATTATTTTTACATAAGAAGTTACTGTGACACATAACAAACATAAATTGGTGACGATTAATAGAAGAAAAAGAAAAGATGGACAATGCAATCATAGACGTTTAAATACCACGAGAGGACGTCACAAAAGGGGGCGAGAGAGCAAATCGCAGGTGGTAGTACTTCCCATCTCCCACACAGCGGCGGACAGTCTCGGCTCTCAACCACTCCCTCTTCTCCCCCCTCTCACCTTCAAAACCCTAACCCCTCCAATCCCTTCTCGTCTCTCGCTCCCGCATCCCCTAATCGCTCCTCTTCCAGCTTCTTTCGGCGGCCCCCCTTCCAAGGATTTCCTGCCGTAGATCGAGCCAAAGGTACGATTTTTTGCTTTTTTGTCTGCACAATGATTCCCCTGGCATCTGTTTCTTCTAGGATTTGTCAGAAGGTGCTTTTTCCCTTCATTTTTCTGTTCGATTGTGCGCATTGGAGCTGCCTTCTGATCGGCTAGGCTTTGGATTCAGGTGGTCAACGCTGGCGGAACCTAGGGTCGGGTGATGGCGGATCCGCTCCGTCGCCGCCGCCGCCTATCCGGAATCAGCGTCGTGCTTACGAGATCGGGGTCGGAGGTGGAGGAGGTTTTGGGGCTGCTAGGGTTTGGACTTGGGAAGGTGGAATTGGACGGCGGGGAAGTATGCTGACCGTGCTGCGGGTTCACCTTCCGTCGGAGATCCCTGTGGTTGGCTGCGAGATCACGCCTTATGTTCTCTTGCGCCGGCCGGATGGCTCCATCTCGACAGACGATGTCCCTGAATCTGCCCCGCTCAATGGCTACTGCATGAGATATAAGTGGTGTGTTGTCGCTTTTTGTCCTTTTTTTAATTATTGTTTTGATCGCTGTTCATTTATAAGTTAGCCTTCGTTCTCCAAAGTTTGATTAGTTTCCCAGGACTTGCTCTCCTTTCCTATGTACTTAGTGGCATTTCATTTCCATGTGTTTCCTATATTGGTATGTTTCCGGTAATTAGCATCTGGGCGATGATTCAAGTTGGTCTTAGAAATATAGCCAGTGGTGCTTAATTGTGGTTTTTGTTTATAAGTAGACATGTTTGATATTCTTTCCCCAGTGGCAGGTATACTACTAGATAAAGCTTTTCTTACTTTGATACCTCGTACTAGTGGTTGCATCTAGTACCTCAGCTAAAAGTTGTTCACCTGATTTAGTTAGGTTAATTATTTTGCAATGAATCATCTAATTCATTTATATTAGAGCCACAAAGTTGTAGCTGGATTCTCTAGCTTCTTTCTTATTATTTTTGCATATGGGAAAGGGGTTTTGTGAGGCACTAAGATCTGTTGCGCTTTGTCAAATTATCTTTTCTAAGGTGTGCTCATTCCACGATTGCTAGTTGTCACGTTTTCCAATAAAAAATTTTGCTACTTGTTTTCTGGAAGATGATATTTTGAGGTAGTTTCGTGGATCATATTTGATGGCTGTTTATCTGCTTATTTCAATGATATTGTCTGTTTGGTTTAGTAAATGTTGGTCTTTTCACAATATGAAACGTATATATGTAAAGTTGTTCTTTCAATTGCTATTTCTAGATTGTAGAATGCTTCTCTCCATTTTCATCTCAGAAATATACACTGTCTTTGTTGTTTACACATGTCTCAGTGCATCAGTCTGTTTGAATTGCAGTTTAGTATGATCTTTGTGTATCGGGCTAGTTGGAGATAAACCTGCTTTAAACATCCCCAAATATGCTGCCTCTCTATTCAACGTCATTCTCTTTGAACTGCAGCACTCGAACAATTATTTCTTACAAAAGAAAAAGTTCCACGACATATCCTCAAAATTTTTTATTAAATAGATTTCTTTATTTTTACATTGAACGCCAAAAGAAAATTTAATGGAGTTCTAGACTTTGTTCATTGTCCATCTTTGAGTATTGGCATATCAGACTTGTAATAATTGGTCATTTGAAGAACTTCAACAGTTGTGCTGGGAGACTTCTTGATAAAAACAAATTGACATGACATCATCTCAACTTTATGATCTTTAGATTCTAGCTTTTCTTTCTATATTTTGGTTACAAAGAAAGCATAATCTTGGTATTGCCGAATGGGTAGGTTGATTTCTTTAGGCATCCTTCGGCTGATCCTACCTTTGTTGGTTGATCGTGTAAGTGTGACCTTTCCTGGAGCACCAGAACTGTCCTAGGGATTTCTTTTGGTAGGATCCAACAACAAGTTGTAATGTCCCAGTTATTTGGGAGCTGCTACATACCCATCACTGAGCTCTATCTAGGGTTATACCAGTTGGCAAACTCAGAGATCTCAGAGCTTCTATTATTGTTTCTAATCAAGTTTCCTTAGGTCTCTTTTTTTTTGCCTCTCTTTGCACCACTAATCCTAATCGATTCATCTCCATGTATAATTGGTGTATCTATACTTCTCCTTGGGGAATGTTTATACAATGTCAATTGGTCTTACCTCATTTTGTCCTTGGCTGTAACTCTACTCAATTGTTTACAATGTGACCATTGCATATTCTATTTATTTGGAGTACATCTCAATTATGCAGTTCATGAGGATTCCTAATAGTTCAATCGTCTAATCCGTAAAACAGATGTTAATTTTATATTCAGAAGTATTACCTTTCAATCCACGAGGTCCATGATGATATCACAAAGCTTGTGGTGTTGCTCTCTAATTTAACTATTCCATTTTAATTTTATGAGTAATGTCTCCAGCAATCTATTTTTGCTGTATAATAGATCTGAGATACCTAAAACTTCTATTTCTAGAATATTTTTTCCATTTTAATTTGCACACTCAAATCTTCTCTTAGCATTAACATAATGACATCTCTGTGTGCATCCAAATTTCTAATTCAATCTGTCAAACCTTCACGATGTTGTCCATTTCTCTATGTATGAAATGGGAAACTAAGTACATATGGAGTGTAGAGTAAAACCCAGGCATTTGACTGCATAAAATATGCAAAGAAAACAGAAGCTTTTATCTTTCTACTTCTCATTCTGCTTCATGATGTTTGCTAGCAGTTGTCGTTCTTCCGCAATTTAGGTGAACCGGAACACAAATAATTTTTATATTTAGAATTATAATGAAGACTCATATGACAGCTTACTTGAAGTATAATTTATACATAGCGATATGACATAACCAGGTAAAGAATACATTCCTTACTCTTCACATACACAGAACAATCACCACCATGAGGCAATTGCTTCGCTAGCAAAGGACATTTTTCTTGGTAGATCATGTTTCATGTCATTGTTGGCAGCTAAAAAGATGCCTTGCTTTTGCAAAGTAACCATTTGATGTTCGTTATTTAGATGTTATTATTAACATTACCTTTAATTGTTCTTATGCAATGTGAGAAGTTTATGTTATAAATAGTAAATTTAAATTTATTTTATGCAGGTACCGAAACCAGGGTGATCAAAGAGTTGCTGTATGCAGTGTACATCCGACTGAGCAAGCAACCTTACAGTGCCTCGTTTGTCTTAAGGAGAAAGTGCCTATTGCCAAGAGTTACCATTGTACTCCTAGGTGCTTCTCTGATGCTTGGCAGCACCATCGCTCATTGCATGACCGAGCAAAGAAAACAGTAAATGAAAATGGAACTGATGAGGAAGAGGTCTTTGGACGCTTTAATAGTAGTGGTTCTGGAAGTTTTAGCTCAGGGCTGTCTGGTGTTGCACCTAATTTAGTACAGAGTCCAGGCCTTAATAATGGTCCAATTTCTATATATCCTACAACTGCTGCTGACAAAAGTGGGGAAACCTGGTCCGAAGTAGGCTTTTCTAGGACGTATACTCCAACGGCTGATGATATTAATCATGTTCTTAAGTTTGAATGTGTAGCAATAGATGTGGAGACAAGAATACCTGTTGGAAATGTCAATACTGTTTTGACATCACGAGTAATTCCAGCCCCCTCTCCAACTCCCCGCCGCATGGTTCCAGTGAGTGCAGACCTCTTGGGGCAGTTAGATCTAGATGGCCGAACATCTTCTGGGACCTTCTCGGTTCTTTCATACAACATTCTCTCTGATGCATATGCCACAAGCGAGGCTTATAGCTATTGCCCAACTTGGGCCCTTTCGTGGCCCTACCGCAGGCAAAACTTGCTGCGGGAAATTATTGGCTACCATGCTGATATACTTTGTCTTCAAGAGGTACATATTCCATAGTTCCTTTTTTTTTCCTTAAGTTGTTGTAAAATACTAAATATTCTCTTGAGCCAAAATTTTAGCTTTTCTTACTCTTTCTACTCTGACTACAATATTATTGTCTGGTTCTCCTATATTCTTTCTGTTAAATATTTCATAACAAACAGCTTGCCTTTATGGCAGGTATTCACATGGTATATGCAATATTCTTACATAATTATCTTCCTTGGTTCATACATCTCGTGCAATCTAGTTAGTAAAAGAAAAATGCTTCCTGCTTCTCATTCTATTTTTATTACTGGGCTTACAGTAGATTGCTTTTGCTGTTAATGGTATCTGAGTAGTTATTGCTCGTTTGCATGTTTCAGCATCACATATTAATACTTTAATGTGGCAGTGGAGGTTCTCTCTTTTTTTCCAATAAAAGATAAATTATAGTTGCTTATAAAACGAAAACTGACACTGTGCTGCTTATTAGAGCACAAAAGATTTCTCACTAGGGCAGACGTTGCTCTAAACATCTCTTTGTTTGGATATGGTCATGTGTTATTTTTTATAAATATTGTTTACTTAATTTTGTAACATCACCATATTTTACTATAAGAAATCCTAAATTTGCATCTCTTTCAGGTCCAACATGATCATTTTGAGGAATTCTTTGCTCCAGAATTTGATAAACATGGATATCAAGCATTTTACAAGAAAAAGACTTCAGAGGTTTAATTTCATATTTGCCTCAATTATTTTCAAGTTCCATCACTTTGCTTTCTACACTTGGTGATATTATTGTTGGTTCAGGTTTATGGTGGCAATCCAAATACTGTCGATGGTTGTGCTACATTCTTCCGCAGAGACAGGTTTTCACATGTTAAAAAATATGAGGTAGCTGCACCTTGCACTTTCTTTCTGCATGCTGATTGGTATCATCTGATGCAATGTAGGATTGACTTAATATTTGTATGCAGGTTGAATTTAACAAGGCTGCACAGTCTTTGACAGATGTTGCAATGGTAGCTGGTCAGAAGAAAGTTGCTTTGAGTCGTTTGATAAAGGTTGCCAGACAGCCCTGTATCTATAGTTTTCTGCCCTTTTCTGTTCGTTGCTAGATTTCTCTCATCCTTAATGATATTGAATCTATCTATAGGATAATGTGGCCCTCATTGTGGTCTTGGAAGCAAAATTTAGTAACTACGGCACTGATAATCCCGGAAAGAGACAGCTAATTTGTGTGGTGAGCTGGTTTTGATCTTGCCATTTCTTTTAAAGTTACATACTGCATACAATAGTTTCCATCTTTTGGTGTATGAATATGCTTCTTGACATGCTGAAAATGTCCAGCATTTATGGCAAAGAAATGAAGCATAAGTTGGTCAAGGTTTTAGGGAAAGGCATGCTCTTTTGCTTCATTGTCTACATTTCTTTAATCAAATTTATTATGGATCTGCTTATCTTTCCACAGCTGAACATTTCATGAAAAACAAATACAAGTTGTTTGGATTGTAGGGGAAAAAATTTGCCCATTTGTTTTTGCCTTCCCTTGAAAATATGAGATTGAAAACAATGGAATGAAGGATTTGATGAATGTTCTCTGGATAAAGTTCCTCAAAACTTGAAAGATTAGTTTTTTTGAAAAAAAACTGGAACAATTGTTCAGCTGTCTGTCTCTCCCCCTCTTTCTCTCTCTCTCTTTGCATATTTGCATGTGTATTGTGTGTCCTCCCAAACAAACATAAGAGGTATTCCCAAGGAAAGTCATCCTATAAGGAATTTTCCACACAGCAAAAATCCAAGATGTGCCTTAAGCTTTAATTTGGAGGATTTGGCACAATGTGAATTGTCCTTTACTATTATGTTTGTAATATTTTCCTCTATGGAGGCATTAGTTTGGAATGATTTTTTACTCCAGTGTTTTAATGTTCTTTATTAACTTATTTTGTTATGACATTGAATAATTTTTTGGAAGAAGTTGGGGTCAGTTAGATTATTGGCACTTGAAAGCAAGATTAAGGAAACATTATTATCCCACAAATCCAAGACGTCTTATTGATTTTATTTTGTTCAAAAGAAACAGAGATCAGTAAAGTAGACTGGTGTCGCATTTTTATTCAGTGGATGAACCATTTAAAATGCTACTATAATTGGAGCTTTCCTGTCGTCTTTTACTTGTATGAAAAAAATGGGTTTGTTTTGTTTTGTTTCTTTAACTTGCTTTTGTTTTCCAAAATTGTTAGGAAAGTCTGCAATCTGTTGAAGTTGTTGCCTAAACTCTTCTGCAATATTTTCTTCATAAAGCTTCAAGGAATAATACTATGTACAGCTTTGAAACTGTACACAGTTTTTTCTTCATAATTTTTTCTACTTATGTGAGATTTTTATAACCTTCAAATCATTTGTTTTTGGTCATCCATGCAGGCAAACACACATGTAAGCGTTCATCACGAGCACAAGGATGTTAAGCTTTGGCAGGTTTTCATTCTATCCTGCTATATTTCTTGGAACTGTTCCTACATATGTTTTTCTTCCACTTCATCATTATGTTATTGTCAATGCAATCCTCTCAGGTTCATACTCTTTTAAAAGGACTGGAGAAAATTGCTGTTAGTGCTGACATTCCAATGTTGGTCTGTGGAGATTTTGACTCTGTGCCAGGAAGGTCTGCACTTATTCTTGGTCAGTTTTACCATTTTCATAAACAGAGGAAATCATAGTATCTAAATGAGTGTTGCATATGTAGTGCTCCTCATGCACTTCTTGCAAATGGCAAAGTTGATCCTTTGCATCCAGATCTGGCTGTAGATCCCGTGGGAATTCTGCGCCCTACGAACAAGATAACTCACCAGCTTCCTTTGGTATTTCTTCTATTTTCTTCTTTTGATGTTTACCTTTAAGCTTGTCTTGGTGTTAACATGTATGCACATGTGACAGGTAAGTGTGTACTCGTCATTTGCTAGAATGGCAGGAGTAAGTCCTGGATTAGAGCAACAGAGGAGGAGAATGGATGCATCGACACATGAACCTTTGTTTACATATTGCACCAGGGATTTTATTGGCACTGTTGATTACATATTCTATACAGGCATACATCTTTTCTATTGATTGTACAATAAATAGTTTCTTTATTTCCTTTGTCTGTGTTCAAATGTTTTCCAGAATAACTTGTGCAAATGTCTTAGAGCTATGTCTCATATTTGCAGCTGACTCTCTGTCAGTGGAATCTCTGTTGGAGCTCCTAGATGAGGAAAACCTACGCAAGAACACTGCAATTCCTTCTCCTGAATGGTCATCTGATCATATAGCACTCCTGGCACAATTTCGGTGCAAGCCCAGAGTTAGACGCTGAAACAAAATGGTTAGAGAATCCCTCGTCTTTGTAGTCCATTTTTCTCTGTAATTATGACCCATACGAGTGTTTTAGTTAGCTTATATGCTCTGCATTGTGCTGATAAGGTTTAACCTTTCTTTTCGGTCTGAACAAGGACCGGTGCCGAACCATAGAGCTTGGTACTGGTGAATATCATTTTTAATTATTTTTTAGTGATACTGATCAATGCATGTTGGTATACTGTCCAATATACCAATATAATGATGCCAGTTTAATAAGGTGTTGGACTCAGTATTGGACCGAAACCTTAAACCTTCATGCTGGCATTAAATGTTATATTAATTTTTTTGAATTGCAGCAAAATCCTATGAATATCATGTGGTATGAAATTTTGGATTGTATGAGGATGTCTTTGGGAATGTTCAGATAACCAATGATTTTTCCCAACAGATTTAGTTGTAGATATAGACCATCTTATTTTTAGAGATTTATTTCTTAATATTCTAATTGTAATCTCAGTCAAACTGTAAATGTATTGTGACTGAAGGAAAAGAAGAGTTAATTGTTTGAAATCTTTTTGTTGTCTTTTAAGGGGCTGTTTGACTTGTCCGGTAATACCTTAGCAAAGCAGAAGTGCACCAAATCCTAGTTTGATAGCTTAGTTTTGACCATGGTGTTGTGGACAACACCAAATCATATTTGACTCGATCCAATCTGGTAATGATTTGATCTTTGTGGTAAATGTATAATCTTCACTACACTAATAGTGATATCAGATTACAAACTAATTCAGATGGATATCCACAAATTACAAACTTGAAGGGAAGGAGAAACCTTAGTCACTGCCCTTAATATAAATTCTCGTGCAGATATGTTGGTAGTTCTCCCTCTTGACCAATGTTGCCATCCTTTCTACTCACCACTGCCTCTCCCTAAGGAGAGTACCTGCTTTGCAACCACATTTCTCTCTCCTTTTCTCCCCCTTCGATGGATTTCTGCTACCATCACTAGCCGTCCTCCCCCACCCTCCATGTCTCTCTCCCATCACCACCACCTGCACCTCCTCCAGCCACTGTTCCTCTCTTGCTCACCTCCCATATATCTTTCCCTGGATCTCCTTTCCAGCCCAACTCTTTTCCCTCTTTCTCTTCCCTTATTGATTCAGCATCACCATCCGTGCCATACACTAACTTTCCCTCCTAGTCCCTTTGGCTCTTCTTTTCCACTTTCTCTGTGCATTCCATAGCTGATGCTGCTGTCAAAGCTGGCAACCTATCCTTTGTAATGCTGTGACTGTCTAGATTGTGCTAGATATCCCCTACTCTCTGATTCTTTATTTATATATGTAGAGCTTGGGCCAGAGATCCATAAATGATTTAAAATGGATACAAATAAACTGTAAGTCGATCTATTAAAATCTTTGGATTAGATCAGATAGCGCTGAGGGTTATTTCAGATATGGATTGATCTCATCTAACATACGTTTACTCTGTTTACCTTCGCAATTGCACTGGCAAGTTGCAGTTTCAATTTAAGTCCTCCACACAAACACACACAACACCAGAAAAAAAAGGTATGAGAATTATTTTTGGGAGTCACATTTGTCACAATTTGGCAAAATATAGCATGGTATCACCATAGTTCATTAATATATGACAAGTATGGTCATTTAGCACGTGACAAATGTACAGTATGTGATATTTGTAACATAAATTTTTTGGGAGTTGTGGACATTATTATGTGATAAAAATTTCCTGATGAGTTCGGAGCAAATAACATCTACAGGTGCTACGTTATCTGCATTTTTTTATATCCACATGGTGTTGTTTGGATTCATGTGTTTGTATTGCTGTGTGATATTTTGTACACAGTTTTACACATGAACCACCACTGGCATTTTGTTTATATGTGCACTGTGCAATGTGCATGCTTAATAGCGTCATGCATTGACAAGTTTGTATGTAATACATGTTCATGTATACACTTGTAATCATGTAATGTACTATGTTGGCAAGAATTTTTCTTTCTTATTCTAGATTCATTTAGTAAAATATTTTTGAAAAGTTTTCAATTGTTCTATATTTACAAAAAAATTACGATGTACAATATGAGTAGTTTGGTGAATGGTATATTCCACTAAATTAGCTCATTATGATTTTAGAGATTTGTGTCTGTGCATATCACTGCCAAAGGAAGATTCGCATGCTTGAAACAACATGCACATGTATGGTTGGACATTTGTTTATGTTGTGGTCTTACACACCTACATTTTCTGGCTTGGTATATACTGAACAAAACATGTGGTGACTGCTTTAAGAAGTTATATGAAGATGGCACAAACATATCGCTTTAAGAGATAAAAAATGTGTTGGAAGTATACTCATGAATGTGGAAGTACAGTAGTTGGCAACAGATTATACTAAAAATGATCATTTTAAATAGGTCAAAGATGAAGGTTGCGTCATACTTTCTTTCATCAGATACCTCTTGTTACCGTTGAGACAATGTCATCATTCTTATTGAGAGTTTTTTGTTGGTGTACCTGTTGTATTTGGCTTGTGTTAGAGATGCTTATTCTCTCTACTCATATGCTAACAGTGTTATACTAGTTTTTAGAATTAACTCCACTGTTGTTCAGTTAAGCATTCCATTTCATGCATTTAACTGTTCTATTTTCAGAGGTTTTATGATCTCGCATTTGGTTATATAGTTGTGGCTGTCCATTTATATTCTGACCATTTGTTTTTTATTTTTTGAAAAATGTTGTTGGTGCTGGCTTATAAACAAGTGAAATATTTGTGATTATGCACCTTTTTATTTTACTTGACTGCCCTCTCCTGTTGCTCTGCAGGTACCTCAGCCAGATTTGTTCGTGTTGTATCAAACAAGTGAGTTGGTTAATCACCAAGACCGCCTGGTTAGTCTCTTGGAGGGGGTAGATATTGTTTCTACTGTCCTTTCACTGTGTACCTCTCATGGGCTCATCAGTTATATGTATCATTGTACTGTCTCATAGCTAAGTTATGCGAAATATGTGCTGTCCCCATTTGCCCTTTTTGTTTGATCTTTTAGAGGTTATGTGATTCAGCCATGTTTGATATAAATCTGGCAGAAGATTTCCCCTTAGAAGTCCAGAATGTAGGCCATGACCCCACAAACTGGGGAAAAACATTCCAGCTGAATTCGTTTTTCTTTGCTGTAGAGAGATGCCATTAGGGTTCCAAACAACTGTATCATCCTTTTCAAGTTAAGGCAGATTGAGATCCAAATGGAGCCATTTGTAGTGTTGGAACTGAAATCGGAATGATCAAACTCCAAGAGGTAGCAGCTACTTAGAAATAGCTGTTTCTGATCTCCCAGAGGTTGAAAAGAAACTCTTCTAGTCTTGTTGATCTCCTTCCTGTGCTTTGACACCATTTGTTCTTCTATCAATCCTGCATTTTTATGTTGATAAAGAATGTCTGTCGTCTAAAGCGCTGTTGTTGAAAGCAAATCACAAACAAATTTTTTTCTTTTAACTGTGACATCTCTTTCATCAGCAGGCATGATTGCAACCAAAGGTTTATGTAGCCTTTGATTCAAATAATCCTTTTATCCAGAGACTATGCCTACAAAGTTAGATTTGGATTATTATATAAAGGATGAGTCTCCATTTGACTAGGATAAAAATATTATTTAATTTCTATAGTTAATCATCATAAAATTTTAAATCAATAAAACTAACCTAATTAACTATCATAAAAATTAAGAAAAAAACTGACTTTAATGAGTGTCCCAGTGATTCTTTCAGAAAAGTTGATCAAGTTACGTTTGAAATTAAATTTGATCATGGACTGATCTTTGCATACTTTACGTAAATTAAATTGACTGTAATTGTTGATTATTAAAGAAAAGAACTAAATTATAATGAGAGAAAATTTTGCCTTCACGCCACTACACTGATTTTTGTTTTTTTTTTCCCTCGAGATAGTCAAAAAGTGGTCGGCGCCCTTAAGGGAGTTAGATTTTTCTGACCTTTACCTTTAAGGTCGGCGCCCTTAAGGGAGTTAAATTTTGCACCATTTTGGGCTAGCCTTAAGGGAGTTAGATTTTTCTGACCTTTACCTTTAAGGGCTCTCTTTAAGTGGGTCAGATTTCGCCGACTCGTGTATTTCACGTATATTTTACATTTGTGTCTTCTGCAATGGTAGATATGTTCCCACGTAAGTCAAGTTTCACTGATTGATGCATCTCGGACATGTTGTATCTTGTGTCTCTTATTGTGACGAATTTCTTATTTCATTCATTGATGCATATTGGACAAATTTTGTATTGTGCCTCTTACCATGGTAAGTTTATTCCTATATGGGTTGTGTTTTATTGAATTACACATCTCAGACATATTTCATCTTATGCCTCCTATGGTGATGGGTTTATTCCTATGTGAGTCGAGTTTTTATTGACTTATGTGTCTTAGCAAATTCTGCCTTATGCCTCATATTATGGTGGATTTCTTCCTACATTGGTCATGTTTTATTACTCATGGATCTTGGACATATTTTGCCATGTGCCTCCCACCTTATCGAGTTTCTTTTAAGGTGATCTTCACACATCGACTACTTTCACGCTTTCCAAGGTGATCATCTTCGCACATCAATCTTTTTTATGCTTTCTAAGATAGTTATTCACAAATTGATCGATTATGATTTCCAAGATATTCCTTCAATAATTAGTATCTCTTCGAACTTTACTCGAAAGGATACTTGTCTTCGATATGAAATGAGAGATTAATCCTTTTCTTATAAATCTCCCTAAGTCATGGGGTGAGGCTCATTCCCTCATTTGAGTCTTCGTGATTTTTTTTGGAGTTTCTTCTTAACCTCAACTATTTCCTTCAAGGTAAGTTAGTCCTTGGTTCTCCTTTTAAATGGTGGTAAAGTCATCGGTGGCCTTTCTATTAATGATTAAAAGAAACCAGATAACCTGAGCTCCATCATGAAGGTCTATATTACGAGGGATGTATGAGAATCTATTATGCCTCAAAACTTATTTGTGAATCAAGCAATAAAATCTATGAGCATTTCCTCTCCTCTTGCCTGAGTTCGAGGCGTGTTGTCACTACAGCCAAGGAAGTAAAGTTCAAACTTCCTCATCAGCTAGGTGAAAGAGCATATAAAATGCAGCTTCCAGTGAGCATACCATTCTCATGCCAGATCTCTTAAGTTAGTTCAGGCGTGATATATTAGGCATATGAAATGTCATATAATGACACATGGGCATATATATAATGTTGAAATGTGTTTCATTGGGTCGACGCTATCATCAAAAGGTTCCCATGATGGGAGATGAAAGTTCAATTAAATCAATTCCTCCTGGATTTTTGGGTGACTGACAGTCGACCAACACCTCCATATTTAATTGTTGGAACTCTTGTCATATTTTCTCCAAACATCGATCCATCTATCATTGTTGCATCCACAAGGAATCTTTCGTTGAGTCCATTGATTAAGTCTCAAATTCATAGGACAAAGTGAGGGTAGTATGGTTCACCGAATTCCACAATCAGAGACTGAAGTACTCCCTCGACTGACGGTTCAACTGACTTCAAGCGCTCTTGAGATGTTGGCACTATGTCAAGTTGGGAATCCCGATGGGTGCCAATGGTAGAGGAGCCAAGGATTGTGACTGAGTTGTGGCAAAAGTAAAGCGACATCATGTATCGTGCCTGTAATTGCTAAGTGAGATTTAAAAATAACTTGGTAAGGACAAGGAAAGACTCGGGTCATCAAATAAGCATCGATATCGCATTTGAGTCTACGTTGAGATGGATACACCAATATGTGAAAAGGATAGTTGGTACCCTCATTCAGTGAAAGTACTATGAATCGAGGGTAAATCATCTTCACTCAAGTATTCATTGATAGGATCGATAGCCAAGTGTTCATTCAATATCAAACCCTCCTTTTAGCACCAAAAATATTATGTAAGGATGTCGTTTATATCTTCGAGTTAGCTTGACGTGATTTAAACCTGATAGGGGAAAATCTCTTGTGCATGCCCAGTAGATGTGGTCTGCCTCCGTGTCTGCTGAGCGAGCACTGCTGGTTCAGGCCCGTGTGCGCTAGCTCGCCCGCGGTCGTCTCGGCGCAGAGTTGGAGCTCGGGTCGGAGGAAAGGGGCCCCGGGTCTGGCTTGAGAGGTCGGTTGCTAGAGTGGTGGAGCTTAGGTTGGGTGGGAACATCTCAGCTCGGGTCGGTTGCTGGTTCTTACAAGAAGGTCAAGTCGGGTCGGGTCCCAACGCGACCCCTCCGACGGTCAAGTTAGTTGGGATGTAGATTTTGTGATCCATCTGCTCCGTAGAGGTGCATGGGCTTTTATAGTAATGGTTACGGGGCACCCGTACCTAAGGTCCTTACTGCGCCTGTTGCTTACCATGCCATCGTACTTCATCGCAGCCTCCGTGGTCCTCGCGATGAGGTGCACAGCATGCTTCATGCCACTAAGGAACGTCAGCCTTGCCCCCCTTACCTCTGTCAGGTCGGCTGTATGACGACTGACCCTCCCATGCTTGTGTCAGGCCGGGCCCAATCACGTCGGGTCAGCCACGTCGTTGGTCCAACTGTCCGGGGGCACAGGGACGTGGCAGCCAGGTCAACATTCGTCATATCATTCCCCCCCCCCCCCCCCCGAGAAGACTTTCTCGAGGCTCCTAATTTGGGTGTTGACGATGAGGTCTTGTAATGAGCCGTCAGGTTGTAGCGAGGGCAGGTTGGTCCTTAACTAGGGCGAGCGTGGATTGATTCGACCGAACGGAGGACCTTGGAGATGATCCGATTGGGCAGGAGCTCGGGAGTTGTCAGACTGAACAGGGGCTCAGGAACCGAACTGACTGAGCGTGAGTTGATCCGACTGAGCAGGGGCTCGGGAGACGATCCGACCAGGCAAGAGCCCGGGAGCTGACCAGACTGAACAGGGGCTCAGGAATTGATCTGACTGAGCGTGAGTTGATCTGACCGAGCAGGGGTTTGGGAGACGATTCGATCGGGCAGGAGCCCGGGAGCTGACTAGACTGAACAAGGGCTCAGGAATTGATCTGATTGAGCGTGAGTTGATCCGACCGAGCAGGGGTTTGGGAGACGATTCGATCGGGCAGGAGCCCGGGAGCTGACCAGACTGAACAGGGGCTCAGGAACTGATCTGACTGAGCGTGAGTTGATTTGACTGAGCAGGGGCTTGGGAGACGATCCGACCGGGCAGGAGCTCGGGAGCTGATCAGACTGAACAGGGGCTCAGGAATTGATCCGCCAGATCGAGAGTTGATCCGACCGAGCAAGGGCTCGGGAGATGATCCGACGGGGCAGGATCTTGGGAGTTGACCTTAGCGACTTTGTCGAGGGGTGATCTCGGGCGTAAATTTTGGAGATTTGGCCGAGGGGCCAATCTTGGGCACAAATCCTGGGGATTTGGCCGAGCGGTTGATTTCAGGCACAAATCTTAGAGATTTGGCCAAGGAGCCGATCTCGGGCATAAATCTTGGGGGTTTGGCCGAGAAGGTGATCTCGGGCACAAATCTTGGAGATTTGGCCGAGGAGCCGATCTCAGGCACGAATCCTAGAGATTTTGCCAAGGAGTCGATCTCGGGCACAAATCGTGGGGATTTGGTCGAGAAGGTGACCTCGGGCACA
This sequence comes from Ensete ventricosum, assembly GCA_029747655.1. NCBI lineage: Eukaryota > Viridiplantae > Streptophyta > Magnoliopsida > Zingiberales > Musaceae > Ensete > Ensete ventricosum. The sequence continues at coordinate 6,848,385 of JAQQAF010000005.1, read as the reverse complement.
AATCTTAGGGATTTAGCCGAGGAGCCGATCTCGGGCATGAATCCTGGAGATTTTATCGAGGGGCCGATCTCGGGCACAAATCTTGGGGATTTGGCCGAGAAGCCGATCTCGGGTACAAATCCTGGATATTTTGTCGAGGAGCTGATCTCGGGCACAAATCCTAGGGATTTGGCCGAGAAGGTGACCTCGGGCACAAATCTTGGGGATTTGGCTGAGGAGCCGATCTCGGGCACGAATTCTGGAGATTTTGCCGAGGGGTTAATCTCAGGCACAAATCTTGGGGATTTGGCCGAGGGGTTACTTGTGTCATGCCATTATCATCATTTTTATTTAATACTATTATATATCTATTTTATTATTATTTCTCTAGCATCGCGATGCCCTCAATGTGGTGGTGCATTGAATGCATTGGGTAGTTTGGGACGATGCCTTGCTCTGCCTCGGGAAGCTGAAACGACACCTCTTGGGCCCTATAAATTTCTTACGACTAGGTTGAGACCTCACTTGCTCATTTTGCTCCTCCTCGCTTCTCCCTCGGGAATCCCTTAGCCACCCAGCGTCCCTTTAGTCGGAGTCTTTTTTGAACAGGTCGGAATGAGCTCCTCGGATTCTTCGAGTAGTGTTAGGGTCATCTCCTCCCCGGGGTTGGGGGGAGTGAGTCAGAGTGATCCTGAGGCCAGTTCCTCGAGAGCGTCTTCAGGACCCTTGTCGCATGTCGACTCAAGGGCCCTACGGGATCTGGAGGTTATGAAAGCGGATCATGACCTAGATACAACAATGACCGAGGGGTCGCTTGCCGTGATTATGGAGCGGTACAGCATCCCGACCGAATACGGGTTGCATGTTTCACAACCCGGGCAACGCCCTTTTAGTTCGGACGCGCCCAGTATGTGCATCTCGGTGGATGCTCTGGAGGCCGATCTCCGGTTTCCACTACATCTCCTTATAGAAGAGTACCTTAAGTGGTGGAGGATCTCCCCCAGCCAAGTAGCACCCAACTCGTGGCGTTACCTGGTCGTGTTTTTGGGCGAGTGCCGAGGGGCCGAGATCATCCCGACTCGGGACTTGTTCATAGTGTGCTTTCGCTTTTGTAAAAATTGGGGTGGCTACTATCTTACCGCCCGAGTCGGTTTCTGGGTCAACGGGATGCCTTCCAACAACAAAGGTTGGAAATCCCACTACCTTTTCGTGAGTGGTCCGGTCTGGGGTTTTAGGCTTGACTGGTTGGCACACCCGATCGGCAACGCCCCCCCGTACTTATCCGAGGAGGAATTCGTCATGGTCGACAGACTGAAGGGAATCCTTTCCTCTTCACGCACGATCAAGGAGATAACCGAGCTTTGGCTGGTCAAGGCGGGTCTTAGCCCGGCCTCTAGGGGTATTGTTATTTTACCTTGTTTTAGCTTTTCAAGTTGTTCTCAAACCTATAAGTCGGGATGCAGATCGGATGGATCTCGACGAGTTGTGCGGGATGCCCAAGGTGTCTGGCGGCAAGGCCCCCTCGACTCGTACCGCCGCGCCAGCTCGGGAGGTCGACAATTCTCCAGCAAGGGAAACCCCGAAGGCCTCATCCAAACGACCGATCGATGCCTCAACCGAGCAGGTCGATGATCCAGCTTGGCAACCGAAGAAGGTGAAGGTGCTGACGAGGAGGCACAAGTCTCGGCATAGTGAGGGGGAAACTCGCTCCCACTCCAAGAGCAAGGAGCCAGCAGCACCGTCGGAGGAGCTCGAGACTCCCGTTGAATCTGATGAGGGGGGCGCATCGCCGGTTCACCACCGCCCGAGGTCCATGAAGGACGTCTTCAAGACCAAGGTTCACAAGGACGATGCGGGGTACTACACCCTCCATATGTCCGATCTGGGTCACCAAGACCCCGACAAGGAAATGAAGGCCAGGTGGAGGGGGTTAAAGAATTCGACGAAAATCTGGAATGATTCGTCGGTCGCGGAGGAGTTCGAGAGGGGACTTCTCCACCCTCAGCTAGCACAGGAGCTATACACGCTCCCCACGGAAGTCTTGCTGGCCCGGGCCGCCAAAGAGATGGTTCTGGTAAGTTCCCGACCTTTGTCTCGGCGTCACCGATTTTCATCTTAATTGGGTTCTTACGATTGCCGCTCTGTGTAGAGCCAGCATTTCCAGATGGCGCTCTTTGACCAAGTCCACGATGCGGGCCGGTTAATTACATTCATGGACTACCGGATCTCCAATCTTCAATAGGAGCTCGACGCCCTAAAATTTGGAGGGGGTCCGGAGGCGGTCGCTAAGGGCGAGGAGCGAGCTTCCGAGCTGGAGCAGGAGCTCGAGAAAACCAAGCAGGACCGGGATGAGGCGCTCCAACGACTCAAAGCCTCCGAGAAGGAGTTGACTAAGGTTCGGAGCAACCTAGCTGAGATTCAGAGGTTGCTGAAGGAGGCGCGGGTTAGAGCTCAGAAAATGGACGACGAGCTCTTACGATCCATGAAGGCTTTGGAGAGCGCCTGAGCCGAGCTGCCCAAGCAAGCGGTCGACCGCTACAAGGAGTCGACCGACTTTAAGGAGGGGCTGAAGCGGATGGGCCGGGTCACCTATGAGTACGGGTATCGGGTGGCATTAGCCCGCTTTCGCGCTCTGCACTCGGACTCAGAGGTGGAGGAAGACCCCTTCACCATCCATCCCGAGGATGATCTGGTGCCGATGAAGAGGCAGCAGGCGTTCGACGACTCGGACCCGCCCGAGTCCTGATTGTAATTTACTGATTGTCATTTTGTAATTCGTGTTGGGAAAAGCCTTATTTTGTTCCCGACATCTTTTGTAATTGTATTTTCATCAATACAACTCGGGGCACATTTTTTCATATTATGCGTAAAATTTTCGTAGATTTGAAATGTGTCAAGTTCTCGGTAACACTCGTCCCTCCATTGTTGCCAGTGTATAAGTCCCTTCTCGGACAACTTCGATGACTCGGTAAGGACCCTCCCAATTTGGAGCCAACTTCCCACGGGACCGAGTCGGGTCGCTGACCTCGGCTTTTCGTAGCACTAGGTTGCCCATCCTGGTGAGCCGAGGGCGTACTTGACGGTTGTAAAGCTTGGCGACAGCCCTTCTATAAGCTAGCGTCCGTAGATGGGGGTCGACTCGCTTTTCCTCCAGTAGGTCGAGGCTTTCGCGCAGCTGTTGGTTAGACGCCTCTTCGTCATGGGTCTGGATCCGGAGGGTTGGGAAAATCACCTCGGGAGGCAGTACAGCCTCGGTTCCAAAAGCCAGGCTATAAGGGGATTCCCTCGTTAGGGATTTTGGAGTCGTCCGAGACGCTCAGAGAATGCTCGGAAATTCCTCCACCCAAGTGGTCGGGGCTCCGAAAATTCTTTTCTTCAACCCTTCAAGAATGGCTTGGTTTGTCACCTCAGCAAGTTCGTTGGCTTGGGGGTGGGCGACCGAGCTAAACTTTAGTTGGATGCGATAGCTTTGACAAAACATCTTGAACTTTACATTGTTGAATTGCGTTCCGTTGTCTGTGATTATAACTCTAGAAAGGCCGAACCTAGTTATGATGTTCTTCCACACGAATCCTTCAACTTGTCTTTCGGTAATGGAGGCCAATGGCTCGGCCTCGAGCCATTTGGTGAAATAATCGACTCGCACTATTAGGAACCTTCGTTGTCCCGAGGCTAGGGGGAAGGGGCCGAGGAGGTCCATTCCCCATTGGGCGAAAGGTCAGGCGCAGTCGGTAGTTATGAGCGGTACCATCAGTTGATGTTGGAACCGGGCGTGCTTCTGGCATGGCTCGCAACTTTGCATATAGGTCTGATTATCTTTATGTAGGGTGGGCCAATAGTAACCTTGCCTGAGAATTTTATGTGCCAAGGTGCGAGCGCCGACATGGTCTCCACATATTCCCTCGTGGGTCTCGACTATGGTGGTGTGCGCTTCGGTCGGATGCAGACACCGAAGCAGTGGTCGACTAAAACCTCGCTGATAGAGCCGACCATCGATAATACAATACCACGACTCCGTCCTTCTAATCCTTCAGGCAACGACCTTGTCTTCGGGGAGGGCTCCTGTTTGCTTGAAACAAATGATTTCGTTGATCCAACTTTCTTCTTTCTCGTTGACGGATAGAACCCCTAAGTCGACGGAAGGTCCGGTGGTTCTCACTATTCCTCCCGGCGGTGTGTCGGTCGCGCGAGAGGACGCAAGTCTGGCCAGGGCATCCGCCTGTGAATTCTCGGCTCAGGGCACTTTGGTGATGGTACACCTCCGAAATCGATCCATCATTCGTCGCTCCTCAGCCAGGTATTTGATTATCGCCGCTTCCCGGGTCTCGAACTCTTCGTTGACTTGGCCTACAATGAGTTGGGAATCAGTAAATATTTGAATTTCTTCCGCACCCAGTTCGGCAGCGATTTTTAAATCGAACAGGAGTGCCTCATATTCTGCTTTATTGTTCATGGCCTTAAACCCTAGCTGAAGCGTGTGCTCGTAGATATGGCCGGAGGGTTCCTTGAGCACCAAGCCGACGCCTCCTCTTTCCGAGTTGGCAGACCCGTCAATGTGCAGCGTCCATCTAAGGTCCGAGCTCGCCGGAGTCTCCGGGGGTGTGAGTTCCGAGAAGAAGTCTGTCACCACCTGACCTTTGATCGCCTTTCGTGCCACGTACTAGATGTCGAATTCCCCCAATTCTACTGACAATTTAAGCATCCGACCTGTAACATCTAAACTTCGAGAGGATTTGGTGCAAGGGTTGGTCGGTTATCACCTTGATGGGATGTGTCTGGAAATATGGCCTTAGCTTTCTGGATGCTAGGATCAACGCCAAGGCCAACCTTTCTATGGGAGGGTAGCGGAGCTCGGGACCTGCCAGGACATGGTTGGTGTAATAGATCGGCCTTTGCCCGGCTTTGTCGAGCGTCACCAAGATCGAGCTGACTGCCAGGTCGGATGCCGTAAGGTACAAGCCGAGAGGCTCCCCATCCCTTACTGACGCCAACTGGGGCAGGTGTTCGATGTGGCTCTTTAGCTGGCGGAATGCTTCCTCGCATTCGGGGGTCCACACGAAATCTTTTGCCGACTTCAACGCTCGGAAAAAGGTCGAGCTCTTGTCCCCGGCTCGAGAGATGAAGCGGCTCAGGGCCGCTAGTCTGCTTGTAAGTCGTTGGACCTCCTTTATCGTCCTGGAGGATTACATTTCCTGTATCGCCTTTATCTTGTCGGGATTGGCATCTATCCCTCGCTGATGCACAATAAAGCCGAGGAACTTTCCGGATATAATACCGAAGGTATATTTCACCGGGTTTAGGCACATCTTGTATTTCGTTAGCGTGTGGAATGTTTCTGCCAAATCGGGGAGGTGAGCCTCGATCTTTTGACTTTTTACTATCATGTCGTCGATGTAAATCTCCATGTTCCTTCCGACCTAGTCCTTGAATATACGATTTATCAGTCGTTGGTATGACGCACCGACATTCTTCAGCCCAAATGACCACTTTGTAACAGTAGGTGTCGTTGTGAGTGATGAAGGTTGTATTTTCTTTGTCTCTCAGGGCCATCCAGATTTGATTGTACCCCGAGAATGCATCCATAAAAGAGAGCAATTGATGTCCCGACGTGACATTTACCAGCTGGTCGATACGAGGAAGGGGATAACAGTCCTTCGGGCAAGCCCGATTGAGATCAATATAATCAACGCACATCTGCCATTTTCCATTAGCTTTCTTGACAAATACAACGTTGGATAACCAGGTCAAGTACTTCACTTCCTCGATGAGCTCCACATCCAACAGTCGAACGACTTCGTCTTCTACAGCCTTCTGTCGGTCGGGAGCGAACTTGCGCGGGCGCTGCTTCACGGGTTGGGTGCCGGGGGTGATGTTCAAGTGGTGTTGAGGGATCTCTGGGTCGACCCCTGGCATATACTTTGGAGACCACGCGAAGACATCCTCATTCTTCCGCAGGAATTCGACCAATTGGATTCGCTGGCCCTCCGCGAGTTTCGATCCGACCTTCACCAGCCTGTCCGGGCGGCTTGTATCGAGGGGCACCTTCAGGACTTGCTCCGTCGGGTGGGGATCCCGAGTACTATCTTCAGGGTTTTGGGGAACCGCAGTGGTTGATTGAACCTTCAGCTTCTTGGATAATGTTGTTATCGTTAAATAGCATTGCCTGGATTCTCTTGGGTCACTCCTGATTCTCTTGGAAACTTTAGGAGCCAGTGATAGGTCGAGACGATCGCCTTGAGCCGGTTGAGGGTCGGGCGCTCGATGATGGCGTTGTACGCTGATGGGAGCTTTACCACCATGAACAACACCATAAGGGTCTTTGACCTTGGTTCTCCTCCGAACATGACAGGAATCGTGGTTGCCCCCAAGGGAGAGACGAAGTCCCCGGTGAACCTTGTCAAGGTAGATGTTAGAGTGACGAGATCTTTGTCGGTCAACTCCAATTTTTGAAAGGCGTCAAAATATAAGATGTCGGCCGAACTTCCCGTGTCAATCATAACTCTTTTGACATAGGCATTAGCCATACGGATTGAGATCACCAATGCATCATCATGGCATGGGTACTCCTCGCCTCCCGACTTGAATGTGATGTCGAGGTCTTCGTCATGCGTCGGCCTCTTCCGGACCTCAGATCATGCATAGGCCTTGCGCGCCGAGGAGCTGTCAACTCCTGAGGCTAGCCCTCCGAAGATGATGTCGATTTGCTTCCCGACCAGACCTTTGGGTCGGGGCGACGAGTCACGAGGGGGTCGACTATCGGGGAGTGAGGATTGGTTGCGGACATACCGACGCAAGTGTCCGCGCCGGATGAGGTCTTCGATTTGATATTGCAGGTCACGACATTCCTCCGTGTCATGGTCGTATTCCCTGTGAAAGCGACAATACCTCCTTTTGTTGCGCCTCTCAGAGTACGACTTCATTGGGTTTGGAGCCTTCAAGAGGCGCTTCTCCCGAATTTGAAAGAAGATTTTTGTTCGAGTCGAATTGAGGGGAATCGGGGGGGTCTTGACGATAACATGCCCGACTGTCCTCCCTCCTCTTTGGTGGTGGTGGGGAGTGTCCTCGGGGCTGCTCCACCCGGGGGCGCTTCGTCTCGTCCCGCTTGCCTGCCACCAACGTCTCGGCGGCCATGTATTGATGCGCCCGTTGCAGCATCTCGGGTAGCATTGCAAGCGGTCGCTCGATCAGTGACCAGAAGAACCTCGATGGTCTCAGTCCTGTCAAGAATGCCTGGATGGCTAGGGATGGATGGAGATCTGGAATTCCTTGGACCTGTGAGGTGAATTGTCCCACAAACTGAGAGAGGGGCTCGTCGCTCCCTTGGACCAACCCTAAGAGGGAGGCGGTGGTCGTTTTGGGGCGTGCACTCGCCATGATGTTTAATTCAAACTCTTTTGCCAATAGATCAAACGAAGATATAGAAGCGGGTTTGAGACGAGAATACCAGGTCCTAGCCGGTCCTCTTAGGGTGGTCAGGAAAGCCCGACACATCAGCACGTCGGACGTGTCATACAGGGTCATCTGGGCACGGAATGCAGCGATGTGCTTTGTCAGATCGTCGCTACCATCGTAAGGCTCGAGGGTTGGGAGTCTAAAGGTGGCCGGGAGAGGGTTGCCTTGTATCTCAGGAGTGAATGGGGAACCGCCTTTAGAGCTTTCTCTAATCTCCCTTCTTGATTTAAGGACCTCCTTCTGGACCTCGTCGAGCCGCTGATGGACTTGGCGGACTTGTTCCCCCAAGGAGTCGGCGGTGTCAGACGATAGGGTGTCGGGGTCGGGGTCGGTTTGAACCGGATCGCAAGAGCGACTTTGCGACCAAGCTGGCGCGGCAGTCGGCAGTCGGGTCGGGTTGGGTCCCGACACGACCCCTCCGATGGTCAAGTTAGTTTAGATGTAGATTTTGCAATCCCTCTGCTCCGTATAGGTGCATGGGCTTTTATAGTAATGGTTACGGGGCACCCGTACTTGAGGTCCTTACTCCGCTTGTTGCTTACGATGCCGTCGTACTTCGTCGCAGCCTCCGCGGTCCTCGCGGTGAGGTGCGCGGCGTGCTTCCTGCCACTGGGGAATGTCGGCCTTGCCCCCCTTACCTATGTCAGGTCGGTCGTATGACAGTTGACCCTCCCATGCTTGTGTCAGGCCGGGCCCAATCATGTCGGGTCGGCCACGTCGTTGGTCCAACTGTCTGAGGGCACAGGGATGTGACAGCTAGGTCAACATTCGTCATGTCGAAACCCATGTACGTAGGGTTTATCCGAGGTGAAAGCATCAAGCTCCAAGAAGGTCATTTGAGGTGCCTCAACACGAAGATCGAGGTTAAGAGAGATTTTTTAAGCTGATCTCTCTTACGCTCAAATTAGTAACTCGAGGTGTATGAGTGCAATTGTCAATAATAAAAAAATGATCTCTTGATTGTGTTAAAAAAAAAGAGCATTTTTACTTGGTAGTGAAAGGATGAGATATTCTATGAAATATTTTATAAGGAGACAATATTTAATTATCTCTAATAGTTTCAATTTGGTTTTTTTGTCCACGTAGGTGATAAAGATATAGATAGTTCATAACCGCCTATCTTGAATCGATGTCGATACAAGCATACGAATGTAAGATAATTTTTGTCTACTTCTAGTCTGAATGCCTGATGGAAGACATGTCCCATGGTAATTGATTGATAATATAATAAGTATTATTCTTGAAAGATTTTTTTTTATATTTTAAGTACATAATGTATTTTATATATTATGGTAAGACAATGCATGTCAAATGCTATATCTAATTGGAAAATCAAAAGATATTCACTCTCACTCATTTGAGTCAATGATGGGTTAATCACTCCTCAAGTTGATTATAGTTTCAAATTGTCACATCCTTTAAGAAGATTTCATTGAGTAAGATGTATCTTAAAAGAACAAAAAATCCTATATATGTTGTATTCTTAAGTCGATCGTATCCTTAAAACATTCATGTTCTTCAAAAAAAATTATGATAGCTCAGTTTAGTCTCATGTCGAAAGTGGGCTAAACCTTACAATGCCGATAAATATATTATTATTAATTTGGCCTTAAACGTCTTAGGTTAATGGTTTAGATTAAATAAAATTATAATAGGGTTAGTTATCCTATTAGGCCAGATAATGAGAATTGATATCAGAGCCAATATAATATTAAGTTATAATGACAGAGTAAAAAAAGATTAATTGTGGATGGGGCTAGAGTGAACATTATAACATAGAGTTACAATTGGGTTTTGTCTAAGCCTAACCTTGAGTGGTTGATTTAGTCTCACATTCTAATTGAGCTTGATCATTTTAATAATTCAGACTCAACAAAATTATTATGTTAGTTATTATATTATCTAGTCGAACCCTTCCTTTTTCCTTTGTTAATCATAACATTATTTATCTCATCTAATCTATCAAAATTATTTAAACTTATTACATTGGATATTTTATGTATATATAATAAGAAGATTTGTTGTGGAAACCTTCTTATGTAAAAAGACCTCATCGTTAGTAAAATGATTTTTTTTTTAAAAAAATTTCTTTCTCAGAAGAAAAAGAAGATATTGATATATGAAATCCTCTCATAATAGATTGAGTAGAAGAGATGCCTAACCTCACTAGATTGTACGAGAAATCTTTTCTCAATAAATGAGAAAAAAGAGAAACATATTATGTGAGCCTATTCTTGAACAAACATCCTGTTTGACTTGCCCATGTCAGGTGAAGCACAAATAAAAGACAAAAAAAGTGGGCTAAGTGGAAGAAGAAGAAGAAGAAGAAGAAGAAGAAGAAGAAGAAGAAGAAGAAGAAGAAGAAGAAGAAGTGAAACCCAATCACATATCGATCGAGTTAAAGCTTACCCAAAACAATCAACTGAGTCAACTAATAATGGGTTGACTGAGGCCTAACCAACCTAAGTTGGACCAACCAATTCTTGACTCAAGAGTGACCATTTGTAGTAAAACAAAATTTTTAGGACCCCTTTTATGTCCCCTCGAGACTTAAACTAATATATCTCTTTTATGTGTAAAATATTTTATCACTATGTCATTTAACCACATTAAAAATCAATAATATAAATTCTTCACACACCCGATGTTATCTAAATTATTTTACAATGTAGATAACATTGTGCTCTCAATTGGGCATGTCTTTATCTCGAAGCACATACAAATAATATGACCATTTTTTTTTTTTTTTACTTATTGGGGCTCAATAATGACAAAGAACCAATTAAAAACGCCAATCAATATAACACCTAAAGAGAGTAGTCCTTATCAAAGCGATGGTTATAAAATTTTATAATATATAAAATAGTCTATCTAGATATATCTTTATCATGAACTCATTAAATTGAATTTATGATATTTATCATCCTTAAGTAACAAGAATAAAACTGACTTAATCTTTGTTGCACACAAAATGCAATCTTTTGATGGAACAAACTAAAATAAGATATGAGATATGAATATAAATACAAATATTTTAAAAAAAATTTCTTTTCTAATCATAAATCTCATATTGTATTAGGAATAACTTCTGTCCTAATTCTAAAAGCGATAACACTTGGAAACGAGCCAAGACGAAAGTCTAGCTGATGATAAAAAAATAATCATATCATAGATATAAATTTAAGAGATTTTAAAACACATAAATTTTTTTTAAATATATATTTTAAGTCAATTTCTAATCTTTTCATAGGTACCATTAATTACATTGACTATAATTATAAAAGTTAAAAAAAAACTCATGTATATATATATATATATTTTGGGATGATTTCTTGGAAAAAGCCTAAGTTTTGGGGTTTTTTTTTTTTTTGGATATCGTCCGTTCGCTATTTAAAAAATGCCCAGAGAGAGTCCATACTTTTTAAAATAATAAAAATACTATCAATTTAAATTTTTGAGGTTTCATAAAAAAACTTAATTGGATGGAACCAGCCAAACCGGGTTCAATGTCAAACCGGACTGGTTATAGTATTTATGGTTCAACGGGACCTGTTATAGTATTTTTTTTTTTTTTGTTATTGAATTGAAAACATCATAACTTTATTCAAAAACATGATAGTTTAGATGTAATTAATTCGAATTCATATAAGTACTAGTTATTAATATTATTATATTATTTGAGTTTTTATAAAATATTCTATAGAAAACACTACAACTGAGGAATAACTGCTCTAAATATAATAATACAAACTAACTTTATCTATTTTTATTTGCTCAATCATAAAAAAAATAAGAATTTAACTTTAATATTGTATTTGATGCCTCTAGAAAAATATTATAAATCTATACAGAAATATTTTAATTAAATTGATTAATCTTATAGATATCCAATGGGAAGGGCGAGAGAGTGAATCTTTTGTCAGAGGTATTTTTCAGAAATAAGGGAAAAGAGGGCCACTGTTTGAGGAAAAATCAAAAGAGGGGTATATTTATAAAAAGAAAAAATAAAAATAAAATCTAAGTTGAATTTTTTTTTTTTGAAAATAGATCCTATTTTTTTTTAGGAAATAAACAATATTTCAAGACCAATTAAATTATACAAGATATATATTATTTGCCCACTTAAATGGCTGACCGAGCTCACATTGCGTGAGTATTTTTGGTTCTCGGCAATTAATTGGTCAATTTATATAAGGAGCGCCCTAAAAAAAGAGGGAAAAGTTAAAGGCAGTCGGAGACATTTCGCTCACGCGTTCCTGAATAAAATTAGGGTTTCTGCTTCTTCCTTCCTTCTCGTTTCTTTCTTCCCAACGACGACGACGACTCCATCCGTCCCGGGGGGTTTGAAGTGGTGTTCGTCAGGTATCCTTCTTTTCTAATTCCTTTTCCCTTTCTTTGATCATTGCTTGTTCTTTCTTGGGTTTCGAAGATTTGTTGATCTTGAAGCTCGTTTCGTGTCGCAAGGGTGCAATCTTCTGGGGTAGCTGCGTCGATCTGTTTCGTTCTTGAAGACTTGGGTTGAAAAAGGATCCGGATTTGCTTCCCGAATTATGCGATCTTCGTGGGCCGATGCAGTCGCGAACGCCGAGACCTCGGCGGCCGTGGCCAGCGCCTCTCCGAACAACGTTGCCCCCGTCGCCGTAGGCCCCTCCCGCGGTGGTCGCGCTGCCTACGTCCCTCCTCATCTTCGCAACCGTCCGCCGTCCGTTGAGTCTCCGGCGTTGCCCCTTGCCGACGGCCCATCGGGCGCTAGGCAACCGCCTGCTTATGGTGCCCAGCCTGCCGGTGGAAGCCGATGGGGCAGCGGCCCCATCCATGATGTTGCTCGCCCTGGCTTTGGTGGCGGCAGAGGTGGAGGCGGTGGTTGGCACTCCCGGAGGGAGCACGAGGCCAACCCTTTTGTGAACGATGATGACACCGCCGAGGAGGCATTCGATATCCAGGAGAATTCTGGTATCAACTTTGACGCCTACGAGGACATCCCTGTAGAGACGAGCGGTGACAATGTGCCTCCACCAGTGAACACATTTGCTGAGATTGATCTGGGTGATGCCCTGAATGAGAACATCAGACGGTGCAAGTATGTGAAGCCTACCCCTGTCCAGCGCTACGCAATCCCGATTTCGCTCATGGGTCGGGACCTGATGGCCTGTGCTCAGACAGGTTCGGGAAAGACGGCAGCTTTTTGCTTTCCGATCATAAGTGGGATCATGAGAGGACCGCCTGCACAGAGGCAAAGAGGATCGAGGACCGCTTATCCGCATGCACTAATTTTATCACCTACCCGTGAGCTGTCCATTCAAGTATGATTCCTCCAATCCCTTTTACAGGGAAATGCTTTTTTGCTTGTTTAGTCGATTATTCTTTCCATTTGCGTGTATGTCACCTTTTATTCTGTTGGTTTTCGTTTTTGCTACATCTAAAGATACACGAGGAGGCTAGGAAGTTTGCCTATCAGACTGGTGTCAGGGTCGTCGTTGCCTATGGTGGGGCTCCAATCAATCAACAGGTCTTTATTAGTTATTACATGTTTTTCTTGTTGGCACTTGCTTTGTGGTTCTCTTAGTAAAATGTAAATTGTGGGATGCTGTTCTAATATCTGATTATTGTTATCTACAGATTAATTAACTGTCGATTACAAATGGTACATTTTTTTTTTAAACTTGAATTCATTGCTGGAGGAATTGAAATGGAAACTAAAATATATTATTCGATTTGGATAACTTACTGGTTCCTTTGGGGTAATCCATCAGGTTGACAAATTTCTGCTCTTGAGGATTAGATTAATCGTGATCTGGAAAAGCTTTCTTGTTCGAGAATAGTTGGCAAAAAAACAATAAAGGAAGGAAAATGAATCTTAAAATGATAGAGATTGTTACTATGTTGTGCAGTTTGTTCTGATTGTTCTTCTCTTTTCTGTTGATCTAGGTGTCGATTTCTAATAGAGTAGAAACCTTTGTTGTGATAGAGGTTGGAGTGTGAACAAATAAAGTGAATTCTTTCCTATCTAGGATAAAAAATGCTTGTGCATTATGAACTTTTTGGATTTAAAACCCATGTCCCTATTTGTCTTCCATAGCTGCTAAATGTATGCTAATACACCTTTAAGTTTTAACAAACAATTATAAGTTTTGACCTATATTGGAGGCTCCTTATTTTGCTGAAATATATCTTTTGAAGGCACCACAAAATGGCTGAAGGTTATGTCCAAACTCCAAACATTGCAATTATTTACAATTTTACATAAAAAAGTTATTAACTGTGAGATAAATAGCTTAAATCTGATGAAACCACTATAGTATAGCTCTATCGTTGAGTGGGTCACATGGATGACTGGTGGTCACAACAAATATATGACAATGAGTGTATGCTGTCTCTTGCCTTTTCAATTTTGCTTCTTTGTTAATTTCTGGTGCTGCATTGACTTGCTGTTTTTGGAAAGATGCGATGGATACTTCTTTGAGACTAGCTGTTGTTACCTTTTCATCTGAATCTTCACCTGTTTGTTGCATGGTTACACTTGTGTTTTGTTTATAGGTGTACCCTCAAGTGACATGTAAATATTTTCCAGATACAGTTCCTTAAACATAACACCACAAGATTTTTAGTAGCAGTATGCTTGTACTATAAATGAGAAAACTGTTTTGAGGTTGATATTTATTTCAGAAATGGATCAATTTGGTTGTCTTTAACAAAGTTCTGGTAGGCATGATTCAGCCAAATTGTTCACTGGGAAGTGTTTCGTAGGTGTAATAAGTGGAATCAAACTATCTGGCCATGGTGGAACATATCTATATTCATGAGAAGGGTCTCCTTTGCAATTGTTTAACATTTTTGTTGGCCAGACGAGGTCTTTAGTAGGACTAAAGGACCCTTAGCAATCTTTCTATTGACCTAAGGGTGAAACAAAGGTGTGTGGAGAATGACAAACCTTCAGAAACAAGACATCATATTTTAAAGTGAAAATCATAGAATAACTAAGAGGGAATGATGATAAATATGTAACTTTAGAAGATGGTTTTATTTTGTTTTGGACAGAATTATATGTGAAAATGTTGAACAATGAGTAAGTAGGAGGAATAGTAACTTGAACGAAAATTAAATGAAATCTCAAGGATGAATATGAGAAACTGAATACTTGACAAGTACAAGATGAGGGGAATGGAAGAGAAATAAATATGCTGAGAAGAAAAGAGGAAAGGAGAGACAAAGAACAACAAGAAGAGTGAGGATAAGGAAGAGAGGTAAGAATACAATGGCTGATCCTGTTGATATGATATATTATTGTATGTGTTATTGTAATTGTTTCTTTTTTATTTTTGGATTAATTGTCTGATTGAACAAGCAAATAGAACTTCCAGTAGCTTCTTGTCAACTGAGGAGCATATTACAATATTTTTATGTCATTCAAAAGTTGGCTCTAAGTTCATTTTTTTGTCCATGATTGTAAATTAATGTTTGTGGCATTATTGGATGACAACTCCTAAATGGAGCTCCTTATCCAACTATTTTGTATCTCTAAATTTGACTAACCTTTTCCAGTATGATTAGATATTGTAGAGTAACAAGGAATTAAGATACTGGAATTTTTATGAGTCTTTTCCCCTCATTTTCTAGAGTTATGCTTCTTTTACTGATTATATATCTGCAGTTGCGAGACTTGGAAAGGGGTGTTGAAATTCTTGTGGCAACTCCTGGTCGTCTAGTGGATCTGCTTGAGCGAGCTAGAGTTTCATTGCAACATATTAAATATTTGGCTCTAGATGAGGCTGACAGAATGCTTGATATGGGCTTTGAGCCACAAATTCGAAGAATTGTTGAACAAATGGACATGCCTCCATCTGGTCAAAGGCAGACTATGCTGTTCAGTGCCACATTTCCAAAAGAAATACAGGTTTGTCTACCACTTTGTTAAAAGAATTTTGTCTGGTCACTTGGTCATAATATGTAGCATTGCTGTTATAGAATATGTGGCAATCTTCTACATGTCACTATGACCTAGATAGCATTATTGTTATAGAATATATGGTAATCTTCTACATGTTATTGTGACTGCTTCTATTAATGATGTGTGATCTTTTTATAGTTTGGGGAGTGCTATCTTTTTTTCAGCATTGGTAAGTATTGGTTCTTGATTCAGATTCTTAGGAGACATGACAGAAATGTGGAGCATTTGCATTGTCGTGTAGGATATCTTTACCCGAGAAGAGCTATATATTCTTTTTCAGATATCCATTATTGAAATTCTATTCCTTGTACGACTTGTGCAATTAACCTAGAAAAAAAATTTGATTATGATTATATTTTAGATCTACTTATACAGCATCTGAAGTTATTTTAGATCAAATACTATTGTCGGATGCTGTTATAAATGCATTGCTGGTGATCTTCATTGTCATTGAGATAAGCTGGAGAGAAGTTCCTTTTTTCTTTTTAAATGATAAGTGTGGTGGACCATTGTCATTGAGATAATCTGGAGAGAAGTTTTCTTTTTTCCCAAATGGTAAATGGTATGAGTATGAGATTTGATCTTGGACTTTCCTATCAAACAATCAAAGTCTTAACCAGATAGGCTAGCCGCCATTCTCGCTGGAGAAATAAATTGTTTGAATAAAAAGGACAAAGAATAATAGGAATTGTTAATGGTTTGATAACTAGGGACAATGCAGAGAGAGAAGTGAAGATGCTACTGCCTTAAATGAGAACTGTCAAATTTCTTAATATTAATATCTTTGACTAGGTTGTATGAACGACTGTGGTAAAGCATACCTAAGCAGTTTCTTGATGGATGAGAGTGGCAGGTAGAGAAGATTCAATATTTGCTGCATTACAGAAGTCCCGGTTGGAAAGTTGAGCACATTTTTTGGTGTTTATTTTTTATAATATATGTTTATGGGCTATTGGTTCATTACCTGACTATTTGCAGCCTTTGATTCTGCTTCTTTAGAAATTATTGAGCCTCAGAATATGTTTACACTGACAAGTTCCAATTTTTTTCGCTTGCCTACATTGTTGTATTGTTTTTTTTTCTTTCTTTAAGCAACTATTGATCTCTAAGATATATCTACATGACATGGTTAATTCTTGCAGAGTTTGGCTTCTGATTTCCTTTACAATTACATCTTTCTTGCTGTTGGAAGAGTTGGTTCTAGTACTGATTTGATTGTTCAAAGAGTGGAGTTTGTACTTGATTCGGACAAAAGAAGCCACCTTATGGACCTACTCCATGCCCAAAGAGACAGTGGTGCCCATGGAAAAGTAAGACCAACCTATTTACTGCATCCTTATTTGGTCTTAAAATTTTGTGTGTCTCTGTCCACTCAAAGTGCTCAGATACTCTAATTTTCTTTTGTGTGTTATTTTCTTGGTAATATTAGCTTGTATTAATTGTACCTTTTCTCAGCATTGTCTGATTTTTTTTTTACTTTAATTGCTGCAGCAAGCTCTAACTTTGGTCTTTGTTGAGACAAAAAGAGGAGCTGATTCATTGGAACACTGGCTTTGTATGAATGGGTTTCCTGCAACCACTATTCATGGGGACAGGACTCAGCAGGTAATTAAATCTAGTAGTGGCTGAATTATCAACGTGACTTGTCTTGTTAGCTCAGCAATACTTCTAGAAGCTTATTTCTTGTACATCTTGGATTCCATAATGTTTATTACTCATCTTACTTGGACCTTTTTGTTCTGGACCATATATTCTGCCATGCTGAATGCTACAGAAGGTGACCATTTTTTTATCACTTTCTCTGCACTAAATTCAGCAGTATGAAAAAGTATGGTTTTTGTTTATTCTTTTTGAAAAAAAATCTATTGGATCTTGATAGTTCCATTTGAAGGTTTCACTCCAATGGCAATGTTAGATTTCATCTATCTGTCTCCTAATCATTTGAGAACTAAACTGCGGGTTCATTATTTTTTAGTTCGTTTCTCTTCTCACTCATATTTATTATATCATGTAATCATGTTCAAATGTAATAAACTGAAACACTGTGTTTCAAGAAACCATGGTGGAGCTTGTTGTGACCTCACTGAAACTCTTCATCTGCCGCAAGGTGTTCTTTCTTTCTCTTTCATGTGAGACATAAGAAGTATAGAAGCTGATTCGTGAGTCTAGCACTAGCTTACACATTTTAAATCATGAAAGCAACTTGATGAAATAAATAGAGGACTATAAGTGAAACAAGTGGAATTCACATATGTTTAAAATAACACAAATGGTCATTGTTGAGACTGGAAATCTGTAGAAGGTTAGATTAGAAATGAAATAGGATTAGGAATGAAATAGCACTAGAGAACAAATTTTTAATCAATTATTTAAAAGCAACTCGAGGAAGTCAAAAGAAGATTAGAAGTGAATTAAATGAAGTTTCCTTATGTGCAAAATAACACAATTGGTTGTTGGTGAGAGTGGTTAGCTGGTGTATGCTCATACATATAAATGTGTCTGAGTTCTCGCTATTAACTTTAAAAGATTTCTTATTAATCAAGGAGCACTTTAATCAGGGAGCTTTTAACTTAAATGTGTATAAATGTTCACTTTCACAAGTTGCAGCACTTTGATTTTTCTTCAGAGGAGCCCAAAGAGATGGCAATAAGAGAGCAAAGATACATTGCAGAATGTTTGTCCAACAGAATAACTTTTGTTATCCGAGCACCTATCTCCCATTGAGAGAAAGAGAAACTGAAAATGTAAAAGAGCATAGCAGGATTCAAAGAATAGGTGGTAAATGAAATCTGTGGATGCAAACTGAACAATTGAAACTAGGACAAGAATAAGTCTGCATTATAACACAAAAAAATCTTCCACATGCTGTTGATGCATTTAATCAAATTCAAGTTGCAAGGTACATACAAGGTCGAATAAAGATTGTAGTTGATGAGATTGAAGAATGCTATATAGCCCAGGTGGTGACTTGTGACACTGATTTTAAGGTTGCTGAACATTTAGACATGGTCAATATTTTTTTAAACATTGAATAGCCATGGCTTATATCTAATGATAAGAACATTAACGACAACCAACCAGTGAAGAAAATTCGAGATGCAAGGTACATACAAGGTTGCATAAAGATTGTTGTTGATGAGATTAAATAATGCTATATAGCCCAGGTGGTGACTTGTGACACTGATTTTAAGGTTGCTGAACATTTAGAAACATGGTCAATATTTTTTTAAACATCAAATACCCATGGTTTATGTCTAATGATAAGGACATTAACAACATCCAACTAATGAAGAGGACCTTGGCGGAAGTGCAATAGATTATCTATTTTATCTGTAATCCTGGGTGTATGCCTTGATGAAATGATTTAGAAATTCATATTATTTGATGTCACTCACTTTGCTAGTAATTTCATCTCCTTGAGGTCCAATTAAAAGCGATGTGACTCAATGTTATATTTACATTAACTAGTTTAGCTATCGTTTTGCGAGCTCATTCTAATAGATCATGGAGAAGCATGTTTAGTTATCGAGATTCTGGAATGCAGTGATCAACTCTATAATTTTTGTTTAGTCATTTTACTTAGTCCTAGGTTAGGTTTACACGGAAAAGAGATTGCAAATGGACTACACTTATATTTGATGAGAAGATCATGAAGCATTTTTGTCCTCTAAATTTTGTGATGTAGTGTTTGATGTCATTGTAACCGTTGAACGATTTACTTAGTCCTGTGCAAGGTTTACATGGAAAACAAATCATGGATGGGCTACATTAACCGCCTTGAATCCATATTGTTAGGTAGGTGACTATGAAGATTCTTCTTGATCCTGAGAGATCTAAGCCCTTATTTTGTATCATTGATCAAAGATGAGATAGATGTTTTGGTAAAAGAGAATTTTTAATTTTCTTATTTTTATAATTCATAAATTATGATATGCATATTTTAATAAAGATCAAAATGTTGGATTGTTGTAATCCACACTAGTACCAATATAATCTGTTCACTGAAGTTGACCTGTTATTTACCCTTTTTAGAATCATCGTTGGGTCGGAACTAAATATCACTAATACGACCTATGCTATTAGTGAGGTAAAGGATTTCGTTATGTAGTCTTTTGACATGTAAAATTAATATAATTCCCTATGACCTATAAGGGAT
Source organism: Ensete ventricosum (assembly GCA_029747655.1). Taxonomy (NCBI): domain Eukaryota; kingdom Viridiplantae; phylum Streptophyta; class Magnoliopsida; order Zingiberales; family Musaceae; genus Ensete; species Ensete ventricosum. Next base: position 6,828,850 of record JAQQAF010000005.1, on the reverse strand, counting down.
GCTTGTCTTGCGAGTGGCTCAGTCATCTAGCATACCGAGGTATGATGCCAATATAATGTGTTATGGTAACACAATTCTCAAATAAAATTCTTGTATGTTGCAATCAATTAAACATTATTAAATTTTAATTGTTTGATTGTAATTTTGTAGATGAGTGTTGGCTTCAATGTGGAGGATCCACACATTTACTACAGGAAAATATGGTGTGAATCCTATCGTGTGAATCCTATCACAAATTGCACCAATGGTTGAAAGTGTAATTAGTCTACCTTGTCCTTGATACGCAAGAAAATTCACAGTCGGCTTTCATATAGATGCTTGGAGAAATTGGTTTACATTCACAAAAAACCAGGACGCTTCACCTGTTGATGATACATTAGATTCACCACATCTAGGTTCATTTTGGATCAGATTGAAAACAATGACCAATAGGGTGAGGCTCCTCCTCAGCATGAGGACTAGCTTCTGTTCAAAGTTAATTTTTGTTCCCTTGTCAAACTCAAAAGACTGGAAGAAGCTAACAGATGAGATGGTGATGTCTTAGATACACCCGGCTCATATCTGTATCAAAGGCTGACTTCTTGACTCTGTAGCCCAATTTTTGTTAGAATTAACTGGAGTTGGCCAACTATGGCCAATAATAGCTAATTTGACAGATTCAACAGAAGAAAGTAGGGAGGAGTGGGCTAAGAAATATATGGAGGCAATCAAATTTGGTGAGTTTGAAGAAACTAGCTGTTGAATATGGTGATGGTCTTAGATACACCCAACTCATATTGGTTCATCAAAGGCTGGTTTATTGACCTCAACCAAACTTCAGTAACTTTGGTTAATTCCAGCTAGCTTGACATGTTAAAGAAACAAAAGAGTGGGTGGGAGAAGAAAAATAGGGAAGCTAAAATGGAGGAAAGGAAATGGAGCTGCTGACTAAAACTTGAGATAGAGGCACAACTACTATAATATTTTATATTTGATGCAACCATTGCATTTGTCGTCTATTACCATTGTTGAAATGTTCATCGTCTATCACCAAGAAACCCAGAGGAAAGAGCATTAGAAGATGAAAGGGGAAGTCAAGAGTAATTCTTAATCTCTTATATAAATAGAAATTCCAACCCGAAGATGTCAGAAGACTCGTAATTAATTTCAAATCTCATGAACGTTCTCTTCAAATGAAGTTTCATTTTTTTTACGACAGCTCATTCAATTGTTTTTTCTTTCAAAGGCATTGCCCATGAATCATGAGCTCCATCTCCCTCTCTGCATTGTCCAATTACCATCGCTAGACTATTATTGCAGTGTCCACCCATTGGCTACGTCATCTCCAAGATGACTCCTTTCTTCTTCTAATTACCATGATACATGCCAATGTACCATGTACCAGAATGCTGGCATTGACCGGACTTATACAGATTCGGCCATTGGTATAGGCCTGATATCTGAAATTGCATTCCTTGAATTGATCTAATGGAGAAGTATCAAGGATACAAGTTTCATCATTATCTTCAAGATCAACAGAAAATTGTTTTTTTTGTGTGATTTGGTTAATATTTTATAATTGCTTTTAATGAATTATTCCCTATTATTTGATAATTTTAATTTAAATTATTTTCTTGTCTATTCTCAACTTAACCAATGTGATTTTACTGGTTCATCTGTGCTGATTTTTGTCTGTTTTTAATCGATCTTGGTACTGATCTTATGAACTATGGTTATGATGGACCATAATATTAGTTCTCATGGTATTGTGTGTATTTTGGACTTTGAAGTTCTAGCCTAATCTCTGACAATAGAGTAATAATGCAAAAAAATTAAAAAATCAAACTGAAGAACTTGTGTGTATTTGTTTGTAGAGGTTACTAGATTTGCAATTCCTGATAAATCTGCCAGTGCAGTGAGTGATGCAGATAAATCCAAATTGAATCTCTTCCTTTATGAAATTAATGGTGAACTTAACTGAGGGCCATGCAAGTTGAAGATTTGCGTCTTTTTTATGTTATATATGAAAACATATGTCTCACCTGTAACTTTTGCAGTTTTAATATTGTTGTTCTTGCAGTCGTCTTTTTCACAATATTAATTTAGCTAACTTTGCTCGTGGGTTGATGGATGACATGTGCCTTCAAGTTTGCAAATACAGACTATTGTCCATAAAATCATTAAGTTAAAAATATGTACAACTTGAGAGCTATCAAATTGTCAGGAGCCTTCTCACGTCAGATGACTGATAGTGCTGTGTTGAGTTTTATTTGATGTTTTTTTTTCTCCAGATCTTTAGAATGCTGTCCCCTTGAGAGTACTTAATAAGCCTTTGTTAAAAGAAGTTCTCAATTGACAAATCATCTATTCATTTTCAGGAAAGAGAACAGGCTCTGAGATCTTTTAAGAGTGGTGCAACTCCAATTCTTGTTGCAACAGATGTTGCAGCCCGTGGGTTGGACATTCCTCACGTGGCACATGTTATCAATTTTGACCTCCCCAATGACATTGACGATTATGTGCACCGAATTGGAAGGACTGGCAGAGCTGGAAACACTGGTCTGGCCACTGCCTTTTTCAATGAGAGTAACTCATCCTTGGCGAGGTCATTGTCTGAGCTCATGCAAGAAGCAAACCAGGAGGTGCCACAGTGGCTTTCCCGCTTTGCTGCAGCTCGTTCTTATGGTGGTGGTGGTGGTGGTGGTAGAAACCGGAGATCTGGTGGAGCCCGCTTTGGTGGTCGTGACTTCAGGAGAGAGTCCTTTAGCAAGGGCGGGGGAGGAGATTATTATGGTGGAGGCAGTGGTTATGGAGGAGGATCATATGGGGCATCTTCAGGTTACGGGGGTGGATATGGCAGTTCAGGGGTGACAAGTGCTTGGGATTAGTATGGTCCATGTTCTCCCTTTTTCCAGGAACACAATTTTAATTGGTTTCCACACTTGTAGGATCAATTTAGCAACTATTCCATTGGTGTTTTCTGCTCATTCAATATTCTCTCTTCTACTAATTGGTTCCCCGCTGCAGGAACGGATGTATGGTTGTCGTTTGGATGTGGAGTTGTGGTGCGACTATCAGGTTCTAGTGGGCTAATTTTGGATCGCTCTTTTCTTTTTTGTTCTTTTTGTTTTTTCCATCCTCCTCGAATCAGTGGGAAGGTGTATCATGTTTGGGGCTGCTATTTTCATAGCAAAACATTGCTGTTTTTGGCTGTTTAAGCGGTGGGGAATCGAACAAGAGCAAAGAGTTTGGCTTTTCTAAATGGTCAATTTACCTGTCAGAGTTGTTCTTGTAAATTCTCAGAACATCGAATAAGCGTCGAGGGAAGAGAGAAGGGATGTTACAATATTTGATCTTGGAGTCGTCGTGTGCGCATTATGATGCCTGTATTATTATGATTTGAAGAACCTGAGTATGTCTTACTCTCCAGGAATTTAGGATTTCGAGATAATTATTCGTTACCGTTGTCTGCATCGTAAGTGGTGGTAATCTGTTGATGTTAAAACACACTGTATGAGGCGATGAGAATTGCTTGACAGCTGAATCAATAGCAGATTCCAATCCAAAATAGTTGGAACATCATAGTTATTTTGTTAATTGTGGGCAGCACTACCACCCCACCTTTTTGTTTACTGATGATGTTTGCTTGAGCTGCACCGGATTCTCATATAAACCATACATCCCCACTTGGATCAATCGGATGGATTAAAAGATTGGCAGTCTTCTCTCCCCTCTGTGATACAAATCCTAAAGCATGCACCGGATTCTTCCTCCCAACCTTTCTCTCTTTTTTGTATGTTTAGGTGTACCGACATATTATACATCAGAATCGATCCGATCCGATTCGCATATCGTATACTTTAAACGATATAACGTATCGTATCGTACAGAATAGAACGGAGAGATTATGCTTGCATGTATCGATCGGATTGGACCTATACCGATCTAATTATTATGTTTAAGTGATCCGACACATGAAACACGAGAATGAATTATATTTGGATGTACCAACACATGATACGATAATATAATGAATTGCGATGGATTGATTCGAACAGGTTCAGTAATCAAAATTGCGCACTTTGAACACCATACATTATATTAGAAAACTCAGCAACACTACATAAAATATATAGTTTAGAAAACACAAGTGTGGAAAAATTGTTGATAATTTAGAGAACAAACCAACGCTGGCGGTTTTTTTTTTTTTTTTTTTTTTGTGTAAAAAGAACATTAAGTCAAAGAGTTTCAGCTATGAATGAACAGAGAAAAACCAACTGAAGCGCCCATAAACATTATATTCTACCAATTGGCAAAGCTGTAAGTTGCAGATTCACTAGCCATGCCAAGATCAGCAATGAGCCGCAGCGAAAAGAAGTATACCACGCCTCAAATTTATATACATAGGATGAACAGTTAGGTTTAGGACGTGCGATTGGACTCAACAGCTCACCCTCAGCTGGTTATCGCAGGTTGATAATAATCCTTCACTTTCTTTACGACATGAACTGATGATCATATGTATTTTTACATGTCAAAATAGAAGAAGTAACACAGAAGCAACGATAAATGCAAACGAGACAACTTGCAGATTTGAAGCCTTGCTGAGAGCGCCTACCGGTCCAAAGGCTGAACCGATTGTGGTACTGCCGGTTGTGCTGGTGCTTGACCCTGAGCTGCAATTGAAATCAAATGGTCATAAGAAACAAGAAGGGTATTCAATCTTTAAACAGCAGAGACTAAGAAATTCTCTGCCATCACTCACCTTCCAGAAAAGATGCATGAACCATGGCCTGGGAAGTGTACCCAATTAGGTAGAAGAAATGCCCACATTAGGGTTCCCGACAGAAAAAAAACAATGTTAAACTGATACCATAACAATGTAAGATACCACCAATACATCCAGTCAAACTACTAACATGTATATGTGGAGAAATAAAAGGCACTGTGTTTACATCATGATAATATATAGTAATAGCAGCTAGAAAAATTTACGTGTGATAGTAGGAAACTTATAACAAGTGTCAATCACTAAAACTAAATGTCGGCAGCATGAACTCTTGTTTTACCTCCTTTTTGCAATTGGGTTAATGGAATCCAGCCACCAAATACAAGGGAGTCAGAAATGAGATAACAAAATTGAGAACACGAAATATACTATATTGGCACAACCGAGTTCCCAAATTCAATTTTATCTTGAAAGAGAAAATAAATTAAGTACTGTTCAAAAGCAGCTAGAAAATTTTGGCAATTTTCCAATTACTCACCAAAAGGGGCAAAATTAGTCATAATATTCATCATAAGGCACTATTAATTTCCTAAAGATTGTCTTACCATATGAAATAAATAAAGGCAAAAACTGCTTATTATTACTCAAAAAACGAAAATGCATGTATGTGAAGTACATTATTACCTTTTCAACAGCAAACATGTCATTTGAGTTTTCTTAACTTCTTTTCCCCAAATTCCGCAATAGAACACAATAGCATAACACTAGTAATGATAATGCAAATAATTGTGATGGGTTATGATCACAAAAATAATTGACTAAGCATCTCATTGTAAGACCCAAGTAACATATAAGGCGAGTTGAAAAAAACAAATTCCAAATGGTTGGATAATTAAATTTCTAGAATAATGATGCAATGCAGAGTTAATAAAAAAGCACATTTTTCTGCATCCTAGAAGATATTTATGTTGATTAAAAGAATAACCCTCCAATTTGTTGGGAGATAGAAAGCAAGCAGAAATATGTCTTTAATAGGACAATAGAATGATCTATTGAGAATTCTGTTTTCCAAGACACCAAATTGGGATTACCACAAAACAAAAAGTTAGTGGACTCAGTGATGCTTTTCCATTTGGTCATAAATATCAAATGCCATCAGTTCATTCTGAAGGACAAGAGAAAAATAAGTGATGGAAACATATAGGCATCGACAAATGTGTTTGTTGGTGGAAGTAAGATCAGTGTAATTTCAGGGTTCCAAAGTTTTTCTTATGAATGCTATGTAAAACTTGTGAGTCATTTATGCCAATATAGAACTAAGTTCAAGATCACAAATGGAAACACCACCATCAACATATTTAATCAGTGGCAGAAGACAACCATCTAAATATAAAAAAATAAATGGTCGAAGTGGCATACTAGAAGGGTGGAAATGGAAGGCGACAAAAATCATGCTGAATATTAGTGCATGATAAATTACAAGTGTAAGAATGAGATTTAAGGTACTTTGTTACCAAGACAGAAGATGGTAGCAAAGAACACTGGTAGGGACAGAGGTCCATCTGTGTGTATGTAAGTAATAACAGGATAGTGATGGCAATTCGATAGAGATAGGCTACTGAAAAATGACATAAGAAGCATTGTGAAGAAGAGAAAAAGATGATAGTGGAAACATAATGAAAGCAACAGTTAAAAGTAGGATGTGTTCAGGGTTTTAATAGGGACCAGGGATTAGAGACCGCCTTCTATCGCTTTTCTGATAAAAAAGCAGTGAGGCAATGGATTACAAACACAAAAAAGAAGGCACAAGGGAGCAGCCATGTGGTATCCAATCGTAAAAACAGTTACATCCATTTTGAGTGAAAGGAGCTTACTGGGATCAGTAGTGGTAATCATGGCTGTGTTACCAAAGTTGCAGGTACCACCAGTTGTTTGAGTTCGGTGATAGTAATCATTGTATGCATAGGAGGTGAGGGCTACAAGATTGTCGGCTTCATAGCATGCTTGTCCTGGCTGGATAGCAGTGCAGTTAGCTGAACCAAGTCCGCAAGCCCAATCTAAACCTTTCTTCAGTGCATTGGAGTCCGCACTAGAATTTGCCACACAGAAAACTCCAACCAAACCTGTTGAATCAGCATTAGACTCGGCAATACGTCCAAAAGTCAAAGAATACAGTGCAGTCCCATTTGGAACATATATCCCCCAGTTTTTCTCAGAAACAGGTCCAGGTCGAAGATCCTCATTGAACAACTCAAGGACATATGTGCTAACTGATATCGTCGGTTGACTTGGTGTACCGGAACCATTCAGCACGTGATGTATAAGATTGCTGTTGTAGGTCAATGCATTGTCAATACTAGCATCTGATTCATTGGCGCCACCTAGTGATGGCCAACCAGACTCCGTCACAATCACAGGAATGCCAGAAAAATTGAGTGACCGCATCGAGTAATAAGCAGCATCGACCATTGCATCAAACATGCTTGTGTAGTGAAAATTTGTATTGGGGTCCACAATCTGATTGTTTGGTTTTAGAGGCTGGAACAGAGCATACTCTAGGGGAAAAATACCTTGTCCCTTGGTGTAACCATAATAGGGCTGTGCATTTAGCATGAAAGATGATCCTGTGTTCTTCAAGAACTGAAGATACTGATTCATTATGGAGTTCCATGATGAGTTGAAGGATGCTGTTGATGGAGGAAAATGTTTGGGAATCATGTCCATGGACTGTGGACTCGAAACTTTAACCTGAAAGTTAAGATTTGCGGCCAGAAGAGCAGAATGAAGGAACTGCATAGCTGGAATGAGTACAAGGGCTGCATTTGGGATGGTTGTCAACACCTCATTGCCAACAGCAATATAAGTGATGTTAGTTGCAGGAACAAAAGCAGCAACATTTTTGTTGATCCACGCAGCTGCTTCTGATTGAGACTCTCCTATCCGTAGTAGCTGATCATTGGGAACCCCGACTAGAACCTCTATCCCGGTGTTTGCCAGGGCATTCAGCATTTGGTGGTCAGCATCAAATAAACGTACATGTTTGATCCGCTGGGTTTTCAGAATTGACACAATTTCTGCTGCTGATGGCAAGCTGGACATCTGAGTACCAATATTAATCCCAATATATGCACCTAAAAAGTTTGCACCATCATCGATTCAAAGTATATTCAGAGAGAGAAAGAAAAAGCAGCAAACTACGAAAAGATAAAGAGTAAAAAGCTAGCTTGTACTAGTTTAAAAACAATTGGAGTGGTTCCAGAAGGTTCCAGAGTGATTCTAAGGAAAACTTTACTACTAACTAAACAAACTGAAATAAACAGAGGAGGCATTCCATGACTTTGTTTTTTGTTTGCACTGCACCAATGTACAAAGGATTTTTATGACTTCCTCCAAAATAAAATCAGAATAATAACAGCGAAAAGTAAAAGCTAACCTTTTTTCTTTTTTTTTTCTTTCTAAAAAATGATTTACTTAAGTTTTAGGGGAGAATAATCAATAAAAACTAAAGTAAGTTTTAAGGAAATAATCAAGAGATCCTCTAGTTGAACAGTTTAATTGGGCTTGTCCAATCATCACAACTCAAACTCCATAAGAAAAAAATATCTAGAAAATAAGAAATGAATAACAGGTCATTCTCACCAGAGAAACACTTATAATCTACTAACCAACAGGGAAATGGCAAGAACACATTATTCCATATGGATCAAGCTTCAGCAAAATCAAGAGAAACGAAAAACTACTCCTGGTTCTTGAAATGATCTTGGTCTAACACTAGTAGATGTAATAGGATCTAATATGAAGGATTTAAAAGTACATAAGAAAAGATTTTCCTATCCCAAATTGAAAACTAAAATTAATGGCAATAAACATACCTGAAGCACTTGAGAAGAGAAAGATAAGTAAAAATATAATTTTCTCCCATTTTCTCGACAGCATCTGGCTTAACAACTTCACAGTAAATACTTCAAAGATGCTTGCAACCTCAACTACCAAATTTAAGAATTCACAAGTTCAATAATGAAATAACAAGTAACTGAGAAATAATTTTAGATAAAAAAGCATACCAAAATATTGTGATAGATAAGCCACAGGTTCTCTTTCTTAAATTGTAACAACTCAGAGAACACTCAGAATATAAGACTGTGTCAATAATTCATGTATGACAACCAAGGGAGAAATAATTTAAAAGCTTGTGTGGAAATTTTAGCAACAAAGTAGAAATTAAAAAAAGCACATACTAGTGACTAGCAAAAGCTGCAACCAAGTGAGCAGTAGTATCTATGACCAGGTGATCATAATAATCAGTTTAACTAAAGAAAAAATCGAGGTTGATAACTGAAAAAAAAAAGATATAAGCCATAAATTATACAGGCTATATAACCATGAATTTCCATTAATAAGGGTAGCCAAATTTAACAAAATCTGTATTTTCAAAGTTTGGAGACTGTATAGAAGATATAGTGTAGTTAAAACAGAAATATAATTCGATATAGTGCAAGGTCAATCTCTCCCAGTCAAGTAATGATTTAAGAGGGAAAAAACACTTCTGGATGTGATCATGAAGATGAACAAATTGAAAGATTTGCTACTCTATCTCTGTTTCTTGTATACAGTAAAAAATATGAGAGAAATCCTAGTTAAAACAAGAAAGGTGTCAAATGTTGCTTTGCCGAAATCTGAAACCAATAGGAAAATATATGATTATTGATTCTCTATTGTCCCTGTCAAGTGGAAAAGAAATAAAGGGCTATAAGCTAAATCGAACATTTAAAAAGGTGTTAGACGTAGCGACCATGTTGAAGCTAGTGGATAGAGGATAAAATAGAAAAAGAGGTTAAGAGAGGATAAAAGAAAATCAAGTTGAGAGGAGGGATTTATCTCTGCAAATATGTATTTAGCCTCTCTTTGTCTAATCTCAACATTTTCCAATGTCCAAGTAAGTGATTCTCTTGCCTAATCTAGAAATGAAGTCTTTAATTTCAATGCCATGTGGTTGACATGAAGTTAAAAATCAACAGATGCAGAACTTTCCCTATCTAGTTACGGTAATCCAAATATTAGATGAGCCACCACAACCTTTAATTTTGCCTTGGCAGCAAACATGTGCTAGTAAAGTAACACACTGAAAACTGGCTAATGCGACACAATTGGAGAACATGCTTATAACTGGCATCAATATCTAAGATAGACAAATCATCAGTAATAGAATATACGAATTTGAATGGAAATAATTTATTGTGTGGGAAAACCAAACTGAAACATTATCTGAAGATTCTGAACCATAAGAGATGAAAAACTAGTGCAGAATCAACCTATATGATGTTTTATGCAGGGTATCAAATATTAGAATAAATTATATTTAAGACCTCTTGGCTGGCACAAGGGAAGTAAATGTATCTTATAAGCTCTGTATGCCTCAGGTTTGCCAAAAGTCCCAAAGTTCTTATGAGAATAGCATGGAAGAATGTAGTGAAGCTACCACTACAATTGCATCCACATTAAACTTAGATGTTGATGCAATATATTTCATAATCAGATCATGCATAACAATACAAAGTTCAACTACAAGGGAACTGATAAATTTGGAATTTGTTAGAAATTAGCCAGCTTTCTGATGAGGTAATGTTCTCACACAGCATAAGAGCTAAAAGACATACACAAGAGAGATGCCCTCCCAATTTTAGGGAATAAACGATATGGACAACTATAATTGGAACTTTTTTTTATTATGCTTCTATCCAGTCTTTCTCCATTGCTCATCTCTTCATCTAATAAAAACGTAAATTGATTAATTTACAAGATGGACAAGGAAATGTTAAATTAAAGTAGACAATTAAAAAATAAACTAAAGTTTACAGAAACAGGATAAGATTCAGAATCTGCCATGGAATTTGTACTTGAAATCGTACATCTGGCTGGACGGCCAAGATGCAGATATTTTAGATATGACCAAGATCGCCCAGACAGGCATGGATACGGAGTAGGATCAGTTCAGGACCAGCTGGGACTGTGTCGAACTCCGGTGGAACCAGTCAGAACCAATTAGTGCTAAAACTTGTTGCATCCATCCTAAACCAATTTAAACCAATCAAATTGACTGCAGATGAGCTAGATGCTGCCAAAATTGAAGTATGATCATGCTGAGAGAGCATCTAGTTCTGCATGGTTAGCTAGAAGGAAGAAGGAATTTTGTCAATATTTTCCTCGATTCTTGCACATTTGATGGTTCCAAAGCTAGTCTTGAATATAGTCTGATAGAGGTAGTTGTCCAAAAGTATATGCTTAAGATAAAGAAGCAAAAGAGATGGTTACATTAGGAGATATTTAAACCAAATGACTAGAGAAAATAAAGTGAGTTGGGACATCATGGCTTGTAATTATTGTACCAAAGATAATAAAGTATAAGGAGCACATAGAAAAATAATTCAATTTGGATGTTTTTACCAAAGTCCTTCAGGTCCATTTCATTCACACTAGGGTAGAAAAAGAAAAAAATATTAACTGTTACTTGTACAATTACTTAGATCCAGTTCTCAGATATGACCAGAACCCAATAGCACGTGAATCTAGTAAGTCTCTAACATGAAAACCAAAACCATGGAGATATCAGTTTGGGCCAGTAGACCACAAATCCATTGATTTCAACCAAAAACAACTATTATTGGACAACATCAATGACCTGGTTGTTATGTTGTCCTTGCCTTTGTAGTAAAACATATGATTAAATGTTTGTCTTTTGATGAAAAAGGAAATTGTGGAAGTTGGATACATCCCTCATGAGTTAGCACTCCAGCCAATATCTGGAAGGGGAAGTTTTAATAAACTTTGTGTATCGACACCTAGCAAACTTCTAGCTTGTTGTTTCCAGAAACTCCCTATTTCAAGACAAGCATGTTTCCATTAGACTTGAGGAAAACCATTATCGTCACAAGAGAGATTTTTTATGTGATTGTTGTTTGTTTAAAAGAGTTAAGAAAGGCACCTGGAAAATAACATATACTAAGTAATCATAGAAGTAAGCTTACAAGTCTTCTGTGTTTCAACAAGATACTTCCAAAGTTGGATTAGTTAGCCAGTCAAACTTACAAGAGAAGAAACTATTCAATAAATATATTTTGCTTAGTAAATAAATAAAGAATTTAAACAAAGAATTCCAAGTTTTTCTTTTGTTCCTTGAAGTTAAATATATTTTGGGCTAATAGTTTTCTGGCTCTGTATCATTTAGCTAAAGTTTTACTCCTTTATATATAAGTCATGTGTATCTTGATGATTCATTAGCTTTTATGCCCTTCTGACGAACCATAAATAACATGGTTTTTCATAGTACAAAAAGAAAAGATAGTGCAGCAGGAATTCAAAGGTCCAATTGATCACAATAAAAATCAACAAGAAAGGTTGAGTCTTTCGAGTATGTAGCTACGAGAAAGCACAATCTCAGAAAGTACATGCTCTCATTATCCTTCCGGGAACTAATTCAAGTACTCTCAGACACGATAGGAGAATTGTGTTCAGAGAAGAAGAAAACTCTGCATTACATCGTCAGAATCGGGACCAGCGTCTCTTAAGGCCTAAAAGAACACACACCTAATCGAGTCACAGACATCTCAGAAACATAAATTGTTTGGTAACTACAACATCGGTTTATAATTTTGCGTTGCTTGCATATACAAATATGAGTCAATAAAACCAAACATATAATTCTGAATTGCAAGTAGTAAATTTACAAAAAAAAATTCCCCAACTGCTCAATTATAAGAACGACAAACTTAACAGCATCAGAAGACAAACACAACTAGTACCTCCGAGTTCATCAACTGACAGCGTCATCCTCATGAGAATAGGATGATCTTCCTGACCAATGAATATTAACAACTGATCCAGCTGCTACTTCAGTTCAAGTGGCAGAAACATGGAAACCAATCAGTTCACCCAAGAATTATCTTATATTGGGTGACTGAGGAAATAAGCTAGAGAGATTAGGGAGCACAACAACATTCGATCGACAGCCAGCTTTAAGTTGATCTCCAAATTCCAACAGACCACAAGCTCGAGTGAAAATCTAAAGTCACAACAACAAAGATCCCATTTTTCCAGACCTCAAGAGGCAGTAAAACCCAGCAGGTGTTTCAGAAGCCCAGAGAAATCTCGGAAGCATATAACCAAAACAAAACTGCAAGGAAGAAGGGAAAACATGAAACAGAGTAGGAGAGAAGTAGCACCTCTTCCGACCACTCCACAGTCGAGGAAAGGAGTTTTCTCCAATCCTATCAACAAGAAAAGCAAGGACAAGAAAAAAAAAAAAAAGGTTTTTAGTCCTTATACGAAGATGGAAGAGAGAGAGAGAGAGAGAGAGAGAGAGAGAGAGAGGAAACAGGAAGACAAAAAGGCAATGAGTGTGCTACAGCCCAGCAGCGAAGAGAGAGAGAGGGAGAGAGAGAGAGAAGCAGAATCCAAAGAGGGTTTTGGGTTTCATTTGATTGAGCAAAATTACATATATATCCAAGCAGACAAAACACTGTCAGATTCGGCGCCCCCACTGACAGAATCTATTTGTACGACACGCTCTCCATTACATCTTCCACATAACATGAACATGTCGGTAATTTACACGTTGGATTAATCTGATTCAATACTTGTCTCTTTGAAGGATGAAGAATATTATCTGTAACACATTATTTTACTTCTCAAGATTATTGTACATATGCTAACTAGTTTTTTACCCCCTAAGTTTGATGAGAACGGAATTGACTGTCATCGTTTTGCTTATCGTTCATTAGTTTTTTCTTATTGCAAGAAAAAAAAAGGTGTTTGTGGTTTTTGTCCTAAGATACCAATAATATGCTTCATAACATCTTAACATCTGAATGTAAAAAAGAAATTCCTTTTTTTTTTTTTTACCGAAGAGAATTGATAATTACGATCTAATAATTTTTTTATTTTTATTTCAGGATAAATGATGAAGCTCTCTTCTAACATCGTCGATTATACTGATAGAAACATGAAAATGATAAGAAAAAATATATTTTAATATCTAAGTTATATTTTCGATGATGACAAGCAACGACACAACTGAGGTCACGAGTAATTATTGTGGATGAAAAGAAAGCAACGATGAGAGATGAGGCGACGACGTAGATATCAACGCTCTACATTTGCATCGATGTCAACTTAGATGCAAGGGTAACTCGACATCTAGATTGTAATCGACACAAATGCAAATGTAAAGTGACATCACTTTGTATTTGTGTTGGCGCCAATATAAATATCGAACAGTCCATTCGTTATTCTACATCTATGTCGGTGCCACTCGACAATTTCATTAGCGTCAATACAAATACTTAGTCGTTGTCGCTCTCCCTTCTTAGTCATAAACATCATCATTTGTTATCACTAAAAACTTAATTGAGACATTAAATTATCTATTTTTTACGTATTATTTTTATATTTTTATCGGTAAAATAAATAATAACATGATAAATAGAGCTAGATGTTTTAATTTTATAATTATATAAATTTTTAAATCTAAGGAACGGAGATAAGGTCTAACTATAAAATAATTAGCCTAATTTTAACAGATCGAGAGTTTGAATCCTCGTTCACGAGATGCTTCTCGTTCTGACATTACGTGGCACATGCAAAAAAAAACACACACACACACACAAAAAACAAAAAAATGTTACTATTACAATAATGTGAGAGTAAACATCATTCAAAAACATTGCCTTGAGCTAATATGTGAGCAATTATGAGAGAGATAGAAGCCATGAGAGAGAGAGAGAGAGAGAGAGAGAGAGAGAGAGCAAAAAGGGTTACATAATAATAAGAGAGAGAATGCATCATCCAAGAAGATTGCCATGAACTATGTATTCACGGGGTAAGCTGGGGGCAAGAAAGAGGAGTTAATTATATAATTAATTAATTTTAGAATCTTGAGTTTTATATTTTAAAAATTATATTAAAATTCTTATATTTATCGATGAGAAACATTTGAACATATTAGAGCTCTAACAGTACTCTCATCTCTTTTTATTTTTAATCCTATAAAATTATCTTTCTATATAAAAATCTTAATGTTTCACTTTCTTAAATATAAAAAATTTAACATAATTTTTAAAAATATAATGATCAAGATGCTAAATATAATTAATTATAAAAAAATTATAATTGACTTAAAAGAAAGAGTGAGCGAGAGAGAGAGAGAGAACCAAAGTATGACACAATAACAAGAGAGAAGAACTATGTGTTTATGTGTGAACCAAAGAGAGAGAGAGAGAGAGAGCAAAAGTGTTCAGAATCACAATGAGAGTGCACTAATTTGTTGGTCTCTCACTCCATTATTCTTTTACCTTTCAAAGTTTTTATTTTTTTCATATTAAATATTTGATGAATTGCTTTAAGTTATTGACATCAAGATCTGTCCATCACTTTTTTTTTAAAGTTAATTAGCATTTTTTTTTACAAGTCAAAAAAAATTTTCTATGACGAAGAGACGTTTCCAAACAATATTTTAGTTTTTTTTCAAAAAAAAAAATATCATTCTATCGAAGTAGTGATTATATTTGACAAAGAGAAAGAGTAAATAATCCCAATGAGAGAGAGTAAATCACCAACGAAAAAAATTATACATTGATGAGTGCTACCGAAAGGTGTGGAGATGATTCTAGAGAAATTTCCAAGTAAATATTTTACTCCTAAAAAAAAAAAAATTGATACTCTGTATCATTATCCTGTCAATCTCTAGAAGAGTCATAATGTCTATTTATCATGTAGTTAGACTGCATGAGGCTGTGAATCCATGCTACAAATTAAAATAATAATACTTTATTCTAATTCTCAGCTTGCTGTTCATCTATTATCTTGGTGGAGAGGATAAGGTATCTCTTAACTTCGACAACTTAATTTTCTCTCACCAATTTATAATTTGGTTTGAACAAAAGGAAGGACAAATCAGAGTCTATTTTTATTTCTACAAATAAAAAACTCAAAAAGTTTCTGGTTACGACCACATCTTCTTAATTGACTTCTACCATTCATTCACATCAGAACAAGAAGCTCACTCTATAAATGTCATTATGACTGATCTCTTTAGTGAGTGTTTCTGATGATTGCATGCATTGTGGGATGAACAAGGTTGCAAAGCAGCCCTAGAAGCTGGTCCCAGGTCAGGAAAGTCCAGTGAAAAATACATTTGCCTTCGTTCTGCTGCTGATCTCAGTTATGTGGAGAGTGTCCTGATGAATGTGACCTTAAGTTCTGAAAGGATTCCAGCTGCAGTGGTGAACAACTTATGGACTTCTTGCTTTTACCTGTGAAGAGCCAAAGACGTCAAATTAGAAAGATTTAGGAACTGGTAATTACTAATATGTAGTTTCATATAATCATTGAAACCAATGTCAGATCGATGTTAAAAAAATTGGCCAAGTGTTCAAGTGAAAATGTCAAAACTGTTGCAGCTCATCAAGCTTTACCATGGATGTTTTAGGCATTCCAGTCCAAAGTACCATAACAAAGTAAATAAACTAGTCTTGCAAGAAAGCCGATATCATATGATCTTCAAATCCTTGTCTAGAAGTACAAAGAATATGAGAGCTGTTGCAGTTCATCAAGGTTTGCTATAGTAAAAGTACATACCAGATGTTTTAATGGCTCCAAAATGACAGCATTGCAAATAACCAGTCTTCTAGAAAATATCGAGAAATCGGTATCAGGTTGATATTTAAAATCTTGTTGAATATTTCAAGACAATGGTTGCCACAGTTCATCAAACTTTGCCATGATATAATCACATTCAAGATGTCCTAGGCACCCCAAAATGTCAAACTACACCTTAAAAACCTGAAATCGAACCAACATTTAAATCCTCCTTCAAGAATTCAAGAAATATGATAGCTGCTGCAATTCATTGAACTTTTCCATGGTATCAGCACATGCAATATGTTTTAGGCACCCCAAAATGTCATAACAATGAAAATAACTAGTCTTTCAAAAATTATAAGAAACCGATACCGTACTGATATTTAAAACCTCATCCAATAATTCAAGAACTATGATATCTGTTGCAGCTCATCAAACTCTGCCATGTTATCTGCACATACCAAATTGCCATGATTATGTAAAATAACTGGTCTTCCAAGAAAATCTCAAAAAATTAGTATCAAACTGATATTTAGAACCTTGTTCGACGCTCAAGAAAAATGATAGCTGTTGCAGTTCATTGAGCTTTCTCATGGCATCATCACACACCAGATGTTTTAGGCACCCCAAAATACCATAACAATGCAAATAATCACTCTTCCAAAAATCTCAAGAACACCCAAATTGAAGAAGGCACAAAAGACTGCAACACCACAGATAGCTGGAACATCATGGCTTGTTGTGTTGTTGTTGTACAAAGACTAACATGTCCATGCCCATATCTAGGCAGGATTCACCAAGTGAGTATGATCACTGCAGCCCCCCCGGGCTTTTCACACCCTCATGGTTGGTCATCTGAAAAAACTAGAGTAACTTGATCTCTTGATCCAGTCCAGCCCCTATCACCATAATGCAACTTAGATCAGGTACCCATGCTGAACAGAGAAAGTCACAAGCACATATGATCAGATGAAGTACTGGTGGGTCGGGCTTACTGAATGAAATAAAAGCAACTAAAAGAATAGAAACTAATGGAGAGGAGATGAAACATAGTGACCACAGCCGATGTAAAGGATAAGCCATCATTTAAGTCCAAGTTCTGTATCAGGATGTAACCATGCCTTCACTGCTAGTGGAGCTCCATCACATTATTTTTCTCTGTTAATTTCCTTTTCTCCAACTTCATTGCTACAATTCTGGTTTTATACCCTTAAAGAATGGATCGGAACTAGTATAATAATAGGAAAAGTTTTGAGGGTCGCTTACAGGGAATAGTTGTTGCTGGGTCAGCTTGAAGAGGAACATGGACAGAATTGATGTTGGATTATGCTGCAGTCGATGGTAATGAGAGCTGGTGCAGGCCTTGCCAGATGGTTCACATGGACTGGGAGAGGTTGGTGAAGATTGAGGTCAGCATATCAGTAGAAGCAGTAATCATGTCCCCGTAAAACAAATAATATCAGAGAGAAGTTGTTATCATCTGCTGGACAAAACTTACTCTTTATGACAAATAAAACATATTCCAAACTAATGGAGTTCTGTTGAACTCTTACCCCAAATACAGCAGATAAGATGCCTACTCCCCTAGGAAAACAAAGCCATCATTGTATAACATTTATTCATGTCAAAGAGGACATGACCTAGACATGGAACCATAAAGAAACTCTTAAAACACAAACATAAATTATATCTGAAAGCTACATGACAATGCCTCAGAGAGGAAGACAAAAAGAACCAAGTACCTTAAACTAGTTCAATGATATGCATCATGAAGGCAAGGATATAAAAAATGAGAAATTTTAAGAAATACCCATGAACAACTTTAAATGAAGAAAGCATATATTAGAAATATTTGACATTCAAATGAACAAGTCTGATCTTCAAAACAGTGTAAAACAAGAGAACGAAATTTCACTCATACAAACACGCAAAATTTTCTTACAGGTCAAAGCCTAATCTCTGGAAAAAAAACTACTGCTGATAGAATCCAACTACTAATAGCGGGATCCAAACCAATACCTTACAATAAGAAAAAGCCTTTTGCTTCTGTGCAATAAACTGCGTCAGTATACACTAGACAACATGTTCTTTGTTTGATAAATTCATGTACTGAAATAATGGCAAGCCAAACTCTGTCAAAAGGATTACTGGAAATGGAACGACTTTGAAAAGATTTAGAAAAATATATTTATAGTTCTTCATGAGCATAAATTAAAACAAGGTATAATTTAGTGGAGAGATCCTGAGATCAAGGAGTCATGTTGCTCTAGTACTTGTGCTATCTATCCTCTCTCCCAAAGACACATTGCTAGAAACATATCTAAATCAAGCAAAATACTGAGGCAACCAAATGAAGAATTAGGGACAAGGACATTCTATTTGAAGGCTGATAAAACCTAATCCATATGCCACTTGGCACACTAGATCATCCACAAGGGAAAAAAAAGGGCAGCAATAATTAAAAAAAGATATTGACAGGGCAAGCAGAATCTTACAAACGATGACAAACTTCTTCCTAATATTGTCCTGACGGCCCTCAAAACCAGCACATCATATCATACCTTCATATTTAAACCATGTCCAGAATCTATTGAAATAATGAGTTACGGTCTTCCTTCATAATCTTTTGAACCCCTCAATTCTATATCAGATAATTTGTAAAAAATTTCTATGGCCCTTCATCACAATTGTTCATCCTACTGAATGTGACGAAACAAAACTTTTCCAAACTGATACAGCTGTAGTATTAGCAACCATGATTAAAAACCAATAACAAGTGCAAGACAGAATACAAATGCATGACACCTCAGTACTAATACAAACAAGGAGATACATAAGAATGCATGATACCAGAACACAAGCAATCACTAGGAAGCAACAAAAAACATCTAATAATCTTCTGGTTCATCTTCATCATCTGCACCCTCTGCTCCGACCTCCTCATAGTCCTTTTCAAGAGCAGCCAAGTCCTCCCGGGCCTCCGAGAACTCACCTTCTTCCATCCCCTCACCAACATACCAGTGGACAAAAGCACGCTTTGCATACATCAGATCAAATTTATGGTCGATTCGTGAAAACACCTCAGCAACAGCAGTATTGTTGCTGATCATGCATACAGCACGCTGCACCTTGGCCAAATCACCACCAGGGACCACTGTAGGTGGCTGATAGTTGATTCCGCACTTGAAACCAGTAGGGCACCTTAAGAAAGTACCAATGTTTGTCAATACCAACAGATGATAACTTTATCAAACCATGCAAATTGTACTAGTTACCTGATAAAGAAAAAAATCCTACAGTAGAAGCTTACCAGTCAACAAATTGCACAGTTCTCTTTGTTTTGATGGTTGCAACAGCAGCATTCACATCCTTGGGAACAACATCCCCACGGTACATCAGACAACAAGCCATATATTTCCCATGCCTCGGGTCACATTTCGCCATCATGCTTGATGGCTCAAAAACAGCATTTGTAATTTCAGGTACAGAGAGCTGCTCATGGTATGCTTTCTCAGCAGAAATAACAGGTGCATATGAGGAGAGCATAAAATGAATTCTAGGATAAGGCACTAGATTGGTCTGGAATTCAGTAACATCTACGTTGATAGCTCCATCAAATCTCAGAGAAGTGGTTAAAGAGGATATGATTTGAGATATCAACCGGTTCAAGTTGGTATATGTTGGCCTTTCAATATCTAAAGATCTCCTGCAGATATCATAAATGGCTTCATTGTCTAAAAGAACTGCAACATCTGTGTGCTCCAGCAACGAATGGGTGGAAAGCACACTGTTATATGGCTCCACAACTGCTGTAGAGACCTACAATAAGAAATATCATCAGGTAAGTCCAATTTATGAGACAAACAGAAGGACAAGGTTCATGCAGCTGTTGCCTTGCAGACCCCACCTATCATACAACAAACACCCACATATAATTTGATGCAAGCCCCTTGATAGATAAGGTGCATTATTGCAGATGAGCACATGCCAATGGGGAGAGAGAACAAATTGGTCTTATTCAATGGTCAATTTATTCCATTGTCGTCATAAGAATTTTGATTTTAATAGAACTTATAGAGCCTAAGCTGTGGTAAAAACTCTATTTAGTGTGCTTCTATAATCAGTTAAACTTATAGCCTCATGTTTTCAGACTGCTATTTATACATCTTAAAAGGCATCATTTCAATTATAGTAAAATTTGGCAAATTTTCCCAAAACATATCTTCCATATTGCAGATATGACTAAGTACTAAGTGTGTCCAATATTGTGCATTTTAGAATAGGTCGACCACATGAAAAGAAGCATGCACATACATGCTTTAAGAACCATAACTTGAAGCATCTCAAAGATCGACGACAGATAAAAAGCATCAAATCTAACATACAAGTTCCATCAAGCAGTTCAGCATGAAATGAAAGCAAGCTGTACTTTGCACAACATATTGGTACCTGAGGAGAAGGATATATGGTGAAGCCTAGCTTTGACTTCTTTCCATAATCCACAGACAACCGTTCTAGCAGCAAGGAACCCAAACCAGATCCAGTTCCACCACCAACAGCATTGAAAACCAAAAACCCTTGCAAGCCGGTGCAGTTGTCTGCCAGTTTCCTAACCCGGTCAAGGCAGAGATCAACAATTTCCTTCCCGACTGCCATTCATGAACACAGATCAAAGATTAGTGTGCAAACTTGGTACCAGGACCAGAACAATACAATCTACCATGAGAAAAGAAAAGTGCTGCTACCTGTATAGTGCCCCCGAGCAAAGTTATTCGCGGCATCCTCCTTCCCAGAGATGAGCTGCTCTGGGTGGAAGAGCTGGCGATAAGTCCCAGTTCTCACTTCATCGATGACGGTGGGTTCCAGATCCACAAAGATGGCTCTTGGGACATGCTTGCCGGCACTGGTCTCACTAAAGAAGGTATTGAAAGCATCTTGTGCAACTCCTACCGAAGCATCACTACGAGAAGTAGAAGTACATATCAGCAGACCCAAACAGATCATGGATCATAACAAGGATCTACGGTTTTGATAGATTGATGAGGCAAAAAATCAATTGCAGTTGATTCAATTAAAAGGACATCGATTAACTCATTAGATCTTGAAGAACACAAGTACTAGTTTCACCAAATATCATGAAAGCTACGTATTGCAAAAAGAAGGCAGACCATAGATGAGAACAAGTAACAGCAGTTATGGGAGATTCATATGGAGAAATAAATGCCCTCCGCTACAATTATAGAAAGAGTACTACTATAAGAGGACACAACTTTGCTCCTCAGCAACACAATATTGTCTCATCAAGTGTCATAAAAGCTGCAGACTACCTCGAAACTCTAAGATCTCTGTACTGCGCACTAACTATGTACAGGTCTAAACTCCGAAGAAAATATATTATTGACCATTGCTCTCGATATCATCTACTCTTAAATAAAGATGCATGGATCCAGTTCTGGAATCAAAGTTCCTTTTTTTTCTTATGAAAGACAAGAACATTACTTGCAGAACATAAAAAAGGAACGATCTTTGGCTTAGAGTTCATTCTTCCTGTTCTCCTGTTGACATGAAAGAATCTCCAAAGAGCCAACAGGATCCAAACGACCAGTGACCTTATACTAGAAAGCGGATTGAGGTCATCTACGAAGTAGAGAAACAAAAATCGATTCTTCCCCAAACAAACGGTAGCGAGCAGAAACAAATATTACTAACAAAAGGGGAAATTTTGAGGAGAGCCAAAGGTGAAGCAAACAAGTAACCATCAAACGATGAAACAAAAAAGGTAGAACTTTCCGATGTTATCAACGAGAATAAGAAACAAAAATTAGCAACGAAAGATGAACTCTAGAAGAGGGTCGAACAGGGAGAATCGATGTGAAACAGAAGCGAGAGAGAGACCTAGGCATGATGCCATCGGGCCGGATGCCGTGCTCGAGGCAGTAGAGCTCCCAGCAGGCGTTGCCCACCTGGATGCCGGCCTGCCCGATGTGGATGCTTATGATCTCCCTCATCTTCCCCTCTCTATCCCCTCCTCCTTTTCAGATCTCCCTCTCTTTCAATTCGCTGGCTTACGATGGCCGAGATTTCGTTCGTTGCATCGGCCGAGGAGAAGACCTCGGATTAAAAAGGAGGAGGCGATGAGGTCGGCGAGCCCCCTTCAATACCACGACTTCCGAGACGACGTACGTCGCTACAGCAGCTCACGCATCACTCTCGCCTGCTTGATGTACGTCGCCACTTGAGCCGTGCCTTTAAAGGTTGTGACGCGAGGCAAGCGGGCCCCGCCGTTTGGACGCCCGTCGCGGTAGAATGGGTTCAGGGACCCCTTTTTCTTTCTAGTCCCTGCAAGTTGTAAATTTTATACTAAAGTACCATTGTTCCCACCTTTGGAAAAATTACATTCTAATAAATATAATTTAAATTTGAGTTTGGCACACATATATATACATCAGCCCTTAATTTGTGAATTCAAAAAAAAAATATATATATATATATGTTATATTAAAATATTTATGGGCAAATACGCTATTTTTAGATATTTCTTATTGTTTCTTCCACGTAATTCCAGTTTATTAGAGGGGGCAGAACGCAAGAAGCGACTGTTATGCTGCGCTGGCTTCGTAAGCCATGTGGAGGCGGGACCCAACCTGAGCTGTGATGTTGCTCTCCAGCCTTTTAAAGATTCCGGCCCCACTCCTCCATCATTGCAGATCCACCGTACGGTAGCAAAGCGATGTCCACCTGTCGTGATCGCTGCGGTCCGGTAGTTCCCCGGTCGCCCGCAATCCATCCGAGCCGTCCATCTCTAAATATTTATAAACTAATTATTATAAATCTCATCCTCCTAAATAATTATCTAAATATATGAGAATCCAAACCGGGTTAATTGTCACGCATCCAACCAAATACTGGACTTTGAACCCGGTTCAAATGCATCATACAGACCTAAGTGTCAGCTTTGTCTCACACAGACAACAAAACAAGACATATGGATGGGATAAATCCATCAAGAAATGGCTCCAATTACTTACTACCCCTGCAAGATAAGGTCCCCTTTTGATTTAGCTCCACCATCTTTATGGTCAACCACAGTACACTAAATAAACTCGTTAAAGAACTATCAATTTCCGTAGTCTCTAATGCAACCAATATATTTCTTTTCGTAAGCAATGATTTCTTCCTCTACTTTTTTTACTTTCTTGCATAAATAAGCTACCAAACTCCCTATGCATGTTTTTTTGTTTTGATTGTTATTCCTAATGATCTTGATCCATATTTCTATTCCTATTGTCTAAATTATGATTTTGGAAACAGTTGATCCTGCTGTCTTTCATAATTAATAAGATTGATGACAACATTTTGTAAAATATTATCTCAGGATTTTTTTTGTCATGAACGAATCATATCTATTGACAATAAGTATAATTGCTTGACTGTTGATAAGGTTGAAATTGGGCTGGACAAGGGGGCTTATCGAATATAGACTAAAGCCTGGGAGTGATCATCAGCAGTCATGTCATTTTAGCCAATCACCCTAGACGTGACGGCTCGAAGGCTATATGGACTACTACCTCGGTAGCCCGAACATCCTAGACCAGAGATTGTGTCGATCATACAAGAGTCGTAACTACGGTTGTTAGCCCCGTCGATGTAGGGCTGTCAAATACTGCACAATCGTCGTCCGGTAGTGATTCAATGCCACGGTATGATTACACTTCGACCTACAGGTATAAATATCTCATGCAGTGACTAATACCATGACCCTTTTTCCGAGGAAGAACTATTGACTACTTTCCTCAAAAACTAACTTAGTCATCGGAGGAGTTTGGTCGGGCAAAAAACCCCCGACCTAGGTCTGCTTGCAGGTCTTTCGCGAGTGAACTCCCCTATCCTGAACACGAGGAGCCACGTCATCCCAACATCTGGTTGTCTCATCAGCTTCCTCATTCCCTTGAGCCACTCTAATGCACACAGGTCGAGCCATGTCAGATCTACACCTCAGTTGAGATGCGAACTCCAACAATATTTTTGGTGCTAGAAGAAGGGCCTATGTCGCAGAAATGCTCAGCACTCAATAATCTTAGGGAAGACGTCCCGGTGACGGGATAACAAGCTCCCACGGCAACCTCACCACTTCCTTTCTCCCTCCTTGGCAATGTGAGTTTAATTTCTCAAACCTCGGGATGTTATTGACGTTTATTTAGCGACCTTGGACTTACTCCCCTCATATCTAACCCCGGGGGTACGACGGTGACCCCCGAAACCTTTCTTGGGTTCACTCAACAAGTGCAGACCTTGGCTGGAATGATCAAGCGATCGTCCCCTACATCCCTCAGCTCACACAGCCACCGAGCCTGCAGCCCCTCCCGGGGCATTATCCTCGGGAGAGCAACCTCAGTCATGCATAAGCTGAGCAACGAGCCTCCATGGACTCTCCCCGAACACAACCCCCCGCTTATAGGAGACCCGATGAGACAACACGCAACCACTGTTAGTATTCAGTCCACAATATGCCTGACCCTGATATCCTTTTCTATGATTCCACTGACTCGTTATGGGTACAGTTGCATCTGATAAATAAGAGAATATACGATATTCAAAATGAGTTCATCAAATTGAAGGAATGAGTCAAGAAGAGAGATAACAGTACCGAGGGGTCCCCTTTATGCCAGAGGTGTGGGACAAGCTGATCCCGCAGCATTTTGATGCATATGACTTCCAGTAATAAGATTGATGACACCATTTTGGAGAACATTTCTGGTGCAATATCTTGTCGAGAACGATGGCAACAAGGTTCTCAGGATTTATTGTCATGAACGAATCCTATATATTGACACAGTGAGTATAATTGCTTGACTTCTATTTGATGCATATGGCTTCCAGTAAAAAAATCTTCTTTAGTGTTTCTTTAATGTCGATCATACTTCCCGAGAGTCATGTAGTGTTCATCGTACTCTTGTCATCTTTCTTTCTCTCTCTAGATAATATCAGCAAAACATCGGTCACTGTGGCTGCACTGTTAGCAAAAGTGCAGTGCCCCACTAGTCGCATTACAATGTTTCATGTCTGATGACTTTTAATCATCAGGAGTTCCCAGTTGTTGCTTAGACTTCACTTCTCATCATAAACATCTTGCTGAAGCATCCTGGGAGAGCATGTTCTTCATAATCTCAAGGAATATTTATTTGTTTATACGATTGGTGGGATCATCTCATAATCGGGAGCTCAAGTGACACTTCTCCGACTTCCACCGATGGATTCTTTGTCTCCGTTCACCAACTAGTTTCAGCAAGCTCGAAGAAAGTGCAATGATGCCTCCAAGAGCTGCTTCCTGTGACCATCCTTAATCTTGTTGCAGACCTGCGATGCTAAGTTCTTTGCAGATACTCTTTTTCTTATCTCCGTAAAGCTCACAAACCCCATTTAGATTTGCAGACAAGTTTATGCATTAAATGTTGCTTAAAGTTCTTCTGTTATTTGATTCCTTTCTTTTGAATGACAGGCATTATGTTGGCTATGACAGGCATTTTTCATATCTCAGTTTCCTGCAAGAGTATGTATCAAAACAAAATATTCGCGGATAGATGATGAGTGTTGGTATGACACAATCTGTTTCTTTTCTCCAATAAAAATGAATCACAACATAATAGACACCATGGAAGTGATAAAGATCTACTGCCATACTTGAAGAACACTCTCTCCCCCCTCCTCCATCTTACATATACACAAACAGAGACACACGTATCAGTCAAATCCACCCATGGCAATAGAAGAACGAAAGGAGAAGAAAATGCTACGACAGAGAGAACAGGGAAACATGTCGCTCAGCAGAAGAGAGAGCTGAAGGCGAGGGCGAGCAAAGAAGTAGCAGCTAAGGCAGTGGCGGACGAGGCTGAGGCTGAGGCTCCGGAGGTGGGGCTGGGAGCAGGAGCCTCGGCGGCGGCGGCCTTCTCGACCACGGAAGAGGCCATCACGATGGCGATCACGGCGATGACGAAGAGCCTGAGCTTGAGGGATGCCTCCATTGCTACAATGAGATGGACGAGGAGGAGGAGGACGAGGGAAGTATCGAGAGGATGGGAGTGCAAGTAGTGTTGTGGGAGGAGGAAGGATTTATAAGAGGAGGGCTATGTAGAGTTTTGGAAAGCACAGGCTGGCTTCGCTTGTGCCTTCTGCTTTTGCCATGGACTTGGTTGGTTGACAGGTCTAATTATAAGCAAGCTGTGGGTAGGGTTTTTTTTCCTTGCCTTGTGGAGGATGATGATGATGATGATGATGATGTGTGTTCACAGGTTGGTGCAACAGTTTCATGGCCCATGTTCTAGCTGTCCCTCATCTGCCAGGAGGAGCATCCACCATTGTTGCATATGTTAGAACAAAAAAAAATTCAATCAAACCAACATTTTGTTGAAAAAATCCTAATAAAATCACTTTTAAAAAAAAGCAAATAAGATCCACTCCCAGAGGATATAGTGGGAGAAAAAAATTAGGAAATTTATGAGCTTTTGCTCTCTTAATCTTGTTTTCAGCTGTTTTGCATTCATCAAAGGATGCCATGAGATTTTGCAGCAAGACTTTGCCAATGGAGCACAGCTCTTTCTGGTCTACCTTCGAGTATCTTGATGGAAACAATTCACTAAAAAGCCTTTTGGTCTCCTTTTCTGATTTATATTTGTGTTCGTTAATCTGCCATGTGAATTATGGCTAAAAGAAACATTGAAGTCTTGTGGGATTCATGTTTCCAACTCAAGTGTTGCGCTGACATAAATCATTAGCAATTCTATATTAAGTCCTCATTCATATCCCCATGAAGGTAAATGTTAGTAATATGATAAAAAACCAGCTATTCATAAAGTGTGACAAAAGAAGTAGTAGATTTTAGTCTTTTCTTGAACTATTGTAGTGAAGCCTTCATCTTCCTTAACACATTTTCCAGTTGTACTTTAGATACCATCTCATAAAGAGGAATAGTAGGAAGTATTCTGGTTGAGCATTCATTTCAATGTGTTTTCTTATTATAAATTGTTATTATAAGCAGGTTATGAAAGAGAAAACATTTATTTAGCAGGCTGGATTTTCTTTTTTTGCTCGACCTGTTTTAAGCAGGATTAGGGTACCAATCAGTCATATAAATAGGAAAATATATGCAATTGAGTAAAGTTTGAAATGACTTCCATCTCTTCTACAAAGTTGATTGCATGTGAAGGGGTAGTAACTCTGCACATAAGAGGCTTCTCTTATCTCAAACTTGGAGGTTTCATGTAAGATGGATTCATAGAGATCCAACAGTTGTGTTTTCAGTATTTTTCTGCTCAACTATTGATTAGTGTGCAGTTGCATGTGGCAGAAGTTTTAGGAAGTTGACAGCAACATTCTCAAAGGTAAGCAGCACAGCAATGGCACTTTTGTAAAGGTGAAGGGAAATCAATAGCTTTAATCAGTTCATCCATGAATATGAAGAAACTGGATTCACTGTTCACATGCTGTGTGAGAGCTTTTATTTTAGCTCAATCAATCATCCACATGTGGTGATGGCAAGCAGAAGAACATCATCATTGTTTTTTAACTTTCTGTCCTGTTACTGTGCCACACATTGATTGATTTTGAGTCACTACCTTTTCCCAGTTTTGTAAAGATCCATTCCTATCAAACCATTCCATTCTATATAATTTTGGGAGTTCAAGAACATATTTCTTTCATTCATAGAGAATTTGACTCAATTTTCCTTGTAGTTACCTATCCAATGTTTGACCTTTACCATATCTGAACATAGGGTATCAGAATGAGAACTAAAAGTCAAATCAAAGAAAATTCTACATAAACCCTTCAGTATGATGCATGACATAAAAAAGAAGTGGCTATTCTAATTTACAAATTTCTTTTTTCTTGTCTTCTGTACATGGAATAGGTTCATGAATCTAACATGAATGTGAGAACAAAAAGTGAGCTGAAGGACAAAGCAGATGCAGGAAGCCACTAGTTACTTCTCAGGCACAAACATCCCCTCTCAAGGTTCTTTATTCCCTGTGCTCTTCTTTTACAACTATTCACCACCAATCTCAATCTTAATTATGTCCCATGCTTATTGTTTGGCAGTAGCCCAAAAAAAAAAAAAAAAAAAAATCTGATTTGTTTTAACCAAGCAGACACAAAATCTCATTCACTGTCATGATAAAACAGAACAAAGGACTCTGAAAGAAGTTACAAAGACACCAAATGGCTGGAACAAGAAAACCACAAGCTTGTTTCTCTTACAGAAGCTTCAGCTTTATCCCTCCAAGCTCTTCTATGGAGAGATTATATGGTCAAAGTGACACAGGGAACTAAAACCACTCATTCAGAGAGCCCTACCAGTTAAAAAGGATTATATGATGCCAAAGTATACAAAGAAGCGAGGAGTTTGAGTTTCTATGGACAATTAGAGTTTCTACCAGGACCGCCATAGTAGAAGAAGTGACCCCAGTGATTACTATTGCCTGTCTGCACATCATAGCAGTTGGATTGTTCAGTGAAGGTGCCAACTCCTCTAGGTGCCTTCAAATTGTTGGATTCATCAACTATCTGTATGTTTCTGAAGTAGCTAGCTCTGCCAAATCCTTCTTCAGGGAAATGGCCACTGCCCATCGCAGTTGAGGTGTGCTCACCATCTGGTTCTGAGTTCACAACTTCCCCTCCCCATTCCACCATGGAAGCACTGTCCGCCAAGTAAGAGAAAAGGAAAGAAGGCCAGTAACCTAACACATAGTCGTTCCCAAACTGCATCCACCAATGCCCTTCCTTTGGATCCTGATCAAGTAATTCGACCCTTGTTATTACCAATGGTGCATGTGTGCCGATCAACTAAGAAGCATAAAGAAGATAACTGCAATATTTCACAGCTGCCAACAGGTTTTAGGATTGTTTTCACCTTCCAAACAAGTATACTGATATCATACTGGGAACCACCATATCGAGAGAGTGGAAAGATTGCCGCACCCATTGCAATCTCACTGTTGATTTGAATGAATCCAGAGCAGAGTAGGTTGTAGCAGCCTGTTGCTTGATAGGAGTCACTCTAAAATTACACAAGAAAAATGTTAGAATTGATCCAACTGTTCAGTATGGTTGATTGTATAAACACTAATCTTCCCTTTCTACATCTTAGTAAAATGCACAGAAAGAACCATGAGGTAGAACAGAGAGGGATGGAGAGAGAGTCATGGATAGTGTTGACTCACAGTCCAGTAAGTAAAGAGTCTTGTGTTGTTATCCCCATACAGATCTGGGCTGACCTGATTATTTTTCATACCAACAGAAATTAATGTTTGAACATAATTCTTTTTCAATTCTACAAAATCAAAATTACTAGATATTTGTTGAAAGTACAACAAAAGCAACCTGCCAACCAGCTTCAATGCTGTTGAGGTCCTCCCCAAAGGAGCCCCCCAGAATCCAGAGCTGAGACAGACTGAACTCATTAGATTGCTGAATCTTTGGCTCCCACACATTTATGGTGGCCTTGGCTCCATAATATGTATCCCCCTCTACATAAGCAATTGCATGCTACTCAAAAAGACCCAAGAACAGAGCAAATGAGAAAGGGGGTGTGAAAGATATGTAGCAGTAGAAGTAGCAGAACTTTGTCATTCAAAGCCACTTTTGATTCTTATATTTTTTTTACTTTGTCTGTACCTGATGGCCACTCTCATTGAGAAGGTCAGGATCAATGGACAATGGGTTTGGGATGCTTCTGTGCTTCTTCTTCCCATATCTTTTGACAGAGCTGGCCCTCAGCACATCATCCCTCTTTGTCCTCCTGATGGGGATGGTGCCCTCAGAGCACCTCCCGTTTTGATGCCAGAGTTGAGCCATGGAAGGGGTCTTCTTCTGTGATGCAACCTTGCTCTCATCAAACAGTAGGCCTTCCGGGTGGAAAGCTGGCCTCATCTGAAAAGTTCGGCATCAAAAGCATCAGCAAGGAAGATAAACCACCAACCATGAAAAGAAGAGAAAGTGAGGAGAGAGAGGGGAAGTGGACCTGGATAGTGTGGTTCTTGAGGAAAGGGTGATCAAAGGCTGGCTGGTGAGAGATGTGCACACAATCTATGATATCTCCATCCGGGCTCTGCATTACTTCAAACAATTAGTTTTAGCTTTCGAGAAACAGGGATGGGAAGAAAGTAGAGAATCATCGACGATTCATCTTACTGTTCAAGAAATGAAGTTATTGTAAGAACAAGGAACAGAAATTTGTGTGAGAATTACTTGTAAGACCAACACGAATTAACTCGAATCAAAGCGTAGAACACCCAAGAACGAGCTCCCATGAGCAACTTCATTCTTGAGGAAGACCTTGATATCAAAAGAGAGTAAAGGAAGAAGGGGCAAAAAGGCTCAAGAAAGAAGAGACAAATGAGCGACCTTTATGCTCTTGACAGCCTGCTTGTTGAGCCTCTTGAGGTGCCGCTGCACCTCCAACCTCTGCCTCGTCGCCGGTGCCCGCCGCACGTTCCCGGCCCTGGCGCACGAGAAGCAGGTCGCCGCCGCCGCCAGCAGTAGCCACACCATCACGTGCCTCGCGCTAACGCACGCCGCCATCCTCCTCCTAGCTCCCCTTCTCGATCGCTCGCTCGCTTTCCAGAGCAACTGTTATTTCCACAGTTCAGTTCCTCTTCCTCTTGATTCTTCCACCCTCACCGCCATTTTCGCCGCAACGTAAATCCTCTTTTCACCCTTCCTGTTCCTCAAGAATCCCAAACTCTCTCTCTCCAGTCTCTTCTCCGTGCTTCTGACGTGACGTATCTATCCGTTGGGCTGTCAAAAATGGGAAGGCAGGCAGGTGAGTAGTCTAAAACACTCTCCCTCGCGCGCTCTCTCTCTCTCTCCGTGAACCCACGCAGCGATGACCATAAAAGATGCGAATGTGTCACCCTCACCCCCCTCCCTCACTCTCCCGCCTCCCTGTGTGCTACTACTACTGCTAAACGACGTAATGGTATCATGATATAGAATGCGTTGATATAGCAGTCACTGTCATCTTCCTCCTTCCAGTTGTGGGGTCGAAGTAGCTGATGACTCTTATCTCACTCTGCTTCGCTTTTCCCCTCCCAAGCAGACCTTTTTACCGTTCCCCAAGCACTTGCTTCTTCTCCCCTCCTTTGACGCCTCGTCTCCCACGCGCCACCCATGGCTGGTACCCGGCAGCTGCGACCACCGCACATCTCACATGCGTCCACGGTGGTGCGACAGGGCCCGCGTGTCCTCCGTGCACCAAGGCGGAGCGTTCTGATGGAGGTCGATGGGTGTTTCCCCTCGTATATTAATTGCATGGTTGTGCGGAACCTGACACGCACGACTATTGATGCAGCTGGTGATCAGACTTCCAAGAAATAAATAACACAACTTTGACTCCTGTTGGGAAGTAGGACTGATCTAATCGACGAACAGTGAACACAACGTGATGGTGGTGGTGGTGAAAGCTGAAGAGAAGAGGATCTTCTAAACAGCATGTTTTGATGCTATTATTCCTTCTGCTGCTACATGTGTGTTCTTTGAATAATGATGCAAGAACAGAGCATGTCATTTGTGGAACTAAATAATCGAGTTCTGACAGAGGAAGCAGAGATGAAGACTATAAAATCTTACAACACATGGTTCCTCTGCAGCCAGTGTGGTGTGTCTGCACCGTTCATGGCTGTTCTGAAGGGTGCTTTGACCATGAGATGCCAGTAGCAATGGCTCTGCATCATTGATGAAGAATTCACCTTCTCCATGATTTGTCTTCAAGCATGAACTGCCACACAAATTAATCATAGCATTGCATGTTATCCTGGAACCAGAATATTCAGAGCTTCTTCCAATTTTTGTTTTCTGAAGCATGAGCTGCAACATGGATCGATGATAGCATGCATGATATAAAAGATAATTTTAGAGGAAAAAAGAAGCTGGAAAAAAATTGCAAATTTTCATAAGACATGCAGAAAGTTTCAGTTTTTTTTCCCAATATGTTGATGGAAATCAATGGAATTATCCAAAAACCTGGAAAGTTGTTTACAGTTTATAGCTTTCATAGAGGCATGCTCAATCTACTGAGTCCCAAGTTAAAACAGAAGAAAGAAAAAAATAAAGAACACTGCATGTCCACTGTCTTCTCCTTGCAACATAGTTGGGCCACTCTCCATCTTTCTTGCTTTCCATTGAGCCACATAAAAGAATCTCAACTTTAGTCACCTGCAACCTTTCTTTGCCCTTTCCATTTTATCTAAAGATATGCTTCACAGATGATGCTTTCTTTTAGCTACAAGCCACTCAAGCTTGGGCACCAATAAGCCCCCACCTACATTCTATAAGTAATGGATAGCTGGGGAAGCTTTGCAAGGAACTGAGAAATCTCTCAGCCATTCTTAAAGTTATATTCCCTGTTCTCTTTCTCCTTTACTTTTCATAGTACATCTAGCACATCCACTCCTGATCTAAAAGCCAGTCTTCAGCCCACTTAATTTCTCTTCATGTACATGAACAGCTGCAAGTCACAAAAATGACACTAAAATCCCAAAAAATTATGCATGTTATATATGGTGAAATTGTTTAATAATATCCTCTTCTGAATCATATGGAACAAACTTTACAATTGTCCTCATTGCACAATGGAAAGCATCTTCTTGGCCACAGAAAGGTTACCAGTTGGGGGGACCTTCCTTAAAGCTCTATATATTTGAATGGGTGGGTTGCCTCTGGGCCAGCTTGGGGAGAGTAATTTTAGCTGATGGGACAAACATGTCTTCTTCTTGTGTATCCATTACATTCCAAATCAAAGGCTTGGCTCTTTCTCATGGGAATCAGGAATCAGCATATATTCAAGGCCAAAAGCAGCGTAAAATTAAAGTTCATGTGTGGTTCAACAGAGTTGTAGATCAGCAATTGATCTTTCTTCCACTTTAAATTGGACAAGTGAGAAAATTCCCAATGTAAAGAAAGATAAAAAGATAACCCACATAAAGAATTCAATGAAGAAAAGTGTAATTTCTTGCCTTTTTGGAACGCAATGCAAGCTAATTTAATGTGAAAAACTTTAAATATGTTTTTACAAGCACTTATAAGCCATCAAAAGGAAGCTAAAACATTTTATTTCCATATCCACTGTGAAATGGTGGCATTTAGTAGTGTTTGTTTCCTAGAAATGCAGTTCCCACCAGCTACATCATGAATCCCCACCACAAGACTCTGTTTTTCTTTGTCTATAGTATACAATTAAAATTGATTATCTGATAAATTGAAAACATAGCATGTCCTTGATTTTGTAAAGAAAGCAAAAAAGATGTCCATCTACAGAATTCAATAAGGAAAGTGTGATATCAAGCCCTTTTGGAAGGCAGTGCATGTTAATCCATGTGAAGAACTTTTACCATGTTTTTAAAAGCACTTATAAGCCACCAAAAGGAAGGTAAAACAGTTTCTTTACCAAAGCACTTTGGAATGGTGCCATTTAGTAGTGTTTTATTGAAAAGCAGCTCCACCAGGAGCATGATGAATCCACCACAGTGCTCTTATTTTCTCTCTTTTTTTCCCTACAAAATGAAAATTTAATCATTTGACGAATCAAAAAACAAACATGTTCTTGATGTGCCAGCATTATTACTAAGGTGTGTACTTTATGAATGTTAACCGTGATGATATTGGTGAACAAAATGTGCCTAGGCACATAATAAGATTCCTCTTGCATGAACTACATTCAAGAAGAATATTTTCTCAGGTTGCTGCATTTTGCTACAGCAATGTTAGCCAACATTACCAACATTTATTTTTGAATTTGATATTATGTATGGAGAAAAGGGCATTATGTATCTTATTCCAATTGCTCCAAATTTTTAACTTGACAGATTTTGATTTGAGCATCAGAAGAGGATCTGTCAGAATCATTCTCAACAATCCTTTTTTCCGGCTTAATCTGTACTTGAAGATTTTCTTAGAAAATGATGTGTGTTTTGGGGAAAAACGGTTTCAAGTCAGCCATACAATTCAACTGAGGAAAACCAAATCCAACCTCATCACTCCATGTACCATCATGCCATCAAAGGAAGCAACCAAAAGAACAAAAAGCAATTGCTAGATTCCAATTGATATCACGCCAAGCACGAATGTAGATTTGGAGATGCAATGGATAACCAGTTTCATCTCAAAAAGGCTTCCTTTATATATTAAGAAAAAACACACTCTCTTTTGAAAGCAGGTAATCCCTCTCTAGGTTAGAATAATTTCTGGTTTATTTTTCTTCCCATACTATTTTTTATTTTCCTATTTTTTATTTTTGTTCAGTACTTTTAACATACATTTTTAAAATATAACAGAGAATTATTTGGGATATTAGATTCAGAATTTCATAACCTTTTTTTTGGTAATTTTTAGTTTTTTCTATTTTCAAATATAATATAATAGGATTTGGGATATTAATTTAGAAATTAAAAAAATCATTTGTTGAGAAAAGTCTTACTTCTAAGATCATGTTTTAACCATGAATCATATGTTTTTGTTTTTATTTTTTATTTTGACAACCTTTTTCAGAAATCTTTAGTTTTTTTTTCTCTGTGTGCATGGCAATACATACTGCATATTGCAATATAGATTTCAAATAATTTTAAGCTTATTTAAGCTAGTGTTCCCCTGATCTTGAATTTGATAAGAACTCCAAAAAAACCAGTTTCAGGTTTCCTCTCAGTTTATTCATGTAGCATTTCTGACAGTTTTCTTAGTTCATACAGACTCATTAGCAGAAATGCTTCAGTAATGAAGGAGATGATTTATATTTGACTCTCATTCATGCCGTAGATTAATCATGAACTTTGTTTCAATGGACATCCTTACAGAAATACCATGATCACTAATTGGAATCCTGAACTCAATTCCATTATGAAAGCTCAATCAGTCAAAGAATTTTTTCAGACATAATCCTACTATGCCACAAAGTAATGCTGAGAAATGGAAGTCAATAAGGACATCAATTCAGAAAGCACATACATAACAAAGTAGAATATTTACATTAACACTATATTATTGGAATATACAATTTACAACATACATATGGTAACTGTAAATTGTTCCTTCATGGATAGTTATGTTCTTATGTGGCTATAAGTTCAATCTTGCATACATGATATCAACTTTCCGATATTTCCAAGTAATCATTATTATGTTACTGATTAGCAGGCTGTGCTGCTTAGATACTTGCAAGGTACCAAAAAAGTCAAAAACTACAAAGAGAAAAGAAAAGGCCAACACTTTATTGACAGCAATTTAATCTTTCTCTAATATGATGTGATCCAATAAGCATATGTGCTGTGACAGAAGTGACAGATGAATACAGCGGCAACTATATAATTAGTGAAGAGATATTAAAACACATATGATAATACAAATTTGATCCCTCTTGTGTACCTATGTTCTTATGAGAATGCAATCAAAACTTTACATGCATGATATCAACTTTCTGAATTCCATGTTGTACTACTGTTTAGAGGCTTCCATTGATACTAGACAAGTCCATAACAAAGAGTAGGTGATCAGGTGAGTAAATCCCCAAGCTGAAAACTTATAAGATATTAAAAACGATCCAAACCAGCAAAATAAATACAAATTTAGTGGCAGATAAAATTTGAAGGAAAGGACTAACTTCAGTGGAGTCTGGAAGAATTGTGGGACGAGTCTCTCTGTCTTTCCTGTATGGCTCTGTCAAACTTGGAAAACAGATCAAACCTGCATCTGCAAGAGTTTTGCCACTTCACCTGAAAGAGTACATGTTAAATTTCAATCATCGACCAACAGAATCATTGGCATTTGTTTCACTAATGCTACAGCAAAAAAATGAAACCTGTCCCACATTATTAATAACAGAAGTTTGCCTAAATTTTACCCTCAAGTATGTGAGCAAGTTTTCCTCTGGAATGCAAATCTCAACTCAGTGTACATGTTAAAGGGCTTTTCCTTGGTTGGATTGAATTCTTGAAAAATTTAAAAGCAAACATTGGAAGCACTAACTAGTTACTTTTGGGTGCATATATGAATCCTAGTATCAAGTTTTTGCATACCAAGAAACTTCAAGACATGAAATTGTGAGAACAAAAATATCTGTCTATTAGTGTTTGCCACAATTCACTATCCGATCCATCTTTAACTCACTTCAACTCCAGGAAGTTAGTATCAGATCTTAGGAAGCAAAGAGAATAGATTGTCTCAAGGGTGAGCACAGAAGCATAGTAATAAAGAAAACAATTCCATCTTACTTTCAGTTTCAAAGACAACTTGTATCAATGTTTGACATTTGTTATGGATCTTCATCTGCCTTTCAGAACAAAATGGATAATGTAACAAGTATCAGCAATCAACAAATGGAGGAAATGTGACAGCCTAGATTTAGCAAAGATTTAAAGGGCATTGAGTCCATAGACAAATCAGACATCCGTGATCTTACGACAACCAATTATGTCACCATACTCTACAGGTAACATTTCATAGTCCAGTATAAAATTTGATGTTTCTTAGGTCTTGTTTGGTGTGAAGCTGTTGGTGACACCAGAGATCAATTTCTTCCATCACCTAGTGGATATTTGGAAAAGCACATCTGTGACACTTCAATCATAGTTAAGCTTTCAGTAGAGTAAGCATTGGAGGTTGGTGATAAATTGATTCACGAAACATTGTGATATTATGGCGTACTTGAGCTAGTGCATGTTTGTGTTTTCACCACCCTCTACTACAACCATGCTTACACAGTTACCATTTTCTTCCTTTACAGACTATTTTATCTATGTTTGGCATAAGATTATCGAAATACAAAACCAAAACTTCTTAATTACTTTAATTAGTTGCATTATTTGAATCCATCCTTCCAAGAATATTTGTTCTTTCATACATGTCTGACACTCTGCCATATAGTAATGAGGATCAAAGCATGCATCTGACAATATCTAAGGTTGATTATAGTTATACTAAGACAACTAGATGTTGGATTCTGGAACCTGATTTCTCATGAGAAGATCTGTAATAACATTTGTTGCTTTTCAATGCAAATGAAAGATTATTGAATATTAGTACTTTCCCCCCTCAAGAGCACATCTTTCATTTGCAGATCAAAATTTCATTTCAGGAGTTGAGGTTGGCGAAGAATAGAAAAGGTTGAAAAAAATGAATTAGAAAAAAAGGAATAAGAAAAATAAGATGATTAAAAGAAGAAGAAAGAGGAAGAAGAAGAAGAAGAAAATTATTCTGATAAGAAAGAAGAAGAAGAATAAGGAGAAGAGGATTGGAAAAAGATGAATTAAGCTTAGAGAAAGAAGAAGAGGAGACAATTTTATACAACTAGTACAGCCAGGAAATACTCATTGGCTTCTGTTTCAGTGACAGTTCCCAATTCACTTCAGTTATGCAACTAGTGGTTGTCTTCATCCAATGTAGTATGATGCCAAAACTATAAGCCGAGCTCACTGTCAGACTAAAGGCCTTCTCTTCCTAAAACAAAAGAACCTCTCTTTTAGTTCTTTTTCTTCAAGCATTTGATGGGAACTGTGCCTTTTGTCAAGGAAGGTGTCCTCCAAAATAGAATTGAAGGATAAAGAGAAGAGGCTAGAAGAAAAAGAAGAGATCAGAGGAGAAAGAAAAATATGGAGAAAGTCTAGAAGAAAGAATATAATTAACTAATACTTGATCAAGTCATAAATTGTAAAGAAGGCAAAAACACCATTTAGGCAGCTAAAACTCCAACCTACCTAACAGAAAGTAAGTTCTGGTTTCTAGACTCTACACCCTAATGCATGATCCAAGCATTCCTGCCTGGGTGCAGAGAAGACAAAGTTGATTTAAAGCTTAAGGTTTAAACCTTCTATCAAATTTGAGTATAAATTTGCATGAACCAATTCATAGTGATTTTCCAATAAAATAATTTCAAAAAGGATACAAAAGAGATCTTGGTGTTAATGCTGGCACTTTCATGCAGTAGATCTTGAAGAGGCGGTGACATCAAAGGAACTCAAGATACTGTAAGAAGATAACATAATATATGTGCCTACAGATATCATGGCATCAAGAAGGATTTGCTTTTCTGCAATGTGCCACTGTGGAATACATGCTGTGAATGTAAACAAGCAGACAAGCAGGCAAGAAGAAGTGCTATTTGTTCCCTTCCAATAATAATAAAGATTCAATATATGACCTACCTTTTCCCTCTACTATTCACCAAAATTCAACTTGATGCTTATCACCAAATCATATAGCTGACTTTAAAATTTCTTGTCACTTTATCTCAGTCAATGGTTGATCATTTCAACTATCGCTTCCCATCCATTTCCTTATCTCTATACACTATTATTTTTCTTGTGGTTGTGTTCAACACCTTGGTTCCTGAAATAGCTGCTGTAGATTAAGACTTACAGGACTGAAACTGACAGTTCAATGAGTTGGAAAGCAGAAAGCATGTGGTGGAAGCCACTGTAGACATACTAGAAAAGAAGGAAAGGTTGATTGGGACATCCATATAATTCTAAATTATTTTGGCCTCTTCATTTGGCACCCATTTTCTGGCTTGTGCCAGTCAAAGAAGATCAACAACACCATCTTCAATATCCTTAAGAAAGAACACTAAATGCTTTTATTTCATAAACAGTTTGCAGTTCATAGTGAGTTCATGGTTTGACCTAATACTTTCAATCGTATGACCAGTTTCAGCAAAAGACTGATGATCCAGAAAATG
The DNA here is from genome assembly GCA_029747655.1 of Ensete ventricosum. Classification (NCBI taxonomy): domain Eukaryota; kingdom Viridiplantae; phylum Streptophyta; class Magnoliopsida; order Zingiberales; family Musaceae; genus Ensete; species Ensete ventricosum. The sequence goes on along the minus strand of JAQQAF010000005.1, from coordinate 6,789,794 downwards.
AAAATGAGCATACTGAATAAACTCATCAAATCATGTTAAATGCTTCATGCCCTTGGACAAATCTTAATATGTGGCTTTAGTATCTATTGCAGTATATGCATACAAACAACAATCCTTGTCTATCCTAATAATAAACTGTTTTACATGGATTAATGAAAGAATACATAAAGAACAATACACAAATATGGCAGGTGAAGGACTAAAACTTCTGATGCAAAATATTTGGAATGAAGTCATATACAGTGGCAGTGTGGATGTGAAAGAGCCTTGCAGGCAGGGAAAAACTTGGTTGTGGCAACTACACTTGCGATAATGGTTTCAGGATACAAGTTCTTTGACATGAACATTAAAACAGGATCGCCTGCAGACTTCACCTAATTCAAATCATAGGGGCCGTCCTGATCATAGAGGCATGGTTTGTGTCAATTTGAAGGATATGGAATGAGTTATGTTTCCCAAGTGAAAATAAACTCCAACAGTCTTCTTTCATTGGAAACTTGCACAGATTTAAGAAGTGAAGAACATGATTTTCGCCAAAGTCTGGGATGGGTGCAACATTCCTTTTTATCCTCCTAGCAATTGGTTGCTTTATTCTTGTAGTTCCATCTGATACCTTGAGTGATGCAGCTCATGAACATTTCCATAACATGAGTAAGTTGTGGTAAATGGAGACAGTGTCGCTGGGGAGATCCCAAGCACAACTGGTGCAGAGATATTCTCAAGTTATTTTTTATTCAGCCATCGATGTGTATAACCTTTTCATCTCTCATCGAGAGGTCGAGTTATTCACATACTTCATCCGAGTGATTAAACCTCAATTTCAAGTAGTTAACATCAGGTCCATCTGGTTGACCTACCAATAGCTACCCTCCCGAAGCTTGGATCTTTCGACTTTGTATGCTATCTCTTCAAATTAACCGTGTCTTTCATCACATTCAATTTGGCAGCAGTGAACTGATTTCATTTTAGTGTAGATTGATTTTTCAATGAGAGAGAGTCCAGAAGAGAACCGCATGATGAAACATTGCAGGCATAATTCTGGAAGAAGGTTGGTGAAGGAAGTCCTGGAATTCCTTCTACTGCTGAACCTGGCTTCCACTGCGGCACAAGTGAAGCAACCTCTCCATCAATCATATCTGCTATTATAGTCACATCATACTCTCTTATATCTAACTCTGCTACCATCTCGTTGGCGACACTCAATGAAGTATCAGCTTCTGTGTTAAAGAGGAAATAAATGTTTTGTACATGACCTGCAAAACAAATCGCAAGACTTGGTTTCCTCAAATCTTTTATATCAAAGAATCAATACAAGAAAAATTACACTATTACCATCTTGGTCTGAGATCCTTAGCCTCAAGAAGATGATCCCGTCTTCTCTTCTACTTCCCTTGATTGTAATGTCCACATTAGCAGGACTCTCATTTTTGTGACTGTGGAAGATGTCCACTCTCTGCACTCTAACATCGGTGGCATCATAGCCCCAGCTATTCTCCAATTCCATCTCATGGCAAAGATTGTTTGCATGCTCATTAGTGGTCAAGGAGCATTTAACTTGAATAAATTCAAGCGAAGGTTTCCTCAGAATATGACCGATACTGCTGACATTTCCTTCAACACAATGCGAACTAAAATCATCGACTTGTAGAAAAGGATCATCAAGCAGATCCCTGGCAGAAAGCCTTTCAGATGCCGCGGCAAGACATTTTTCAACAAATTGCCTTACCCCAGGGTCCTTCACTCTATACAAAGCTTCAGGTTTGGTCCTCTAGATGTAAAATGAAGGCTATGCTTACTGATACAATAAACATAACAAGAAAGCGCTACAATTAGTCTTGAATGTTGAGATTTCTTACAGAGATAACTTTCTTGTATATCTGCGCAGGATGGGTGCATTCGCTGTAAGGGTACTCAAAAGTGACCATTTCCAAGACGCACATCCCAAATGAGTATATGTCCACTAATTCATTGTATTCCTCCTCATATACCTCTGGAGCCATGAACTCTGGTGTTCCTGCCAACAAATCCAATTACTATTAGGAAATGGATGCTGCTCATCATGGAACAGGCAGAAGATCGATGAGCGAAATAGGCAAAACTCTTTGAAGTTTATAATTGGTGTCTACGGCGTCCATACCGACACAATGGACAGCAGGTGAATTCTGGAGTATAACAGCTAGGCCGAGATCACCGATCTTGACATCACCTTGGTTCCCATTAATGAAGATGTTGTCACACTTGAGATCCCTGTGGATGATAGGGGGGTCATGGCTGTGGAGGTAGCGAAGGCCACTGAGGATCTGCCTACACCAATGCTTTATTGCCCTGATGTTAACCCTTCTGTGCTTTTGCCTATACCTATGTATCCACACATTACTTACATGATTCCAAGAAAAATGTACAACAGTCTATGAAAAAGTTCACAAGATTCTTTCATCAAACATTTTGCTGAAATAAAATAGCAGAAGGAACATATCAGCTTACTGCCTGAGAGTGCCAGAGGAGAACAACTCAGTGACAAAATTGATGTTCCAGTGGCAGGTGTCCAACCAAGAGGCATAAGACCTCATAATGTTCTGGTGCTTCAAAGTCTTGAGAAGGTGGATCTCACAATAAAGCCTCTCCAGGTTGTCAGGGCTCTGCAGGAAATCATGGAGCTGCACCTGGTTCCAGGCAACCTCAGTACCTTCATACTCATCAAAAGCCCTATAACTGGCATCACATTACATGGAATCAAAGAAGGAAAAAAAAAAATGGTAATTAACTCCTTAAATGAACAAAGGAATTTAACAAAATGAGCATGTGGAGCAACAGGTGAAAGTGTTCATACACTGTCTTTGAAGCTCCCTTGCCAAGGATGTCATTGTACTGCAGAGAAAAAAAGAAAGAAACCAAACAAAAAGATGAACAATGCTCCACAAGCATTAACTGAAAACTCAAAAAGAATGAACAAAAACTGTAGGAGTTGGAAGTGCAAGTACTCTGCCATATCTTCCAGTGGGATCAACCTCCACAAATTCTGAGTGATGTGGTTCTTGGACTTCAACACCCATCATTCTGTGGAGGACCATGAAGAGTAGCAAGAAGGCAAGTGTAGGCAGGCACAGATGGGAACACTTGGTCACTGGCACCTATGAGCAGATTGGAGGGGAGAAGTAAGAATTATAGGCAGAGTAGTTGAAAGATGATGGGAGATTGGAACCAGGAAATCCAACTTCTAGATTCAGACATGCTTACTGAATAAAGATTTGGATTGAAGGGATGGAAGGGGGAATTTGGCAATAGGTTTGTGGAGTTTCACATAAACAATGACATTGAATTTTTCTCACTGAACAACAAGGCTGTTTCATAATATCTTCTCAATGGCCAGTGATGATGCCTTCCCACTGGTTAATAAGGACAGATGAAGAGTCCACCCTTTTAAATCACATCATTCTCATATTATATTTTTATATTTTCATACTAAATTATAAAAACTATAATTTTTTTTAATTAATATGTTAATCAGATTAGTTTTATCATCTAATTTAATAAATGATGAGGATGAGATTCCATCCTTGGATATTATTGTCAGATAATTAAGACTTTAACCAATTAATTTAAGTAGTAATTTTTAAAAATATTAAGCTTTCAGCTTTGAATTCTTGAAATATATTTAGATATTATTAAAAAAAATATAGAAAGAAAGAAATTAACTAAGCTTGTAATGTGAAGGTTGCATGCATCATAAAGCATTGTCATGGCATAACCAAATAGGTTTAGGATAACTACAATTAATACACTACAATTATAAGTGTTTTAAGGCTTCTTCAATGAGTAAATTGATAGAAAGAGATGGCCAGAATAAATCATGTAATGGACTTTTGTCTTGGATGGCTGAATCATGGGACAAGCTATGTTGATGAAGATTTAATGGTATCATCCCCAACATGTGTTAGTCAACCTTTGACTCTAGAGATAGCCTTGTCAGATATTTCTCTCACTACCATGGATATGTCTGTGTTGTTTTGTGAAATTTGAGTACATATAAATCTCAATGTCACAAAGTGTCATAAAGTGGGTTGAAAGAGTGAAGTCTCTCTCCCAATGAGGAGTGTTCTAAATATCCTCTTCTTTTTGTCTGCATCATTCTCTTTGACAAGTGCAGGTGATGCAAGTTGACAGACTATCCAAACTTATCACTAGTAGCTCAAATTTATTGATATTTTTTTTCATTTATTTTTATGTTAATTCACAACCAATGTTCTTTCCCGATTCCATGATAATTTATTATTTCCCAAAGAATATACATAATGAATAAAAATTTAGAATCGAACGATAGGAGGAAGATCTATTATTATATCATGCAAAAATAATATAAATGTCATGTAAATAAATATATATATATATTTTTAGCATTCTAGTGACATAACTAAAGGGTATGCTAACTATATTAAGATGCGAAAACATGATTTTTACAGATTAATTGGGTTGGAGATGAAGCTGAGACTTTGAAGTGGTGGGGAAGAGGAAGAGTGAGGGGGATTGATGATGGAGTGGGACAGAATGGAACCATTGCATCACTCGCCTTCCTTCCTTCCTTCCTTCCTTCCTTCCTTACCAATTTGCCTGCGTTTGATTGATTGAGATATCTTTGTTGGTGTCAGACAGATTCTGATCATTGGATTCTTGTGTTCCTCATTCTATTTCTTCTCTCTCTTAGTATACACTCATAAGTTGCATGCTTCGTTCGAACTTAAAGTTGATGTTTTTTTTTTCTTTTTTTTTTAATGAAGGTATATAATTTTGGCCATTCAAAAAAAAAAAAAAAAAAGGTCAACAAGGTGTAGGTCATGCCACCTTCTTGGAAGTCAAAGTAAACAAACATGGCATTGGACTTTCTCTAATATGTGATGGTTGTAGTCATCAGCAACTAATCAATTTCGGCAGCACAGTACGTATAATTAGCCCTAACCAATTTGTTTAATCACCTTCTTTTCAACTAATAATAGGGACATGTTGAAACAATATAAACCCTAAATCCTATATATTAAAAGATCGGATGACCTATATATCGTTATCCAATTAGAAGATGATGTGTATATTGATTTCGACTCGAACACGACTTAAGTTATTTAATAAAATTTGTTACACCATAATGAATGTTGTGTGTAGATGGATGATAAAAAAAGAAGGAAATCTCCTCAACAATTAAAATTTTTATTTATTTTTTTGTGTTTTCTAATTCTCTATTTTTAATTATTTCTCATCTTCTTCTTTTTTTTCCTGTTTGTGCACTATTGTGCTCTCTTGAATCTAACATCAAATGGGAAGTTAAAAAACGTTTCCCCCTAAATTTACAAGAGAAAAACTCATGAATGCTTAGAAAATTTCATACCACATAACATAACAAGATCTTAGAAAGTAGATTTATTTACAATGCAATCAGTTCTTAATTTTCAAGGTTCCTTCTTTTTCAATAGCATCTTAAATTACTTCTCATATACATATCAAATTGATCAGATCTTAGTAAACTAGAAATATTAGAGAGAGAGAAAATAATGTAAAAAGACAATACTAGAAACTAGATATGTTATTTAATACCTTTATTAAAGTCGTGGTCGAGGTGTCAGGTTTTGTCCATGTGCGTAACCTCGTCCATGTCAATCAAGAAGAGGGAGGAGCTTGGCAGTGTACACTCTTAGGCTCGGTTTGAGCCGATGACAATCGTTCCATGATTCATCTTGAGTCGATCGAAAGTTCATGCACAAAGGTCTCATCGGGATGGGGGTGTCCAATGTGACCCATCTGACGATCAAATCAGTATCCTAACTGAAATGGTCTCAAATGTTCAATATGTAGAGAGAGAGAGAGAGAGAGAGAGAGAGACCGAGGGTTTGAGTCTTAGGAAGGAAGTCTCAAGGGTGGCTTTTATACTTACCAAGTTTCTTAATGTCATCGACGTCCTTTGTTACGATGACGTATGGCCCCGCATAGTCCCAGAGTTTTCGAGCACCGCACTTGCACCTGTTGGTGCCATGTGCAGGGTTTACGCCAGGTCGACCTCATCTGCATCAGGTCGGCTACGCCTTCGCCAAATCGATCATGATTGCACCAAGTCAGTCACGCATGCACTAGGTTGGCCACGATTGTGCCAGGTCGACTGTGACTACGCCAAGTTAGCTGAAAGCGTGGTGTGTGACGGGCCGACCCATTATTAGCTCTATCAAAAGTTATAATCTTATGTTCCTATGAGATTGATCAGATCTTTATATTTGCATGATATAATCTTAGGTTATATTTGCATGATATATTAAATAGTAGAAGCTGGAAATGTGTGTATGAGAGAGAGAAATAGAGAGAGAGAAAGAGAGAGTACATAATGTTTCTGTCAAGCTAAACTCAGTGCAAATGGATCCATATGTTCCTCTTCTGATGGATCACATTGCAATGTTGCAGCTGAATTGGGCCTGCGATTCTGATCTTTTTTTTTTTTTTACCAGTCCACTGTGTCCAAGAAAAATAAAGCATTATTGTTGAAATGATAGCAAACTACACTATATTTCAATTTAGAATCTCTAATTCAATAGCATTCCATTAAAAATCTAAGAAGAAAAAATTATAAGTAATGTTTTAAGACGAATTTTCGACCTTCCATGATAATTTACATCAAAATCTTTCTACAAGCGTAATCATTAAGAATTATTGAAGTCGATCTAAACAACAACAACAACTATATGAAAAGAATTATAGAGAATCATCTTGTGTGACAAGTTAATATAGGAGATACAAATATAAAACATATAAAAAAGAAAAGGTCATACAGGAAATGCAATCTTCTACATCTCTCATAACCATTTTAAGTTCTTTTCACCTCAAAACCATTATACCCACTTCATATATGAATAGTTCTGATAATATTTTATATTAATTACTTTTGATGATAGAAAAAAAAATATTTATGTGTCACATGTGTCAACAAAAATCCAGGATTGGTCAAATTATATATAAGTGTTTGATCTAATTCAGCTGAAACTTAACAACAGTGATGGCCAAAGTTGAGCTAAGTGGCCAATAGCTGGAATCATACCGAAGAATACATATATATGGCATACTCACAAAGAAATAAAGAAATTAATATTCCTTAGTCCACAACCTCTTCAAAAGGGATTGGAGGTCCCATTAATGGTGTTAGATCCAACGAAGTTTTTGGTGTGTGTCTCAACACCAAAGAACATGCAGTGGGTCTGTAGGTCCTTTGGTACAAACACAAAGGAGACTTTGGATTGGGAAGAAAGGCCGATGAGGAGTTTAGGTTGGTAGATCAAAGAATTCTTCTGCTTAAAGATGAGAACTCCTCTCTCTCTCTCTCCAATCACAAAGGAATCGATCCACTCGTATGTATTCCTGTCAATTTTTGTATGTATGCTCTACTCTATATTAATATCTTTGTCAGAAAACTTTTTACGGTAATAGAAAAGGAAAAAAAGAGGAGACTATGAGCTGCCAATTAGCTTGTGTAAACTATATACTTTTTGGGGGTAGATTGGTCGGCATTTAGTGGCACAAAATATTTTGATCATTTTTGTTTTTATTATTAGTTATACTATGGTCAGTTTTTAAATAAAATTTCTAAATTTTGAGTTTTTATCGATAATATCCTCTTGATAGGAGATATATTTTCCTACAATTATCGTTCGTCATGGGATGCCCAATGAGAAAGGATAAGATGAAGATATCTTATTACCATTTATGATCAGAAATATAATATTAAAAAAAATTCATCGTTTATGATGAAAAAGATAATTACAAACATCATTCTCTTCATTTATAGTGAGAATGAAATATATCTCGAGTTACTAAGATAAAATATCAGATTGATTGGATCGAAAAATCTCTTCATACCTCGATCTTCTATCTCAAAAACATCTAATTTTATCATAGATATTAATTATTACTTATTACTCAAAAACATCTAGTTCAAATTCTCACAGATATTAATTATTAATTTTATCATATTTATTAAAATTCATAAAATATTTTATTTGAGAGTTCTCAAACGATTTACAATGAAAATTTAACATATAATTTTAAAAAATCTTATATATTAAAAAGTACCAGTAAAAATATTTCTTAATGTTACAATGATTTCATTGTTATTTCAAAGCATTAAGAAGCATTAGTAATAAGAAAATTTAAATGATTTTGTATGAAAATTATGAAGGTCTTGACATATTTTAAAATAAATAGTATTAAAAATTCTATTTTTTTCCCCCAACTTCTCTCTCTCTCTTATATTTAGATTTATATTTTTTGAAAAAATCTTATTATATTATAATAATTTATTATGATATAAATATAATAAAAATAATAAAATATTATCCAATTATGGTTTTTATAATTATAATGTTTTTGATTCAGTAATTAAAGACATTGTAGCTCTATTTAAAAACTATAAATCAGGAAACTCGAACCTTAAGAAAGTTCTTTCTATTTCTTTGGGCATTGTAAAATTGGAGATCACATTGGGGCCCTAACCTGGAGATCAGATCCGCGCACCAGATCAAGATTATAGTTGATCCGCTTGGTATCCCACCTCAAACGAAAATTTAAAGAAGATGACTCAACCCAAATCCTTTCAACTAACACCCCAGCTGATGAGGAGGCCAAAGTTCAGTTGATGATAGCATGAGAATCATATAAGAAGCTGAAAATCTAATTCCCCAAGTTCATGGAACCATAGCCTTGAGAACAAAGTTGATTTTTAAGAGGATTGATTTGATAGAACTCCAGCAGGGTTGAGTCCTAATCTGCCTACAAGTAGTTAATAGAAGTCTTATGCCTAAAATGAAAAAAAAGTTTTTTAAAAAAAAATATAGAAATGGGAGGCTTATTATGGAAAACACTTAAAATATGAGGCTTCTAGGAAATCGCACTTATACTATTATTATATTTAAGATGGTATAATAAAACCATATGGGGAAGGCTATTATTATTTATGAAGCCTTACAAAGTGCCCACTGCCTTTTACCATTGGAAGAGGAGAGCAGTCACACTACGGAGGAGCATCCCGTGTGCCCTGTTCATCTCCCTCGTTGCCCTGCTCTCTCTCTCTCTCTCTCTCTCTCTCTGGTTCGGCCATGGTGAAGGTCATGGCAACGGCAATGGCGTTGGTGTTGGCGTTCCTTCTCTGCGCCGGCGTAGGGCTGTCGGAGGGTGCTGTCCACAAGGTTGGGGATGCCGCCGGATGGACCATCATGGGGAGCCCGAACTACACCGCCTGGGTGTTGTCAAAGAAATTCGAAGTGGGAGACACCATTGGTGAGTCCTCTTCTTTCTTTCTCCTTCCTGCGAAGTGGATTGTCTGATAACCTGCAAAGCTTTTATTTTTCCCGAGTTTTCTGTAGCTCAAGATGCGGTTTTTCTGCGAGAACAATCTTTTTGAAGTATCAGCTGGGAGACAACATTAACAAGGTTTTTCGGATTCTTATTGTTTGTGTTCTGAGGCCTGCAAAGCTTCTCTTTTCCTTCTTTCTTGGTCCCTTTTTTTTCTTGTATGTTTCTTAACTCAAGATTCCATGCATTTCCTTTTTCTTTCTTGTAGCTTTTTTATCTAAGGTTGGGTTAGCCACTGTTTGTGTTTGTTGTCGTCTTATTTTTACAAGTAGAAACTCATAAATACTTCTAAAATTTTGTTGGTTGATATATTACCATTTACTATGCTTAAAAGACAATACCAACTAAATCTTGCAACTTTGAGAAATGCAAAGTCTGTCTTACACTTTTTCTCTTCATTACCCTTCTCATACACCAAATTTGTACTAAAGAATGTGTTGTCAGCCTTCCAAACCTTTTTTGTTTTCTGATTTTTTCTACCTGAGTTCTCCTCTTTTTTTTTCCCCCTCAGGATATTATGTGTTCTTTGATTTTGGTTGATTCTTAGCATTGTAGAAATGTTTGGAAGAGTTCTTCGTGATCTACCCTAAGGATTAATAGAGAATGGAGTCAGATTAGGAATGAGAAGTGGATATTAGAGATATTTAATGGCAGATCAATAGCTTTGGGATTCTTCTATGTAGTCAGTCACATGCAGGCCAATTAAGAAAGCGGAATGTGTGGCAGCGCAGTTAATGGATCACACTACTCTTGCTTGCTGTCCTCCCTTCTCTTGTCCGTGAACTGAGGTGCTGTCAACTATAATTTTTCTTTGCACAGATGCTGCAACTGCAGTTTCATTCCACACTGACCTTGGTATCTTCTTCAACATGTTTATTTGAGAGAAAATTTCCTGATTTAAAGCACAATTTTTTGAGGATTAACAAAGCACGGAGTTATGCTAGGAAGATGCACCTGCTCATGGTAAATCGAGCATGTAGATCTAAAACTCATATTTTTTACCTCATGCAACCAAAAGGATGTGTTGTTGATTGTTGGACAAGAAATGTTTCTTGGGTCAATCAACCTACAAGAGGCTATCACGTTTGAGCTCAAGTGTTCATGTGTGTTATTGGCAGTGTTTGAGTACAACAAAAGCTTCCATAACGTGCTTGAGGTGAGCAAGGCCGACTACCGCTCCTGCAATGCAGCATCTCCCGTTGCCACATTTGCCACTGGTAATGACTCCTTCACGATCAAGACCACCGGCCACCACTATTTCATCTGTGGCATCCCTGGGCACTGCAGCGGTGGCCAGAAGGTGGACATCAAGGTCGCCAAGTCTGCCTTCTCTGCTGCCCCTTCCACCTCGCCCGCTGCCTCTCCTTCCACCTCCCCTGCTGCCTCCACTCCCGGTGGTGGTAGTGGAGGCATCTCCACTCCGGCAGCTGCCCCTGGAGCTAACAGCGGCCCAAGAGCTCTTCCAGGGTTGATCGCTCTTGCTCTTTCTGTGTTTGTGGCCTTGCCATGAATTATTAGTCATGAGACTGTGAGAGATAATAAGACTTGATTAGTTTGGTATTGAACCATATGACAGGAGTTGTTCTTTCTTATGACCATGGCTAGTTTATTTGAGAACTTGTTAAAGGATCTATTGGATGTATTTATTTGCATGGTTCCTAATATTGTTAATGTCTGGCTACATGTTTTTTTTTGCATATATTTCCTCAGGTTGGCATTTGTGTTTTATGGCTGACTGATGAGGATGACACTAAGAAAAGCTGAGTTGTTCCTTCTTATGACCATGGCTAGTTCATTTGAGAACTTGTTAAAGGATCTATTGGATGTATTTATTTGCATGGTTCCTAATATTGTTAATGTCTGGCTACATGTGTTTTTTTGCATATATTTCCTCAGGTTGGCATTTGTGTTTTATGGCTGACTGATGAGGATGACACTAAGAAAAGCTGAGTTGTTCTTTCTTATGACCATGGCTAGTTTATTTGACAACTTGTTAAAAGATCTATTGGATGGATTTATTTGCATGGTTCCTAATATTGTTAATGTCTGGCTACATGTTTTATTTGCATATATTTCCTCAGGTTGGCATTTGTGTGTTATGGCTGAGTGATGAGGATGACTCTAAGAAAAGCTGAGTTGTTCTTTCTTATGACCATGGCTAGTTTATTTAAGAACTTGTTAAAGGATCTATTGGATGGATTTATTTGCATGGTTCCTAATATTGTTAATGTCTGGCTACATGTTTTATTTGCATATATTTTCTCAGGTTGGCATTTGTGTGTTATGGCTGAGTGATGAGGATGACCCTAAGAAAAGCTTAGTCCAAAAACTATTTCTCATCTGCATGGTAGTTAATTTGGTGGTGGGTTGATGAGATCTTTAATTTGCTACAGATCTCATCTATTTATTTCTGCACTGTTTCTTTTCATGTCCTGTCTACCCATAATAGTTCCAGTGATCTCTCTTCATTCATTTCCTGTCTCCCCATGTTGTGATGATTCAAGTGCCAACAACACTTCATGCTAGTGTCTGTCACACAATATTTCATGTTCAGTTTCTTGCTGTTTAACTTTGGCAATGCTGATCTATATTTTTCTGTGTACTGTTAGTTCCTGAATCTGTCAGTCTATGTGATAAATTTTGGACATGATCTTGCAGTATTTAAAATATGCCATTGTTGGCTGGAATGGTCCTGTGCTTGTGGTCTTGAGCTTTGTTTGGTTTGGGCATTCAACTGCAATTATATATGGCTGTTCATCTTGCCTACACTCTGATGCAATTCACTGAAAATTATTTCACAATATTACAATAGATTAAATTAACAATTCATAAATCAAAACACATATATGTTACATTCATAGTTAATCTTCCTAGTTGAACATCAACATAATGACATATGAAAATATAGATAGATAGATAGAGAGAGAGAGAGAGAGAGAGTGTGTGTGTGTGTGTGTGTTACAACAGGACCACTGTGGCTGATAGCAATGCTACTATCAAACAAACAAAATACAACAAAATAAAGCAAGTGATACACAGATATAGAGAGAGAAAACAGGACCACAGTGGCTAACAACAATGCTATCAAACAAGCCATACCCATCCAAATTAAGAGAGGGACAAACAGATAAACATACACATAGAGAGAGAGAGAGAAAAAAAAAAGACTTGTAACAGGACTATCTACTGTGGCTAACAATGGGGTTATCAAACAAACCACACACAGCCAAAGCAAGGAAAAAGGCCAGAAGAACACATAGACTTACCTGTGACAAGTTGTTGAGGTGGGGAATAAGTGTTGTGTGTTATATCATCATATTAAGCATAATGTAGGCAAATAGCTTTTCTCTAGATATCTTTACGTCACATCTCCTGTATGAGAGAAAAAATTTTATACTCACATCAAATTTGACATAGTGGAAATGTTTTTCTTTTTTATATTTTTAATATCTTAATTTTTATACTTAAAAAAATATATTATTATAATTATAATTATGAGAATAAAATATTTGTGTCTATTTACCCTAACGTTATCGGATTTACTAACGAAAATATAAGATAAAAAATAATTTTAATATTTCAATTAGTGATGACATATGACGTTTGTGGTAGACGACAACAACGTTATTGGATATCGTGAATGATTGTTATAGATAAAAAGTGAAAGTCGTTATTTATCTTTGTCGATATCGATATAGATGTCGAGCGATTCTTTCGTCGCATATAAAACAATTCTCACCTCTCGTCATCATTCTTCTCATCCACAATAGTTATCTGTAGCCCCAACGATACTATCGTCCATCACCATTGGCACCATTCATCACTGCCAACATCATCCTTTATTATCAATCAAAATTTATATTGATAAAACTAATGATATTTGAGTAAATGGATATAGATATTTTATTACATAATTATAGAGAATAAATATAAAACTTTAAAGTATAAGTATAGAAATACTAAAGTTAGTATTATGTGTTCTTACTGCTTAATGATTTCGTGTTATTACTGCTTGACTCACTGCAGCAGTTCCTATCATGTGTTCATCAAGAGAAACTAACAAGAGGAAGAAGACGAAGTCTCCATGGAAATGTCACGGATCAGTACGAGACATCGGTCACGCTTGTGGTCAACCCATCCCATGAATGAATGATGTGCTCGTGATGCAAAATGCGATCTCATCTTCACATCCTTCACATACAAATTCTATGGAGAATTCATTTTACCTCAGATTGATGCTAATTTTTATTCTCGTAAATACATTTAATTGATGTACTTACGCCACCGCCACCGCCACCACGTGCGCGCTGCTCGCTAGCAACGCCGTCGCCGGTCGCGGCGGCGAGGGAGACCGCATTCACCTATTCCTCTGCTCTGTTCTCATCTCCTCCCAGAAATGCCTTTCTTTTACTGTGGATCTCTGTGTCCACTCAGGCCCGATCCGATCTGCAGACAAAGGATTCCTCGTCCTCTGTGATCAGTGACCCGTAAGCCGGAGGACCAAGAACAGGGAAGGATGGAAAACGTAATGTACCCAAGGTCAGAACCATCCGATGTTGGAGATGGCAACACTGACATGTACAGGTATCAGCAGAACCACATCGCACTCGTCTAATTCTTTCGGAAGCTGACCACCATAGATTAATCTGCATCTCCGAGACTGTGCCCAAAGTCCACTCCCAGCACAAAGATTAAGAATCTGCAACCTTCTCCTCGCCATGTGAGACGGGGCTGTGAAGTGGGACAGGCATGCGGAATCGCCGCATAGAACTCATGACCACTGGCTTTTCCTATCCGCCTGTTCATGTTCTTCCTCTCGGAGTTGATGACAAGCCGAGTGGTCTCCCTGCGTCCATGGTCAACGCTACGTGATTCTGGCACTGCCGTATTGTTTGAAGCCGACCCATGCATGCAGAGTGGCACTGCGGAGTCTGCTTGGAATCACTTGAGCTGTTCCTGCCATCCTTTTAAGGAAGCAGGTTGTAATGACCTCCGCAGCAATCCGGCAGGCTTCTGCCATCACACATATATATAGATTCGATCACAACAAAGCCATCACCCAGACTTCTGACATATATATATATACAGCTCTCACAGTCCCTGAGCACAGTCTCAGCTCTGCTTGCTTCACTGAGAACAGAGATGCGTGCTCTGCATCTTTTTCTTGTGCTCCTTTCCTGCTACATCAGTGTTCTTGATGGTAATCAGCTTAACAAGATATCCTTTATCTTGGTAGATTAGCTTCTTTCACTAAAACTTCATGATTGAGATGGCTTTTCGGCTTCTTTCCATTAAGTTGCAGGATTCCTTGCCAATGGCAACTTCGAGATCGGCCCGAGGGAAGACAAGCTCAACAAGACTGTCATCATGGGGAAGAAATCCCTCCCTAGCTGGACCATTCGGGGCCATGTCGAGTACGTCTCCGGTGGCCCGCAGCCGGACGGCATGTACTTTGCCGTGTCCCACGGCGTCCATGCAGTTCGACTCGGCAACGACGCCTCCGTCTCCCAGGACATCACCCTCAAGCCAGGCACCCTCTACTCCCTCACTTTCAGCGCCACCAGGACCTGCGCGCAGGGTGAGGTGCTGAGGGTCTCGGTGCCGCCGCTCTCCGGAGACCTCCCGATTCAGACTCTTTACAGCAGCACCGGTGGCGATACCTACGCCTGGGGCTTCATACCGACCAAGAAAACGGTGCAGGTGATCTTCCACAACGTCGGGATTGAGGAAGACCCAGCGTGTGGACCGCTCTTGGACGCTGTGGCCATCAAGGAGCTCTGCCGTCCGATGCGCACGAGAGGTGAAAGCTCAACCATTACAAGTTTGCGAGACTATGGAGCTTATAACGCAGAAGAAGCGCGAGCTAATGAAATCCTTTAACTGCAGACAACCTGGTTAAGAATGGTGGCTTTGAAGAAGGGCCTCATGTCCTCCAAAACTCCACAACCGGCGTCCTCCTTCCTCCCAAGCAGGAAGACCGCACATCTCCCCTCCCTGGCTGGATCATCGAATCCCTCAAGGCCGTCAGGTTCATCGACGCAGCGCATCACGCCGTCCCGTTCGGGCAGTTCGCGGTGGAGCTCGTCGCAGGAAGGGAAAGCGCCATCGCGCAGGTTATCAGGACCATCAGCAACAGGGTCTACGAACTCAGCTTTGTGGTGGGCGATGCTGAGAACGGTTGCCATGGTTCGATGATGGTGGAAGCTTTTGCAGGCAATAGGACGGTGAAGGCCCGATTCCACTCTCAGGGGAAAGGTGGGTACCAAGCTGCGAGCTTGAGGTTTGTGGCACTGGCGTACAGGACTCGGATCACATTCTACGCTGCGTATTACCACACCAGCGTCAGCAATCCCGGATCTCTCTGCGGGCCTGTGTTGGATCAAGTTATGGTTTACCCTATCAAGGCCTGAGCCATATGGATGTTGAGGAGGAACAGCAAAGGTTGCAAGGTACTCTGCATGCGGCTTCTGGCTTCTCTGTCCTCAGTGATGGTTTGGCCACACCATTGGAGTATCAGCTTAAATCTTCTAGTTAGATGTGTGACAATGGAGGATGAGGCTAGTTAATGGTTTACTGAAATCTAAATCATGTATCTTTAACTTCTTCCTGGTAACTTTCACATTATGATCTCTAAGGATCATAGCTGATGTCAATTCATCACTACTGCATGCTACTGCCACTGCTGCTGCTTAATTTGCAGCTGCAGCACAAGCAAAAGAGCAAGTGGAAGCTCCTAAAATTGCTTGCCAGGCTTCATCTCTTGATAATTTAGCTTCAAAGTCTAACTCTGTTACTTCAGGTGTCTTCTGCTTAGTATCCGAAGCACAAAAAAGGGAATGATGGATATGCCAAGGACTGTAAAGCTTCATTAATGCTGCCTGAAACAGATACGGCCTTCTGTGAGTTCGGGTGGCCTTCGAGTGAGTTGGAGCATATTAAGTGATCCCTTGGGGTTTGGAAGAAGATTTTTGCCATCATAAACAGAGATTGATACATTTCTTTTGTGGAGGCTGCTGAGAGATATTGCGGAGAAAGTGCGTCGTCTACCATATACTCACCTCCATGAATCCATCCTCCGTTGCACATCCCCTGAACATACCTATAGTGTTGAACCCGTATGCAACCTCACCATTTCTGGACACAGCGATGAGCCCGGCCATGCCCTCGTCTAACCTCTCCCTGATGGCGTGGTCGACGGCCTCCTGCAGGCTGAGACCCTTGTACTCCACCAGCGCCGCCACGTCCCTCGCCAGTGTGCTGCGGATGATGGCCTCACCTTCCCCGGTGCACGAGACGGCGCAGTCAGCGCAGGCGTAGGTGCCGGAGCCGATCAGGGGTGAGTCGCCGATGCGACCGCTCATCTTGTTCACGAGCCCCCCGGTGGACGTTGCGGCGGCACACCACCCGTTGCTGTCGACCACCACACACCCCACGGTCTCCGGCGCGTAGACGCTGACGGGGAGACCGCTCATCAGCAGACCGTTCTCAACTTTCGCACTCTCCAGTCCGGCACTGGCGCTGCCCACACCCGGAGCTGGAACTCTATAATCATACTACGATGCTCACCAAGAATAAGAAGATGATCAATTCAATTAGCAGCTTTCCCAGTCTCTCTTCTTCTTTTACGTTTAAGAAGGAAATGAAGCACAAGAGGCCAAAGTCACAAACCATGATGCTGTTAGCCTCCTTTGCCCGTTTCAGCATGCTCATGTTCTCTTCCGTGATAAAATAGCTATTGTCCACCACTTCAACACGCTGCAACGGGAAGAGCACACAATGTTGACCACCTGTGAGACTTGGTAAAGAAGCTCCAAGAAGACGACGCGTCACCGTTAACATCAGCCTCCCCCCATTAGCTAGCATGTCCGATGAAATGACAAAGAGACGAAGGTTTCGGACCAGTGTTTTCTGATCCATCCATCTTATCGTGTGGCAGCCCAACTTAATTCACACGATGGATTGAGGTTGGAAGTGCCACCTTACAGACATGCACATCAAGAAAAGAGCGGGGACGAAGGAGTCCAGTTGGGTTGCACGGGCACCGAGTTACACACGTCTTCGTGCCTGTTTTCCGGTCACCTCTGCTTTGGCCATGGTCTACGTGGTGCTTTACATGCATGATGGTGTGTGCTGTGTTCTTCTCGGAAGTGAAGGCGGCAGTGAGAGCATTTGGCACGCGAGTGCAGTTTCGTTTTGGCAGTATACGGTGGATGGTTTCTGCGACGTGTGTTTGGTGTGCAGCAATCGAGAATATTGACATGCTCATGCACGCAAAACCGTATGCTGATGACCCTCCGCACTGTGAGATCAGCAAGATCGTACTACGGCCTTGCACTCGATGAAACAGCAGATGTGTGTGTTAGAGGGAGAGAGAGGAAGAGAGGAGAGGAGAGGAGAGGAAGGGGAGGACCTGTTCGCGGGCGAATTCCTCGGCGCCGTCGAAAGCGAGGTAGGAATGAGGGGATCTGTCCATGACGAGGCGAGCAAGGGACACGGGGTTCTTGACGGTGGTGAGGCCGGAGACGGCGCCGCAGCGGCGGCCGTGGCCGTCCATGATGCTGGCCTCCATCTCAACGGTACCCTTCCGCGTCAGCGCAGACCCGCGCCCGGAGTTGAACACAGGGTCGGTCTCCAGCTCCCGGACCACCACCTCCACTACGTCCACGGCGGGGAGTTCGGCGCGGAGCCCGGCGGCGCCCACCCGGAGGCACCGCTCTAGCACCCGCCGCGCCTCCTCCTGTCTCTCCACCGGCAACCCTGGGTCGACGCCGGCTCCACCATGAACGGCAATGGCCCAACCCACCATCTTCTCTATCTTCTTTCACCCGTTCTCTGTCGACCTCACTCCCGAGAAACCTTAAAAGGAGAAGGCGGACGTGAAATGTGCCCAGAGGTGGATCGAGGAGAGCCGGATGGAATCCGGTGCCGCCCCCAAGTTGTGGGAAAAGGTCGAGTGCGTTTCCCACGACACCGCAGCGGAGGGAATCCGAGTCACCTCCCGCTGGAATCTAAATCCAAATCTTAAGGATACGCTCAAAATGCTTTATCACACATAAGTTAAAAGCCTGAAGATTTCTAAAAGCTTAAGCAAAAACATCCAATATATATTAGATTCTAATATTTTTCTCTCGCATAAGTTGGATCAGATTTGACGTTCGATCTGATAAAGTAGGAAGTGGAAGAGAAAGATGTAGATATTAAAGTTATAACCCACAATGACAGTAAGATATATAATATTAGGTCTCAACATTAAATATGAACTCAGTGTATAATTAGATTCAAGTTTTGAGTTGGTAAGTTGATGCACCGTCGAAAGAGCACTGCTCCTCTGAGAGGTAGTGATGCATGCATGCAAGGTTGGGTCTTATGTCATGCATGATGCACTCCTCTCCATTAATAGCAAATATGATTTAAATATAATAATACACATGATTTAAATATGATTACAGAATTATATATGATTTCTCCAACTGAACGAAGAAATTTCATAAAGAAATCTTATAAAGATTTTTCATATATTATTCTTAATTTCTCGAGTTAAAAGATCTGTTGTGTTATTTTTTTTTCTGATTTCATACATCTAGATGAATAATAGAATGAATTCAATTATACACCTGCACCAATGGGTGGAATCATTAATTAGGTCAACAAAAGTAAGCTTTTAAATGATTTCTAAATCTTATTTATATTAACTTTAATCAAATTGGATTGTTTTTTTATTTATTTTTTATTTACCTAACCATCAAAGGAATGATTTATGTTGGCATGAAAGAACAATATGAATGGGATCTCATTGCCTCCTTTCTTCCTCTTTTTCATATAACCTAACTATGTTCATGTGCTTTTGTGGGTTTCTTCACTTTGTTCATCTATCATCCCACCCATTTTTGAACGCCTGCTGAGTTTATCCATTTTACCTTCTACCTTAGTCTATATGACAAGCATAGAGACGACTAAAACTCTATTTTAATGATCGTTTTAAGTAGAGAGGTTTAATTCTTTGACCGTTTTCATCATTTAATGTCTCTTGAAAGGGTAGAAGAAGACGAGAAAGATCAAATCTCGTCTTTTTCAAGATTTTTTTTTCATTCTTTATTATTATTATTTTTAGTTTATCGCTTGATTACTAGAAGAGTTATTTTTTCCGAAAACAATACTTTAAATTTCTTTGGACAATTGATTGTTCATATCAACAAGATTTAGTACTTTTAGGCAATTGTGTTCCAAAAGATTAGACCTGCAGAGATCTCGCAATATGGTAAGAAAAAGTTGAGAGAGTTGTCAGTATCTTCTCTCTCCCGAGCTGCTGCTAATGGTCAAACTAATAATTCTGTATCTGATGTGTTCTTCCTGAGACGAATGAGTTGCACCGGTGTGGTGTCAGCTTTGATCTCCATTCCTCGTCACTTCAGCATGTCATCAAGAACGAGTGTCCATTGAAGACAAACTACGAGCTGGAAGTCGCAGCGCTGTAGGCCGTGGTGGTCCCGTTGGAGCAAAACTCGTTGGCGGGGCCGCCGCTGGTGCGGATGAGGAAGTGGGCGAGACGGGAGGTGGCGGCGACGAGGTTCTCCGAGCAGAGGAACTCTGCGCTGCACAACCTCTCCACCGCTCGGTCGTAGTCGTGCACGAGCACGTCCACGTGCCCCCGTCCGCGGTACCTGGCCATGACGGCGGCCGTGAAGATGGCTGACATCCGGCCCGGGGCTGCCGCCTCGTACCCCTTGGGCCCGTCGATCAGGATCACGTCCCAGGCCACGTCGTAGAGCTGGTTGGGGAGGTCGTTGATGGCGAGGCGGCAGTCGGAGAAGAGCAGGTTCTGCACCGGCCTGCACTCCCCGCGGCGCTGCCGGCGGGATTCGGCGAGGAGCTCCGGCAACTCCCGGACCTTGGTGGTGTAGGCCACGTCGTAGGCCTCCAGCCCGGGGTTGCGCGCCTCCATGTGGGCGACGTAGTACTCGCTCTCGTCCACGAAAACGGTGCGCCCGCCTTGGTTGAGCGCTCGCCACAGCGGCGTCTCGCGCCCGATCCCGAACACGAGCAGGTTGCAGGGCCCCCGCCGCCGGAGCACGCCCGCGATCGCCCGGACGTCGTCCTCCTCCATCTTCCACGTGTAGTTGGAGGCCACGGCGTAGTGGACGAGCGCGTCGAACACCACGGCCGGCAGCGGCGTCGCCCGCGTAGTGGCCGTGGCGGCGGACGCCACAGTAGCGTGCGACGAGGAAGAAGAGGAGGGGAGGCCACTCGGATCTCTCGCCCAGGTGGGGTTGTGGAGAGTGAGGATCGAGACGAAGGCGAAGAAGGAGAGGAACGCGACGAGCCAAATGCGGCGACGGTAGGAGACGGAGTTGGAGATCCCATTGCCACCATTCTTGTGGTTGGATGATGGCTGCGGATACATCAACTTCGTGCTGCTCACTCCCTTCATCTCTGACTTCAGCTCGCTCAAAGAACGGAGGAAGAAGAACAAAATTTAATGACTTTTACCACTGTTATTATACTTTCTCTCTCTTCCCTCTACAGGAAAGACGAAAAGGGGGAATTATAATAGGATCGGGAGGAGGAAGAAGAGAAGAAGATGGTGACTCGGCTAACATGTGTTACATGAACAGGAGACCAAAACTTTTGGGATTTAGTTTGGTAGATTAGATAATAAATGGGAGAAGATTACTTGCTGCTGCTGTTGGAATGACAGGAATTGGAATGTGGACTGTGACCAGCTGTTGATTTTGTTCTAAGGGAAGGAGGGGAAACAATTGTGGAAAATAAATTTATTTTATTTTATTCTCTTACATTAGAAAAAAAAAGAAAAGATGAAAAGATATCCTAAATATTTATTTACATGACAGTGAATATAATCTTTCAAGATATATTGCCTAAACCCTATAAAAGAAAATGGGTTATTCATGGCAATATTACATATGGGAGGATTTGTTATCCTAAGAAAAAAATATCAAACATAAGTTTAGCTTTGTCTCACCATTCTTCCTCCTCTCTCTATCAACCTTTGGAAGGCAAGCAAGCAATAATTCCTTGCTTGGCTGCTGCCAAATAACTCGACAAAGAGAAGTTGCTGTCAGTAATGCAGACAGTACTGATTCACATATATCTGTGGGAATCTATAAATGTCTCAACTCACATTGGATTAGTTGAATCCATGGATTCCTGCAGTCCAGTGTGTTGGAAACTTGCAAGCATAGTTCCTTTTCTTGGTGGTTGACTCATTTTAAGATGGTTTTTAGCATGATAATTTGTCAATCATCATAATGGTTAAAAATATTTGTCTGTGATATGTTCTTCCAAGCTCAATGAATCATAGATTCCAAGAGAAACACTTGTCATCATTGGTTGATAGAAAGGTGGACTTGGTCAGTGGCAACTCCAGTCCCCATTTCCAACTTAATGGTAAATGCACATACTGCTCAACATATACTTAATGACTTATAAAAAAAAATTAAAGATTCTTCACATTTGGCTCATCAAGTGATTCTTCTTATTGTGAGAACAGTGATTGATTGATTGGTTCATTCCTACAACAAAAGTGATTCTTCTTAGTAGTATCACAAATCTTTGGAGTAGACTTACCTAGAAACCATCATGCTCAAATAAACTGGACAATTCCCATAAGTAATTTTTAGTAGGGAGTGCTCCTCTATTTAGGATTTATCTCAGAGTGTCCTAATCTGCTCAAAGGCCTAAAAAAACCTTTGATGAAATTGGACTTTAAGATTCCTAAAATAATCAAAAAAAATAAAAGAGGTAACTATTTATATCATATTTTTCTTCAATCATAAAAGTTTGAGATGAATTGGACAGAATTTACACTATTACATTTGTAAATAAATTATACTCAAGCATATAATTAAGATGTAGATGTGTCGAATTGGACTATAGAAGCAATGGAGTAACTATCTATAAAATCGAGGATATATGATTTAACTTTCAAAAAAGAGTTCCTCAGTTGATAATTGAGGTTTTGACTCAGAAACATGATAGAATATTAGCTATGTAATTCTAGATTGAATTGAGATTGAGATATTGTTGATTAAAGTTTTTAAACAGAGAAGAACAACCACCTGAAGAATATTATATCATATTTATAGAGAAGATAACAAGACGATAGATCTGCGAGATAAATATGTTAAAATTTATTCTATGCTCTATGGAGCATCATGAATATAGTACAAGATCTTTGAATTAATATATTATTTTACACAAAAAAAAAATCCTCCATTGTCATGCTTTTGTAAAAATGATAATTGAGAAAACAATTTATACATAAGAGGAGTTTCTGAATTAACTAAAAAATGTGCTTTTCTTCACCTAAAGAATATGGTAGCCAAATATTTTTTTGATCACTCAACTAAAGAAAATTCCTTTCTTCCTTGTAAACATGCAAGTGATCTAACATTTTGCAAGATTTCAAGGTTAAGTTAGGGTGTCATCAAATTATCAGATATTTGCAACACTGCAATTGCCATTTGGACACCAAGACTTGAATTTGGATGACTTAATTGTAGTCTTTATCTATAAATCAATGGTGCAAACTTCCATGCAGGTTTTGCTGCTTTGGTGGATTGCCCAACAACAGCTCTCAAAGCTTTTGATGTTGTTCATACTCCTGCAGTACAAGTAGGTGCAACCACAGCTCTCTTTTTCCATATCAAATTTGGTCTAATGGAGAACATTTTCTTGAGAGCTCTGTGGATCAAGATTTCAAGTTTGATCATCAAGGATGCAGCTTTTGCAAAAGTCCTCCACTTGCAGCATTCAATCATGAGACTTTGAACCTTTGTTCTCCAAAGTGTTTCAGTCTTTAGCCTTCTGCAGACCTTAAGGATTGAATCATCAGTTGGCTTTTCAGAGTTGGATTGTGGCATGCAATCTAACAGATCATCTACCTTTTAGCATCTTGTTAGGTTCCAAACTCATAACACAAGGCAAAAAATCTACCCATTCAGACATAATGCTGCCAATCTCAGGTGGTGGCAGACAGTAGAACTCACATCTGTGTTTGGGGAAACTGCAACTTATTCTCATGCCAACAAAAAAAAAAAAGAAGAAATGTTTGGCCTGAGTATTTCATTGAATAGATGCATCCAAATCATTGGTATATTTCACTGAAATTGACAAAAGCAATAGTTCAATTTCACTGACTTGTGGATGCATCAAAAAATGAGGAAGACCTGAGAGCACAAAACTTCTATATGATCAATATGTACAACTATTTGACAGTGTAGTGCATGCATAGTAGATGACAAATCTGGTGTCTCTTCCTCAGATGGATGGAATATAAAAACCAGCTTGTTAGAATGATTCTTACATTTCAAGATTTTATTTGAGCATGATGGAGTTATTGAGAGATGTGAGATAGATCCAGATCAGCCTTTACTAAGAGCAAGTGTGATGGTTTTTTGAATGATCTCTGATATCAAGGATCTCATGATTCATCATGTAGAACTTGGCAAACAAAAAGATCAAAATACATCTAAAGGTTCAATAATCTTGCAACTCATCATGGGGTGTGGCACAACATGCAAGTTTAGTTGAGACACTGCTTGGTGGAGAGCATCACCATTCCCATTCAAGAATGCTGCTTAAAGCAAAGGCTTCTTCTTACCTCAATAATTATGTCTTCTTTTCACAGAAAAAATCCACTGGGTCATTATCTTCATCAGTTCTCAAGTTCACTCTCAGAGGTCACTTGCAAGATAGGAAACAGCACAAGGATGGCAAAATATAGTTAAAAAATAATTACAGAATAAAAAAGTATTTATCCATTCCAAAACCAATAAATCATAATGTTCTAATTATTTGGAATCGGTTATATATTTTTTCGGCCGTTCATATTTTATTTTTTTCTTGTACCATTAAGGCTAATATCTAACTTCATCTAATTATAATATTTGTGTATGTCATTGGGCGCTAAATCCTCAAACTTTCTTGTTTGGTTCGGCTTCTCATATAATTATTGTGGCAAATTTGTGGTTTTCATGCTTTACAAGGACAAATATGTTAAACTATCAGAGTTAAAAAAAAAGTAACTTATTATTTACAGCCTCTTTATTACTATTTATAATCTTAGTTTAATTTTTTTAATATTTTTAGATTATTTATTTGTAAATGGATAAAAATATACCTTCTTATTTTCTAAGCTCTTCTTCTTCTCTCTCCGAACTTTCTAAGCTCTTCGTCTTCTCTCTCCTCGGAGGGCAACATCGAGGAGTGACAAAAATGGTCGACGATGTCAAGCGGCATCAATAGCAATTAAAAGGATGACGAGCGATGTCACCCCGACTACACTTGCGATGATCATCATCAACAAAAAGGGTCGACGATATTAAGCGGCATCAATAGTAAGTAAAAGGATGACGAGCGATGTCACCCCCGACTACACTTGCGATGAGCATTGAGGGATCGTTACGCATATGTTGATGGTGTCAATAATAAATGAAAAGATATCAAATGGGTGGCAAGGTATCACATCTTGGATCTTTTTTTTTCTTATTTTTAGATCACATCTTCCATAGCCAAAAATAATTTTACTTTATTCATAATTTATAAATATTTATTATAATTTATTTATTTATTAAATTATAATTAAAAAATATTTATTAAAAAACATGATAATTATCCAAGTGGCTCTACCTAACGGTGGAGAAAAGTCTACAATTCACTGGACCCCAATTTAGTTTAGTGGGTGATTGCTCTGAAAATAAAAAATAAATAAAATTCGGTAACACTGAGTAGGAATCCTAAAAGTCAACTCAAAATAAATACATAATCAAATTAAATTATCCCATTGACGAATATCAAACCCGAATGAGCACTCTCCCAACTGTGGATGGAGAGACTTTATCCTACGAGATGAGTTTGTATTTTTTCAATTGCAAATGGAGACAAAACTCATATCGCACTCCCAATCGTGGATGGAGTGGTGTCCTTCACCCGTCAAAGTGGGGATACGTTCCTCCCAACTACGGATGGAGGAACCATATAACCGCCACGTCTGACGGCCCGCTAACCCCCGAAGGGAATCATCCTACCTACTCTCAATAGGAAAGTAACATCATCTTATACCGGTCATATCGTGATGCAATAATATATCAAAATACCTCTTTCAATATCATTCATGTCAAATACTACTAATTAATCCTTAATTAACTTGAACTTTAGTTCAATCGGTCCAATTGAACTCGATTTAACTAGAACCTAGTTGAACCGATCTCTAATCCTCCTGGTATGGAATCACCCTAGACTAGATTAGGTTCAATCTAAGTTAAATAAACTTAAATATATTAATCAATTCGAAATAATCAATATAACTAATCAAATCTAGTTTGATTCAATCAATGATTGAGCTCAAATCTAACAAATATACAATATACAAGTAATTTATTATTTACACCCTTTTTATTACTATTTATAATATTATTTTAAATTTTTAATACTTTTAGATTATTTATTTATAAATGGATAAAAATATACTTTCTTTCTTTCTAAGCTCTTTTTCTTCTCTCTCCTCGGAGGGCAACGTATAGGGAAGACAAGAAGGGTCGGATGATGTCATCAATAGCAAGTAAAATGATGACGAACGACATCACCCCCGACTACACTTGCGACGAGCAATGATAGGTCTTTTGCATGTGTCGATGATGTTAGCACGAAATGGAAAGACATCAAATGGATGACTAGCGATGTTCGAACAAGGTTGACGATAATGACATTAGCGAGAAAGATGAAATAATAGGTTATAAAAAATAAAATAAAATCAATAATATTAGATTGTAAATAATAATAAAAAATTATTATTTTTAAATAGATATCAAGAGCAAAGGATTACTACTAGTAAAAAAGATGTGACTAGTAAGTTCCCTAAAAAGTTTGGCTAATATTGTAAGTAAGGAATTTAAAACGTTTGATAAAATTCTTCAAAGAGACTAAAGATCCTTAGTTTGCTTAGAGAAGAAAATAAATGTTTTTTCTTTTTCAGAAAGGTTATTGATCAAACTATTTTTAGATATTTTGAGTATTTATCTTTCTATTATGAGTTATATTATATCTGTTTTGCCGCACAAAATCAGTTAAGTTTTTATTTTTCAGAAAAAAAAATACTCACTGGATTTCCTTAATGTCGGATCCGGATTCAGATCCGAATCCGATATCAGGACCGAACCCGAATACCATTTCCAACAGACTCCCGCCTCCTTTTCTCCTGTTTCCGGATCCAAGTGCACGATTCATGAGGAGGAGGCCGGCAAATTAATCTCGTGGCGGCCGAACCCCAACCCACTCCCTATCACCGCTGCGGCTTCCGCCTTGTGACGGTACGGCGAGCGATGGCCTCGTCGTCGTGGTGCCTCTACGCCGCCTCTCTCGCCCGCTGCTCCCCCTCGCCGTCGCCGACTAGACCGCCGAGCGTTTGCCCTTGCGGCTGTAACCTCTTGCCTCGTCCGAGGCTCCCCCCACGAAGCCGCGTGAGACGGAACGCCGTCGTCTCCATGGCCCCAGAGGAAGAGAAGATGACCCGCCGCTCCCCTCTCGATTTCCCCATCGTACGATCCTCATCCATCCATTTCTTGATGTTATTTTTGTTGTCTTTGATTATGATTTTTGTTGTCTTACTCATTTTTAGATCTTCGGGTCTGCAATTTCCCCAAAATTCCAAACTTTTCTGTAGTTTTGCGATAATGTGGTGTTTTTATCCGTGTTTAGGATCTTAATCAGAACTTATAGAGGTTGGTTTGGAGATTATCGTCAAAGTTGAGCATTTCTTCTGTGTGTTTTTTCGATCAAAAGGAATGAATGTCTTTTAAACGTGTTCAAGGTCAATTTCGTTGATTATTCATTGTGGTGTAAAGGACTCGTTCCCATACATGTTGCCTGAGAAGCGTGCTCGAGAATGGTGGTTATTGGTGGAAGAAGAACGCTACAAAGGTCTGGTTGGTAGGGTATACATGATGTTGGGTTTGTTTATTGGATACAGGTGAAAGGTTTCTTATTTGACTTAAAACATCAAAGAACAATGAGATGAAAAGGCAAGCTGCAAGATCTTTTTGAAGAAGAATTGTATCAACAAAAACAACTTTTTTAAACACCTCGTTGTTTACAAGAAATATTCTCACTTCATGTAGTCAGTCCATTTCAATGGGTATTGAGATCATTTTGGGCTTTCAAATGTTAAATGTTATTTCCCTTGGTATATTCTTAGCCATGGACAATCTACATTATATATACAATCTGGCAAAATTGAAAATCTGGGCTCTTTTAGTTCCTTCTATTCCCTAACTTTTGTTATGGACATCATTGATTGAAATTCTGATCTTGGTTTAGTGGTCCTCTTCAAATTTTTAATAAGTAGGGTTCACCATATCCTTCCATTTTCGTAGTTACTTTTCTTAAACCAAAGAATTTAGAAGATGCTGACTGTTTACATAAGTATCTTGAGGCTTGCCTTATATGCCAGTTTCATTGAGTTGGATAGTGGACCTGCTTCTTATGGATGCTCGCAACCCTTTCTCATAAATTTGGGTAAGCATGTTATTGCATGTAATGTGGTTTTTTCTTGGACCTTGAAATCAATTTTTGCTTGTTTATTAATTTTGAGAATTCTGCATCTTTTTATGACACAGAGAAAAAGTGTTGGTGCTCCCTTACTAAGCCCATTTTCTATCTGAATCAAGTGTTTAAGTACCAGTTGATACATGCTGGTGTCCAAAGATTTGGATCATATGGTTTTAGTCTCATCAAGCTAGTTATTTAAGTGTGCTTATAAGGTTATATGGGTCTACTTCCATTAACTTATGCTTAAAATTTTTGGATCATATGGTTTTAGTCTCATCAAGCTAGTTATTTCTCACATCAGTTTGAGACATGACAACTTTAATTTAAATTAGATCATATGGTTTTAGTCTCATCAAGCTAGTGGGTCATTTCTCACATCAGTTTGAGTCATGACAACTGTAATTTAAATTTTGACTTGATTGCGCTGTTCAAAGCACATTATTATTCTAGCTTAACACCAATATCCACATGGCCGATATGGATTTGCTTCCCACTTCCTCTGCATCTAATCATGCCTTCACAATCTTGTAAAGGATGTTGATTTCAATTGGCATGACCAAATTGCAAGAAAATATTGAAGTCCTTGTTTCATTAGAAGTGGAATGTCCACAACATAAAATCTTGTGCCCTAAGATTGACTCAGTTGAGCGATGACATCCTTTGTAGAGTGTGATCATTGCCCTTTTGGAACTCACCTTATATTGACAAGACCTAGCTGCAGTTTATGAGCTAATACTTCATTGTTGCATATACTGCACAGCTAGTGCACAAGGTTTCCATCAATGCAAGGTCTGGAGAGGATCGATGTACGCAGCCTTATCTTTAAAAACTTGAATTCTGATCTCTCAGGTTGCAAAGATGCAACCTTGCTATTGTATCAATGTACTCAGTTTCCCAAAGCAACAAAAGAAAAAACAAGTTCGGCTTAGTCTTTATTATTTATAGAGGCCTCTTGTATTAAAACAGAATTTTAACAGCCGAAAAGAATTAAGTTAATCACATCCAATATATCTATCCAACAGAACCTTTTGTAAGATTTACAAGGTATGAATGTTTTTTACTTTTCAATAATTTGAAGTATCTAACAGGTGTGTGCAACTTAGTTTTCTAATATACTTTTGTGTCTATTTTGTCTTGGTATTTGAAGGATCAGTTCTTCTATAATGATGTTTATTCAACTTTTGATGATTTTGTGCTGATGAGCTGAACTGATGCTGAAGAAAGCAAATGAGTTGATTAATGAGAATTCTGTCCTAGCATATGGAATTTGAGATATGTCGTTAGACTATTTTCTATTAATTTTTCTTTTGTAATTGGATACTTTGTGGACCTTTGGTATGGTCAGTCACATATATGATAACATGTAGGAGTGGGAGAGGCCCAAGCCTGGCAGGAGACCTGATATATTCCCACAATTTAGTCCAATGAAAACTCCATTACCAACTCCACTGCCGGAAGACCCTCCCGAAGAGGACGAGGAAGAGGAGGAAGAAAAGAAAGAGGAAGAAGAAGAAGAAGAAGAAGAAGATCCAGAGAAACCAGAGATGTCCAGGATGCAACGTGAAGGATAGTCTTGAGCAATGGTAACCATAATTTGCCACAGAGAGAATTACTAGAATTGCTGCCCGACTGGAAATGACAGCCATTTCTAGTTGTCCATGAACAATGGCTGCGAGTGTGCAGGCATTTCTTAGCTTCTTACTTCTGATGTTATATGACAAGATAAAGTAGAATAAATATATTTTTGTCATAGACATCCATACACTGTGTTGCAAGTTGCATCCCTCTCTGTTCTAGCTCATCTACAGAATTTTGGCTGTGGAAAGAAACCCTAGTACTCTTCTTCATTGTGGCATGTCTCCATTTGATGAGGATGATTACGCTGTGCAGTTAATCTAAATTAATCCTTTACCATCAAGAACTTGTGTGTTTTGTTTGACTGATGGAGATTCATTTGCAAAAATCTTGGATGTATAGGTTCATTTGCTTTGTTGTATGTAATTGGCAACTACATTTATTTACTCGCCATGGCACCACTATTCCTCAAGTGTGAGACATGCGGATGTCATGTACAATGCTCGTCTTAAACTGTGAATACATGATGATCTAACAGGTGGTAGAACTCTTCCAACCTTATTGGACTTATATTTCTGTTGAAATCTCATAAATAGAAACAAGGTGGAACTTTCCACTAATATATCTATCCATGAAGAAGAAAGAGACGGGATTCAGGACATGAAAGACCTGCAGATTGCATCAACAATCTGCAATCCATCAGCAGAGGTGGTCACTGTGTGTGTATATATGCATAGAGGAGAAAGAAATGGAGCAGAATGCAGGAAGAGCACTTCTTAGGTCCTCTTCAAAGCAGCAAACCTTGCCGCCAACTGATCGTAATCCGGCAGTCTCGGATGCACTCGGCCTCCATTAGCATCCACAGGATCAGGCCGCATCGACGTAGCTCCAGGAGCCGCCTTCCCTTCGGCCGCCGGGTTTACCGATTCCGACGGCACCGGAGGAGGCAGTGCTCCTCTCGGCAACGGGTGAACCTTTCCGCCATTGCCGAAATGCTCAGCACCAGCCCTTCTTCTTCCTTCGCTTCCTTCTTCAGCTGTCCCCTTCCTGCTGTAGTGCAGCAACCGCTTGTCCAAGGCCATCTCTTCCTCGTCCTCGTACTGCCCACCGGACGCAGCATTGTGATCTGCTTCGTCATACGCTGGTCGTCGTTTTCCCTCTCCATCTGCACTCTTCTCTTTGACGTAGTTTTCGCCGTCGTCTGTCTCGCCGATCCGTGGCTTTCGGAGTTTTCGCCTCACGGAAACGGGCCTAGGCTTCTCACCGCCGTGAAGAACTGCGTCCTCGCCGCCCTCGTTCGTGTCATGGTCTGCAGCAGTAACAGGATCGCCATGGATCTTTGGCTTGACATAAGGCGGGATCAAATAGGCCGCTCTCCCGTTCTCTTCCACATCGCGCCCGTTGACGGAGACCACCACCCCTTTCTTCTCCGGACTCCCTCGAACACCACACTCGAGCTCGTCAGCTTCACAGGTTCCGCCATGATCTCTCCTCGCCTTGACACATGCTTGACGCGTTCCCAAGCTCGCTGAGATCACATGAATGTCCTTCGCCTCCTCCATCTCTGCTTGTTCTCTCCGCACATCGCTTGCAGAATTGGGCCCATGTTTTCCCCTGATCGGATCCTGCGCTGGTGAATTGCTTCATCAGAACTCGCTCAATCGAAAAAGCACTACACACCATCGAACGGGACTTACAGATGTAGTTTGGTGATCGAACGCTTTTGCATCCCATCGCACAGAATGCTCTTCAGCAATATCTTGCATCAGCTGCAGTTTCTTCTCCCTCGTGAACGACTTCTTCCAAACTTTCTCAACGAACTGAAGAGAGACTACACTCGTCAGAAGATCGAATTCAATCGAAACAGTGGTTTTGATCAGAAGTAGATAAGAGGATGAGCACCTCGGCGTTCACAAACGATTCCATGCAACTCCCATATCTTTCCGTGAACACATGCCTGAGAACACACAACTCCGGCAGATCTGGGAATCTTGCCGCGGCATAGATTAGAGTCGATGCTGCTTCCGCGGCTTCTTGAGGACATTCCCTGTTACATCATCGTGCTCACGTTTTACGACTTTATTCAGATGTAAATCCGAAAGAAATCAGTCGATACCTCTGTTTTTGTAAGGTCGGAAGCTGAGTCGAGATAATTTCACAGCACTGCGCGATAATGTCGTAGCAAGTTGCATGGTTTATCTCAACGATGAGTGCATCAATCTGTTTCAGAGAAGCAGAAGGAAGAAAACGGTGTGCATGATATAGAAGCATTATATGAGCATAAGAACACATTGGAGCTGAAACCACAGGGAAGAATCGCGAAGAAACCGGTAAAATGCCTGCGAAAGTTCACTGATGCAAGCAAGAAATGAACTTTGATGCAAGCAAGAAATGAACTTTAGCAGCAAGAGGCCAGCATCCGTGGATTCCCAGCAGGTACAATCGTGCATAATCTTTCAAGAAATCACCAAGAAGAAGAAGAAGACGAAGAAGAAGAGAGAGAGAGAGAGAGAGAGGATGAGCACAAACAAATTACAACAGCGGCACAAAGTTAGGAAACCTGAAGAATCTACAATTGCAATCCACAAAGTAGAATCATGGCAGAAACTTTCAATTGAAGAAACTGGATTACTGGAACTGGCAAATCCAACAAGCAACAGAGACGAGAGAAAGAGGGAGAGGGAGAAGGGTACCCTTCGGAAGGCGTTGGTTTCATGGCCGGAGGCGATGAGGTCGGCGACGTCCTTCTTGAGGAACCGAACCACAGCCTGCTTCTTGTTCCGGATGGCCACCATCCGCACCTTTATGCACTTCAACGCGTGCTTGCTGCACACCGATCGACGCCGCCGAGAACCATAATAAGCATAGCTCACGGACTGAGACATTGGCAAGGAACAGAGATAGACGATTACCATTTGTTGGAGAACTTCCCACCCAGCAAGCTATCAAACATCTCTTCTTTCCCTCCGTTCGACTCTCCCTTTGGATGGAGTGCAACAGGGAGTCGATGGATCAAAGGAACATGAGAAGAACTCAGACAACAGCCAAATGTAGCTCAAAACATTGAACGGCTTCTTTATATACAAAGGTGGTGAGAAGGCAGCAGAAAGCAGAAGAAAAAGAACAAGCAAATCCACCACAAAATCTTAATTGGATTCTCTACATACATGTCATCACAAGGAGACGCTTGCCGAACCAATCATCTCTCTCTCCTCATCGCTATCAAAAGAAAAAGAAGGAAGAGGAAACACATGAAGGAATCGGAGCAGAGAAATCCTACTCTTCCAACAAATTCCTTCACTGCCAACAAAAAGCCACCGTAATTATATACAGAAAGAACGAACTAATCGATCAAGAAAACAAAAGGGAAGAGCATGGGAAATCGTGGATTGCGGGAAGTGGGCGGTTTGCCTCCTCACGTCTGACACAGCTTTTGCCAAACCAAATGAATCAGCAGTTTCTTTGGGATTTACTAATAATATGCTGCAAACTATGTATAAATGGAGACGTTGCCGATGCTAATCTTATTCTCCTCGTAAGCCGGCGGCTTGATCGAGGCTTTTTTACTGGCCATTATGAGGTTTGAGTTTGAACGTTGTCTGCTCTCTCTCTCTCTCTCTTTCTCTTTCTTTCTTCCTCCATTACAAATCGGCATAGGATCAGGAAATGAGTTCAGCAGTGACAAAGGATAGGAGTGCAAATGGTAGAGCTATGGATGGTGACAAGCAATGCAAAAGTGGGCTTCACTTGCAGCTGAAAGCAACAACTTTGTTGCTGTATAATTGAGGACAGCTATGGGAAAGGTAATGGTGTTGGATTCTTGACTGAATCAGACAGATAGGTTGAATCCGGTCAATCCACTTGGCAATGTGGCCAAAAAAAAAAATAAGTTCTTGAACGAAAATATTTAATATTAGTCATCTCAGTATCATAAAAACCTTGGATGATATTATACTACATATTAGGTTCTTTATAAATTTGTGTTGTATAGATACTTATAGATCGTTCAAAGCTTATAAAATTATTCATATTTACATATCAATAACATATTATATGATCTTGAGTTTATATTTTTGTTCCAGTGGTTAATGATAATTTGTCAAGATATATTGATTTCCATGATACTATAGTTCAGAATCAAAAGATTTGACATCAGAACTAACATCACTATTGTTCTTTACTTCCATCTTTGATAGCTTGGTTTAGTCTAAGGATTATGAACTCAAGCTGACACATTAGAATGTCTTAACACATCCATCCATCCATCCTCTCTCTCTCTCTTCAAAGGCAAAAGAGGTTGGAGTGGAAGGAACAGAGCTGAATCCAGTGGAGCCTTCCTTTCTCACATGTTGCTTGCCATGCCACCCTTATCACCTCAAGGAAAAGCAATCTCTCCCTTCAAGTCATCAAAACTACTCACACTAAATGCAGGCAGAGCATCTCAGCATCTGAGCAAGTTGTATCAACCAGCAGGACTCAGGAATAAACTTCTCTGGATTGGATAACTGGGTGTCCTTCTTCATCCATTGATTCACTGGAATCTGAGTGCTGTATTCAACTTCACCACAATTGTTTCTGGCCTTCTTTGGCCGCTGTTCCAATCACAGATGAAAGCTCTCTTGGACTCACTCTGGCCTATTACTGGTTTCTGATACTTAGAACAAGATAAGATGGGATATGAAGTCGACAATTAATTGATGTGATCGAAACTGAAGACCATATTGAACAGTATGCAGATAGCTCATGGTTTATTCATGGCTATCTTCTATTTTATCTACTGTATATTTGATGATTTCAGTAAAGCATGATAACTCCACAAAAATGAAGTAAAAGTGATTTTGATGTGTTTGTCTTCTTTACAGGCTGCTCCATTTCCAACATGGAATCAGATTCCTGTTGGAAGTCTTTGCTTATGAAATAAGTACTATATGAAAACTTAGCCAAGTAAAAAAGATAAATCCAGTTCAGCATATTCTCCTTAAATAAGATTTAGTGAGAATATATATATATATATATATATATATATAACTTTACAAAATGAATAAAAATATAATATATTATGCTATGCATAAGGAACTAATTATTTATTATCCAATATAATTAACTACCCTTAGCATATCGATCCTTATACTTAAAAAAATTATATTGGGATATCTATACTTACGGAAATAAAATATTTAATCTCGTTTCTTCTTACGTCATCGATTCTATTAGTAGAAATATTACATGTGTTTAGTGGTAAACCAAAGTGAGTCAAAATCAACATATACTTAGTGATAAATCTTATAATATTTTAGTTAAAAGAGTTGACGACGAAAAAAATAATGGAGTTAAATGTTTCAATTTCATAAATACAAAAATCTTAATATAATTTTTGAAAATATAAGAACACTAAAAAATAATAATTTTCTTTTAAAAAAAAAAGCATGAGAGACCTCAGTGGATGATAGTAAACACACAATTTTTTTTTCTACTTCTATGAACATGATTTATGTTTGGCCATCGAATGAGAATATATCGAGTACAAATTGCTTGTCTATCAACTTTATTGAGCCACTATCATTAGTCACATTTAAGAATCATTAAGTTTTAAAGATATGTGTTTTAATGAAGTCTTCAAATTATTTTAATTTATTATATCATTAAAAACTTATTTGACTCGCATCCAATAGTCGTAATCAATGGCAGAAGAAATCACCAAAGGTGCGTCAGCAATTAACACACCCCTTTAGAAAAATGTCACTTTTTAACTATGCAATAGTGTGTCTGCTATTCCAAGCTCAAGGAAACCCTTCGAGGAGACTCGCTCTTCGCGTTGTCGTCACCGACACGATTCTTCCTTATCCTCATGCAGTGTGCACTCACGTAAAGTAGATGAGAAAGCACAGAGTACTTTGTGCAGATGATTCTTATCCTCATGCGGTCTGTAGCGATCCCAACGACTATCCATTCGCTGTACAGTACAGTTTATAGTGATTCTGATGACTATCCATTTTGTTGTGTATGTTTCATATCATATTAACTTTTTTAGCTACGTTTAGATCGTTGACTAAGTCAATCATCATCAGATATGTATGTTTCATATCATATTAACTTTTTAGCTAGGTTGAGATCGTCGATGAAGTCAATTGATCGTCGATGAAGTCAATTGATGATCTTCACCGTGATTGACAATACAATGATTTTATTTTTTTAAATTTATTAATATCAATTCAAGATCGATGTACTTAGTTCAAAATCGATATCTTTATTGGAGCTCGATCTTATGGGATATGATAAAAGATAGAATTTAGATATGATTTCTCCAACTGAATAAAAAAATTTAATTAAAAAAATTAAAATCAATAAAATTTTATTACTTCTTCCTATTTCAATATGATCTCTTGCTAACGATCGAGGTTTCGACGAGACTCCACTCTATCTTTCTGTCATCGATGTAGATTCCTCTTATCTATCAGTGGTAGCCCTATGAAATCCAACAATCCGGACGATCATCTATTATGCTGCGCCTGCCTTGTACCGCACCAGCTTTTAAATCAGATTAACATCGCCTCTGAAGTCAATCAACGTCAGATCTTCATCACGTTTGATAATACAACGACCTTCTTTTTCTATATTTATTGATATCGATTCAAGATCAATGTTATTATAGGAACTAGATCTTACGAGGACATAATAAAATATAAGATTTAGTTAAAATTTAAATATAATTTTTTCAACTGAATGTAAGTTAGTTGCGAGAAATCATCCTCTCGGTATGTATAAATTTTAATGAATTAAAATTTTCATTTCTATTTACTAATTCAATACTGAGTTATCTCTTTGCTATGCAACATATCATTATGAAATCTCAAGGAGAAACAGTAACATATATATATATAGAGAGAGAGAGAGAAAGAGAGAGAGAGGCTAAACTGACCACCAAAATGGTCAGATGTCCAGTTTTTTTATGAACATACTTGGGATTGCATGACTCTGAATCTGATCACCCTGCTCACAAAGAAACAATCTTGGAGATCGAGTTAGCCATGCTGAACGACGCCTTCCAGCTCCTGTTCAGCTCGCAGAACGGCGTCCCTCACCACCCGCAGCATGTCGGTGAGGGAGACGACCCCTTGGAGCAGCCCCTCGCCGTCGACGACCCACAGTCTGTGCACATGGTTCGACACCGCCGACTCGATGGCATCCGACAGGCTCGTCTCCGGGGAGCATGTGATGAGTCTTCTTGTCTCAGGGGTCGGATCATCTCCAGCCACGGGTGGTGCGATGCTGGCGTTGCTGCCCCTCATCGATAGCCTTTCTTTGAATTCTGTGACGCTCAGCGACAGCCATGGCTGCAGTAGAACGACGGGACAAAGCCTCAGATCTGTTGCGGAGAATGTCTCTATCAGCCTCTTTCCTCTTCCCTGCGACTCAAACAGCGGTACCGGTCACTGAACATTACATTACATGATACTATAAAGGTCCTGTGTTAGAATTGAGAATGAACCAAATAATATGTTATGGACATCAAATCTGGCAATGTTGCACCGATGCATTCATTACATCTTGTAGGATTTGATCGTCGGAGGGAGCTTCAACAACAGGAACAGCACTTAAGCCGGCGGCTGCCATGGATCTGATGGTGTCCATCACTTTTGTATGCTTGCTTACAGAAAAGATAACTTCACTGATTGCTCCAAGCTCCAGGACACTGTGTGATAAGACACCCTTCAGTTCTTGGTTTTGCTCCCTTAGGAGACTTAAAACGTCCATTTGTGTGAGCATTCTGTAGCCAGGTGATGCCTCCGCCAGCTCCACTGCAATTGCATGATTGGTTTGGCTTTCAAGAGGAATCAAAGCTCGATGGACCCCCTTGCTGAACGTTTCCATGCAATCTAGTATGCTGTAAGTGATAGGAAGATGCAGCTGTTAATCGACCATAACAATCTATAAAGGAAGATTGACAAGCTTTGTTGGCTTATGGCAGAGCATCTGTAATTACGGCAAGAAGATGCAGGAAACAAAAGAGTGATACTAATGGCGGAAAAGGAAGACAAACCTGGTGGTGGGGTTCAAAGTCCACAAGCTTAGCCCCTCGAGCGAGTGCCCGATGATCGAGGAGACCGGGACCGACATTCGCCTCTCGAGATCCCTCTCCGGGCCGGCGGAGGACTCGTCGCCAGCGCCGTGATTCTGGTCGCCCTCCTCGGAGATGTGGGCGAGCAAGTCGAGCATGGTGACCATGCCGATGTAGTGCTTTCGGACGGCGCCGGTGGCCCGGTCGGATTCCAGGATCATGGACCCGCCGGCGCCGATCCACTGGCCGGGCGGAGCGGCTACCGGCACCGCGGAGACGCAGTTGGCGACGAGGGCGTTGACGGTGTGGGCTAGGGTGGCGGTGTAGGGGACCTCGACGAGCCGGCGCTTGTCGCGGACGAGATCCCTCACCTTGCGCTCCCGCAGCCAGCCGCAGGCGCCTCGCCTCATCTTCTTGTTGCCTTGTAATGCTGCTTCCACCACCTCGGCTTCCTTCTTCTTCGGCTCTTCCTTCCTCTCCTCCATGTTTATTCACGATGGCGTCGCTCACCGAGGGATAGGTTCTACGGTCGGGTAATGAGAGGAGGCGTGAAGTGGGTACGTGGCGGACGGAGACCATGCATGGTCGAACTAGCTGCCGCAAGGTAATTGGTCCATGGCACGGCGGCGGCGGCTGCATTATCCCATTTTAATGTATCAAAAAAATCCCTCCTAATTATTTTTTTATCGGATGACACTGTAATAAATAATATTTTTAATTCCGATGCTTTAATTCCAAACGATTCAAGTAAAAAATCATAAACCCCTATGTTCTTCTCACCTCATTCGTTCCTCTTTCATCCTTTTTCTTTCTCCTCCTCCTCTTCTATTTTTATAGGTTAGTATCGAACTCTCAAACCCATAAGAACAGGTTGTTCATTAATATCAGAAAAGAGGAAGAAGAAGAATAATAATGGCAGTTCTCTAGAAAAAGAATTATAGCTGGATCCACAAGAACCAGTTATGAGTTGTGCACAAGCTCAAGTGCTGAGCCAACTGATGGTCTCAGCAGGATTTGTACTGCATATTGATATCAAAGTGGAGATCGCTTTTGTACTGCAACCCATATTGGTGCTCAACAAAGCCACCATGGCACGCTCTTATTTAAGTGCTTCAGCCGCCCAATCTCCTGATCCCGGTGTGGAAATCGACGAGGATAGCATGCGTTGCGCCCACCCGACCTTCTTCTCCGGCTGCAACAGAACGGAGGTCGTCTTCCCCGGCATGCACGCGCTGGCCCTCGCCGCCGTCTTCTCCGCGTCCGTCCTCGTCGAGTGGTGCGACCACCGCCTCGTCGTCGCCGCTGCAGCGGCGTCGGGGCTGACGCAGACCGCCATGCACGCCGCTCGCGTCGGGCTCGGCTACGTGCTGATGCTGGCCGTGATGTCCGACGCCGCCGTGCTGGCCGCGGCTGTTTTGGGCCACGCCGTGGGGTTTGTGGCCTTCGTCCACCCTGCTTCCAGGCCGTTGACCGGCGACACGAAGACTCGTCTCCATCCCGTCGGCTGTTGACTCCTTTCGATGTTAATGGTTATTTGGTGATTAAGCTAAATACGTACGATTAGAGAACAGTAGTTTGTTTCCCCTACAAAGTTACTAATGATTAATCTCAAATCGAGGGAAATGCATCCAATTAAATCCAAACTATTTTTTTCCTAATTTATGCATTAATTATTCATTTCCAGGACTTCCAAACTAGTTTGAGAACACACTCACAATTTTTTGTTGGATTAATATATAGCAAATATTCCATTTTAAATAATATCCTTTGTAAAAAATGGATTTTGGATATTAAAACACATATCCCATGTTCTAACATCTGCACGCTAAATAAGAAACAAAGGGAGGAACATTAATTTCATTAATTTTCTAAAGACCCCAAATTTGCTTTAGAGATACATGTATTTTCGTTTTAGGTAAATTTCAATCCAAATTGTTTTAGAAAAAAAAACATGAAATAGGCTGAAAAAACAACAAATTAAATTATAAAGATTTCGAGTTCTGAAATATGCATGCATTTTTCATTTTTGGGTAAATATTAAAATCACGCTGACACATAATCCCAAGTTCTTTATGCTTATATCATCCATTTCATACGAGTATTCACAAATTATCACACAAATAGTTTCTCGATAGAGTTCATAATCGATCGTTGCAAATAAACCTCGCTGTCATTTTCCCCTCCATTTTATTAAAAAATAAATCATAATTTTTATGCTCACACCTTTTGAATTATGTATCGTCGTCATGCAAATTGCATTTTTCTTGAATTTAAAATTATATTTTTCTCATATAAATCTAAAGCGTCTTTTGTTATAATATTAAAATAGTACAAAAGGATGATGATCAAATCTGTCTCATATTGTTATAAGCATCTTCTAACATTCCATTTCATCTCTCCCCATCTTTGAACAGGCAAAAACAAAAATATATATATATAAAAATGAAAGAAGAAAACAAGAAACATCAAAGAGGGTGAAAACAACGAGATTCAACTCTCATACAAATTTACTACCGAAGAATACATATATATGTATATATACGTATATGCGTACGTATTTGAATAAAGAGAGGGATTAAATATAGACACACACACATACGAAGCCTCCATATATAAATAGACGGATAAAAGAGAGAGAGAGAGAGAGAGAGAGGAAAATAAAAAACACGCGAAGCCACCGTTTTGGTCTCCGTTCTCGTCCACCGAGGCGGCGACTTCCGCCGTGCGGCGCCTGGCCGGTCCGACCGCCGGAAGCGGCGGTGACACGCTGCGATCGACGCTTCCGTCCCTCTCTCCTGCGGCCCTGCGCACGTGCCCGCGGCTGATTGGTCCCTGGGTGGGCTATCGCACGGTCGCGGCCGTAGACAGAGGGGGGAACGATATGATGTTCCTCCAGAGTCCTCGAGAGTTGGTGTGAGGCTCTTTTTCCTCTTTCAGATTCCCGTACAATATAAGCCCCGAGCCTTTGGGTTTCCTCTCTTTTTCCTCTTTGTCACGGTCCTCGCTTGCGACCACCGCCAGCGAAGAGGAGTGAAGGATGGGTTGGGGGAGGAATTAGGGGAGAGATCTCGATCGGGAGGCGGCGCCTGTCGGCCAGGCCTGGCGGCTGGGATCGGTTTCGGTCGCTGTTCCACCAGCTCACGGCCGATTTGTGGTTTATGGTTGGGGTGTTGGTCGCACGCTTTTGTCGCTGACCGCAGGTGGCTCTCCGATCTCCTCATTTTGTTAATTCAGTTTTCATTTATTCTCTCTGACCCAGTGCTCTTGATCATTCTTATCCCACCGCTAGAGATTTGTTTGCCGGTGAATGGTTCTTTCTTGGGCTTGAATACTTTTTCCATTTTGGGAAAAAGTTCCCGTTTTAACTTCTTGGTTCTTCCCTCGTTGAACCTCCTCTGGGTTTTGCGGTACTCATCTTGCATGTGTGAAGAAACCGCCCCAGTCTGCTGCATTTGCTACCATTTCTGGAAATCTGTTTTAAAAAAAAGATGGGATTTTTGGCCAAGTATAGATGTTTGCGGGCGCTGATAAAAAAGTAGCAGGCGATTAAATTGAAAATGTGGACATCCAGGAGAACTGAGAAAGATTAGACTCTTTCGAGGGTTAACTTGTTGCATGGTACCATGAGATATCTTGGAAAGTTCCCCATGAGCAGTTATAGTTGTTTCCAAAAACATTGAGCTGCTTCCATATGCCTTTCATTTTCTTTTGGAACGATCATATTCTTTTTGCACACGTGACTGTGAAAGTTTTAGTTGCTGATAGGAAGATTTTGATCCTGTTTTACTATTGTGTTATCGCTTTTGTTGCTTGAGTTGAATGCTGACAGAATCCCGGCACACATTTATGTACAAACTTGAATATATATCCCTATATATTTTTATTTTCTTGCTTTTCTATTTCACATTGTGATTTGGGTGTTGTGCCATGAATTATTGTTGATGCTGAGCTGATCAAGCAACTAGTTGCCTGTTGTCAGGTGTCTTTACATGGGACTTTGATGCATGACAGCGATAGGTGCCAATTATGAGGGAAGAAAGCTCTTCGCGTGATAACATGATAGATAGGAATTGGCTGTTGAAGCGCAAGAGGAAAAGGGTAACGTCTGGGTTGGGTCTTTCAAATGGAAAGGAGAGTACTTTCCGATCTTCAGAATCCCTGTTGAACAATGCTGTTAAGAGGAAGAAAGATGACATTCACGTTTCTAGACTTGCTCGTAAGATCAAAGGACAAGATGGGGTAAGATATCTCTATTTGCTAGATATGTATTTTGTTCTGGCACTTATTTATGCACAGTCAGTCATTACCTGCTTATTCTGCTTCATTAATTGTATGTCTTGGTCTTGTAGATAGATATTATGCTGCTATTAGATCACTGCCTGATCTTTTTTCTGAGACAGTAGATTTCTTAATCTGTTCTTTAATGAAGTGTATCAGGACAGGTAAAGTAGTTATTGTCAGAGTGTTGAAGGGAACAATATGGAAGCGATTCATATTACTCATGAATTTAATGTAACTATAAAAAGCAATCTCAGATTTGTTCAGAAAGGATTTGACTAACACATATGAAATATATAGTTACTAAGAATGCTATTTTAGGCATGACATTTTAGATTTTTTAGTGAACGTTCATAATTTTTTTGTGATTTCCCCTAGAACTAAACAAGATTTTTTTTCTTCCATTTTTTGGATTTATCTTGGTGGAGACGCATAACATTTTCTCACCATCTGACATGTGTTTGTACCGCATTGTTTAATTATAAGTAGAATTAGATGTGCTATGGCTTTGGATCTACTAACAAATTATATTAAACAAGGTGGCTTAGCGGACAAGCCGTACCAACACAGGGTGTGGGGAGGGTCAACATTATGTAGCCTCACCTATATGAGCAAATACGCCATTTCTGAATCTTGGTCACATGGGTTGCCAAATAGCAACTAATGACAGCAACTCTCACCTTCTATTTGTAAGTTGATGGCATAGATGGAAGGCTTCATACATCTTTCATTGGGTTTAGAAATTTGTCCTGTTATGGACCTGCGTCTCCGTTGACACGAAACTCCTGTGTTTCTATAACTATCATAGTTATCATTAGTGGCTTTTTAATTACATACCAATATTAGAATTCAATATCTTTATGATTG
This sequence comes from Ensete ventricosum, assembly GCA_029747655.1. NCBI lineage: Eukaryota > Viridiplantae > Streptophyta > Magnoliopsida > Zingiberales > Musaceae > Ensete > Ensete ventricosum. The sequence goes on along the minus strand of JAQQAF010000005.1, from coordinate 6,747,076 downwards.
TAAGGCTTCTCACTAATTTCCTATTTTTAACTTTGGCTGAACATCATGACACTACTATGAGATTGCTTACCTTTTGTCATATCGCTCTTTTCCTATGTGTTTCCATATCTTTTTATGTTTACTTCCTTGCCAGATTAGACACGTGGCTATGCATCCGTATGAGGTTCTCATATATTAGGCAACTTTAAAAACATGACAGAAAATCTTAGCTGAATGGATTTTACTAGCATATGACTAATACGTCAAAATCAAATGACACTTCCATCATACTAAAACAAGAATTTCATCTGCATCGATGTCTTTAGCTTTTGAGTACCAGCTTACACTAGGTGACACCTCCGCTTTACTAAAAGAAGAACTTGTCTGAATGGATGTCATGAAGTTTTTGAGTACCAGCTTTTAACCAATCTGATTATTCCATCTTGCAAAATCATTGTTGAACGAGAAACCATCATAACAAGCAACACATCTCTTTTAAGGGGTATTGACTGCTGATACGAAGATACATAACCTATTCAAAATTTCAGACACTAAATAGAGTAGAACTTAAAGTATCAAGCTGGTGTATTAGTAAAATCCTAAGTTGATACAAGTTCAAATAATTGGATTTCATTATTTTCAAACATTTTTGAGACATTCTTCTTTATCACACTGTCTAATTCATTTTGCTTTTACTCTTGTAGCATTATTTTGAGTGTGTTGTATGTGATCTTGGTGGCAATTTGCTTTGTTGTGATAGCTGTCCTCGAACTTATCACCTTGAATGTCTCACTCCGCCACTTAAGGTAATTCATGTAGTTCCTGGTGATGTGATTGCTTGATTATTGTTTGTTTAAAGAAGTACTCATTTCGATTCCTGTATTTTTCTCCCCTTCTGAAGCGTATCCCATCTGGGAAGTGGCATTGCCGAAGCTGCTCTGAGCAGAAGGCTAACATAAAAACACAAGATAATTCAGAGCCTTATTTAAGACGAGCAAGATTGAAGAGCATGTTTGGAAAGCCCACAATTTTATACAAACAACCAGTCCATGACAAGGCAACACTTCCACAGAGAAACTCTGTTCCAAGAACTAATAATGGAAAAGCTACATTTTCTCGTAGAACTCCAAATCAGAAGTCTGATTCATCTAGACATGATAAATCAGTCAGCCCAAAATCAAGCCACTTGTGTGAAGGTGGGCCCCGAGAGGGCATTTTAGCAGCAACAGATAATAAAACTAAGAAGTCAGATTCAACATCTCGACGGAAAACAAGTTCTTGTGAGGTAGCACATTTTCTTGTTAAAACTCTGAAATAATATCATAGTGAAGGTTTTTCTGAAGAAAAGTCTTGACGTGTATAAGAGGGACATGCAAAAAGAGAAACTTATCATTCCATTTGTTCTCTCCACTCAGAAATCCAGGAAAAAGAAGCAAAAGCCTAGTATGACAGATAAGAAGAAGAAACCTATAGACAAAAAAGGAAAGGATGCTTCAACAGCTGTCAGTAATGAGCCATCTATGGAAACATGTCTTAGTACTGGTGGGTCACTTCAAAACTGCAAGTCTCTTGATCAGCAGAACTCTGCATCTAAGGAAGAAGCGAGCACTTCTGCTGGTGAAGAGCAGTATGAGGTAATTTTTATGTTTCTATGTTTATGCTGGATAACCAATAGCATTTTAAAAAAGGTTGGTAACTGATCCTTTTTATTTAAAGTTCAACTACCTCTTGCATGGATAATTCTATATCTAGGCTATCTGCAAATGTATTTACATATATGCAATGTTTTCCTGCATTGGAAATTGACCTTTTATTGAGGATGATAGTGCTTTCAATGTTATTCATTTCAAATGCAGGTCTACATATGTGATATTATCCTGCATCTGAAATTGACCTCATGTTGAGGATGATTGTGTTTTCAATTACCTGCATTTGAAATTTACCATGTGTAGCATGATCATGTTTTTGATGTTATGATCTTGAATGCAAATCAATAAACCTTGCATTTGAAATTGATAAATATGAGGCACATCTGAGATCACATGAATAGATTATGCTCCTGATATTGATGGTATGTAGATATGTCTTGTAGGGTATTCAGGATGATTTTACATTTTTTTATCACTAGGGTAATGTTGTTAGGATAACATACCGAAAGATATTTCTATTCAACCGCGTTCAAATTCTAAAATTTATTATTGGAAAGGTGAACTGTTCCTAAGTGGTTCCATATTTTATTTTTTTATTGGTTATACCAAATAATGCTTAAACTGCAATCATTATTTCCTCCCCTTTCCTTCTATATTTCTGTTAGCTGGACGTTGTGTTTCCTTATAAATTTGAAGCCATCACGAGAACTTAGAGATAATAATCTTGTTCATCCAGCTATGCTCTCTCTCTCTCTCTCTCTCTTTCTTTCTTGAGGGCGTATTGTCATGCACTATGGACATACCCTCGAAATTATGGTGTCCACCTTTTAGTTTAAGTGGCTATCTACATATTAAAAATGTTTAATAAATAACTTTCCAAAACAAAAGCCAATTGTGGTTTTTACTTTCTACAATACCACATATTACAAATTGTACATTTTGTACTAAATCATATAGTATTATGCAAGGTTTGCAATTTCGATCTATATCGCTCGATATGGGCGGTACATACCGGTCCGTTAGGTTACCGGTACGTGGACCGCCCGCTACCGGGCGGTACCGCCAAAAATTGACCGTCGGTGGTCGATTTCGACCGTCAACGGCCGATTGAGGGAGAAATCGACCGTCGACGGTCGATTGAGAGAGAAAAAGGGAAGAAGAAGAGGAAAAGAAGAAAAAAGAAGAAGAGGAGAAAAAGAACCTACTTTCCACACGATGTCCTTGCCCGTGCGCCATCGCCGCCCTCGCCCGCGAGCGCTTTTTCTCCTGCGTGGGGAGATCGATTGAGGGAGAAAAAGGGAAGAAGAAGAGGAAAAGAAGAAAAAAGAAGAAGAGGAGAAGAAGAACCTACTTTCCACACGACGTCCTCGCCCGTGCGCCATCGCTACCCGCGAGTGCTTTTCCTCCCGTGCGGAGAGACGTTCCGAAGAGGAGAAGAAGAACCTACTTTCCACACGACGTCCTCGCCTATGCGCCATCGCCCGTTTGCGCTTTTTCTCCCGCGCGGGGAGATCGATTGAGGGAGAAAAAGGGAAGAAGAAGAGGAAAAGAAGAAAAAAGAAGAGGAGAAGAAGAACCTACTTTTCACACGACGTCCTCGCCCGTGCGCCATCGCCACCCTCGCCCGCGAGCGCTTTTTCTCCCGCGTGTGGAGACGTCCTCGCACGGGGAGAAAGATCGAGGTGATGTCGCCGAGTTTTTTTATAAATATATTAATATAAATATAATATAATATAATATTATAAAAATATTATATTATATTTTAATATATTGGGTGGTACTCATTGTATGTACCGTCCGGTATCGGTACCATACCGGTACTGAGATAATCCTGGTACACCGGTATAAACCGGGTACCGGGCGGTACATACCGGTCCGTCAGGTTACCGGTACGCGGACCACCCGCTACCGGGCGGTTCCGTCAAAAATCGACCGTCGGCGGCCAATTTTGAAAGAAATCGACCGTCGGTGGTCGATTGAGTGAGAAATCGACCGTCGGCGGTCGATTGAGGAAGAAAAAGGGAAGAAGAAGAGGAAAAGAAAAAAAGAAGAAGAGGGGAAGAAAGAATACCTCGCCAGTGCCGTCCTCGCCCGCCTGCCGTCGCCGCCCGTGGGTCGCCCGCGGCCACAACCGCTTTTTCTCCCGCGTGAGGAGACGGAGCGTCTCCCCGCGCGAGGAGACAGATCGAGGCGATGTCGCCCCCCTTTTTTTTATATAAATATTTTAATATTATATTATATAATATTATATTATAAAAATATTATATTATATTTTAATACTGGGCGGTATGCACTGTGCATACTGCCTGGTACGGACCGGTAAGTAAAACCTTGGTACTAACTATTGAGTACCCTATAATGTATCTTCTTTAAGATTTGTGATTGGATCTTTTAAAATAGAAGAACCATATTTGCAGACTATACATTGAAGTTATAATTTCTAACTATTAGTCAAGGACTTGATATGATAACCAGCGCCTGAAGTGTCTCTGTCCTTTGCATTCTCGTTTGGTTATTATTTATTACTTTCTCTTGCCTTGACAGACTAGTACCTCTTCAGTGATAAGATGCTTCTTTAGATTTACACAACAAGATCACCTGCATAGGTTTATCCTTGTTTGGTTTTTTGGATAGTTTGAACATATTAAGCTGGGGTCCGCATTGATAATGGTATAAGCTGGACTTGGTTTGTATCTATTGTTAGTATTGTAAGGTCTATGAAAGTACTAATTGGACATAATTAGCAATCAACCATCTACAAGTACCATCGAGTGCAGTTGACTTTCACATTAAGGACAATCACTGAAGAGGTGTCAAAGTAGATGATCTGTTAGGCTTCTATATTTTAAGCCTCGGAGGAGGAGACAATCTACTAATTGTTGTATGATCTGGTAGTCTTCTGTAATTAAGCCTCGAAGGGAACATACTAATTACTGTCGTAACGATGCACACAACTGATTTATTATTGAAGGCAGGAAAGTTGGTATCAGGATGGCCCGATTTAATTATTTCATCATCATTTTTGTATGCTCCCTCATTTGCTCAATTCTTGCTTATTTGTATATCCATTCTCTTATCTCAGATGCTGTGAATACTTTGCTGTAAGGTACTCTCTTTTTTCAGTTTCAGTAGTCTTAACTCTAGCATTCATTTAGATTGGTATCTGCGCTCGCCGTAGCCTCCTGATGAAGTGTTGATACAATATAAAAAGTACTAAGGTTGTGATGAATTAATCATGAAATGGGGTATCAGGGCAAGGAAAATGAATTGTCAATCAAGAAATTGAAGATGTTAGGCTGGAGCTCAATATTCATATAATGAAGGTTCAGAATTCAAAGATTGTTTCCAACAAGGTTTGACTTGCCGATCCGTACCGGTGTACCGATATATTATCGGTACCAGTATGGTACCGGTACCGGGCAGTATGCACAGTGTGTACCACCGAGTATTTAAAATATAATATAATTTTTTATAATATAATATAGTATAATATTAAATTATTAAAAATATTAAATATATTAAAATATTAGAAAAATGAAAGAAAAGGGGCGACGTCGCCTCGATCTTTCTCCCCGCGTGGGGAGACGCTCCATCTCCTCGCGCGGGAGAAAAAGCTACCGCGGGCGACCCGCAGGCGGTGACGGTGCGGGGGCGAGATATTCTTTCTTATCCTCTTCTTTTTTTCTTTTTTTCCTCTTCTTCTTCCCTTTTTCTTCCTCAATCGACCGCCGACGGTCGATTTTTGGCGAAACCGCCTGGTAGCGGGCGGTCCGCATACCGGTAACCTGATGGACCGGTATGTACCGCCTATATCGGGCGGTACAGGTCGAAATTGCAAACCTTGGTTTACAAGTGACTAATGGAACAAAGATGCATACCTGTTGATATGAGTTTTGCAAATTGGTCATGCTGTGACACTTGGAGAAGCATTGATGTTGGAAGGGTCCATTTTTTGAGGCAAAGGGTAGGCAAACCTATATGAATCTCACTTCATGAGGAAATGAAAGGGTTAAAAGGCAAGAAGAGAAAAAGACAAAGGAACAGAGATGAAAAGGAAAGGAACAGTGACATTATACTCGGTTTAAAAGAAAAGTCTCTAGGCAGAAAAGTGAAAACAAGATATGAGAAAGTCAGTATTTTCCTCTTGCTCACACCCATCGTACACAAAGAAAACCAATAAAAATTTTCCTAGACAAAGCCCTTAACATTTGAATCAAATCTTTCAAAGATTTTGGAGTTTCATGAATTTTCATATTGTTCACTGCTGAAGAATTTTATGAGTGACCTACATAAATCTCCATGATGGAGGATTGAACCTATGTTTCCATTATCCTGATAAGCATTTAAAGATATAAGAAAATTTTGAATTCTTTAGCATAGTTAGAACTTAGGGCCCAAAGCTTGGTAGGCCAATTGATATTTAAGTAGATTCACTCATTTTCTTTTTGGCACCTTATTCATTCTTACAGAAGGCTTTTGTGCTAGGTAGTCAAATATCCTTCGTGCAGTCATTGTTCTATTTAATATGCAGATATCAACTGAAAAAGCGAGTCCCTCATCAGAAGAATTAGATGAACAATGCATGCAAGCACATAAGATAACAAAACACCATGGGAATCATTGGGATGGAGTTCAACAGGTACTATGTATCCTTCATGATTGTGGACTACAATAACAATTGCTAAATTTTTTTCCAACATTCAGGTTGTCCATAGGTTTGATTATGAAGGATTATAATTTTTAAGCTTCTTTAATTCCTTATTCAGTAAAATCTTGATTTTGTTGTTTCAATTTCCATTCTTCTACTTGATAGGTTGATCGCATTCTGGGTTGTCGTCTCCACGCTAGCACCAAGATGTCTAGCCAAACAATAAGGTCTCCTACTTCTTCGGAACATGCTGATTCTGAGAACAATCCAGGGAGCCCAGCTAGTAGACAACCGCCCTATGGTTTGAATGATTCCAGAAACAATGACAAGTTGCTGACAGAGTGTCAAAATCAATGTGAATTTGAAATAAAGGACACAAAACGTGTTCTAAACGAGGCTTATAATGACAAATCATGTGAATTTAAAGGATCTTTGAATAATATTCCAACAAGTGAATGTTTGCAGGATGAGCACATCACAAATGAAAATTTTGTGGTTCTGAAGGATTGTCCATTAGATACAACAAATATTGCTCTAGAAGTTTGTATGGAAAATTCAACAGATTCAGATCTTGTCAGTGCACAAAAGCAGAGTAATTCATATACAGAGACTGGACCTTCTCAATTAGCTGTTTCCTGTGTTTCAAAAGGCGAAGATGGATCAGTTCTTGACACACAGCCAAGCAATAATGATAAAAGTAGAATCACTGTAGAAATGGTGCAGGACTCAGGAAATAAGAACAATGATGACATTATCTATGAATTTCTTGTTAAATGGATGGGGAAATCAAACATTCATAATACCTGGGTTCCTGAATCCCAATTGAAAATTTTGGCCAAAAGAAAATTGGAGAATTATAAAGCTAAATATGGGACTGCTATCATTAATATTTGTGAGGAGCAGTGGAAGAAACCACAGCGTGTTATTGCCCTTCGAACTTCTAAGAATGGTATAAATGAAGCTTTGGTTAAATGGTGTGGCCTTCCATATGACGAATGCACTTGGGAAAGATTAGATGAACCAGTCATGAAGGAATCAGCCCATCGGGTAGATGAACTGAAACGATTAGAATCCCAGACTTTTGGTAAGGATATTAATGATGATTCTCAGCAAAGAAAAGGTGACTGCCAAGATCTTCTTCCTCTCGTTGAGCAGCCAAAGGTGCTAAAAGGCGGATTGCTTTTTCCACATCAGCTAGAAGCTCTTAATTGGCTACGCAAATGCTGGTTTAAGAATAAAAATGTGATTCTTGCTGATGAGATGGGGCTTGGAAAAACCATATCTGCATGTGCTTTTATCTCATCTTTGTACTTTGAGTTTAAGGCTAAGCTACCCAGTTTGATATTAGTACCTCTTTCCACTATTCCAAACTGGTTGGCTGAGTTTGCACTGTGGGCCCCACGTTTGAATGTTGTGGAGTATCATGGCTGTGCAAAGGCGAGATCCATAATACGTCAATATGAATGGCATGCCAATAATCCTAAAAAATCACATAAGCTAACCAAGTCATACAAGTTCAATGTTTTGTTGACTACTTATGAGATGGTACTTGCTGATTTCTCTTATCTACGTGGAGTCCCTTGGGAAGTTCTTATAGTTGATGAGGGGCATCGTTTGAAAAACTCAAGTAGTAAACTTTTTGGTTTGCTTAATACATTTTCTTTTCGCCACCGTGTGTTATTGACTGGAACTCCTCTGCAGAATAACATAGGCGAGTTGTATAACTTACTCAACTTTTTGCAACCTGTTGCGTTCCCCTCCTTAGCAGCATTTGAAGAGAAGTTTGATGATCTTACAACAGCAGAAAAGGTGGAGGAGTTGAAAAAACTTGTTGCACCACATATGCTTCGAAGGCTCAAGAAAGATGCTATGCGAAATATTCCTCCTAAGACTGAGCGGATAATTCCTGTTGAATTGACTTCCATCCAGGCTGAATATTATCGTGCCATGTTGACAAAAAATTATCAGATATTGCGGAACATAGGAAAAGGTGGCGCGCAGCAATCATTGCTAAATATAGTGATGCAACTTCGGAAGGTATGTAATCATCCATATCTTATCCCAGGAACTGAACCTGAATCTGGTTCCATGGAGTTCCTTCATGAAATGCGCATAAAGGCATCAGCAAAGCTGACCTTATTGCATTCCATGCTCAAGATTTTACATAAGGAAGGACATAGAGTCCTTATATTTTCTCAGATGTCTAGGTTGCTTGATATTCTTGAGGATTACCTAACTATAGAGTTTGGCCCTAAAATATATGAAAGGGTGGATGGTTCAGTACCTGTGGCAGACCGTCAAGCAGCTATTTCTCGTTTCAATCAAGATAAAACACGATTTGTGTTCTTGTTGTCCACACGTTCTTGTGGCCTGGGGATCAATCTAGCGAGTGCTGACACTGTTATCATATATGATTCAGATTTCAATCCACATGCAGACATACAAGCTATGAATAGAGCACACAGAATAGGGCAATCAAAGAGACTTCTGGTTTACAGGCTTGTAGTACGTGCTAGTGTTGAGGAGCGCATCTTACATCTTGCTAAAAAGAAATTGATGCTAGATCAACTATTTGTGAACAAGTCAGAATCTCAGAAGGAAGTGGAGGACATTCTTCGATGGGGAACCGGTGAGCTTTTCAGTCATTCTGATGCTGTGAATGGGCAAGATGCAAAAGAAGCATCTACCAGCAAACTTGATGCTGTTCCTGATAATGAGCATAAACATAGGAGGAAGACTGGAGGTTTGGGGGATGTGTACAAAGATAAATGTACCGAGGGTTGTACAAAGATTGTTTGGGATGAAGGTGCCATTCTAAAACTTCTTGATCGTTCTGATCTACAATCAGTTTCTGAAAGCACTGATGTGGATCTTGGAAACAATATGCTTGGCTCAGTGAAGGTAAGTCTAACTTTCTGGTTGACACTGTTTTGTCTTTGGAATGTCTGTGTGCTATATGTGTTTCTCTCTGTAGTAGTCTTCAATAGCTCTTTTGTCTTTCAGTTACTGCCTTTTCAACATGAAAGCTGTTTGTATCTAAGTAAACATTACCATCATTTGTGCTTAGTACCATAGACAATTGGTCCTTCAACGGACTGGTATATATCCATCAGCATGGGCCCCAACTGATGACAAGCTAATCATTTTTCCAAGGTTTTGTCGGTCTACACTTGGGACAGCATGTTACCACATACAACAGACTGATACGGTGCAATATTGGGTGGTATGCCTAGATATGGAAATCGATTATCTGAAGCAAATTTGTTGCTAAACTTTGGTTTCTCTATTGCATAAGAAGGTTCATACCGATTAGTAATTACCGATCTAACAAAGGACTGACATCAGACCTTATGATGATGTTATTTTTATTTACTGTTTCTTCTTTCTGGTAGTTGACTGTATTTGTCTGTATACCTTCCTGTACATCAGTACCAAACCAGTCCAGTAGATTATTGAAACTGGTGTAGGACTGAGATTTAAACCCTCATCTGATGCTACTCTAGAGTATCTTCTTAGATATGTGTTCTGAAGGCAGTGCCTCATCACCTTTTGAAACTTCTGATATGTACTTGGGTTTGTGTATGTGAATTTTTTGAGATATCCATAGGTGTATGTTTATGATATGTTCTGAGGTTCGAGTATGTGTATGTTTTGAGATATCTGTAGGTGTATATTTATGGTTATTTATACATGGAAAAATACAGATACTATGCCCAAATGTGTACAATATGTTGTGATTCAAACAAGGTGGAAAAGACAAGTTTCCACATAAAACTTCTGCTAATTCATTTGCTCTTGTTTGTTTTGCTGTGGACTGCATTAGTAAATTGGAAATGTTTCATGAACTCTTTCTTTTTGGTTATTGCTTTTTTCCTTCTCATTATTTTGTTCTCCCTCTGCATTAGTAAATAAGAAAATTTGAATATGCTTTGCATTTGTTTTGTTACAATTGCTTTCTGACTCATGCTAGTAGGAAGAGCTTCCAGTAACAAGCAAAATTAAATTTTCTCACTTCAATTTTTTATTTTAAAACACTGAATTTTTAAAAATTTATAGAGGGATCAATTTAACCCTTTTGAAATATGACTTTTAGATATGAAGTATTTTCTGGTTTCCAGCTCGGTAAAAGATCAAATAATGGCAAGTAACCTTGTAGAAGATATTGCTGCACCCAAGTTGCTAATTGTTCAATTGCACATCATACAATCAAAAGCTCAATTAATAGTCGTCAGGTTGCTGAGAAGTGTGATGTTTGATTGCTGAGCATACTTATCCTGGAGTTAAGCATCATAAATTTGCAACAAGCCACCTTGTTTATCTGTTTTGATGTATGAGTTCTCTTGCAAATGTTATGTTACTAGGAGGCGACAAATTTTGGCACGTGCTTGACATATGTATGCGAGTATTGTGAATTAACCTTTGTTTTATGGTTTCAATATAGTTCAAAATCTTGAACTCGTGTCCAAGGTTTGCCGTTTCGGGTACCGGATTTGTTTCATTGATTTGTCGAGTCAGTATACTGAGACATGGTACACTGGTATGTATTGGTGTTTTGCAGAGGAAGAAAAAGAGGGAGAAGAGGAAGGGGTGGTGGAGGAACAGAGGAAAAGGAGCAAGGAGGAAGGAAGAAAGAGGATGAGGAAGTGGTGGAGGACGAAGAAGAAGCGTTGGAGGAGAAGGAAGAAGGAAGAAGAGGTCGGAGCGTACTTAGGAAGACGAAGGAACAATTACAATGGTGAAGTAGTGGCAGGGGCAGGGGCAGTGGTGACGGCAGCAGCGTCCCACATGGGAAGTGGGCTCGCAAACTATTTTTCTTTTTCAATGCCAAGTTAGATGGGCCCCACCCCTTTTTTATTTTTTTATTATTTTAACCTGGCCGCTCGAAACGACGATGGTGCATGTGCTGGCCCATGCTCAGACCAGTACATACTGATCGTTTTGTATTGTTTTGGATGGTACAATAGTCTTGCTTTTGTCCTTGTTGGTTAGCAGTCAGACTGGTATGGTATCAACAATTCAACATCATACAGTATACCAAATGTTGGCATGAATTGGTACTAAACCAGCTAGATTAGCAAAGAGGCGGCGGAGGTGGAGGCAAGAGAGAGAGAGAGATAGTGAGATAGGGTGAGAGAGAGAGAGAGAGAGAGAGAGAGAGAGAGATGAGGAGGTGTAGGCACAAGATGAGGCAGAGAGAGAGAGATGAGTGTGAAGGAGAAAGAGACAGAGGGGTAGATAGGTAGGTTAAATGGAAAAACAAAAAAGATCATCTATATGGGTACTGGATAGCAGGTTTTGCTGCTCACTATGGTTCGGCACTAATAAATCACTCATCGTTATGTCCATAACAATAAGCTTAAGCACTATTCTGAATCAGATGAGACAAAATCACTTGGTCCATGTACCAGTTGGTCATTTAACTGAAAAATACCCATTCATATTAAAAGGTATGATTGAAATTTAAATCCATTGATCTAGGACTGTCTTGTAAAAAGATTGCAATAATGTTGGATTATAGATCCATTGCTGGAAGGAAATTGAGGATCCTTTTGCATGGTTCTTGTTTTCTTCATTTATTATCCAACTTTGTTGTTTCTTTCTTAGCATGCATCTTATCTTCAATTTCCTTTTATCATTAGAGGATCTTGATTTTTGACAAACAGAATAAGGCACCCCTAAAGAAGGGAACTTCTTATGCTTTTATCATGGTGCTTTCTGATGCCCCTTCAGATCTGTCAAAACAATGGTGTTAAACCTTATTGTGTTTCTTTAGAGTTCCAAGTGCATAATATTCTGGGCCTACTTTTAGAAGAAACTCCATCAATTTTCTTGCTGGAGGAGCAATTTAGTACACATTATATATTATTTTGAGAGGGAAAAGATTGAACTATGCTTACTTTGAAACAACCTGATTCTGTTGGTCTGATTTTAGTATGCCTTAAAATATGTAAAGAGAAAATTTAGCAACTAATTAGGAATATTAGTTTTTTGAAGTTCAATTTATAAGCTTTGAAAGGAGTAATGTTGGCTTAAATGAGTTTAGTTTTTTTTCTTTCACATCAGTGATTTAAAAAGCGTTAGGCGCCAAGGTCCCAAAACGCTCGAGGTGTTAGGCGCTCGCCCAGGTGCTCGCCCGAGTGAAGCGAGGCGCTAAAATATAAAAAATATATAATACAATTATTAAATATAATTATTTAAATATAAATATGATATTAAATTAAGAAAATCTAGAAACATGATATTAAATAAATAAATCTTAGTATTATTAAAATTTAAATCAAATTAATATTATTAATCTAATAAATAAAAAATATTATTATCAATATACTGTTAACAATATACTGTTAATATACAATATACTACTGTTTACAATAGATAGGCGAGGTGACTGACTTCAAGAAAGCTGCTTACTGAGAGCAACGAAAGCGACAACGACGAGCAGCGACGACGACGGAGAGCAGCGGCAACGGAGAGCGTCGGGCAGCGACAGCGGCGAACAGCAGCAACAGAGTCGACGGCGTAATCACGATTCGCGAGTGGGATTAAGGTTGAGGAAGCAATTATTGATGCGTTAGTTGGTTTGATTGAATCAACTAACGTCAATTCAATTGAACCAGGCTAAAAGCTTGGTTCACCTCGCCTGGTTTAACCCGGGCGCTCGCCCGAAGCGCCCAGGCGGCGCCTCTTTGAAGCGCGCCGCCTGGAGATCGAGTGAGGCGCTCGGGCCTCGCCTCGCCCGAGCGCTTAGGCGAGCGCCCGAGCACCTTTTGCAATCGTTGTTTCACATTAATATACTTCTTGGTTTGACTTTGATATACATCATTTGTGATTTCACTTGAGGACACCTTGTCTTTCTGTATGTACGCTTTTCTATAAATAACTTGTAGACCAACTACTTTGTTCTTTACTTGGTATCATAATCTGTAAAAATATTTTCTTTTAATTCCTTTGGCCTTAATGTATGGTACTCCTTTTTGAGAATCTTAGATGTTAATTTAGTGCTATTATGTAATGCTATTTACATGTGCTAAAATATTGGCTACTATCTGGTTTATCAGTCGGTGGATTGGAATGATGATGCAAATGAAGAACCAGATGGGTCAGAATTGCTACCTGGTGTAGCTGTTGATGGTTGTGAGAAAATATCTGAAGCAAAGGAAGATAATGCAGTTGGTGGCTCTGAGGAAAATGAATGGGATAGACTTTTACGTGTTAGGTAAGTATTACTGTTGGTAATGTACCTTTTTTAATTCTGAGCATTTTCCTGGCTATAGTATAGTGATTTTTATATGATTTTAGCCATGTTGTCAAGAAACAATAGATTTATACCTGGGAGTTTGACAGGATGAATTTTCTGTGTAAATAAGAGATACATCTTCTTTTTGATCCAACCTTCATCATTCTAAAAGTTTATTGGGGCAATATTTTACAAAGATGATAAAATTGTGATATACTAAATGACGATGCTAATTTTACAAAAAAGTAGTCTCATTTTTGTGGCAATTGTCTTTTCTGCTTTTTGGTTGCAGATGTGAAATGATGTTCGCAGGTATAAATTGGATAATGGAAACATTTCATTTAGATCTTTATAATACCAAAGATGCAGAAATTTCATTATTTGAATTTGGTACCTCTGTAATATCGGCATTTAACTTTAGAAATGTATTCAAAAGCTATTAATATGGTTGTGATGGTCAATATTTATCTGGAATGTGCTTAGCATCCTTTTCGTGTAATTGCTTGTTAGTCTTGGTCGAAGGTTTCTCTTACGGACTCTTATGGTTTTCACCAGAAAAACGACTTCTCATATACTTGGAACCAAGGTTTGCCATATCGGTTTGTACCGGCAAACCGAGATTTGGCCGGTACAGTATGGTATGTCGGTATAGCTCGGTACACCTGCACATACCGAGTGGTACAAATAAATAATATTTTAATGATTAAAAAAATATTATTTTTTTAATACCTGAAAAATTAGAAAATAAAGTTGGGTTAGGGTTTGTTAATAGAAATTGGTATAGATTCAACAAAATCAATGTAAATTAGGCAAAAATAATATTACATATCTTTTTCGAGCTTTGAGGAACCGTTTTTAGAAAGTGAGAGAGTTTGAGAAAGAGTGAGTGTGTGAAGTGAAATGGGAGAAGGGTGAGTTTAAATAGAGTTAGAAAGGGGTTTTCGACCGTTACAGGGGTTGTAACGGTCGATTTTGACCTTTTACAGGGTCAGTAACGGTTGAGTTTGATCGTTACAGGGTCTGTAACGGTCAATTTTAATCGTTACTGACCATTAACGATCGATAACAGTCGACCGTTACCGAGTGGTATCAGTCGATTGCGCTCGTTATACTTATGTAACGGTCGATTCTGATCGTTACATACCATATAACGGTTGGGTGGTACACATATCGGTAAACCATTGGACTGGTACGTACCACCCATACCGGGCGGTACAGGGTGGTACGGAAAACCTTGCCTGGAACATCTCTAGGTCTTGTGGTATGCAGACAGGTTATGTGGCGAGCTTGGCAGTACTTGAGTTCAACAATTCTGGGACACTGATAAGTTAGCTACTTAATCTGATTGTTCTGAAGTTCCCTAAAAACTAAAAAGTTTACCATGTCAATGTTTCTTGTTTTGTCAATGATAATGGTCTCAATGCATGTGCACTGTCAATTCACTTACCAAAACCCCTTCATGATTGCTTGAGGGCAAATGGTAAAAGACATTTGGTTAATGCTTAATACAAAGAACTGTGACTTCAAAATATTTAGTTTAAGAAAATTATGACATCTATGTTTTCAATCAATTTGATTAACTGATAGGATATGCCTCTTCTAACAAGAATTTTTCTAAATTGGAGGAAAACAAGACTCCAAACTACCAACCTAGAAAATGAAAGTAAATGAAATTTAATCTATATAAGCAATGAAAGGGATAATAGTTGGACTCCTATTTAAGAGGCTAGCCCTATATGACTCTTTATCTTGTCACCTTGTAAAATTCTTGAAAAGGAGACTTCTAAAATTTCCTAGTAGCTAGGTAACTTTCTCAGCTTCGAAAACAACAATTTAACCTGTAATAGGACTGAAAACAAAAAATAGTGGAAAAAATCCATTTGAAAACTGTTGCAAAATGTAAAAAAAAGAAATTCTATTAGATTCCACTAGGATTATATGAGGCGGCTTAATCAGCTCTTTCCTTTTAACTTGAACTAGGAATATTTTGGAAAGATGTTTTTTTCTTCACTCTTACTGATATAGGAGGAGTAACATTGGATCTTTTCTTGATAATAGAGGAACTAGAAAGATAGTAATTAAAAATGATTGGAAAATAAAGGGATAAGAACTGGAATATAACAGGAAAAAAAAAGAAACCTACTGGACTCGCTCTAGCTTAAGAAGCAAACTCCCAAGATGAAGGCCTCGCATCTCTACAAGTCTCGTATGTGGGTGATGGAATCTTTCCATCGAAAAAGTAACTTGTGGCCTTGCACCACTAACACACAAGGTGAGAAAAGAACTCAATTCATTGATCTATTTCTCATTGATGTCTTACAATGTTCCAGGTTCTTTTTATAGTCTCAAGTACAAGAATAAGAAAATTATAAGTATAAAAAAATACAATCACCTCAAATCAAATATATGATCTTCGTAGAGATGAATCCTTAAGATATTCAATCAAGATTTGCAATCTTCAATTAAAAACAAATTTGATTTCTTTCACTCTTTTCTGCGGTTGTTTCCTTTTTCTTCACCTTGAGTAGATGCCATGTGACAACCTAAGACATGCAAAATATCTCTAAACTAATAAAATTTATTCAGATAACATATATACTAAATTACTGTTGCATCATTGTCTTCTGCTGCATACAAACTTGTCCCGAGTTCATAATTGAGATATGGATCAACCTTGATGATAGAATATTTTGGCTAAACCAGAAGCTTTGATACTGATATGATGTAGGACGAGTAACTACAAATTTTTTCTTAATAATAGAGGAACTAGAAAGAGAGCAACTAAAAAATAATAGGAAAATAAAAGGATAATAACTGTAAGATAATATTAAAAAAAAGATAACTATCAAACTCACTCTGGCTTACTCAGGATGAAGGCCTCGCGCCTTTACATGTCTCGCACGTGGACCATGGAATCATTCCATTGGAAAAGTAACTTGTGGCCTTGCATCACTAGGACGTAAGGTGGGAAAAGAACTCAATTTATTGAATCCATTTCTCATTGATGTATTACAATGGTCTAGCTTCTTTTTATATACTCACATGAAATTAGAGAAATAAGTAAACTTACAATTACATGAAATCAAATATATGATCTGTTCCTTCCTTCGAAGAAGATAATATTCTCGACTTGATCTGAAGGACAATCTTCCTTTTCTTGATAATATTATTGATTGATAGGCTTCCATCTTTGTTAAGTTTAATCTTTAAGATCTTCAATGAAGATTTGCAATTTTCAATCAATAATGAACTCGATTTCTTCCACTCTTTTCTGTAGTGTTTTATTTTTGCCTTGAGTAAATGTTGTCATTTGTCAACTTATGACATATGCACAATATCTCTAAACTAATAAAAAATATTCAGATAACACATAAAGTAAATTGCTCTTACATCGCCAACTCTAAGTAGGTCTGTATGAACTTTTCCTTCTAGAACCAAACAGGCCTTTTGTTTTTTTACCACTCGATATAGGTGTCTCCTAAGAGCAGAATTAGGGCCTAACATGTTTGGCAATCGCTGGGCTGGGCCACTACAAGCTCTTCATTGCTGGAATATGATATTGAGCTCCTGGGCTGTTTAAGTCTTACCAGAAAGCTGTACCATGCTGGTCTGGCTCTTCTTTTGACCTCTTTGGTGGCCCAAAGATCTGATCTAGGGTCAAACAGGCTCTGACTATGCCCCATGCTGATGGGAGGGGGTCCAAAGTTTACAATGAGCATCAAATCAGTAGTAAGAAACTGGTAGCGAACTGATATTTGAATGCTTGCTTTCGTGCATTGTAATATTTAAATTTAAACATGATAGAGATTTCCTTTGTGGTGATTGATTGTTGTTGAACCTTCTTCAAACAGCAGTCTGTGTCGTAATTTGGAAGCCTCATAAATTTTTTTGGAATTTCAGGGCACAGTCATTGACATTTTGGTTTTCAACTATTATATTTTTTGTAAAGTTCAATGTATAGATGCTGTAGATCATGTTCACATAAAACTGAATATGTATTTCATCAACCATGCATGCTTTAGAAATTTTATTGAACTATAAAATATACTGTGAACTGTATCTGTAAAATCTGGAGTGTCATCCTTTGAGAGCCGAACAATATAGAACGCCAGAATTATAAATTGTCAGGCATAATTAGTTAAGGTTGTAATTTCGGGTAAGAAATAACTTTCACAGTTTGCGTTGCTCTTTGTGGTTGACACACAATGATGACTAGTAGACAAATTGAGGAAGCTGAGAGTGCATTTTGATTTAAGTCTGAGGTTGTAGGTTATGATAATTGGCAAATTTATGCTAGTACTGCCAAGAGAAGATCACATGTTTTTATAAAAACACAGTATGTTATATAAGCTCAAAGTCTGTTTTCCCATTTCTAAGGTTCAACTGACCTAGTATTTTGAAAATGAAGGTCGTGCTAAGGGCCTCAATTAAAATATGAATCAGATGCTTAAGCTTGGCGAACCATGTTAAGGCTTTAAACACTGATGCCAATTCCCATACTACAATTTTACAGGACAAGCATGTAGCAATAGGTACAGTATGATATGCCTTAATAGTTAATACACCAATTCACCAATTTAGAAGTACTAAAAACCTTCTTAATATGTCAATAACAATGGTGTGGTTGGTGCACTGGCACACCATTGGATTGGCATGGAACTGTCTGGTTACTACTGTTGCCATATTCCATATATGAAGCCGCACCATGTCTGTGGTCTAGTTATCCTAGGTAGAACTAGAAATTAAAACCTCTATGTCTGTAGTAGACAGTTCGATTGCATTTAAATTGCTGCCATAAATGAAATTATTGCACTTCCAAATCTGCTGCTTTCCATTGTACATCTGCAGTACATATTACCTGATGCAAATTTGTAAAGACTATGAATGAAAAAATGTTTTTCATTTACTGCTGGGGTTTGATTCATTATCGAGGAATGAGTTATCTTTTCATTGATGTCATTAGAGTTACATCTTAATGTGAATGAAGGGAATATGTGGCTCTGATCTGAGAGAACTTGAGAAATTAAACTGGGCTTTATTCTGTCATCTTAACTGTCATAAGAATCACCTTTGAGCTTATTGTGATTATTATTCCTGTCTGTGTCAATGGTTTTAGGAATAACTCAGCTATCTTCTGTAAATTTATGCTTGGAATGTTGTGCTGTGGTTAGGCATTTTATTTGATGAAGGAATTAATAGGTCTGTTTTCCTTTAGAATCAGACACATGCTCTGTTCATTTTGGGATTTTTACTCTTGTTGCTCTTATACTCAAATAGCTTTGACCTTTCTGGGTTGTTGGTTCAAGTTGCTGCTAGGTACCAATCAAGTGCATTGATATACATTTATCAGCTTTGGTACTGTTAAGAAAAATAGACTGGAAAAGATTGCACTTTTAGAGTATTTGACATGTTAGGCTATATTCTTTAATCTATATCCAAAGGTCCGATGCAGTTTATGGTTAATTTACAGTAAAATGAGGAAACAAATGCTAGACATTTAGCAGAGGCCTATGCAAGCATTCCTTGTAGTCTAGAAATTTCCTACAAGAACAAGGGATTATTTAAAAATAATTGAATGAATTTATTGAAGTCTAAGTTTCATTGACTTATTGAGGATAAATACTTCCAGTCAAGAGCATTGGCATACCTTTATCAGCTTTGATATTGTTAAGAAAAACAGACCGGAAAAGATTGCACTTTTAGAGTATTATTATGTCAGGCTGCATTCTGTAATCTATATCCAAAGGGCCAATGCAGTTTTTGTTTAATTTACAGTTAAATGAGGAAACAAATCCTAGACATTTAGCGTAGGCCTATGCAAGCATTCCTTTTCCTACAAGAACACGGGAATTTTTTCAAAATAATTTAACGAAGTTATTGAAGTCCAAGTTTCATCGACTTTATTAAGGAGAAATAATTCTTTGACTTGTATAACCTATTTATGGTGTTGGTTTAGCCTCCTATGGAAAGTCCCATTGGACTCTAATATGGCTAATCCTTTGCAAGAATGAAAGTACTTTTCTATGAATCATTGTTGTACCCAAGTGAACCCATGGGTTACATTTTGAGATGCCCAACTGATCATTCTTGATCTTCAAGTTTTTGGTTAACAACTTATATGCGTAATAAGTTATTTGAGATGATTTACTTCTTTCATTTCCTTGAGTTGATGATTTTTAATTCCAATACATGGTGTGATATTTGTTACTTGAAATATGAGATGGGTGCATGTAGTGATAATAGTTCATTTAGGGTTTTTCAAATGTCAATTTGCTGGTGCATTAATGTATTAAATTTCATTTCGTGCTGCTATGCTGGTCAGTGGTTGACATTTGTACATGCCATGAGGATAAACCTATATGTCACCTTGCCAGCACTGGTGTGCTAGTGAAACAGATTATGATAACAAAAGAGGAGGCTAGGTTGTATGGTTTAACCCAGTTTGCAGCTAACAGACAATCTGTTTTTTGTTTCATTCAATGAAAATAAAGATAATCTGTTAACAGACAACCCGTTCAATTTGGGGTTTATCCAATCGGCACATCAAGTAGCGGACACACATGTATTGCTAACACTTGGGGGATATCTATGAAAGAAACTATTCAAATTGTGCTGCTCTATCCTGAACATTTACAATACTTATCAGCTTAATGTTAATTTGTTTTCATCATATTCAACTTGACTAGATGCTTTGACCTAGTACTCAAAATATGACAACCAGACCTTGCATCTTTATGTGGTTCATAGGTGGGAAAAATATCAGCTTGAGGAAGAAGCTGCTCTTGGTCGAGGAAAACGCTTGAGAAAAGCAGTATCTTACAAGGAAAGCTTTGCTTCAATACCAAGTGAAACTATTAGTGAGGTAATTTATTTCATTTAAAATGTTCCAGTTGGATAATTTATGGTTGATACTTACGTTTGCTCTGGTGACAACCATTTTGAGTAGACTTCTTATTTTTATGGTAAAACATAGCCATGAAATTGAAATATCCTGTCAATTTCCTGAGACCAGACCTGGTCGTATTTTCCAATTTTCTCCCCTTTCTCCTTTTGTGTTCTAGTAACAATCCAGAGAAGAACTTGGTTGAGATCTTCTTGATATTTAGTATCAACTCCCTGGTTTAGCCACTTCTAATAGGACAATCGACTGCATGAAGGAAAATTTTTCTACCCTTGAAGGCTGCCTATGTAACTAGTTTATTATGCATAAATTACAATATTACATATATATTTTAATGCCATTTATTTATTATCTATTTGCTATTTTTAGTAACAATGCTGCAAGATAGAAGTGAGACATGACACCACAGCTAATGTTAGCTTTATGATAGTGTTAAAATACTTCCATCATTTCTATGGTTACTACTTAAATGATGAGGTCATCTCTATACACGGAAGGCTTCCAATTTTTTTTGCTTAAACCTTACATGAAATGAGTAGAAAAAGCACAAAAAATCTCCAGGATCTAAAAGGAAGTTAGGTTTGTATGTTTCATACAGTTTATAAAACCATGTAAGAAAGTCAAGAAGTACTGACTGTTCCATTTATGATTATTTTCTGGTTGCACACTTCCACATGCTTTATTTTTCATAGTTTCTAGGTTTGTGTCTATGTGTGTATATATTCAAGCTAAGAATATCTATATGACTATCTTACTCATACTTTCTCCAAATGACAAATATCAGAGTGGTAATGAAGAGGAGGAGCCAGAACATGAATATACACACTCAGGACGTGCTTTGAAGGAGAAGTAGTAAGTTTCAAGCCTACGATGCATTTGTTTCTAGCCAGTTTAATATGAAAACATGCTTAATAATTTCCCCAAACAGTGCTAGGCTCCGTGCCCGACAAAAGGAACGTATTGCCCAGAGGCAGACTGCTGATTTTTCTCATTCAACAGACAGAACTGAATTGCTGACTCAGTCAATGGTTCAATCTGTCTGTGAAGCCGAAGGCTTAGATAAGAAGATCCAAGATGACAATAATGAGCAGGTTGTTACCATCGACCAGGAGGATGATACATCAACCCAACCATTAGATGATAAAAGAACTGAATCTCCTGCAAGATTGGGAAAGTTCTCAAAGCATGGATATAAGAGATTTCATAGTGATCATTTGGATCTTTCTGTTAGACCTCCTGGAAGTCTTTCTGCTGACATCTTTTTGCCTAGAAATCAGTTGCAAAGCACAAACATTGCAGTTTCATTGCCTTCTAACAACCTTCTACCCGTTCTAGGGCTATGTGCTCCTAATGCTAGTCAGGCTGGTTCATCATCCCGAAACTTCCGCTCCCCTCTGAGGCTATCAACATCAAGCAATGGGCAAAGACGAATAAGTAGCAGAAATGTAGAATGTCCCTTGCCTGCTGCTTCCTGTTCTCGACCTCCAAATGACATGAACATTGAGCTCAAAGAGAAATCTGCCAGCGCATCAATATTGCCTGAAGCATCAGAAGACTCCTTGCATCACAAACTGAAGAATATGATACCTGATGGCTATTTTCCATTTTATCCTGTATGGTCCTTTATTTTATTTCCAAAATTGGTGTTCTATTGCAGAATAGTTAAATTTTCTTTCCATATATTAGGATGGACATCTTATAACTACTATGAATCTAATAAGGATGATGCTTTTATATGCAGCCTGCCTCTACATCTGGAAGACCCCCCCTCGACGTTTTTGAAACTTCAAGGTCATCATTCGCCTCATTGCAAGAGAAGCTGGGCCTTCCAAACTTAACTTTTGATGTTAATATGGCACCAAAGTTCTCATTACCACCGAAGAATTTGATGAAGCCACATTCAGATCTCTTGCCTAGCTTGTCATTAACCATGGAATACATAAATAGTTCTTTCCAGGAATTGCCAAATATGCCAGTGTTACCCAATTTAAGGCAACAGCCGAGTGATTCCCTGAAGCAAAAACAGCAAATGACAGAGTTAACATCAAGGCTGGATATAGATCCAATGCCAGGCACGCGTTCGTCATTACCAGAAAACCATCAGAAAGTTCTTGAGAACATAATGATGCGAACCCAGTCTGCAACAAATAAATTGTTAAAAAAGAGATTAAAAGCAGATGCATGGTCAGAAGATGAACTTGATGCTCTTTGGATTGGTGTTCGTAGGCATGGCAGGGGTGGTAATTGGGATGCCATGCTCAGGGATCCCAGATTGAGATTCTCAAAATATAGAACTGTCGAAGATTTATTTTTAAGATGGACAGAAGAGCAGCAAAAGATAATTGATACACCAGCATTTTCAGCACAAAAATCATCAAAGCCTCTATCTTTTCCTGAAATCTCTGATGGCATGATGACTCGGGCTTTGCTTGGAGGCCAGTTATCTGGTCTTGGGAGTGCATGGCCGAAATCACTCTCGCACCTGACAGACATTCAGTTGGGCTGCAGTGATTTTAAGTCTAGCTTTTCATGCACTGATCCATTCAGTCACAATAGTAGAATTGATAAGAATTGTACACAAGTCGCTGCATGGAAAAATGACAGACATAGATCAGTTTTTCAAGCGGGCTTTTATCCTGGAGTTAGTTTGCCCTTTGATCTGCCCTGTTCAGATAACTTGGTTACGAGTCTCAGTATGAATCACCCTAGCAGTTCTGCTTTACAACAGAATGAAGATGAAAATTGTGCTATGAATAATTTTCCCTTGCCAGGTGTTTCAGAAAAATTGCAGAATCTGTCACATGATTCCAATAGTAACGTTCATTCTAATGAATCCAATGTTGGCATGACCCTTGATCCCCACAAGCAGCGGACCTTTCTCAACTCTTCTTCCATTAATGCTATTGCTGTTGGTAGCTCGAATACAAACAAGCTGCCTCATTGGCTTCGAGAGGCTGTTAATATCCCACATTCCAGGCCACCAGAACCCGAATTACGCCCGACACTGCCCCCAGTTGTTTCGGCAATTGCTCAATCCGTTCGTCTACTCTATGGTGAAGAGAAAACATTCCCGCCATTTGCTATCCCAGGCCTTCCACCAATCCAGCCAAAAGATCCAAGAAAAAGTCTGAAAAGGAAAAGGAAGTTGGATAGGCTTCAGCAGCTGACCCCTGATATTGATGGAACTATAGAGAAATTTGATCACAGTTCTGCAGGCACAATTCCTCCAGTTTCACAAATAATGGAATCTGCACCTGATCTTGGGAGGCCTGACCTAAATGAAAATTTCACTTCGCAGAACCTAAATCTAAATTCACCATCCTTGTCATCATTTGCTACACAAGAAAAAAGTTCAGGCTCAGCACTGGCAGCATGTCCTGAAGTCTTGGAACAAGTAAAATCTTGTATGTCTCCTGGACCTTGTGGATTGTCAGTAACCGAGATGCCTGGCCCTAGCTGTCAAAGAATGGAAATGTCCAAGTCGAAAGATCTTGAAATATTCAAGCATGACGGTAAGGGACTAAATGAAGATTTAGAAGACAGTCATGGGAAACAAAAGACAGCTAGGTGTTCACTACTGGGTTGTTGGGATAAGATGCTAAGCTCTGAGCAGACTAGTCAGGCAGATAGTCGAGACTTGAGTAAAACTCAGTCTGATACAAGTAGGCCTAACCAGATGAATCTTAAGGAAATGTCATTTGAAGAAACTGTATCGGATAATAATCAAAGTGAACATGAACAGTAAACATTCTGGTTTCTTGTTGGCAGCCTCTTTTGTCCTCACACTTGTGGAGCCAGATCCATTAACCTGCCATCATTGTATTAAGTCTTAGCAAGAGTGTTTATCCAGAGAAAGCAGTGAAACATCATTCGAATCATTATACAAGAAATACGGTCTTGCCAACCTCATTGTTTCTTATATTCTTGTTTATGCTACATTTTTTTTCTCTCATATATATGCTGTACAAGGGTTCTTTTGCTGCATAGTGATCATTTTATTTTTTCTCTACTTCAAATATTTCGGTTTAAGTAAATTTTCTTTCAGTGGTGTCTTCTATATGGCACATTATTCACATTCATGCAACTGGATTTTTGAGATAAGAGGAGAAATCCATCCAATTCTCCAGTATCTGGTCTTTCCAATTCCTTTATATCCTTTATATTAATTATTTTCTCTTTCATGGTGCAGGCTGGCTCCAAATTGTTGTGTATCGTGGGGCAGCTATAACCGCATGAGAAACCTTGTACTTTTTTGTTTTATTTGGTTCTGGAAATTAGTCGATTAGCAAAAATAGTTGTGTTATTAATATATCATCATTTATTATGCCACTGCCCCTGTAGTCCGAGACATCTGATGAAAAATACTATTATACTTTTCATTGTTTCTGCTAACAATGATGTCTGGGCTACTGTTTTACTGTTGATTTTAAATACTTGAGAGAATGCTTCCTTTAGCTTTGTTGCTTTCGTGTCCAAATTATATGAGTTTTACCTTCATATTTGCCACTCTATTTCAGGTGTGAAGGTGGTTTGAGTGTCATGGCAAAACCAGTTTGTCGAAGCCTGGTTCCGTGTGCAGCAAAATCACGGTGAGGCCAATTTAGTGGGTGATTATATTGGGGCTGCAGTTCTCTGGAATCAGTGCTTTATCACAAGTGAGTTGTTTCATTCTCATCATTGCTAATCAGATCACGAGGCTCGGTAGTTTCATTATGTTGTATCGATGCTTGCATCTTGATCTTTTCTTTTGCAGAAAGGGAAGCGGTGAAGGCGGGATTTGAGCCCAGGACCTTGTGACAAATTGTCAAGGTCTATATCAACTAAACTGTCAAAGGATTCAAGCCGACAATCTTACATTTTGATCTTTACCCCTTACTATAACCTGGTATTAAGGCTCACATTATCGATAATTTGATCTTCCAGGGGGGCACTCCATGAAATCACGATATCCATAGTAGGGTCGATAGTCATCAGTGTTTGCTTTGATGTGAATCAAACAACGACGAAGCGTTCGAGTTCATTTCCGAAAAGAATGTTGGATTGTTTGCAATCTGAAAAATTGTTACCTTTTAGTCATGAATAGAATTTTTTTTGCTACTGGGGCATCTTAGCACTCAGTTTGGTTGTCAGGGAACATTTTTTTTGCTACTGAGGCATCTTCCCCTTGAATTGTTTCCATGTCAGGGAACATTTGCTCCTTCCCCGACCCCAACATCGGTGTCATGACTTTGGATCAATGGAAAAGGGGTTGGTTATAAGCAAATTGTTGGAGAAGTGCAAACTTAAGAATCAGGAAATAAACATTGAGAAGGAACATATTTTTATTTTTGTTTGTTAGGTTGGAAACGATGGTGTAACAGAGGATTCTGGTCTCGTCTCTTGCAAGCCGTCTTTTTATTTATGCATGGGAGAGAATGGACGGTAAGTGGTGGGGGAAAGCAGTAAGTAACGAATAAATATAATTATTTGTTGATGTTAAAAATGAGCATACTTACTTGCAAGTTTAGGACGGTGGGGTGCAACGACAGGCGATAACTCCTGTGAAAGGGAGCAAAGCTTCTCTTCCATTAGACTTCCAAACATCAACTCAGTCACATGAATGCCTTCTTCTTGTTACTCCACACTCCATAAACATTTAATTTGGTTGGTTTTATTACTCTCTCTCTCTCTCTCTCTCTCTATCTAAACTCAACATTCCTTTTTCACATGCAATTGGCCATTTCTCCCACGAGCCTAATATCTCTACGTATTCCTCCAAACAATATCTCGCTACAAAATGTAGGCACCTTCCTTACTTATTCTTTTGTAAAAAATAAAAATAAAAATAATAAGAGTCAAACAAGATCACTAGTGTTGGGAGAAAAATATTATTGATGTATTGGTCAACCCGACGTGGTTCGGACCTGTATACGCAGGAACATCCGAGATGGAAATATCCAGCTCTCGACGTGCCATATATACGAAGCTCGAGATAGAAAGAGATTTTTCGATCCGATCTCTCTGACATTCAAGTTAGAAACTCAAAATCTTTGAGTGTGGACGTTATAATAATTTTTTTCTCCCCTCAAAAAAAAAAAAAAAAAAAAAAATTGTCCCCTTTTATAGTGTTAAATATGAGCATTTATACATAGTCATAAAAAGCAAGAAGAAAGTTTACGATTATCTTTCTAGCCACAAAGGGTAAGAAGGAAGCTTACGATTGCTTGCTTTGGACCTTCATCCATGTGGGCAGATGGGTGACCTTCATCTTCATCTTGTCATCCCCCTCTGGCTACCATGTGGTGATTACATGTCAAATGATAATTAATTGATAGTATATTCTCTATCATTTGTCCCCCTTGAAGGCATCCTTTAGAGCTCTTACGAGGAGGGGTTTGAAGTACGATGTTTAGTTTATTCGATACGAGAGCATTTAGAATCTCCTCTCATGGGTTAGGTTTTCTCGACTCACATGCCTTGCACACATTTTGCCTTGCATTTCTCTTCACGTGGAATTTTACCTGATCCACGAGCCTCAAACACATTTAGCTTTGTGTCTATATTATGGTGGATTTCTTGTTATGTCGGTCGTGATTTTTTGACTCATGCACGTCAGACACATTTGACATTATGCCTCCACCGTGGTGAATTTTTCGTCAAGCGAGTCGATTTTTCTTAACTCACATACCTCGGGCACATTTGGCTTTGTGCCTCCACTGTGGCAATTGAGTCGATGATTGCAGCCAAGTTATTGGGCTAACTGGGGAAGAGTTGAGTGATGACCTGTATCATGTCTGTTAGTATCTGCACTTATTAGATAAGATTCAAGAACATGTTAGCGGGGTTGGGCAAGTGGCTCAGGGTCACCCTAGGGTTGAGAGGCTCGAGTTGTTGAACTTTAGTGTCGATTATAACAATTTGAACTTATACCTTATTTTGAATGATTTTGTGATATTTGTATTACACGTGACTACTAACCTAATGCAATCTTCTTGACAGTATAAAACTATTGAAAGATATTAAAATTTTAACATTATGTCAATCTAATTTCATATGCCACTGTATATATAATTTATTTATTTTTTACCATTGTATATAGTCAGATAAAAGTTACTCATTCCATAAATATCTTTTAGACAAAATAATATTAATTGGACTAAAGAGAAAGAATTATTGAGACCAGAAAAAAAAAAAAAAGATGGAAAATATACTTTGTAAGTTTCCTATGCAAGATACACTGTATGAAATATGTGTTCAAAGATGCCAATACATTGAAGTCAACTGGTAGTCACATCACAGAATACAAATTGTGTATATAATTTTTCTTGTCCCAGTTCATTCATCTCAAATAATTTTTATAATAATTAATTTTTTTATTTAAAGGAAATGACTTCCAAGCTGAGAACAGAGACCACCACCTGTGCTTCTTCCTTTCTTTCTTCCTCCCCTCTCTTTCAACCTCTTTCCTTTGAACAATTCTTTTAAGAAAAGTATCATAATAACAAAAGAGAAGACACAAAGTATTATTTTGTTGCTCCCATACTTCTTCTCTCTCCTCCTGCCTCAATTCCAACCCAAAGCACCGGTAGAATAAAGTGTCTTTTGTCTTTGTTCCACTTAAAAGCAAAGCATCTAACCCACCTTCTCTTCATCATAAGCCGTGTCTCCTCTTCCTTCTCGGCAGCTTCACCTACCTGCCTGCTCCCTCCTCGTCGTCCTCCTCCTTCTCCTCCCTCGATTCTGGTGCCAGCCGAGTTTGCCGGTCTCAGAATGGCCATGGAAAGGCCCAAGGAGGATAAGAGTTCCTTCGATGCTGTCCCATGGAGTTGTACTGACATGAAGCTTCTCTTTATCTCTCTCTTTTGCCTCTGCTCTTTGGCCACCATGTTCCAGTTCTTCCCTTCGACGTCAGGCTTCTCCACCTCCGACATCGCCTCCTGCTTTTCTAAGCTCGCTTCTGTCTCGCACAACCTCTCCTCTTCCCCTCCCGATGTCCATCCACTCAGAGGAGGGCAGCTCGGCTCTGATTCAGTGGTGCGGAGAGCCTTCAACACTGTCGGCTCCGCCGCCTACCTCTTCGTACAGATGGGAGCCTACCGCGGCGGCTCCAACAACTTCGCCATCGTCGGGCTCGCCTCGAAGCCTCTCCACGTCTTCGCCAAGCCTCAGTTCTGGTGTGAGTGGAAGCCGCGCGGCGGCCCAGGTGGCGACTCCAATTCGACATTTGCCTCCGGGTACAGGATTCTCCCCGACTGGGGCTACGGCCGCGTCTACACCGTCGTGGTGGTCAACTGTACGTTCCCTGTCGACGTCGGCCTCGACGGCTCTGGTGGACAGCTAGTGGTCCACGCGACCACGGGCGGCGGAGGCGACCGGGCGGTGCAGACCGAGGAACGGTTCGTGGCCGTAGAGGAGGCGCCTGGGAGCGTCAACGCGTCCGCGTTCTGGGCGCCGCCCAAGTATGACTACCTCTACTGCGGTTCTTCTCTGTACGGGGACCTCAGCCCGCAGAGGATCCGGGAATGGATGGCCTACCACGCGAGGCTCTTCGGCGAGAGGTCCCACTTCGTCTTCCACGACGCCGGCGGCGTCCACCCGGGCGTGATGGAGGTGCTGCGGCCGTGGGTGGAGAAGGGGATCGTGACGGTGCAGGACATAAGGGAGCAGGAGAGGTTCGACGGCTACTACCACAACCAGTTCCTGGTGGTGAACGACTGCTTGCACAGGTACAAGTTCATGGCCAAGTGGATCTTCTTCTTCGACGTGGACGAGTTCATCTACCTGGCCCCGAAAACCAACCTCGACTCCTTGCTCGCCTCCCTCTCACCCTACACGCAGTTCACCATCGAACAGATGCCCATGTCCAGCAAGCTCTGCCGAACAACCGACCACCGCAAGACCGCAAGGTAACACAAACCAAGCACTGCCTGTAGGAATTCCAACTGCTGAAATCTGCGGCATCTGAATTGGCTGCTGATTCCATTTTGTTTATGATTAAGCCAGAATGTGGGGCATCGAGAAGCTGGTTTACAGGGACGTGAAGAGAGGCGTAAGGAGGGACCGCAAGTACGCGATCCAGCCGCGGAGAGCCTTCGCGACGGGAGTGCACATGTCGCAGAACCTGGCCGGGCGGAGCCTCCACAAGACGGACGGCAGGATCAAGTACTTCCACTACCACGGCACCATCTCCGCTCGCCGTGACCCCTGCGAGGAGTTCGTCAACGCCACCGCGGTCACCTACGACGGGACGCCATACGTTCTCGACGAGACCCTCCGCCGCGTCGCCGGCGCGGTGAGGAGGTTCGAGCACAAGATGATCGGCTCGAGGCTGGCGCGCACTAGACAGTAATTCCGCCCACAAGTTCACGCTCAGATCACCATTTTTCTTTTTTTACTTTTTCTTCCGATTCTTTTCTTCCTCCTCAATAAACGCACACGCACCCTTCTCGAGAGCAATAAACGCCGCACACAGATTTAGCAGAGTTCATTCATGCGTTCGTTCTTCTGTAGAACGTCATCATTTCTGACAGCAGAGCTTGTTACCTAAACTGATCTAGAATTCATGTGTTCTTCTTCCTTTTGTGTCTGCAATTGCTGGACGATAAGGGTGTGTTGGTGATGGTCTCAACGGTAACACTTGATGTCGAATTCCAAGAACGGTGGGGGTGGCCCACCGTCTCTCTTGCACCCTTCTCTATTCTTCGCTCCCGTGACGGACGACGGCGATATCCATACGTACGTACGCTCTCATTCTCCGTGCGATGCATTTATTGGTTCAAAGCAACGGGTCCCGCAGAAAACGCTCGTGGAACCCATGTGGGCGGACCAACTGGAGTCACTTCTCGGATGTTTGGTGGCTGGGAAAGCCAGCATCATACAAGACCATTTCTGGGACGAAAAAGACGACACGTTGTTACCACCGTCAGATGGTGATCAGACCGTACGCAGCTCGACGACATCAATGCCTTTTGGATCTGGGAATTCCACCGACAGGATTGCGTGTCAAGGATGCGGGGAAGTTGGCAACCAAATAAATCACGGCGCACCATCCGATCTCTTTTTGATTGGAACAGTTCAGCAACAGCTGCCGGGCCCCATCCATCGTTGTATGATGGAAGCGAAAAGAAATGGTCGAGTACAGAACTCCTCCAACTGTTACGGTTACTAATGTTGCTTTGGTCGTTATATTGCTAGTTTTGGGATTTTTTAGTATGCTTCCCGTCTAGTGTACCAAACTCAATTCGGTATAGTATGTATGATATAAGTATATCGAGTGATATGTCAAAGTCTATCGTTCAATATATACATAATAAACTAAAAATATAGAGGAGAAGTCGTCGTCTTGTCACCTTAGACAGGGAGAAGACAACATTTCAATGAAAAACGGTGAAGACGGTTTGGGATCATCGAGGGAGAGTGACGTTGGATTTTTAGGTCTTACATTTTCTTATATCTCTTCTTATTACTCTTCTTCCTAGATTGATACTGTTCGATAACGAGCGACGACGATCTAAATCAATTATTATCGATTGCTTTTGAGCGATAATAAGATAGAAACAACTCCAATCGATGATATCGTCCGATAACAATCGATGATACCGGATGGTATTGTTCGAAAATCCTTAATTTTGAGTATATTTCTGAAAAAGTAGGAGAGTTTTTTTACAAAACATTTTAATTTTAAAAAATTCCCACCCTACACTACTGCCTCCTCCTCGTACCACCTCACGATCGACGAGACCAACTCCTGTACTGAGGCACAAGCAGCAAACATCGAAGAAGATGTTTGCTTTCAATGGCTTTATTGCGCTGCTACAAAAGCAAACCAAAGAGAGTCCTCTCTCTCTCTCTCGCTCCGCAGTCAAAAAAGGAAAGATGTCGGGCAGTAAAAGGACTGAGAGCTACACTGGTAAGTTCATCCCTTGCTCCAAGTCAACAATGTCCTTCCACCCTTATTTTGTGGTCCAATTCATCAGTATGGGTCTTCTGTCTCTTGTTTGCAGGTAGAAGAAGAACCTTGCCTCTGTATTTTGTTAAGGAAAACATCTATGTAACTGGTCATTGATGGGATGCCCGGCGGATAAATGTAGAAGCTTGATTTTTTATTTTTATTTTTCTGTTGTTGTTGTTGTTAATACGGTCATTCATTACTTTCGAAATTTTATTTGCTATTTCAGTTTGTTGGATTTGAGTTTTTTTTTTTAGGTTCACAATATACTTGGAAAAAATAATAGTCAAAGCTTAGCTAAGGGTTTCGATCTGATTCATCTGTTAGATAAATTCGATTGTGTCTTATTTGTCTCATATTTATTCTGATTATTCTCCTCTTTTTTTTGTTTTAATGTTTATGGTTGCACGCTCCACTAAAAATGTCTATTACACTTTCAAATTTTTTTTAGATTAAAAACGAGGAATTTTATAATCTCAAATACTTTTGTCCTTCCATCTTATTAATTTTATAAAAACGAGGAATTTTATAATCTCAAATATTTTTTTTAGATTAAAAACGAGGACCTGTCTTGAGAATGTTAAGGATCAAGACAATAAACTTTAGAAGTCTATTATAACTACACTCTTGAATGCCATCTCGATTCTCAACGAGGATGAGATAAAAACTTGATATGTTCTCATAATCATTATTTTTAAAGTTATCCTAGAAAAAAAGTATATGACAAACTATGTTCGGATACTGTCTGTCATTAAGCTTTGTATGCCTTTAAAATTTCTTAATCCCAATTTTTGAAGGGTATTGTTAGGGGAGTATTTGGTGCTTGCCTAGTAGACACGCTCCGCCTCCGCGGCTCGTGGAGCAAACACTGCTGGTTCAGGCCCGTGTGTGCTAGCTCGCCCGCGGTCCTCTTGGTACAGAGTTGGAGCTTGGCCAGATGGGTGATGATCCAGGACTCGGCTTGGGAGGTCGGCTACTGGAGTGGTGGAGCCCCGGTCGGGAAGAAATCCCCCAGCTCGGGTCAGCCGCTGATTCCTGCACGAAGGCAGGGTCGAGTAGGTTCCCGACGTGATCCCTCCGACGGTCGAGTTAATTTAGTGGTTCCTTTTTCGATCCCCCTGCCCCGTAAAGGTGCAGGAGCTTTTATAGTGAGTGTTGTAGATCGTTCGTACCTGGTAGCTTTACTGCTTTTATGACCTACCATATCATCGTACCCCTCCACCACGCTTGCCGTCCATTTGGTGAGGCGTGCGTTTGCAGGTAGGGGGTGTCGATCCTACCTGTGTCAGGTCGGCTGTACGACTACTGGCGCCCCTCATACTTGCATCCGGCCGGTTGCCCGTGTCGGGTCGGCCACGTCGACGGGCCAGCTGTCCGAGGGTATGATGACATGGCGGCCAGGTCAGCATTTGTCATATCATTCCCCCCCCGGGAAGACCTTCTCGAGGCGCCTGATGAGGGTGCCAAAGATGAGGTCTTGTGCTTAGCTGCTGATTCAAGGTCGCCCTGAATTAGTTCCGAGTGCGTATTTGGGGATTTCAAGTGGTGTGGTGGTTGATATGCCCGAGTAAGAGCTCGGTAACTTGAATGGCGTAAGAGTTAATTCGACCGAGCAGGAACTCGGGAATTGGCAATGTAGCAAGAGTTGATCCGACCGAGCAGGAGCTCGGGAATTGTGATGTTAGGCTTTTGCCGAGGGTGAGTCCGGGCACAAATCCGGAGATTTGGCCGAGAAGGTGAACTCGGGCGCAAATCCGGAGATTTAGCCGAGAGGGTGAACTCGGGCGTAAATCCGGAGATTTGGCCGAGAGGGTAAACTCGGGCGCAAATCCGGAGATTTGGCCGAGAAGGTGAACTCGGGCGCAAATCCGAAGATTTGGCCGAGAGGGTAAACTCGGGCGCAAATCCGGAGATTTAGCCGAGAAGGTGAACTCGGGCGCAAATCCGGAGATTTGGCCGAGAGGGTGAACTCGGGCGCAAATCCGGAGATTTGGCCGAGAAGCTGAACTCGGGCGTAAATCCGGAGATTTGGCCCAGAGGGTGAACTCGGGCGCAAATCCGGAGATTTGGCCGAGAGGGTGAACTCAGGCGCAAATCCGGAGATTTGGCCGAGAGGGTGAACTCGGGCGCAAATCCGGAAATTTGGCCGAGAAGGTGAACTCGGGCGCAAATCCGGAGATTTGGGCAAGAGGGTGAACTCTCTCTTTATTACCATGTGCATATCATCATATTTGCGATAATATTATATATATTATATATATATATTAATATGTATATATATATATATACATTTCATCCTCCGCCTAGGGTTTCGGTCAGAGTTATGGTGCATTTAATGCGCTGGGTGTCTTTTCGGGGTGGCGGTGCTTCCTCTTACCTCGGGAAGCTGAAACGACTCCCCTGGGCGCTATAAGTTTGCTGTGGGGTTGGGCAGAGACCTCACTTGTTCATTTGGCCCTCTCCCTGCTTCCATCTCGGATCTCCCTAGCCACTTCTTCGTCCCTTCAGTTGGTAGCTTCTTTTGAACAGGTCGCGATGACCTCCTCGGACTCCTCGACTAGCATCAGGGTCGTTTCTCCCCCGGGGTCGGGGGAGACGAGTCGGAGTGATCCCGAGGTTGATTCCTTGGGAGCGTCTTCTGGGCCCCCGTCGCCTGTCGACGCGAGGGTTCTGAGGGATTTAGAGGTCATGATGTCGGATCATGATCTCGACACGGCAGTGACCGAGGGGTCACTTGTCATGATTAGGGAGCGGTATAGCATCCCGGCTGAATACGGGCTGCATGTTCCGGAGCCGGGGCAACGTCCCTATAGCTTGGACGTTCCCGGCATATGCATCTCGGAAGATGCTTTGGAGGCCGGTCTCCGGTTTCCTTTGCACCCTCTCATTGAGGAGTGCCTGAGGTGGTGGAGAATTTCTCCCAACTAGGTAGCGCCCAACTCGTGGCGTTATCTTGTGGTTTTCTTGGGCGAGTGCCGAGGAGCCGGGATTATCCCGACTCGGGACTTGTTCATGACGTGTTTTCGCCTCTGCAAGAGTCGGGGCGGTTACTATCTTACCGCCCGGGTCGATTTTAAGGTCAGCGGGGCACCTTCCAGTAACAAAGGTTGGAAGTCCCGCTATCTTTATGTTAGTGGTCCAATTTGGGGATTCAGGCTCGATTGGTCGGCTCACCCGATCGGCAATGCCCCCCCATACCTGTCCGAGAAGGAAACCGTCCTGGTCGGCCGACTGAAGGGGATTCTTTCCTCTTCTCGTGCGATCAAGGAGATGGCCGAGCTTTGGCTCGTCGAGGCGGGTCTGAGCCCGGCCTCTAGGGGTACTAACATTTTGTTTTACTTTAGCTTCTTTGTTTCCTACTGACCTGTCGGTCGGGACGCAGACCGGATGGATCTCGGGGAGGTTCGCGAGATGCCCAGAGTGACTGGTGGCAAGGTTCCTCCGACCCGCCTCACCGCCCGTGAGGTCGGCGCGTCTCCTGCGAGGGAGGCTCCAAGGGCTTCATCGAAGAGGCCGGCTCCCCCTCCCGGCCTGAGCAGGCTGAAGGTGCGGGAAGGCAACAGAAGAAGACGAAAGTGCTGACGAGAAAGCACAAGTCCCGTGTCGGCGAGGGGGAGTCCCGTTCCCGCTCCAAGGGTAAGGAAACCGTAGCATAGCCGGAGGAGCCGGAGGCACCCGCCGGGTCCGAGGAGGGGGGCGCTTCACCAGTTCACAAGCGCCCGAGGTAATGAAGGACATTTTCAAAACAAAGGTTCATAAGGGTGACCAAGGCTACTATGCCCTGCTAATGTCCGACTTGGGGCATCAAGACCCCGAGAAGGAGCTGAAGGCCAGATGGACAGGGCTGAAAAATTTGACGAAGGTGTGGAACAACTCGTCGACTGCCGAAGAGTTTAGAAGGGGGCTTCTCCATCCCCAACTGGCGCGGGAGCTGTACACGCTCCCCTCTGAAGTTCTGATGGCCCGAGCAACCAAGGAGATGGTCATGGTAAGCTTCCCAACTCGTGCCTTAGTAAAGTGAGTTTTACTCTTTTGCTGGATCTTAACAGTCATCCTTTCGTGCAGAGCCAACATTTTCAAATGGCGCTGGTTGACCAAGTTCATGATGCGGGTCGACTGATCACATTCATGGACTACCGGGTCAAGCAGCTGCAAGAAGAGCTTGACGCTCTGAAGTCCAAGGGAGGACCATAGGCGGTTGTCGAGGCCGAGGAGCGCGCGTCCGTGCTGCGGGAGGAGCTCGAGAAGGTAAAGGAGGAAAAAGCCGAAGAGCTCCTCAGGCGCGAGGCCTCGGAGAAGGAGCTGTTGGCGGTTCGGGGCCATCTGGGCGACGCCCAGCAGCTGCTGAAGGAGGCCCGGACCAGGGCTCGGAGGATGGACGACGAGCTGCTGCAGGCCGTGAAGGACCTGGAGAGCGCCCGAGCTGAACTGCCAGGGTAAGCGGTCGCCCGGTACAAGGGGTCCTTCTAGCGCCAAAATGTTAGGGGAGTATTTGGTGCTTGCCTAGTAGACACGCTCCGCCTCCGCGGCTCGTGGAGCAAGCAATGCTGGTTCAGGCCCGTGTGCGCTAGCTCGCCCGCGGTCCTCTTGGTATGGAGTTGGAGCTTGGCCGGATGGGTGATGATCCAGGACTCGGCTTGGGAGGTCGGCTACTGCAGTGGTGGAGCCCCGATCGGGAAGAAATCCCCCAGCTCGGGTCGGCCGTTGATTCCTGAACGGAGGCCGAGTCGGGTAGGTTCCCGACGTGACCCCTCCGACGGTCGAGTTAATTTAGTGGTTCCTTTTTCGATTCCCCTGCCCCGTAAAGGTGCAGGAACTTTTATAGTGAGTGTTATAGATCATTCGTACCTGATAGCCTTACTGCTTTTATGGCCTCCCATGCCGTCGTACCCCTCCACCACGCTTGTCGTCCATGTGGTGAGGCGTGCGTTTGCAGGTAGGGGGTGTCGACCCTACCTGTGTCAGGTCGGCTGTACGACTACTGGCGCCCCCCATACTTGCATCCGACCGGTTGCTCGTGTCGGGTCGGCCACGTCAACGGGTCAGCTGTCCGAGGGTATCATGATGTGACGACCAAGTCAGCATTTGTCATATCAGGTATATTGGCAAGGTAACAACACCTTTTTTGTCTCTTTGTATTTTTTACATTTTTGTTACTCAATGAATGCTTTAATAATCTTAGAAATATCTTTCCCTGTGATACAATTAGATAAACTAAATCTTACTTTTATGACTTCTTTAATCTTAAGGAGGATAGGTTTCTTTTCAAATATCTTAAAAGTTTTCCTGGACTACTACTCTTCACTCCAAAAGAACCCTCAATTATGTGTCCAGATCAGATGGGATTTGATTTAAAGTTGTCAGTTCATCATAGCTAACAACAAGCAATGTTGATGTTATCTGCCAAATCTAACTTTCATGACAACTTAAATAAACAAAAGCAGAAAAGAGTTTTCAATCAATCAGTGACACTCTGTTTCAAAAGAAAACCTGCCTTTTTAAAAGGAATGGTATCTTTTATAAATTATTATATATATAAATGTACAATTCATGTTCATGGACCAGAGAGGAACTGTTAAAATGAAGTTGAAACTTATCAATCACTGCTAATGGCAGCATTGCCTTCAAGGTTTGGTAAAAAAAAAACAAATGGTTAGGGTTTAGGACACAATAGCAGTCATAGTTCATATCAAACATCACACTAATATTCTACCACATAAATCACTTGCAAAACCATCTGCAAAGATTTTTCATCTTTGGGAAAATAAAACTCACAACTAACATCAAATATAGTTGTATTATACGTTGATAATCTGAATAAGGAATTCAAGTAGTAAGTAAAAAAGTTAAAATGCCTAAGGTAATAAGATTTGTTCTATAGCAATGGCTAAGCTGAGGTAGTTCAGTCTTTCCAGCTGAAACAAAAGGGCAAAAAGCAGTTGCTATCGGTTAGCATCAGCTTTCTTCATAGTTTCAGAACTGATCGAATTGTCTTCTTAAATGAAAACCAAGCAGACAAGGAAACTATTATCTTGACATCCTTAAACTGAACCCCTACAAAACAAATTCATGAAGCATTCGCCGAGACACCACAGTAAACCTCAGGGAGCAAATGACGCAAAGCAATAATAATAGAATGAGCCCAATTAGTCACTAATTAAAAGTATTGTGCGCTTTTCTTGAGCCGATTCTTACTGAATCGATTACATAAAATGCAACCCCTTATATGAGTTTTCTTTACAAACAATTAAGTAGTGATTTTTATTGAAGGTTTCGAAATGATTGACTCACAGGGCAACTATCTTGACAAGAGAGAATTCTTCCTTTTGCCTCCGCCTTTAATATGCTTTAGCTTCCATTTACTACATCTACATTCTGGAGTAGCCTCTGTAATCTTCATATTGTTCCATAAACTCATCGTTGAACTTCTTGAAACTAGTCATGATTGCCGGCATGTCTTCTTCTGCTGGCAAGATGGTTGTCCTTAGATGGAAAACCCTGTCAAGAAGAAAAGATTTGTTGACTAATTCTTGTGTGACCTTTACTCTGTACTCTCAAATGAATTAAATTTGGAGGTGTATTTACACCAAAAAAAAAAAAAAACCTATCATATCACAAAGGTTGGTGAAAGTTCATAAATTCAATGAGGAGAATTTTTCTAGATTGATAGAAATGTGAAAATGTTTAACCAAGCTTGATTGAAGAAATTGTAGAGATATAGTAGTAGAAGAAACTTCTGAACAAGAACCCAAATCTTTGTCAACCAGCATCAATTGATGAGTTGGCTCCCTCCTGTCTAGAGTTGTCATGTAAACCAGAGCAAAAGATTAAAAAGGCTCCGATATTTTTCCATAAACAATAATTGAACTCTGTAGCCTCAGGTTTTTAATCCGTTCTTTTTAGTGGACAGATATCAGTCACTGGAATCATGCCTCCCTATGAACTTTCTAGTTCAGAATTACTACAAAAGAATGACTCAGTATTGCTTGAATGATTAAATTATTACCATTACATAATCAGGATAACAGAATGTTATAGGTGTAGCCTCAAGCACTGCACATGTAGCTTATAATCTAATCACCTTGCCTTTCCGTGCTAAAACACCAGATTTTTTCATCTACTTAGATTGTTGTATATTCATTTATGGGAACTATAATTCATTTGATATCAAATTAGCGAACTAGAATTTTTCTTTTGCAAGAATAATATGATGATTAATATGTTCAGAAAATAACTCAAGTAACTAAGTACCCTTCTTTTTGGCCAAATCCTGAGCCTGGAACTGTGGAAATTCCTGTAGCTTCCAAAAGCTTAAGGCAATAGAAAACATCAGGAGCCTTGCCGGCACTTTTTGCAGCTTCAATTGCTCTTGGCGGTAAGCGTATTTGTGGAAATGAATACATGGCCCCTAAAGTTAGCTTCAAAATTAGTGGCAATGTTCCATGTTGACATAAATTTAATAGAAACTCAGATGATACAGTATACATCAGAATTACCTTCTGTAAAATTGCACACGACATTTCTGCAACTATTAAACCCATCGGTCATTATATGGGCTCTTCTTTTCAGAGACTCGAGGATTGCCTTACTGTACCATAATAAATTGTATTAAGTATATTAACTGTGCTCAGTCATATAACAAAGAGCTGCACTCAGTATTGCAGTACAAAAACATACAAACGTTTAAGCATATCGATAACTTCTATTTTCTTAGTAGAAACCAAGTAAAGTTGCCATTTTCTGTTTATCTAAATTTTCTGCAATAAGATGGGCGGTCAGGCAACAATGAGGTCCGGTAGGGTCCATTCATTCTTAAGGTAGGTTCGCTCGATCCGGTCTTCAATAAAGCACGGGAAGGTTAGTTGGCTATGCTATCTCTCATTACTACTACCCGCACATCACATATGTATTTCCCTCCATAGGGCTTAGACTCCTTGCTGACATTCCCAGACTTGCTTCTTTGCCTTTGCTTTGTTAGTGCTTATGCTTCAGCGCAAGCAAGTGAAATGCCCGGGAGCAAGTACTGATTTATAGGCTCAAAATGCATTCTAAGGGCTGTTTCCGAGTCGAGATAAGTGTAGGAAAGGGCACAGATTGTCCCGTCTTCTGCTGAGGTAGAGTTCCTGTTTGTTCTTTAAGCCTTAGCTAGAATACGAGTTTCACATAGGTTATACGACTC
Source organism: Ensete ventricosum (assembly GCA_029747655.1). Lineage (NCBI taxonomy): Eukaryota > Viridiplantae > Streptophyta > Magnoliopsida > Zingiberales > Musaceae > Ensete > Ensete ventricosum. The sequence goes on along the minus strand of JAQQAF010000005.1, from coordinate 6,707,556 downwards.
TACTAAATGCTGGTGTGAAAGCCTTTAATTTCAACTCAACAATCAGGTAAATCAGGGTAATAGAAACATGATTCAATTCAACCAGCAGAGGAAACTGTATGAAAGGTCAGGTCAGCAGCAACCAGGTAATGAAGTTCTGCAAAAATAAAAAAATTCTCTCCAAATCAATGGGTAAATTATTGCCAACCAATTAGATGGTTTTAGGGTAGTTCTATTAAATGAGTTGAGCATTAAAATTTTATCATAGCAAATGATATCTATGAGAGCTTCATGTAACTTAGATACCCATCACAAAACATTATTTGACATGAGATTATAAAGCTGCCTGACATATTTAAACCCAGAATCATTCCAGTCATGCCCATTGATTACCCTAAAATGTCATTATCTCAATCAATGTTTAGGCAATTAATATAGAATCATAATTTTTATGTTTAAAAACTACTTTCCTTCTGGGAAATCATAGATAACTAGGTTTAGGAGTAGACATAGCAAAGTAAATCTGAGGACTTTCGGTAGATAGCGCAACTGCCCATGTTGCCATGTTGAAGGTGCTATCAGTATGCAGTATATCATAATCATAGGGCAATTGCACCAAATAATTTGCATAGGCAAGATTCAAAATAATGATGGTGTAGATATATTTAAAGACAGGAAAAAGTTGCAAAATATTTTATTCTACAATGTGCAGCTGATTTTCCTTGAATGGCTCTCAACAACCTTGAACATGATGCAGAGGAGCAAAGTTTCTATCAACATTTTTTCCAGCATTTATATAAATGATCAGCTGTTTCTACGGGAGTGTTTGCAGTTTGTACCATTTTTCCAAGATAAATTACACAAAATTATTTAACAAAAGCTGAATGTTATTGGTTTTAGGTTACACTTCAAAGACTTCAATCACACAAGCAATTTAGTCAACTAAAGCCATTGGGTTTATTGTTGTCTATAGGCTACACTTTGAAGCATCAAGCTCAAGTGACTAAGACCAAATACAGAATGATGCTGCATACATTTTAAGCAGACAAATTATATATATAAAGCATCAAGCTTCAGCAGTGGAGCCAACATTTGTTTGTAATGGACTGAGACATGATAGATAAACATCATCGATTTTGCATTTTTGTAATGTTAATGCATTTAGAAACAAAAGATTTTTGAATGCTAGAAGCAAAAACATTCATCCTAGAAGTTGCTTATCTTACCTCTCTGCAACAAACCTCAAGTAAGAAATATCTCCTGGTTTGGGGGGGTTAACCATCAGCCCCATCTGAAAAGTAAACAAAATTCTTATCTCATGATATAACAAGTGTTGTACAAGGAAAAATCAAGCTTTAAACTAAACCTTTGACAAGAAAAATTAAACTTACGAAGATCTGTCCAGGAACATTTGGACTGAGCGAAACTGATGCAACCTTGTAGATCTCATCTACAGTCTGTAACAAATTTAAATCATACAGAAAAATTGAACTATAGGATTGAGAACAATCGACTATCCTTAGCATAAATCATCAGGTTATGGTAGCAAAAGTGTAGACAGTGATTCACGCAATGTATCCTTCATCACATGTAATTCACAGAAAAAAGCCTGCATCAGCAAAGAACAAAAAATTACCTTAGCAGGAATGTTAGTCATTTCAAAGTATCCTCCACGCTGACCACACTCTCCCCAGTATCCTTTTGATACAGTGTGAAAGGACACAAGTTGCACCTCTTTACCTATAGGTGGGCCCATGTCCAACAATATCTGCAGTATTGAATAATTTTTTGGTCAAAGTAGAGCCCATTATATATAGTGCTTACAAGAATTTATAAGATATGAACATGCAAATTGGCATCCTTACTTTTCTTGCACTTATGAAAGGTCTCTCGTCTTGATATATGTTCTGTTGATAAACTTCATCAGCAAGCAGGACTAGGTTCTCTTGGAAGCAAAATTTTAACAATTCGTTTAAATTGGCTTCACTTAGACATTGGCCAGTGGGGTTTCCTGGGTTGATAATAACCATAGCTCGAACCTGTGCACACAACAGCACCATTTACAATTCTGAATAAAGTTCAAAAAGCATTATATGAAATATATATGGAATTCTATAAGAACATTTCTATACCATGAAAGAAATGAGAACTGCTATATGATTAAGCCACTGAGAACAGTTCCACTGTTCCAAATTATATGTTAATAGAACTGATTATTTGCTGCTTTCTGGTTCTTAAATTAAACATTCAGGTGGAAGCGACTTATTATGTATAATTGAGAAAATAATCTATCGTGATGAGATGAACTCAAACCCGTTCGATCGAAAGGAAACATAAAGGTTGGTCTTAATACCTAGTGTGCTAGAAAAAAATTCTCATGGCATGCATGCAATTCTGGTACTAAATTATTTCAACCAAATATAGCTTGAATAAGTTGTCATATCTTTATCTTCTTTCCGAAGTCATACTTTTAAGATAGAATGGAGCTAAAAAATTTTCATGTTAGATTTCATTATGATGATCCATAAGATTCCAACAAGTGACAAGAAATGGAGACGACTATTCCTACATTTGAAACAGTATCTAAGAATGAGTTAACTAAATATAGGCATCATATTTAGCAGATGATGCTTAGCAACCGATCAATATTCATGTGAAACAAATAATTTCAACCAAAACTGAATTACTAACAAGTTGAACTGAGATGGAGGGTTGGATTATTAAAAAAATACTATAATAAATATAATTCTTCATGTTAATAGTTACAGATGTATAGTGAGAACTGAGAAGTTCTATGAATTTGATTACATAGTCACCAACATCAACAATAATATTTTTTTTTAATCATTTGAAGAAGAACATAAAGCTAAACAAAATTATGTAAATTGGAAGTATTACTATCTTACAGTAATTCCTTTCATCCGAGCAGCTGCTACAGATTGGCGAACTTGGTTAATGTCAAGACCCCAATTGGCCTCCTCTTCTAAATAATATGGAACAAGAGACCCACCAAACAAGGATATTGCAGCTGAATAAAGAGGGTATTGTGGAACTGGAACCAAAATCTGCCAATATATAGTTGTTTAATCTCTACATCTTATAGCAAAAACCTACTTATGCAATTGAATAGCAGCCAAGAGACAAGTATCAAGTTTTCTCTTCTTGAGCTTTCTATAAGAACATGGTAATAGACTCTTGAGGAATCTTACACCATCTTTCTCATTTCGGATCAGAGTATTTAAGATCTGCATGACACCTTTGCTAGCTCCATCGGTGAGATATATTAGCTCTGGATCGCTGCAATCAGTGAATTGCACAATAAGTTAGCAGCCTGGTTACTTTGTGAGAATGTACTCAGCTTGGTCGCCATCTTGTTACCTAGGATACCCATCACGCCTTTCAATAAACTCAGCAACTTCTTTCCTGATTCCAGGAAGACCTCGAGAATCACTGTATGCACCTGATTGCTCAAAGAAAATTGTGAATCTTATCAAAATTATCAAAGCTAAAATTCTCTGAACAATATGTCTTTAATGTGTTGAATGACAATTGCAGATAAAAAACAATAGGAAGCTAAAATATGAGACTGAAAAATTAAGAACACCAATAAACATTTGGCATGAAAATTGAACACCCTAAATTTTAGCTAATGTGGTAGAAAATAGGTAAGTTATGTATTGCAGTATGGCAACATACAATGAAAAAGAAAATTTAATCCGGGGTACCGACATGCAAGTTTCAGACCTCGATGATACCGATTAGTACATATTGGTATTTATCAGTTCGGATCAAATATTTATATCGAAGCATTACTCAAATCGGTACAATAATATTGATTTCTATTTATTATTTTATCTAATGATATATAATGACACAAGTCAGTGTACTGCCCGGTATACTGACATCGCAAAAGTCTGGTAGATTATCAAACCGGTACCGGACCGACATTTGCTGGGAAGAGAACTCCTTAAGTATATATTGGTATTTCCTTAAGTATAGAAAGGGCTGCAATAGAGTACCTAAACCACCCGAAGTCAGTGAAAGATAATGCTTAGCTCTTGCGATGGCATCTGCTGGGAAGAGAATTCCAACATTAGGATCATCCAACAGAAATGGAGCTTGGCATAGAGCTACGACCTGCAAAAGAACATAATTTACAAAAGAAGAAGAAATCTAAGCTAAAGATCTTGATGAAAACAAAGCAGGTAAATTTGTTTACCTAGTGGACTCTTTTATGAAAAGTTTCTCAAGCAAAAACGGAAGTACGATAAGGACATTCATATTTGTAAAGGAGGAAAAATAGATGTAATTGAACAGTTATGCATCAACTAGTTTATTAAAAGGATAGCAGATACAGAGAAGATAAAATGGACCTGGCGGGGGAATGTTAATGGCTTCTGTCCCAGGGCATGAGGATTACCCACATTAGTGAAGATAATCTGCAAACGACAGAAAAATTCAACTTGATAAAAAGATGTAACAATGATTCTCACGCAAATCATTTTTCCATGACATGTCAAGTTAAAACACTTCTCATGAGAATTTAAGTCCAAATTGCAACCTGAACTTATATCTCAAAGAGAACAAATCTTAAACAAGCGAAAAGAAATAGAAAATTAACTCAAAACTCGATCAGTCCGACAAAGATCGTGGTTTCCTCTTTCATACTTGACTAATTAGCAACGTTCATGAGCAACCTGAATCCTGACACCACAAAACCAAGGATAGCAAGTCAGAGAGCGTAACAAAACCTTCTTCCCTTCCTTCTGCAGCTCCGAAGCCCGAAGGTAAAGCTCGCCTCTGACAGCATATGCCACCTTCTTCACATTCTCGTTCAGCGTCTCGTAGTCCAGCGGCTTCGGCGACATTCTTGACACACGAAACCAAGAAACCCATCATTCTAAACTTCTAAACCCCATCAAAATGATGAACTTTTTCACCCAAAGACAGATATTTTGATTCAATTAGCCAGCCAAATACGATTAAAACAAAAAAAGTCCATCTTTTCCATGCCACAACAGCACTCGTCATAAACCAACTTTTCCATCCAAAAGATGAAACTTTGAGGCGATTAATCATCCAATTGCAATCAAAAAGTTCGATTGCACGCGATCGGATGAGATTACCTCTATGAAATCTCGAGGACTGATGGACGAGAGAGAGAGAGGGCAGAATGTTTGACTGGGCTGGGGTGGCAAGAGTTCAAAGCCACCACTGCTCCAAGAAGAAAAACCAAAAGGGAGCCTGAAATAAATATATGTTGGGTGTCCTTTAGGGAAAAAAAAAGTATACAAGGGATGTGTTTTATGTGGATCATTCACCAGAGGATAATGTGGAACACAGTGGCCTCACCTTTCTATTTAGTTGTACTTGTTGATTCCATCTGTGAAGCAGAGCATCTGTCTTCATCTATCATTTTATAATGTGTGTGGATTATGAGTCACAAGGAGGATAACCCAACTGAACTGGAATTGAATCAAAGCCACAAGTGCTAGAGGGATAGGCTATCAACCCAAAAGAGTGTGGTGGAGGATGCAAACAGGGAATTCCTGGTAGAGAGACTTTGGAAGACTTGAGAGGGAGAAAGAAGATTTCTTCTCTGAAATTGCAATAGAGGAATTCAATTATATATCTTTAAAATTATGTTAAACTGCCTATATGATATTTTTACACAGATTTTAATGGCCTATATTATATGTGCTAATCACCAGAATGTCTGAACATTTTATTACTAAGCCTTTTGATATATATAAAGATGCAAAAAGTTAGTGTGTGTGTGTGTGTGTGTGTGAGAGAGAGAGAGAGAGAGATCAACCTAAAGAGTTCTGTGGAGGCTGTGAAGAGGGATTTGCTGGTTGGGACACTTGGAAAATTTGAGAGGGAGAAAGAAGGGATTTAAAGTCCATTATATTGAATTGATCAGACTCTTGTGGAGAAAAGTAAAGGACAAAAGCTTAGATGTCATTTGGTTTAAGGAAACAATTCACAAAGCGTGTAGAACTCCTGCATAATTATTAATAAATAATGGTTTGCTATTGTTCACATTTTCCAAGCATCGAGAAGTATGATTTTTATGTGCATGAAATTGCATTCACAATTAAGCTGAAGTTTGAGAAACAACTTATTGTAATAAGCTATGGGTAGCATCATGCTGACAGAGACCAGCAAAGTCAACGCAAGAAGGGTGCACTTCATCAAGAGTTGGATAACATCTCCTTGGAAAATAGTAATATGCTTGAAGAGTAAGCATTTCCAAGTAAACAAGTAAAACATTCTTTTGTGGGACAATTTTAAAAGCCTTCAGACTTGATCAGTATGACAAGGGAGCATTCTCAACAATAAACAAGGTTAGCATGCTCGATTCCATCCATCTTTTGTTTGACTTCTGATGCAACCTTTCTGTTGACTGTGGATTCTTTGCAGTTTATTGGGACAGCCATGTCCAATGGTTGTTGAAGCAGCATCCTCTTGAGATTTTCTATATCATTGAGTTGTTGTAATATACATACATCCTCCAGAAATGGAACGTTAGCCTGAAAAATATTGCACATCATGAGACAAAGGCAAAATGTAATGCCGAGTGTCTTTCTCTTGCAGTTTCGGACAGTAGACCGAAGCCTGAAAGCCACTCAAGATGGAGTAGAAGCAGAACTATGGCATGGAGTCATCAACTATACTTATTTGGATAGCTCACCAGCTCCTGTTATTTCAATCTGAGTATATCCATGAAAGGATCGGTGTTGGTAATGTAAGTTAAGCTCAAAGTCCTGATGAGGCTCCACTTTGATGCATCCTTGCAGATCTGTACTTCGTTAGTTGATGAAGATGTCTGAATAGCAATATGCCAGAGACAAGGATCCACAATATCCATTTCAGAGAAATAACCATAGTGGGGACTACTCCAGATTGCTGCATCTGAGAGAAGAGTGCATGAATCTTTTCTGCTTTCCATGCAAACGTGCTGATAGATAGAGTTCCAGGAGTCCAAACATTTAGAATTCAGCCCATCAGAAATCAGCACAGGCTTGTTTACTGGGCATGATTAACATTATGAGATGAGAAACTGAGATAGCCTTGTTTACTGGGCATGATTGGAATACTTTGATATCATAGTACACTATGCAGCCATGCGGAGTTTGCTATTTCTTTCATATAGATCAATTGCCTCGACAAAATCAGAATCTTGATTGTACTGCTATCAGAAAGTTAGCAGCAAACTCATCACAAGTGAAACCTCTTTTGATTACAAATTTGTGAATGTAGTTTCTTTCACCCTCATAGCCACACTAAGCAATTGCCTCAACTCCCCCAGTGGATGTGGCATCTACTGCTCTTACATAAATAACTTTCAAATGGATTTACCATACTTCATCACGGACCATTTGCAACACAATCGAAGCAGAGAAATTTCCAACATAAAAATCCATTTAAAATCCCAAATTAACCAAATGCACATGGATAGCCTGTCCATCATCAACGACTCTTCCGCAGATTGCAGATGTGTTGATAGTGTTTTCTTGAGGGTGACAAGGAAACAACAGAAGGTAGTCCTCCGTCAACAAATTACACCTATTACAAATCTCTCCAGACAAAACTGCATTGAACAGACCCAGAATCATAGCATTCCATGACACTATATCCCTTAGTTGGAAACATATTAATAACAGGTCACAAATGTGATAGCCCCTATGATAAAAATAAATGCACCTTAATTGCAGAGCTGTATCTTTTCATAGAATGGAAAAGGTTTTGATACCTGTACTTCTTGCATTCTTGGTCCACGTTGATCATCACTGATAGGAATATAGAAGTAACAAACAAAAGTTCATAGGAAAAACAAGAAGGGGATTGAACTGGAAAAAGGACCGAGTGAGAAATTAGAGTACTAGAGAATCACATACCTCTTCAATTTGAGGAAAAGCTTGCTGTATACAGTAGGAAATTCTTCAATTTTCATAAGCCACGATGATGCTGCATGAACATCACATATATTTCCTTAAATTTCCTTTTAATTTTAAGATAGAATCATTCACTCTGAAATGCAACTCCATGCTTATAGAATAGAGAATCACATACCTCTTCAATTTGAGGAAAAGCTTGCTGTATACAGTAGGAAATTCTTCAATTTTCATAAGCCACGATGATGCTGCATGAACATCACATATATTTCCTTCTATTTCCTTTTAATTTTAAGATAGAATCATTCAATCTGAAATGCAACTCCATGCTTATAGAATAGAGAATCTCTATCCAGTTTAAAATGCAATCTCACGGGGCTGGTATCCATAATCACAAAAAACCCTCAACCATGCTCGAGCCAGAAACTTTCTTCAGCCCCATTTTGTCAACACTGTTTCTGATCTTAGATGCAACAATCCATCTTCCAGCCTCCGCATACATGTTTGACAAAAGCAAATTGTATCCATGATGGATGGGATCCAATTCAAGTACATTGTCAGCTGCTATCATTCCTATTTCTAAGTTACCTTGAATCCGACAAGCTGCTAATAGTGCACCCCAAGCATCCAATCCAGGATCCAAGGGGCCTTTCTCCAATGCTTCATGCGCCTCTTTAAGTCTTCCACTACGACCAAGAAGGTCAGCAAAGGAGGAAAGGAGCTCCCTATTTGGTATGACCGAGTGGACACGTGCCATAAGATCGTAATAGTGCTTCCCCTTGTCTACATCTCCCACATGGCTACAAGCTGATATAATATTGAGAAAAGTAACTACAGTAGGAACTGTGCCAGATTGCTGCATCTCAGAGAAGAGTTCATGAACTGCCTCTGCATTTCCATGAACACCATAACCCTGAATCATAGAATTCCATGATACTGTTGATTTAGATTCCAATCCGTCAAAGATCAACCGGGCCATGATTAAATCACCACATTTTGCATATCCATATACTAGGGTAGTCCCAACGAACATGTCAGATTCATAACCAGCTTTGCATATAACTGTATGGATCTGCATTAAGCAATTCAAAGAACATAAAGTTGTACAGGAGCGAAGAAGACATAAAAATGTAACCAAGTCTGGTACAACATTCTGTAACTTCATGAGATGGTAAACTGACATAGCCTTGTTTGCTAGACCAAAGTTGGAATACCCTGATATCATAGTATTCCATGTAACCGTGCTACGTTTGCTAGTTCTTTCAAAGATACTGATTGCCTTGTCAAAATCATTGAATCTTGCATGCATTGCAATCAGTGAATTAGTAACAAACTCATCATCAGTAAAATCTCTTTCAGTCACATATTTCTGAATGTAGTTTCTTTCTTCTTCATATCCTCTCTGAGCAATTGCCTTTATAACTCCCACAACGGATGTTGCATCTGGCATAAATCCATCCTGCTCTTGCATAAGATAGAAAAGCTTCACTGATGTCCTAGGAAAGCCATTATGGACGCAGCAGTGAACCATCGTGTTCCATGTTACTCTATTACGAACTGGAATCTTCAGGAACAAGTAACAAGCTTCTGTTACAGCACCACATTTAGCATAGTGTTCTAGCAATGCTGTGATAGCAAAAACATTATAATCATATTTATTTCTAAGCATAAATCCATGAATAACCTTACCCAATCTCAAATTTAGTGTCCCAGTACAAACAGAGAGCATGTTTACGACAGTGACAGCATCTAAACTACATGCATTGACATGCATACTTCTGAGATGTCCAAGTGCTTCTGAGAAACACATATTACGAACATATACAGAAAGCAATGCATTCCAGCAGACAGTGTCATTTCTTGTTTTAGATACTAGATGCTCAAAGCTTTTGTGAGCTAAATCGATTTCTCCACTGTCACCATATGCAGAAATAAGCGAACTACTGATGTAAGTGTCGGAATGAAATCCCAGCACCATAACAATGCAATGTATGCGCATGACATGCTTTCTGCCCCCTCCTAATAGACTAGCAGCTTGCAGAATGCTCACCAAGAGATCAGAACTAACTCCTAGCTCACTAAAGCTCATGCACCTAACCAAATTAAGAACTTTATCAAGGCACCTCATCTGAACATAACCATTGACTAGAATATTCCAAGAGACAATATTTCTTGCTTCCATCTTATCAAAAATGGATTGGGCAGATTCCATCATTCCACATTTGCAATAAAATAGAAGCAGAGAATTTTGCTCATAAACCTCCAATGGAAATCCCAACTTAACTAAAAGCCCATGGGTAGCCTGCCCATCATCAATGGCGTCTTCCCCGATTTGTGCACACACTTGTAGGACTGTCTCTAAGCTGAAAAGATCCGGATGGTGGTCCTCCCTCATCAAATTAAACAATTCCAAGGCTCTCCAACCAAAACCACATTGAGCTCGTCCTGTTATCATGGCATTCCATGACACGATATCTCTTCGCAACATCCTCTCAAATATTCTCTCCGAGATATGAGAATCGCCAGCCCTGTTATAGTATACAATAAGAGAATTACCCAAGAAGGTGTCCACAAGTTGAAGATGCCGAACAGCATAAGCATGTACAGATTGCCCGAGCCTCTTGTCTACAACACCAGCACAAACCTGAAGCAAAACAGAGAGAGTGACCGTATTGGGCCTCACACCGCAGGACGCCATTTCACAGGCCATAGACAGCGCATGCTGTGGATCCCCGTTACGAGCGCAGCCAGAGAGCATCGCGTTCCATGCCGCCGCGTCTCTCTCCGGCATTTCGTCGAACAACCTACGAGCAGTTGCGGAATCGGAGCACCTGTAGAACGCATGGACCAATGCGGTGGCGACGACGACATCGCGTTGGTAGCCCGATTTGGCGATGTGGGTGTGGAGGGAAAGGACCGTGGAACGGGAGGAGACGGCGGTCGCAGCCTTGAGGAGGGCGAGGTAGATTGGCCGGTCCGGCTTCACGGGCTGCACTCTGGAGGAGTGAAGGAAGAGGGAGAGAAGGCCGCAGTGATCTCCTGCGTGAGCGAGGGCTCCGAGTCGCGCGGCGAGCGTGTACTGAGCACGAGAGCATCCGCTCATGGCTTCAGCATCTCTCTATATACACCAAATATATATACCTATAAACGTCTGCTTTACCCAAATAGGCGTTCCTGTTGACGCTGATCACAGCCGTCCATTGTGAATCTGACCCCATCATTTCATTTTTTTTCTTTTTTTCTTTGAACAAAAATTTGCCTTGTATTTATCACATCCCTATTTGAAAGCAGTAATAAGCATTCATCAAATATGTTACTAATATTTTGGTACCATTGCTTGATTATTAATATCCATTGTTAACTAAATATCTAAATTAATTCATATATTTTTAAAAATATAGTATATAATTCTCTCCCATCAAATCTAAGTTAATATACATTAGAGTGCGATTATCTGGTATGTTGACTCATAATAAATTATTAATATAATGATATATATATTTTAAATTTTAAAAAAATAGATTAATTTTAGTTCATCATGAATCACTTAAGCTCTTGTGGTTTAGTCATATCTAAAATAATCATTATATTTTTAAAAACATAGTATATAAGTCACTTATGTCAAATTTGAGTTAACAAGCGTTAAAAACTAATTATATGATATGCTGACTCATAATAAACTATTAATATAATGATACATGTAATTTAAATTTAAAAAAATCAATTTTGCCCCTATTGTTTTAATTATGAATCACTTAAACCCTTATAATTTTGCTTGTGTCTAAAATAAATCCTATATTTTTAAAAAGATAGCATATAAGGATCTCCCGTCAGATTTGAGTTGATAAATGTTAGCTTATGCTTACGTAACATGATCACTCATAATAAATTATTAATATAATGATATGTATAATTTAATATTTTTTAAAAAAATCTATCTTATCGAAGAAGAAGAAAAGATGAATTAAGATGAAGAGACACCAGTAGAAGAGGTCGAAAGCGGAGGAGAGGGAGAGTTAAACCACCACGTCGTAAGTGCGACAGGTGGAGGTGCAAGAGAGGACAAAGTGAGAGACAATGAAGATAAAGACGCCCACAAAGAGTAAGAGAGACCAGGAAACCATTGTGTGCCTAATGTTGGACTGGTCAATGCTTATCCACCTGTTGTTAGCACATGAGAGGCTGCGTACGTACGACGCCCTACTAGGCAACAGCGGCTCGATGTTACTGTTGGTGGTCGCTTTCACGATGATGCCTCCTCTCATTATTAATGGTGATCTTAATTTTTAATTTAAATTATATATGTTATTATATTAATAATTTATTATAAGTTAATATGTCATATAAATAACTCTAACATATGTTAACTCATACTTAACAAGAGAGACTCATATGTTATGTTTTTTTAAAATATATAGATTATTTTAGACACGAGTAAAATCATAAGAACTTAATGGTGCATGACCGAAATCATAAATGTTAAAATAAATTATTTTTTAATCTTAAATTATATATATCATTATATTAATAATTTATTATGAATCAGTATGTCACATAATTAATCTGTTAACTCAGATTTAATAGAAGAAACTTATATATTATATTTTTTTAAGATATAAAGATTATTTTAGACATAAATAAATTACAAAGTAAGAACTAATTCATGTCCAAAATGAGTTAAAATGAACCTTAACTAAAAGATTTGATGACATAAAATAGAAACTTACTACATTCATATTATGAATTATCTTCCTTACAACTCAAAAGTGTTGCATACTGTACAAAGGACTGGTTAAATCATCTTACGTAAAGTGCAATCTCGATGATACGTAAAGCTTAGATTCATTTTTGAGAGTTCAATATTTATGGCATTGAACAACATAGACGTGGTAAGGTTTTGGAGTTTTGGCCTCCAGATTACACTGCTTCATAGGATACAAACAAGTTGAAGTAAAGTGCAGTCTCTATGATACATAAAGCTTAGATTCATTTTTGAGAGTTCAATATTTATGGCTTTGAACAACATAGACGTGGTAAGGTTTTGGAGTTCTGGCCTCCAGATTACAACTGCTACATAGGATACAAACAAGTTGAAGTGACCCACATCAAAAGGATTTGATGATTTAATACAAACTACTTGCCACAGTCAGATTGTGAATTCTCTTCCTTTCAACATAAACCCGTTGCGCACTGCAAGCAAGCAACTGGTTCAATCGGTCTTGAGCAGCTGCCGAACTCATCATCTCATATGAAGTGCATGTCGCCTCTCGACTCGGTGGTTCACACGCAAATCTGGTGACTTCGGCTTTGTTCGTTGCTTCATTGATCTGTATATATTCTTGTCAGTAAACAGAAAGAGGAAAAAACCTGAGTGCGGCTAATTGCTTCATTGCTCACTTTTGAGGGATGAGTGGATTGTTGAATTTTGGAAGAGGCCTTGCATGAGGCACCATTGTCCTCCTCATCTGCTTCACTGCCTTCTCTTCTTCAATCTAGTATCAGTACACAAATTTAAACAATAAGAAAGTCTACCATTATAGCCAACCTGTAATGTGATATGAAGAAGTATAAGTTGCAAAATTAGTTCAGTGGTCACCATCTTTGCAGATTCCTGCTCCTCTCTTAATCTCTTATATCTCAATTCTTTCTCCTTAATCTGCAATGTGTATCAACATATTTCTGGGTGAGGTTTAACATAAAATATGTTCCAGTAAGGTTTCTGCAATCTGACATAAAAACAGGTGACAGCAGCAGAAATAACTTCGTCTGAGTAGGTATCATATCATGTTTTCTGTTTGTTCTATTAAGGAATCAGCCAGTAGCCAGCATTTGAAACTTGTTCTCTTTCACATTCTCTAGGTTTCTACAGTCTCACGTCCATTTGTCAGTCGGCGAACAGTGAAGAGAAGGTAATATTTTAAGACTGCCTCAGATGGAAGTGGACAATATAGAGTGTGATGCACAACTAAGTCAAGAAACAGTAAGAAAAAGTAGTACTTAGAATTGAGATGGAAGGGAGTGAGTCAACATATTAGTGGGGTAAAACTAATCAGACACAAAAAGAGATGCAGATCGTGACTTAGTTGATGATATTAATTTTCAGCAGATCGTGCAAACCTTTCTATCAAACTCCGTTCTCTGTACAGATCTATGATCCACATGCAATACAAAATTCTGGACTTCAGTGAGAGGCTTTCTCTCTCTTTCTGGAAGTGGTAAATGGTCACTGCCATAACATCACAACATACTTTCAGTATTTCTACAAATAAAGAGAAAAAATTAAGAACTTATCAACATTGAGAATAGAGTGGTGCTTACAATTTCTTTATGGCTTGTGCTCTAAAGATTCTTTGTTGTGCCTCCTCTCTTTCTGTTCTTGCTTTCTCTTCCAATTTTCTCAGCATGTCTTCTTCATGCCTTACCAGGCTCTCTAATTGGAAGGCTTCGGGCTTTGTGCACTGCTTTGGCTCAGGTTTGGGTGGTATCTGCATATACATGAAAAAGTTAAATGTATGTCATCGCATGAGTAAAATGCATGAATAATAATGCGCCTTACCACTGGATAATCAATGGCATATGGATAGGGGGTTGCCTTTGGAATCCTAGCCCTCTCTTCTTCCAACTCTTTCAGCCAAAGCTGTTCTGCAAGTTGACTCTCTTTCTCATGTCCTCGCTCCTGTAAGAAGGGTGACATCATAAGAATCTTCCTTTATTACTAAAAACTGGAAAGCCAGCATTAGCAAACAGTGCTCACACACCTCAGTATGAAGATGAAAAGGATTTGGTATAGTGATTCTGGGAACTTCTTTCTTCTCATGATTAGAAGATTCAGAATGCAGTGAAAGCTAAAAGAAAGCCAGAACATATGTGTCAGTAATTAGCTTACACTAACTTCAACTCAACCAAAATAAAAGGGGTGACCCAAAGATCCTGTTAATGTGGGGTCTGGGAGGGTCACTGAACAGCCTCTTGCAAGCACAGAGACTGTTTTCGTGAATTCAAATCCGAAACTCACACCAATTGTGGTGGTGTCAAGGCTTGCCCTCTACATGATAAATACTAAAAATCATAATGTCCACCTTATCAAAGATCTCCATGACTGTTGCAGGAGGACCCAGCCTATCCGCTGTTGCAAAGTGAAACTCTTGAGAAATAGTTTTTTGGGGCTTTGGATTACAAAACATGCCTATTTCCCTTTTGCTCTCAAGAATCTGGATATGTTACATTGGTAAACACATCAATCTATAAATAAGAAAAAGGCAAAAATCATGGTACAACAGATGACTGACCTTCTTGTTAAGAGGTCTAGCCTTAAACTTTGGTATCTTTTCAAGTTCCTCCAACTCGGATTCCTGAGAACTTTTATTCCTGTAAATTCAGACAATCCTGTGAGCTTTCAGTGTACTATAAAAAAGAGAGATGTTTGGATGAACTATATAAGGCAAGAGATTCACATACTTCAGAGGTCGAGCTCTGAATGATGTTTCAAGATGAGGAGGTCTTGGTTCAGTAAGTCGTAAGGCCTTGACCTGATTCTGCTATATTGTGACATTTACATCAAGCAACACAATACAAGTAACGCCATCAACAAATAACAAAGAAGAAATGAAGAGATCTACCTGAACCGCACCATCCAGCGAGGAGACAGCTGATGATGTTTCAGCATGTTGATTTGCTCTTTTCATTGTCTTGAGACGAAACTCCTAGGCAAGTTGATAAAAGAGTAAATCATGACTGTTAATTTCTCCACAGCTAATTGTAATTCAAGAAATCCTACCTGAAAAACAGGTGGTTGTGGAATACTTCTGGGCAATGCAGGAAATGTAGGAGCTTCAAGAATCTTCAAAATGAAAGAAATCCTTAGTACAAGTTTGAAGCTTATGACTAAAAATTAAGTTTCTCGAGGAAAACAGGAAACCTTCTTATTCAAAGGTCGAGCTTTGAACTTCGGGATCTTTGCCAGCATCTCTTCTTCTAGTTCAGCAGAGCTCTTTATCCGCACTGCACGAACCCGGTGGGCTGTTTCTAGTTCTGGATCCTTTGGCCTCGTCAAGGTAAGTTTAGACCTTCTATGTACCACTGAAGCTGTATCACTCTGAATGACATATTGTATGAGAAAATGGAGAGCTAAGCTTCATATCAGTGTGCAACTATCAAATTTAATCAGAAATCAGAAGCAAAAAGCAAAAGATCTTGCAAGACATCAACAAGTAAAAGACTCAGAAGTATGGATCAAGAACTATTGTAAATAGAAGCAAGGTCTATTGAAGGTCAGAAGATAGTTAAACATAGTTACAAAATTGAGACTAATTTATTCAAGCAAGTATGACCATAGGACCTTATTTGACCAGTAAAAGAAAGTTTCCAATTAGAGAGATATCAACTTGGTGAACTTATTAATTGGGATTATAAAGCTTGTGTACAATTATAAATTATTATTGGCATGAACAGTGTCTAACTTGGCCAGCTTATTAATTGGGATTATAAAAGCTTGCCTACAATTCTTAACTATCATTGGCTTGAGCAGTGTGTAACTTATCTACTGTAATTTTCTCTGTTTAGTATTGATATTATTATTTTTAAGGTAAATAAATAAACCATAATGATGCATAAAATTTTTTATTGAAAGATATTGTAGAAGACTCTATACCAATCTTACATTTACGTGGACAAGGATGTTATAGCGGATTCCTAGACTTTACTACGCAACAACCAGATCTACTAGGAAGTCACATGTCTACCATCTACTCAAAGTTCTTTAGAAACTATTTCCAGGTTTTCAAGCAAAGTAACTGACAAACAATATACCCGTGTTGAAGCTCAAACTAAGCTCGAGCTGATTCAAACAGTCACTATGTATGTCATTTCAATTCTGCTATGAAACTCATAATGTCTCATTTTAAAGAAGAACAAATTAGTGTACTTCATTAAGCCTATAGTTGTAGAAGCTCATTTGCTTGTAAATATAGGTAGTGCAAGTTCACACTAAACAGTGAAAGAAAATTCTTGGATTCTGTAACTTACATGTGAAAGTGATCTATTCTGAAATATATCCAAGTCTCTAGTCCTAGACTGAAACTTATTAACCATCTCTGCAGCAGATACATATGGTGAAACTTCCTGCTTCAGCACACATGTAACCCGAGTTAAGAGCAAAAAGCAGTTGCTACATCACAGGTTACAAACAGTTAGCAAATTACTAGCTTTAATTAAGAAATGTCATTTATACCTTCCGGAGTGATTTCTCTACATTTGTTAACATATCAGTGCCACCAGTTAAACCTAATCTTGACTTGTGATATAGCACTCCATTTTTAACATTGTGTATCTGCAGATAGTAATGTCAAAGAAAATGTGTATCAACATAAATTAAAGCAAAACTTCCAAACTTTACATAAAGAGACTACCAAGATAACCTGTCTAAATCTTCCATCATGCAGTTTTTGCCTTTTCACAGCTTGATTTTCTTGTGCAATGTCAATACCCATGGAATTCTTTGCAGCAATATTACTAGAGCACCTAGGATAAACAAATATGACAGTTACAGGGATCCATGATCTGAATATCTTCTAAAGATATGATTGTCAACACAACACACTTACTTAATTACATTCTTTTTTTTGGTGATTTTTAAAGATTGAGTAGGTGAGTTGGAGTTTTGCTTCAAAGTCAATGGCTGTCTAATCAGATTTGCGATTCTTTTAGCGGTTGAAGTCTTCGAACTGCTTGGTGCTACTCCTCTCAGTGGACTTCTCTGTGCTCTAGGAGTGCAAGTTTCAACTATTTCATTGTTGTTCACAATGCTAGGCGCTATCGCTTTTGTGGAACTTGCCTGTGCTATGTATGTGAAAGCTGCTGATGCTGTCAATGCAGTGAGTAAGATAATCATTGTGAGTAATTTAACCAAATTATTGGTAGCACAATGTTCCCATGATCTAATTGATCATACCTGCTGCCGGAGTACCACCTGAAAGAGCAATAGGCAGCTCCAAAGGAACTTCCTTGTCGCTCAGACTACCAGTTATTGCCACGGATGTTGAACTGTTACATGGAAAACTGCAATCAAAAGATTAAATAGTGAAAATTAAATCAGTTCAGTTATTCTTCGAGTGAGTGCGTGGGTGAGTGAGGACAAGCAGAATAGATAAGCCTCTGAAGAGAAAACCTTGTCTCTTGCTGAGGAACAATATTATTCTGGCAACGCTCAACTTCAGAAACCTGGACAAACAGATAAAACCCTTTAAAACTTGAGGACTGAGGGAAGTGACCAAATGAAGAGAATGGTTATTAATAACCCAGAATATTTTTTTGAATTTAGGAGCTCAAGAATATTATTTCTGACCTCTATTTCTGTGTCTTTTTTGGCTTTGACCTCCATGTCAGTTGCAAGCTTGTGCTGATAATTTCTGAATGCATGGGTAGAAGAAAAGTTCCAGTTTAGGTCTCAGCCAGTTAGCATATTTTTGGGAGTCAACGGAGAGGAGAAGTAGAATTTGTTTATCAGCATCTTCAAAGCAGGGAAGTCTATTAGAGTGACGAATTCTCAACCTTGCTGTATTATCTACTTCAGTTGCTGGATCCGTTTGATGGCTATCTTTGGATGATACCTCGACCTGATATTAATTGAGACAAACGAGTTGACAGTGAACAAATTAGCTATAAGGGCACCTTTACGCTCGACAAAATACAACAAAAGCAGGAACAAAATGTCACCTTTTGTTCTTTTTCAACGTTTCCAAAATCACAGAGACTGTCGATTTGGGTAGATCTACCCTCCCTGATCCTTGGCACGAAAGCTAAAGCATGCAAAGAAACATGTTTAAGCCGTAATTTTCGACTCAAAGACAAAAAGAACTCCAGAAAAGGGAAAAAGATCCACAGAAGAGAACCCTTTGTTCCCCACATTATACGGACGGGAAAGATGTAAATTTTGGAACAAAAAAAAAAAACCCTGATTCGATACTTAATAGAAACAAGCTTAAAGCCCCAAATTCCAGTTCAAAGTACGACAATTCGAGACACAACCCTAAACTCATCGTCAATACCTAATACCAGCAAACAAAACCCTAACCGAACCATTAACGACACTAAGAAACGGTCAGTGTTCCTATTCATAACAAAACACTACAACGGAAGCAACAATGACAAATCCAGATCGAAGGAACGTACGAGAAGGAGCGTAGCTGAGAGAGGTCTCGAACCAGAGCTCAGCCCTCTTGATGTCCTCCTCGGTCTCCCCGTTGATGAAATCAAAGAACCTCGGTGCGCTGAACTCGTATGCCTCATCCATCATTAGGATCTCCGCGCCTCCGCCGCCGACATCGCCAGACGCCATCGTTACCTTCCAAACAACCTCCTTTCGCTCCTTTACCTTTTCGCAAAGATCATCAGATGCGACCCGCAAGAAGCCAAATTTGGGGCATTTGGGATGTAAACGCCGCAAAAGAGAGGAATCGAAGGAGGGACGTAAGGGGATGGTCGGGTTGTCTCTCTCTCTCTCTCTCTCTCTCTCTCTCTCTCTCGGGGTCGGGGTGTTCGTTTACGAGAGGCGAATGGTAGGTAACGTTGGGAATTGCAACGGTCAAGAATTTGAACCGGTGACGTGAGGGACCCAGCGCGGCCAACGGCTATTTTCCGGAGAGAGCAGCTTCGTGGGTTTGTGTGTGGACCCGAATCCGGTTCTTGGCGCTGAGCCCGACCCATCCAAAACAGGCAGGGGATCCCTAACCCAGTTACCACTGGAACAGATCCACGCCGTCGATCGGATTCCGACGCGAATCACAACGACCACATGCGGGTGTACCTTGAAATTTGTGCAGTTTGATGAGCGGAGATTACAGATCGAAATCTAGCCGTCCGCAAGCGCGTGAATCTTAACGACATCGTTGAACAAAACTGCAAGAAGATAGTGATGGATTGCAGATAGATCTGTGAAGACTAAACATTCTAATTTAAGCACAAATGAGCAAATCCATGCTTAGAAGTTCATCAGAAGGTGATGGATAAAAAGATATTTAACAAACAATAAAATGAACAAGAAAAATGATTCAGAGCAACAGTTCAATCCGAAGACATTTTTACAATCATTACAGTAGTTTACCCAATCAATTTCATTGTCTTGCATGCATCTTCTACCTCACCATCAACCAAACATTACAACAGTTCTTCAAATATTCCTTACTTTTGCATCAGCCCAGGAAGAGACAGCTGAAGATACCAATTCAAAGAAGTCTCAACATAAAGGACTTCAATGTGGATTGATTGATACACAAAAGAATAAATAAACACATCCCCAAAAATAATACTGTGCAAGCCATCGCGTTTAACTAAATTTCTACGATGCAACTAAGCTAAGACTTATGTTGGGGGGGATGTCATCGCGTTTCTCCACATATGCTGACGGAAACCACCCTGCCTTGCCTCTACATTCCCCTTCAGACCACCCTGATGGCGAGACCTGATTTGATGAACACAGAAGACAAACAGTAAGTAAAGTACAAATGATACCGTCGACACAATGCAAATAGCAGATTCAGTGATGAGTTCAGGATATCATAACTAGAACAAGTAAACGATGAGAAATAAAAAGCCAAAGAGTTGGTGAAGATGCATCAGAGAAGAGGATGTGGTGTCTATGAGAACAATGGAGGTCTTTACACAGGTCTCATACAGTCACACTATATGTTGATGAGTTCTGTAAACCCATTCTGTGTCTAGAGCTGAACTGAACTTATTTGGAATAATGCATTTATCCATCCATCACAATATCAACCTTCTGCGCTTTCACTGAAGGGGTAAAAGCACATGATGTAAAGATCCATCTATGCTAAAGATCTACATAAATTCAAGATCTCATATCAAGAATGAAGAGAACAAAAGAACTCAAAGCTTAGTCTGTGATGTCATTGGTGGAACTGTTGTTTTAGAACCAGCAATGCGTGTCAAAATCTCATCAAATATTTATAAGATGTACTTGCAGCTTTATTCAAGTAATGATTTGAGCACTATCTTTTTTTTTTTTCTTAATCGGTGCAATAGAGACCTCCATAACTCATTGTGTCAGGATTTCCAAGGTGATGCATCATAATTGATGGAGAAGTGAAAGAGGTTAGTCCGACTTGGATGTGAAGGTAGGATACAAAAATTTTCCAAAATAAAAGACTGGTGGATTACAGTTTGAAATAGCATTTCAGGATAAAACCTGGAAATAAAGCATCGTATATAAGCATTTAAATCCTCACAATATGTAATTTAGATCTGATTTGTTTCTGTTCAGACAATGAGAAGAGAGAATGTTTTCATTGTTATATTTGGCTGAAAAGTCAACAAAACATGGCCAAGATCACAGGATGTAAATGAAAGTTTATCACTCAACTTAAGAGAGTGGTCCTGCCAAAATCTCTTCTCCTTTGTATAGTCTAAAGCATCAATTCTAATATAAAGCATCCTGGCAAAATCTCATTATTTATTTATTCTTATTCTTAGCAAAGGAAAAATAGTTCTCATTGTAGGAAGTCAACAATTGGAAAACTTTTTATAGCTAAATAATTATTTTAGATATTTTTAAATGATTTTAAATTAAACATATGGTGCAATTAGTTGACCTTTGTTCAACCAATGATCTAGAGATCCAAGGCTTGGCTAGATTGCTTTTTGATTTGATTTTGATAAGTATGATCTTAATTTATCTCTCAAGAAATCAATTGAGGTTGTTTTATGACTCTATATATAGGGCCCTAAAAGTATCATTTTGAAAGGGTATTGTCTCAAAAGACATATCATTTTATTAAGGTGGTTGTCATAGCCATCGAATTAATTAAATTTTCACATTCAAAAAGTAATTCCAACATTTCTCATAAAAAAAAATAACTTAATAAATTAATAAAAAATAATAAAGTGTTGCTCAATGCAAGGTTTGACTTACCGGTCCGTACCGGTATACCGACATATTGTCGGTACAATACGGTAGGCGATATGCATAGTGCTTAACGCCCGGTATTAAAATATACTATAATATTTTTTATATAATATAATTTTAAAATATTAAAATATTAAAAAAAGAAAATGGGTGACGTCGCCTCGATCTTTCTCCCCGCGCGGGGAGATGCTCCGTCTCCTCACGCAGGAGAAAAAGCGGCCGCGGCCACGGGTGACCCGCGGGCGACGACGGCGCGTGGGCGACCTGCGGGCGGCGACGGCGCGCGGGCGAGGTATTCTTTCTTCTCCTCTTCTTTTTTTCTTCTTTTCCTCTTCTTCTTCCCTTTTTCTTCCTGTCGGTTTTTCTCTCAATCGACCGCCAATGGTCGATTTTTGGCGGAACCACCCGGTAGCGGGCGATCCGCGTACCGATAACCTGACGGACTGGTATGTACCGCCCGTACTGGGCGGTACAAGTCGAAAGAATAGAATGAAAGAATATAGTAAATCAAATCATGAAATGCGACTATTTTATATCAAACTTATACGCTATTATGCATATAGCACAGATAATTAATCATAAGATTGTACATTATTGGATGTATGCAAAAATCTTATTATTCATAAGAGTTTCTACGGACTACCCAATTCCGTAATATGGTTATATACATATACTTTTATATGAAAAAAAACTTATAGCAAAAATATATATGGAGTCAGGTCTTGTAGAAAATACCACCCCATATGTCTCTTACAATTAAATTTTTCTACTTCTATACATAGGTAATAAATAATTACCGAACAGAGTTTGGAGTTAAAATTCATTCATGCACTAATATATTTTTATATTTTTTAATATATTTATCGACAAATTAATAAATTTGTTATATCACATTCAACCTACTTCAAGTGATTAGTTATCACAGAGGCATACTAACCTATCATAATACAATGATATAATAGGCCTTTTATTATTATTTTACTATGGTATTATGATAAATTATATAATCATATCAATTTTTATGATAGTATTTGATAAGAATAAATGTGTAATTCATTTCATGTTTCATATAATAAGTGACATACATTGGCAAATGTCAATATACTATCATAAAAGATCCAATGAACATATAAATACTAATTCCAGTACATATAATCGAAATGCTCCTACATTTCCAAGATAATTTAGTATCTATAAATTAACATTTTAAAAAAATTATTAGAAATTCAAGTGTGTACAACATTTTTTCCATGATTTTACATGTCCATAACTTTTTCGTTATCCTTGTAATAGAATTCATATACTAAATCTCCCGCAATACATACAATCATTCTTCAATATTCTTTTAATAATGTCAACCCCTACATTTCAAAGATTATGTAGAATTACAATATTTCATTTTAACTATTATTTAAATTATTTAATTATCATAGAGATTATAAGATAAATTCATCCAAGCATCTTTTAGCTTTGGCATCAATTTATAACTACAAAAGATTCAAGAGTAAACACAAAATAAAAGCAATAAACAAAACAATAATATCATATTAACTTTATTTAGATGATGTTAAATAATTATCAATCAAAGATATGAAACAAATTTTGAACACTTGAAAATCAATTACATCCAAGGATACTTGCTAATCATCCTTATCACTAATAAAATTGATGCAAAACAAGCCACTTCATGGAGTATTCATTAAGCTCAAAACATCACTATGTTATACCAAGGAACAACTAAATATCAGTGTCCATTACATTTAAGTACTTTAACCTTAACTAAAAATATGACTCTTTATATATCTTAATGGTGATAAAAGATCTATATAACTAATCCTAAAATCTCAAATAGTTAGGATCTTATGATATTAGTATTGTTATATAGAAAAAAATACTGATATTATTTTAAAACCTACCTTAAAAAATATTTTATTAATTGGATAATTATAATAACCACCTTAATAAAAGGATATGTGACCATTCCTACATGAGGGATGAGATTTTGCCTTCAATTATTGAGGTAAAAAGTAAGATATATGGATTTCAATTAAGACAACTAATAAATCTTAAAATAATCATTAAGTGATAATGTTTAAAGATTTGGAAGCACGTAAACACCATCTTGAAGTAAGTATCATCCCTCTTGTATGAATGATCAAAATTTTTACCTCAGGATTGAACAGGTATTATCTCTCCTACGATTATATCGTGAAGCAATTTGACTTGCCCTCTTTCAACAAACCAAGTAGCAAAGCAAAGTTAAAACATAATTGAAAAGGAAAATAAATGTGAAAATGCTCTAATATTTCAAAATTAAAAATTCAAAACATTTTGTGATCTAATCTGTGAAATAGTTCTCTGGTTTTAGTTAGAACCATAAAAAATCTATATGGTTTAAAAATCAAAATAGAACAAAAATAAATATATTTTTGGGTATTTCTCTCTAAAATGCACTTTCCTTTTAATTCACTGCCCCTTCTAAGTGACAATTGCATTGTGATATAGAGGTCTATTGGACAACAATCTAGTCTAAAGCCAGTGGCCAACATTTTTTGCATGCTTTAGATCCAATCCAATCTTCCTAGAAGCAGGGAATTATTTTTTGACGAGCTGCTGGCACATAGTCCATTGAGCATATAGTTTGAATTACACATAATTTCATATTTCCAGAAGAAAAAACTCAGCTTCAAAAGTTGACATTAAAAAACTAACCTGTCGAACAACAACATAGTCACCAACTTCCAAACTCAGCTCCTTCTCAGAAGTGGCACTGAAGTGATAGATAGCCTGAAACATGTTCCATTTTATGAACAGAAATTTTATCTACCAAAAGATCCCCACTAATCTTCTATTGACTTACCTCAGCAAGAAAGTATAAGGCTTTCTTAGATCGTTTATGGAATGGAGCATAAGGAAGAGCAGACACCTTTCTCTGCTTTTCAGTGATCATCTGTACAAATTTTTAGGCAGGATTACAGTTTAATCTCCCATCAAATGGATTTCAGTTCACTATGTGCAATAAGTAAGGATACCTCAGCTTCAACATCATCAAGTATAGCAGCTAGTCTTAAATGGAATAATTTTTCTGCCTCCACCTTCAACAAAATTCATGACAAGAAGAAGAAGAAAAACAAGGTTTAAAGAATGTTCTTCGATTGGTAACCTAAAGAGAAGGATCCACATGTTCATACCAAACTAGCAAGGCGCTGAATTGTGTGTCTTTGTTGTTGTGATTCAACAGAAACTAGAGCAGTGGCAGCTTCCTTTCCTAAAAATGTCATGTTTACTTTGAGTTCATACATTTTAGCTTCAGATGATTGAACTTTTGCAGTATTTTCCAGAATGGGAGTTCCTCTTACTTGAGATAGCCTTTTTGAAACTTCTGCTGCCTGCTTAAGATTTGGCATCGAAGGAAGCTATGGCAATCAATTAAGTCAATAAATGTAGTATGTAAAACAGACAAATTTTACCAGGGTCTCAGCTTCATGTCTCATGCGGTTGTACTGTTGAGCAAGATTTCGTGCATTTTCCAGAGTGCCATCAGTAACCATCATTCTCAATGGGTCCACAATCTGAGACAAGAAAGATCAATTCACAGAAAAAAGTAAATTTTAGAGGCAAGATCACATAGCACACTGTTCACAGTAAAGAAAGATCAATTCCATGTGTGAAGGATTTAACAAAAGATCATTAAAAAGTGCAAAACACTAGAACATCCAATGGAAAAGATTTTTGCATGGATCAGATTTTATATATCTAATTCACCAATGCATGTATAAGAAAAGGGACATATAGCTGATTAACTTCTAGGACAAATTGTTTGAAAGAAAAGAGAATAATGAAGGGAGAATGGAAAAAAAAAATAGCTGGTGAAATATTAGCTTCCATATCTCAAATGGAATGATAGTGCTAGTCAAGACAAGAGAAAAAATAAATGGAAAAGATCAGTGTCAACAGTAGTGACCATCATGGACAATGAGCAATACTTAAGGAAGTGACTTCTTAGATATAAAGGAATCTCATAAATGGAACTGCCATAGTAAGCTCTAAAAGGCTGCTGTGTGAGCACATTTACACAAAACTATGTTAAACCTGTGAAGATAAAAATGCAATGAAATCTTCATGCTCTTTCTCAACATCTTTTAGTGCACCACCATACAAAGCTGCTGCTTTGCCTAGAATTGTCTCGCTAGCTTGGTCCTCTCCTCCATATTCGTAACAGTCCTCAGATAGTGTTCTCCCTTATTGAGAAAAAAAAAAGAAAAAAATGACATAATTGCAACTCATTGTTTCCGTAGTTCATAAACCCAACAAACAATTACAATGATAAATTTCCAAATGAACATTGTGTTAATGAGAAAAAATGGCATTACAGAAATACCTATTTCAACATGTTTGTGCCCTATGGTTGCAAAGGCTTCAGCAGCTCGGATAATGTCCTTTTGCAAATCCTGAAATCAGAAAAGACCAGTAAGACTATAAACTCAGTATGTCATATCACATTTCACATAGCCCACCACTTTTTTACAATCTTCAGATATGAATCTGTGAATGAAACTGGTAATATATGGAAGGGAATTGCTTTGTAGCAATATCATAGATTCACATACACTGTATGAAATTATATAATAAATAATACTGTTCGACTTCATAAGGAATAGACTTTATCAGAAAATAACAAAGACTAATTCAAGCTACACTATGTGAAATTTTGGCAAAAAGCAGGCAATGGGGCAGACAATAAATTCTGAGAGAAAATTGATGAGAAGCAACATAGAAAAGCCACATTATTTGTTACCCTTCCTGCACGAGTGGATTTACATAACTTCTCTATTTGCTGATGTTGATGCGATTCGATTTCATCTACAACCATTGCATCAGAACTCTGATAACCAAGTGCCCTAAACTGCTTTACCACCGCCTGAGGTTAATTAAAATGGAAATATAAGAAACCTCCAACCTAATCTACGTAAATTACACAGGATTAACGTGAACATAAAATACATCAAACTCTGTAACTGAGTACAGTGCTATCTATAAAGTTAAAAATTTAAAGCATGTCAACATCTTTGGAATTTGCATGAAATAGTTATGATTCAAAATGGACAGAACCTTGTGGAACATCAACGAAACACATAAAGGAAATATACTCAATGATTAACCCCAAGCATTGAAGTAAGTAAAACTCGATATGCAATGAACAAAAGGTCTCCAGAAATGATTTTATTATGTAATCATGTGATCTGTTGCAAGGATGAACTTAAGGTTTCATTTGGGAAATCAATGGTCCAAAATATACGTTACCATGGCTTTTAAGTTTTGTTGGAAACAGGAGGCACATATGCCTGCAAATTGCCATTCTGAGAAGAAAAATGAGTAGAAAAGTGAGGTTCTCTTGATATATAATAGAAACACTCGAACACATTCTAAAATTGTGTTAAATGCACCCTTCCGTACGGATTTCTTCAGCTTTCCTGCAACACCTACATAACACTGCAAATCGCAAGTACGACTGCAGACTTGATTTCGCGAGAACATGTTGCGTTTAATGCCTTCTTCAGCCAACTGGAGAACGCATAGGTTGGTGTTAACCGGAACTTCATCTTCCTCATCTCCCAAGGCATTCACAAATGTTCTCCACATGCATACTTTTGCAATGACAAACGCAACCAAAGTCATTAATTTTTAAACACACACAAGAAAAGGTGAATCTTTTCAATCCCATTTCAGGTGCTCATGCACCGGAGGGCGAATGGGGAGAGGAAGAGCGTCTTTCCTCCTCCTATCCCATTCCAAGTGAATCATCAGATCTGAAACGCTTTGTAGAATCAAGAAAAATGGAAACGTAATGAATCATTTACCTGCTGCTGCTTGGCGACTTGATCCCTCCACTTGCTTGCTTGTCTCTTCAGCATCTCCATTGCCCCCCCTCCCAATCGAAAACCCTCAAGGCAACGCCTCGACTTATACGGGTTTAGCCACAAAACTCGCTGCTTGGAAACAGGAGGGTTTGGAAAGATTGGAATCCCATAGACTGGTGACAGGGCGAGAACAGGAACGGTCTCCTGTGGAGTCGCCGCGTACGCCGTGAAATGGTTTCATGGAATCTTCGAACGGATCTCGGCCGCGTGATACTTGATTTGGATTCCTCCCCTCGTGGGTCCCAGTCGTTGGGCAATTGGGAACCCGACAAGTGGCCGATGCGGCTCACCCGAAACCTCAGCAACGAGCGGTGGGCCCCAACTGCCGGCGCCCAGTTATGGACCAAAGAGCAAAGGGGCCCACTATTGTATGTTTGGGATCCCCTGTTGCCTGCTGTCGGCAAGACAGGCGAACTTCTCAATGCATATGGTAAATTAATAATAAATAATGAATAATTTTTGTCATGGTTGTGCTATTAGGGGGATAAAAATGTATGCTTGCAAGTATTAGAAGCATCGGCGATGGTATTTATAGTTCATATCAAATATGGCTCAACATCCATAAACAACAATATATATCTTAATTAAAAAATAATAAATTCCATTATATTTAATAATTTAAAACTTAATCTAACCTAAAATTAAGTTCAATTTGAATCTACTATAAATTATATATATATATATATATATATATTGCTCATGCATTATTATTTTTTAAGAGAGTGCTATATATATATATATATATATATATATGTATATATATATAGAGAGAGAGAGAGACAGAGAGAGAGAGAGAGATAGCCAAAGAACACATAGGATTAGCTCTCGCTCTCTCTCTCTCTCTCTCTCTCTCTCTCTAGTGGGCTTAATTTTGTCTCCTTCCTCACATCCCCATCCTCCTCACCTCCCACAACTGCTTCCCTTGTAAACTTTCCTCAACAGCTCACCACCACCTCCCTTTCCCCTTTTCCTCCCACCATCGCCACTTCCTCCTCCTCCTATTGCCATGTCTTCTCAGGAACTGATAGCTGATGCCCGGTCATGCACACACAGTGAATTCATTACCTACGTTTGTTTGGGTTAATTCTCAGTTGATAGAGGTTGGACGCGTTGAGGCAGTCGCCCAGAAGAAGAATTACTCCCTGCTCATGCCAACCAACAGCATCCGCATGCAGAGCCCTAGCCATGAATCCCGACTTGGAGCCGCTCCTCCCCACCACCCTCAGCCTCTATAAGTAGTCGCCAAAACTTCCATCCCCACCTCTTGTGCTGTCTGTTTGTCCCTTCCATTTGATAGCTAGAAGAGAGAGCGTTTTCGAGGATTAATGGAGCAGCAGCAGCTACAGAAGAGGCAACGGTCGCAGCAGCAGCAGCAGCCGCCGCGAGTGCCGTGCGCGAGGTGCGGTTCCAGCGACACCAAGTTCTGCTACTACAACAACTACAACACTTCGCAGCCGAGGTACTACTGCAGGACCTGCAAGCGCCACTGGACGCACGGCGGCACCCTCCGTAACGTCCCCGAAGGCGGTAGCTCCAAGAAGAGCAAGCTCAAATCATCGGCGTCGTCGTTGTCATCGCCATCCATGAAGCTTCCTCAAGCGCAAGCGATGGTCGACCAGATGGCAGCCGTTGCGGCTGGTACCAGCGCCAACCCGGACCCTACTTGCATGCCGCCGCCGTTCCTCTACGGCGGCGGAGCGAGAGCAGCCGGGTGGGGAGGTCTTTTGGGAGATGAGCCCGCTCTTCCGGCCTTCAGTTGCGGCGGCTTGGACGGCGACTTTGGCCAGTCGAATCCTGCGACGACGCCGTCGGGATTCAATCTCTTGCAGCAGCTGGTGCAGCAACCCCGCTTGTCTCTGGCTCTGCACCGAAACCTCTTGATGTTCCAACAGCAAATGAATGCTCCCGCGTTTGCCACTGCAGCTCCCGCCATTGTTGCGGCTGATGCTGCTGCTACAACCGATGAGAGCAATCACAACAACAGCAGGATGTCGAACATGTCAGGCGCCCCTCACCCTCCTCCATCCTCGTCTTCCATGTGAGGAAACCTTGGCTTGCTTCCAACACCTAAGCCAACCATTCCAACTCTAATCCTTTATCTCGACAACGATAACCCATACACGCAGCTGAAAGAGGGAGAATGTACCATCAAAAAAAAAAAAAAGCCAGAAGACATGGTTCCTAAATCTTTGTAAGTGATTCTAATCAAGCTTTCAATCTTAATGCATGGTACCGCCTTCTCTCTGTGAGAGATGAGAGGGCACATAGTGAATGCATGCCTGCTTCTTCTTCTTCTTCTTCAATCATCGATCTCTTTCCTTTTGGTGTGTCCAAAGAAGCTGCTTTCTTTCTCCGAAAGATTGCTTCTTGTCAGCTAACTTGTGCATGAACTTTTGGCCATGGTACGTGGAATGTTGTGATGGGATGGCCATGCACACAAAAGAAAGGACAGTGAAAGCATGCGAATTCTGATGTAAGGTGGAAACCGAGTAAGAAGAGTGATTCATGAAACCACACAAGAAAAAGAAGAAGATGACTGATAGGATCCACTGCCAATCGCATTTCTTGCTTGTTTAATCATATTCCACTTTGTTGGGTTAGGTGCAAGGATGAGTGCTTATGACGTGTGATCGAAGACTAATTTGACCAACTCAATAGTTGCTTGCAGGAGAAGGCTATATAAGATACTATACGGTGGTTACAGATGATGTGTAATAGAAATCTTTGTCGGAAGTTGTCATCATACCTTTATTATTCTAACCAGATATGTTCCTTGTGGACATTACACTTACTGCTTGTAAGTGTTAGTGTTGGATAACCTTGCAAGAAACATGGCTTTATGTTCTTGATTCTTATGTAGTCCTCTGTAACAAAGAAGGGGAATTATTTCATGCTTTTTTCGCTTTTCCACAAATAATACAAATATGGTTGGGATACAGATTTCTTTATATCAATGCATTAGGTGGGGGAATAGAAGTGCATGCTAAGAGAGACAACCACAAGAGGAATAGGAAATATTATGACTAGTTTTACTTGGGCGGTGGCAAAGGACTGTCTTATAGTGCGTAACTTGAGCAGCTTTTTTCCAGTTAGATTGTGGCCTGCCATCATACCATATGCATATAGATGCATGCAAGTCCATTGATGACAGATGATGGTACTAAAGCTGCAACCGAGAAGGAGATGAGAAACTGGGAATTGAATGCGTAGGAAGGGCGCAGAGAGTGAATGGTGTATTATTATTCATGGAGGAGATAGCAGAAGAGATTACCTGAATCAGAATAATGCTCGAGCAACTTTCAAGAACTTTTGACTGAGACAACAATAAGAAATCTTAATAGTCTTGAGATATTTATAATTGATTTCTCTTTATTATATCGTTTGCAAAGTCGGATGTATTGGAGAGAATAGAATCTGGCAAATTTAGCATGAAATTTAGGTGAAGTAAAATTGTCACAGGAACAGTATAGCTTGCTCATGTGGAACCTGTGCTTGCTTAGGAATGTGTATCATGTTCCAGATATTGTATTTAAAGGGAAAAAGAAGGGAAGAATTGGTGATCGGTTTTCCTTGTATAAAGCAACATCGAGATGGGTGCACTAAGCGAGCCTTCAATGAGAAGTTGTCGCAAACAGAAAACGAAGAAGCACAAGGAACATGGAGCTCTCAATGATGGCCCTTCAAATGTGGAAGAAGAAGAAGAATTCTTGGAAACGTGATTTTGCATGTAGAGAGAGAGAGAGAGAGAGAGAGAGAGAGAGAGAGAGGAGGGGGGGGGGGGGGGGGGGGGGGAAGTATTGGTCCGTTCACTTATTGAGAAGCATTCTTGTCCTCTCCTCTTCTAAGATTTGTTCCACTTGATGTTGATTTGAACAAGTCTGCTTGATTTTAGTTCCAAGTAATCTCAGCTGAGGCCCAAAAGCTGCATGCATGGTAGACTTAAGGGAAATGTTTTTAGCTTTATCTGTGGGAAGCTGAGGCTGAGAGAGATAAAAGAGTGTTCAATAGTTTTTGATCATCCTAGAGGAGTTGGCCTAACTCAACTCAACTTGCCACATGCTTATCATGATACATGATTACTCCCAACCCAATATAATCATTTGGAAGACGACACAGGTTAAGCATGGCAGTGCCGAGATGAGATAACTAATATTATTTTATACTGGCAGAGGAATACGTAGGAGTATTGTACCATGACAAGCTTATGTTTATAAAAAAATTATAAATTTTATGAATTTAACTAAAAAAAACTATTTTTGTATCAGAGCGGTAATATTAGTTGGAATATTACCTCTTGTTATTATTGTCCCTCTTTTGCTTCCTTTGAAGGTAGGTAGCTGAGGGGGTCCGCCCTCGACAGCACTTGGTGGGATGGTGGGGACCCAAAACATTCCCCCAACCTGGTTTCCCGGTTGCTATACATCGGAGGCATGTGGTGACAGATGACTGCGATCATGATTGTCCAAAATTTTTTAGCATCAGAATAATTGGATGTTAGTGGCGATTCAAACACTCAACATGTTATTGAAGCAAGTAAAAATGTTTATGTCGACTCTCCTTCCCTACTTGCTATGTGATTCGAATCTCAATCAAAGATTTCAATCTCAGTTTTGGATCGGTGGGATCCTGGAATATCAAATGCTATAACAACTGAAACTGTCTGAAGAAATAATCACATGTGGAATCATCGAGATGCTTAGCAGCCCTTTTTCCTTGTGGATAAGCAGAGTACAGAACGATTGGGCATCAACCTGATGTTATTAAATAGCTTTAAAGTGAGGAAGACATCATTCCATATCAGTACAAGCATGTTTCAGACACAGATGTTGTAGCAACCAAAGACATGTATGTTTGCCATGTCTGAATGAAATATGGAAGATATCAGTGGGAAATAATATTTCATAGCTAGTAAAAATTAAGTATCTGAGGTCAAACGCCACAAGTTATTTGGCCAGGACTAAAAGGTTGGTTTCTGATGGGAGAACAAAGGAAGTTGATCAAGGATATAGGTCCTTGGAAAGATCTGCTTCACAGATGACTCACGCTTATCAGATCTGTAACTAAATAGTTGGTGTCAGAGCTCGGTTGGAAAAGAATCATTAGGCCGACTATTTCTTGGTCAGGAGAAAGAGGATGGGAAGCTAGCCTACAGGCTATGTCAGTCCAAGGTGGGTTGTCACAGTTAGGATGCAGAGTTGTAGCTCTGCACAACTTTCTGGTGTTCTGGTGCACCCTTAGATGACCACAAGAAACAAACAAATTCAAGGAGTGTACTTTAAACTGGCTTTTTCTCATCAACAGCATATCCACCCTGAACTTTAGATTTGATATTGTTAATCTGATGGAGGGTAGGCTTTTCTTGAAATGAGTTGGGCTGGTGTGTGTTGAATGAAGGGCATATAAGTATATTCTGCATATTACAATTTCGGTCAGAAAATAAAAATTGAACTAAAAAAAAAAAAAGGAAGAAAAAAGGCAGGTAAAAAACGCCAACGATTTGCTGCAGCAGAGAAGTTGATAATGTCAAGCTTTTATCATACCTTTTGTTGCACTATTTCCCATCTCCATGCTAATGTGCAGAGTTCAAGCATGCTGCAGAGCTTCATGATGTATACACACTTCAAAGAACTTTCTCGAAAAATGCCAGCTGATCAATCAACTTGGCCCAGCCCTCGGTAAAAGTGCAAGCAAGCAAGCACAAGGAACGAGAGCAAATGATCAACAACTGGAGAAGATTTCAACACAAGAATTTCATTTGCAGAGGAAATAAAACTAATAGCAAGTTCTTCCTATGCAAAGGTCAAGAACAATATAATTTCAATCAGATGCACATTTAGTTGTTTGTACTACTAAAACTCCCTTTTGCTGAATAAGACTATGATTCTGAAGGGAAGATATCATGGAAGAATGTCTTTAGATCACCTCTATAAGTATCAAAGCCCAACAATTTTGCAACCGCATCCTGCAAACAATTCAGAGAGTCAATAAATAGTAGGTACGACCCTGGGTAGACAATTTGCAGATATCTATTTCATCTTAGAATCCTACAGAAAAGGATCACCAAGAAAAAAAACAAAAACCTTGTGCCACCTCAGGTAATAAAGTCTCACAACACTCTCTCATAAAACATCCAGTTAATGGTTACTAGTACATTGCACATGTCATCATTGTAACAAAATATGACCTGGTATTGTTGGTCTTTAGCCGATAATGTCTGGTTCATGAAACGGCAAATTCGCCATCTAGACTTGACCATCTCCAAAATATCAGCTGCTCTTTCAACAACCTCTGCCGGGACCCCTAAAATGGAATTAGCATCATGTACATTCATAAATGAGATCCAAATTAGAAAAAAATATGACCCTTTTATTTTTCATTTTAAAAGACATCATACTAAACCATCTTCAAGTTTCACAAATGAATAACTTAAACCAAATGGAACTTGGTCATATTAAGTTGCTTGATGTGATGGAATGTTGGACCTAGTATATTCTAGAAGAATACTATTTATTTTATCATTTTACACTAATATCCTGCATGCTTTATTGAAAATATTAATACACGTTTGTGATCTGTACAACAGAGAGTGAGTCATTAATCTGATGGTATTGGATCAAGACAAAAATCTTCCTTAGGCATTAGTACAGACAAAGGTTCTAGTTGTGTGCAACTTGAGCAGGTGCTGATCTTAAAGAATCCTCTTTGAAGTAAAGGTCCGTCAGACCGAGTGATGGACAGTGAAAATCCATCTTAAAATGAACAGTTCCATGCTAGAGTGCAAGGATTTTAGGTACCATAATTGAATTTTCAAGGACTTTGTTACCGTCAGCATCTGATGTCCATCATATTGAATTCAGTTTACATCTCACAGTATGTGTGAGCATTTTTTGCATATGCCTAATGCCAGACCTGTGATCAATCAACTTGAGTTTAAACATTTATCACACACAGCATATGCATGTTCATCAATTTTGTGTGTGCCTGTGCATATCTATAAGGTAAAATCTGATACAGATTGGTTAAAAAGAACACCTGGTATTCACATTAAATACTAATCCAACATGATTTTGATGGATAAATATTTAGTATACATATTCGCTCGGTATGGATATGAATCAGGAGTATGATGGATTCAGATCTGCATCAGATTAACTATTAGATGTAAGATGTGAATGTAAATTTTGCATGAATCATTATACTGTTATTATTTTGATAATATTGCTCACGATTCCACATACTAAGTGGACCCGTATGTACCACCTAATACATACCAGCCTACCAGTGGTCCGATATGTACCATCTAGTATATATCGGTCTGCTAGTGGACTGCCCTAGACCAGGTGGTCCACTTCCAAAATATGGCTTACCTATTGGTATAGACCCTGTAATAGGCTTGCACCGAGTAGTACTCCAGATTATTATTTTTTAATTAATATTTTAAAAAATTTGGACCACCTCCAAAATATGGCTTAACTACTGGTATAAGCCCTGTAATAGGCTTGCACCGAGTAGTACTCCAGATTCTTTTTTTAAAATTAATATTTTAAAAAATTTAATAACCCAGCCTACGCACGTCTCTCTCTCTCTCTCTCTCTACAACTCATGCAATACACTCATGACGCCCACGCCCTTGGGCTCACATCCACCGTCACCACCTAGCCTGAATCAATACTCTCCTCATCCTCCACCGTTTGCTGCCTTGCCTCCTTTTCTCTGCCATCTCCTCACCTCCATTTTTTTTTCCCACCGTGTCCTCTTCTTATTCACCTCCTCGCACTCCCCCTTCATTGTACCATGACAAGGACCATCCTGCCATACCAACCGATGGTATCAATCCCTGGGCAGATTAGTATGTAGCATTCGATACTGTATATGCCGGTATGTTGGTATATAGCAGTCTTCGGGCAAAGGATGAAAAATGGCTAAAAAATAAAAAAAATATTTCAAGGATTTTTTCCCTAGCATATTGGTATATAAATTGTATTTAGATAAGCATAAAATGCATCTAACCCATAAATGAATAGGCTATAAGGAAGAAAGTTGAATTTATCATCTTGGATTCATTGAGGAACAACTTTGTTGCACGAGAGGGAGTGCTTCGTTGATCTTGAATCAGCCTGTTAGGAACTTAATTAAAAGTAAGAGTGTGAGAAAAACTGAGAA
The DNA here is from genome assembly GCA_029747655.1 of Ensete ventricosum. Lineage (NCBI taxonomy): Eukaryota > Viridiplantae > Streptophyta > Magnoliopsida > Zingiberales > Musaceae > Ensete > Ensete ventricosum. The sequence goes on along the minus strand of JAQQAF010000005.1, from coordinate 6,671,677 downwards.
TGAGAGAGTAAATAAGAGTGCATGAAAGGAGGGATGAGAATTTATTAAGCCCCAAAAGAGGGCCAAACGGTCAATTTGATCATTAGACTCAATTTGGGTCGGTATGGTTCAAATTTTAATTGACACTGACCCGTATTGAACGATGCAGGACAAGTATCAATCGTATCAGCCAATACATACCATATCAACTGATTCAGGGCCACATTTCAGCATATTACCTGAAATGGGCAGATCCACGTACCGGTCAACTAGCAGACCCATACATACCATCCATTTCATACTGTTTGGGGCATCAAACATTGTATCATGGTATGTGCAAATCTTGTATCCAAAATTGAAAAACTTGATACAAGTTCCTTGTTATTTTGACCACAGCATGTTTGGATGATTTTACATTTGGAAAATATAGTCTCAAAAAAGAACAAAGCTTGTAGAGCAAGCCAAGCAAGTTGATCTAATCTGCCAGGATATCTGATCTAAAAGTAACAAAAACAAAGATTCCCATCTTTTATAGGAACAGGAATTCAGAGCTCACTTCTAAAGATAAATTGACTTGAACCACAGTCAATTCAACCTATATTCAATTTCTTCCTAAAATTCCAAATTTAGGTTTTTCTGCCATGCACACTTCTTTTGATCTTGCCATAACTTCTGTTGATTTTTCTTAATTTATTTGCACTCTTCAATTGCATTCAGTATTCTTATGATTGATTTTCATCACTTTTACTTCAACTTTTCCTCGATTAATAGAAATTTTTCAAAGAATTGTCTTTTAGGTATCTTCAAACATAATGGTTCACCATGCCCATCCAGACAGTATTCGTTCTGCTCAAACTTCTTCTTGTTATCCAACATAAGAATGCACATAGGGATGGGGTTCTGAAAAATTTTATTGAGCAAAACCTGAAGTCTAACTACACTCACATTAGACAGACAAACCTAAACTTCATCATTCAGTCAACCAGTAGAGGCCACAAGTCAGAATTTACTTTTGCAAGCACATCCTATACGTGCAGATCCTATGGTACAGAAAATCTCATTCCAATATCCATGTTTGCAAAAAAATGATCCATGGTGACAGGTCCTTCACTTGCATCCAGGATGAAAACCTAAAGAGTAATATGATCAATTTACCATGCAACTTCTGATGTTTGGTTTAGCAACATTCTTCTGCATATGTGGAATCCTACTAGAAGAATAGCTAAGGAATGGCTAGCATTATTCTATTAAATTTTAATGATTTTAGTAATTTTCTTACTCTCATTGAACTTAGTTTTTTGTTTTTTTCCATCTTAATGCAGAATACTTGTCTTAAGACCATTGGAGTTGATACTCTATAGTTTCTACTTTCTACCAAGCATATCCAGACAAATAGTCTCTAGAAACAAGCTAAACAGTTCACGTTCAGCACTAATTGGTACCATTAGCAAAACATGCCTCAGAAATAATTGACAAAAATATGTCACAAGATATGCAAGGTTCCCTGAAGCATACCAGCAAGCCTTGCACAATGAAGTCCTGCAACATCAGATGAATCTCATCACTTAGGGAGAAAAGGAAAATTATGTCCCAAAAGAATCGACATTGTCCACAACTCCACATGATAAGTAAAATCAAATAACTTGACCTACCATAGCTTAAGGGTGCTTGTCCAGGTACAAGCCTTCACAAAAAATACCCAAATTAGCAACAAAAGACAAAAAATTGTCAGGTAGAATAGCAAAAGTGCCGAAGAAAAACCAGTAATATACCTATATAGAAAAATGATGTCTTCCGTGCTCGTGCAATTGCTATCAGGTTTCAGAACACTCATCGTGTAAAATTTGATATTTTCAGACTATAAAAGTGTGTAAACAAGTCACTTCTTGAAAGGAGAGGATGATATCAATAAGATGGTCTCACAAAATCATTTAAACCTGTGGTAAGCAATCCTTGTCAAATATCTCTGTCAAATGTGTACACAAGAGTACCTGAAGGAATAGAGACAATGAATTAGTTATTAAATAAAATAATTTAGACCAGCTGGTGATGGTGGGCAGTAAAGTGAAAAATATGTAGCACATAACATAGAGATACTTGCTGTTAATCCCTAAGAATTTTGGGGAAAAATTTGTCTCCTGGTCACATTAACATGCTTTGACCTATAAGCAGTGCACTCCTAGTCGCATTAACATGCTCTGACCTATTAGCAGTGCAGAAGAATATTACAACCAACATTTTGGACATCCTCGGATGTGATATGATGCTGATCAATGAAAGAAACTACGTTGTAAGATTTTTTACATATTCACATTAAAAGGACAGACTTAATAGAAAACTTAAAACATAAAAAGTATAAGTATCTCGGAACCTGAAATTGTGAAATATCAACCTGATGCCAAAACTATAATTTTTTGATGGAAATATTTTTTATTCTTTAAAATAATATGTAATACAACCCAGAAGCCATACCCCTTGACAAGGTGAACAATCAGGGATATATCTGACTGCTGATTGCTCATTATCTTCATGCCACTAGGGATGTCAAACTGGCATGTACGAACCAAGAGCCATGTGTCCATACCAGTTGACAAATGAGAAGCACAGATGTAAGATGCCTGTAAAGGACAGAGAGATAATACTGTGTGCACATGATGGACATGGGAATGACATGTCAACCAGACAGCAGATTGTGTGCCATCATGAATTATTGCGGCATGGTACTGTCGCTAGATGACCTTGGAAATCTTGAAATACATCATATTCTTGTGTAAGATTACCCTACCAGTTACAGATCATCCACAATGAAGTTTAGATGTTGTGAAAAGCCTATATAATCAAGACTTCAGAATAAGGATTGACTGACCGGTCCGTACCAATGTACCAACATATTATCGGTACCAGTATGATACTGGTACCAGGCGGTATGCACATTGTGTACCATCCGGTATATTAAAATATAATATAATATTTCTATAATATAATATTAATATATTAAAAATATTTAAAAAAAAGGAAAAGGGGCGACGTTCCGTCTCCTCGCGCAGGAGAAAAAGAGCCTTACGGGCGATGGGTGGGTGGCGACGGCGCGCAGGCGAGGATGGCGCAGTATTATTTCCTCTCCTCTCCTCTTCTTTTTTCTTCTTTTCCTCTTCTTTTTCTTCCTCAAACGACCACCGACGGTCGATTTTTTGGCAGTACCGCCCGGTAGCAGGCGGTCCGCATACCGGTAACCTGACGGACCGATATGTACCGCCCGTACCGAGTGGTACAGGTCGAAATTGCAAACCTTGCTTTAGAACAAATAGTCCACTTGAAGTCTAGATTCTTTAATTTCATCACACATGTAGCTAAGAACATTAATATCAAGATCAAAAGTTTTTGAACCTTAATTAGAAGCCTACAAAATGCTTTAGAAAAGTAGTTACGTCTGCAACATTTAGTTTGTGCTAACTTGATGCACACATCTGAGACTCATAGCAAAGTATTTCCGGTTCCTGAACAACTCAGATGCTATATCAAATTATCAATACTTTATAATCAACTTGGAATGTGTATTGATTTTGTCATTGAAAGCATTAAAATCTTGAACCTTCCAAATGGAACAGTAAATCATCTTTACACATCCACATGATTGTTTTTGTTCATTACAATACAGAAGATATAAGTGGACTTGAGGCCTACTTATCATTGCTGATGTACATATTCTTAAGGCCTTGTGGCCATTGCTGATGTTTTTCCTTTAAAGATGCACATAAAAGAGCACACACGCACGCACACACGCACACACACACACATAAAAGAGCACACACGCACACACACAAACAGATTGAACGTGTTAGTATCTAAGATGACATGTATGTTTGTCATCATGTATCCAAATATTCATAACAACAGAAGAGACTAATATAAACCTTAATTAGATAAATTATGCATATTTTAGTATTATGCTTAATTATATGCAAGTGTCAACTTTACCTTACTTGGCCACTAGGTTTTATTGAACATCAGTTCCACTCTTTCAAGCAATGTGTAAGCTCATACTGACAGGGTTGACGGATAACTGATCGCAACTGATGAAATTAAGTGAAGTATTATGGAAAGCCACTATTTTTTAACATCTCAATAATATTGATTAATTTGGAAAGTTTAAACAGCAGAGCTGCTCTAGGCCATTTTCAGGTCTGAGCTCAACTTAACACAGAGAATCCTCTTTAAGGAATCTTAGCAATTATAGAAAATCCATAATTCATTATTTTAAATATGCTGGATAAATCTGGATTACAATGGTCTTTTTAATCATTAATATTTCTTACTATGATATTCTTTAGGAGGTTTTCCTACTTTTAGCAAGATTTCTCATAGAAGAAGCACCATGTTCTTGCAGAGATAAACTTCTTATCAATAAAATTCGCTTATGGGATAAAACTTTCTTATTTAATTCTTTATCATACTTCTATTTCTTTCTCTGTTGAACATGAGTTGGTGTCATACATGTTGATTAATACACAACATACATTCTACACAAGATAGTTATTATCATATGGAATGAAAACCATGTCAATAGAGAGCAGAATTCACCTTAAGCTTCATGTTGACTTATCATAAGTGACTTTCAAATTCATAAATTTACTTATAATCAAGGTATAAAAAGTCGTTTAACCTTTGGGGGATGCTCATAGTTTGCAAAATGATTAATAGCTCCACCGAGCAACCCAATGCCATCTACGAAAATATTTATAAGCAAACAACCAAAAGTGTGTAAGCTTTTGTTTTTTAGCATGCCTGAAATTTAGCATTTGGGCAAAATATTCAACAGAGTATTGCTTTGACTTTTGAGTGCCTAACCTTCTGTGAGAGTTCCCTTACCAAACTCATCTATCAAACACAAGGAATGAGATGTTGCTTGCCTGTAAAGTTCAGCAGTTATACATTAGATCACTGCAAACCAGACAATGGAAATGAATACTATGAGTTTACCTAAGCATCATGCCTACTTGATGAAGGTCAATCATGAAAGTAGATTGTTCAGTGATTGTAGGTTTATTTCCCATAGCACAGAATATCCTATAAAAGGAAAACCATACTTTAATTAACCAAAAGAACTTAAAGATGAACAAAGTTATACGTCATGGGCTTGTTTCACATAAAACCTATCAGTAATCCCAATAGTTGCAGAATCAGCTGGTATAAAACTTCCAATATGAGAAAGATAAACCACCAAAGCCACCTGAAATTGAAGTTGCCTTTTCAGGTACAAAATACGAGCATATTGACATACAGCAACATAAGTGTTCTACCATTGTAATATGTATGTCAGTCATACTATTGCACAAACAAGTTACAGATGCAGACTAATTGGATGAATGAGATTAACAACCAAAATAGACATTGTTTATATTACAGTCTAAAGGTTGTCTACTGAATGAATAGCATTTCAGTCACTAATCAGGAAAAAGAAGAAAGTAACAATGAACTGGCCTAGTCTTTGCTTATCTCAGTTGCTTGACTTTCTGGAGGCTTTGACTAGCTTCTGCTAGCAGCTGTTCAGATTTATAAAGATGTTCCTTATCTTCTAGAACTTGGTCAAAATTAGTCAATATGTCAAAGAGTTGAAGAATCATAATTGCATCGTTTTGAGGATTGATAACTTGATAAGAAAGCATGTCACATGCATAGATGGTAGACCGATTTACAGATTGAAAGTAGGATGCACATTCCATATATTCATAAATGATGATGGGCTTAGATGGCAGGCCAATCAACAGACTGAAAGGAGGATGACCGCTCAGGAATATCATCATTCTGCCAGCATAAACTGCCACAAAGTGTGATGGAAGCAGAAGCATGTAAAAATAGTCTTGAATTTTGATAAATGAGTGCTTTACTATAAGTCGTGAAGTTTTTCTTATCTTTCTCGTCTCCCTAGTGACCCTGACCTGCCTATTCATACTCAACCTTCCAATGTGGCTACTCCGTACATGCTGTCAGCATAGTATGGTGACTCAGTGCTGATGGAGAGAGGGATGAGCAGAGATACTTGCCTATATAGAATGCAGGAGAGCCATTATCTAGTCAAGGTTGACTTGGAAGTATACGACCAACTCAAAAGACATTAGTTGAGATTGAGGGATGAGTCAGGAAGATGACTCACAGGTATGCAGATGCATAAATCTTAATCTAACACTCTAAACCTAAATATGTACAAGGCCAGTTCATTTCCCTAATTTGAGATGTTCCACAGTTAAGCAGAGAGGCAGATGCAGAAACCCAACTGGTAAATAGCTTTACTTTTACAACAGTTAAAAAGACAACAAGAATAACTCTGTCTCGTACTTACAGATGTTACTTATTACCATAAGTAAAAATAATTTTGACTAAGATGAGAACAAAGTTTCACCTGCTTGACATATATGCTTTTTCCTGAATAGTTAGGACCAGTAATGATATTTATTCTTCCTGAGAAACAGGGGAAAATTACAATTTATATTTTACTATGGTGCATGTACAAATTTAAATAACTATTACCATCATTAAGTATTTTTGTGTCGTTGGGGACAAAAGTATCAACAGTCATCTCCTGCAAAGCATGTCTGATATAACGAGGGAATAAATAGACAGTAACATTGGTAACTAGATTAAAAAAATAAATTGGTAACTAGATCACTGTCGCTTTCCTCAATAGACTCTTAGTAAGGTAAACTACCTAAATTAGTCTTAATAAGGTAAACTACCTAAATTCTGAAAATCCTTTATTAAGTGGAAAGAGGTACCTGCCATTCTTTATATCAAGAAACGTATCCCCAGTCAAGATGGGCCGCACATAATTGTTTTGATGAGCAATCAATGCCAATGACAAAATGCTAATGAAAATTTTAGAGGAAGTATGTATTAAACATTGTAGAAATGGAACACAAATCGACTGATAAATGGGCTTATAGCCAAAATGATGATGATGACAGACATTCAATTCCAAGAAGGATTACCAATCAAGTTCCGCTGCGAAGTTCACTGCCTTGATTAGCTGGGGAACAAAATTAAGTACTCTAGTGATCAAATCCCTAATAATTGCTCTCTCCATATCTGCAAAAAATCCGACGATATCATTTCACGGCACAAGGTCAGCTGTAGAAGAAGTGTAAACAACCATACTTTATTAATAATTCAATGATATGAACCATAGAAAGACATTGATATAGATTATAGATGAGGACTGACCATTGTTATTATTGTATCTACATCTAAAAATTGAAGTCTATGGAAGCTCGTTCACTAAAATGAGATGATCAAATCTCACGATATTTTGTATTGCTTCAATTATGAACCAAAAGGGTAGAGGTGATGGTGTCACAGTAAGGTTGCCCCAATATGACCTGGGTGACTATGGTTCATTGTGAAAATAGTTTCTCTCCTTGCAGGGTAAGACTGCATACGTCGACTCTCTCATGACAACTGTTGGAGGGAACCTAGTGCATTTGGCAACTCTTTATAGGTCGATGGGTGGATAATATTCAAAATTCACAGGATGATCATCTAAAATGATTTAATATGAGCTTAAAATACAAAATGTAAAGAAGAAAAGAACTGATGCAATATAGAAGAACCTTTTCTCTTCTCCAAGAACGTATTAACACTCTTTCTTTGAGTGAAGTATCCATACCAAGAATTTTGTGATAAATATCTCCAAGAAGATTGTCCAATTCTTTTGTCTTTGGTGTATGATAAAAGAACCTTTTCTCATCTCCATCTTCTGAAAACTGATACTCTTCCATGTTAATTTACAGTTATATAGAAACAAATCAAGAATCAACAAGAACTTACAGCAAATTCAAAATCATGAAGTTTTCCCAATGTTTCATCGGTAAGCTTCTCATCGAAAATGCACATCAAGTATCCTAATGAAAGGAAGATAAATGGATGGAGGATAAATAAATGATAGAACAGTAAGTCTTCTAACTTTAGAAGAAAGTACCATGTAACAAATACAAGCCTTCCCTTGTCCAAGCCAAAATCATATTGTACCATAAAAGTGATGACATTCTGATTCCATTCATTCGGTCTCAAGTTAAATCTGAATTTGACAGTCAATTTGATATCTAACAAACAAACTAAGTGAAAACTAACTTATAGGTATCAAACAATTCTACAAAACATTTACTCAAAATAGAAGAATATAACAAACAAGTCACTATAAAAATATTTTGTATGCCAAAGATATTTTCTCATATTATCCAATTCATGTTTTAAAATTCTGGTCAAATGCTGATATCAATCGGTGGCTGGACGGGTACATTTCCATATGGACTAGCATACTGACAAGGGACGACTTGGGATTGCTAGGACCAAGAGAAAGGAGGAGAGAAAAAGGGGTGAGGAGGAAAAGGAGGATCAACAAAGGGGAGGAGGAGGGAGGAGAGCAGGGTGAGAAGAATAAGGAGGAAGAGGACAACTGGTAGAGGGGAGTTGAAGGCAGCACAGGAGCAGAGAAAGAAGAGAAGAAAGAGAATGAGGCGGAGAAAAGACAAGAAGAGGAGGAGGTGGAGGCAGTGGTGGAGAAGGCAAACTGAAACCGAGCGAACTGGCATTGGGGCTGGCAAGGGGACAGAGTGATGGCAGCAAGATGGCAAAGCGACCATGGTCAGGCGGCAAAGAGGAGGGGAGATAAAGATAAACACAGGAAGAAAGGGTGGAAGAGAGAGAGAGAAATGAACATGGGAGGAAAGATTAAAAAAACAAAAACGGAAGATAGTTGTCAAAAAAGTAAAGGAAGTTCCTTTAAGGAACAATAAAGATCTCGAGTAATAGGCTTACCATCCAGCAAGGTTTGTCTTACCGAGCGGTAAGGCCCCGTACCGAGCAGTACGTACCGATCTGTCAGTTGACTGGTACATGGACTAACCACTATCGGGCGGTACCACCTAAATCGACAGTCAACAGTCGATTTCGGCCGTTGGTGGTCGATTAAGGAAGAAATAAGAAATATGAGAAGAGGGAGAAGAAGAGAAAAATACCTCGTGCGCTGCTCTTCATTGGTTCCCCCGCGCGGTCCGTCGCTCGTGGGTCACCCGCACAATTCGTCGCTCGCGGGCGATTCCTTCTCACCACGTGGGGAGACGTTCCATCTCCCTGCGCGGGAGAGAAGGATCGAGGTGACGTCACCAGCTTTTTATTTTTGTCTAATATATATTATATTATATTAGTATTATAATATATTATATTATAAAATATTATATTATATTATAATATATTGAACAGTACACACTGTGCGTACTGCTCGGTACCGAGTATCGTATTGTACCGAGATAAACTCGATATGTCAGTACAGACCGATACGACAAACCTTGTCATCCAGTATCCTCGGTTTTACTATTAAAACCCGGGAGTATGCCTAGTTCTGAATCAAACAGGCAAAATCATCTAATGTGTCATGTTTTCTAGCCAGGCCAATAAATACAGATCATTATGGAGTGGTCCAACCAGTTTTTAAGACCTTGATCAAATCATTTTGACCATGACAATCTCAAGTACAATTTAAGATTTAATGACATCAAAAAAAGTTGAGCTAGTAAATGAGATTGCTCCTGTCTACAAAGAAGAGTGTAATAATACCTAATTAGTGAGCCTCCTAGCTAGCCAGGAGTGATGAAAACGCTATTGCAACAAACCTGCTGTTACGTTTTTGTCCTCTTCATAGATCATTCCAAATTTTCCACAAATTTCTTTACACCTTCATTTCCGACCCTTTTAGGTATGAATCTTCACAGAGTTAGCAATGGTAAATTGTGATGACAGTCCAACAAAATAGTTCAACAGAAAAGAAAGAAGAATCATATATTTTCACACAAATTGTACCCTAATATAGACTTGATTGCCTCACTTATCCGAGCTAAACATAACTGGCACTGATTTAAATAAATCAATAGAATGGACTAATCAATCATGACAGCCTAATGGACCTACTAGACTCAAATCTAACCCAAACTGTTCAGCCTTCTTCTGACTCGATTGAGGATAACATTTTCCTCCAAGTGAGAACTAAAACCTGGAGCAACCAATGCCATCATTTGGAGATATGATAGATTGTCACAGAAACAGTTTCATTCTTCGCTAGAAATTTTGCAGTTAATTTGTTTGCAATGAAGAAAATATGTCAAAGCCAATTCATATAAAAATAAGACTAGCAATGACCAACCTATTTGATGTACATAAACAATAGATGGAGCTTTTTTCCACCCATGCTGAACTGGAACAGAAGCATTTTCATAAGCTGATACCTGAAAAGCATATTTTTAACTGTAACCAAAACCAGAACTCAGAAATTGAAGATTTTCGTTGCCTGATATTAAATGAAAAAAAATATCACCTGCTCTAGAAAGTCCGGCAGACGTTCATAAATCATTCTCAGCTCATCCAACTACAGTTGAAAAGATCAAATTAAATACTACAATTTGTGATACAAAGATGATACAGTAAATAAAATTTTAGAGAAATTATTTTCTCGGTCATACTGCTGCAAAATGCAAGTTTTCTATCTTAAACAAAAGGGTTAAGGTCCATTTTGCTGCAAAATGCAAGTTTTCTATCTTAAACAAAAGGGTTAAGGTCCATTTTAGTTCCTGTGGTTTTGGTCATCGACCACTTAAGTCCTTATGGTTTAGTCATGTCTAAAATAACCCCTATACTTTCAAAACGTAGCATATAAATATCCCTCATCAAGTTTATGTTAACAGACATTATAATATGCTTACGTGGCATGTTGACTAATAATAAACTATTAATATAATGACACATATAACTTAAGTTTAAAAAAAATGATCATTTTAGTCCTTGTAGTTTTGGTCATGGACCACTTAAGCTCTTATGGTTTTGTTTGTGTCTAAAATAACCCTTACATTTTCAAAAATATAGCATATAAGCCCCTCTTGTCAAGTCTAAATTAACAGATATTAGAGTTTGCTTACGTGACATGCTGACTCATAATAAATAACTAATATAATAACACATATAATTTAAATTAAAAAATCGAGATCATCATCAATTGCAAGAGGATGCATCGTTGTGGAAGCGACCACCAGAAACAGCACCGAGTCGCTGTTGCGTAGCAGGGCATTGTATGCACACAGCCTCTCCCACGTTGGCAATAAGCTCAGGAGCTTCTAGTCCTGTCTCAGGTGGATGTGCGTTGACCAATCCGAGGCTAGGTACACAATGGTCTCTTGGTCCCTCTTCCTCCTGGGCGTTTTTATCGCCATCGCCTCTCACTTCATCCTCTCCTACGCCCTCACCCATCATGCCTACGACGTGGTGGTATAGCTCTCCCTTACCTATGCCTCTGACCTCTCCTACCTCTGTCTCTCCTCACCTTCGTCCGTCGTTACTGTCTACGCCACTTCCTCTTTATCAATAAGATATATTTTCTAACTTAAATTACACATGTCATTATATTAATGATTTATTGTGAGTCAGCATACCACGTAAACAAATTCTAATGTTTGTCAACTCATACTTGACGAGTGAGGCTTATATGCTACGTCTTTAAAGATATAGAGGCTATTTTAGACAAGCAAAAACATAAAGACTTAAATTGTCCATAATCAAAACCACATTGATTAAAATGGACCCTTTTTTTTAAACTTAACTTACACGTGTCATTATATTAATAGTTTATTATGAGTCAACATGTCACGTAAACAGACTCTTAAAGTATGTTAACCCAGTTTGATGGGAGGAACTTATATACAATGTTTCTTAAAATATTAGGGTTATTTTAGACACGAAAAATCATAAGAGCTTAAGTGGTCCATGACCGAAACCACAGGAGCTAAAATGAACCTTAACCCTCAACAAAATTATGAAAATAGGACAAAAAGAGATAGATTTCTTATATCCCAAATAGAACTTGTTGTATCCATTAATACACTGATGAATGACATTAAGAAAACACATCCAAACATGCAGATAATCTGAAACATAAATATTTAAATATGGCATCATTCATCTTTAGTAACATTGGTTTGTCTCAATGTTACGCCAACACCACATTAGTAGAAAATTGTTATCCAAGATTGGCTATCATGTTGCTACATTTTCACAAATCAGCTCTAACTATGCATCACATGCCTGAAAAATATGGTTGAATATGGATTGTATACAGATCAGACATTAGAAAAACCATATTATTAGTCAATTTTAATCAGTTAATATAAATTCAGATACTACATTTTCTTGCTATATTTGTTCAATATGGACATGGAAAGGAAATAGGTATAAAAAGGATACTGATTTGGATTAAACTTTAGGCAGAAATAGATAAAAATTGTGAAATTCTAGTCCTCTTGTACCAGGAATTGATAGTGGGTTATATAGGGATCAAGATAAGCCCACTTCTAGTAACTTCAGCTTAAGTATTTTAATCAACATGATTCTAGACGATATATCTAATTTTGTAGGTCAGAATTTCTATCAAAATAGGTCATGATAATTGGCACAGAAGTGGAATTAGGGTGATACTTGTTTTATAAGTGACCCCTCATGGTTGCATGAGACACAACACAATGTAGAGCCCCACTAGATCATGAGCTCATATTCCTACCTAATAGCAATAATTCTAGACTATGCATTAGGTTGTGGAAAAGATGTTGAGCCTTTTGTGTGGAAGCACTAATCAGAATGATGCATTCTAAATATCTCCATAAAATGAAACAAGAAGTGTTGGTTGTTCTAGTTTACAGCCTCATATATGAGACTAGAAGAATGATACTCTAATAATTTTATGTCAAAAAATAGCAATGACTTTTGTGACTGCAACAAAGCAGATTCCAAAAAAAAAATTTTAACTTCACTTAATATAAAATGAATTTGGAAGTATTCAACTTAACTAACTCGCAAACAGCAGTTAGTTTGAGATCACACCAAACGAAATGCAGCCAATAACATAATATACGATGTTTATTCTTAGGATAATATTATTTCTGAAATGAACTGATATAGCTCATTGAGAATACGATATTAAGGGCCCACAGAAAAGATGGAAGAAACTAATTTTTAAGAGAATATATGATGTTAGCCAAAAGTTGTCTCTGCAAACTTAGCAAAGATACAAAATAAATGGCAAATGGGCGAGACTCCAAATGCGTTTTAGATTAACCTGGAGAAAAGCACAATAATAATGTGAGATGTCACTATCTTACTAAGAAAATAAAATAAATAGAATCCTAACTTCATCACAAAGTCCTTCCTTTACTAGTGTCTCATATCCCTTCTCCTTGCTTCGCTTAACATCGATGACACCCATTACCTGCACAGTAATGATGATGTGACACTAGGTACAGATTAGGACAAAAAATGCAACATATTGTGAAATTGTAAATGATATCAGTAGCTCAAAGAAAAAAAAAGGAGGCTAACAAAATTCATCTAATTGATAATAAAATGTTTATTAGAGGTCAGCTTTTTGAAGAAATCAATCAGAAAGTTTAGATTTCCTACACCATTTCAGTTCTTATGGAAACAAACATGGTTTCTACATGCACAAAACTTTAATGTTATGAAGTTTAATGCAACTGAAGTATGATACAAATAAATACAAAGTTCACATAACAAGTAACGTTTTAATTTTTGACAATGACAATGTTACCAATATAATTCTTTTTACCTTTGGGAACATGTCATAGAAAATGGCATTTCACATAGAAAGATGAGCTTAGAGATTATGATAAGATATAAGCTCAAGTTTCTGTCCGAGACCCATACTGACCTCTGGCCACACTTGTATGGTGCGATACATACTGGGAGCCAAAGAGAAAGGAGAGAAGATGGGAGGGGGAGCAGAGGAGGAAAAGAAGAGGATTAGGAGAGGAGCAGAGAAGAAGAGTTGTTATCAACAATCGATAGTTGTTGACATGCTGTAAAAATTAAAAAAATCATTTTCAAATCTGACCAAGCAAAATTGTCAGTTCGGATGTCGGTTCCCGCTAGGATTGGTAAACACTGATCGCTATATACCAATCTAACTAGTTTTTTGAAATTTGATTGTGGTTGATGCCATGAAAAATCTAACTAATGAGCTCATAACAACTCAATCATTGTTGATAAACTACAAATTGCACTCGTTGCAATTTTCATACAAAAATTTTAAAAATAAAATATAATAAAGCAATGTAAATTATTTGAATTAGTTATTTTGTTAAATAACCTGCCTAAAACACCATGTCTGAAATTTTTTTATGGGAAAAGTTGGTTAATGTTAATAAATTGTATACCACTTTTCGCATTATTGTCTCACATTAAATGAAGTTGCCAAATGTTTTGTATAAATTAAAAACTGCAGAAAAATACATATAATAACATGCAACCAATATCTGCTTACTAAGATGACAATGGTTTGTAGTTATGTTCAACAAGAACTAGCATACTAGGAAATGATGAGTACGAGAATAGTTCCAAACTTCCAACAGTGTTACATACAGAAGAAGAAAATAGACACACTTGACATCTTTTGCTGACTTATAGTAAGGTAAGGACTTCAGAGAAACCCATCAAAGAAAACTAAGGAGAAAGTATTTAAGGAAATTTATGCACACCAGATCATAGACATAAACCAACTCCATTGTAATGCAGGAACTTGCCTAAAATAAATCAAAACCGAAGTCAAGCTATAATTTTTAATCATAAATATAATAAAAAGATGCTATTTACATAAACTTTATCTCCATTAACATATTCATACCTTCTCAACTAAGTCTAATTTCAGGTATTCTAATTTTTCCTGTAGGTGTTCTGAAATACCCACTTCAAAGATCTTGTTTATGTGCAACAGCGAACAAATGCACTGCAAAATGAATGGGCACCAATCTGATCATATAGATTGCAATCATGAAGAAATCATCATGCAAAATAACATAAAGGTCAAGCGCATAATATATCGTGAGACTTGGAAAAGGGTCCTAACCATGCACTGCTAGATCAGATTTTAGACACAAGCATAAGTATGAAAAACAATAGATCATCAGATACATGCACTTTATATACACTGGTTAATATGCTATATGGAAACAACACAAAATTCCTTATTTTGCCTTGGAAGTTCTTTTCCTTCTTCCATTCTGTCTGATTTCTTTTTATTTTTGTTAAACATGTCAAAAGTTTCTTTCAACTAAGCCCTCAACAGTTGCACCTTTTCTGGTTCTCCTTGGAGTCTCCAGCCAATCCAAGAGACTAGAATATCAACAGGGTTTTGTAACAGGCAAACCCTGCTACCAAAATCCCTCAGTTTTAGTTTCTCCCTCTCCTAAACACAGCTACCAGACGTAGCAGCACACCACTTCATTACCAAGACCCAAGGGGTTAACCACTTTACAACCTTACAAGTCCTTGTATCTGAAACCTCATCTGCAATATAATTATGAAGGACCAGAAAGTACAAAACCTCCCAATTTCAACTGAACAGCCACATGATCATAGCTAAACAGGAATATGAAATAGGTAGTACAAAGTTGATACAAACCGAGGATCATGGCATCTCTTGTGCTGCTGCATGAAACTCTTTCTCATTGCTCACTTTTGCTTCCACTAACATCTCATTATTTAAATGACAAGTCCACCTTTTGGTTGTCTATTGACAGTTGACACTTGACAGTCACCAAAATTTTTACTTAGCTGTAAATATGATATTGGCATCTCTTGTGCTGCTTGTTGGAATTCTTCCTCATTGTTTCTTTTTATGGCTATCATCTCAAATTCTCCAATATTTTGCTTCTATTAACACCTCCTTGAAAATTTAATACACCTTTTTTTAATAGTGGCAATTGTTAGACACTGTATTTTACTTTGTCACAAATATAGTACAGGCTTCTTTTTGTTTCTCATGTTCAGCTTCAACTGCTCCTACATTGGTTTGGGTAAAGATCAAGGAAACCCACAGCGCTCATAACTTCAAATTAGTTGGTCGCCTTCACTGCATTTTTAAGCAAGTGTTGCCACTACCTCACATCTCTAGTTAGGACTTACGACAACACTATGTCATGTCAGTCGGCAAGCCTTAAGGCCAAGACCGACAAAAGGTTAGCCTACTCATTGTCAGCATCTCAAACTTATCCTCCCTCCCTTCAATTCTATTTATGTCCATTTTATTAACATCCAAAAAGATGTTGCAGATAAGTTATCAGAACTTTTATAAAGTAGTAGGAGACAAAGGCTTGCAGTTATTTCTAAATGATAATTAGAAAATATTTCGATATACATTTAGGAACTTGAATGTTGGGTAGTTAAAAATATATATATATATAAAAGTTTGTGTTGCCGAGATGAATGTTTAGAGTTGCTAGGAATGATAGGAAAAGAAATATTTTTATTCGTGAACAACTAGATATTATTTTGATAGAGGATAAGATGAGAGAATCATTTAAGATGGTACGAGCATGGGATAAGGAGACCTCCAGATGTGATAATCAAAAGAGGTGAAATAACTAATGTTAGTACTACATGGAAAGATAGAGGAAGACCTAAAATGACTTTAATTGAAACTATAAATAAAAATTGTAAGTACTCTGAAGTCTGAACTTAACTAAAACATGTGGCTTTTTATAGAAATCAATTAGCGACAAAAGATCTATGTAGCTGACCCCAAATAGTTGGTGCTTACGACTTTATTGTTGTTGTTGTATTTAGAAACTTGCATTTACTCAAGCTGCCAAGCATAGACTGCATATAGGCCTACCAATGGCATCTACTGCATGTCGTCAATCCATGAAACCCAAAAACCACAATTATGAATACTTACCAAAAACATTAACATGCTTGCTCGTATCCTACGCACAAGAATATGACTGGAAATAATGTGAGAAATGCAACTGAAGAAACTATTTAGTATTTACTGATATTGCAGCTAGTTCTGGAAATAATCAAGCTAACAGATGAAGCATTTCCCTGAGGTAAACTTGGTGCCAAATACAAATTCAATAAAATAGTAAATGAGAAAATTTTGTTGCATAACTCAAAAGAAAAAAAAATCTTGTCACCTTCAAAAATGCATTCCAATCGCTGGTTGTGCATAAAGAGCTAGGTGAGTTGAATTTCTACAACAAAAAAAGAATCATCAGCTTTTGCAAAATTAAATAGTCATTTGCACTAAACATCTAGAAAAATATAAATAAGAACAACAAACAGTTATAATATGTAGTAGAAATGTGTCCTATCACTTAGAGAAAATGTAGCATTTACTAGATAAACTAACTAAAAAGAAAATGGCATATTTTAGAACTGAGGCAGTGATTCAAAGCATTCATAAATCTGATGCAAAATTTGATGGATTGCAAATGATCAACATGATGATAACTTTCACTCTTTACATCAGCAGGTGAATAAGTTGAAATAAAGAAGGATAATATAAACCATAAATTAGCATCAGATCTGTGAGTTAACTCTCAAACAAGAGATCTATGTTGCCATGTGGAGTTGTGGGGCCGGCGAATGTGCTATTCAAATGTCATGTACATCTTTTTTCACAAGAAAGAGACATATCTCAATCTTCTTGCAGGGTTTATAACCGTTTGTATGACCCAGAGACATGCCATAGCTCTTCCAAGATTCTATGAGCTGACCAGGCAATGCCATACTAGTCAAGAGGACTTGGCGTTCATGACTTATCAACCATTTGCACAGTGATCATATAGAAGGGAACGATGAAATAAAAGAAACACATGAAAAAATAATAAAATATAACTTACAATCCAATAATAGTATTTCACCTCCATCAGCAAACTTATTGACAACCAATAAAATTTGTTTCACTCCTGTTATTTTGACATAGAATCAAGCTCTTCTAGTTTTAAGATTACGACAATAGAATAATTCTCCTGGATTAATTTAAAATATCCAACTAATAATGAAAATAAGCCCTAAATACAAATATAGCCACCTTGGTAGAGCATACAAAAAAAATGGCCATATAGTCACCTTGAGCATGTGGGGAACATCTCTTACAGTCTTTAACGTCTCACGTAAAGCAGACATCACTTCTTCACAGCAAAGGAAAAATGATATCTGTCCAATTTGATGAAGTACCACAACTCTGTTTTAGATGCTCAGTTGTTTACTAAGAAGTTTTACGGGAAAACCAAATCATTCTATAAGAAGGATATTGTATTCAGACGGTTGTTTAACATGTCAAGGTCAAGTATAGGCCTCAAGAACCAAGCCCTGATTCAAACATAAGAGAACTTAGAATCTCTTGGATGTGATACCAACAACAGTGTATCTTGATAGGCTCAATGGGTTTACCTCAAAAGCCTCCTTCCCATTGGTGTAACACACTAATGGTAAAAGATTATTAGTTCCTAGTTTCTGCAACTATACAGAATTGAACTTCTCATACCTTATTAAACATTCCAAAAACTGAGAACCTGCACTAAGAGAAGTAGAATTGTTATTTTTATAAAAATATCACAGTATATATCAGATTAGCCTCGTCTTTACCCTTCCTTTGCCCTGCCTATTCCCATGTCACTAGGATGCTTATCAACTTGAAAAATCTGTAATGCCTCATGAGCAGCTGCATCAAGTTTGAGAAACTTGTCTCTGTGTCTTGATGTAAGAAATAAAATAATAAATTGCACTTTCTATTGCTAGATTATGCAATTGAGCACAAAAAAAGGATGACTGGCTTGCCTCAGAGCAAAAAATGAACACTGGATAACAAACTATGATTGCAAATTAAACAAGAAGGATAAAATGAGATTTGTGACAAGCAATCAATCGTTATTGATGAGTAGCCACATTCATTTTGTTGAAAAGTATCTACGAGCCTCTCATTCTCTAGTATAGCAAGAAGACCACCAGCAGCACGAACTTGAACTTCACTTCCTAGGTCCATCATGGAGTTAAGCTGCAAGTAATAAGTAGGTTGCTTCAAATGATCAAGTAAGTATATAGGAAGTTTGTGAAGAAATTAATATATATACAAAGCTGGAAGTCTATAAAAGATTTATATAGCAAAAGTAATAGAACATTATTTATAATATTACATTGATATAGACTATAGAGTAGAAACATTGTCTTCCATTTAAAAGAACCAAAAGCAAATACAGAAATATTGCATCAAATGGTATCTCTAAGGTGTTTCTGGATGATTGGGATAAAATAATTGAAGAAAATGTTTGGATCCTTCATGAAGCCTGCATTAACATTCGCAGATGCTGGAATCCAAATGCAATGTTGTTCGGTGATGGGATCCATGCATCTCTTTAATAGCCTGCAACAGCCACTGCAGAATGAGCTTAAAAAATGCACTTCTAGACTTCTAGTCACCATAAAGTTGTACATGACATAATACAGGTGTCTATGGAATCTATTATGCATCACTCCCTGTATTATTAGACCTTTATGAAGTCCCGACTCCTGAGACCCTTGTACCTATCTAGATGCCTTATGTATGTTGCTTGATCTGTTTCTTGCACAATTATCCTGTGTGATGCTTGGAAATGCAGGCTGGCATATACTAAAGGCTCCATATTGCAGAAATCTAAACAAAACTTATAACAAGAAACTGCTGATATTTGTAGATAAAAAGAACCAATTTAGATGAACCTGCATCAACAATACTAATAAATATTGGCATCTATGAGTGTACAAACGAGCTTATTGAGCATCTGTATGTAGGAAACTAAATACCCCCAAAGTGAATCATTTGATGCCTGATTGTTTCTGTCTAAATAACAATCATGTGGACTCAAGTAGGATCCATGTTGATTAAGTGCTTACAAAGCATATCCTCTCTTTGATGCTAAGTCCATCATCCATTCCAGCAACCCTTAGGTAAACTAATCTGCAGTTCAAGAAAAATTAAAGAATTATGTATGAACCCTGACACTCCAAGCAGATTAGGGAAATAAGAAAATTCCCCAGGAAGTGCTAAAATTAGAATGCTGAGGCAAGATCTGATAATCAAACAGAATTTTAACCAGAAAATGCAGCACATTAGGACAACTTACCCATTAGGTCTCAGCTTTACTATCTAAAATCAACAAGATAAACAACAAAGCAGCAAGAATGAACCAATATATGTTATCTTCATAAGTCAATTGATTAAGCTGTCTAAGATGACCATGAAAGTGAAGATATTTCAATGTAAGATTTAACTTCAATATTTCAACATTGGAAAATGCATCCCATCTAGCTAAAAAGTTTCTGAGTGAAAACTAAACTCAAGAATGGCAAAAAAGCGATTTTTATATATTGACCAAACAAAAGATTTCAATATCGTGGCATGGGAGGATATCCGATTGTATGAGAGCTAAATCAAGCATATGTCAGTCATATGCCAATCACATTTCCCCAGTAGAAACGTGGATTTGGGCAAACCCTATTTGCATGGCATGGTTGTCTACAGACAATAAGTGTTGCACATGCATCCATGAATTCAGTTAAATCAAAACCCAAGGAAAACAAAAGTTCTGTCTTCCTGACTTCTCAGAATCATACACACCTGTGCCATGCTTGTTCATAGCTGAAAATTGAACTTCGTATTAGTTTCACTTCAAAGGTTTCAATAGAAACTGTTCAAGAATGAAAAATTAGAGGAAAAGAGAACGGGGGCAATGAATTTTGGTAGGGAAATTTTTAAGTTACAAACCATTTCGCTGTAGAGCAGCTAAGAATAATTCATCTGTTTTAGTGCTGGCATATATGACCAATGGTTTCACCTGATACTTCACTGATTCAGCAAAAAACAGAGAAACTCTTAGTAGAAAGAATTGTCATATATTCTTAAGAGATGATGCAGCCAGTATCAGGGTCGACTTGCTATAATATAGACCAACTTAAGGATGCAAACTAAAAGAAATAAATCCATAAGGACAGACTAAGGACTTTGCATACAAAGATTATTAGCATTTACCTAGATCAATCAGAGGAAGTTCTCCATTTCCATCTTCCCAAAATTCAATGACAAAAAGTTGATGTATATTTGCATCATAGTATGCTACTCCAACTCTACATCGAGAAAATGTGAGTCATCTAAAACAAAATGGAAATCGCACGAGATGCAAAATTAATGCAAATGCCAAATCATCTAGCCTCCAGAACTGTTAGAAAAATCAGCAATAACTGTATTCGATGAGGTAGTGCTTGGCAAACAGCGTCCTTCATAAAAGTGCAGAAAAAAAAATTTTGATCTTATGAGGCACATCCATCTTCCAAGTATTCTTATTTGAGTCATCATGTAGGCCCCTTATCAATCAAAAAATTGTATAAGAATTTGAACAAGAATCTCGTATATGCATTACAACATCTATCAAATGTACAGAAGATGATAGTGTCATTCTTGCTTATAATTTCACTTTATTGTAGTGCCTCTAAAAATATTTAACTTGCAGTATTTTACAAAATAAAGAAATTTTGATGAAGGTTTTTATTGTCTCAGCATAAGGGTGTTTCAACACTCAAAAAGCAGTCTGCGGCAATTACTGTAACTTGTACACCAGCATGCCACAAGAAGCATTGGCATGCTAGCCTTTTTTTTGAAAGATTTTAACAAATTATCTCCAATATGATTTTTCATTTAGGGCAAGCCTTGGCATCACAATAAGGCTACTGCCTTTGTTATCTACATGAAGAAAGAAGACCAAGGAATTAAATACCAGCCAGGCTGGTGTGGACCAGTAGTTACCACTCCAAACAATGATGGGTGCTAAACCTGTTAGTCAGTACCAGTTTCTGGAACAATCTGGCATGTACTTTTTCATATTTTTCTCGGCATACCAAGTGGTCTTGGTCAGTATATCACCTAAACTACCAGTATCATATCGGTCCGACTAACTACCAAAACTAGCATAGAATTAAAATTTAAATCCTTGTCTAAGACTACATATAATGAAATTCTTCCAAACCTCATATTGGAGGGAACCTCATGTCATCCATTTTTTTCAATATGATTGTACACTAAATTTAGAATAATTGTTCAGTATCATGTTCGTTCAACTATTTAGTATGTTATTTTCTTGGAATCAGTACACGAAACATTGGAGATTACATGAATTTTAAGCCACAAACATGAACATGATATAATAAAGAACAATGAACATAATTTGTTTGCATATACTTGATTTGGGGTTTGATCACATAAGAAGCCATATTACTATCTTCAAATTAAGTGACTAATAAATAAAGGTTCCTTCTCTTTCCACTTAAGCTGATATTGCACATGAGAAATAAAAACCAGGTAACGTATTGTAGATAGTCTACATGGTAGTGCCTCAATAGACTACTAGAACATGATCAAATTTCAAGTGATGAGATCTGGTCCCTTGATGCAAATTTAGCATTCTCTACCTTCCCATGAATCATACCCATTCGCATATAAAAAACAATGAGAAATACGAGGACATAATAGAAGAATAGTCCCCCAGTAGTGTATTTCATCAAAGCAAGGACCAAGGCAGACAGCACATATAGGAAAAACAGGTACAGAAGAAGAGAAAGGAGATAGAGGAGCAGACAAACAGACACAGGGAAGGTCCCAACATTTTGATAAAGGGAGGGAGGGACCTACTATTATTTCAGGTAGACAATCTGGATGGAAAGGGATGATAGTGATCATCCATCCACCATCCACACCTCAGGCTACATTGGTCAGTGCTGGCACATGAACGTGTGTGGATAAGAAACCCTCATGCATGATAAAAAAATCTGATTCAATTTAAAATGAAATGATCAGAAACAAATCAAGACTCCCGAACTCAGCCTAATAGAACTGCATCAAACTGCACAAACTATATAGCACCAATATACATCAACACTAAAATCTTACTAGCTCCAGTGCATGAAGCCCAATACAGGGTGTTACATGTCCTGGACCTTCTAACGTTGATCATTCTAAATACCGCTATTCATAATGATGAATTATAATGCCTAAGCAAACAAAGAGATTGATGGGAACCGTATGGAAAAAATGACTTGTTTGGGGTAGTCTTTACAGAAGACTAACTAAAGCAACCGTGAATTAGATGATCCATGTTAATTAAAACTAACCAATTCCTTCCAAATGGATGATCTAAACATAAAAATTAACAAAACAAAATTATGCAAAAGTAGTCATTATAAAGAGAAAAAAAATGGACACGGGCCAATAATATGGACCTGAAACCTAACATAATCAAATAATTGCTTACCTGTGACCATGTATAATGCAAGCCATGTATACCTACAAAATATATTGCATGATAAGTGCACACAACAGAACAAAAGTAATCCGAGATTTTCTGATAATCGGCATGCTAATACAATAGTGATAATGACTAAATTGGTAAAATAGTGCAATGAGCTAAATAGAAAATGTATTTGTAGAAACACTATCATGACATATGTTTCACATGTATAAGGTAAGTTGTATTTAAAGATCGAGTTATGGCAACCTACATCCCTGAAGAACAAGAAGGTTGCTAGGTGGACTGAAGTGGTATGTGTCGGGAAAAGGAAGAGGTGGAACAAGTGAAGAATCAAAAACTACCTTCCGACATAAACACAATATTTTCGGAATAGGCCTCGTAACAACAACCAATTCAGTTTCCCAAAACAAAAACAGGAAAACATTAGGGCTTTAGCTACTACTCCAGCACAACTCAAAAGGGGAATCGGGAGTAGTTGCGAGCCAGAGAAAGATTCAATGATGGGATGAGCAAGAAATCAAAGAATGGATTCACCTGCGACTCCTCCACCGTCTCGGCGACTTCCTCCTCCATCTCCACTCGCCGATCGGTCCGTCGATCGAATGAAGGCGAGAACGAGGAAGCGGGCGGGCGGGCAGTTGGGAAGCTGCGAGGCGCGCTTTTATAGTTAGCTTTGGCACGTGCAAGACCAATCGCTCCATCCCAATTCACAACACTACTTTATGAACACATTTTTATTATCATTATATTATCCACATGGATATACTCCATGTCACTCCATGCATGTCACATTGTCTCGTTCCACATACAATAAATAAGATAAAAAGCATATTTCCTTTTGCAAAAAAAAAGAGTAAGTAATGGAGATGATATTTAGTGTCACGATTTTGAAACAAAAATAATAAGATGAGCATGCCCCTATGCTAATCATCTCCCTATGGCCATGGAGAGATGAGCATAGGGCTACATCCTCCCCTTTCTACATATAAAGATCATTTTCTAAATACAATTAGTTTCTATGTACAGAAGAATAGAGAGGAGGAGGAGATTTTTTTCTTTCTTATAAAATTAATTTATATTAATCATTTTATTGATATATTATATTGAGGGATGTCTTTATATAATTATTTCACCTGCACGTAAATGAGCTAGACATATATAGTTATAAATGAGATGACTAATCTATAATAATTATGTCAATGAGCTGAACATGTAATAATGTATAGTGTAAAAGAGCGATATAATTATGTCACATATTATAGTGCACAGTTCAGAATAGTCCCTATTAATCATATTATATTGGGGAAATGTCCTTATATAATTATATTGCTTGAGTTATAGATATGTAATCATAAAGGAGACAACTGATCTAAAATGATACTAAGGGTCATGTAGTGGATCTTTAAAATTTATTTTAGAACTACGATCAAATGTATTCATGGAGTTTGAGCTTGGCTACACTGAGGTATCTTTAACACCTCTCATCTTTCTTAGTACTAATTACCTAAATGTATGATGAAAAGTACATAGAGTAGTACAACATTTTCTTTCAAAAAAAAAAATAATGATGTTAATATCATAGCATGAGGGTAGCTTTGCTATAACTCAAAAATGATCTCTCTCTCCTGTAATAAAACTATTTAGATTGATACTATCAAGGTCTCACATTGACATTGACAAAGTTTCGTAATTGGATTCATCTTTTTGTTAGGCACCTTTCCACAAATTAACAAATTACTTAAGAAAGGTCAAGACCAAAATTAATTTCAACTATCAACTTATATTTTATGATAAAGTTTAGTTGTCAGATAATCCTTAAGTTGTACAATCTTACCGCATGAAATCTGTAGCAGAGGTTCTATAGAGAGATGAGTATAGGATTTCATCATCTCCTTTTTTGTATCCATAGAAATAAGCTTCTTTTTTTAAGGGGAGAATAGATATCATAATAACTATACTAGATGATATCCTTATATAATTATGTCAATTAAATATGAATAAGCCAGTTAATTTATAGTGAACATACAATCATAAAAGAGACAAATAATTAATTCTAATACTAAGGGTCATATAGTCGACCTTTTTGTAATTATCTTAAATGTGATCATATATTTATGTCTTAAACATGATGAGAGCCGTACATCATATTTTTTTAAAAAAAATAATGATGCCACGATTATAATATGAGAGTGATTCATAATAAAAACTAAAAGTGTATAGCAAAGAAGAATTTTTGTTAGCCATATTGTGTTGAGTCCTTTTGTAATCATGCATATAACTGTGAATGAGCGATAGTGGTAGAGTGAACATGCAATTTAAAAAAAAAAAAAAAAGAGACACTAACCTATTATGATGCTAAGGATGATATATTAGATAAGTTA
This sequence comes from Ensete ventricosum, assembly GCA_029747655.1. Taxonomy (NCBI): domain Eukaryota; kingdom Viridiplantae; phylum Streptophyta; class Magnoliopsida; order Zingiberales; family Musaceae; genus Ensete; species Ensete ventricosum. Next base: position 6,646,155 of record JAQQAF010000005.1, on the reverse strand, counting down.
TTTTAGAAATGTTATAATGTATTTGTGGAGTTTGAGCTTGACCATGGAGATATCAGAACAGCTCTCATCTTTTTCATGAAGCTAAAAATTGCATATGTCAAGAGTCATATATCCTTTCATTATAAAAATTAATGATGTTGTAACTCAAAGATGAACTCTCTCATATAATAAAACATATTTATATTGATACCATAAAGATTCATCCTTTTATTAGACACAGTCCAACAAATTAACAAATTATGTAAGAATATCAAGTCAAAAATCGATTCCAACCATCAAATTATTTTTATGATCGAGTTTAATTATAGGATAATTCTTAAGTGGGTAATCACATGAAACCTATAGCGAAAAGTCTCATATAGATATGAGTCTAGGGCTCCATCATCCCCCTCTTATGGATAGAGATAAATCTTTTTTTTATCGTAACAATTATATTTAATAATGATACCCTCGTATAATTATGTCACCTAAGTGTAAATGAGCCATAGTGATAAAATGGAGATAGACGACTAATCTATACTAATACTAAAGGTTAGATCTTTTATAATTATTTTAAATATAATCATATTTGCGGAGATTGAGTTGGGTCATACTAAGGTATCATGACACCTGATTATAATATTGGAAGGTGCATAGATATAAATGTCTCAAACATTATAAGAGTTATAGAACATTTTATTATAAAAATTAATGATATTAACATTATAGTACGAGGACGATCCTTACTATAAGAACTAAAGTGATAGGCAAAAAGAGTCCTTGTTTGTTAACTGTGTTGCGTTGAGGGATGCCCTTTTATACTTATGTCACATGATTGGGCCTGACCACATAATGGTAAAGTGGACATACAATAATAAAAGAGATGATTAATATATTATGATATTAAGGATCATATAGTAGGGAGGTTATTTTAGAAATATGATTATATATTCATGAAGTGTGATAGGACAAATAATGGACCGGCCTAACTCATCGAGACCCACGCTAAGTTAGCAATCCATAACAGCACCGAGATCCCACGATGACCTGACTCATACAGGCCCGGGCCGAGGTGGCAGAGCATTAACTTGGCCGTCATGACAGCGCAGGCTACACATAGATCCAATTAATGAAGAATAGAGCATCATGTCTTTGCACCGTGTCGATCGGACAGACAGTGACCAGTCGCACCTTCCCACCATGCCCGGCCTTACAGCAGAGGTAAGGTCGAGGGTACGATTGACCCTTCGACTAGTATATGTAAAACCCCACCAGAGGGGTGGGAAAATTGGGCTCTCACTCTCTTTCTCATATTACATTTCAGACCATCTCAGTCGGGGCATTGACTTGATCGTCGGAGGGGCCACGTCATGCGCCCCTACCCCATCTAGGCCTTCATGCAGGACCCCACGGGAGCCATAGAACAAGAGCATCTCAAGACGCACATCCGAGCAAAAGCATTCCGAGATGCACATCTGAGACCCAGCGAACCTCTCTCGAACTGTCTCGCCTCTTCTGAACCAACACACGCGGAACCAAGCCATTCTGACTCGGCCATGGCATAAAGGACCCCAACATTTTGGCGCTAGAAGGATGACCCAATGTCACAAGAGCGCCCGCAGCCGAGCATCCCTCGCCGATAATACAAGCTTTCCTAATAGGGTTGTGATCATTTAGGTCCTTCTGGTCGTTGGACGAACGCCCACCCCTGAATAGAGCCTAAGTCCTGCACCTCGGCCAAACAGTGTCCGAGTTGTGCACCTCGGCCAAATAATGCCCGAGTCATGCACCTCGGCCAAATAGTGCCTGAGTCACGTGTCTCGGCCAAATAGTGTCTGAGTCATGCACTTGGGCCATGTGCACCTCGGCCAAATAGTGCCCGAGTCCTGTATCTCGACCAAAAGTGCCCGAGTTATGCACCTTGGCCAAATATTGCCCGAGTCCTGGACCTCGACCAAACAATGTCCAAGTTGTGCAGCTCAGCCAAATAGAACCCAAGTCATGCACCTCGGCCATACAGTGTCTGAGTTATGTACCTTGGCCAAACAAAGCCCAAGTCCACCTCAACCAAATAGTGCCCGAGTCCTACACCTCGACCAAATAGTGCCCGAGTCTTGCACCTCGACCAAAAAGTGTTCGAATTGTTCACCTCGACCAAATAATGCCCGAGTCATGCACCTCGACCAAATAGTGCCCGAGTCCTGCACCTCAGCCAAATAATGCCTGAGTCTTGCACCTCAGCCAAATAGTGCCCAAGTCTTGCACCTCGGCCAAACAGTGTCCGAGTTGTGCACCTCGGCCAAACAAACTCGAGTCGTGCACCTCGGTCAAAAAGTGTATGAGTAGTGCACCTCGGCCAATTAGTGCATGAAAGTCGTGCACCTCGACCAAACATTGCCCGAGTCGTGCACCTCGGCCAAACAATGTTTGAGTTGTGCACCTTGGCCAAACAGAGCCCGAGTCATGCACCTCGGCCAAAAAGTGCCTGAGTTGTGCACCTCGGCTAAATAGTGCTTAAGTCCTGCACCTCGACCAAAAAGTACCCGAGTCGTGCACCTCGACCAAACATTACTCGAGTCCTGCACCTCGGCCAAACAGTGTCCGAGTTGTGCACCTCGGTCATGAAGCCGGAGTTGTGCACCTCGGCAAAATAGTGCCCGAGTCCTGCACCTCGGCCAAATAATTCTCGAGTCATGCACCTTGGCCAAACAATGCTCGAGTCGTGTACCTCAACCAAAAAGTGTCTGAATCTTGCATCTCGGCTAAGTAGTGCATGAGTTCTACACCTCGGTCAAACAGAATTCGAGTTGTGCACCTCGGCCAAACAGAACTCGAGTCGTGCACCTCGGCCAAACAGAGCCCGAGTCCTGCACCTTGACCAAATAGTGCCCGAGTCCTGCACCTTGACCAAATAGTGCCCGAGTCATGCACCTCAGCCAAACGGTGCCCAAGTTGTGCACCTCAACCAAATAGTACCCGAGTCCTGCACCTCGGCCAAACAGTGCCCGAGTCCTGCACCACAACCAAACAGTGCCTGAGTCATGCACCTCGGCCAAAAATTGTCTGAGTCCTGCTTCTCGTCTAAATAGTGCTTGAGTCCTGTACCTCAGTCAAACAGTGTTCGAGTTGTGCACCACAACCAAACAGTGCTCGAGTTATGCACCTCGGCCAAACATAGCCCGAGTCCTGCACCTCGGCCAAATAGTGCCCGAGTCCTGCACCTCGGCCAAATAGTGCCCGAGTCCTGCACCTCGGCCAAATAGTGCCCGAGTCATGCACCTTGACTAAATAGTGCCCGAGTTGTGCACCTCGGCCAAACAGTGCTCGAGTTATGCACCTTGGTCAAATAGTGCTCGAGTCTTGCACCTTGGCCAAATAGTGCTCAAGTAGTGCACCTCGGCCAAATAGTGCTCGAGTCCTACACCTAGGCCAAATAGTGTCGAGTTGTGCACCTCGACAAAATAGAGCCTGACTCCTGTACCTCGGCCAAACAGAGCTCGAGTCATGCACCTCGGCCAAAAAGTGTCTGAGTCGTGCACCTCGACCAAATAGTGCTCGAGTCGTGCACCTCGGCCAAACATTGCCTCGAGTCCTGCACCTTGGCCAAACATTGTTTGAGTTATGCACCTCAACCAAACAGAGACCTCGGTCAAAAAATGCTCGAGTTGTGCACCTCGCCCAAGCCTGAGTCATGCACCTCGACCAAACAGGCTCGAGTTGTGCACCTCGGCCAAATAGTGCCCGAGTCCTGCACCTCAACCAAATAATGCCCGAGTCCTACACCTCGGCCAAAAAGTGCCCGAGTTGTGAGCCTGAGTAGTAGTGTTCGGCCACTCATGAGCCCGAGCTATGCCTTAGGCAAGTCGTTAGCCCGAGCAGTAGTGCTTGGCCACTCACAAGCCCAAGCTACGCCTTGGGCAAATTATGAGCTTGAGTAGCAGCGTTTGACTACTTGCTAGCTCGAGCTACGCCTTGGGCAAGTTTTGAGCTCGAGTAGCAGTTCTCGGCCACTCACGAGCCCAAGCAACAATGCTCGACTAGTTCAGTTCCCGAGCAATAGTGCTCGACCAGTCCATTTTCCGAGCAACAGTGCTCGACCAGTCCAGTTCCCGAGCAATAGTGTTCGGTCAGTCCAGCAGTCTTTGCCCGAGTTTTGTATCTCGGCCAGTCTTGTAATCTTTACCCGAGTTGTGTACCTCGGCCAGGCCAACAGTCTTTGCCCAAGTTGTGTATCTCGATCAGTCTAGCAATTTTTGCCCGAGTTGCGTATCTCGACCAGTCCAGTAGTCTTTGCCCGAGTTTTGTATCTCAGCTAATCCAACAGTCTTTGGTCGAGTTTTATATCTCTGCCAGTCTAGAAGTCCTTTGCCCGAGTTGTGTACTCGGTCAGTCTAATAGTCTTTCGCCCGAGATGTGTATCTCGGCCAGTCTAGTCAAACTTTGCCCGAGTCATACATCTTGGCCAGTCTAATCAAACTTTGCTCGAGTCATACATCTCGGCCAATTTAATCAGCCCTCGTCCGAGCCATGTGCCTCGGTCATATCTCGCAACAGTTCTATGATGGGCTAACCTCAGACGCCTCCACAAGGGCAAGTCAAGCATCTTCAATCCAAGCCCTCGAGAAGATTCAGACCCATGGCAGCCAGCGCCCGGGTCTTCCCCTCGGCCGACACAACATCTCGAGAAGACCTTTCGAGGGGGGAGGGGGATCGAATGATAGAACAAATAATGGGTCGGCCCAGCTCACCGAGACCTACACTAAGTCAGTAGTCCACGACAGTACCGAGATCCCATGATGACCCAACTGGCGCAGGCCCAGACCGAGGTGGCAAAGCACTAACTTGGCCGTCACAACAGCGCAAGCTGCGTAAAGATCCAATTAATAAAGAATGACACGTCAAGTCTCCGCACCATGTCGACCGAATGGACAATGACGGGCCGCACCTGCCCACCATGCTCGGCCTGACGACAGAGGTAAGGCTAAGGGTATGATCAGCCCTCCGACTGGTATGTATAAAACCCCCACTTGAGGGCAGGAAAATGGGGCTCTCACTCTCTTTCTTAGATTACATTTTAGACCATTTCGATTGGGGCATTGACTTTATCGTCTTAGGGGCCATATCGGGCACCCCCACCTTGACTAGACTTTCGTGCATGACCCCACAGGAGCCACCGAACAAGAGTATCTTGAGACGCACATCCGAGCAGAAGCATCGTGAGATGCACATCCGAGACCCGACGAATCTCTCTTGAGCTTTTTTGTCTCTTCCCGACTGACGCAAACAAGCTTGCACACATGGGCAGAACCAAACCATGCTGACTCCTCGGCCACGGCATAAAGGACCCCAACAAAGTGTAAGTAAAAAAAATAATTTCTTTTAAAATAAAACTATTTATATTGATATTATCAAGACCCGATGTTGATAAAACTTCTTCGTTGGATTCATCCTTTTGTTACACCTTTCAATAAATTAACAGCTTCTGTAGGAAAGGTGAAAAATTCGAACCGTCAACTTATATTTTATGATCAAATTTAGTTACAGGATAATTGGTGAGCGGTGCAATCTCGTCGCATGAAACCCGTACCAAGGTCAATGCTGGATCCGAAGCCTGCAATAGATCCATATTCAACATCTAACAAGTCCGAATCCGATATTTTGCATAATGGGTTCGGGTCGGTCATGCGTCGATGTAAACACCAGCCGACCCGATTTAAAGGCCTTAATAGTGTCATCGGTAGACCCAACAAGAACGATCACAAGGATGGAGTTCGAGAAGAGGAAGGCTGCGGCCATGGCGGCGCTAGCGACGCCGGCGCCGGACAAGTCGCCGAAGGGGGCGGTGGACGAGCCCATCGTCCCCCTCCTCGACGCCCTCAACCGACACCACTCATACTTCACTACAAGCTCTTGCTCCGGCCGCATATCCATCCTCGCCCACGGCCGTCGCCCGGCCCCCGACGCCGGAGCCGTTGAAGGCGACGGAAATAAGATTGCGCCCAAGAAGAAGGCGGCCGGCGGCAGTTGGCTCTTCGTCAGCCACGACCCTGCCGACCCGGCCGCCGTCGTCGACCTTCTCTTCGGAGGCCCTGAGAAGTCCGTAGAGGGGGATCTGGTGTTCCGTTTTGAGCCTCTAATCATCGCGGTCGAGTGCCGGGATGTCGCTGCGGCGCAGGTGCTTGTTTCCACCGCGATTTCTTGTGGGTTTAGAGAGTCGGGTAAGTGAATGATCTTTTTTTCTTCATGAAAGAACTTTTATTGATTATATTAAACAAAAAGATCTGGTGTTGATTTCTGGTTTGAATTGAAGGAATGTCTTTAGTCATTTGAAGCAGGATGAGGCGCTATTCACATAATAATTTGTTAATAAGAACCTTTTGGTGATGGAGTGCTGAGTTATAAACCCATGGAAACTTCAGATTAATTATCCATAAAGGTTTTCTTGCTCTTTTTATATCTTTTTGTTCCTGATTTGTGGATGATAAATGTGAACTAAACTCGATTCAGTTTTTACATTGGTCTGGAGGTGATTATTCCATGCGTAGCTAAATATGAAACATCAAGAAAAGGTTAGGAGGCAAATAGATAAACAAGAATTCTTTACCGGAGCCATGCAGCTGATCTGACTTCCCTATAACTGCCATTCATTCAGCCAATTAAAACTCTTTAGATACCTTTTAGCCATTGTTGATGTTAGGGCTCCAAGGATTATAATCTAACAATGACCTAAATGAAAGGTACATCTGTCGGACCTTTTGTGATTGGGTTGCTACATTTCTTCTGGGACGACAACTTGCTGGAATAAAATTTCATCAGGATATACACTCAAAAAGAGAATAATAGGAAAAAAAAGGAGAAGCAAGAGAAAGGAAGAGGGATTGGAGTCACACCTAAAGAAGTTGATCTCGTCATTCATATCAGCTCAGTTTGGCTTCATTTGTAGCCAATATATTATAGAAGAGTGAAGAAAATGATAAGAGCCAATTTTTTTTGAAGAGATTTTATTTTATTTTATTTTGCAAAGGGTAAGTGGTAAAGACTGGATTCGAGCTTAGGATCTTGCGATATATTGTCAAGGCTTTTACCTGCTAAGCTAGCTGACAGCTTCAAGAGATTTTATTTTTTTTATGAATTTACATTCATAACTAAATTTGTTTTCTTATATAGTCTGTAGATAGTCCATATATCTTGAGAACCTGCTGCCGTTAGGATATATAAAGTGAAGAAAAACATAGGTCTTGACCTTCATGATTTAGAAAATTTCAGGTCAGGTATATTAAAAGAAGGATAGATTCTACTTAACTTGTTTCTTGTTGATTTAAGAACTCGAGTTTGAAAGTATGCTTTGGGTTGGACTTGTAGGTATCAATTTTGCTTAAGATAGATCTTATTCTTATCCAAAAATTACCTAATAATAATCGTGGAACTAATTGAAAACTTGAAAAGATATGGAATGCCAACTTTAAACCAAGATGTCTTTTTTTTGTAGCTACTAGTAATGATTAGTTGAACCTAGGGTTTTACTTGCTGATCCGGTGGCGGCATGGCACGTGCCACCCCATACCAGTGTCTCGAGTCTCAACATGGCCAAGAGTGCCAATGGCACAAAAAAAAGCCCAAAAACACTTATGAAAATATCTAAAAAAAACATAGATTAGGGTTGTTAATTTTGAACTAAATGTAAGTTTAGTATAATTTCATAAAAAAATATTCTAAACCAGGAAGGAATAGCGGCACACATCTTTTTCAAGCTTTAAGCAGTGTTGTGGCATGTTTCGAATCGTCCTTCGATTGATATTGAATTATCTACAAAGATATGACTTGAGTTGTTAGATTATGAGTTAAATTTTAAGAGTCAAATGATCAAGTAATAAATGGATCGATTGATGGATATACATGGTTCTACCACCAAAAAGAACGATGAGACTCCACGGATGGTGGATCAGTGTTCTTGATTCTATGTATTTGTATATCAATCAAAGTTTTCTGTTTCGAGCTGTACCGCTCGGTACGGGCAACACGTATCACTTCGATAGGAAACTGGTACACGGGTGGTACCATTGAAACCAGAGTCTCCCCGCGTATGAACAAGGCGACACCTTGTCTCCCCACGCGGGATGAGGCGTCGCCTCGTCCTCTAGCGGGAGATAAGGCGCCACGTCGTCCTCCCGCGCGGGGACGAGGCATCGCTTCATTCTCTCTCGGCGTCATTTTCCCGCGAGGCCAGGCGACGCTGTTTTTATTTTTTTAATATATATAATATAATATTATGTTATATAATATTATATTATATATCAAACGGTATGCACTGCTCGGTATCGGGTATCGTACCATACCGAGATAAACTCAGTATGTCGGTATGGATAGGTACGACGAACCTTGATATCAATATGTTATGTTTGTCAAATCCAATCCTGAAATTAATCCCACGACATAGTTTATTGATACATCGTATGTCATTAGTGCATCAATGTGATGATGGTTGTAGTCTAATCATCGTGAATGACATGTGTCCGAGGCGGCCCCTAAGACAAGTATAATTGTGGCATATATTGGTCCGGAGGTTGGAGAGCGTTGGAACTTAAACTTTTGTCACTGATCTGTTGCTCCGTATCATAATATCAATCATTGTACTACTGCTTGGAAAAGAATAACCAATTATCATCGTGTTGTTGCTGGCCATAAGGTCCTTCATGATATGATGGTTGGGAATACAACAAGCTCCACCCTATGTCTACGTCGTATAAGCTTTATCGTATTTGCTCAAAATCATCGATTACCTTCCCTTTCCCCTTCTATGTATAAACCTGATTAGTATCTCGTCGAGCTTCAAGATTTGAATCTTGGGTGTAATGCATAAAATGGGTTGAAAGAGGGGGGAGGATTAAATCCTTTGAACTGGTTCCAATGGTCAATTACACAGGTAAACCTCAACCCTTGATTGGTATTGATCAAATTCGATCATCGATCGATATAGGTCAGTAATGGTCAAGTTTTGACCGTTTTGCTAGGTACAAATCCCGTATCGCTCGATACAGGATCCTTAATATACAATCGATCGGTATAGGTCGGTTCGCATGCTGGTCACTTGTCGGACTGGTTTGTGCCGCATGTACTGTACTGTTTTGGGTAGCACGACAAACTTGGTTGAACCCAAATTGAACCAACTAACTAGGTTGTATGTACTAATTTGTGTTTTCTTAAAACATTTTTCTTGTAACATGTAAATATATTCTTGTCTCCTCATCAAGCTTCTTTACAGAGTTATCTCATATTTTACAAAATATTTTAAAGCTGTTTTATTTTAACAATACCTTGTCTTTCTTGTGTCATACATCTCAAATTTTTGGGAAACCATTTCCTCTATGTTTGAATATAAAGCCCGACTATTTGAGGGTTGTAGCCCCTTGCACGTCAATGTTGACTCCTTCAATTATTCTTACTTTCTTCATGCACTATATTCTTAAATAATTTGCAGAACCTCTAAATGCTTATGTTTTGGTGGTCTTTTGTCTTGAACCTTGTCTTCCTGTACCATTTGTAATAATTTATTTTGAATTTTAATGCCAACTGTTGTCATTTTATACAGGCATAACAAACACTCAAAAGCGTATTATGGTTGCTATAAGATGTTCTATTCGTTTGGAGGTGCCACTGGGACAAATGGATCATATTCTGGTGACAGCACAGTATGTCCATTACCTTGTTACTATTGCTAATGATAAGATGGAAGCAAATAGAAAAAGAACTGAAAGCTTTTTCCATGTTTTGCAATGCAAGGTGAGACTACATCGCATTTTTCTTTTAAAAATTAGATTTATTCCTGTCATTTGCAGTATTATTTTAGCAAGTTGGTTTAGAGTCAAATCTACACATGGAGGCACATTTGGTACTATCTCATTTTCTGTGTGGTTCTTTCTATGATCAGTTAACTATATGCTCTCTAGATTTTCCTGACTTTAGATGGTGGTAAGATTCAGTATTTTTTTTTTAAAGTTCAGTTGAATTGTATGTTACAGAGATGCCTACTATAAGCTGTAATGATTAGTGTTTATTAGATATTAAAGAATCTGCACATGATTTAGATGACCAATTATTGCACATTGCAACAATTTTTTGTCATTGTTACCTGTTCGTCCTGTGATATACTAGAATAACTGTTTTCCCTAGTATACCCTGGAATTTGGCTATGAAATCTATTGCTGAGAGGGAAAAGAAAAAAAATGAATACGATAAGTTGGTAGTAATCTTAACTTATTTTTCTATAACTTTTGTCCCTTCTTGTATGGGAATTCACTTATGCATCCTTTTTAACCAAAATGGCTTTAATTTAATGTGCAGGGCCTCCCAGGATCATCAAAGGAAATTATCGATTGTAGTCAAGAGGATTGCAATCTGATGGTTGGCAAATGGAATTCATTAGATATTGAAACCAAGACAAATGTCTCTCAGACTACTACAACACTAAATAGGAATAAAACTGTAACACCTGATGAGGATATTGGAGGGGGAAGCAGATTCAAGTCTGCTGGGCATTTGGAAGAGAAAGGCATCGATGCTACTCGTAAGGAACTGTTAGAAGAATCTGTTCATTATCATGAAGTGGAAACTGGATACTCCAAAATGGCTACTGGCACTGATTATAATTTAGGTAAATTAACAGATGCATACTTGTTCCCATTTTCTATTACATTTTCTTCTATTTTCCAAAAACTGTTTCTATTATCTATTATGTTGTTACAAAGAAAAAGGAGCTAACAGATTTTTGTCGACGAGGTGCTTACAGTTCATTTCCATGATTTAAAAGCTTTAAAATTTTGGTTGCAATAGCCATATTTCTGATAACCTGTGTTATTATTCCCAGCGTTGGCACATGGATCTACAATATTTTGGGATTTACATTGAAATGAACTGCGATCATAGTTACTTGGTGAGTTAGTGATCAACAAATTGACTTTGGAGAGGTTTACTATTTTGTATGGGAGGAGAGCTGTTCAAAGAACGGACAATTGGGGATTAATATAAATATATAATTATACCAGTTGCTATCATTGTAGTTTGGAGCTTCTCTTTTGGTTTGTTGCTAGTTCAAATTAATATTTGCTATGACCACTGTGGTAAACTGCTCAATCAAAAATAGGCAGCTAAAATAAATAGATGTACTTAGAGACTGGGAGGAGGAATACAATTGTTGGGAAATGTTTGAGATTCTTAATGCCAGATCAAGAAAAGGTTTTTGCTAGCTAGAAGCTACAATCAATCAAATCACCTTTTAGTTTCAAATTCTGAACTTTAAGTACTGAGATGATTGGCTTTAGATGAGCTTAGTTGCGGGTAGTTTAGTTGCAACCAGATATCTAAAGAATAATTTGCATTTCCTTCTTTCTTTCCCACCAGTAGCAATTATTGATCAATGTGCCATTTGGCTAGCAATTCTGCAGACAAGCAGGAGGTATATACAAACTCAAAGGCAGCCATTCTCTACTTGCAGATTTGCATATTTGTTTGATAATTATATGTTTAGCTTCAAGAGCCACCCATGCTTAACATCAAAGGTCTAACACTAGATATCTAGGCACTTTCTTGTGTAGACAAGGTAACCAAAAAAAAATTCTTATGAATTTATGATGGCCTGTTAGCTAGAGCTGAATTTGCTTTAGACTTTGCCTAAAGTATAATGGTCCAGCGCTTTCTTGTGTAGACTAGGTAACTGAAGAAGTCTTTATGATTATTTTGTATTTATGATTGGACCCATTTGCTAGAGCTAAATTTGTTTTAGACTTTATTATTTAAGTTCTCTATTTTTTTTGGTTATTTTATAATGCTTGTTAGTAAGGAATTTCTTTGAGATTTTTAGATTGGCATATAACAATTTAGGGTTGGGACATGTATTGGGTCGTTTATTAGAAGCAAAATTAAGCAAAGTTCTTATAGAAGGTGAAGAATCTTCATGGAGATTTGAGTGTGTATAGTAAAGAATAATTGACAAGAAGGGAACCAATCTTCATTCAAGGATCATGGCAAGTAAGAAAGTTTACCTTTGATTATATTTGAAGAGTATTTTCACCAGATATAGAATATTGGATATGATTCAAACCATTGAGGAATGAGGAATAAACAGATGAAGTATGGATTCAAGTGGAAATTTTGATATTCCTTGTTTGTTTTAATTTCATTTGTGGTTTGATTTGTATTTAGAAAAAGGTGGGAGTTATTCCTAAACATTGATGCAAATACTAAAATTCCTTATTTTTTGTTTATTTGTTTATTTTCATGGGTGGTCTGATTTGGATTTAGAAAGAGACAAGGTTTATGCTTAAACATTGATGCCCTTTCACACAATTGAGTACATATACCACCATATCAGCTGCTATCAACATTCATTCAGTGTTGGGAACTACCATTTTATGTGGGCTGGTTCAGATTGGTAGTAAGAGAATATCCATGAGTCTGTTCCATTTTCAGAATTGAGACTGAACTGAACCACAGGAGAGCAAATGGAACTGAATCAAAACTGTTCAGGTTGATTTTTATGTTGGGTTTCTGAATTGTATTCCATATGCTTTCAAATATTGGTCGATACAATGTGTAGCGATCAATATTTATCAACCTGTCGAATCACCCTTTTTTTTTATGATACCGGGTGGTAAAGATCTATGCTGCTCGATGTATTGGTACCATACTGGTCTAGTAATTACCGAAAGCAATATTGGATCAAATTATAAATCTTTGATATTATATTACTTTGTTATATGTAACTGTAGTTTACATGATGTACTACATTTATAAGTATAAAATATGCTCTTCTACATTTTTGTTTTTTCACTTTTTTTCTTTGTTTGGCTAGTCCATTTTTACGTTCCTATTGCCAGGTTCAATTATCTTCCACTAGCTGCTAGTTTTATGTCTTCAACTTTTCAAAAACGAAACAATCCTTATCGAGTTTTAGGGATTTTGAGTAGTACTATAGTATTATTGAAGTTGCGTGGCATGAATATATCTTGAGTCTTTTCCAATTATGACATTGGGATAGTGTTGATATGTGCAACCCAAAACAAATGTGCTGGTCATGGACATAGGACTGAACGTGTGAAGAATGGAGTCTGGAGTAGATCTTTTGCACAACCGAAGTATTAAAAACTAGTTGGATTGGTTAATATCAACTGGCATTTACTAGATTAACCAGATAACGGAATGTAGATTGGGAAAATTTATCCAGTCTGATCTGGAACATGGTTTGCTGTCCGGTAATTCTACAAACTGAGCATACCTCCTGGTTTTAATGAATAAAATCGGGTTACCTGCTGCTCGACACCCATATATTTGTTGCACTCTCCTCACTTTCTTTCTTATTGCTCCAGCGCCTCCTTGCCATTGTCTGTTATTGTGGCTGTGCTGCATCGCCTTGCCTCCTCCCCGTCCATCTCATCTACGGTTGCTTCTAGTATGTTTCCTCCTCCTCCTCTTCCAACTCCACCTCTCCTTCACTTCCTCGTCCATTATTCCTCCTCTGCCTTCTCTTCTTCCTCCTCCCCCCCGCTTCTCCGGTCCTCCACATCTGCTATTTCTCTCTCTTTCTGATTGGTCCATGCCAACTGGTATGGTGGCATACCACACATTGGTAAATTGGTGCTCTACTACGGTTCAGTCAATGACTGATATGGGCTCAGTTTCGAGATTTATATCTTGTGCTTCAATGCAATTTCACTCTCTGGGTAATGGTCCAAAGACTTCAGTACACAAAACTTGCTATATTGAATCCTCGTTGTTTTATCATCAAAAGTTACATTTTCTGATTGATGATTATAGAGATATGGAACTCAAATTTTAATGTAAACTACGTGCCACTTTCAGATGATTTAAAGCACACCACTGTTTCTGCTATAGATTAAGTTACAATTTGTCAACAGAGATATCAGGAACTTCCAGGAGCTCTCTTTCAGTGGTCATGTTAAAGATTGTTGGTGAACCAATTGAAAAGCTCTCCCTATGGGGTCAGTCAGCTTGTGCTTTAAATATCCAAGGAAAGAAACAGGTAATTGTCTTTGGTGGTTTCGGAGGTTTGGGACGTCATGCACGAAGTAATTATTCACTTTCGCTAGATCCTCAATCTGGACTGTTGAGAGAAATTGAAGTTGCAAGTTCACCACCTCCACGTATGGGTCATACATCTTCACTTGTCGGGAGCAGTATTTTTGTTATTGGAGGAAGGGCTGGTCCTTTGGAGATTCTTAATGATGTGTGGGTTCTTGAAACTACTGAAAATCAATGGTCTTTACTAGATTGTAGTGGCCACGTCTTTAATCCAAGGTAACCTCCCTTAGTGATGCTTAAGTTGCTTTTTTATATTTTTCACAATTTTTTTACGGGGAGAATGTCCTAACAGATATAACAGTTTATGGTTAGCTTTTAATGGAACCTCAATCAATCATGACTAATAGGGTTTTACTATTTAATTTTTCTTCAACATGGATCATTCTTGTTAGTATTATCTGTTCTACCAGAAAAGATGACTTTAAAAATGTAGCTATCATATCATTTTTAAGACTAGTAATTTATTTAAGTTGGTGAATAGTTTCCATGCTTGAGAACCATCATTATATTACATATTGAATGTTATCTCATGATAAAGTGAGAAAGCATTATATTCCAGTACTTGTTGATTAGAATGTTCCTCTTCGAAACTTTAGGTAATTTCCGATACATAGGTTTCAAATTGCTTGCCATATTTGTATTTTGTGCATGCTGTACACAACACCTGTAGGATACTTATTATAATATATGTTGAAGTATCCAATCTTTTGAATTACTATAAAAAGATTCTACTTCTAGGATGTTCATAAGATAATTTGTGGAAGTCCTAGAGAATTTTGTTTCTTAACTATTAATTTTTTTATTTTGGTTGAGATGGATATGTGATTGAATATGTCAATTTTTATTTTTCTATTAAGAATTAAACTACAATAAATGAAATCAGAATACTGATCTTGATGCATCAGAAGTTTATGGTATCTTATGTACATTCTTGAAGGACTATATACAAAAATAATTTCTTTCTGTTGTAAACAAATCAGGGATGCTAGTCAATTATTGTTATGTGCAAAATACATTTACTAATGCTTGAAGTACAAGTCAGACATTGTCATATATATTGTATTAAAAATATATTCTTTTGTCATATTTTTACCATATAATAGTTTATTTTTGTAGGATTTACTGTATCCTCTCGATAACTCGTATACATTTGCATATCCATACCCATGCTTTATATTAGCTGATCTATGCTAGCATTTGTTTGAAGTACAACTGTTTTCTAGAGCTTTTAAATATAGCAAAAGATAACTTCAATTGGTATTTGGATTTTGGAGTTTGTTTGCCATCATATGAGCACCTATTGCTATACAAGGTTTTCACTTAACCATATTCCTTATCAATTTTGAATATGTAAAATCATCATCTTTTTTTACTTATATATCCATTGCAGGCACCGCCATGCAGCTGTGGCTATAGACTCAAAAATATATGTCTTTGGTGGACTTAATAATGAAGTGATCTACTCCTGCATGAATGTTCTAGATACTCAAACCATGAAGTGGAGTGAGGTTAGCATCTCTGGAGAATGGCCTTGTGCTCGTCATTCACATTCTATGGTTGCAATTGGCTCTCAGTTGTTCATGTTTGGGGGTTATGATGGTGAGAAGGTACTAGGTGATCTTTACAGTTTTGATGTCAAAACTCTACAGTGGAAAAGGGAAAAGACAACAGGAAGAGCTCCTTTTCCTAGATTTTCACATTCAATGTTTGTCTACAAAACTTATCTTGGCATTATAGGCGGCTGTCCTGTGAGGCAACAATATCAAGAGTTGAGTTTGCTGAACCTGACTTGTCATGTTTGGGTGCATGTGACCATTGACTCTTTTGGTAGAGAACTTTGGGTTCGAAGTTCCACCTGTGTAGTCGATGATGAACTTGTTATTATTGGTGGTGGAGCATCGTGCTATGCATTTGGGACAAAGTTTAACCAGCCAATGAAAATAAACTTAAAATTGTTAGAATCTATTGGTTACCTCTGTCCTGAAACAAAACATCAGTCAGTTACACAATATAACAAGACAAACATGCAGGGGAGTTCACTCTGCAACAATTATCCACGCAGGGCCTCTTGTGATTCTGAACCAAACAAATTGGTTGATAGGTCTTGCAATGAAAATGGGCATGACGCTAAAGAGTATGTTCTACAAATCAAGAAAAAATGTGCTAAATTTGCCAAGGATGTAATCAAGAAGTTTGGATATCTGGATCTTTCAAGAAATGTTCAACCAAGTCCGGATGGCTTCTATATTTGTTTGCCTATCACTCATGAATTTTATGGATTAGTACAGGAAAAGCAACTGACTGAACTAAATGACACTAGTGACTATTCTGATAACTTCGATGCATATGTAAAGGACCTTTCTGTAAATGAGGTCTCTCTGTCGACAGCATTGAGCATCTTGTTATCGTGTGGAGGTTCTTTACTGATAGACAATGTCGCTTGCAGCAAGAAGTTTCACAAATCTCCACAAAAGACAATGAGAGAATCTGTGTGCTCTTTGTTAACTGAAAAAGGGATGCCTTTACAACTGTTGAAGCAGTTACCTTCAAGGTTTGATTCGTTGGCATCATGTTTCTCTTTATTGTTTCTTTAATAAACAGAAAATTCCTACATATTTTAGTCACTATCACAATGAAAGTTTGGTCTCTTTTTGGTTTTTGTTTTCGGGGATGAGTTTAAGGTAATCATCAGTACCATGTACAAAGACTCCAAACATTATATTACATCTTGACAAAATGATATGTGCCACTTAGGTGGGAGCATCTAGGGGACATTATCGTTCTTCCAAAAACTGCTTTTATGGATCCTAGATGGGATTCTGTTGGAGAAGAACTTTGGCCTATCGTTGCTAAATCTCTTGATGCCCAGCGGTTAGCACGTCAAGTAAGTTATGATCAAGTTGCTTTAATTTTTCCAAGTTTCTAGTGTCATTTGTCACATTATTTTTCTTCCTTATTTTCTCCACGGATTATTTTTTAATGCAAGCTTATATGATTATCAAACATGCTATGAACTTATCATGCTTGTTTGTAATTCCTGCAGTATGAAATTAGTAATGGAATTGATTTCATGACTAGAAATTATGGTTCCTGTTTGGCATATTTAAATGATAACTTTATGGCTCTCACATGTGCCATAAGTTTTCGTGGATAACATTTCCTGCTTGTTCCTTGGGAAACAAATTGTAAAGACATCCAAAGAAAGAATGGGTGTTCATGAGGTCCAGCACAATAATTTCACATTTTCCGTGATAATTGAATTTTGTATTTTCTGTGATGAATCTGGCATTTTCCTTGATGATCATTACCATGCCAAAGCAGTGCAAATATTTTACCTTTCTGCATCACTCATTTTTGGATGTATAAATTGCCTCATACTCGGAAAGCTCTTGAGTTTTGCACTTGATCTTCATTGCTCGACAACTTTTTTTATTTTTTTTGTGGTTTGATTCTGTTGCACCATGCATACCATTTTCATGTTCTGGATGCATGAAGATAATGCCCAAAAAAAAAGAAGTGGAAGACTGGATGCTCCCTTTTTATACAATGTGATCCTTATTTGTGTTCTATACCAGTATTTTTGGATGGCATGCCTTTTTATGCTGTTATGGTGATGTTGTATCAGGGTCGAATTTTGCCAACCGGGACAAGGGACAGCACATTAGAAATTCTTCTGGGAGAGAATGGCTGGGTGACACATCACGAAAATGGAATCATCTACTCCTTTGATGCAACAAAATGCATGTTTTCTACAGGGAACCTCTCTGAAAAGCGTCGCATTGCTCAATTGGATTGTGCAGATGAAATTATTGTGGATTTGTTTGCTGGAATTGGATATTTTGTTCTTCCATTTCTTGTGAAGTATGGCCAGTTCCTTTGGTTAGATTATATTCATTTACTAAAAGCTTTAAAGAGTTTTTTTTTACTTTTATGATGATCTTGTATTGATCATAAAGTTCTGCACAGGGCTAGGGCAAAGCTGGCTTATGCATGCGAGTGGAATCCTCATGCTATAAAGGCTCTTCAGAAAAATGTTCATCTCAATTCTGTGGCCAACCGATGCATCATACTTGAGGGAGATAATCGCATTACAGCTCCTAGAGTATGTCATCGATTGCACTTTTTTCACTTTAAATATTTCAAAGATGATTCCCTAATGATGATGTGTCTCTTAATATCGGTTCATGCTTTATGGAAGTTAATCTCTTGTTTTTGAGATGGCATGTAGTTTCACAATGCATATTGTTCCATCACCTGTTAAAATTTTGTTTAGCTCTCAGTAATAAGATGGAAGTACCATCACTTTCATCTCAGTTCTGTTGTATTGGACTTTAAAACTTCTGAAAATGGGGACATTTTAGTGTGATCAAAATGTTTTAATATTGTTGCAATCCTATCATCCATCAGCAATTTGTGCCATGCATGGATTAGTTTCAAGTGAAAAACATTTGAGGGAGTCAACAAGCTGTCTGTACCTGTTGCTTCGTAATCTTTTTATTGTATTAAATCCCTAGCTGAATTTTTTTGTTAATAAGCATAAATTCTGTATCTTTTGGTTCTAAAGTTTTTAGTTTAGACTTTAGAGCACAAGTCAGCAATATGGATTGGAACAGAAACTCTAGAATAGCTGAGATGAGGCATGTTGAGTTATATGGCAGATGCTTCAACAGTTAATAAGGGAATAACTACATTCAATTTAAGGAGTGGTATGCCTATCAAGATTCTTGTGTCTCTATGATGATTAAATGATGGGAAAGCATCACCATTCAGCATAGCCATTTCCAAACAACGAAAGGCTTTTGTTATGTGGTACACTGATTTAGAAGAAGGAAATTGCAAACTTGGCATGTTTAAGATGATGACTCTTCAGATATTTAGATGATTGAAAACTAGATAGACAAGATTTAGCTCCTTCTGATGGCTCGCTCAGTTCATCACAATGGCCTTGAGTACCAAGGATTGGGTATTCAGATGCTATGCTAAAAGTTCTGATGTTCAATTAGTTAGGGGAACAGATCTATGGCATAGGGTAGACTACTGCCAACTTGTTTCTTTTGCACTGTACAGAGAGGAGATAATAATTGTGGAAAAAAAGATATATATAAGGTCATTTGTCTCAGAAAAAAAAGGTATTTTTCACTAGAAAAAAAAGATGCATATATCTTTACCCTGCAACAATCCGAACCTTATGAAGTGTTGATAGTTTGATATCCTTCATTTTTTGGACTCTGGAACAAGAAATAAAACCTCTATAACTAGGGATATCCAATGCAAGTATTTAAGAACCTGTCTGATACTAGTTTCAGTAACCCATCAGACCAATATGATATTGGTATATCCACTTTGATTATACCATTCAATAAAATTTTGAAAAAATGGAATCGTATGTGTACTGACATTAGTTATATGTTTCCATTTTGATACTAGTTGGACTGGTAAATAATAGTTGACGTGTATTGGTACATTTGGTATTCGTAACCTTTATTAAATGTAAAAGTAAAAAAAAAAATTGATTGAACAGGCAACAGGACTTTTCAAAGTTTCTACTGACCTTTGGAATTCTGAGTGTAGAAAACTGAACATACATGGAGAATGAAGTAAGACAAAGAAATGTTCATGTAATAAAAGCATTCAGAATCGACAATGTATTCTTGTCATTCACCACTCTCTGAAGACTCTTGTATAACTCACAACTGAGCTATTGGCTGGAGTTACTGTAGGACATTGGAAAATCATATTCTTCACTACATTATAGAAGTGGAAATGTATGCAGTCAGTTGCAAGCCTTAAATTGCAGAGGTAACTGTGGATAGTTTCAACAAAATCATTTGGTGTGGCTGGAGTTTGGGTCACCCAGCTTTGTATTATATACTAACCTCACTGACTTGTCTTTTTCTAGTTTGGCATCCTGAAGAGTTTATTATTGTAAGAACTCATCTTTCTGATTGCCTAGCTCCAATTTGTTCATTGATCATTTTGTCAGATTATTTATATTCTGTACTCATAGAAAACCATGTCAATGATGAAACTTTTATCTTTCCAAATAAATGCATTTTTTGGTGGGTAAATTTTTTGCAAGTACATTGTTATAGGTTACACTTTTTTGCATCCCACCATTGTCTGTACGATAAAATTGGTTTTTTATGGGATAAAAGATTTGCTCTTTACCATTTCTCGTTTGGCCTAACATTCATTGAATAGGTAATCGCATATGTGTTCTAGTTAGCAATTAATAAGTGGTCATCCATTCAATTTGGTTATGTCAGGGGGTTGCTAATCGTGTCTGCCTTGGTCTCCTACCTTCAAGTGAGTGCAGCTGGGATGTTGCTGTAAGGGCTTTAAGGTAGTTGAGCTGTTCCAATAATGTAATCACCTTGATTTTGATATTGTGCATTTCTTATAATGTTGCTGTGTACTGTTTATCCTCGTGGCTATTCAAAGATTATACAAGGAGCATCATGTACATGACAATCCTTTTTAGAGTTACCATTACTTTTCTTTAGTTTAGCAACTTGTGCATAATGCTTATGATTAGTATGGAAGTAGAAAAGTTGTGTAATATTTTTCACAAACAACAATTAGTAATTGGCATTATCTCTGGCCTAAATTTTGTTATTTGAGCCCAAAATTCAGTCAATATTGCAATATTTCTATCTTTTACAACCAAATCATATGTTCAGGGCTGAAGGTGGCATCCTTCATGTGCATGGAAATGTCAATGACTCCGAAGAGTCCTCATGGTTGGAATATGTAGTAAAATCCATAAGCAACATCGCCTGTTCTGAAGGTAAATAGACATATAGGATGAAAATTGTGGACATACAGTTCTCCGGTTCTTAAACCATATTTTCTCAGTCAAAAAATGTGAGGTTTTGTTTTCTCCCTGTACAGGTTTACTTTGGGATGTCTCAATACAGCACCTGGAGCGAGTAAAGTGGTATGGACCTCACATACGGCATCTTGTTGCCGACATAAGATGCAAACAATTGTAGATTAGATGTGCGGAAACAAATTTCGTTCAGTTTTAGATGTTGGTAAAAAATTTTGGAAGTGAAGCAGATGTAGTGTGTATTATGGCATCAGAGTTGCCTGGTACTGTACCGAACAATCTTTTGTTTGATGTTGTGTTGAATTATATTCAATCTTGTTTGCATCCATTCTGTTTGTTACTCATTGCTTAATAAATTTTATTTTTGACAAGATGATGACTTGGCATGATTTTTTTTGGCAATTCTAACTGTTAAAGCTGCTATGGTTGGTCATGCATCTCTGTCTCCATTTCTTGTCTGTCCTTGCTTGGTGGTATTCATGCAGCCAACCCCAATTAGGTTTGTGTACTGACCTAAAGTCTCCTCTCATTGGTGATTGATGGTAGTTCGGAAGACAAAAGACCCCTATTGGGTTTATAATGCACTCAGTTCTTATGTGTTATAAAGGGTAGGCCAAGTAACAATTGAATGAGAAATTTGAGGAACATTTGAATCAAGCACTTGTGTCGGTCGATCGATATTATCATCATCTGTTATTAGCTTAGGACAATTAAGGATGGATGTTTTATCATACCGTGTTTGCTTTAAGAAACATGATCGTTGCATTGGTTTGTTAATTGTGTTTCATAATATTTACCTAATTTAATCCATTGAAAACTCAAAATGACAACATTTCACAGGTGGAAGAACAATCGTCTGAACCACTTGGATAAGATCAAACTCAGCCGGCTTTGGCTTCAGCTACCTGTAGATTTTGAAGAGCTACAGGCTACTGCTCCTGGATTCAAACTTCTGTATCCTTAACACAAGCCATCATTAAGCCTTATTTAAGAACTCTGAATACAACATGGTACACATTACACACAGCAACAATAGCAAAATTTGGCTCTATGTTGTTCCTCAGGTCCCTTGTTCGAGCAGATGACCAAAGCCAGTATTGACAGAACAATTGTGAAGAACATAACAGGATGATTTGATTGCAAGCTATACATCTAGAGCTAGAATCTTTGCACCACTTGATTCATTCGCACCGGAAGAAGCTACACCAGCTGCACTGGCTGCTGCATCCCACTCCTCATCATCGAGCAAAACTCCTCATAGTTAATCCTTCCATCCTGCAGTCAATCAACGGGGGAGGGGAGATCAGCAGAAGAAGACATGAATCTTGTGCAAGACCATCCACAGGTCAAACTGGAAGAATGCATTCACATTATCTGCGTCGACTTCCGATATGATATCCTTGATCGTGTCTGCATCACCGACTCCATGTTGCTTCATGGCCGATTCCAGTTCTTCTCTGGTGATGAACCTGGCAAAGAAGAGGTAAAACGAATCAAATGCTCGAGAAAATTTACTGGAGCTCAAGCAGAAGAACTCACCCGCTGTGGTCCTTGTCGAAGTACTGAAACGCTCGATACAGATGCTCCTCCCTCTCCAGCTTGTGCCGATGCATCGTGGCGGTGATGAACTCGATGTAATCGATGCTTCCATTCCCATCCACATCGGCCTGAGCAGAGACCCGATCGATGTTAGCCTCCGGTGAAGTCAAAGCCGGGGAAGAGAATGAGAGAGATTAGCATCTTACAGCATCCATGAGCTGCTTTATCTCGGCCTCCGATAGCTTCGAGCCATGGCGAGCCAGTCCTGTCTTAAGCTCATCGTACGTGATCGTGCCACTCTTGTCTGTGTCCATGTTGGTGAACATCTGCTTCAGCCCTTTGATCTCTTCTTCCGAAAGGTTCTCAGCAATGACCTGGATGGGAGACACCGTGAGCACAAGGGACTCTGATGCGATCGATAATACCATCTGGTGGTGATCACTGACCTTGAGCGCCATCTTCTTCATCTTGTTCATGGCCCTGAACTGTTTCATCCTTGAGAGCACTGCGCTGTCTATAGGATTGTCTGATGCCTCTCCACCTTCTACCAGCCATGGGTGCTCTGTTAAGAAAAAAAACCAACCCCGCCATTAGCAGAGAGGAAGACTAAAAGAAATTACATGGATGGAGACTTCAACATGACACAGACGAAGAACTTGAGCCGAAGTGATTCTTTTTTTGGGGTCCTGTTTCAGCATCTTCATGACCAGGTCTTTGGCGCTGCTCGATATAGATGGCCATGGCGCACTCTCAAAGTCGAGCTCTCCCTTCAAAATAGCATCGAAGATTCCTCTTTCGGTTTCTGGGGGAGCAGCGTGCAGCAACAGAAGAAACCATGATGTTAGCCATGAAGACAGACACCAAAGACCCATGGATGGATTGAGACGTCTCATCCTGATCCTTACCAGCCCAAAATGGAGGCACACCACTGAGAAGAATGTAGAGGATAACACCTGCACTCCAAATGTCTATCTCCTTCCCATAACGTTGCTTTAGGACCTCAGGAGCAATGTAGTAAGCACTTCCCACGATGTCTCTGTACACTTTGCCTGCAGCGAGATCAGTCGATGATGGTGGTCAATGCCCGATCGACATGAGTCCGCAAAGAATCATAGCAGATCCTGTGATCGTGGAAGCGGCTGACCTTCTTCGATGAAGACCGAGAGGCCGAAGTCGGTGGCCTTGAGCATGGCGTCCTCGTCGTTGGTGGCGAGCAGGAAGTTCTCTGGCTTCAGATCTCGATGCATCACCCCCATGAAGTGGCAGATGTTGACCACGTTCACTATGGCGCGGCAGATGGCCGCCGCCGCCCGCTCCGAGTAGTGCCCCTTGGCGATGATGCGGTCGAACAGCTCGCCGCCGGCGCACAGCTCCATGACCAGGTTCACCGAGTTCCGGTCCTCGTAAGCCCCCTTGAACTCCACTATGCTGGCCTGCCCGGTGAGGTGCTGCATGATCTGGATCTCCCTCTTGATGTCCTCGCGGTCGCTCTTGGTGGCCAGCTTCCGCTTGGAGATGGACTTGCACGCGTACTGCGCGCCCGTGGCGATGTCGGTGCAGAGGTAGGTGACGCCGAACTGGCCACGGCCGAGCTCCTTCCCGAGGCTGTACAAGGACCTCACGTCCTCGAAGGGCTTCCCGAGGATGGCGTTGGGAGCGACCACGCCCTTGGAGCCCGGCGGTGGCTGCGGCTGCTTTTGGGCCTGCGGAGGAGGAGCCTGGTGCTGTGGCGGCGGCGCTTGCTCCTGGTAGGAGTAGCCATTGATTTCTCTTGTTGCCACCGAGCGTTTGCTTTTGCTGAAGCACGCTCCCATCTGGATTCAAGAACATTCTGCTTAGGAATGCAAATCAAGAGAGCAGCAAACCAGATCTGACTACGATTCAGATCAGAACATGATTTAGCAGCTCTAAAAGGAAACACATCAGTAGAACATAGAGAATTCACTGCACCTGTGAACGGATGAAGCTGGGTGAGCTGAAGAACTCAGACTAGACGATCGTGGACTCCAAATGCTGCGAGTTTGGGATAAAAGTGAGATGAGCATGGAGAGGCTGCAGATGGTGGTGGCAGGGCTGTTTGTTTCGGGAAGGGGAAGAAGAAGTTGACTTCGACACCAAAATAATCAACAATAAAACTCCAAATCCTAAAATAAACAACACAAAGATATGCTCAGAATTTACTTAAGCAGATGAGGCTGGTTGAGCTGAAGAACTGAGAACCGAGGATTGTGGACTCAGATTCTGCGAGTTTGGTCTGAAGCTGAGATGATCATGGAGAAGTCGCAGACTTGGGGAAGGCTTCAAATTATAGGAAAGCAGTCTTATTTTAGAGAGCAACCAACTGAGAAGTATGTTTTATATGTCCCCGTCTTGCAATACAGTGCTGTCATCATATCTCTTTTTCATGCTGCATGATTGAGTGTTGGAAGCAGGTGGGAAGAGAGAGAAATATATGTACATGTGTTATGATAAATTTAAACTTAAAAGATCTTAGATGTTGCCTAGAGAGAGAGAGAGAGAGAGTGTGTGAAAGTAAAAAAGTAGATGTCGCGTGTCATCGAACTGTAGAAGACAGCGTACGTATGACTTTGTCCTTTTCTGTGTTTGCTGTTCGTCTTGTTCCACCTTCT
Source organism: Ensete ventricosum (assembly GCA_029747655.1). Taxonomy (NCBI): domain Eukaryota; kingdom Viridiplantae; phylum Streptophyta; class Magnoliopsida; order Zingiberales; family Musaceae; genus Ensete; species Ensete ventricosum. Next base: position 6,621,084 of record JAQQAF010000005.1, on the reverse strand, counting down.
TTCGGACGAAAATATATGCAACCTGACCCGATTCATGTCCCGACTCTGTATACGACAACCTCGGGTCAGCCTGTGGTGTGTCAAGTCGTGGGGCCACCCGTAACCAGATGATGAAGGATGGACCCGAGCACTTGGCATCGATCCCAATCTATAACTAAGATTTTGATGTCATGCTTTGTTTTCTTGTGATGTAGTTTATGAGAGTTGTAGGGAATCCCAAACCATGTTTTCTCTCTCTTTTTTTTTTTTTAAATTATGATAAAAGTATAATATTTCTCTGTCTCTGTCTTTGTATAGTGTAGAGATGGAGTGATAGCAATTATGACCAACTTGAAGTTTTTTCCCTTCTAATTCTTCTTAAAAAAATAAAATAATTAAAAAAATAAAAAAAACATGATTATTTTATTATTAAATAAATATTTTATTTTTTTGAAAAAAGTAAACTTCAACTTATCAAAGTCATTGTTAACTAAATTAATTAGTATTTCAAAAAAAAAATAAATCATAAGGTTCTGAAATTGAATCTTATCTTTTTTATAAAAAAAATATTTTAAAAATAAATAAAACATATATGTGCTGTAGATGGAGATATTTTGGTACTGCAAGTCATTGTCAACTAAGAAGTCATACCTATAAATTTTGTGTATACATGTGGGAATACTTGGAAGTATTCCCATTCTTAGCTGTCAGAAAGAAGTATGGGAACAAACTCTGGATTTTTATGCTTCAAATGCAGGATAATATTGGACAATAAAATGAAGTTGTTGCACTAAAATAAAGAATAAAAAGGTGTGGTTTGTAATCAACAACTTTGCTTCTAAAATCCACATGATAATTTTAATATGTTTGAGCTTCTGATGGATGTGATGAACAAAAGAGAGAGATGCCATTGAAGCTTTATTATATGTTATCCTGTGAAATGGCATGTGGAAGGTAGAAAAGGAGATTAATAGAAGTTGAAATGTGTTAGCAAAAATGCTTTGATAGCTAATGATATGCTCTACAAATCTTTTGCTTTCTCTAAACCACCACCCAATTAATTGTTCTCTATCTTTGTGGCCAAGTAGTAGTAGTAGTAGTAGTAGTAGTAGTATTATTATGAGGACCACAGCAATCGATGCTGTTTAGTGGGGTTTGCCAACCAAAGTCATGTAGTGGGGAATTACTTTTCACATCCAATGCTTTAGGATATTAAGAAAAAACAAAATTACATACGTATACATAGACAAAAAATATATATTTTTTAGTATTTATGGCTTTAAATTTAAATTAAGTTTAGCAAAAAATATATATCCTTCCAAAATGAAAAAAAAAATTGCCACTATTATGGTTAGTTTTCTTTAGTTAATATTATCATTTATCTATTAAAATAGTATTGATATCTTTTGAATTAATATTAGAACATAGATATTTACATTTCTTTAACTCAAACTCACTAGTATTAGCTATAACTAATCATGATTAAGCTAGATTCTTTTGACAAATGTTGATAAAATGAATATATGTGAAAAATCTTTTTTCTCCCAATATGTTATTGCCAAACTTTCTATCTATCTATATATATATATATATATGACACAACACTAGTAATAAAGTACAAATCATGGGTAACAAACTAGTTAATGTGACTATGGTTAAGATGTCCTTTTAAACTTTTCTGTGGGCCTCTAAATTATTTCTCTCTCTCTCTCTCTCTCTCTCTCTCTTATCAGTGATGTACAAGTTGGTGCTGAGTAGTTGTCTTTTGAATTGAAAAGGAAAAGAACATTGGAAACATGCCCAGCAAGTAAGAAGATCTCAGAGGTGTGACCAGAAATCCAAATCTATCAAAATATTAGCTTACTGTGAATCCAGGCAGAAGTAGGACTAAATTTACCTTCTACTTGTAATATTACTTCATTTCAGGGCAAAATTTTAGCTCAGTGTAATCCAATCCCAAGTCGAAGCTTGGCTTTGTGAGGTTGATTTGGACTCCTTAGAGCATCTCTCCACTGCCACAATGGAGCTTTAGATTCTTCACTGATGCATTGCCTATATATAGGAGGATGACTTAAGCAAGGTGATGGCTTCACTCATCCTCCTCTAATTGTCTTCGGTTGGTTTGGAAAACTTAGAATGATCTTAGAGTTAATTTTAATTTTTAAGTCTCGGACATGTTTTGATTGATTGAAAATGAACATCAATTGGTTTACTGATCATAGCCACTAGCGAGATTCATCTTCATTTAATCAAATCATAACTAAAGCTTGTATTCTAATTTATTTATTTTTTAAATAAAAAGAACTTATATTGACCTGTTAAAAAGTTATTATATGAGATCTTGACTCCCATGTCTTTAGATAAATATTCTTCTCTTCCACTAATAAAAATTAGAAAAAAATATTAAAAATATTCTTTATAATAATAATAAAATGAATATATATATATATAATCTAAATATTTTTTCATATTCTATTTTAATTATTTTGAGTGACCCAACTTGGTTAAAGTAACATAAAGGAAGGTTGGGCATCATTAAAATCTAAAATTATGCATAAATAATGAGCGGACTCTTAAATATATAATTTCATTAGATCCTTGGAAATATGAGACTGATAGCTATTATGTTATCTTATATAAGAAACTTTTTTCAAAAATTATGTCCACTATAGATGCTTTTTTTTTTCCTCACTTGGCTGATTTCAGACCTAACAATCAACAAGTGAACAATTATTGTACTATTTCATGATTGATATCATCCTCCATAACTTGGGCAGTAGCACTATGCACAGAGGAGAAGATGTTTGATCTTTGATGCTAAATCATGAAAATTGTAGAAAGCTGAATCAAAGGCCAAATCTAAAAATAAAATTATATACACTTTATTTTTTAGTATATTAAAAAAAAAAGAGACTGTCGAATAGTTTGATCCCAATGGAAACTTGAATACATTGTTGCAAGTAGAGAAATGTTTGATCAGGTTTAAGCTAAGAATGGGCCCTTTACAACTAAAACTAAGTTAATCTATATTCCTATATTCCTTTTACTCACATAAAAATTTTGATATAAAAATCCGATGACGAATATTTAACCACATTGTCTAATGTCAAATCATAATATTTCTTATCGAGCATAGAGGTATAAGATTTGATTTCCCCAACTCCCTTACTCGTAAGTCAACCAGTGATATTTATTGCGCCGAGTAACCTTAAAGATTAATTTCATCTTTCTTGTGCATATCATATATATAAAGTAGGAATTTGAAAGACAAGTCACGTTGCTTAATTCAACTTATTATGCATTTTAGTCACTCGCATTAGCACAATGTCTTGTTGCGTCGAGTCACATAGTAATCTTTCTTGCATCGTGCTCGACCTCAACTTAATTTCTTTAGTTCTTTTCCGCCTTTTGTCTTGTCTTGCCTTCTCAAGCACCTAAAGATATGAATATTCAATACAACGTGCTTTAATAATAAGATAGTCTATCCTTCACCCAAAAGCATCTATACCCTCACTCGCAAATAAGTAGGCTAACACGCCTCGCTATAAGGAAAAGCTAAGAACCTAGACTTAACTCGCAATACACTATATGTCTCATTTACCCAACATAATTGAATTATCATTCTACAAGGATGATAACTCGACACTAACAAGGATAGTGACTCGACACCGACAAGAACGACAATTGGTGACCCTCATCATTAACGTGAACCATCACTTCGTAACTACAATGCTCGATGATTCGACACATGATTTTATAGTTCAATGATTGTTGGATAACCCATGTAATCGCTCCTAACATTGGTTCATAGTCACCTTTAAGGGTTATAAAAAACTCCCACGATGCATCTTTGACTTTATCTAAGAAAATATATTTTTTTTTATTTTTGAAGCCATTTCGATCCCCATTAATTTAGTATCAAAGAACTTCTATCAAACAAATTCTCAAATTATTCGTCTCTCAATATCCTATCTCTTATGACTCAAAAATTAGATATTGATTATCTCCAAGTCTTTTTCGATATTCTACAAATACAATCTAACTTATCTAAATGAAACATTACTCTTAAACCATTGTTACAACAACAAAAACAATGACTTAGTATTAAAGAAGTTTTATCAAACACCCTTAAATCGTTTGTCTCTATATTTTATGACTCGAAAGTTAGATTCCGAGCCTCTCCAAGTCTTCTCACAAACACTACTTAACTTATCCAAATGAAACACTACTTTTAAACCACAACAACAACAACAACAACACTCAATCAAAATACCACTAAAAACCAGAATTAGAGTAAAAATGCACCACTTGAGCCTTTTTCCTACATACAACAAAAATATCATCTAAATAATTTGATGCATCTTTATTTCTTTCTAATCAATATCATCATGATTGGAGTGCAAACATCAAAGCTGATTCGCTTGACCTCGATCAAACCCAACTCGGCCCAATTACTTCACAATGGAGGCCTTACCGCATGGTTTGATGAAGGCCCACATCGACGACGCACCAAATAGAGATGCTGTCACCGCATCGGGACGGTAACCCAATTTTTTTCTCCGGTGTGGCGTCACAGATGGAGCTTTGGCCGTTAGATGATGGGGGTAACGGAAGGCTTTCGTCGGCTTAAGAGGTGACCGGATCCGGCCATGTTGGTTATGTGCTTCTGTGCCCTCTCCCCTCTTTCGCTCGCTCCCGTAAAAACCAGCTTTTGGGCCTTTCCGGAGTAGAAGTTTTTGAGACTTGTCACCGCAATCTCAGCCCTAACGATCGATCCGAAGGGTACACAGTTTATGTTTGTTTGGCGAAGAATTTGATCGCATTCCGTTGCCCTTTCTTCATTTTCTTTTCTGATTTATATGTTTCTTCGGACATTGTGATCTGATTTCGGGATCACCGGAATCGGAGGCTTCGTCTCGACCCGTTTCTCATTTGCGTTTGTTTCTGGATTGCTGGATTTTATAAGGGATTCAATTTATTTTTATGGGTCGGTTACGTTCTTGCATTCTGTGCCGATTAGGGTTCTAATTTGGGCCTACTAGACGGAATTCTCGAAGTTGTTGCAATTTGAGGAAACGGAGAGACTTTATTTATTCTCGTTGTCGGTATTACATGTGTTCGCGTTGGATTTTGGTTGATTGATCTGTCTGTCTTTGTACTTGTGTTTGATATCAATGCTTCCTGTATGTTGATTAGAGTTAGATGGATTGCCCTAAGTTGCGATCAGTTTTATGCTTGTATCCGTTTTGTCACTAGGAATTCTAATGGGTTCTTTTTCGTTGATTAGGTTTTTTCCCTAGCGGTAATAAAATGTTTAGTGTACAAAAATCTGTACTTTAGTATATGGTGTTTTTGTACTTAGTATCATCAGCGAAAATTGGTATGCTTTCCGTGACTTGTTTTTGCTACGATTCGTTCTGAAGTTTGTCTTTTTGCCTCTCTTTCTTCTCAAAGATCTAATTATTCTCTTGGGAACACTATTATTAGACGCTACTTTTGGCTTGGCAAAATAGAAATGCATGATTTCTTTTTCCTTTCTCCGTGAATGGAAACAACTCATTGGTAATTCACTGCATTTATGGCGAGCTTCGGTACGAGTTGTGTAGTCAGTAACTGTTACTGGCTACTCTAATTCAAAGATTATGGAGCTTTATGCATAATCAAAATTTTCCATTTGAAATATTCGAAATAATTTTGTTCAAATATGTAATTAAATGGCTTCTACCTAGTTGTTCAAATATGTATAATCAAGTGTTCTCTTCTTTCATTCAGCTCAGAGTAATGGAGTTGGGTTCTCCCAACACGGAGGATGGGACTCCATTTAAGTCAGAATTGGACTGTAACTCACATGGAAATAAGGATGGAGAGGGAACAGAAAATTTTCAGAATGGTAACAAGGAACTTGAAGGGATGCAAGCTTGTGTGAATCAGGAGAGGCGTGAATCAGGTGTGCTTCCTGTTGATGGTGTCAGTGAAGGACTTCAATCACCTGCCTTAAATTCTACTGCTTCACCATCTCCCATAAGCAAAGTGCAAGATGAAAATTTGCCAATTGAGTCAGAATATGATGATGGTGTTGAAAATAGAAGTGTAGTTCACAGCATTGAGGAATTGAGATCAAATGTTAAGTATCATGAATACCAGGAGGAGAAACAGAGAGCAAGTTATAACATTCAGTCTGGTGATCTTCTTGATATGTGTGCTGATCAAACAGCAGAAGATGAAAAGAAATTAGGAGATTCAGATCCATACCTCCATCGAGTTACGTTGCCAGTTGATAACAATTCAAACTCTCAATCGGAAAAGCCTGATTTTGATAATGATGGAATGGAAGATGGAAACTTTAGTCGAGTTGATAACAACTTGAACTCTCAACCAGAAAAGCCAGATTTTGGTAATGATGGATTAGAAGATGGAAACTTTAGTCAAGTTGATAACAATTTGAACTCTCGACCAGAAAAGCCTGATTTTGGTAATGATGGAACAGAAGATGAAAACTTTAGTCAAGTTGATAACAATTTGAATTGTCAATCAGAAAAGCCGGATTTTGGTAATGATGGAGTGGATGGAAACTTTACTCATAATATAGAGATGAAGGACAAAGATGATCATATAATGGGTGTGTCACATTCTGATAATGTAGAAATGATTAAAGAGAGTTCTGATGGGCACTCTCCTCGTCCAACTCGAAAAGGTACACCATCATCACCAGAGAGGGAGTCGTCTGTTCCTATGGTGAGATCTCCCGACAAAAAACCATCAGCAGCTGAAGACCAGTTACCTACTGAAATCAGTGATAGAAAATCAACCCGTTCACCTAAGCAGACACCTTCTCCTGAAAAACGTTCAGTGGGCCGCAAGAGAAATCGTGACAGTTTTTCTCCACCTGCAAGACGCAAATCTCCTCCAGGAAGAATGGCACATCGAGATGCTCATCGCAGAGATTCTTCTCCCAGAAAGAACCTGGCAGCTTCACCTCGAAAACGAGAGTCACCACGGAGGAGAGATAGGTCGAGATCACGCTCGCCTGTGAGGCGGAAGGATACTTCTGGACACAGAAGAGATCACCGTGGTAGATCTCGGTCCAGGTCTCCCTACACGAGGGATCACCATAGAAGGTCACCAAGGTGATTAGATTTCTTATGTTTTACTATTAGAAGGATTTAAGTATTTGCCTGTAGCTTTTAGTGGTACAGAATCAGAGCAGAACTGTACTGCCTATTTCTGGGAAGCCATATAAAAAAAACTTGGTTGATTTATCAATTTACTTTGGCACAGTTGGTATACTACAATCAGTACAGGGTCAGAGTGGTGCAAACTAGTAATTAAATACATGACTAATTCTTTTTCTGGTAGCTTTTATATGCTCTTAACTTTCTTGGACGTTAATTTTTGGGAACCAGAAAGCATGGTGATTTTGAAGTAGGTTATTATCCCACTTGTTGAATATGCAAGGTGTATTTTGTCTCAGTCAATTTTTTCTAGCAAAATTAAGGGTTTATTAGCTACCATTCAATTGTGACAACTTATCTCTTCATGTGTTAGGCGAAGGCATTCTCCAGGTCGTAGATCTCCTCCAGCAAGTTCTCATTCGCGTCACCGTTCTCCAAGGAGGCCTTGGTCACCACCAACTAACCGCAACACCGGTGTGGGTAGGCCTGGAAGGAACTTATTTGTTGCAGGTTTTAGCTATGTCACTACTGAAAGAGATTTGGAAAAGAAGTTCTCTAGGTTTGGGCGTGTGACAGATGTTCGGATTGTTCGTGATAGAAGGTGTTTTTTTTCCTCCAGTGAACTCTGACTTGCACTCATTTGAATTTAGTTACTCTTGTATTCTAAATTTGGCAATTTTGTTATGATGTTAACAGACAGCATGAATTGTCTCATTATGGTGTCTTATTCATTTATTTATTTCTCAACTGAGTAATAACTTGACATCAGCAGTGCACTAATTCAATATCTCTAATAAAATTGGGCATGAAGGAGATGCATCATCATGGTTTGTCTTTGTGTTGGCAAGTAGAATAGTGACCTTTTTTTTGGAGTATAGATACTATTGGCTGCTACATCAAACTGGAGTTGAACAGAACAGATTGTTAGAAAAACTACAGTTCTTGTTGCTTTATGTTGAGTCCATCATGGAAGATCATTTTTCTGTTGCTTTATTTTAAATTGATTATGAAGACTAATATGTACTATTGTAAGTGAGACACACAGGTCATTCTCTACTGATTTTTCGCATGGTAGTTGCTTATCTCTATCACTATTTGCTCGAATTTTGAGTTGTTTCCCTCAGTAGTATTAAGTGTTAAAGCACCCAGGTGGAGGGCCACTGTTTTAGGTTTCTCTTTTAAAGAGAATGATCTGACTTACATTCTGTGAGACCATATATCTTGTTTAGTAGAGCTATAAAATGATTTGGCCATACACACTGTAATTCAGATTTGTCCATAATCTCACTTTTACAAGTCTTGTGCACTGTGCATCCTCTAAATATAGATAGTGACATTCTGCCCTATTTTTAACATTTTAAAAGAAAAATTTTCAATTTCATTTGGTAAAAGGGGATGGTTCAATTACTTAGCTTTACTTTGGGAAATGTACCCTCAGAACAGAATTAAGATAAAAATGACTTGTCAGTAAAACAATGAAGTGAAGTCTGAATGTCTGGGATGTTGGTCCATATTATCATTTTGTTATACAGGACATCCAAGTTTTCATATTATAGTTTCTGTAAAAATGACAACAATCATCTCAAAAATACTATATCCAAAAAGTTGTTATACTCCAATTTTGTTGGAGAATATAGTTATGTTGCCTTTGGTTTATGATGCACACTTTTATTTGAGCCAAGGTTCGCAATTTCGATCTGTACTGCCCGGTATGGGCGGTACGTACCGGTCATCAGGTTACTGGTACACGGACCGCTCGTTAGCGGGTGGTACCACCAAAATCGACCGTCGGCGGTTGATTGAGGGAGAAATCGACCGTTGGCGATCGATTGAGGGAGAAAAAGGCAATAAGAAGAAGAAGAGGAAAAGAAGAAAGAAGAAGAAGAGGAAAAGAAGAAAGAAGAAGAGAAGAAGACATCCTTTCCTCGCGCTGTCGCCGCCCGCGGGTTGCCCGCGGGCGACCCTTCTCCCGCTCGATGAGACGGAATGTCTCCCTGCGCGGGGAGAAAGATCAAGGCGGCGTCGCTAGTTTTTTTCTTTTTTTAATATATTAATATTTAATATTATATTATATAATATTATATTATAAAAAAATTTAATATATCGGGTGGTACATATCGTGCATACCGCCCTATCATGGGCTTAGCTGATTTTGCCTAAGTCGTACGACACCCATGCGTGTTCGTCCGCAAAGGTCAGCCTTCCCCGAGATCTCCTGGGGTCCCTTAAGACTTACAAAAGAGAAAACGGGTCAGAAGAAGCAATTCCAACGGGATCCACAAGCAACTGCTTAAGCAAACACTTTATAAAGCCAATACAAATTACACCCATGGACATTACAAACTCAGAAAGGTTGCACACAAAGAATAATGATCCATTACAGACTGAAGTCCCCACAAGTGCTTACAAGACACTCGTATTTACAAGCCAAAATCGGTCACAAAGCAAACCAAACTAAGGCTGTCAAGCCTACTGCAAGCTCGTTACTTGCTGTACAAGGTATGTACACACACCGAAGGACACGAAGAAACATGAGCATTTCATTGAACACCTTGTTTACATTTTTGTCCGTGACATTCTCCCCCACTTATTCCTTCGACGTCCTCGTCGAAGCCATTGTAGACGCTGCATCTCCTCGTATTTTGTTGAATCTTCAATCTTCTGCTTTGGCTACAACACGCCCCTTTGGCTCCCAGCTGCTCTCCCTCGCTGTTGTTGAGTAGTCGAACTTTGATCTGCTATGCAGTTTCAACTCACAAATGACTGAATCTGGTGTGGGGTTGGCTGAGTTGTGCTGATCCTTGTTGACTCTCGCGGATCCTTCTGATGAAGGAAAAGACCTGCCTTATTATGCTCCAGTATCGCAGTATACTCATGTTGCTTGAACTGGATGGATGCTTGTTGGAACTTTAACGAGCATCGCATCACAGATTTTGAAGTTTTTGTGGTCGTTCCTCCGTAATGTTTGCCTATTGATCCTTCTTTCACGTTTAGTTGTCACTTCCAAGTAGGTTCGCATCACTCCCGCTTTCGATTGGCATTCAATTGGGAAATGAAGCGGACAATCTACTCTCAGTAGTACTGATCACCAATGTTGAGGATTTGACAACTATTGTCTTTCATAAGCTCTCTCTGAAGGGTCACTGAACTTATGCAGAGCTCCTCTACTGGATAAGTAAGAGAACTGGGATACTCGTCTTCACCCATTCTCTTAGTAGTTGAGAAGACAAGGCTAGGCTTTGCTCACCTCCTCGAGTTAAGAGAATTTGAGTACTCAGTTTCGTCCGTTCTCCTGAGTTGAGAAGGCAAAGATTACTCGATTTCGCCTGCCTCCTCGAGTTTGTACTTCATGCATTGAGCTGGTTACTAACATTCGCCCGCTCTTTACTCGTACTTTTGAAGAACTTGAAGTGTTTGCACTCCTTGCATTGAGTTAGCTACTGATTCGCCTTCCCACTACCATTGAACTTCTGAAAGGCAAGAAATTTTGCTCGAAAAGAGTAAAAAGTTTACCCCAACTTGGAGTAAGTTTTTGATAGTTCTGGTCGCCTCTGGGATTATACCATCTTCTCCATCACCTTTGTCGTTTACTCCTCTGAGTAGAAAAGGTACAGTACCACGTACTACCTACTTCGTTCCTTGGTCCAACACTCCTGCATCAACCCGAAGTCCCTCGCTTTCAGCTATCTTGATGAGAAGCCCATCGACACCGGCCTTATGAAGTTCCTTGGCCTTTGTCCTATCGCCTTGTCTTGGTACTTGGAGTTTGCCTCTACATTCTTCACCTTCTCGACCCCTTTTACGTCCAATGCTCTCCCTCCATGAGAGCAAGGGATCAATGACTCCATGGAAGTCTCACCTCTGTGGTACCATGGTGCTGCCAAGCCCATGGTCCTACTATCCGTTGCCTTGCATCTGCATCCCTTCCTTCGCAATTGGTAGATTCGCCTCTACGGCACCATGGGCCTTTTCCGAGTCCACCTCCTTTCTAACCGACACTTTGCTTTTTAGGTGGCTGAGCCCCTCTGGACTCGTCGTCGCTTCCTTGCCCCTTTCGACCACTTGCTTCAACACCACTATGTCCTCCTAGCAGTTCTCCTTGGTCGATGGAAAGACAGACTGCAACTCTCATGCATGGCTTCCGCCATCTTGTTACAGGGCTCACGCCGATTATGTTCTCCTTAGCTTCCTTGGTAGCAGCATTCGCTTACTCGGCCTTGTCCTCTGACTTGCCGGCTCCCTTAAACGAATGTGAGCACTGAAGCAGTCCAACTCTCCAACCACTCCGATCATACCTTTGTATGGTCAAGTCCCCTCCATGGGACTCACTGATACTTGCAATCTGACTTCTTCCTCGGTGGTACACAACCCTCATATGCAGATGACCAAGATTGTCATCTGATGCAAGCTTTGATGCGCACACACGGAAGACCCACCTCTGCGGTACCATGACATTCACTCATTGAATCCACAGCCCTTCTTGTCGTTGCATTGTTCATCGAAGTGGAGCTCCCAGCAGCTCCTGATCATTCACACGATCACGTCCCCCTCCATGGGACTCACTAGTACTTGTACTTGGACTTCTTTCTCGGTGGTATACAGCCCCCATATGCTGATGACTAAGGCTTTCATCCAATGCAAGCTTCGATGCACACACGAAGATCCGTCTCTACGGTACCATGACATTCACTCCTTGAATCCATAGCCCTTCTTATCGTGTAGTACACCAAAGTGGAGCTCCCAGTAGCTCCTGATCATACCTCCGCATGATCATGTCCCTCACGGGATATGACCGCATGTGTTGCATTGCCACGAACTATTCCACCACGATCCGCTGCATCATGTCGCCTCTTGATGACATCTCCATTGCATATAGATTCTCGTGTGATGAACTCGGACTACGACTTCTCTATGTGTTGCCTCTGCCAACACCTCGTAGGGCCTCCGCCATCTTCGATTTTTGGTTCGCTCCCTTGGCAATTCACCTTCGCCCCCCCCCCCCCCCCCCCCACCCATTCTTGGTCACACCCGGACGAAGCATAGCTCTAGAACAGTTCGTCGCCTAGTAGCTCCTGAAGTCCCCTGACTTCGCCAGAATTGGTGCACCATTGTCTGGATTTTGGGCCTCTATCCCCTACCAACACAATCTCCGCTATACACCACTTGTTCCTAACAACTCGAATGACAACACTGTGGTAAATTCTTCAAGAGTACCTGTCTTTGCGTCCTCTTTCCTGTGCTAAGGTCTCCTGATCCCACTTCGCCTTCGCAAGTTGAATCACCTTTAGTTACTCCATCAAATGCATCTTTGAGGTAAAGTGCATGTGCCTCGAAGCTCCTTTCGTCTTTGGCACCATGCAATAGTCTGCCCCATCAGAATGAAGAACCCATGGAACAACATGATACCACTCTTGCCTCTACAAGAGTTCATGCCTTTGACCTCTGTCCATCTTCTATGTCAACTCCCTTCATACGGCTTGGATACTTCACCAAGTTCTTCTCAAGTCGCTCTGTTACTCGATTTGCATTAAGTTGATGATGGCCCTCGCGCCCACCATTCTACGGGTCAACCCTCTGTTGAGTTTGATTTCCACATCGACTCTAAGTGTGCCTTCATATGATGTTGCCTTGGACTGCTCCCCCACTTGATCTTGAAATGCATCCACCAATGCATTACCTCATTCGAGATCATGCGACGACTCTTCGTCGCTCGCTCGGTCCGTTGAGCTTTGTGGAGATATTGCCTTCAGAAACTCTTCCTCAATATGTGCGGTCCATTGCACATGATCCTCCCTCTAGAGAACTAGGACTTATCCCTCCTGGATATCTATCCTGTTGGAGTAACTTTCCTCTTTACATTCTTCCCATTGGAAGTTTCGGAGACCACCATCCCCTTTGGACTACTCCGTCTTGCTGAACAACTTGTGCTTTGTTCTGCCCTCGCAAATGCACTTGCTAGATTGCGACTCTTTGCCAATACAATCCCCACTACACCCTTCAAGGTCTAGCAACGTGTTGAACTTGTTGCACCCTTCAGTCGCCTATGGACGTATCCTTTCCATGTCGAAGAGAAAGTTCTGATGCTCCATGGCGTCGAGTTCCGATCGCACCTTGGGATGGGCACGAACACTCTGTCGTCCGTGTACAAGCCCTTGCATGAGTACCGAATCCTTCGAGTTAGCAATTCCCCTCACCTCTGTGAGCTTTGCACAATGCAAGAATTGATAATCATGATCCTGAGGCAAATGCAAAAGTTGCCCCTTTTGTATTATTCTTAAAGTAGCATTCAAGGATTTACCAATTCTTTTTCTTTATTTTAAATTGACATGCTCGTGTTTGCCTGCAGGAACTTAGTTATATTTACAAAAGAATTATACAACAGTAGGAAAATAAAAATTATCTACTAAACTTATTAATAAGATAAGCTCATTGGAAGCCAGCAACAGCCCGTGGCCAGGCTGTAGAGGCAGCCGCCCGAAGGGGCGGTGCCTGCAAGCACGACGCCCGTAGGCATGCCGCATGTGGGCAAAAGCTACTGCCTGCAAGGGCGACCGCTCGCAGGAGCGCCCGCAGGGGCGACGCCCATGGAGGTGTCGCCCGCGAGCACCGCACTAGTCGCAAAGGCAGTAGCGTCCACCCCTTGGCAGGGCGGCTACCGACAAGCAAGGGTGGCGGCAATGGCGCAATGAGGGTACAGGAAGAGGGCTAGGGCATCCTTTTGAGAAAAGGATGATCCTGCCCCTCTGAATTCGGGAAATTTCGAGGACTGTCCTCGTGTAAAGAATTCCCAAAATACTCTCAACAATTCTAAAAATTCTAAGGACTGTCCTCTCATCCAGAATTATGAAAATACCCTTGACAATTCTAGAAATTTTGAGAGGTGCTCAAACTTGCTAATAGTACAAGCTTTATTTGGAATTCCATACTCCATTCTTCTTAGGATAATTTCTTGATGTTGCTAGGCTTCCAGAAGAGAACACGAAATACATTGTAATTACTACTTTAGTTTTGAGCTTCATTGCTTCACGGTTGCATTATGTTATATCTATGTGAATGCTTTTTGAAACATAACGAAAGGTAGTTTGTCCAGTCAATTATGAGTGGCACATTGCTTCTTGCTTGACACTTCGAACATTCTGACACATAGCAGTGGGAAAAGTTACATGTGTCAAGAAATTTAGAAGTTAAATGAACCTACCACCAAGTTTGTTGAAAAATTTCAGATTGCAATTGAGCAAAGAAATTTTACTTGCTACCGTTCCTATTTCATTCAGTGAAGTTAGGCTCTGGCTGAAAAATAGCATATGTTAAACGTAGACGAGTAAGCTTTGGTTTTTCTTTCTTCTGTAAGTTTAGAGCTTAAATTCTACTGTTACTGTAGTTTGTACTATATGGTCTATGTGTGTTTTTTACTTCCAATTTCCAAATATCTTCTTTACTTTTTTCTTGCAACTTCAGTTTTGGAGTTTAATTTGTAATTTTTATTTAAAAAAATTCTTTTATTTGCCTTAAATAATGTATAAAACACTCTCACATGGATTCAAATCTGAGACCTATTAATTGGTCAATAATAGACTAACCACTAAAAAGTCCCAACAGATTGGAACTTGAGACCTGCAATAAGTTAATTGTGTAATAAACCAAGATGTCTCAACAGAGGCAATCTGCATCTTAATGTTACATTGGTTTGTTTGTGCAGCTATTTTTCTTTTGATGTCCTATGTTTCCTGGGTTTTATTTTACCTTTCTGTTCTGAAAGTTTACATACTTCTATATATAGGTCAGGTGATTCTCGTGGCTTTGGATTTTTATCCTTAGAAAGGGATGAAGATGCTGATGCTGCCATACGTGCTCTTGATCAGACCGAATGGAATGGCAGGATTGTTCTGGTGGAGAAATCTAAGACTTCTGCTCGCTGAATGATCTCCTTTTGTGTTGTCATAATTGGAGAGATAGGGGAACTTTTCAGTTTTATCAGTTTTATTTCGTACCAAAATCCTTCCAACCATATGACATAGGTCATGCTATACGGCAAGTATTACCTAGGACCAAACTCTTGATGCTGTAGTATGTCTACTTTTTCTTCTCATCATAGAATTATGTCTTCATTAGAAGTGTTATAAACTTGAAATATTTTGGATCATGAGAATACAGCTGAAACTAAGTGATTCAAATTTTCAATGGATGACTGCTCCATATGAAATATTCTTTCAGGGTTTAGCAGCAGATACGAATTAATGTAATTGTGCCTTATCTTTCTTTCTGGGAAACTCCACCTTTAAGAGCCACCATCCATTACACTATCCAAAGCCTGAATCTACTATTTCCAAGTTGATTATTTGCAAGTCCTCTTTGTCCTGCTACCATTATCTAAGGTCTGGTGCTTTTCAATGCTAATGTGAATTGGCTTAAAATCCTATTAGTGAAGACAGTCTTTTGTGGTATGATTTCATTAATTAATATATAGTTACTTATTTTATAATTCTCTAGATACTTTTCGTCTGCAGGACATGTTTTAACTGCATCAAATCAACATGGATATCTCATGCTTAGTTTGTTTTGGTGCACAAATTGTAGCCAGAATAGTTAGCTTGCAATGACGGTAACATGGTGTGACTTCCCCATGAATATCATGCTTGTGAGCTTGGTGTCATTTCTTGGAAAGTGAAGCCACATGGTTGTAATAGTATGGTCAATTGCTTCCCTACATCTCCATTATTTTATTCTGTTGGTCACTTTGATTGCATTATACATTTTTTTTTTGGATTTTCTTTTGCTGCAGGGTATGACTCAGCAACTTTGTAAATATGAGATTGATGAACTGAACCATATGTTACTCAAGCACCTTTACTTTTTGAAAATGCTTACATATTAGTTGTACATGATGTAAGAACACAGCCATTGGAGTTCCCGTACCATTTTTATTTGACAGTTGGCCTGGTAGACTGGATTTAGAAAAATGCAGGGACCTAGCTGGAGAAATGGATGATCATGATGAATGCATTTGGGAGTACCGACTAACCATGGTATATATGTACTGGCCATACTCATTTTGGTTTGTGTTGTTATCCTGGCACATTTTCGTCTGAAAGTATTATAGATTTCTTGTACAGCTGTTGACCTGGGCTCTTAGGAACTTCAATATTTAGCACATATCCAACAAACAAACTTGCCCAAGTTTCTTTTTTCTAGAGAGATGATAGGATGCATTGCTAGGCAGCTGAAGATGCTCTGATAGTGGCATGTCAAGTTTGGCCAAGAGACCTTTTAGAACATGAATGCTGCATATGTTTTGGTTCTGTTTAAATGACTCGGTATGTGTTTAGAGTGGTTCATGCATTTATTTTGGCTGTTTGTGTTGTTAAGTGCACATGCAAGTGTATGATTGGAACTGGCTGTTGTCAGGTCCATTGGAAGATAGCTAAGCATTAAATTAAAGCTTGAAGGCAAATTTATGCTAAATTAACAGGGGCTCATTTGGTATTAATATTATTAGATAAGTAGCTGTTTTGATATATTATTCTAGTTCTAAGTTGCTATATTCTCTTTTCATTTATGTTTTTATCCCTCCTGCAAGACTAACATGATAAATTATCATCATGTAATGTAACTCTGAAATATCTGTTATTAGATAAGTAGCTGCTAAAAAAAAGTTAATTTAGTTTTCATGAGGGTATAATAATAACTTGAATGTTTGGTGTATCGCCCCCTCTCAAGATTGTTTACAAATGACAGCAACTCTGACTGGTGCTGAAATGTTAGATTAAGCAATGATGCATGGGGGTGTAGTGAGGGAGAAATCTGTTAGCTTGTGTATTACTGAATGATATATACTTTAATATAGTTGTTTTTACAGCTCTAATATTCATCTATGATTATTAATTTAAGTATCCAATAAATGACATTGTCATCTAATTATAATATTAGTTTGTCGTCTCTTTTTGACAAGTTTGGGAAAAGCAAGTCCCATAAATGCAGTTTTGTCGACAAGTAATGTTAGACTGGGGGATTCTGTATCATTATTGTTCTGTTAAAAATTATCTTGTCTTAAATTTACATGTTAGAAAACAGGAACTCGTTAGTTTTTTGTTTCACTTGCAACTTCTTTCAGAAATCATTCTCACGGTTTCCTTTGTGGCCTTCTCAGAGTTGAATCACACTGCGTTCTAAATAGTGTTCTGTTATGTGTTTGATCATTTTACTGGCACAGTTGACTTCTAATCAGCAGCCTGAACTCGAGTAGTAATAGCATAGATTAAATTCTGATATATTGTAAGATCGGAGGGATCCAGTCAAGTGCTGTGGAACTTAAGATCGATAATAGATCTTTACGTTGCACTGATGGTAAGCCACTGCATTTTTTCCATAAAATAAAATATGATCATGAATAAGACATCTATAAGTCGCTTGTTCTTCAACTATTGGACGCATTTGACCAGAATGTCAACACACTCGGATAAGAGGAATTTGTTCCAACTCAAAGAGGGGTCAAAATAATATTCTTTTAAGTAATTCTAATCACAATTTGATTTGGACTAGAATCGAATTGGGTTGAAACTGAAATCGGAGTAGCTCAATAGTTTATCGATTTCAAAGCGAATGGGAATCGATTAAATATGATAAAAATAAAAATAAAACAGAAATAGGGATAATGGTGTAATGGTCAAATATATAAACTTAAAATCTATAAAGTTGGTTTGAATCATGGTGGAGTATTTTGCTAGTCTTAAAAATTATATAATTCTACTCTCTTTTATGTCATTTTTTTTAATGTCATTACACTCATTATAGTTATACATTTATTTTTTTAATTTTAAAACTAAAATTATATTTTTTTTATACTTTATATTATTTTTAAATATAAAAAAATTAATGATTCAAACTAAAATCAAAATTGATAATTTCAATTCTTAGTTTTGGAAAATCTAAAATCGGCAATGGCTAAAGTTGGAGTGCACTATGATTTTTTTTATAAACCAACCATGCTATGTGGAAATTCATGGTATATATTGTTTGGGAGGAATGAGTTGGGCTGAAACATTTCAGGGTGATAAACCTATTTATCATTAGTTTTAAGAGCTAATTATAAATTATTTTATATAATTAGTTATCTCTGGTATCTCGATCCCTATTTTGTATTGAGATCTTTACAATTATGAAAGTGAAATATTTTATCTCATTGTTCTAATAAATCTTATTTTTTAAATTTTATTTTTTTTAACTTTCTATAAAGGTTTTAATATTTTTTATAAATATTAAGATTTTTAATATAGTTTTAAAAACTATTCAAATTAAGATGTTAAAAGATAACTATATATATATTATATATGAGGTAATATGTAATTAGCTGACTGTTAGTTTGTGGCTGTTGACAGGATGAACGGGTGAGGTGAGGCGCCCGTCGGGTGGTTTCACCCTACTAAGGCTGGAACTGTGTTATTGGACTGAGCAAGGAGGGAGAGATGGCGTGGAGCGCTGCTTGGTCCGCGGGAACGCCGACGATCGACCTCCGGGTGCTGCGAGCGCGGGGGCCTCTCGCCGCTGCCCTCTGCTGCGCCTCCGTAGCCGCCTCCCGCCTCTGGCCGTCTACCCCCTTCAGACCCTTCTTCGCCTCCATCTCCGCCTCCGCCTCCCCCACCGCCGGTAGCGTCCTCCCCCACCCTTCCTCTAATAGCTTTTATCTTGGTTTTCATCTGGATATGTTTATGAATTTCAAGATTTTCTTTGGATTCTGTCGCCTATATACGATTTATTGGAATTGGGCTCCTAGGCTTTCTCTAGAGTGACGATCAGATAATTATGAGTCGTTTATTATTGGTCTTGTTTATGATGCCGCCGAAGTGTGCGTTTCCACATTACATGTTTGCTTGAATGTGCGAAAAATAAATTGATAATTATAAACAAAAATGACTTTTCTTGCGATTGACCCAGATACTTAAATTTCATCAAGTCATTTTGACACAAAAGGTTTCTTGATAGTAAAAGTTCATTTAAGATGTTGATGATTGTATGTCTCTATTTGGCAATGATCATTTGCATTTCTGTAAATTAAGAAACGTACCAAGGCCATGTCAAATATGTAAAGTTAAATAGAAAGGTGAGGTTCTTTATGTGATACTTTGGGGTGAAAGGCAACTGTAGGTAATTGGATAAAATGATTCCAAGTAGCATTTTGTGAAAACTGCAATTATTTGAGTCATGATGTTAATTTTTTTGTTTTGAATAACATGATTTCAACCAAATATTTTTGTACAAGAAATATTTAAAATAATAAATAATAACTAAAAATTAATAATTGAGAAAGTAATATCAACTATGTACATGTTATCTAACTTTTAGAACTGAGAATCAATTCTTTGACTTTGTTTATCATTTTGAACATCATAAATTCAGTTGTATTTTGGTGGAAAAACCAAGAGAAATAATTCATATTTAACATGGATTTAAATTTTGGGTGGACCAGTTCTTATGTATGTTCATTTTTATTTCTTTTTTTTATTTTATAATAATGACCAGTATATGTTGGTTGCTGATAGGATAACAAATCAGATATTGGACCAGCATTTAAATCCTTGCTGAGTGTTTCCATACTTTTGTTGCATTATTGTTGCATTCATCGCACTACATGTTTTACTTTCATGTTATTGAAATAATAATTTTGATGATTTGAACTTTTTTCTTTTAATGTTTAGATCCCTTTCATGAAATGCATGATTAATTTTGAGCAGCACTAAAGATGATTTGTTTCTTTCACATTAGTTAAAAAGGAGGCTGTTCAGACAGACAAGGCACCTGCAGCATTGGGGCCATATTCTCAAGCTATCAAAGTCAACAACCTTGTTTTTGTTTCTGGTGTTCTCGGTCTTGTTCCTGAGGTTTGTTGTCATTTTCTCATTTCTGGCCCCTTCGGTTTTGCTTCATAATCTTGCAACACTCTCTTTACTTTTTCTCATTCATTATTATTTGGCCATCTTTTTGCAGACAGGAAAATTTGTCTCCAACAACATTGAGGAGCAAACAGAGCAGGTAGTTTAATTTGTTAACAATTTGGAGGCTAGTTGCAGCAATTTTCCAAAGCTGCTAATATTTCATGTGCACTATTGGAAATATTTTCCTGATATAATTTCAGTAAATTGTCTTGCTGATTGATACATTAGTTGCACCATATTCATTTTGTGCTTATTTTCAGAATATGGACTACATTTCATGCCTATGTTGTGAATCTGATGTGTTTATGAAATTTTCAACGGAGAATAGATGATACAAACATCCAATATGTATACACCACAATGACATATGTGTTAATGGTACAACAGTCCTAATATATTTCGAATTGCCTAGCATGTATTAGGAAATATCCAACAGTGTACTCAATGCACCAGGCTCCCGCCAATGCGGGGTCTGGGGAGGGTCAATATACGTAGTCTTACCTTTAAATATTTAAATATTAAGAAATATCCAACAAGAGTGAAAATCTGATTTGGACATGAGTTTTTAAAAGTGTCATGCTTTGTAGCTTTCTAATGAATCACCCAATTTCTTTTTTCTTTCATCTGAAATGTTCCTAAAATAATGACACCAATTCACAGATTCATATTTGTAGGTAGTGCACTGATTTACTTAACTCTGTTCCATCCGATTGAATCCTTCCACGCTTATCATCTGATTAATTCTATAGTGCCCATAAGTTACCCTTAAAAGTGCCTATAACTGGAAGATGGGTCTTCTCAGATTCATTATGATTTTAGTGATGTCATAGATCTTCCTGGAGTGTCCACCATTCAGAGATCATGAATACGTCCCTTCAATCTATGGCATGACTTATATGGGTCTTTTATGCAATTGAACTGTTCCATTTTTCTTTTTTGTAAAAACATCTTTGGATTTTGCATGACAGTTTGGATAAGTTGTTCTAGTTGTATGGAGGATGAGCCTTCTTATAATGAGGTTCCTCAGTCATGACTTGGATGTCCAAGCTCGAGTTCGAAAAATAATCTATCTGACTTGTAAGGGTAAGGTTGCTTGCATTGTTCTTCTGTGGACCCTACACTAGCAATAGTCTCTTGAATTGAGCCATCTTTTTTCAGTATGGTTGTAGAATATGCATGTCCCTGTATTATGCTATACCAACATTCTTTAGATTCCAGTAAAATAAACCCACCCATTTTATGCACCTTATGCTATGCTTTTGTGGCTCTACTTTAAATTAATTTCATCTCCTCTTTGGTGTGTTTTTGAGTTTCAAATTGCAGGTTTTAAAGAACATGGAAGAGATATTAAAAGCAAGTGGTGCAACCTATGCTTCTGTTGTTAAGACAACAATCATGTACCAAATGGCTTTTTTTTCATCAAATTGATTTGTGAAACTTCATTATATTATCTATTAACCTTGTCATCTTTATGCTTGCAGGTTGGCAGACCTACAGGATTTCAAAAAAGTAAATGAGATATATGCGAAATGTGAGTTTCTGATGACCTATCTCTGTCTTTTGACATGGATTATTTTTCGTCAAATTAAATGTCTCGGTTCCAGACTTCCTTATCGTTTAGTCCATTTCAAATTGTGCTGCATTATTTGTTTCTTCACCGATTATCATGGTTACAATAGCAACAATCTCTTGGTTACTGGATTAAGTAACTAGCCTGGTTTGTTGCTAAAACATATGCTTTTTTCATGAAAATCATTTCCAGTTTACGCTGATGAATTGGAGTAACTACGGTGGTATTTCTGTTAGGTATCATTTGTTTTTTTGACAATCATATTGTGTTTTGCAAGTTCAGAGTTTTTCATCAAAATGTATGTAGGTTGGAAGATCAATTTTCTCGTGTTTTGGCTTCCATGTTCTCTAACAAAATCCTGTACTAGGTGGTTTCAAGCCTTTCTGATATCTTTCCCTGTAAATTATAGTACATCTTCTGAAAAGGTCAATAAAGTTTAATCATGTATATCTTGACAATCATATGGTATTTTGCAAGTTTGGAGTTTTTCATCAAAATGTATGTAGATTGGAAGATCAATTTTCTTGTGTTTTGGCTTCCGTGTTCTCAAACAAAATCCTGTACTAGGTGATTTCAAGCTTAGTAAATTATAGTACATCTTCTGGAAAGGTCAATAAAGTTTAATCATGTATTTCTCTGGTAATGATCAAATATGCATTTAGAATTTTCTTTTACCTTATCTTCAATTTCTTGTATATTGTCATAAGGCTTGGGTGTATTTGTATCTTTCTTTTGGATAGAGAGAAGCTTGTTCAATATATGTACTTCTGCTGCAGATTTCCCATCTCCTGCACCTGCACGCTCCACTTACCAAGTAGCAGCATTACCTATGAATGCTAGGATTGAGATCGAGTGTATTGCTGCCCTCTGATGCTGCTAGAATCATGCCTCGCACGCCAAAACTCTAATATGGCCATGACTGGTCGATATTTCTGAATAACTTGATGACTAATATGAGAGGTGTAAGGTCAACTTTTCTTGGATGAAGTCGAACTGTACATGTTAAGCTGGTGTATCTCCTAAGAAGCATAGGATGTGCGTAAAATTGATAGTTTAGTTGGTTGGTTGCAGAAGGCCGGATGTTTTGTTTCCTTAGTGGACTGGTAAACTGGTGTCATTAAGCAGGTCAGCTGATGTTAAGGATGAACTGTAATACTGGACACAGCAGTAATTATAGCATTATCAGAATACTTACTCAAATGCTGGAATCATGGAAGACGTCGACAAGATTCCAGGTGCCAACCGTGCCTTGTGTTTGGCGTGGAAGAATGTTTCTTAAGGACTCCAGATCTGTGCTCCAAAGAAATGGTGATATACCTTTTATTTTGCTCTTCCTCTCCTCTTCCTCTACTCTTTTTCCCTTCCCATATACCATGTGTTAGTTTATCAGTAAGTATTGATCCATACAAGTCTGGTCCAGGGAATAGTATGGCTGGCTATCAGATATAAAACCATGGCATATTTTGCTTAAACTGATCTGATTGTAAACAGGGTATTAATGGATTAAAACACTGACCGATATCTGAAACTTTGGATATCAATCGGCTTAGTTGATATCTTGACAAGGCCTACTCCAACTTCTTCTGCTTTGATACCGATATCTGAAATTTGAGATCTTATACCTCAGGTTTTCTTGATACCAAAAATTGGATATTGTCTGAAGCAGTAATTTGGTTCCAAGGGCAGTAAGCCTCTGGGATTATAAGATAACTTTGTTTCAGGGCTAATTAATCTGTACTGTTACAATATGAAAACTCAGTGGCCCTCATCCATTTTTATCTTCATTGTTTTATTGTCATTGCTTGAGAGTTGTTTAATATCATACACTTGCATAAACAAATAATGTAACAACAAGAAAGACCATATGACAATCTACTACTGGTCAAGCCTATATCAAACTATTGATTCTGATACCAAATATTAAGGTGAGAATTTTGGAGGCAGTGTATGCTCAACAGGCAAAAGCATCATTAGACTACTTGAATTCTACTGCAGTCCAATATCTTAAGCAGTCTCTGGTTCATCCTTTCCTTTTTTATTTGTGGAACCATTTTTCTCAAGTGATTTTGACAGAATGTGAGAACCATACAACTGCATCTAAATCATTGAAGTTTGAGAGAGAGTTTGATCTGGATCAACTAATCATCACAAGGTTGAGGTCTGTCTTCAGCAAATCCATGCAGTTCCATGGAAAATATTCAGAGGACCTGTAAAGTCTCCTTTGCTGGAGTTACTTAAAATAGAAGTAGAAAGTTCCTGGATGGACTGCTTATGGTCATTCATATTCTTCAGCTTACATGTCTTTGCTGACTGTTCAGCTTACCTTTCCACCACTTTGGAGAGTACAACACAACTCCTTTTGATACATCCTGACATGGATAAGAAGAGAGCTTACTGATAAGTTGCCAACTTAGACTTGGAGTATACCTAACATTGCTAAGCTTTATTTGATCTCTTATAATATTAAGAGAGTAGGTGAGCATATTGGATGTGTCACTTGGACTTGCACAAGATTGAGGATAGATTCTGAGTAACACAACTTTTCACACTAGTTTAGATGACCAGATTCCTTTCTGAAGCTATTTCTACACTGAACAAACCCCCTTCTTTTCTGAATCCTGTAGGTCCCTTTTGAATTGGTCTTTTATCTTGGCATGTACCATTGTCTGAGTTGAGACTTAGAAGGAGTCAGTCAGATTATTCATAGACCTGGTCAATTTGTTTTAATCTGTGTGACCTAATGACTGGAATAATTAGGTGTCATCATTATCTGATACATTATTGATAGGGCTGATAATGGTCTGACCCATCATATGTCACGTCTTCAGCTGACCCAATACAGTCTTAACCAACCTGGTGCATGTATGACCGACCTGACACAGGTATGGTCGATCCATCGCAGCGCGACCAACCTGGCATAGCATGACCAACCTTACACATGTATGATTGACCTAGCATAGGTACGATCGACCTTGCGTAGGTATGGCCAACCTGTCGTGAGAGCAGCATAAATCCAACATATGGCTTCATCAGGTACAAGTTCAACAAGGACCTTCGAACCATATGGGGACGTACGACACTACAATAAATGACGCCAACAACATTAAAGATATTAGGTACGGAAGATGTCCGAAAGATAAGTATAAAAGCTACCTCTGAAGCTATGAAAGATGACTTTTTCTCTCCTCTTGAGAACACGAGACAGTACCTCGGTTGGGGCATTAACTTGATCATCGGAGGGGCCCCACATCGGGTACCCTACCCCGACAAGACCTTTGTGCAGGAATCTTTGATCGACCCGAGACGAGTCTGGAGCGGCTTCCCCAACCCGAACAAGACCCAAGAGCGCGCACCATCGACTTCTTTTAAGCTCCACCCTCCTCTGCTTCTGGAAGCTGACGCGGACGAGCTTACGCACATGGGTGGAATCGAGCTGTGTTGACTCCTCGGTTACGACATAAAGTTCCATAAAGATTTGGTGAAGAATCCATGGAAAAACATCAAGGGTAAGCCAAGGGAGCTTTGTGAAGAAAAGAAGATTTTCTCAGCTGTCTTTTGCCACCCTAATCTAACATGAGGATGGCAGCTGCTTAGAAGTTAGAACACTATTGACTTGGTAAAGATCTGTGGTAAAAGTACACGAACAGTCCGAATTAATGAAGGATTCTAAAGGAATGCTATGCTCATACTTAGCCAGAAGGAATATACCTTCCATGACTCTGTTTACACACTTGAATGAACTAAATTAGGTTAGGAAGCTCTCAGCAAACTTGTTCAGAACCCAACTTTCCTCCATGAACCATCAAATGAACTGATACCAGGAATGTTAAATGAGGTTGTACAGTGAGCATTTGCCAGAATCAATTGAAGAATCATGCATGCAGCAGACCAAGAAGAAAAAAAAGGAAGGAGTAATCTTTGTCTTATCTATTTAAATGTTTTGGCAAGCTCTCCTTTCAGAAGGGGTGATTTGAAATGCAGTGCTGACAATACATCAAATATGCATTAAATTCAGATGAATGAAAGAGTAGAAGCTATAGAAAGAATCAGAATTCCTATTCCTAGTCTGGTCAAAGAAGGCATACCAAAAAAAGTTCTTTTCTTTGATACAGGTGCTGATACAGTTCTTGATCATCAAGATTGGCACTCCAAGTGGCCTGCATACACCTACTTACTTCATATACTCTTCTTCCTCTTGCAAGAAAGAGAAAGGGATAAAAGAAAAGAATTATGGATAAGCTGAACAGTATATTACAACTAATCAAGACAATCTTGGACACAGGGGACTCATCAAGAACATGTCAATGTCTTATGGCTTGGCACTTTGCTGTTTTTACAGCAAATGTTCAGCAACTTATGGAGCTCAACATAGGCAATGTGTGTCAATATTTATGTCATCCCCACCAAAGGCTTACATAGTTGATGCCAATCCTGATCAAGAAGTCACTTCAATCAATCCATTTAAACTCCTGGGCAACATTACTGTCAGTGGTGGCCATTCTGAACACACCATCTCCAACTTGACCTTTTCTTTCTGATGGACATGGTTTTGCAAAAGCTCACCTTGAATGAGACTTGCCTTGTGGTCTTTTTAGTTGGCACAACATACAGGTGGGTGCTATTATTGCAGAGAGCATTCAGAAAAATAAATCAAGTGCTAGGAAGATTCTGAGTGTTAATCACATTGCTCATGTCATTGAGATGCAAGCATCATTTAGTTGTAGCAATCCTGATGAGGTTTCAGGTTATGTTCCCCTCCTAATTCTCTCTAGATGAACATGGCCATAGCTTCCCAGGAATCAGAATGAAATAAGCTGTTCTGATGACAACTCAAACAGACAAACAATGGCTGTATCTTAGAATCAATGCCACATGCTACTATTGATCGAGGAAATAGAAGGATCAAATTCCGTAAGCAACATCTTTTTGCTGGGTAATAATTCTGTGCATGTTCTTTTGTGCACTGTGCGTTGCTGATGATCCAAGATTGACTTAAGAAGTTGACTTCCAGGAAAACAATAACTGCGACAGATATCTAAATGCTAACATTTATCTGCATTTAAAATATGAACTATCGGAAAACCTGAAACCAACCTGTTGTTCATCGGCAAGATGGAGAGCTTTTAATAATGGTGCACGTGTAAGGCACGTGAGAGGAGGGGGTAGATTTGTCCTAAATGGTTAGATTCCGCGAACAGCCGCGTTCACACCAGCGATTACGAGATCCAACAAGAAGATTCCCAACCGCGGCCCGTTCACACCGTATCGGTCTCCGTCCTCCGGGCCCCGCCGCCATCGACGCGGCATAACCTGTGGGCCCGCGCTGACCTGACCCCCCCCCCCCCCCCCCCTTCGGCGTAGCAGCGTGGGACTTCGCGTGACTTTTGTAGGTGTCATTTCCGTCTCTGGGCTGGATTTGTGCCGGCGGTCCTTCCTTCCGCCTTCCCCTTGCATCATCCACCATCAAAAATGAGATCCTGACCCTCTCCGCGTCTATAAATATGGGCCGTTCTTATCCCTCCAAATACTATTCTACCATCGACTTCAATTCCAACACAAGCAAACGCGATCAAGAATAAGGAGAAAAGAAGAGCATTCAATCTCGTTCTGCGAGGAGAGAGCGAGCGAGAGAGAGAGAGAGAGAGAGGGAGAGATGGGGAACTGCATCAAGTTGCAGAAGCCGGTCACGTGGGTCGACGACGACGATGACTTCTGGGGATGCACGGAGCATAAGAAGAAGGATCATGGCGAAGCTTTCTTGGCGCCTGTCAAGGAGAAAGGACGCGGCGGGCGTTCGACCGAGGTGAGGATCAAGATCAGCAAGAAGCAGCTGGAGGAGCTGCTGCGGCAGGACGACGGCAATGGCTTGCCGCTTCGAGAAGTTCTTGCGGACCTCGTGAGCATGCACGAGCCTGGGAGGCTCCATGACCAAGAGAGGCATTGGAAGCCGAGGCTACAGAGCATACCTGAGATGCCCGAGTGACGTATGATGGTGATGATCATGTGTTTGTTTCTATTACAACAGATGAGATGCTATCCTTTTATCGCTATTTATACGCTTCAGACTTGTTTGTAGGATTTGTAGATTGAGATGATGTAAAATAGGAGAAGAAAGGGTGGTAGAAGGATTTTTGTTCATATCAGTTGTATATATCTGCACTTTGCTGCATGTTTTACTTCTCTCTGTTTCTGATCTCTGTGCATCAAATTTAGAGATGGTATTAAGTAGCAAAACGAGTGATACGTTGCCAGATCCTGACATCATGTAATCTAATTTCCAAGAGCAACTATACAGAATTTGGTTGAATTTTCCGACCAGGAAGAGTTGTTGGCTGAAGCCAACTGCAGCTTCCTTGGAAGCTGGAGATGTGCCCTTTCAGCTGGTACAGTTTGCAGCTAAGATGAACATGACAACTTAATTGGCTTTCTCCTCGCCAGTTTTTGCTTGGGAATCCAAATCCAAATACTGAATTTAACTGAGAAAATATATCAAGTTCAATGTGAAGTACTAGGATTTGATGATCTGTTGTGCCTTGGATTTCTTCTTTTCCTTTAAACTTCAGGAGGAGATGAAGGACTTGGCATTTATGTGGTACCAATGATCTTTGATCCAGTAAACTCAATTAATTTTTCAATGTGGATCTTCTAACCACATAGACAGGATTGAGCTGAATAAGCAGACCATATTAAATGCAGACTGGAGAACAGAATGAACTAAAATGACAGTTTGATTAATTAACTGAATAATGTAAGAAAAGAATGAATGGTCATGAACATCACATAGTTAATTAAATTCCTTGCCACAACTTTCATTTGAGTTAAAATATGAACTTAAAAGAATGTCATGTTTAGGCTGTTTGACTCAGTTGAGCTATTGTCTGATCAAGTTTAATATGTGAAGCACTACAACTAGCAGATCTCTGACTTGAATTCTTTTTTGTTGTTATTAACTTTAAGAGACAAAAGACTTGGTACTTATCTTTCTTTTTTTAATAAGTAAAAGACTTGGTACTTAATCTATTTTCCAACAACTTTCTCTAATGAAAATTAGAGTGTTACAGACATCCTTATTCTTCATCAAATTTACGTATGCTACTAAGTTTTCCTGTTAGAGTTGACCACCAGGAATTTGAACAAGAAAAATATATGGAGAGTCATTTATCTTCTTTGGAAGGTACAACAAGTGGAACTCAAGTTACTCAACATAGATACATAATCTTTTGTTTGTATGAACATTTTTTATGATGTGATTTGAATCCCAGCTCCCACAAGGTTAGATCTAATATAACATAGTCAACCACTACAAATTAATGGTTGAAATAGTTGGAACTAATGCTACAAAGTAGTTGTAGGTTTGTGTGTGGGGGAGGAAGTGGCCTCTTTTGGTACTCACAAAAGTCAACAAGATGTGGGGACTGAATGTTTTGGCCACAAGCAACAAGATGGCATTACTATAGTGGCTCCATTTTGTCATTTGTGGGTACAGCAATGTTGTAGAGTTAGTGCTCCACCACTAATGCATATAGGCATTTTGTATGAGACTCGATCTTCTTGCTCATGACACCCACTTTGAACAGATTATAGTACTCTGATAGGCTGAAGAAGAAAAAAGCAAAGGTTGGAACATTAGGAGGTTTACTTAATAAACAAAACCTGATGTATAGCATCCACAAATGATGAGAAATCCTTAGAAAAAAATTCAAGAACTATGTCATCTCTCAGATTTTTCAGGGTGATTCATCCCTCCTAATGCGGTCATAACAAGTCTGCCTCATTGCTTATATTTTGTAGTGTCATGCATGGCACTTGCAAGAAGCCTTTTTCATTACTGCATTCATAGTTCTGAAGAGAAGAATGCAATTAATACATAATGAAAAATGAAAATGCAGTTTTGTTTTGTCTCTCAGAACACAGGAAACAATTACAGCTACTACATTTCACAGGTTTGTGCAAATCCAAAGTTATCGAGGTAAAATGGTGACTTATTGAGTCAGGCTGTTTCAAATACAGGATCAAGAGAGAATTTATATATGCATTCTTAGATTAATGTATAGAAAGCTGAAAACTACATAAATATATGTCTGAAAGAAGCAATATATGTACAAATGACCGAGCTTTGTTTAGATGTCCTTGTTTTGGAATAGCTGAAGATTTTGTCAAAAAGCATATTAGAAGAATTCACTTTTGTGATCAATCTAATTACTAGCTGTTGCTACTGCATCAAGTTCTTCCAAGTCTTCTATCACAAGTAAAAGAAAACTTCAGAAATGAACAATCTAGCTGCGTGCCAAAACTTGGTTAGCTGCTTATATATAATAAAAATACACAATGCTATAATTTATTATGAACAATTCTACCAAGTCTGCATTGTTTAAGACCATGATTTCTTACCAAAACCTGAGAAAACTGTATGCCTCATCTTGAATTTGATGAGATATGTTTGATTTCCATAAGACGACAAATTAACTCGTGAAACTCTCACTAGAATACCATGTAAAAGAATTCAAGTCAGATTTAGAGTTACAGTAGCAGTAAAAAGCTGAGGTAGCACTTCCTATCATGTCTGTATTCATGTTTTTTACCAGAGGTAGCTTTCTTATTTCTTTCTTATTTCTTATTTATTATATATAGCTAACTTCTTACAGAATGGTCTATCGGAGCAGTAGAAAGAGTTACTCATAACTTTCTTATATTCAATCAAATCATGCATTTACATTGCTGATTCGAATTCTTTTATACAAAAACTTATAAAAGCATGTAGACACCTAATAGATGATCAATTTGCAATCTGAGCAAGAGATAATAAACAAAAGACCTGATGAAAGCAATGAACCATTACGTACAATTTTTGCAATTATCTTTAATTGTATCCTTAATCATAGATTGCATGAGATTATCTGTTAGAAAGATCATTCACTACAATTTTTAGAATCACAAATCTGATGTATTGCATCCGTGGATTCAAAGAATTATTATCTAAATCTTGTGGCTCAGATAGTCATATTTAGTGTATGGGCTGAAAGGTATGTTCCTATGTGTTATTGCTGAACAACACCATAGTAGATATGAATAAACTTGGTTATGTCCACATCATCAGATATTTTCAAGTAACATGGTCCATAAGCCATGTTATCAAAAGAAGATAAGTATGGATTTCTTGATGACTAGTTGTCCAAGCATACCTCACCACTATCCGAAAGTCAAAAAACTTTTAAAATCCACCTTTGCTAATTGATTGATTAAAAGTTTAAAACAATGTAGCAATAAGCAAATATGCTATCTACAAGGCAGGATCTTACTAGAATTAATCAAATGAGAATGTACATGATGCAAACTAGTTTACAGAATCAGGTTCTGAAGTAGGAAACTTGTCCTGAAATCCAAACTTACATCTCTGGAAATCCTTAAGGTAAGAGTTCAGTCCCTCCTGATGAAAACTTCTAATGCCTATGGAATTAAGTTTGTCTGATATCAAGCCTATCCAGAGTTAGTGATTAATTATTTTTAGCTTTTAGTCAATCAAATCAATATTCTATCCACCTAACATGAGATCATAAAAATGAATCCACAAATACTTTCATTTCAAATATTTAGTTTCATCTGCAAGAGCAAAATAAGCAGAATCAATAAGCATGAATCTGTATCAGATATGAGAAACTATAATCCTCAGACAAAGAAACCAACGGAATTTAGCTGGGTGCTAAAATATTTCTCTTCCTTTGTCATTTTTGAAAAGATCTCATTTCTGATGACACTGTCTTTTACCTACTCCATATCTTCCTGCTTTAATCTGTGGTATTGCTACTTGCCTGCATTCCAGCATTTGCTTTTATTTCCATGAATTATGCCAAGAAAATAAGATCAGAAAATGATGTCACCAGAACATATTTCAAGTCAAGCATCGATTTCTTTTGATATACTTTTGTTCCACTACGAAAACAATAGATACTAAATGCTTCTTTTAGCAGAGTAAGATTTTGAACTATCATGGGATCAGCAGATTTTTCAAAGCATCCGGTGGACCGTGACTTCGTTGCAAGTAAATCATTTTCTTCAATACTTGAGACTTTATATTTGATATGCTATCTTTTATATTGCTTGGAACTTAAACATTGATATGTGGCCTAGATATTTTAGTGCTATGAGAATTGTCAGCCCATAAGTGTTAGTGATGATTTGTGGAATCCTTATATATTCTACCGAACTAGCATTGTATATAAGGCTGTGCAATGAAAACAAGTTGTTCAAATCCTCTCAGCCTATGCACATCAATGTGTTATTTTGATGGAGTGATCTTCCATATTTGGCCTCATTCAAAGGGGAAGATAGTTTTCAGTAACCTAAGAGACATTACTATGAGAAAAAAGGATGAAAAGAAGCTGCCAATTGATGAAGTTGCAGAGATCTTTTACGACTTGAGATGTAGAGGATATCTGGCATGAAAGAAAATCCACATAATTTGTCTTGCTCTTCATCACAAAGAATGAATCCAATTCTGTATTCAGTGTGGGAAGTATGGGCAATGCTAACAGAAAACTATGATGCAACAATGAGTAAGCCATTACATAGAGTCATATTAAAAGCATATCAGGTACTTCTGAACTTCTCCAAGATATGTCATTATTACTCATTTAATTATCTCACACACTAGATCTTCTGCAATATTCTGGAGAAACAGGATCTCTAACTAGGAATTTAGGCTTATACTGCAACATGCTAATGTTTAGTAGCTCAGAGAAAATTTAGCATTTCATGATACTTGAAACCAGAAATGTTTATTTCTTCTCATATCTATAATCATCATCAGGAAAACAAAGAGAACATGTGACCAGTTCCATTGGTAGGAGAAGGAGAACAGCATAAAACAAAGGAAAAGTATGAAGCAGCTCCTTCAACTAAACACAGGAGTGAGAGCCACTGCCTGCTTCCAATGCTTGAGTTGCTTCACGAACTTCTGACGAACACAAACTCCACTCCTTCGCAGCTTCTTCAGCCGAGGTCCAACCTTGATCTTAATCCTGGAGATCACCATTCTTGGAAGTGATTGCCTCCTCCGGCATTCTACTTGCTTCAAGACATTGTAGATCAAGAACTGTGCCCTCCTGTGCTGCCTCTCATCAGGGTCTTCCTTCTCCAACCTTGTGTAGGAGTAGCTTCTGAAAAGATTCATCTCTTTCTGACTCAATAGAAAGAGCTGCAACCTTCTGAAGATTTTGAGTTCAGTAGGAGGAGATGAGGAGGCTGAACAATCCATATGTAGAGCATCTCTTTGAGAGTGTTTGAATAAGATGTACTCTTGGAACATTTGGGTTAAGCAGTCACAACAAATAATGTGGCAAATCATACAAAAAACATTGTCTAAAACAAGAGGAGGTGGCAAGTGTGGAAATGAAGTCAGATTGGAGTCAAAATTGTTGGATGTTGACTTAAGGTGGAAATGGAGTCAGAGATGATGGCTGCAGAGACAAAAGACAGGTCCACAATTTAGTCCACCATCAATCATCAAGGAGGGAGCACAGAAGAAGAGAATATGAGCTGACAAGAAGATAACACACACATAGTACAGTACAAGTAGTTTCTTGATACAAGCATGTGAGCCAGCAGAGGCATCCAAGACTGGAAAACATCTCAACCTAAGAAACTGAATCCTCCAATCAAAGATAAATACCTCTTTGGATTGGGTGAGATCTTGTTGTTTATCAACTTATATCAACTTGGGCTGATCCAGCTAAGTCTTTCCCTGCTAATGAGAATGAAACCAAGAGGATACTAATATTAACTTTATCTTCACTACTCACAAAAAACACTTTCCTAAATATTAAATGCAGCAGCTTGCTCTCTTCATTAACAATAATGTTGATCTGCCTTTTATCCTAAATAAAAAAATGCCTATGTATACATCAGGTACAAATAAAACAATGAAACTATGTGCATCAGTTGAACAGAGGGCTTTATAATCCAAATTCATTAGTGAGTTTTCTTCTTCTTTTTCTTCTCAATCACATGCTTTTCCAAGCTTAAAATCTAAAAGGACAGACAGTGAATTTGGAAACTACAACCTCCTCAACCTTAGATCTCTTTTTCTAAGGTTTCATGATGTGCACTGCACATATATGTTGTTAGTGTCAAATCTGGTGCTTGCCTAGTAGATGTGTTTCGCCTCTGTGTCTGTTGAGCAAGCACTGCTGGTTCAGGCCCGTGTGCGCTAGCCCGCCCGCGGTCGTCTCGGTGCGGAGTTGGAGCTCGAGGATCGGGAGGAACCCAGGGGTTCGGCTCGGGAAGTCGACTGCTGGGGTGGTGGAGCGCAGGTCAGGGGGAGGCTCCACAGGTCAGGTCGGGCGTCGGTTCCTGCAAGGAGGTCGGGTCGGGTAGGTTCCCGACGTGACCCCTCCGACGGTCAAGTTAGTTCAGTGGTTGGTTTTTGCGATCCCCCTGCCCCGTAGAGGTGCAGGAGCTTATATAGTGGGTGTTATAGATCATCCGTACCTGGCAACCTGGCTGCCCTTGTGGCTTACCATGCTGTCGCACACTTCCATCATGCCCGCCGTCCTTGCGGTAGGGCATGCGTCTGCGGGTAAGGGTGTCGGCCTTACCTGCGTCAGGCCGACCGTACGACCGCTGGCGCCCCCATACTTACGCCCGGCTAGCTTCCCGCGTCGGGTTGGCCACGTCGGCGGGCCAGTTGTCCGAGGGCGGGCCGATGTGGCGGCCGGGTCACCATCTGCCGTATCATTCTCCCCCCCCCCCCCGGGAAGACCTTCTCGAGGTGCCCGATGAGGGTGCTGAAGATGAGGTCTTGTGCTTAGCTGCTTGGCCCTTGGTGGCTTTGGACTAGTCCCGAGTGGGAGCTCAGGGACCGATCAGACCGAGCAAGAGCTCAGGAACTTGAATGGTGCAGAGGCTGATCCGACCGAGCGTGAGCTCGAGAATTGGAATTGTGCCGGAGCGGATCCGACCGAGCGTGAGCTCGGGAATTTGAATAGTGCCGGAGCTGATCCGACCGAGCAGGAGCTCGGGAATTTGAATGGTGCCGGAACTGATTCGGCCAGGCAGAAGCTCGGGAATTTGAATAGTGCCGGAGCTGATCCGACCGAGCAGGAGCTCGGGAATTTGAATGGTGCCGGAGCTGATCCGACCGAGCAGGAGCTCGGGAATTTGAATGGTGTCGGAGCTGATTTGGCCAGGCAGAAGCTCGGGAATTGGGATGTCGCAAGAGCTGATCCGACCGAGCAAGAGCTCGGGAATTGTGATGTCGCAAGAGCTGATCCGACCGAGCAGGAGCTCGGGAATTGGGATGTCGCAAGAGCTGATCCGACCGAGCAGGTGCTCGGGAATTGGAATGGCTTTTGCCAAGGGTGAACTCGGGCACAAATCCTGGGATTTGGCCGAGAGGGTGACTCGGGCACAAATCTGCGGATCCGGCCGAGAGGGTGAACTCGGGCACAAATCTGCGGATTTGGCCGAGAAGGTGAACTCGGGCACAGATCTGCGGATTCAGCCGAGAGGGTGAACTCGGGCGCAGATCTACGGATTCGGCCGAGAGGGTGAACTCGGGCACAAATCTGCGGATTCGACTGAGAGGGTGAACTCAGGCGCAAATCTGTGGATTCGGCCGAGAGGGTGAACTCGGGTGCAAATCTGCGGATTCGGCTGAGAGGGTGAACTCGGGCGCAAATCTGCGGATTCGGTCGAGAGGGTGAACTCGGGCGCAAATCTGTGGATTCGGCCGAGAGGGTGAACTCGGGCGTGAATCTGCGGATTCGGCCGAGAGGGTGAGCTCGGGCGCAAATCTGCGGATTCGGCTGAGGGGGTGAGCTCGGGCGCAAATCTGCGGATTCGGCCGAGAGGGTGAACTCGGGCGCAAATCTGCGGATTCGACCGAGAGGGTGAACTCGGGCGCAAATCTGCGGATTCGGCCGAGGGGGTGAACTCGGGCACAAATCTGTGGATTCGGCCGAGAGGGTGAACTCGGGCGCCCTCGCCCTTATCTTGTGAACCCTCTCACTATTACTATGTAAATATATATATATGTTATTATATATATTATTATACTATTATTATATTATCATGTATATATATATATTTTGTCCTCCGCTTAGGGTTTCGATCGGAGTAATGCTGCATTTAATGCGCTGGGTGGCTTTCGGGGTGGCGGCGCTTCATCTTGCCTCGGGAAGCTAAAACGACTCCCCTAGGCGCTATAAGTTCGAGGACAATCTGGTGCCAATGGAAAGGCAGCAGAACTTTGACGACTCGGTTCCCCCCGAGCCCTGACTTGTAATTTTCTTTTTTAAATTATAATTTGGGTCGGGAAAAGCCTCATTTTGTTCCCGACATCTTTTGTACTTGCTTTTAATTAATACAAGTCGGGTTGTTTTACTGATATATTATGTGTAAAACTTCCACAAGTTTGTGATGTATAAGTCCCGTCTCGGATAACGTCGACGACTCGGTAAGGGCCTTCCCAGTTCGGGGCCAGGTTGCCACGTGACCGAGTCGGGTCACTGATCTTAGTCTTCCGAAGCACTAGGTCGCCCATCTCAACATGTCGAGCCCGATCATTTTACTGATATATTATACATAAAACTTTCGCAAGTTTGTGATATGCCAAGTTATCGACAACACCCGCCCCTCCATCGTCGCCAAAGTATAAGTCCCATCTTGGATAACGTCGACGACTCGGTAAGGGCCTTCCCAGTTCGGGGTCAGCTTGCCATGGGACCGAGTCGGGTCGCTGACCTCAGTCTTCCGAAGCACCAAGTCACCCATCTCAATACGCCGAGGGCGTACCCGACGATTGTACAGCTTGGTGACGGCCCTTCTATAGGCTAACGCTCTGAGATGGGCGTCGGCTCGCTTTTCCTCCAGTAGGTCGAGGTTCTCACGGAGCTGTTGGTTTAACTCCTCGTTACGCTGGGTCTAGACTCGGAGGGTCGGGAAAACCACCTCGGGAGGCAGCACGGCTTCGGTCCCGTAAGCCAAGCTATAAAGGGACGCCCCCGTCGGGGTTTTCGGAGTCGTCCGCGACGCCCATAGAATACTCGGGAGTTCCTCTACCCAGGAGGTCATAGCGCTGGAGATCCTTTTTTTCAGCCCTTCAAGGATGGCTCAGTTCGTCACCTCGGCTAGCCCATTGGCTTGGGGGTGGGCAATCGAGCTAAACTTCAGCTGGATATGATAGCTTTGACAAAATGTCTTAAACTTCGTGTTATTGAACTGCGTGCCGTTGTCTATGATGATGATCCTTGGGAGGCCGAACCTGGTTATGATGTTCTTCCACACGAATCCTGCGACTTGCTTCTCAGTGATGGAAGCCAATAGTTCGGCCTCGAGCCATTTGGTGAAATAGTCGACCCCGATTATTAAGAACCTTCTTTGTCCCGAGGTCGGGGGAAAGGGGCCGAGGAGGTCCATTCCCCACTGGGCGAAGGGCCAGGCACAGTTGGCAGTTGTGAGCGGTACCATCGGTTGATGTTGGAACCGGGCGTGCTTCTGGCATGGCTCGCAGCTCCGGACATAAGTCTGGGCATCCTTTCGTAGGGTGGGCCAGTAGTAGCCTTGCTTGAGGACCTTGTGTGCCAAGGTGTGGGCGCCGACGTGGTCCCCGCATATTCCTTCATGGACCTCGGCTAGGGTGGTGCGCGCCTCGGTCGGGCTCAGACAACGAAGCAGGGGTCGGCTGAAGCCTCGCTGATAGAGGCGGTCGTCGATGATACAGTACCACGACTCCGTCCTTTTGATTCTTCGGGCAGCCGCTTTGTCCTCAGGGAGGATTCCTGCTTGTTTAAAGCGAAGGATCTCGTCGATCCAACCTCCGTCTTCCTCATCAACAGTCAATACGATCGAATCGACGAAGGGGCCGATGGTTCTCACCATTGTTCTGGACGGCGTGTCGGTCACGCAGAAGGAGGCAAGCCTGGCCAAGGCATTTGCCTATGCGTTCTCGCTGCGAGGTACCTTGGTGATGGTACACCTTCGAAACCGACCCGTCATCCATCGCGCCTCGGTGAGGTACTTGATCATTGCTGCTTCTCGGGTCTCGAACGCTCCGTTGACTTGGCTTGCGACGAGCTGGGAGTCGGTAAATATTTCAATGTCCTCCGTGCCCAGCTCGGCTACGACCTTCAGACCGAACAGGAACGCTTCATATTCTGCCTCATTGTTCGTAGCTTTAAATCCTAATTGCAGCGCATGTTCGTAGGTGTGGCCGGAAGGGTCCTTGAGCACCAAGCCGATGCCTCCTCTTTCCGAGTTGGCGGAGCCGTTGATATGCAATGTCCATCCGGGGTTCGGGTTCCGTCGGTACCGGGTTGTAGGATCGACTTTGTGATCGGGCTGGCGTCGGGGTCGAGGAAGCTGCTCGGGCTTCGGCGACCTAAGGCTGTGGTGGCTCTACGTCGGGCGGGATTCCCCGGTTTGGGGTCGCTGGTGACTCCGTTTGCGGGGGTGCCGCCGGGGGAGCCGATTGGTGAGCCATCGAATGCACGAGCTAGGGCAGGTATGGGATTATGGTCTGCACCATCCCTGCTAGTGCTTGGACTTGGCTGGTGAGACCGAGGAAAGCCTCTGCCGTGACCATGAACGGCACGGGGTTGGATGCGGGTGAGGGGAACCCCGGGTCGGTCATCATCCTCCAAAAGCGGTTGGGAGTCGGCGCGGCTACCGCAGCCTCCTCGGTTGGCCGAGGATGGTCAGGTTCCGGGTGGTGGTCCGCACCCGAGTTCTCAAATGGGCGTTCTTACGACATGGGCCCTCCTTCTAGCGCCAAAAATGTTAGTGTCAAATCTGGTGCATGCCTAGTAGATGTGTTTCGCCTCCGTGTCTGTTGAGCAAGCACTGCTGGTTCAGGCCCGTGTGCGCTAGCCTGCCCGCGGTCGTCTCGGTGCGGAGTTGGAGCTCGGGGATCGGGAGGAACCCAGGGGTTCGGCTCGGGAAGTCGACTGCTGGGGTGGTGGAGCACGGGTCAGGGGGAGGCTCCACAGGTCAGGTCGGGCGTCGGTTCTTGCAAGGAGGTCGGGTCGGGTAGGTTCCCGACGTGACCCCTCCGACGGTCAAGTTAGTTCAGTGGTTGGTTTTTGCAATCCCCCTGCCCCGTAGAGGTGCAGGAGCTCATATAGTGGGTGTTGTAGATCATCCGTACCTGGCAACCTGGCTGCCCTTGTGGCTTACCGTGCTGTCGCACACTTCCACCATACTCGCCGTGCTTGCGGTAGGGCATGCGTCTACGGGTAAGGGTGTCGGCCTTACCTGCGTTAGGCCGGCCGGCCGTACGACCGCTGGCGCCCCCATACTTGCGCCCGGCTAGCTTCCCGCATTGGGTCAGCCACGTCGGTGGGCCAGTTGTCCGAGGGCGGGCCGACGTGGCGGCTGGGTCACCATCTGTCGTATCATATGTGGTTATTCTTCTGCTTTTTATCTTGATCAAACAAAATGTGAATGAAAAAGTTTTAGCAGATTACTCAGCTCATATTAACATTTGTGTCAGATGATCTTAAAATGCATGCTATATTTCTGAATTTTGCATTTCTTTATTTTTTTCTCCTAAATTTACTGAACTGTCACCCAGTTTTAATATGGTATCAGTAGAATTTGATCTCCAAATTCAACCCTAATAAACAAATTGACCTAATCCATATATCTACAAAACCACAAGTGAAGCTAATTTATAAGATGTGGAAACAACGAATCATATGATGAGAAGCGAGCATATCAGATTGGATTGCAGAGGAAAACAACAGGGCATGTTTGGGGCCTTTTTGTGAGGTTCCAAATCGCATTAATTACCGTGCACCGGAACATCCAGCCCAGCCCGCGACCCGACCATCTCCTCCTTCAATCCTTTTCATTACAGGTGGGCCCTACCTGATCTCCTATCGTAAGGCAGGTAAGCAACGAATGGTAGGGACGGTATATACATATTTTAGATATTTTTTAATCGGTATCCTATTTTTTTAAATAATATTTCTGATTTAAAAGAAAATATAAATTATCTTTTAAGAAAATTTCACTTGTTATAATGTTTTATATAAGTCTAAAAATATAATATTGCAATAACCTATAAGCAATAATAATCGGTGACATGATATGATATTATTTATAATGTTATTTAATATATTAATAAAATACTATAAATACTATTAAAAAATCATAAATGAACTGAATAAAAATATTGTCGTAGTTAAAAAAAAAAGTAAAAACTATGAAAAAATTGACAACAAAACTTTTGAGGTATATTTTAATTTATTTTTAAATTAGAGATATTGTTTGGAAAAAAATAAAATTGACAACAAAACTTTTGAGGTATATTTTAATTTATTTTTAAATTAGAGATATTGTTTGGAAAAAAATAAAAGAGGAGATACTTTTGGAAAATACTATATATATATATATATATACACACACACACACGCCCCTGCCCTCCTTGGTATCCTTTCTTTTTGGGTCAGGTTTTCTCCGATCCCGTTTCTGCCCCTACCGTATTCCCGTTTCCTCCCATTTCTAGGGTTAGGGTTCTATCCAAATCTTAAATCTTCAGTGGCTCGATCGCCTTCGGTCGCTGTTTATCCCCTGATATCAGAGTCAGAGTTCGGGAAAAATTGACCATTTGTTTGTTTTGGTTCCAAGATGATGCAGCCTGCCGGCGGGATGGTGCAACCCCCTCCGATGGACCAGCAGCCGCAGCAGCAGCAGTGGATGATGATGCCACCGCCGCCCCCGCAGCCGCAGTACTACCAGGCTGCCCCGGCGCCGCCGATGTGGAACCAGCAGCCTTCCCAGGTTCCCCCGCCGGTCTCCCAGACGGTGCCGCAGCCCCAGCAGCAGTACCAGGCTCCGACTCTAATGCCGCCCCCCCAGATGCAATACCAGGCGGCGCCAGCGCAGGCCCCAGCCCAGCCTTTGGCGCCGCAACCGGCGTCGGCTGATGAAATCCGCACGCTCTGGATCGGGGGACTGCAGTTCTGGATGGAT